>LR990246.1:9290269-10565769 GCA_905147385.1 Limenitis camilla | reverse complement strand
ATAAAGGATATATATCACATTTCAAACGTAATGCAAACCACGCTAAACAAAGTATACTATGTGCACCGGTAAGTCTTACGACTATATTTCGTATTATACAGTAAGAACAATACTCTTGACTATAGTATCAAAAATAATACTATATTTTTTTAGTATATTTACACCACGTAATTTAAAAATAGTTTAATATTTTTAAATATGGCAATTTGTATGATAGTTGCCTGTTCCCGCCCCCTCCTCAGTCCCTACTTGTCGCAACTTGTCTCTTGCACGTCTCGTTCGCCTGTTCGGTGATCGGTCGAAGTTCGAACGAAAACGAATGAAAGGATACGGTGCAAGCGGTGAGAATGGCATTTGTGCGTGAAATTGTATCAGTTTTTGTGTGAACAAGTGCATTTTTCTCATAATAAATTAGCCCGGCAAACCCTTGAGAATTTATGATATAATTACGTTCCCAGTGTTGTTACGATGTTTAGTGTAAACTGCAAAAGCGTTGGTGTAATAATCAAGTGACTGGTTTGGGGTGGTATCCTGGTTGAGTTTCGTGCAATAATGGAGCGACTTCCCGCTAACATTGGAATTTAAAACATTTGGTGAGTCATCGTCGTTTACGAGATATTATCATTGCACACTGGCCATTTCCAACGACGGTTACAGATCAGAATCTTAAAACAATACTGGTTGACATGCTAGAAACAACCGTCAGGATTACACGTTGTTATATTTATTGAGAGGTCTATATAACACAAATAGATGTTTAAACAATCATTTTTTGGATATTAGTTTTGTCTGTTTTGTACGTGTTCACTATATTAAACTAGTCGACCCCTCCCGGCTTCGCTCTGGTGAATTTTATCACGTGTGTTATGTTTAATTTTACATTTCAATTTTTAACATATCTTATTTATATAGATGAAAGTTTACCCTTATATAGTGGATTAATACATTAAAAATACTTGTTTAATATGGACCATATACCATTTACTCACAATTTTTTATTTCTATTATTGTTGACACAATATAAGTTGCATGAAGAAGCTAGTTTCAGAATATATTGGTCTAGTAACTAAACATTTTCAACATTCCAAGGAAAGTAAACAACTTTTATGCTTCCTGATTCCAATGTTGGAACTTGTCCAAGATTTTATGTCTTTAGATAGTCTCTCCTTTGAAACTGTAACAGGTTGGTATGTTTCAGTTGTCATAAATTATCGATGTTTAAGTATCAAATGTTATCTCAAAGATAAAACCAGCTGTAATATCAAACATTTTTCATCTATAGTCAGATACCTATTATCTATACTATTTTATAAAGCTGAAGTTTGTTTGTTTGAACACGTTAATCTCTGGAACTCCTGGTCCAATTTGAAAAATTCTTTCAGTGCTAGATAGTCCATTTACCGAGGAAGGCTATAGGCTATATATCATCACGCTAAGACCAATATGAGCGGAGCTACACAGGAACAAAGCCGCGAGGGTTGGCTAGTACTAAGATATAATGAGATTAAGATTTATAGTTTATCTATAAATTTTAATTGATGAGATACATATTTAGAATAATGGAGCCCTGTCAGATTGTTATAGAAATATAAACATGTTTTTTTAATTCATTTAAACTAGATTATTTAATTAATATTGTGAAACTTTAGCTTATTGATACAAGCTTTCTAACATAACCTAAAATCTAAAGCTTATTTAAATACAAAAAAAAATGTTGTCTTGAAAAATGAAACAAAATAATTGTATAAATATTATGAATTATTATTAAAAAAAAATTAGCAAAATTCTATTTAGGATTTATATTTTTTACTTTATTTTATAATTATTATTATATTACATCAAAATCAGATGTTAGAAAAAAGTTTTGTTTTTATAGGAATTTTTTTTTAAAATTACGTTATATTAATTATTTCTGCATAGTTTTAAGTAGTTCGTGACCTGTATAATATTGTGGTTTTCCTTTCTGATGAAATTGCAATATGATAGCCTTTAAATGTTACTCAACATCTGAATGACCTTTATTTAAAAAGCTTTATATAACCACAGAGTATATTATATTTAAAAAAGCTAAAGTGCAAGTCCGTTCTGCCTTTAGATCAGAAATACTTTTTAGTTTAATAATTATTCATCCATTAAAAAAATACTTTATATGTCACAAAGGTAGTTTGTGTTTAAGTACTTTAATTTTGAAAAAGTATATTGTAAAATGAACATAAAGTATTTTCTAAGATATATTTTCAGTAAATAGTTTTTAAAATAATTGTGATTGTTAAGAGTAGTGGTCCCCCAGCTAGATTATTAAAATTATTTTTTGTCAATAAATAGATATATCATCTATTACTTTACTCTACTACTAATTCTTGGTAACTCGAGTAGTCCAAAAAAAATATAGGTGAGTTGTATTATTATCCTCTTTTTTTCTTATTAATTTTTAAAAAGAATAATTTATTTCATATTTTTAGTATATAAAATATTGATATTAAATATAATTAGAATCATTTAATCAAATAAACATAAATTATTTCAAGGGAGATTTTAAATATTAACTTGGCAACACAGGCCTAGAACTCATGTGTCTTCAGTGTTGTGTGTTTAATCATAGTTTGCTGAATATTTAAATAATTAGTGTAATTGCTATTTTGCTGAAGAAGCGTTAAATATTAGAGCCAGGAGGTTGAGCGGTGAAGGAGAGTGTTGATTGTAGAGTCATTGTAGCACCTGCACCTGGGTCGCAAGCCCCAGGCGCTGCCCGACTTCCGTCTGGATTGTGTATTATTATAGTCTTTTGAGTGTAATTGTACATTAAAGCTACAGTGTAGTTTTCAATCTTCTGTTCCGTCATTACTGTTGCATAATACTAAATTAATCATACTAATATTATAAACGCGAAAGTTTGTTTTGATGTATGTTTGTTACTCTTTCATGCAAAAACTACTAAATGGATTTTGATAAAACTTTATAATAATATAGCTTACTCATCAGAATAACACATGGGCTATAATTTATAATGATATAGGGTGAATTATCCAAAATATAGCGGGTTGAAACCTTGGGGTGCAGCTAGTGACAATATAAAGTTATGTATATTGAATATAATGATTGTATTTGTATTTTAAAATATCAGTATTAAACACAAATTGGAATCTATTTTGATCTCGATTTTGCAGGAATAATACCTGTTACGCACAAGAAGTTTTTTCAGAGAACAAAAGCATTGTTTTGAATTTTTAAACACAATGTGTCTTTGACGCTGATCAAAGTGTATTATTGACATTTGTAGAATTGATTACCAGATAATTTAACATGTTAATGACCATGTGATTACACCAGCACACGAAATTAAAAAGTGGTCAGTATATTTGACCAGATCCACTTATATGTATCTTGACTGTGAATCTGAGGTCCGTTAGGTATGTACACTCAAAATTTTGACTAGATAATCCTACTAATATTATAAACTGAAAGTTTGTAAGAATGTATGGATGTATGTTTGTTACTCTTTCATGCAAAAACTAGTGGATGGATTTTGATGAAAATTTACAATAATATAGCTTACACATCAGAATAACTCAAGACTATAATTTATAATGATATAGTGTGAATTGTTATATAGTAAAGCTTGTTTACCATAATTTCTTAAATGGTGACCATACCTAAGGAATAATGAAAAAAAGGCTAGTTATTCCTACTTGGATAAATACAAAAATCAGAAGAAGAAGTGTGGGCACAAATAAAACTGTGCACCCTGGTTGACATGATTCCAGCCCTTGTAGTAAATTGAAATTAAAAAATTTGAAAAATTCTCTAATGCGATAGACAAATATATAAAGAAGATTTCCACCAAATTTCAAAGGAGTCGGTTGGGGTAGAACTTGAGATATATCAACCACTTCAAAAAAAGTAGTTTAGAGAAAAACATGTTTGAAGTTTTAGAAACATTTCCAGTAGAATAACTCAGATAATAATATTTAATACTTACAAATCCATATAAAATCCACTGTATCTCCAAAAATAATTGAAATTTTGAAAAATCCATTTTTTCAAATTTCTAGACCAGAAACCTTAACTTACTCTACTTTTATTACAGATCTAGTTATGGTTATGTATAGATTTTTTTGGGCAACTGGTTTTCGTAGCTGTAACCTTCGTCACAACAAAGTGCTTGATGCATTTATGACGTCAATCATTCCACTATGACTAAAAGGTGCACACAACATCTTTATAAGGAAATTTGCATTTTGTTGAAAATGATATTAGTCACTCTTTGAAAGCATCCTGGGATTATAATTTGTGTTTGGCGGACACATCTATAAATAGCTGTGATCATATTATTTCTTTGTAGGAAAAGGCTAATAAGCGTAATTAAATCCAGAATATTAATATTTTTTTTTCATTCAATAAAGAATTTTAATTTTTTTTTAATTATAATTTTAAACAGATTTTAAAAATAGGTTGTTGAGTTTGGGATTGCAAGCTTTGAAATATATTTCTCTCGAAAAGCAAGGCTGAAGTAATTGAAACTATAATTATTTTTATCTGAATGATATGACTTTTTCACCAAATTGTTGATAGATTACCCGTGAGGGGTGAGACGACGTGTTCGCATACAATTCCCATCTGCCGCTGGGAGAGCATCTCGTAAGAGCTGAGTAACCTAGCACCCTTTTGTGGTAGGGAATCTGTTCCCCGACTGGCTTGCGACCACTAGCATGAGAATCCGACCGCCAAGTGTCTGTTCCAGTGAACTCTGAATAAAATCAGCGTCCACTGAAACCGTATTTCTCGTATTCTTTTTGTTCTTCGCTCCCTCTCCTAATTCAACTTTCGAGGCGGCAGCACATCGGCAAAACAAGAAATACCTTCTAGTTTTGATAGATGTCCACGGTCCACCTGGTGGAAAGTGGTCACCGTCGTCTCGTTTGTCCCTTGTCTGTTTATAATATTTTTATTGAAAAATAATGATGAAAGTAGTAGTAACTACTATTTAAAACAACTTTTTGATAATGGTAATATTTTTGTTCCAGGGACAGGGATGGATGAGGGTCTTTTGAATGACCTTCTTGAGTGCTCCGTGTGCCTGGAGCGACTCGACACTTCCTCCCGAGTTCTGCCGTGCCAGCACACATTCTGTTTAAAATGTCTCAAGGTATGTCTATTTTAGTTATCTACCTACAAAACTTTGAAACTAATTACTAGTACCGAAAATTCACGTCAACTCACTGATAGCAAACAGACAGTCAGCCGTTCATCATAATTTTTAATGCTGTTAACGTTTTTGATTAACTATTGTATTGTATTGTGAGTGGGCTCCTGTTTCCGCACTTAGACTCTAAATCGGTCCATTGTGCGTGCAGGGATGACTAGCTATAAGAGCCAGCCCAGCTCCTTCCAGAAGTGCTGAAGTTTCCTGGGAACTTCACAGGCTTCTTGGAGCGACCTCATGTCCTTGAGGACTTGTGCCCGTTGTGTGGCGACACCCACGCATTCCAAGACAACGTGGGCAGTCGTCTCTTCTGCTTGCAGACAACCCCTACAGATAGGACTGTCAGTCAAGCCTATGGTAGATAAGTGTTTATTAAGTGGGCAGTGTCACGACATTACTCCCACTATTAGACGAAGATCAATGCTATTCAGACTGAGCAGTTTTCGGGACAAGGTCCTTGACAACGCAGTGACGGCTAGGGTGAACTGACTACTTACTACTTACTGACTACTTTTGATTAACTATTAAGTTAAACATTTAAATTACCCCTGACTGAAATTCTTTTTACAAATTTTAATATGGCTTTGAATGTGCTTATGGACAAAATATATTTAATACAGTCACCCAGTATCAATACCGATCGATTTAGAAGAATCTATAACTATTAGATTGAAAATTTAAATTACCCCCCAAATTAAACTAATTTAATACAGTTACTAAATATCTATACATACGTGAAAGATATTGAGAAATACCATTTCATGTATACTCAGTGTAAGCAATGCCGATCGATTTAGAAGAATCTATAACTATTAGATTGAAAATTTAAATTACCCCCCAAATTAAACTAATTTAATACTGTTACTAAATATCTATAAATACATGAAAGATATTGAGAAATACCATTTCATGTATACTCAGTGTAAGCAATGCCGATCGATTTAGAAGAATCTATAACTATTAGATTGAAAATTTAAATTACCCCCCAAATTAAACTAATTTAATACAGTTACTAAATATCAATACATACATGAAAGATATTGAGAAATACCGTTTCATGTATACTCAGTGTAAGCAATGTCGGTGTGTTGTTAGTGGTTACAAGATTACGCAGCTCTCAAGTTAGCAATGAGCTGATAGTCTTCAAACGGCTGACCAGATCTTCACAATACATAGCTAAGAACTATATCGATTAATTTGCCTTTCAAACAAATGAAACTTCATCACAATTGGTCCATTATCTTGAGCGCTATGATACCACACACGTTAAACTTATACCACGTCGTGTTGTAGCATCAGGGTGTTAAAAGCCAACTAACTTACGGAACCCGGATGACGGAAGCAGAAAGTGTCATCAGTAAATGGGTCTTGAATTAACAATTTAGGGACAGTGCCAGAAGGCAGTCAGTCAGTCAAATAAAAGGCTGAAAAAAATACTGTACAAAGATTTGACTGAAAAACGGGATATCGTTTCATCTGTACATAAAACATTGTATTTGATCTATACTAATATTATAAAGACGAAAGATTTGTATTTTTGTATTTTTGTATGTAACGAATAAACATAAAAACTACTGGACCGATTTCAAAAATTCTTTCACCATTAGAAAGCTACATTATCCCTGAGTAACATAGGCTATATTTATTACAAGAAAAAATTAGAGATCCTTAGGAAATCTCACGAAAACCAACCCAAGGTGCCAAAAAATTAGCCATAAAATATCTTTCATCGCATGCGCTGCAAAAAGTATTGATGATAAAACAAAAAAATGTTCTACAATATTATAGAACGTATCAATATCTACAAAAAAGTCCGCGAGACCATATGTCCAACTATTGTAGTTACGTCACTATAACTACTTTTTTACATTTAAAAAGTTGATAAAAATGCCTATCAAAATCAGACCATGTTTTCTATAACTTTGTATTAATCCTTATCCAAATAAATTATTTCGTATTCAAGACTATTTCAATACCTGTAAATTACTTTTTGAATTATTAAAATCGGACTTTCCATTCAAAAGATATTACGAAATTAAAAATATCAATATAAACAAAAAATACACGACGACGCGACGGGCCAGTATAGCGACGCAGCGCAGCGAGAGTGGGGGCACCGAAATGCGGGAGGGCCAATATATTTTTAAAAATAATATTCCACCCGCGCGAAGCCGGGATGGGCCGCTAGTCTTAAATAAATTAACTTATTTTTATTAAAATGATTATATTTGTATAAAAGCAACGACGAACTGTCACTGTACGCGAAATTCAACTAACTTTTTTCACTCAAAAATTCTCACTCACTCACGTCAGTCCGTCAGAGTTTTCTACTTAAATAATAAATCTGTAAGAAGTTCTAACCTATCCTTATTTTGAAATGTTATTTTTTGGATTGACACCTGTATAAATATAGGAAACAATCATTTTCAATGTCTTGTCTGTTTATTTAATGGTCTCTAATAGCCCATTATATGACTCGGATACTGGGATAGACTATATCCGTTACTAGGAAATCTCGGGTACAGTCAACTATATAAAGCATCAAATTGATATGATATTTTTAAGTATCATAAATTAAATAGACTGTCTATTTAATTTAATAATAAATATTAGCTTAACTAAGTAAAAGATACATCTATAATGTCATCATTCTCAATCCAATATGGCGGACGTCCCCAGATGGCGGATGATTTTTTGTGAACGCTCTTGATATGGGTATTAAATGAAAGGATTTGCTTTTTTTTATAATAGATAAGGTACAAACGAGCAGATGGTCCACCTGGTGGTAAGTGGCAACCATCGCCCATGGACATCGGAAAAACAAGAAACACTCTCTCGTTTTGTCGATGCGTTGCATCCCAGAAGAGAAGAAGAAGAAAAATGATGCGGATTCAGCTGTCCCTAGGCAAAAGCCCAGAGTCCACTAGCCCCACAGCATTAATGGGATGGGAGAGGGAGAGGGTAAGTCTGGCCCACATGCGGCTCAACCGGAACGCGTCTATGACACTTGGCGATCGGATTCGCACGCTGGTGGTCGCAAGCCAGTCGGGGAACAGATCCCTACCACCAAAGGGGTGCTAGGTTACTCGGCTCTTAAGAGATGCTCTCCCAGCGGCAGAGGGGAATAGTATTCTAACCCGTCCCTTCACGGGTGAATTGCTGAGAAGGCGGGCTACCCGAGATGACCCAGGTTCCTGGTATCCAATTAAGCATAACACAAAGGAATAATTTCATTCCAACAGTAATCAAAACTTCATTGTAACTATCAAAAATTCAAATTTCAGTATCCATCAGTATTTTGTGAAGTAGTTAACTTGTTACGGAATATTAAAACAGCTCTCTCCGAATTAGGGCGGATAGTATAAACAGTACTGGTGAAGTAACAATGCTCGTACAATGACGGGTATATTTTGGCAACGGTCATAAGCTTCACTTTTTCATTTTTTTATGGTAGATATGTAAATTTGGAAAGGGAGTTCGTAATATTTGGATTACAAACAGTGGAAAGCTTTTTTGATACAGAAAGATAAAGTAACATAAATCTGTTTAGTTTCAAAATTATTATGGGATAGATGAAGCATAAATTGATTGACTCCCATTGATTTGACACATACAAAAATGAGCTCCAAATCACACAAGATCCAATTTCTATTTAGTCACTTCGTGACCGTAATCATGGGAGCATTTTTATAATGTCCCAACAATATCGATTCTATAATTAGTGACCCACTCCAGCTTTGTACGGTTACATTCTCTACTATAATATGCATGTATTATACATATAAACCTTCCTTTTGAATCACTCTATCTATTAAAAAAAACCGCATCAAAATCCGTTGTGTTGTTTTAAAGATCTAAGCATACATAGGGACAAACAGGAGAAAATGAATTTATAGAAACTACCCAATTACAAATTATAAACAGCGTTATCGCCACTGTAATAGCAATAGTGTTAGAAGCGTCAGGAGCTCAGTGATTCAGGCGTTGGATTCACGATCGACAAGTCGTGGGTTCAAATACCGGACATTGGACTACTGGCGTGACCCACTCCTGACACAAGCATGCAAGCTTACTAGGAGGGGTAAAGGGAATACTAGTAGTATGTAATCCATACAGCTAGTAATCATTATTTTAAAAAAAAATCATTGTTTTCATTGGATATAAATACAGAAGTGGGGGTATTTCTGCCGGTGACTGTCGTTGGGGAACAGAGGTTCCTAACAGTGTCGTTAAATAAAGAAGTAATTTGTGTCAAATATTAGTGGTTGAGTCTAAGAAAGTGAACCCTCCATAGTTTGTTTATAAGTTATATAATAATTATTAGCGCAAGTCCTTTGTTGTTCATTCTAAAATTTGTATCTTTAGCTGAGCGCTGGTAGCGTCTTCAAAAAAAAAAACGATTGCAAAAAAAAAATAGTCCTCACCGTCAACGAAGCCTTAGATCGACGTAAAGCACTGAGGTGATTGCGTGCACTGCATGTGCTACAGACGCCCATGTATCTTGCTAAAGAGTGTAGTTATAAGGCTTCGTTTTCACCAGAGATGAGCGAGGATGTGTAGCGAGAAAAGTGTTTGTTAAGGAGCAATAGAATCGTTTCTTCAGACATTCAAGCATCCTCGCTGTGGAAACTAAATAAATGTAACAAATATACTCTTTGCCTTTTATGTTTATTTGAGTACTGATCGCGATAGTACACAGCATCCTGAATTAACTGCCCCTCTAAATAAACACTAGTTTATTACTCTGTCTAATCTAAACGGCATTTGCTTTGAGTCATTTGATTGACTCACGGCCGCGTGGACTCTACATAAGATAATGTTATTAGTAAATAGTAATATACTTCTTAATTACTTTTTATTATGATACATATAATGCAATAACTTTTCATTACTATTTAGAAATCATCGCTTTGCCTCTATGTTAAGATTTACTTTAGCAAACCCTAAATCTGGCTACTCTTTAGCTTTATATAAATTAGTTAAATTGGTATAACAGATCCATTTGACTGTTACGCGTTGTATATTTTCTATTGTATTAATAACTAGTTCATATTGCTACGAGCGAGTGTTCATATTGGAAGAAATTGATAGATGCTTTGTTGGTAAACGATTTATTGAAATAAAATGTTTACAAAAGTCCAACTAAATCTCCACAAAAATTTCCCTACACTACATTCTCGCACTATTTACACGTCTCCGGTATTTACAGTTCTTATTTCTAATCTGCACAGTTTTACACTTATTGCGCGCATTTTTTACGAAACACGATTTCCACGACGCTTTACACTTCACAATATTTCACTACTACGACTAGGCACCACTTTCTCTTACACTTCGATATCTCTTCGAACTCACTTCTTCACTCTCGAGTAATAGACTGACTTGCAATCATCCGTAAAACTATATAGGTTTTCATATAGAAACTTCTCGCTAGTTGATTATAGCAATTTAAAAAAAAGATTATTCTGACAACCCCTGGAAAGATCTAGAGTTATACCCATCTCACTCGAACGCATAAATTTGCCTAACGCCGTCCTGACATTTGGGGTCAGTCATCGAAGACTCCCGAAACTTCTGGCGAACGACATCTTGCCGTCTTATTCTATTTTGACATTTTCCAGCAAGTTCGAACTAAAGCATGGTCTAGGCATGCGAATTGTTTTGATATTAATTTGCAACAATATTATACCTGTCGGGGTATAGTTGGGATAGGATAGTAATGACACGCCGGGCTATAGTTAGGGTAGAATAGTAATAAAGGGGACATGTTGTTAGTCCTCATTTTGATGTGTTAACACAACCTTAGGTTAGGTTTATGTTAGGTTAGGTTAGCCTTATGTTAACCTAAACTGAGACAAACAGTGAGACCAGGCGTGGAGGTGAGTGTTATGATCATTTAAAGGAGCTCCTTAAGCCTACACCTTGGTCACAAGTCCAAGGCCCTGCCTGGGTTCCTGTTCAAAAAACTACGGAATCGTGATATTCGATTATTAATTCATTCAAATACGGCCTTCTCCATTAGATTCGATTATTCCTACATTTAAATATTCTCTCTGTCCTGACATACCTAATATTGTGATGTGTCATCATCGCAACCCATTAATGGCCCATTACTGAGCCGAGTCTCCTCCTCAGAGTGAGGGGATTGTGTTCGATGTATTTAAAAACAAATATTCCTTGTAAGGGTAGTATTGAGTGGCGTTACGAGGAAATGTTCGTTTTTAGTGTTAAACAAGTCCTTTAATATTTAAATTTAAAAAAAAAATACCTAGTCAACATGTTGTATTATTTCTATATGATTTTTAATGAATAATTTTTCTTTTCATTAAGTAGAATTAAATTCCATGTAGAAGGATGTCAATATATAACTCAATGTAGTGACAAACTTCCCAAAACTTCTTAATTAGGTAAACACATACGCCCTTACATATAAACACCGATTAAAGTAATCAATGTCTAATTGACATCTATTCTTTTCTAGTTGAAAGAAAGAGACAAAACACTGCTTAACTAATCAATTGATTATACTTTTATGGAAACCCATTAATTTGCTTACTCTCTATTTAACAACAACCCTTTGTATCTAAGTTTATGAGCTGAATCTATGAGTTGAAAAAAAAAAACGGAATAAAATACTTGGGAAGGTATAATTTTTTTCCATTTATTTTCCACCAAAACTATTCAATAAAACAACAAACGTCCTAAAACTTTGAAATAAGGTCAATTCTTCAGTTGATTGGGATACAACCTTATTATACGGTGACTTTCTTACTCCGAATTTAACGACAAAACTTAATAACGTAATAAGTTCCTTAAGTGTCGTTACTATAGACTTTACAAGTAAAAAGTTCTTTTAATACGGGTTTTATATTTGTTAGGATGAAAGCAGGTCGAGCCATGTTATCGTACACGCAAGATTGTCGAGATTATTCTAATTACCTGTTTATTTCATTAAAAATATTTGTTTTAAACTATTAAAAAGGTTTTTAACTGCGGTGGAATAAATTCATAGAAATTACTTACTAAATGAGAACTTACGTTCATTATGTCCGTTTGCTTTTAAATTGCTTTGGTAGCTTTGGTAGGTTTGTTCAAAAAGCAATATAGGTTAATTTTTATTTTAGAAATATTATTTTTCATGTATATTTAACGTTTGGGGGCGTCCATAAATTACGTGAGGTGTTTTTTTAAATTTTCTGTACCTCCCTCCCCCCCCTGGTGAGATGTCGTGAGATTTTATTCAACCCCATCCCCCATCCCCCAATCTCACGTGAGATTTTTCAAAATGTGGGTTTCTTACATAAACGCGTTGTATTGTTATTTTAAAAAGAAAAAAAAATGCTTCGTGCTTTTATTTACGACTAGTTCAGACTAGTAATCAATATTGCTGAGAGTTTAATTATAGTGTAATAAAAATTTAACAATAGAATACTTAAATCGTAACTACTGTCATTAAAAAAAGAATATCTACTCTAATTCAGTCCATGGATATTGATGCCTGGTCTCAAGAGAGACTATTGGAACCAACATGTCCATATGATTTTCAGTAAAATCATCAGCTCCTTCAACTTCGTTCTGATCTAGCTACTCCAAGCCGTTGGCGCTTGCGCACAGTAACTCATCAGCTCGTGTTGTGACGTGACGTCTCGATCCGTGAGGGTCGCACTTTGCGGAACATACGCGCTTGCTTAGATGGTGCAATGTATAATAGCTGGACCAAAATAGTATATTTTTTTTTGTTTCAATCAGAAAAAACATTGCGTGATATTTGCCGAGACCCCCCCTCTCTCCAACGTAAGATTAGATGAGATTTGACGCGACCCACTCCCTCCCTTAAACATCTCACGTATTTTATGAACGCCCCCTTTATAAAATATTTGAAAAAGATAGAATAGGTAGAACGCTGCTGTTGTTGACTTGAACTTGTTAGTTTTACTTTGCGTCTATGGCCGTAGTCTCTATCAAAATTATGACAAATAAATATTACCTTAATAATACTTAGTACTTAACTTAATTTACTTATGATTACGTAAATAAGCGACTGATGATCGACGAATGACCCTGACAGTGGCCACTAAATATAGTTCGACAAATTGGTCCTTCATTGCTGTTTTAGGGCCCATTTTCTATAAGGCTATAACAATCATCACTTGCTAATGGATAATCAGGCACTGCTTTAGTACTGCTACTCTCTTATCACTTATCACACAATGACCTTGATCTTAACATGTCAAACAATTTAAAGACGTCCTCATAGTCTAGTCGACAAATTGAATCGTTAAACTAGTTGAAAAATTAACTTTAAGTAAAATTTCCACCGGGATTAAATTTTTTAAAGTGTTCGTACACTATAATTTTTTCATATTTTAAAAAAAATATTCATTACCTTAAAAATTAATCAAAGTGTCGTACTTGCTTTTGACACCGCGCGCAAAACCTAAAAACGCAGAGACCTATTTTCAGCGTTAAATAAACGTTATAAATAATGGAGATAGCGTTCCGGGGGTAGGGAGGTTTTAATTGGAAATTTTCTCCTCTTTAAGAATCATTTATTGAAATTTCTTAAATATTAATTGTTTATGAAATATTGGCGAAAAACGAAATGCCTTTTTTTATTCATTGTTTGTAATTTTTTTGTTCTAATACACGCTTTTAGCATATTTGTCTAGTCGTCATTCCGGATCCAATGAGCTATCACACATAATTTTAAGAGAACTATCTCTATTTAAGCGGTGTTGGCCCAGTGGTTGAGATGTCAATGTCTTACTCGGGAGATCCGAGTTCGATCCCCCATACAGGCACACACCTCTGACTTTTCTGAGTTATGTGTGTTTTAATCAATTAAATATCACTTGCTTTAACGGTGAAGGAAAACATCGTGAGGAAACCTGCACTCCTGAGAGTTCCCTAAAGTTCTCAAAGGTGTGTGAAGTCTGCCAACCAGCACTGTGCCAGCGTGGTGGTCTATGGCATTATACCCTCCTCATTTTGAGGAGGAGACCCGGCTCAGCAGTGGGCCATTCACGGGTCGTGATAATGATCTCTATTTTAGACCATTTTCAACTTGTCCACTAGATCATCTAATCTTGTAAAAACATTGTACTAAATATATTCAGTATCGTGACCATTAACAAAATATCCATCTTGCAGCATGCTTTAGGTCAATTTGCTACACGAATCACTTTCTATGCGAATTCCAACATCACAGAATGTGTCAAATTTTATATATCGTGTTAACTACTGGCCTGTGAAATCTTACATTTAGAGAAAGTTTTATTCAGCTTCAGAGAACGTCGCATTTTGATTAATTAAGTATCAGAAATAATAAATACCGGCCAAGTGCGAGTCACGTTTCTTGTATTGGAGCCCCCCTTAAATATTTATTTTATTCTGCTTTTAGTTGTTATTATAGGGATAATAGAATTACGTCATTTGTGACAATCTCAAATGTCTAGCTATCACGGTTCATGGGATATAGCCTGATGAAACAGACGGACCTACGGACAGCGGACTCTTAATAATAGGGTCCCGTTTTTTACCCTTTGGCTAAACCCTAAAAATGATTGAACAATACATTTTTAATCTTTATGCTGAATCGAAGATTTGCATTTGATTGCGGAAAAACCGGAACGAATCACTATCTTTGTCTGTCATCAAATCTAGGAAGTTAAATTTAACCCACTTTCCGGTGTCAAATTGAATTGAGTTTTTTCCAAGGAAAATTCAATATTATTATGGCATATACCTGATGTGATAATGGACCCTGAAAGTGGGTATGGGAATTTAAAATAAAACGATGTGATCCCATCATGCTTGGGCTCGTTTTATTTAGTTCTTTTTTACTCAATAACTAATAAAAGCTGCCATTTTCTTTCTTCTACTTCCGAATTTATCTCTGGCTTGAGCCAATGGAAGTTTTTCCTTTAAAAAAAGTTTAAAAAATATTTTAAAAGGAGACAGCTACCTTTTTGGATATTTCTAAAGTAAATGTATCTGTAGATCTGGTAGATCAAGTTCTTACTTCACAATTTTCCTGTATTTCTTTGAATCTCTTTCCAAATAGATTTTTTAATATTATCAATAATACAAATGTTTGTTCATTCAAGTTGAATGTTGTTTGTTTTAAGAAATTGTTAGTCACCCAATGTTTTGGATTGACAATAAGCAAGTCATGCGCGCTGGCTTGGATTAACTGTAACGTCCTTTCCGCAATTGAGCGCCCACGTATGAATTACTTTCGTTATTTACATCAATTCAATCATCCTTAAGAACTTCAACCATTTGTAGAGCCAAGCTTTTATACAGATGCGGCTCTAGCCTATGTAGTGTCCCTGTATAACCTGTCTTCACCAAAACCTTGACCTTCTCTTTCAAAATAAACCGTCTGTGCTTTTATTAATTACTAGTCGACCCGCGCGACTAAGTCCATGTGTCGCTCCTATTGCCCGTAGCGTGATGATATATAGCCTATAGCCTTCCGCGATAAATGGGCTATCTAACACTGAAAGAATGTTTTCAAATTGGACCAGTAGTTCCTGAGATTAGCGCGTTCAAGCAAACAAACAAAGAATAAAGATAAATACACAATCCATCCCTCGTTATGTCTATTTCTTCTAGTTAAAACCGCATCAGGGTCCTCAAAAAATCTGTGATTTTGGGAGAGTTAGATGTAGAGATTAATATTGTTAACTCGCTTTAAGATGGATTTTGTAAGAAATCCAAGAAAATTGGAAAAAATAGTATTTGAATTAATCGAAATATTTTCTAGATCTCGGAAACAATTTTATAATTTAAATTATAACATTTATGAGCACCTTACTTAAGTGAAAGTATTACCAAAATTGGATCAGTGGTTTTAGTAATAAACATACAAATTGTCAAATTATTCCTCTTTAAAATATTATTGTAACTACACTAGCAGTGATAGCCCAGCAGTTGAGACTTTAATGTCTTACTCGGGAGGTCCGAGTTCGATCCTGGGCACACACCTCTGACTCTGAGTTATGTGTGTTTTAAGCAATTAAATATCACTTGCTTTAACGGAGGAAGGAAATCGTGAGGAAACCTGAACTCCTGAGAGTTCCCTAAAGTTCTCAAAGGTGTGTAAAGTCTGCCAACCCGCACTGGGCCAGCGTGGTGGACTATGGCCTAATACCCTCCTCTGAGGCTTCGGCTCAGCTGTGGGCTATTGACGGGTCGTCATGATGAAATAAACTTGAATTGTTGTTTTTTATATAAAGATTAGATCTGCATTACTATAATCTTGTTTTTCCTTTATCTATGCTTATCACTAACTGGCCGACCCGCGAGACTTCGTCAACAATGAATTGAGTGGTTTTGTTTACTTAGTATTTTATTAAAATTATTATGCACTGCTTATTATGATGCTGGCAACACTGATTTGAGTGGCAGCCTGTTAATTGTGATGTCGGCAACATTAATCTGAGTAACATTTGATTTTAGAAGATAAAAGATAACCAAATAATATTCCGCCATGACGGGAATATTTACGATTACATCGCGAGTATTCTAGCGGTAACGCTGAAGCTCTGAGTCTAAAGTATAACCCCCAGGAGGGTATTCTAGTTATAACTCCATTTAAATATCAGTACAACACTTCATTCTAATCTATTAAGGTATGTGAATAAAACCCACTAATACCACAGGAACTGTACTTTTTTCCGGGATAAAAAGTATCCTATTTCTTAAGTCAGGAAATAAAGTATCTGTATGCCAAATATGTTTTTAATCTGTCCAGCTTATTTAGCCTGATGCGCGTACAAACATTTAGATTGACAATAATTCTGAAAAATATTGTTTCGGCTTCTAGTGGTGTTATAGACTCCTTTCATTACATTTTTCTAAATATCTTTCATATACAGATTGATTAATAATAGACTATGTATTTTTATTTTTACCCGACTACGGCGAAGCCAAAAGGAAGGGTTATGATTTTGGCAGTCTATCTATGTATGTATGTATGTTTGTATCTATGTATGTATGTTTGTATGTTCCACTCTAGCGCCTAGACTACTGAACCAATTTTAATGAGTGAGGTGTCAATAGATTCGTAATAATGGCGCGGGTGACATAGGCTATAAAAATTTTATGACTTTTTTTAATGACGGAATTTAAACCTCAGATTCTAACTTCGAAAAAAATTAAACTGAGCTGATTATCACGTGTTTGATGTCAAAAGAAAGGTCTTGACGAGCACATTACAAATATGTATATATCTTATTGTTTAAGTCAACATATATGTTTCGCGCGGTCCTGTCGTTGCAGTTATTTACACTACCATGAAACGGATATAGTAGGTATAGGGTGCGACCACGGTTCTACCTTGACCATTTTTAAACCGATACATTTCTAGGTTTCTATCTGATTATTTTCTTGTTTCGTCCTTTTTAGACCACTTTTTTACATAGTCGGGTTATAGTTTTTTAAACTTTTATTTAGTTTATTTAATAATTTTTAAACCACAGATAGATATTATAATTGTGAAATTAATATACTTACTAAATAATGTAAAAATACGCGATAAAGACAAGAAAAGAACTTAACTCTGTATAAATTATGATAAGTTATACTTTGTGATCGTATTATAAAACTTATCTTGTTATTAATTCTCTTGTACATATAATATGAAAATATTTACCTTGTTTAATGAGTTTACTCCTCTTTATCACTACATAGTATAAAACACAGTCGCTTCCCGTTGTCTGTCTGTATGTCTCTATGTATGTTTAGATTTTTAAAACTAAGCAACGGATTTTGATGCGATTTTTTTTAATAAGATAGAGTGATCCAAGAGGTTGGTTTATGTGATGTCGTAAATAAACACAATTTTTTGCGCTTACATTGCAAACGCTGGCTGAACCCTACGAGATAGATCAAAATTATGTACTACAGTATTGTACACCTTAAAAAGGTCTACAAAAAAGTCCGCGATGGTATATGTCTATCTCTTAGGGATAATCCACAATAACCATTTTTTATCCTTTACTATTTACGAGAAATAATGGCTTATTTACGAAGCGATTTTAAACAATACAGCATTAATCCTTATCCAATTATGTACCTTAAATACATTGTGTATATAAAATGATATAGATCAATATGGCCCTTTACAGCATGAAATTTAAATGAATATTTTTGAAGATATTACAGATTTAAAATGCTGTGCCTATGAAAACATGATCGTATTGTCTAATGACAAAAAAGCTGTGAACGTTGTATATAAAGACGTTCTGTAGTATATTTAGTATCAGTATTGCACCCGTGCGAAGACGGGGTGGGTCGCTAGTTACTAATAAAATTGATTTGAGATTATGTGAGTTTGTATTATGCTTATAGGTTACAGGACCAGGAGTGTGAAATTGAGACTTACTGACTAAATTTTTTGGTTAGTCGTAAATATACGAATAAAAATAGCAATAAGACGAATCGAAAAACGATTTAGCAATTTTGGGTTTCAGCTCTCTAACTACAACGTTCTTCAAGTTAGGGGTATTATGTGACCCTATGAAAAACTAAAAAAATATTTTATTTTTAAATTTGTAAGGGGGCGTCCATAAATTACGTGAGGTGTTTTTTTTAATTTTCTGCACCTCCCTCCCCCATCCCCCAATCTCACGTAAGATTTTTCAAAATGTGGGTTTCTTAAGTAAACGCGTTGGATTGTTATTGTAAAAAGAAAAAAAAATTGCGTCGTGCTTGTATTTACGACTAGTTAAGACTAGTAATCAATATTGCTGAGAGTTTAATTATTAGTGTAATAAAAATTAAACAATAGAATACTAAAATCGTAACTTTTAATCACAGTGATTAAAAAAAGAATATCTACTCTAATTCAGTCCATGGAGAATCATGAGTGGTCTCAAGAGAGACTATTGGAACCAACATGTCCATATGATTTTCAGTAAAATCATCTGCTCCTTCAACTTCGTTCTGATCTAGCCACTCTAAGCCATTATCGCTTGCGCACAGTAACTCATCAGCTCGTCTTGTGACGTGACGTCTCGATCCGTGAGGGTCGCACTTTGCGGAACATACGCGCTTGCTTAGCTGGTGCAATGTATAATAGCTGGACAAAAATAGTATATTTTTTTTGTGTTTCAATTAGAAAAAAAATTGCGTGATATTTGCCGAGACCCCCCCCCCCCCTCTCCAACGTAAGATTAGATGAGATTTGACTCGACCCCCTCCCCCCTTAAACATCTCACGTATTTTATGAACGCCCTCTAATCGAACGATGTATAGTCGTTAGTAGTGAATATTAAAGTTTGATCTAGATTTTTAAAACATTCTGATTTAAATTACAAATAACAACAGCAGAGACATTTCTCTGCGATATTTTGATATTGCGAGTAAAATACAAAAGGACAAAACAGGCAGGAGAGACCAATAATAATATAATATAACCAATTTGAAGCGTCAGTAGCTCAGTGGTTCAGGCGTTGGATTCACGATCGATAAGTCGTGGGTTCGAATCCCGGACATTGGACTACTGGCGTGACCTACTCCTGACAGAAGCATTTAAGCTTACTAGGAGGGGTAAAGGGAATACTAGTAGTATTTGATCCATATTGCTAATAATCTTTAAAAAAAAAACTTGTAAGAATGTATGTTTGTTACTCTTTCACGCAAAAACTACTGAATGGATTTTGATAAAACTACAATAATATAGCTTAAACATCAGAATAACACATAGGCTATAATTTATAATGATATAGTGTGAATTATCCAAATTATAGCGGGTGAAACCGTGGGCCGCAGCTAGTATTTTTAATATATACGTTACTGTCAACCCTCGCGACTTCGTGCCTTTGTTCATCGGCTCCTATTGGTCTTAGCTTGATGATATATAGCCTATAGCCTTCCTCGATAAATGGCCTATCTAACACTGAAACTAACCTGATATTAGCGCGTTCAAGCAAACAAACAAACTTCAGCTTTATATATTAGTAAAGATAACTCGTACGTTATTCTGTTGTAAAGGTTTTTACCTTGTTGCAATATATTCCATTTTATTCATAGGAACAACTTTGGGGGTTAGATCACCCTCTTATGCCCCAAATACACGAATAGACGCCACATTTCCCTAGTGTACACTATTTCCTAATAATTGATTGTTATAGGTTTTTGGGCATGCGCAAATTGGTTGCTGATAGCATAATTTGTGATTTGTTTTTAGTAAAACGAATAAACAAACAACGCAATTTTCCTGTTTTATTTATAACTTATAATCATGTTATAGTTAATGAGGGCAAGTGTCGGAATGAGAGATGGTCAGGTATAAAGTTGTATAAACCTTTATAGCACCCAAAAACTTGTCTCAAAACTACTTATCGTTATATTCCAATGTCAAAGGTCAAAAAATCGATCTCTTATGCATTTATTGCAAATATCTCGTTTTCTATGGGTTTTATGCTATTTGTGTCTATCATATATATTGAAGAGGATTAAATTATCTACAACTTTTGTTTAAACATTTTTTTTATATCTCGAACTATTTTCGAGATTAAGGGCAGAGCGCGTGCAGTGTCTATCTAGACTCTTGAGTATCACTCCAGGTCAACCTGCAGCCTCGATTAAAAACACGCCGTATAAAGTTTATAAATTATTGATAAATATATAATTCTAAATAATTTGCATTTTTTTATTAAATATTACGTTATAATAAATTTTCTTTTTCAATAATTTAGTATCTATATCTATTCATTTAATATCACTAACCTACTCGTGTAATTATGAAATTATTAAGGGAAATATTTGTATAATAACTACAAGTTGTAATTTCAATTTTCTTCTTCTTCATCATTGTCTTCCAGTCGCTGTAAAATTTCAAATTCCCCAGTGTTCTCGTCTTCAACGACATTTGTCTCCAGTTCTTCCAGGATTTCGGGTTCAAAAGTACCGTCTTCATTGATATCACTCTGATATTGTGAAGCATTAAGACAAGCTTGCCCATTACACTGGCCTCAACCCTGCACTCCTGCATCCACATCGCGAACCACAACCATTCTTGAATCATTGTCATAACAGGTTCCAGGAATTCATTACGAATTATCCAACCCCAATTCTGGGGTTCTAAATCATGCCCTAACCAAGTCTGAACGCTTGAAACGTTGATGGGCTTTGGTGTTGGTTGGTGGACAGGTTTATTAACTTGATGAACTATGCATAGCGTAGACGATCGATACAGTCCTCAGATTTTTGAGTATTAGAGGTTCACACTCCATTCTCAAATATGATTGAACCGGGCAGTTTTTTTTCATTAAATGCAGCAGCAATTTGATCCAAATGCGCAAATTTCTCGAGTGTTTGTACAAAAGATTTTTTCCTTTTCTAAATAGCGCAGAAGCCGTGTCACAGCCACTTATTGCGTGAAGAAACAATGGGTGTTTTTTAGAACGTACGAATATTCATTAAAACATATCCTTTGTCAACTTTTTAAAAGAAAATTTCATGTTCATGATATAGGGTACTCCCAATTAAAATGATAAGTAAATGAGACAATCGGTCATCCGTTGTTGAAACTAAATCTTATCCGCCTCTCAGTAAAATTTCGGATGATGTTAACCATGAAATTCGAAAAACTTTAGAAGAAGTCATCCTAAAAAACAGGAAAGGAAAGGTAGATCATAAAAACAAAATGTATTTTAATAAGCCATGCAATAATGGCTGCTATTCGGGAGCATTCTTTTTCACCATAGCTACTATTAAGCCTTTCTGTATGTCTTCACAGAAGATGTGGACCTAGAAGACTATTGGGTGTCTTATCTAGCTTGTGATTTGCAGCTTCTTTTAGTAATACATCTTATAGACAGAGAACTTTTAGGGAACTCTCAGGAGTGCAGGAGTTTCCCCACGATGTTTTCCTTTACCGTCATAATGATATTTTAATTCCTTAAAATACACAACAAAGAAAAGAGATTTGTGTCTGTGTGGCGGATTTAAGTCGTTCTTCCGGAGTTTTTAAAATACATTCAACTCTTAATCACTGTGCTATCACTCCTTACATATGTTTATATACATGTACACTCGTAGATATATAAACGACGATTTTGTTTAGATTACTAAAGAGTTTTTATACTCTAAACAAAATTAGTATAAACGTACTCCTCAAAAATTAGCTTAAATTAGCTTGTTACTTTTTTTGAAAAACAAACTAATTTACAGTTTATTTATCGAATGTTCATATCGTTAAGAGATCCAGTTTAAAATCAAACACATTAACAGTGTTGCCAGCGTAGGGTGGTTATTTTGGTTGTGCTAAAAATACTCTAACTTTCAACTGGGACAATTAGTTCAATACAATGATGAGTGTCGAGTGACGTTGTACGTATTGCTGGTGTAAGACAGGGACGTGGGGGGTCACCCCCTGTAGTTTAGTGTATTCGTTTTATGCTAACAGTCGAATGAAATTAGTGGAAAACTACTATAGGTACAGTGTAAGCTCCATTTAACACTCGATTTATCGATATGCTCCTTAAAATGTCAAAATTCTTCAGGTTTTACTTAATTTAATTTGATACTTCTGCATGAAACGACAAATTTCATTAACATACTAAGTGTTGCTATACCTATAGAAGAGAATTTTTCATGTATACAAGTACATAATGCTTCCTAGAGATCTAAAAGCAAAACCTATAATTATGTGAAAAATATAGCCAAGTTGATTTCGCCGATTGTAAGGGTAGAAGCCAAATAATAGTCAACACATATGTTATTACTTGTAATATAATAATTTAGATGTGTACTGTACGGTTGTTATGATAGAGATAATTTTATATGAAACATCGATTAATAAAATCGATGTTTATATTATAATGTAATAAAAACAGTTTCTATGTAACAAAGAACTGTTTATTCTCTGACAAAAAGAAATATCATATTTAGAGATGTGACATTTTTCAAATACTAGTATTTGAAATACTTTTTAAAACATATTTTGTATTTTCAAAATGCAAAATACTTTTTGACAACAATACATTTTGTCATCATCAATGAATGAATGTGATAAACTATTTTTACTATGGTAATACTGAATTGAATGGTAATAAATATCCGTAAATGTAATATTTTATAGTCCGTCTAAAATAGCCGGATACGGATGTCAGCTAATAGAAAATCCGATGATATCTTTTAACCAGCCTCTGGTTTCGTTTGACAACACAAGTACAAATATAGTAGTGGAACCAGTGACGGACAAGGAACAAACAAATCGTAGAATTAGGAGTAATATCAGTGTTTAATTTATTTTCATAATTACTTTGAAATATATTATCGGGCCTTCAAATTCTGTTTTATTAGGGGGAGTCCATTAATTACTTGATATATCGTGAAAAAAATGTGATTGTGTCAAAAAGACAAATTCTCTTAAAGGGAGCGTCCATAAATTACGTGAGGTGTTTTTTTTTTTTTCTGTACCTCCCTCCCCCCCTGGTGAGATGTCGTGAGATTTTATTCAACCCCCTCCCCCATCCCCCAATCTCACGTGAGATTTTTCAAAATGTGGGTTTCTTACGTAAACGCGTTGGATTGTTATTGTAAAAAGAAAAAAAAAATGCTTCGTGCTTTTATTTACGACTAGTTCAGACTAGTAATCAATATTGCTGAGTTTAATTATTAGTGTAATAAAAATTTAACAATAGAATACTTAAATCGTAACTATTGTGATTAAAAAAGAATATCTACTCTAATTCAGTCCATGGAGAATCATGCGTTGGTCTCAAGAGAGACTATTGAAACCAAAATGTCCATATGATTTTCAGTAAAATCATCTGCTCCTTCAACTTCGTTCTGATCTAGCCACTCTAAGCCATTATCGCTTGCGCACAGTAACTCATCAGCTCGTCTTGTGACGTGACGTCTCGATCCGTGAGGGTTGCACTTTGCGGAACATACGCGCTTGCTGGTGCAATGTATAATAGCTGGACCAAAATAGTATAATTTTTTTTGTTTCAATCAGAAAAAAAATTGCGTGATATTTGCCGAGACCCCCCCCTCTCCAACGTAAGATTAGATGAGATTTGACGCGACCCCCTCTCTTAAGGGAAAACATCTCACGTATTTTATGAACGCCCCCAAACCCATAAAAGAATTTTATTTTATTAAAGTATTTTGAAAATATGTATTTTGCATTTAGTATTTTAAATACAAAATGAAAAACTATTTTTGTATTTTATATTTAAAATAAAAAATACAAAAAGTATTTGCATTTAGTATTTGAATACTTTTTATAAACTATTTTGCACATCACTGATCATATTCTTGAGTTAGTTCGATACTACGCCTGTCACAGTTGAAAGCCAAATTACATTAAAGTTTCAGTTGCTTGGTAGAGAGTCGATAAGCATTATAAGTTTGAACTAAGGGAAGAAAACAATTTGAATTACACATTCGAAATTTGAAAACAAGCGATATTAGTCTAGATAATTCCATCCTATCGACAGCCCAATAATGATAAATTCAAGTGCGAAACTGAAGATGAACGCTTATTCATCGCTCTTCACAAATAAACTACTTGTCGAATGTTTATGAATGCCTCGGGCTATTTACATCACGCGTCTCTATTCCTGATCCATAACACATCTGGATGTTGTAATAAATTTAAAGTGACTTTAAACGGTTTATAAATAAGCTCTCGTGATTTGCTCTCTCTCCGCTTAGTAGAAAAACTCACTCTCCATAGACACATTCATTGTAAATAACTAAATTCTTTATCAGTAGAGTCCAAAAGAATTATTATTATTAATGATTTTGTCCACCGTCCATCTAGCCGTCCATGATTCATTAAAACGCCGGAACTTGGATGCTGTTTTCACAGTTGTATTATTACAGGTCAAATTTCAGTTATAATTAAAATTACCATTTTATTTTTCACTTAAAACGGGACACGGACAACGGGACAAGTCACGAAAGTCTTTCAGATAGCCACTGGTGAAAATACAAATCAATACAACTGGTGAAAAAACGAAAATACCAAAAAGAGATACAAATAATAATCATAATCTCATAACCTTCCATCTGGTAGGTGAAGTTATAAGGTATCCCTATTTACTAAAAAAAAAAATACCATGAAGTAGGGATCGTCCTAGTCTTAATATCAGTTATGCGGTAATTTTGGAAAACGGGACAGTTTTACGTCCCGAAGCGTTCTTTCGGGACACGGAACTGACAACCGAATAAAGGGACTGTCCCTTTCAAAAAAGGACGTATGGTCACATTACTTATACTTATTTAAAGATCACAAAATTAGGATTTTCCGAAATTAGTCATGTTTAATTGTTTGTTCTCTTACAGGTACTTGAATACCTTGACATACTTTCTTTACTGTCGATATAGAAATGATAAGATAAAAATTTACATACATTATCAGTTATGCACTTAGTAACGTCATGAATATGAAAGTTACGATTACCAATAAGCAGTGATGGCCCAGTGGTTGAGACTTCAAGTCTTACTCGGGAGGTCCGAGGTTCGATCCCCCACACAGACACACACCTCTGACTCTGAGTTATGTGTGTTTTAAGCAATTAAATATCACTTGCTTTAACGGTGAAGGAAAACGTCGTGAGGAAACCTGCACTCCTGAGAGTTCCCTAAAGTTCTCAAAGGTGTGTGAAGTCTGCCAACCCGCACTGGGCCAGCGTGGACTATGGGCTAATACCCTCCTCATTCTGATGAGGAGACCCGGCTCACCAGTGGGCCATTGGAGGGTCGTGATGATGATGATACGATCATTCACAATCTGCGCTGAAAAGTATCAAAGGTAAAAGAGTTCCAAAAGTAAATTCATTTACGTTTCAGTTACTTCACGACCGTCTTATGTAATTCTCAGTCCTAATTAATTGTATATTGAAGTTGTTAGAATGGGATAAATATATTACTTAAATTAGTGTTAGCAACACCGTTTATAAAGTACTATTAGCGGGTAGATCATTTTATATTATTTTATTTTTTTTTTATAATAGATGGTCCACCTGATGGTAAGTGGCAACCATCGCCCATGGATATCGGCAAAACAAGAAACACTCTCTCGTTCTGTCGATGCGTTGCATCCCCGAAAATAGAGTGGGAAGGGGGAATGAAGAAGAAAAATGATGCGGATTCAGCGGACCCTAGGCAAGAGCCCAGAGTCCACTAGACCCACAGCATTAATGGGATGGGAGAGGGAGGGGTTAAGTCTGGCCCACATGCGGCTCAACCGGAACGCGTCTATGACACTTGGCGATCGGATTCGCATGCTGATATTATGTCAAGTATACCGACGTGTAGACGATATATAACCTTTAGTGCGATAGATTAGAGTCAGTCAGTGTACATGGAAGTTAGTGTTATAGCCCACCCATAAGGTCACCCTTCTCGAGGTCCACGTAAGTTTACTTTATTATCTACTGTAGTTGACGACGTCGAGTTGTAGAGGTGAGAGTTACTAGATTATAAAGGAGCTCTTTAAACCTGCTCCTGAGTCTCAAGCCCCAGGCACTTGCTGTACAGTAATGTATATCATTCCTGTCTCATACTATGACATTAGTTTAAATTATTACGAACATTCTTAAATTGTATGACAGAATAATTTATATCTGTGTGCGGCCTTAATACGCCGCCACGATAGAAATAATTATTGAGAGTAATCAAACAGTAATGCTGGAAGTCTGTATCAAAAGTATAACCATTGTGAGTAATATTCTAGTCAATAAGCCGTGGTACTGCAGATCTGCGTGTAGAGTATAACCTGTTATTTAACAAAATGTGTATACTGTTATTTATAGGGGGTGTAAGTCTATACGTAACAGCATGGCGGCTTGAATAGAAAATTCATCTGGAGGTTATACTTTAGACTCAGACCTTCAGCGTTACCCCCTAGATTACTCGCGATGCAATAATTATACATAATTTTGCCGACATCATAATAGACTGCTACACAATTCAGTGTTGCCAGTATCATAATTAACAATACCAATTTATTTTAATTCAAAATTATTTACATAGAAGTCGTGATTTGATTGACGAAGACAATGAATCATCAACTGGTCCTTGCACTCTCTTGTTCCTTAAAATAATTAAATGAAGATTTCAAAATTTAAACGAATTACTACTACTACATATTAGGTCTGTACCTATGAAATTGCCGTTTTTCATGAAATAAGTTAACGCCCTTTTTTCTCTATATTTTATATTTTTATTAATCAAAATAATCACAGCTACCGGCACGTAAGTTTACGCTTGACCTTGAATGCGCGGAAGTTACTTTTAGGGCCTTTTAGCGGGGAGCGCGGCGTGAGAGCAGCGCGTCACAAGCGATTCGTTCTTATACGACGTTTCAGTTAACGCGCATCGGCTATTTGTTAAAATAGCAAACGTTACGGATGGAACCGTCAATACAGGAACGCAGCACGCTCCCAATGCGCAACTTTCCCGCACTACTTTTTCTCAAACGTATACTTGTATGTGCCGTCTGCTATACCCATGCAATCAATGCATTTTTGCCAACATAGTGATAGCTTATTGATGCCCTTTTTGAAAATGTCTGCTGGATGGGAGGCAACAAATTCTTCAAAGGCATTTTGAACTGCCTCTCGGTTATTGATTTTTTTCCCTGCCATTAAGTTATCCAAATTCTGTAAAAAGTAGGAGTCTGTAGGGGTAAGGTAGAGAAAGTCCAACCGCTGCAAAAAAAAATATGAAAGAAAAAAGAAAAAAATTGGACTTGAAATGATGAACCTGTTATTACTACTACTCAAGTTTAAGTGCAAACACTGACAGTGCAACCACTAAAAAATCTTATTAAGTTGCCAAAGTCTGGAGTTTGTTGCACTACGTTGGGATGGAGACCTTTATAGGTTGACCTTTCCGAAGTTCACGCCCTTCGACCTTTCCCGCTTATATTTGGTTATATTTCAATATATGATTGATTGAAAGTATCTGTAGAAGCTCTCTCTTATAAAATAATATCCAGACAAGATTTCATATTATACTGCCTGGATAATGCGTCTTCGGTCCAGGTTAACCTTAATAATGGTGACCCAGCATCATGACAACACACCACAGCATAGTCATAATGTTCACCAAGCGAGCTGCATTCGACAATTGGCTTATGTCTATCGGACCAGAGGTTATATATAGTCTTAAAATAAAATAAAAGGTACCCGTGAAGTTATCAATGGTGTTGCCAACTCGTTTATTATGTGTTTTCAATTAAAACAATTAAAACTTATTTAGGATAGGAAAACATATCATATTTTTAAAAAAAATATTTTGGGTTCTAGAATGTGTGATGGGTTCACCTTCACTATTCAGGCTGAACCCATTTTGCCTCAACAGAACTTGAACAAATGAGAAAACTTATAATCTGAACCACTTATAATATGTAAATTTTTATTTTCACGTCGAGATGACCAAACCGACTTAGGAATATAGAATAAATTATAGTGGCTTACGTACGGGGAGATCGGAATGTGGAAAGAAAATATAATTCTACGGTTTAAGTAACCCAAAGAACAAAATTAAAAAAAAAAAACTACTAGTGATACTGCCGCAAACCTTACGCCGACTCTGTTTCACATAACAACAAAACAATTAATTAAAGACCACTAAAGTATGATAGTCAATGCTAACTCCGAAATTACTCGACAAACTGCCAATAAAATATCCAATTGAATATCTGACGTCTAAAAATCTCGCTAATCTAAAATCTGTTGCGAGTTTAACATTTTTTACTCATCCCAAAAACAAAGCTTCCTCCCTCTGGTA
The DNA here is from genome assembly GCA_905147385.1 of Limenitis camilla. Classification (NCBI taxonomy): domain Eukaryota; kingdom Metazoa; phylum Arthropoda; class Insecta; order Lepidoptera; family Nymphalidae; genus Limenitis; species Limenitis camilla. Next base: position 10,536,803 of record LR990246.1, on the reverse strand, counting down.
AGATTTTTTTTATGTACTACAGAAATGTGCTTGACTACGATCACACCCAATGGTGAGTGATGGAGTCTAAGATGTGCACTTTTTGAGAAGATCTCTATTCTTCTTTCTTTGTAAAGAGTTCCATACCTCAGCCGTCCGCATCAGAAATGTGGAAGCAAAACGCGTCGTACGTACTGGCTGTGTAGTACAAGTGGTTTTTAGGTCGAAACTTTTTCTAATTTTCCAAAAATTAATTGAAGAGCCGCTCCCTAAAATTGCAAAAGTTATAAACAATTAAGTGAAAAAGGTGGTTTGGTTTTTTGCAAAAATCTCGAAAGCTCTGAAGGAGTGAAGCGGGGATTAGGTTGTGCAGTACCTGCGCGCACTCTCCGAAATATATCCTGTAGAAGACCGACAAACAGGCAACTTTTCGTCGTTGCTCCAGACTGTGGAATTTCCGCTATACTGTTCTTATCTCCTATGAGATTCATAGCACGGCGATCAACCGAGTCTAGAGCTTGGAGCTAATATTTGGCAGAGCCATCCAAGAGCTGGCAGCAGTACTTCATGCATGAACGAACCTGGGCTTGATATAGGGTTGTTATTTGCGCGGGTGTGAAATACAGGCAGTATTTCACACCCGCGCAAATAAATAAGAAAAGAGAAAAGAAATTATTTTCTAGCTAATGTATTTTTTTATTTGTGTCGTGAGTGGTCAGAGGGCACCCTTGCAGTTTACAAAAAATAGGGTAAAAATCAGTGGCTGCTAATATAAGAAGGGAAGTACTTTCGTTATGACGTGACCGGAATACGTCAATGAAATTTAATATTGGCTGTTTATTCCTCACACATCCTCAGAACACTGGTTTTGCTTTAGATCGCTGATTTTATTATAACTCATACCCGGTTAAGGAAGAATAGCTTTTTAAAGCCTTGATAAATAAAAATTACTTAAAGCTATTATTTTATAGACAAATTATTCGACCGGCTTCTTTTTTTTATGGTAGATAAATTGCAAACGAGCAGATGGTCCACCTGATGGTAAGTGGCCAACATCGCTCATGGACATCAACAAGAGATACCCTCTTGTTTTGTCGATCCGTTGCATCCTCGAAGTTAGAGTGGGGAGGGGGAGTGAAGAAAAAAAATGCTGAAGGTTCAGCGGACCCTGAGCAAGAGCCCAGAGTCCACCGGATCCGCAGGATTAATGCGATGGGAGAGGGAAGGGGTTAGTCTGGCCCACATGCGGCTCGACCAGAATGCGTCAGAGACACTTGGTGGTCGGATTCGCATACTGGTGGTCGCAAACTAGGCGGGGTACAGATCCCCTACCACCAAGGGGGTGCTGGGTTACTCTGCTCTTACGAGATGCTCTCCAAGCAGCAGAGGAGAATAGTATTCTCATCCGCCTCCTCCTCCCCGGGCTTCGCACGGTTTCTCTGCAATAATATGCATGCATTGTACATTTTGAATCACTCAGTCTATTGGTGGAAACCGCATTAAAATCTGTTGCATAGTTTAAAAGATCTAAGCGTACAGACAGCGGGAAGGAACTTTGCTTTACACTATGTAGAGAACAAATAATATTAACGGATCCCATTGGAACCTGTGATAAAATAAGGATAGATAGACAAATCAATACTAAAATAATCATACTTTATTTGATCAAAGTATTCTATAAATTAATTGTCTGGATGATTCCTAACTAAGGTAAGGAAAATGAACCTAACTAAGATAAGTAAAAATATTTTCACACGTAGAAGTGGAGTGGTTTAGAATTCCTAGAGTATAACATATAGAGCTCTATTTGCTTTCATATTAAATTATTTTAGGGCCGGAATGTGACTCATGAGGCTTGAATTAAATATACACGACGCTGGTATGACCCTACCGTAATGTGCTTTACTTCTGCCATAGACTAAAGAAATTACAGTCAAACTACGTTTTTGTTAAGAGCTTGATTAATGAAGGAATTAAGTCAGAAGTAATAACGTTCGTTCGCTTTTATAGTTAAAAGACGTTTCGGGAAACTGATCATTCTATAACTTTGGAATCAAAAAGTCACGTTAACTGTGACGCATCGCGTGTCGCGGAGATGAAAATGCCGCCATTTTGAATTGTGTAAGAAATTAAGGGGGGCAAATAATCAGACGGCCTACCTTGATGGTTAGTGGCCACCGTCGCCTATGGACATTTGCACACTCTCTTGTATTTGTTGCTACCTCGAAGATATAGAAGAAGGGGATTGAAGACAGGAATGCTACGGTTTTAATGGACCCTGAACGAGAACGAGGCTCTTATGAGATGCGCTCCCAGCGGCAGAGGAGAATTGTATTCTAACTCGTCCCCTCACGTTCAACTAGATTTCGTTAGTATACATCATTTAATAGCCGAAGGATAAAAGGATTAGTAATGGAGAGGAGTAAAGCGTTGCCATTTCGGGATCATACGTTTATGACAAGATATGTAAAATAAAAACCCGTAAAATAAACGTATTCATGCACTGTGTTTTGTTATTGTATTGTGATGTAGATATTATGCATCGTTACCCTTCAATGGCTCACTGCTGCCGGGTCTCCTTCTCAGAATGAGGAGGGATTAGGCCAAGGCAAACCTCACACACCTTTGAGAACATGGAGGACTCAGCAGGTGCAAACTCCTGCAAGTCGTCAGTAGATTTTATACAGATGCGTAATTAATTGTAGACATCTTTGGTTTGTCAAACATTGCACAGACTACGAAGATGTCTGCATTGGCCTATGGCTCATGTAACTGGCCGGCTGTACAAGATTGTATTTGTCTGTACAATTGAATGGATAAATGTTAACATTAGGGAAGTCTGCCTTACATTCTGCATGACACAGATACTTGACAACTGTATAATAAACTTATAAATTAACCCGTCACCTTACGTAATACTATATTTTGTTTGTAACACTGTATTGATTTAAACTGTTGAATGTAGATGAAGATAGCTTTGTTTACATATTGAATGGTAGTTTACGTCATTTAGACTGGCAACAATAAACTCTACAGTCTACACTCATACTTTATATTCGTTCGTGTTAAGAATTCTTATAATTGGATTAGTAACAACGAAATGGCCATGTTCTTTTATTTAATAAATGTACATGGCAACACTAATTCACTTTTGTCCCTCACAATAGTGTAGTTTTCTAACAGTGATTGAATTTTTAAAATCGGATTAGTGACAACAAAATGGCCATATTCTATTATTTAAAAAATGTACATGGCAACACTAATTCACTTTTGTCACTCACGAATAGTGTAGTTTTCTAACAGTGATTGAATTTTTAAAATCGGATTAGTGACAACAAAATGGCCATATTCTATTATTTAAAAAATATACATGGCAACACTAATTCACTTTTGTCACTCACGAATAGTGTAGTTTTCTATCAGTGAAAAAAAATTTTAAATTGGATTTGTAGTTCCTGAGAAACTCTTCAATTTACAAAATGACCACCTTATGGCACTTAAATGACCATATCTTTTAAATTAGAGTATTTATGGCAACACCACATAGCCTATGTTACCCGGAAAGGATGTAGCTTCCCATCGGTGAAAGTACTTTTCGAGCCTATTCGCAACAAACAAACAAACATACAAACAATCAAATCTTTTCTCTTTATATAATAGTATAGATATAAATAAAAAAAAATTAATGATTACTAGCAGTTTAGACTTACAAGCTTCTAGTGTTCTTAACTGCTTCAACTAAGCTAAAATGTTTGTGTTAGGTTAGCCACGTCAGTAGTCCAATGGCTGGGATTTGACGACATATCGATAGTGGATCCAAAGCCAGGACCACCGAGCTACTGACGCTTAATGGATTCGCAATCTGCGCTGCAGATTCAATATGCAAAAAGTCCGCCATTAGTTATAGAAACAGCTTGAAAAAAGATTTAAATTGTCCTAAAAACATTTATTTATACACTTACTAGAGGTAGAGAGAGAGGAGGTATTATACATCAAAAAGTGTCTAGTTCTAATAAAATCTTATCATATTGGTTCCAGGTAATCGTCGAGTCTCACAAAGAACTGCGATGTCCGGAATGCCGGGTCCTGGTGGAGACGAAGGTGGAGGAGCTGCCACCAAACGTGCTCCTCATGAGGATCCTCGAGGGTATGAAGAACTCCAACTCAGCGCCAAGGAAAACCAGTGGCCAGCGAGTTAGGAGTGGGCACTCTCAGGTAAAATTAGATTAATGTTGCCAACCTTATCTGGAATTATGACATGTTTAGATTCTGTTATTATATTCTATGTGTTATAATATATTTTCTTGAAATAAATCTTAAAAAGGTCAATATCAACAACATATATACCTTGACATTTAGTATGTTTTAAAAAAACTTTTAGCTGTCTATAGTAGGGGAGGCCATGATGCTAAATGGGGATTTACTTGAGCGTCTTAGGGACATATAACATTTTATAGATTAGATGATAGTGAGAATAAAAGGTTATATTACGTTTCCCATTTTAATGTTCCGAAAAACACCTATAGCTTTTCAAAAATTGTAAAATTAAAAAAAGTCAGAGATATTGATGAAGTTAAGATGGTCCGACTTGTCACTGATGTGACGGTATGTTCATCTACCGACTTGAGTTGTGGGGGTGGCCATCTAGAAGGGTAAAAAAAAAATGTATTCAAGCGCCGTCAGATGTTCAGGGGGGATATTGAGTGATACATACATACATAAAATGACATGAATGTGTTGTTTTGTGATTATCTGTGATGATGTTATGACGTCGGAAAGCGGTGTGATGGTGCGAGCTCGTCCGCGGTCCGCTACGCCCTAATCGTCAGATTTTCAACATACACGCATTCTATCATGCAATTAACCCACCTTACCTTAATCAGACGCGCTCGAGTAAATCCAAATCCAATCCATCCTCGAATAAAATTCAAATTTGCAATCTATATTAGTCTGTAATGAAGAGATTTTGGATTGAGATTGATCATTAATTTCGGCCGTAGGAGAGTATTCATACATAGAAAAAAATGTTCATAATATGTTTTGTGAAAATGTTATTACTCTGTTATTGTATTCAATTTCTGAGAATAGATAGGGCATGTATGAAATAATTTTTATAATAATACTTTTCCTAGGAAATCTATAAATATTCGGATACAATACATACAGCAAGTATAAGAGCTAGTTAATGCTATTTGTTGCAGTTTAGAAACAAAAACTGTTTTCACAAACTCACTAACTTTGATAAAAATCTTTCAGATTAACACACATCGAATTCTATTGTATAGTTTTCATTTTATTACCTATTTGCGAATTGTAACACTTATAACTCGAAAAAGGCTGGACTGATTTCCATGGTTTTTGATTTCTTGTATCTGTCTCCGTCCCGAATAGCAGAATAACTATTAGAAAGAAAAAATAAAATAAAAGTAAAAACATTTTCCCATACAAAATGTTGATGGGTTTCGTAACTGTCAAACATTTAATGTCTATCCCGTCGATACGGTAAACTCTCTCCTCGAATTAAAGAACGTATTTAATTAAAGGTTTCAAATAGACAAGATATATCCACAATATTCGGATAATGGCGTATTTTAAATTTTATACATGTAGAATAATGTGAGTAAGGTTTGGAAATTCTTAAACTTTTGTGGAAAAAAAATTTTGTTTTTAAAAGAGGTAAGTCATTTTTAAGAATTTGAATTGAGTTTTTGTTGAAACGTATTAAAAAAAGGCAGTTTTTTTTTTAAAAAGGAACATTTATTAATCAATCAATGAATGTCGTGTTACAGATTAGCTGAATATAATTTATGATTGACAGTTGACATGGTTGAAATATTGACAGTTACAAAACCCCTGAACATTTTGTGAAAGAAAATGTTTTTCTTTTATTTTTTGCATAAATTTTCCAATTATACGGAACGGAGACAAATACAAAAAGTCAAAGATCATGAAAATCGGTCCAGCCGTTCTCGAGTTATAAGTGTTCGAACAAATTCGAGTTTGTTTTATATATTAGAGAAGATTTATTAAACAGAAAATTAAATCTTAATAAATTTAATTAACATTAATTTCAGTCTTATCACAATTTTGTTAATTATCACTATCACAGATTTGTTTCATAATTTAATAATGTAAATATAAATAATAAAACAGACTTATAAATCAGTCTTTTAAATAATTAATGACACAGACAAAACAAATCAGAAAAGAGGTCTAGTTAATAGACCTCTTTTCTGATTTAATAAAATAAGCTATTAAAAAAAAGCGTCAACAGCCTTTTCCGACAAACTGTTTCTAATTTTTGTAATAATGCCACCAAGGACAAAGAGAATACTCTTTATCCTTTCATTTTTGATGTTGCCTGTGTTGCCTGTATTTTCTTGGATATTTTTTATTGCTTGTTGTAAAATTTGTAAATGTGTAAACAAAAATCTGACTGACTTAACTAATATAGACACAATCATAGCCCAAACGACACAGAACAACCAATATGGCTGAATGTTGTGTACTCAGTAGTTACGTATTGGACCAAGTAATTATTCATTAAACTTACTTCAATTATTTGTAAATAAAAATGATTACATAACAATTTTTGACATTCTTGTCTCGTCTCGAGTCTCGACTTGAAAGTCCCGGGACTCGAGACAGCTAAAATTACGAAAAGTCCCGGGACTTCAAGACACTAGACGTCCCGGGAACCAAACCCTAAATGTGAGTGAACAGTTCAGCTAATCTGAATTCATTGACTAGTAGTTTTATATATTTTATAGGAAATATGTACAATTCCTAGAATTTATAAACACTCGCATATTTTGTAGTGAACAAGATGGCTATTATTTTAGAATCATTTTGGTACAGTTATCGTTGAACTATCATTGATGTCAATTAAAATACAGCGATAGGTCTCCGCAGCTGACCTTCTAATACGAATATGTAGACTAATTATGCTCTCGTCTATTCTTATCTCAGTGGCCCTGATAAACATTGCTAGAATAACTCTTATATTGATAGAATATTACACAAATTTATCGTCATCACGAACCGTCAATGGCCTCCTCCTCAGAATGAGGCCAAAGTCCACCACGCTGGCCCAGTGCGGGTTGGCAGACTTCACACACCTTTGAGAACTTTAGGGAACTCTCAGGAGTGCAGGTTTCCTCACGATGTTTTCCTTCACCGTTAAAGCAAGTGATATTTAATTGCTTAAGATCTTATTTTATCGATAGTTTATCCCTTAATGTATATATAACGAATGACGCAAATTTTGACGCAAAATCACTGTCATTGAATTTAATTGCTTAAATAATTGTTTTATAATAACGTTTTCTAACGTTACATTAGCATATTTACTTACGTCCTTTAATTTGTAGAAACAATTATGGGGATTACTTAATTAAAAAGTATTTTTATTTATTTACTTTACGTTAACATCTAAGCAAACGATAATAGTACAAACCAGACAGATTTAATTAACTTTAATTATTTATAGGTTCATAAATTAAAAAAAAACTTACGTCGAATTAGGACCGGATTCATTCGATTATGATAATTTTGAGTGTGCTTGTTGGTATAACCATATTTTATATAACAGTAATGTCGTTCATCATATATGCAATATTAGTGGGCATATTTAAACCACCTCCATGTTTCACCCAAATCGCTTCAGTGTTATAAGTATTTTTATTTAATTTGTATATTCAATAAACAAGAATGTCGTAGAGTACCTATTAAAAAAAAAAAAAAAATGACTGCGAAAATAGGAACGAAAAAATTATTGATAGTCTACCGCTCTCATTGCACAAGGCACATCTCTATGGCCAAAATGTTCCGTGCGTCCGGTAACGTTATTAAAAATTGATTTAAAATATGAAATAGTTACATAATTGTTGAGTTGCCGATGGTAGGATACGCAACTTGTCTTAAGGTTTGTTGTAATTGATCTATTTTTGCAAATAAATACGGAATAATTCGGCATTTTGTATTTTCGTGAACATGTAGCGCGGTTTTGTTTATAAGTGTTTGTTATTGTATTCATTTACTTGAATAAATAGATAAATTAATTCATTAATCTGAAGGATGATAAAGAAATTAATGGTAAAGTTCAACAATTTTATTATAGAAACTAACGTGGTAATTAGTCATTTTTAAAACTATGCAAAACGGTAACACTCACGTATTATTGTGGTAGATTGGTACTACAGTTTCGATCGCATTGGGCGATCTTCTTCAGCCAGTGGACGCGCTCGCGGTGGCCGCTCGGCGAAGATCGCCCAATGCGATCGAAACTGTAGTACCAATCTACCACAATAATACGTGAGTGTTACCGTTTTGCATAGTTTTAATAATGGTAAAGTGTTCAGTTTTTTAATCTATATTTATTAATATTTCGTTATCAGTACTAGTGAGTATAACAATATAAAAGTAAAGTGATATTTTGGAAAAACTATCAGAAACACAACAAAGGGGCGAAAACAAATACAACAGCGAACAGAGAATTTGTTATTCTGTTTATTTTCTATATACTAGAAACTATTGCAGGCATTTCAATACAGATTTCAAAGTACATTCGATGACTACTATCCTCCTAGCTTCATCATCATACTACATGTGCTGGTTTGGTCTCATCAAAATATATTATATTCCAAAGAGTCCAAACTCCAGGGGCTTATTAGTAACTACCAAAAAGTTCTTCATTATTCACCTACTGACTCCATCATCAGACCCTCAAAACCTATGGTATATGAAAACTCGAGGGGTTAACTAGTATCCAGTAACTGAATAGAGCGCACTGCCGCCGTCCGATTATAAGCTATGATTGACCAAATCGCGGTGGCACGCGCCACGCCCTTATAACATATCCCTTGATATCCGTGCGTTTACCCAATAGTCCATTCAATATGGGTGTTTACGATTCGTGTGCCTTTCCTACTGCACTCATAGTATGCACTAATTCATTGTTTTTTCTTATTTCAGCTTCAAGCACAATTACAACAAGCATCGCGTTCGGAAAGCAAACAGCCTCCCCCGCATGCTCGTGCCATGTATGACTTTATATCTAAGGAACCAGGGTATGTAATTAAGTTAGACAATCTAAAAAAATCACTACATAGTATAAAACACAGTCGCTTGCCGTCTGCCTGTCTGTCCCTATGTATGCTTAGATGTTTAAAACGTAAGCGACGGATTTTGTTGCGTTTTTTTAATAGATGGAGGGATTCAAGAGGAAGGTTTATATGAATAATACATGCATATTGTAGTAGAGCCGTCCCGGCTTCGCCCGGGTGCAATTTAAAACGTACATTTAGCCACAACCGCTATGTCCCTGTATTTTATTTATATCTGTAATATCTTCAAAAATATTCATTTAAATTATATTAAATGCACAATATATTTAAGTTACGTAATTGGATAAGGATTAATGCTGTATTGTTTAAAAGCGCTTCGTAAATAAGCCATTATTTATCGTAAAAAGTAAAGTATATAAATGGTTATTGTGGGTTATCCCTAAGAGATAGACATATACCATCGCGGACCATTTTGTAGACCTTTTTAAGGTGTATAATACTGTAGTACATTATTTTGATCTATCTCGTAGGGTTCAGCCAGCGTTGGCAATGTAAGCGCAAATAAATGTGTTTATTTACGACATCACATTAGAAACCTCTGAAATTATCAGTGTTTCTCTACTATATTATGTATGTATTATACATATAAATCTTCCTCTTAATTCACTCTATCTATTAAAAAAACTGCATCGAAATCCGTTGCTTAGTTTTAAAGATCTAAGCATAAATAGGGACAGACAGACAGCGAGAAGCGACTTTCTGTTATACTATGTAGTGATAATATTTAGATAAATTTCCAATTTGGTTACTTTTATAATATTAACAATATTGTATTCTTATTATTAAACGTATTTTTAATTGTATACAGAGTTTTAAAGTTCATAAATAATTATACAGTTCCAGTTGTCTGGCAACATTTTTTTGTTTATAAAACAAGATATATATAATTAGCATTTCCAATTACTTATTACAATGAGAGATAAATTCCTATAGGTTTTTTGGCTATTAAAAATATTAATAGAAATAGAAATTTCAAGTAGAGTATTTAAAGATCAATTTGGAAGATTTTTTAATGGTTCTATAATCTAACGAGTTGAGGCGTTTTTGTGTTGAGGCCTCCCAAACTCACGAGAGATTTTTTGAAAATGTGTGTGTTTTCAGTGTCAGTGGATTTTTATTCTAAACGAAACATCATAATACATTTTTAAACGCTACGTAATTATATTTTTTTTAAAGATTACTAGCAGTATGGATCACATACTACTAGTATTCCTTAACCCCTCCAAGTAAACTAAAATACTTGTGTTGGGAGTAGGACACGTCAGTAGTCCAAGGATTGGGATTTGAACCTACGACCTATCGATCGTGAATACAACGCCTCAACCACTGAGCTACTGACGCTTTTTGTACACCCCCTAAGCGATTCTCAAACCCTTATATAATGTCAAATAGTTTATTTGTGTTTTTATTAATAATAATATAATATAATTCCAGAGATCTGTCGTTTAAAAAAGGTGAAACGATCATGCTGCAAAGAAAATTGGATCCCTTCTGGTTTCAAGGAGAATGTTCCGGCAGGACCGGAATGTTTCCCATCACCTTTGTACAGGTAATATTTGTTTTAATACCATCACTTTTGAGTGCAATAATAATCTAATTGTTAAAACACTATGTTCTACTTATTAGATGAGAGAATTATGAAGATGATGACCAGCCCTAGAATACGGACTATTTATTTTCTGCCCACGACATTGATATGGTTATCAAATAAAATTCTTGTAAAACGACTTCACCTTAAATCCAATATGGTGGACTGCCCTTTATGGCGAATTTGTTATTTTAGTTCCTCTCAACTTGGCATGCCGTCGTTGGATTGCAATCGCCTGATAGTAAATTGAAGAACAGTCGAAGTAGTGAAACATAGTATTAAGTTTTTATAATTTACTAAATCATTTTATTTTCAGGTGATAGTTCCTCTACCAATGAATACAGCGCTGTGTAAAGCGCTTTATGATTTTCGAATGTCCGCACCTGATGAAGAAGGATGTCTGGCTTTTGACAAAGGTACATACCACTTCAATGATAAAAATGTTTATTTATAAATTTTAATCTCAATAATTTATTCAATGAGACTTGAGAATAAGAATGATTGCTGATGCAGTAATGTTGCTTCATTCAGTTTAATAGTTTATTATTATAATTCCAGGAGCAATAATATCCGTACATAGACGCGTTGATGAAAACTGGGCGGAAGGTCGCCTGGATCAGAGAGTGGGAATCTTCCCTATAGCCTTTGTGGAGCTCAACCAAGCAGCTAGGCAGCTTATGAATAGGTAATAGCATATTATTTTTTACTATCTTATAATTTTTGCCTTAGGTGTCTTTCTCCAACTGTCAAAAACTTCTTACTCCGTACCTATAAATGGCTTTAGACCTGGTACAGTATCATTCTCTTGTCAAATATATAATTGTTTTTAGTGTTGTCCTCAAATATCGTCAGTTAATTGTTTATTGTATTGTGAATATTATACTTAGGTTGCTGTTATTAATAAGGGAAATATATCTATTTATTTACATGCCTAGCCAAAATTTCAGTACACCATTGAATCGGCCTGTCCCACCCATACCAGAACAAGCCAGAGCTGGACATTCTGATCATCGACATCATGCTACTCAGGTATTTATTACATGTATAACCTTATGTGTGGAGATTGAGTCCACAACCTCTTGATTTTGAATCGTTGTATAAAGTTTTGATAAAATATTATGTCTTCTTCCCAGCATCAACACAGATACCTGCCAATGTCAATATCGGCGCTTCCCTCCGGTCAAGGAAATTACCAAAATTTAGCAACCATGAGCCAATCCCACCCAAACTATCATGCTAACCACGCGCAAACTGTCACACAACCCGTCACGCAACATGTGACCATCAACCAGGGCGTAGTCGCTGGAACTAGAATCATAGAACCTACTAAACTAGACCTGATACACTTCACTAATGTGCATAACAAGAATCAGACTTTGGGCGTTCAAAGTATTTCCCGCATTGGCGAGAACTATGACAGAATACGAACAAAATTTGACAATTACAACACATCAGTGCAAAAAGTTGAAACTACATACCAGAATGTGAGGATAACCAATAACAGTTCAGACTCCAGTTCCAGTGTGAACACGCCATCGAATAACGCTGGGAGCTCTGCCACCACACCTAACACCAGTTCTAATACCAGTACCTGTGAAAGCGCTGAACCCAGTCTACCAAGCTCTCCGGATAATGTGAACGTAGAACGAACAACCAATAACACAACAAACAACCAAGAGGAAGAAAATCAAGAATCATTAAATGCATCAGCTACTTTAAGTCTCAATGAAAGCTCAACAGCAACAAACACTTCTTTAAATGTTAGTCTACCCCCTTCTGAGAGTCCGAAGAATCAAGAGGAAAGATTAGATGTGCCATCTTCGTCGAAGAATTCTATGAGTGGTCCGAATTCTTTGTTGAATTTTGGTTTAGGGTTGCAAGCGGCGTTGTCGCCGTCGCATAAGGATAGTAATTACATGGCGCGGCACAACCACCATCGAGAGAGGGAGAAGCGACATAGCTTGACGCCGTCTTCGCATTTGCAGGGGAATCACACTCAGAATAGGTAATACATTTTATTCACTATTTATATTTCATACAACCTTGTTTGCACTACAATAGCTGTTACGTTACTCTATCACACATTCATTGGTTGGCTGGAAGAGATCTCTTATAGGGACAAGCTCGACTTTGCTTACTATGTATTATCTGTGTATGTGTGTATTTATTTCTGTGCATTAAGAATATAAATATGTCGGAAACAAATTAAAAAGGAATAAAATGGATGGCCTATCTCGAAAGCTATACGGGCACAATATGGTCAGGGTATAACTAAACATTACGATCTCTGAATATTCTGACTAGAACTAATATGACAGGAACTTAAGCAGTGCCTTGGACTTGTGACCAAGGTGTAGGCTTAAGGAGCTCCTTTAAGTGATCAAAACACTCGCCTCCACTGCCCAGGCTCTCTGTTTTAAGCTAAGGTTGAACTCACACAAACCTAACCTAACACAAGGTTAACTTAAGGGTAAGTTACACTTCCGACATATAATAGGTTGGGGAAAAAGTTTCTTCGCATTTTTTAAGAAAATTCAAAACATTTTTTAATATAGTGTATTTACTAAAGTATGTAGGTACCATTTTGTACGATAACTTTTTTCCATCTTGTAGGTAGGGACATGATCCCATTGCTATAGAAAATTTGGGGCTTCTGATCAAAAAACCGCAACCAGTAGTTTTGGCAGTCCTCTCGTGATGTTAACCTGACACTGCCTAAAGAATTCTGAATAGACCGAAACAGGTGGAAATCTGAAGGTGCAAGGTCAGAACTATACGGCGGATGCATTAACACCTCCCAGCCAAACTCTCCTAATTTTTTCTGAGTGGCTAAAGATGTGTGAGGTCTAGCGTAATCATGATAAAAAACCACACCCCTTCTGGTCGCTTTCTCTCAACTTCTAGCTTTAATCTGTTCAGTTCGCAGTAGAGTTCAGAATCGATGGTCCTGCCTGGTGGTAATTGCTCATAATGAATAATTACCTTCCAATCCCACCACACACACAGCATCACCTTGTTGCGAGTTAACCCGGGTTTCGCCATAGTCTGTGAAGCCTGACCAGCCTTTGACCACGATCTTTTTCGCACGTTCTTGTCGTACGTGATCCACTTTTCATCACCAGTTATCAGCTTCTTCAAAAATGGTTCAGTTTCATTTCGTCGTAATAAAGAATCACAAATGAGTACACCAAATATCGAGCTTTTTTGTGTACCCAGTTTTTTTCAAATGCGCCAAAACTGTTTTGTGATCAATTCCCAGTTCTTCAGCTACGTCATAACTACTGATATGCCGATCTTGCTCCACTTTTTCAAAAATGGCATCCATTTTATCCGTAATAGGGCGACCTGAGCGAGGTGCATCTTTGACATCAAAATTTCCGGATTGAAAACGCTTAAACCAAATTGGTGCTACTCTCAGAGACACTGCACTAGGTCCATAAACATCGCAAATTTTTTTCGCGGCTTGCGTTGCATTTTAACCTTTTTTGTAGAAAAATTTTAAAATGTATCGAGTTTCTTCATTAGATTCACTCATCTTCACAGTACGGAAAACAAATAAAAATCACACATTTTCCTAATTTGAATTTGGAATTATCTTCTTTAAAATGTAAACTTTGAATGATACCAAAACCAGCCAGATACAAATAGTATAGCCAAAGAGATTTTATTACAAGTTCATACATACTGTAATGCGAAAAGATTTTTTCCCCAACCTATTATATCATTGTTATTATACAACTCGATTTTGCATTGTTGAGTGAATCGCAGAAGCCAGTCATGTTTAGCTGTGAAACACAAAAATTTCATCTTAATCATTCTAATTTAGATAGAGAGATTGTAGGGATAGAGATGAAACAAAGAAAGGGATTTGCTAGGTAATAAAAGGGCGATATTAATATTAAATATAAGAAATGTTAAAGTGTGTTTGTTGCCTTAACTTTATTTTTGTATAAAAACAACTTATGAATCATATCTAAAATAAGATATTATTTATTACGAAATGCTGCTTTAATGACGCGAGGGTAATTTGTATTGGTCAGTATAGTTTTGTATTAATAACTGGTCGACCCGCGGGACTTCGTCCGTGTAATGCTCAGCTCCTATTGGTTTTAGCGTGATGATAGCCTATAGCCTTCCTCGATAAATGGGCTATCTAACACTGAAGGAATTTTTCAAATCGGATCAGAAGTTTCTGAGACTAGCGCGTTCAAACAAACAAAGTCTTCAGCTTTATATATTAGTATAAGATTATTTAATTTATGTCAATTTTGAAGAAATATGTTAACTGTATAATTTCAGGCATTCAGCAGAAATCTTAGCAACAAGTCTTTTAGATCACGCATCAGAAAGAGAGCGGGAGAGACCGGAAAGAGATAGAGAGAGACGGAGAAGACGATCCCGTAGCAACGAGAGACCATTAGCCGCAGCATATATTGCTTTATATCCTTACAAGCCGCAGAAACCTGATGAACTGGAGTTAAAGAAAGGAGGTAATGTATCCATAATAATATGATACGTTTATAAACACACAAATTTTTTTTTTTAAAAATGATTGTTTCGGCTTCTATCGGTGTTTTTTTTCTTCAAGTATGTTTATTCACATGGTACTTAATAGTGTCGCTAAATTCAAATTGAACTTAACTAAATCCAAAAGAAGACATTTAAGAAGAAGGCTCTGTTCTAAGGTCTAGCACTTTCGTCGCGATTTGATACGTCGAGAAGCACTAGCCTCGAGGGGACTTAATTACTTTTTATTTACAACTCATTGTATTGGAAAACATAATACAGTAAAAGATTAAGCTTCTATCGGTGTTTAAAGACCCCTCAAATGCAAAATGTTTTTATCTATTAGACTTTATTACAAAAATACTTTTGATAAGTCAAAAATAGGTAAATCAGTCAGTTTGTCTAAAGTTAACACCAGCTCCGAAAGTAGTTTAAACAGACACTATTTTCAAAAAGTCATAAATTTGGTAGCAAATTATAACAAAGTAGAGTAAATAAAATATACTTATCATAAAATACCTTATACTATATTATATATAGTGTCGGCAGATTATCAGATAATGTTTATGATATGATTTTAAATATGAAAAATATATCCTAAAAATAAAATAATTTGCAAAAAAAATAATTTACAATTAAGTACTTAATCAAACTTACATGTAATGAATGTGAGTAGCTTTTGCATGTAACCTATACTCGCACACAAATACAAATTTTTTTTTTTTAATGAATATTAGGAGTATGGATCATATACTACTAGTATTCCTAAACCCCTCCAAGTAAGTTAAAATGCTTGTGTTAAGGAGGGGGCCACATCGTGAATCCAACGCCTGAACCACATATATAAACACACCTACACAGACATACATCCACACACACATACACAAATACATATCTGCAATCATAAAAATTGTGTTAATATAAATAAACTTCTTTAGATAATCTAAAACTATAACCTAATTAGAGATAACGTGAATGTAATAATAATAATGTAATGTAAAATACATTATAACTTAATTGTCTTCGTAGAAATGATGGGAAATGGCACTGTATACCTAAATACAGCTGTGTATCTAAATACAGAATCTCTCATTTCAGGTGTATATACAGTGACGGAACGTTGCCGTGATGGTTGGTATAAGGGGTGCTGCGAGCGGGCACAGCGGTGTGGCGTCTTCCCCGGCAATTACGTAGCACCCCTTGCTCCCCTCACACCCCTAGCACCCCTTACGCAATCAAATCACGCACTTAGAAATAAACATGAAAAGGTAAGTTGTTTCACGAATATTCTGTATCCTTAAAAGGTTAAAAAAAGAAAACCAATTATTACTTATCTCTCCACCCTAGCTTCGCTGGACTAAAATATGTTTAACTGACAAGTGTTTATCATCCTCATCATCTGGATGCGTGGCGTTCCTCAACAGTGCGTTTTTCTAGAACTTTTATTCCACGCACAATCAACTTATGGAATGATCTACCTTCGGCGGCATATCCAGAACACTACGACATGGGGACCTTCAAAACTCGCGTATATCTCCACCTTAAAGGCCGGCAACGCTTCTGTAACTCCCCAATTGTTGCAGGAGTCCGTGGGCAGCGGTGATTACTTAACACCACGTAACCCGACTGCTCGTTTGCCTTCCTATTCTATAAAAAAAAAAAAGTGTTTAAGTATTTTTTGTGTTTGTCCTACAGCAATACAATTATGAAAACATTATCCAATTTCGTGCAGTAGGTTTTGCTTGATGCCTGTACAAGCCTACGGACAGACACACAAACGAATGTCTTAAAAATATTGGCTAAGGCTTTCTTTTGTATTTTTATCAGAATTCAACAAGTTCGTCAAACGTGGCGAAACCAGCAGCCACGTCTGGCGCTAACAATGTTTTAGCACCGCCCGACGCACCACCGAGAGCTTCTAGCCCCATTATTACTGGTAATGCAAATTATATTTTTAAAATACATTATTTTACATTAGCAACCCTTCACAGTTTCATTTGCAACAAGGAGTATTGTGAAGATGTTCTGAGTAATCTACACTATTATATAAAGAGGAAAGATTTGATTGTTTGTATATTTGTATGTTTGTTTGTCGCGAATAGGCTTGAAAACTACTGAAACGATTTTGAAAATTCTTTCACCGATAGAAAGCTGCATCCTTTCCGGGTAACATAGGCTATATGGTGTTGCCATAAATATTCTAATTAAAAAGATATGGCCATTTAAGTGCCATAACGTGTAAATTGAAGAATTTCCCAGGAACTACTAATCCGATTTTAATATTTTTTTCACTGATACAAAACTTCACTATTCTTGAGTGACAAAAGTGATTTAGTGTTGCCATATACATTTTTTAATTAATAGAATATGGCCATTTTGTTGCTACTGATCCAATTTTAAAAATTCTTCCACTGAGAGAAAACTACACTTTTCGTGAGTGACAAAAGTGATTTAGTGTTGCCATATACATTTTGTAATTAATAGAACATGGGCGTTTCGTTGCTACTGATCCGATTTTAAAAATTCTTTCTCTGAGAGAAGTCTTATAGAATTTTCGTCTCACTACGTCTTATATACAATCATTCTCTCCCTTTAATTTTTATATTTATCTGTTCAGAATGATCAGTCACTTTTCACTTTCTTTCGATCATCTCTCTTTATCTCTCTCTCTTATTAGCTGTCGCTTTTCTATTCTTTTTCTTTCTATTATTTTCTGGTTATAACTTTTTCTTACTCTCTCTTTTTTCAAATAACGAAATCTACACAATTACAGAGTGGCAATTTAAGGACATCAATTATTATATTGCTTTAAATACCCAGAGCGAAGCGAGGGCGAGCGGAGCATCACGCGAACAAAGCCGCGCGGGTCGAGTAGTCCATAATATCCCTTTTGGGCTTGTAACTGATGAAGAGACTCATCTCCATAGATCATAATGGAATAAAGCAAGAATAACATATTGTAATCCTTTGCAGGTCAACCCTTAACTTATCCTTGGAGCTCGATACAACCACAACAAATGACACCACGATCTGAAAAGGTAAATATTAGAAAAAAATTTAATACGGAAATATTTTTTTTTTTTAACCTCAAATACTAGTTAAAAAATTCATTTTTAAAGTATTTTTAATTAGGGATTAAGAAGCACCATAATTTTTTTTATTTATTACAGAAATCGATTTTTTTTTAATAAATACTGTAAATTAGTGGCTCAATTTAACAAAAATAATTAATTTAAAGCATCTTTAAATATCTGTTTATATCTTAGTAAAAAGAAAACTTACTTTTAATAAAACCATCATAGTTTAACACTTTCTGTTTCATTCTCATTTAATAACTCAGAATTCTAGCGTTTGAGTTAGAAATGAATCTTTTTCTTTTTTATCCCAACTTTTAGTTTAAAAAATAATTTTTAATTAATTACTCAAATTTTGGGATTTAAAAATTTTATTTTCAATTTTTAATCCAGGGATGTTGGACTTGCAAATGGAAGTTTTACTAGTTAAAATTAAAAATGTAATATATAATTTCAGTCAAGGGACAAGTCCAAATCTGAAAAATCATCTATATCGACGGGGGTGTCGCTGATGAAGCGTCTGGCTGCTATGAAGAAGTGCAAGTCACCCCCACCTGTGGGGTACAGTATGGACAACCCAGTTTTTGACGATGGACCTGGAACTTCCTTGATGTTGCCCACACCACATCCTGTGCATGTTCGGTCAGTAAAAAAAATGTAGAAAGAATCGAAAGTTTCACTCGCAATTTACACCTGGTGGGTTTTATCCCCACTCCTATTGATATTAACCCACTCCTATCATCTTCCTCAGAGCATTAGAAGGGCTAAACAAGTATAATTTATATTTTTTTTTATCTTAGTTTTTTTGACAGAAATTTACTTTTTTTTTTATAAACTAAAATAAAAAATAATATATATGGGTATAATATTATGGTTATATTATTATCACTGGCATTAACTATATTTATGGGTATAATATTATGGTTATATTATTATGACTGGAATTAATCATATTTATAGATATAATATTATGACTGAAATTAATTATATTTATGGTTATATTATTATGACTGAAATTAATTATATTTATGGGTATAATATTATGGTTATATTATTATGACTGGAATTAATCATATTTATGGGTATAATATTATGATTGTATAATTATGACTGAAATTAATTATATTTATGGGTATAATATTATGGTTATATTATTATGACTGGAATTAATCATATTTATGGGTATAATATTATGATTGTATAATTATGACTGAAATTAATTATATTTATGGTTATATTATTATGACTGGAATTAACTATATTTATGGGTATAATATTATATTTATATTATTATGACTGAAATTAATTATATTTATGGTTATATTATTATGACTGGAATTAACTATATTTATGGGTATAATATTATATTTATATTATTATGACTGAAATTAATTATATTTATGGTTATATTATTATGACTGGAATTAACTATATTTATGGGTATAATATTATGGTTATATTATTATGACTGGAATTAATCATATTTGTGGGTATAATATTATGATTGTATAATTATGACTGAAATTAAATATATTTATGGGTATAATATTATAGTTATATTATTATGACTGAAATTAACTATATTTATGGGTATAAAAAATATATATTAAATGTAGTAACAATTTTGATAACATCCAAGTTAAAAGATATGATAGGAGTGAGTTTCTGTGAGTATGATTAGGATTGAACCCATGATATTTGTAAAATGGTTCTACTGAAATGAAATGGTTACTTGATATTAAATAAATATTTAAAATTAAATCTCACGCATAATTTGTGTGTGTTAACATCGCATGTGTGTGATAACTCATTAACATCACTTATCCATGGCATTGTTTGTTTTTTGAGTTTTGGTCTATTTCAAAATTAAAAAAAAATGATTTTGAAACAGACCTAAGGCTCTAATGTGTTGTGTTTGTTTTACTAAATCACTTTTATTTAACCATTGATACGTTAAGTTTTAATATGTAATAGATTAAAATATTTTATTTGTTTATGGTCATTCTAATTAATCTATTTGTATTGAAACTTACCGTTTCCATTCATATCAAATGTGTGAATCACGTACACGTATACGATTGTTCCTTCACACCGTTAGACTCGAGATATACTACGTTAAAATTTACGTCACGTTAAAAAAATATCGCATACCGTTTTTACTTAACTTTGCTTAAGGCGCCATTCATTTATTGCGTAAGACCATTTTCGCTAGTATTTTTAAAAAATAAGAATAGGCCGACCCTCTCCCACCCTGTTTAATATTTATTGCGTCTAGAATCTAAAGGAAAAAATACACGTTTGTTTTTTTTAATATTTAAGGAAAAATTAATCCGTTATTTTCTAAGCATCAAAAACATTAGAATTGTTTATTTAGTTTGACAAACTATCAAAAATGAAAAAACATTTTCTAAAATTACGTAAATGGTTGTTACTGCCTAATATAATCTCTTTATCCCAAGTTCTCGTAATATACCTTGAGTCTTAATCCTTAAACTGTATATATTCCTATACCCATAGATTATAGATAGACTGATGCACCATAGACAATAATATTATTCATAAATTGCTCGGGTTATCAAATGAATGCACTTAGCTGCACGAGTTACCTAACTGTAGTATAAATAACATAAAAAGTGAATTCTTATATAATAAAAGTTAATAAAAAATTTTAATTACCACCCTCAGTTTTTTGACAACTTACTCGAATAAAAGTAATGTTTAGATTTATTATATGTATATATTGTCCTATCACAATCGTATACGTGCCTACGGATATTAGAACGGGTAGCACGCGCAGGTCGGGCTCCTGCCCCTCGCAGCTCCTGCGCACTCTGCCCGCCCCCGCCCCCGCCCCCGCAGCACATCCCGCGCCCTCCCGCACGAGGCACCGCGACCCGAGGGCGAACAGGTGATACACATACAACATACACTATCAATAGTATTCTCTGTCTTTCTCTATTTTTGTGTTGACAAAGAACATTCTGGAAATTATTAATTCTTACTAATATTATAAATGCGAAAGTAACTGTCTGTCGCGCTTTTACGTCAAAACTACTGAACCGATTTAAATAAAATTTGGTATACAGATAGTTTAAAGCCTGATAAAGGACATAGGCTACTTTTTAATGCAAAAAAAGGGTTGTAAGGGGTTGAAAGGAGGGATGAAAAGTTGTATGGACATGTCGCATACTACACTACCCTTTATCATGTTATCTTGCTTTTTGGAAAATATGTGAAATAAATATATCCCAGGACAACATAAAAAGAGTGTAAAAATATAAAAAAACCTATTTCAGTAGACAATTGCACAAATGAAAAAGTTGTAGAATGTAAGTGACAATATCAAAATTTGTTCATAATCAAAATAAAAAATCGTAAATGACTTGTTGATGAAGACAATTTACGTGTATTTTTTTTGTTATTTAAATTCTAAAAATGTTTTAACAATTTAAATAAAGGGCGATATTATCTTGATATCTAAAAGTTTCTACAACACTAGCCTAGACCAACCAACCTGAAGGCCATAGATCACCTTTTACATTCTCTTTTTCTTTTACGTGGACCCCTGACACTCATTATCTACCCTTAGGGATTTTGGGAATCAGTAATAGAGTAATCAAGTAGATAGTAAAAAAGTTAAAGGTCATTTGAGCAAAGTTTGACCTCGGTCTAGAACTTCCAAGGGTAGGCTTTAAAGGACGTTTAGTGCTGCACATAATCACTATCACTATTAAAGTTTAACACATTTTTTGTTCACATTTTGTTTGTTTCTGCTTGTTTATGTTGTTGCACGTTCACTATAACATTGGTCAGGATAACAAAGTTATTAAATATTTATGTGATTTATTTGCACCAGAATAATGTGCGTGGGGATTTGAATATTATTGCATATGAATTTAATAATCACGAAGACTCATACGCATGTCACACAATGCGCATTGAAATTCTTGTCTCTACAATATTGTTATATAATAAAAAAATAGGTCTTGATATTAATGTTGTGTATAAACTAATTCTTTTGAGAACCTTTCCGAAATTAGTCTTGGTTAGGTCGCGAACGAGCTAGTTCAAAAGAGCGCTCCTTTAGGTGAACTATACGAACTAGTTCGCTCTTAGTTCTTATTAGTTATAATATTTTTTTTTAAATTGAATTAATTACTTTTAGAGATGCTTATGTTTCATCCATACTTGACTACTTGTTTTCTATAAAAATTAATGTGTAATAAATAAAAATGTGGTTTATTTCTAATAAAAAATCGATATATACTTATATATTTAAATAGTGATAGAAATATCAAAATATTGTTCATTAACATCGATATTTCTAAGATCGATGTTTCACTTTTGAGAATATCGATGTTTTTTTCCTTTATTTATTTTTTTTACTAAATTATTTAAAAAAAAGAAATAACGAACTAAATGTACGAACTAGTTCGCCTTTGGATTGTGCACTAAAAAAAGACGATTTTATTCGTTCGTTCGAACTAATGAACTAAAAGAGCGAACTAGATCACCATTGGAAAACGGACTAAAAGGAGCGCTCTTTTTGTTAACCGACTAGGCCCAAGAATATCCGAAATTTAGAGACACGTGTCAATGGGGACAGATGACATAAGTGACACAGTGTTGGCAGAAAATGAAATTATTTTTCTTTGATTGGCTGTTGTTACTGATGATAGATAAAAGAAAAAACTTAATGTATTTTGTGCTTTAATATTAATGTATGCCACAGTAGGGGGTCCGGTGAGGCTGAATGGGCGGGACATCGGAAATCTGCTTCGTTAGACGTGACTGCTAGACGGGACAGGCATCACTCACAACCTGTTAAGGAGAAGTAAGTAATTCTTGGTGTTCTTTAATTTTTTTAATACTTATTAAAAATCGCTTTGAAATATCAAGCTATGAGTAATTGTAATTTAAAAAAAAATTCTCTGTTTTTCGTAAAGAAAAAAAAAAATATTACTCCCTTCGGTAAGTTTCTTATTAGGATTAGAGGCAAACTTAATTTGGCGGTTGTAAAACTGTTCACTCCATACATTGATCTAGGTCGCGTTTAGTTTACCAACAGCAAAAAAATTTTTGTATTGTAACTTTAATTTTTTTTTGTTTTTTTGGATATTTCCCTATACGTGTGCAATATTTTTAATAATAATTTCAGATTTCGCTGTATCGTCCCTTACCCACCGAACTCTGAGTACGAGCTCGAACTGAAAGTGGACGACATAGTGATAGTTTACAAGAAACGTGGCGACGGATGGTATAAAGGTACTCTACAGCGCAATGGGCGTACTGGACTATTTCCAGCTTCGTTTGTACAGAGCTGCCCTCCTGATTAACTAAACTACCCTCGATATGAAGTGTTTGAAACTTTGAATATAAGTGAAGTAAGACTATGGACTGGATTCAGTTCTGTTATAACAATATAAATCTTAGTGCACACTGTGGATTTTTATGTGTGATAGTTAATTTAATCCATTGATTGGAAATCGATTTTATAATCGAATGGAATTGTGAATGAGATTGAAATATTTTTTTTTATAATACAGTTTTAGAGGAACAATTGTCCAATACTTTTGAATTAAAAAACAAACCTTTTTATGTGTACTTTGCTAGTGAATTATAATACTGACAAAAAAAAAACATCAAAAGTCGCCCAAGCAAATTGGGAATTTAAAAAAAAATTGAGCAATAAATTTTTAGAAAAAAAAATAAATATTAAGACGTTTTGGACCGATTGCGATTCCTTGTTTATAACTTGTAGGACCATTATAACGAATGGAGGGTATCAGTAAAAAAAATTCGATTATGATTGGATTGAGATTAATCACCTTGTATAGATTAAATTTAAAAAAAATTTCGTAGTTAAATTGTCTCGTTTTACAAAATTAGATAAATTCTACCCGAGTTAAATTTTTCGTCCAGAATTCTTTAAATATGAATTTAAATGTTGATAATGAATTTAGATTGAATGTTAAACTGAACCTCTAATGGTCTATGGTCCAAAGAGATGGACCTTTTCTCATCTAGTTTCTGATCTAAGTCGCGCGCCATCTTTAAATTGCTAATTAAGAAAATAGATGAAGAACGGTTGATCTTCTTTTTAAATACATAACATTTAATACAAACATTATTTTAAAAAACTATAATTTGAACATGGCAACATCTTTTTGCATAAAAAAATACTTATAATAACAGATTATTACCAGTGCGAAAAAAAATGCCAAATACCCCAAATATTGGGAAGTTTTTTAAAAAAGTTTTATTGAATTATAAAACCGATTAAAATCTTGCTTATATACGGCGCGTTTGGGATTTATATTAAAACAATTACACTGATAATAACATTCATGACTAAGTGCAGAAAATTGCAAAGGGTGTTGCCAATTAAATAAATTCCCTGAATTTAGGGAAAATTTCTTATCAAGCAATAAATATACATAGAGATAAATAACTGAAGTGAATTGAAATTTTATATATAAATTATAGTTAGTGTTACTTTTAGAACTACACTAGTAGCGAGACCGGACCTAGATGAACATAATCGGTTGTCATTCAATTGTCAACGCTGATTGACGATTGACAACGATTGTATTTATCTAGGCATCTAATAACGGTTACTCCGACCCAGATACACAAATTGGATGTTGTTATGGAAAAATATCGAACTCAGTGTTCTAATTTTGAAATTCGATTTTTTTCGTTTCTAACCGCCGCCATTTTTATTAACAAATAATATGTGAGCATATAATCGTACTTTGATGATCTAATTAGGAATTGAATGAAATTTAAACGACGTGCGGACGCATAAACATATTTACTCTACATATTTTTAGGGCCAATAGCGTCCATTACTAAGACTCCGCTTTCCGTCCGTCTGTCTGTCACAAATGAACAAAAACAGAATAAAATAAATATTTAAGGGAGACTCCCATTCAACAAATGTCAACATTATAAAAGTAAGAAATAAAAAAAAACGGGTTGCACTGGGGGAGTGCCGAAGGGTTTGTATTGAGATCTGGCTTACATACGACGAGACCAGAACGTGTCACGGATCTTTGGAAAGAAAATATAATTCTACGGTTTAAGTAACCCAAAGAACAAAATTAAAAAAACCGAACTGTATTATTGAGATCTGATACTTACGGATTTTCGATCAGTTCTCTTGTCCTGACGCGAGTTTAACATTTTTTGTCCATCCCAAAAATACCGAACTGTATTATTGAGATCTGATACTTACGGATTTTCGATCAGTTCTCTTGTCCTGACGCGAGTTTAACATTTTTTGTCCATCCCAAAAATACCGAACTGTATTATTGAGATCTGATACTTACGGATTTTCGATCAGTTCTCTTGTCCTGACGCGAGTTTAACATTTTTTGTCCATCCCAAAAATACCGAACTGTATTATTGAGATCTGATACTTACGGATTTTCGATCAGTTCTCTTGTCCTGACGCGAATTTAACATTTTTTGTCCATCCCAAAAATACCGAACTGTATTATTGAGATCTGATACTTACGGATTTTCGATCAGTTCTCTTGTCCTGACGCGAGTTTAACATTTTTTACCCATCCCAAAAAAACCGAACTGTATTATTGAGATCTGATACTTACGGATTTTCGATCAGTTCTCTTGTCCTGACGCGAGTTTAACATTTTTTACTCATCCCAAAAAACCGAAATGTATTATTGAGATCTGATACTTACGGATTTTCGATCAGTTCTCTTGTCCTGACGCGAGTGTAACATTTTTTACTCATCCCAAAAAACCGAAATGTATTATTGAGATCTGATACTTACGGATTTTCGATCAGTTCTCTTGTCCTGACGCGAGTTTAACATTTTTTACCCATCCCAAAAAACCGAAATGTATTATTGAGATCTGATACTTACGGATTTTAGATCAGGTCTCTTGTCCTGATGCGAGTTTAACATTTTTTACCCATCCCAAAAAACCGAAATGTATTATTGAGATCTGATACTTACGGATTTTCGATCAGTTCTCTTGTCTTGACGCGAGTTTAACATTTTTTACCCATCCCAAAAAACCGAAATGTATTATTAAAATCTGATACTTACGGATTTTCGATCAGTTCTCTTGTCCTGACGCGAGTTTAACATTTTTTACCCATCCCAAAAAACCGAAATGTATTATTGAGATCTGATACTTACGGATTTTCGATCAGGTCTCTTGTCCTCACGCGAGTTTAACATTTTTTACCCATCCCAAAAATACCGAACTGTATTATTGAGATCTGATACTTACGGATTTTCGATCAGGTCTCTTGTCCTCACGCGAGTTTAACATTTTTTACCCATCCCAAAAAACCGAAATGTATTATTGAGATCTGATACTTACGGGTTTTCGATCAGGTCTCTTGTCCTCACGCGAGTTTAACATTTTTTACCCATCCCAAAAAACCGAACTGTATTATTGAGATCTGATACTTACGGGTTTTCGATCAGGTCTCTTGTCCTCACGCGAGTTTAACATTTTTTACCCATCCCAAAAAACCGAAATGTATTATTGAGATCTGATACTTACGGATTTTCGATCAGTTCTCTTGTCCTGACGCGAGTTTAACATTTTTTACCCATCCCAATAAAACCGAACTGTATTATTGAGATCTGATACTTACGGATTTTCGATCATGTCTCTTGTCCTGACGCGAGTTTAACATTTTTTACCCATCCCAAAAAACCGAAATGTATTATTGAGATCTGATACTTACGGATTTTCGATCAGTTCTCTTGTCTTGACGCGAGTTTAACATTTATTACCCATCCCAAAAAACCGAACTGTATTATTGAGATCTGTCGTTTAGGGATTTTTGATGAGGTCATGTGTCCTGATGCGAGTTTAACATTTTTTACCCCTCCCAAAAAAAATGTACACAACTGCCCAACGACGCTAAAGAAGTTTTCACTTCAAAAATGTCTTAAAGGTTGTTAATTAACATTTTACATAACAACATCCAATAATAACGTTTTAAATAGATATTTTTCAATACTTAGCTAAGTATAGGTAATAGTGAATATTTTAGATTGTCTAATGAATTTATTTTTATAGGATCAATACGCTTATTATGTTAGTTTGTTTGACCTGACTTTTGGAAGCGTTCAACTGTCACCACAGCTAAATGTGTTTGTTAATTTTAAAACACTGCCATACTAATGTTTCTATATTAAACTTTTCGGAACTTTACCAGTTTTTTATGTACATGTGTCTCTACATCACGTTATAATTTGGATAACCTTGATAAGGGGACGTATCCATACTACGTGACTCGTTTTCAGGGGGGAGGGGAGTCTTCAAAATACCACGCTCAGTCACACACATGCACAAAGGTGGCGGAGGGAGGCTTAGGTTTTCCTCACGTAGTTAATATCTTCTAGGGAGATCTTGTTTATACATGTGCATATGGCAACACTCACATACATAGGGATGGGCAAATGAAACAATAAATATATATATCGTATCGATATTCTTAAAATATATCGATATATGTAGAAAAAAAAAATCGATATTTTGAGATTTTTTTTAAAAATATCGCCTAATAAAAACAATTTGTCGAGAGTTCGTTCCAATACTTTTCGGGGTGGTGGTCACCGAGGGGGGGTGTATAAAACGGGTCACGTAGTATGTGTACGTTTCCATAATGAAATTAAGACTGTATCATAAATTAGGTTTTTTAAGTATATCGTAACTAAATAGTAAGTAAATAATTATATTCTTATTTCGTTTTTATGTTTACAATAAAATTTTGGATGATGTTAATAAAAAAATAGGTAATTAAAATTAGTGAAATGTACCAGAGTCCCGGAAAAGCTCAAATTTTGCTGTTTTCTTGTACATATCTGAATGTACTCATATTTATTTTCTTAGATTTGTTAAGGTCGTGCTTTGTCAAAATTTTGTAGCGGATTATAATCACTGTAAGTATATTTAATTTTAAAACATTACTAAACATTTGGGTTGTGTTTTTAAAAATAGAAAATGAAATAAATAAAGAATCAGAAATCGAATTTATACTTAATTAAATAAGCTAATTAAAAAACAATATGGCGACTTCATTAGGTTGTTTTTTAAATTAATGAAAGTAACGTTTATTGTATATTAAGACTTGTCAATATAACACTACTAAAGACTAGGCTGTACGGTGTTATACATACGCGTTTTTAATTATGGAATAAAAGTAGGAAAAAAAACTATAGAATCCTCGCCGCCATCTTCTTATACAAATATTCTATAATTATTACTTTTAATAGTTGCCACTCCTTAATTCAGACTTTATTATAAAACTATCGTAAAATCAAAAATCAAATAACCCGCAGATCTCGATTCCCGGTTTTTGTATATTTTGACATTTCTTTTTTTTAAATTTATTACTGGCCATAGTCAAGTAACCATACAGCCTAGTTATTACATTATACACGAAGTATGTGCATCTACTCTATAGTCATAGATAATTTAATTAATCATTACCAGCTTTTTTATTTCTTTTTTTAAAAATACATTCGTAATTTAATATTTCTTTTTTATTAATTTATTTTGCGAAGCAGTCAATTTATTACAGTCAGCTTATTCATTTAAAAAACAATTAAATATAGTGATTATAATCTGTTAAACGATATCGTGTGTTTGATATCAGAACTGATATTATTTTAAGTATTTATTCGTTTTATTTGATGTGCTTGTATTTAGAACATTTTTATTGTAAAACAACGAATTTTTTTACATATTTTTTTATCTGTACATTGAAGGTCGATTAATGTCATAGACATTTAATATTCTTAC
This sequence comes from Limenitis camilla, assembly GCA_905147385.1. Classification (NCBI taxonomy): domain Eukaryota; kingdom Metazoa; phylum Arthropoda; class Insecta; order Lepidoptera; family Nymphalidae; genus Limenitis; species Limenitis camilla. The sequence goes on along the minus strand of LR990246.1, from coordinate 10,507,734 downwards.
TTATGACCCGTGTTGGTTTGCCAGTTTATATATATTCTTTATTTAAATTTTTGAATGCATTACTCTGTTTTTTTTTTATTGGTAATTGAAAAGGTCTTCAATGTTCAGCCTGTGTTATTTAAAACAGTTTTTATTGTTTTAAATATACAAGGAAATTAATTTCGCGCCATTACAAATTTTGTAGTTCTTTTTTTAAATATTAGTGTAATTCTATTGGAGGTTATTTTCCTTGACTGTATAGTATGTTTGTTGATGTATATCCAAGACTTAATCGATTTTATCATATAATGGGAGTCAAGTAGTGAGATGTAAGAATGCTCTTGTTTTAGTTTTGTTGTCTTTCGCTTGTAATGTAAGGAAATCATATCGAAAGTTTAATTAGGTACGGAAAGAAATAAACGTTTCTTCTTTGATTCGATTTTTATTTTATCACCCATTTATATACAGTTGAAAATAAATTTCTTTGTCTCAATTCTGTAAAATGTTATAAAAATAAAATTGTCTGTTTGTAATGTTAAAATGACCACATTTTACTAATATAGATGTGTACATAATATACCAAAACATTTTTTTACAATTTTTGTCTGTGTGTCTATTTCTTCCGGCTAATCTCTGAAATGGCTTTACCGATTTAAATGGGACTTTCTCTGGCAGATAGCTGATGTAACAAGGAGTAACTTAGGCTATTTAACATCTCGCTATACGACCCATAGGAGTGGAGCAAAACGCAAACGAAGTCGTGCGGGTCGGCTAGTATTTATAACAGCATAAATATTTTTATGAAAAATAGACAAAGAGAATAAAATTGAAAATGGAATATCATAAAGAACTCATCAGCCAGAGTTATGAGAAAGGTTTGTATAAAATAGTATTTTCTCTTATCAACAATTCTCGGTTACTCCTCAAGTTAAACAAAAGGCAAGCTGAGAAAAAAATACAAATAATTTTCTTTATATTAATAAAGAAATAGCTACGTCATCTACAGGTGTTTTATTGAATGCTAGCTGCGTGCCGCGGTTTCACCCGCTATATTTGGATAATTCACGCAATATTGTAAAGTTTCATCAAAATCCATTTAGTAGTTTTGCGTGAAAGAGTAAGAAACATAGATTCTTACAAACGTTCGAGTTTATAATATTAGTAGGATTATTTGTGTACCTTACTTTATTACCACCATTAGTGTGCAAATTATTAAGCCTATGTATGTTAAGAGCCATTTCACAATTTTTCGCTCTGCAAGTTTAGGTAAATTTGGTCGCAGCGCACGTGAGTCTCACGAGCCGCGCGGTCTCTGTCCTACTCGGTATAGTGCGACATCCAAAAAAACATCTTAATCTTTTTCTAATGTATAATAAAAATTAATAACTATTATGTTACAAAATGTTTTTTACATAATTATTTTGTTAAAAATTTCAAGTCTGTTATAACAACAGTCAAGAAATTTAAAACAAAAAATCAATTTTATAAAATAGGTTTTTAGATAGATTTTTAAAATTGATTTGATTGAGTGTCTTGAGTTTACGAATGAATCGAATATTTACGATATAAATAAAATAGCCTTTTATTATACTCCAGAAAATCTGAATGTGAATATGTGTTGCACAGTTTTGGGTGCAAGCAGAACATCCAATTTTTGCCTGCTTTAATCTATATCTATACTTCTATACTATTATATAAAGAGGAAAGATTTGATTGTTTGTATGTTTGTATATTTGTATGTTTGTTTGTTGCGAATAGGCTCTAAAAGTACTGAACCGATTTTGAAATTCTTTCACCGATAGGAAGCTACATCCTTTCCGGGTAACATAGGCTATGTGGTGTTGCCATAAATACTCTAATTAAAAAGATATGGCCATTTAAGTGCCATAGGGTGGCCATTTTGTAAATTGAAGAGTTTCTCAGGAACTACAAATCCGATTTAAAATTTTTTTTCATTGTTAGAAAACTACACTATTCTTGAGAGACAAAGGTGATTTAGTGTTGCCATATAATTTTTTTTAATTAATAGAATATGGTCATTTTGTTGTTACTAACCCGATTTAAAAAAATTTTTCACTGATAGAAAACTACACTATTCGTGAGGGACAAAGGTGATTTAGTGTTGCCATATACATTTTTTAATTACTCTTTTCCTCTTATAATACTATCATTGTCTCTCATCCTCTCTCTTTTTCTCTCTTTAATTCTCTCTCTCTCCTATTCAATTTTATTTTTCCTCTGTCTAGCATCTGTCGCTTTTCTTTTATTTTTGTTTCTATTATTTTTCTTTTTATAACTTTTTCTCACTCTCTCCCTTTTTTCAAATAATGAAAAACTACACAATTACAGAGAGACAATTTAAGGACATCAATTATAATATTGTTTTAAATACCCGGAGCGAAGCGAGGGCAGGCCTCTAGTTTATTTATAAACTTGATGACACAGTCAAACAGCCTATTTGTATTGATAAGATGAGAAAAACGATTTTAAATAATACATTTGTAATTTATGTACAAATAATACATTTGTACATAAATTACCATAAAATTTTACATTACTTTTTGTATAATTTTCACAATTTTTATTTTACCGTGGTATGATAATTAGAATAGAAAAAATTACCACATTAATCTATCTATTTACAAAAATACTCATTGAAATATAGCGGTATAAAACTTATTATTAGGGGTTAAAGTTTGCACTAAAAAATTGAAATTAGTTTTTTTTTAATTTAACATAATTATTTAATCAAAATAATTACTATTATTATCTATACATTGCTGCCATCTAATAGGAATTCGATCCAATATTCCTTTTTTTCTGTATCGATTCAACAAGGCAACACAAGTTTCAACACGCGTTTCTTTCTGCAGATCAGTCAAATCATGAGGCACCCATTTTTCATATTTATTATTTTATTGATTTGACGCAAATAAGTCAATTTTTGGCCACGCCGCTAATTCCTGGATAGTTTGGCTCGGATCGGCTTCCACCATCTCTTTCAATTCATTGTTATTCACCTGCGTGGGCGGTCTTCCACGTGGTTCGTTCTTCAAATCAGTTTCCATCACGAAAGCGTTTAAACTAAAATCGCATCCTGTGTTTGCATACAATCTGATGTTGTAGCTAGTTGTACTCTGGTTCCTAGAACATTATAAAATAAAAATTAAAAGTATCTCTACAGGTATACAAGAAAAATACAAGAATGAGAGTCAAAACTATAGTCTTAGTAATATGTCAGTTACTCCGAATAAACATATAGAAATGCACTCAATAGTGACTACACTTACCAAGATCAACTCTTTAAATTTATTCTCCTGTTGGTTTGTTTTGACTGTCCTGAAAAAAGAGGCCATTTCATACATATCCATTTGTGATTAAAAAAAATGGTAAATAAATGATAAAAGAGCCTTAAAATGACTCAAATACCTATTCAATGATACCCCGCTTGAAGTAATTTATGACTTTAACTTTTTTATCTTCACAATATGGCGTCAAGTGGTCACCATTTAGAATTTTTATATAACTGGTGAGAAAAAACTAACGAGACCTCGAACTTCAAAATCCATCATGCCGTTTAGGTCAAAAAGGCGTCAAAAAGAATCGTATATCGAATATATATAAGAAGAATATATATATATATACTAGTCATACATACACCCTAAAAACATAACCCTCCTTCTAAGCAGTCGGGTAAGAATATAAATGTAGAAGTAAAAGCATACCCTGCCTGCACTACACCGCAGTGATAAGCATTACCTAAAAAATTAATTTATAATTAGAAAAGTATCTACTAATATATTTGGAAAAACAAACAATTTAAATATTAATTTTACTTACTTGAAAGTTTCAAATACGGTGTATCACACTATAATATCAGTCGCTTGGCGCGTGTGAGTGAGACCGATGTAAGAAAGAGAGCTGTTCAAAATTTGGCGTAGATCCTACCTCTAAGAGCGCTGGCGCTCGACTGATTTACTGGGTTTGATGCATGGTATTATATATTTTCTTTTTATTTTTTAATATAAAAAGTTATATATTTTATTTTTATTTTTTTCTGTTCCTAAAAGATGTAAGTTTATCTTGGTATAGATAGTTCGTTAAAATTTCTTAGTTTTATAAGAAAAATATCGCTTTTAAAATTGTACTTAATTTAGAAAATATTCGTAACTTTAAAATTTTATTATGGATTAACGGAGATGCTAATGTAAAAAATTCTAAATTGTGTATCAATAATAACATATTCCACATATTACGATATTTTTTTAAACAATTTCAAAGTAGTGGTTATTAAGAAATAGGACTTCAAAATATACATTGCGAGCGCTTACCCAGGTAGGCGGCGGAGGAAAAGGGTAATAATTTTATACACACAATATAAATCAAAATTCTGATAAATTAAGTTACTACAACAAAGGTCACTCTATTATATTTCAATTATAGAAATTATATTATTGCATCCAATGCTGAGATTAACGACGTCAAAATGTTACAATTTCGCGGATTTTTACCGAATTTTGTGAAATGGCTCTTAAGGCGTTGGATCCACGATTGATAGGTCGTGGGTTCAAATTCCAGTTCAAGCATGTTAGCTTACTTTTAGGGGTTAAGTAATACTAGTATGTGATCCATACTCCTAGTATTATTTTTTTTTAAATGGTCATGTAATTGAGCCCTTTAAATATACCATAGCGAAAGAAGAGCAGCTACGATGTGATATATAACCTCTTTGCCAATATCGAAGCGAGGGCAGGTCACTTAATAATAAATACGTATAATGTATAGTCTATGATAACTTTCACGGTATTGCGCTAAATGTTAATGCTTTCACTTCTCAACTTGCTCGAGAGGTAAATTACTTTCAAATTTAGATTTAAGAATCTAATTTATCCTACTTTTTATTATGGAGCTAATTAATCTAGATTAGATTGATAGATATAGATAGACTGCTATTGGTCTTAGCGTGATGATATATGGCCTATAGCCTTCCTCGATAAATGGGTTATCTAACACTGAAAGAATTTTTCAAATCTTACCAGTAGTTCCTGAGATTAGCGCGTTCAAACAAACAATCTTCAGCTTTATATATTAGTATAAGATTTCGTTTATTTTTAGCGTGGAATGAAATTTTTGACTAATTATTGTCTTTTATAATTTCTAATTAGATTACTTACTTGTATTCCTAGTATTTAAAAAAAAATATGAAGTATTATATTTTTTAATCTATATTATGCTGTAAAGATTTTAAAGTTTGATGAAGAACTCCTTCGAGTCAAATTTTACTTTGTTAATGAATATTCGGAATGTTAATAATCTATATATATAAAAATGAATCCCTATTTCCCTTGGTCACGGCATCACGCCTAAACGGCTGGACCGATTTCGCTAATTCTTTTTTTATTGTGTTTGTTATTATCAGGAGAAGGTTCGTATGTAAGAAAAAATTAAGAAACGTGTGCGAAAATTAGAAACTACTAAATAAGGTTTTGTGTAAATGTAATGTTTGTGGCGTTTGACAAGTGTCAGTCATTTGAATTATAATCAAAGACTAGCGGCCTGCCCTCGCTTCGCTCCGGGTGTTTAAAGCAATATTATAATTGATGTCCTTAAATTGTTATTCTGTAATTGTGTAGCTTTTCATTATTTGAACAAAGAGAGAGTAAGAAAAAGTTATAAAAAGAAAAATAATAGAAACAAAAATAAAAGAAAAGCGTAAGATGATAAAAGAGGGGGGCAGAGCGAAAATAAAATTGAATAGGTAGAGGAGAGAGAGAGAAAGAAAGAAAGCGAAAAGAGACTGATCATTCTGAACAGATAAAAATAATAGTTAAAGAGAGAAAAAAGAAAGAGGTTGAGAGACAATGATAGTATTATAAGAGGGAGAGAGACGGAAATACTATAGACTTCTCTCAGTGAAAGAATTTTTAAAATCAGATTAGAAACAACAAAATGGCCATATTCTATTATTTTAAAAATGAGAAACCCTTCAATGACCACGTTATGGAACTTAAATGGGCATATCTTTTTAATTAGAATATTTATGGCAACACCACATAGCCTATGTTACCCGAAAAGGATGTAGCTTTCTATCGGTGAAACAATTTTCAAAATTGGTTCAGTACTTTTCGAGCCTATACGCAACAAACAAACATACAAACAATCAAATCTTTCCTCTTTGTAAAATAGTCTAGATAAGACACGACAACGTCTGTCGGGTATATAAAAACAAGCGAAACCGCGAGTAAAGTTTATAAGTAAAGTAAACACGAGATTTATACGAGTTTATTAAATTGTCTAGAACAGACATCCAATGGGAATTGTATCTGACATCTCTTGACGTCATTAACCCACGTGGGTTTATGACGTCTGCAGCGTTCAATGGGAGTTGTGTCAGACGTGTCTGAACTCTGACGTCACACGTCCAAATGACTTTCCAAACCACTGAGTTTAGTTATTATTTGTGCGGTTGAGCCTTGCCCTGTTGATATTTTTTTAAATATCGGATTTTCGATATATCCATATTTTTATATAGGACCAATAATCGCACATCTCTGGTGGAAACATAAAAGTTATTGTGTTCAATACAATTCCATAGACTTCTATATTAATAGAGCTTTTAAGAAACAGCAGCTAAACCAGATCGATTGTAGTTTTTGGTTTTTTTTTTATTTCAATAATCTATTCACAAATTACTTTACTTTTTTTCATTTAAATAAATAAATGACGTCACTATTTAGTGAGTGGGTGGGTGTAGTCAATAATGTGTTATACTATGACGTCACATGTAAAATATTAAAACTTTTGCTGGCAACATTTGGAGGAAAAATTATTTTTACAGATGCCACATAAATAAAAATTCCATAAAGGATTTTCGGCTAAATTCTCTCTCTAAATCTTTCTCTTTTGAGGCCAGTCTTGCAATGGTGTGAAATTTGCACTTGGAGTCCCTCAGGAGGTTGACCATCTGGTTGATAAGCGGCTTCTCGATCTTTTGCTCTCGGTGTTGCCCGTTACTATCAGCTTTTCTAAGCTATCATTCCCCCGTCGCATGATGTGATCAAAACAAGACAGCAGGCGTTGGTAACATATGGATACAGTAACTGTGAAAGGATAGACGCGTTTGTGCGTTTGGCTGTCCAAGGAATCCTTAACATGCGCCTCCAGCACCACATCTCAAATCCATCTATACTTTGCCAAAACTTTCAAGCAAATAGAAAGAATCGTAACATTTTAAAAATCTTTTAGTGGTACTAAGACGTCACGTAAGGATTAAAACTTTTGGTGGCAATACTTCATTTGGAGGGAAATTATTTTGACATGTGTCATAAAAATAAAATACCCCTGTTTCAGGGAAAAAATCCATAAACGATTTTCAATTAAATTCTCACATGGGTAGAATTTCTTTTAATAATCACATGCGATGGGCCAAAATAGACAAGTAAATTGAAAAAAAACATATCATTTTTAAAAGCCTTTCATGGTAAAATTTACTCTAAAATGTGGCAATACTTATTTCAATATATATAGATAATATTTTTTTGTTTACAAAAATAGCTAAACAGGTTAATATAAATGTTGTTGTTATTGGGTACTAGTAATAATATAAAGCACCTTAACTACCTGTAATTCTAGATTGTTCGCCATTTTTTTGTTTTTGTTATTTAAAACGTTATGACATTTAAACTTTTGTTATAAAAAAAACAGTTGGGAACAGGTGTCATGGCTCTAAGGGTGACTACATACTTAGTATTACTTTTTTATTTTTATTTTATTCAGTCACAAATAATGTAAAGAGCACTTTTAAAACTGAGAGAGAAAGAGAGAGAGGATGAGAGAGAACGAAAGTATAAAAGAGGAAGAGAGACGGGAATACTGTAGATTTCTCTGCGTAAAAGAATTTTTAAAATCGGATCTGTAGTTCCAGAGAAAACCTTCACTTTACAAAATGGCCACGTTATATCACTTAAATGGCCGTATCTTTATAATTTGAAAATAAGTATATGGCAACACCACATAGACTTTGTTACCCTGAAAATATGAAGCTCTATACCGGTGAAAGAATTTTCTAAATCAGTTCAGTAGTTTTTGAACCTATTCGCAACAAACAAACGCCTTGGATACTCTTGGCTTAAATATTCTCGCTGGACAACCATCATTTTGGAAGTCACTTATGGACACGTCTTCTAATAAATATGGCAAGTTCTTTTGTAAAATTGCTAATAAGTACTGCCATCTAAGTATCCTTGTAACTCAAAGGGTTTAATCACGTTACCATTTAATATGCCCGTCCAAAGATTAACCTTAAATTGATATTGCGATTGGTTTTGCCTCATCAGGTGCGGATTTCCATTGGACCAGCTATGTAGGTTGTGAAGATTTAAATAGCCATCTTTCTTGCAGGTTGTTTCATCTGACCATAAAACTTTGTTTAAGGACAAGACGTGCAAAAAACCCGGATTTTAGAGCCCAGAACCCGGACATGTGAACAGGTTTTTTTAAACGTAGTCAGTGTAATAAAAAACAGTTATAATGTCATAAATCACCTTTTTATTTATTTTCAGACCTTAAAATTAAATTTAGTCATCTTTTATAATCATTTTAAATGCACGTAACAAAACAGAATCTTATTACAGTTTGTTACAAATAATTTTAATAAGTTAGAAATTTTTAATTTGAAAGTAAAACACAAATTATTAATATACTCTGTTATGAAAACAAAAACTTATTAAAATATTAAACCTAACAAATTTCAATTAATTTTTTTTAAACCCGGACTACAAATGCAGCCCCGCCCGGACGCTCCTCGGATGCCCTTTAATCTAGGACCAATCCGGGGAAAACCGGACGGATGGCAACCCTATCCGTGTGGATAGTCTCGCGGTATTAATGTCTGCACACGCTTGTGATCGATGTGCAGAACTTTTTGGCATTCCCGTACATATACCGAGGTAGTTGAATTATGTTCTATTTCGTTCAGGACTTCTTCGTCACGATTGTATTCGACCCTCTGAAAACGCTTGATGCACATCAATAAAAACTCGATAATCCGGGTATCTTAGAGCAGAAAGGAAAGGAAGAAACCTTTCTCGATACAATCTGCTAGGAGCGTTAGCATTGTATCGGTATTCCCCATAAATCAGGTTAATTAAGTAATTTTTTTTCATAAAAAGTATCCTATGTTACTTCTAATACCCCCAAGAATATGTGTACAGTGTTTCATGATGATCGGTTAAGTAGTTTTCGCGTGAAAGTGTAACAAACAAACTTACATTCACATGTTTTGGCGTTTCGTTCTACCACATTTGTACTATAGAATGGTATTACCAGTAAAAAAAAACTGCATGTTTTTCCCCTGTGCCCTTCAAACGCTAAAGAGTTCAAAATACAACAAATGTCGAAATCACAAAATACACAATCACAGTACAAAATAGTAATTTAGTTAATGTAAGTTACTTTTTAGTGCATTTTTAGTTTGAAGTCGGTTAAATGTCTTCACGCTGAAACAGTCATGAGATTGTAATTTCGTCTGTAAGAAGCCTAATACATAACACCAATGGCGTGGAACCGGTTGCGATTCGCTTCGTTATTCTGTATAATTATTTCATGATTACACAAAGCATAACCACGAGCTAAGGTTTAATTGTTATAACATCTTTAATCTGTGGTTTTATTACGGAAATGTACCGTGAGCAGTGTTGCCATCTTAACCTAAATGGTTATACCAAAAGGATATGACTTACTCACAGTCTGAAAATATATTCCACACTAGCCGACCCTCGCGACTTCGTTCGCGTGTTGCTCCTGTCCTATGGGTCGTAGCGAGATGATGAATAGCCTAAGTTACTCCTTGTTACATCAGCTATCTGCCAGTGAAAGTCCCGTCTAAATCGGTCCAGCCATTTCAGAGATTAGAAGGAACAAACAGACAGACAAAATTGTAAAAAAAATGTTGCTGGTATATGTATCCATATGCACTTAGTAAAAAGCGTTTATTTTAATATTTCAAACAGACACTCCAATTTTGTTTATTTGTATGGATTTGAAATATACATACACAATTTTGAATTTGGAATATGTTTGCAATGCATAATACAGAGATTTTAGTTTAAGAGAATAAGGACGAAGAAAAAAATGATAACCGAAGACTTATTGAAAAGGCTGTACGGTGTAATACCTATGCCTTTTCCATTATGGAATGAAGACAAAGAAAAAAATTATAACTGCTAAAGAATTATTAACTACGCTTTACGGTGTAATACCTTTGCCTTTTTTATTAAGAAATGAAGACAAAGAAAAAAATTATAACTGTAGACTTATTGACAAAGCTGTACGGTAATAGCTTTGCCTTTTCCATTAAGGAATAAAAATAAAAGAAAAAAAAACCCGATGACTCATTGTTATGGTTGCCTTGTCCATTATGGAATAAAATAGAAAGTATAATCCGAGATTTTAACCAGCCACAGATTAAGAATAAAGTATCTTTAGACTAAGAATTTAAAAAAAGAACAAGCGATAAATTATTTTATTATAAAATAATTATTATAAGTTTTTATTCTCTCGTTACTCGTTTTTATTCATTTTAAGGAACCCTTATGAAATTACTTCGTTGTCGTCTGTCTGTCCGTCAAGACCCTTTTTCTCAGGAACGCGTGGAGGTATCCAGTTGAAATTAATATCGAATACACAAGCACCTTGAAGCTGTCAAAAAATCAAACTTCTATATCCACGCAATTAAGAGATATAGCAGACATAGAACCATGAAAGGTCGTTACCAGTGACCACCCTCCATACATAGTTGGCCTAAGAACATGTCATCATAATGAAAATTAATGTTTTATTTTTAAACTAAATCAATTTTCTGTAACTGGCTCCATTTACATCTAAGATATCATCAATGTTGCCAAGGCTGGAATAATATCCCATATTGTACTTATGGCATGTACAATAAAATCAAGGAATTTATATCTTAACTGGAACATTCGCTTAAAAATATTGTATATTCAAATATGCGCCTTAAAATAACTAGCATAAGGTTGACATTTGTTTCCAACACGTAAAGAGGAAAAATCGTTCGAGCAAGACTAAATGATATTTCGTCTCTTTCTTTCAAAACACTGTAGTTTTTAGGGTGATTGTGACAATGTGCCATACAAATAATTTAAGCAATTAAATAGACAGAAGTTGATGTTATTAGTAACACAATATTTTTCTCTATTCCTTGAAGCATGCTCATATTATGTAGTAGAAAGAGATGCAATCCCCTATAGTTGCTGTACTCTTCGGAACGTTTTTTGAGTCCACGTGCGCATTTCAGTTTGTATGTAAATTCCTTGAATAAAATTTTTGATAGATATAATTTAATTTCAACCTGGCATCCCACGCTACTTAAAAGGTTTATTTGCAGAAATAAAAAGCACAAAGCTTTACCTACCCGAGGCCGGGTCAAGTGTTGTAGAGCTTTTCTAAGAACTTAACTTGTTAGTTGGACGGTAACCACTTACCGTTTCTTTGATATTTCTCTAAAAAAATATTAAACTGTTTTATAAAAATATAGCGAAGTTGGTTTAATTTAAATTAAAAATATAAGGAACTAGTCGACCAGCCCCGGATCTTATCCCCTATTGCTGTATCGCTACATTACTAAAATATGTCTATATTTTACATTTGATTCATTAACATCAACATAATTTATATATGACTAATTTGCAAAGACAAACGGCCACACAACTCGACATCTTGCCTTTACACATCCCTTTTGTGGGACAAAGGAATATGTGGGGCTCTACCACAGCCTGCCAGGATTCACCGCCGTCATGAGGTAGGTTCTTTATCCCACTTCTGATGTCATCTACATGGGACCGATACCGCATAGTGTTGTCCGCACCGACACCAACTGTTTTGCTTTTGAGTTGAATGAGTTTCGAGTACTTATAACGCATCGATACAAAATTCTGTGCTCCAGTTCCTAACGTCATGTTTTAAGTCAATTAAGCGTGACTTGATAGTTATGTCGATACGTGCATAACGTTTGAGTTATACTTGTATGCACGTCCATTAATGCTCATCTTATACTAGCAAACACCATTGCTGTCACCGAGTACCCTGTGCTCGAGCTTTCCTAATAAATACGTAAACCTTTAACCGCTATTTATACGATACTGACTGAATTACGATGGCATTTCATCGTCTAGTCTGGTAACGCGGGACCTGACTGATTACTCATCTGCTCTGAGTACTGCTCTGATATACTGATAACTACTAGTCGTACTGATCTGATTATAACCTTTGAATATAGTATCTGAATGTATATGTTAGGTGTGTAAACAATATTAACAATTTTAAACGTGTTGTCACATTATAAAATGAAATTAAAACAACCCTTTTTTTAAACACTAGTGTTAATTATGATGTTGGCAACACTTATAATTTGAGTACCATCCTGTTACTTGAATGTTGGCCAACTGATAAACACAAATCAAGGAAGTGGGGATTGCAAAATAAATACGCCGTTATGACAGAATAATCATGGACATCGCGAGTATTCTTAGCAGTAACTCTGAAGCTCTGTGTCTAAAGTATAGTAGGAGGATATTATAGTCAAGCCGTCATTCTGTTAGTCTGCGTAAAAAATACAACTTTCTTTTTACCCGACTACGGCGAAGCCAAAAAGAAGGGTTATGATTTTGGCAGTCTATGTATGTATGTTTGTTCCACTGTAGCGCCTAAACTACTGAACCAATATTCATGAATGAGGTGTAAATAGATTCGTAATAATAGCGCGGGTGACATAGGCTATAAAAAAATAATGATTTTTTATGACGGAAATTATACCTCAGATTCTAACCTCGAAACAAATTAAACTGAGCTAATTATCACGTATTTGGGTATCAAAAGAATGGTCTTGGCGAGCACATTACAAATATGTATTATATATGTTATTGTTTAAGTCTTACTTATATGTTTAAAATACGGTCGTATAATCCGCGCGGTCAGTCGTTGCAGTTATTCACTCGTTTAAACAAATAAAACCAACATTACGTTACAATATGAGATTATAAAGGTTATCTCGATCGAGAAACGGAAAACTATTAAAAAAAAAAGTATAAAAAATCATAATTTTATTAAAATGAATTATTATTTTATTAAATTAAAATTATTATTTAAAAATATAATTTTTTTCGTTAAAAAGATTACTAGCAGCATGACAGCACCACTGGGGCTACTGACGCTTCAATTATCAGTTGTCAACTACGAAAGTAAAATCTACTCGAATCAATATTGCCAATATTAGGTATAACTAACAGTAAGTATATTTTAATCATTACTCATTACATTGACATGTAATGATTACTTTTTCCTCTATATAATTTACACAAGATATACACTATGCTACATGTACAGCAATACGTATACACATGCAATTTAGACTTTTTTTTTTTTTTTGTGCGGTGGAAAATGCATTTACGCATTCTCTCTTAGAGGGGTACGTGGGGCTCATAGCCCCTTCGCAGAAAGTGGCAACAGCCCTCCACTCCACTGTCCCCGACAGCATCGCCCTAATAAGGTCCGCCAGCGACGACACGTCACCTACCACACACTGTAGCCGGAAGCGTTGCGGCTCCCATGCTGGGCACTGCACAAGTGTGTGTTCCGCAGTATCCGACGCCGCGCCACACTGATGACAGACCTCCTCCGCCTCCCTTTGAGAAACTCTGTGCAGATACCAACCGAAACACCCGTGACCAGTAAGTACCTGTGTCATCCTGAAAGTCAGGGTACCGTTCTTCCTATCTAGCCACCTACGCAGATGCGCTCTGACTGCTTCCACCGTCAGTATTCCCGCCACCGGATTGCTCAAATCCTCCTCCCATCTATCAATGAGGATCTCCCGTACCCTCCTTCGGACGCGCTCCGCAACTTCCCTTGGAGGATTCTCAACTTCGAGCCTCGTTGCTCTCCTGAAATGGTATACCTCCGCCAGCACCTCCGCCTGGAGTTCCCATGGCGGGTCGCCAGTCCAGGAGACCGTGCGGTATCCTCTGATGGCTCTCACTGCCACTACTCTTTGTGGTCTGCGCAGTAGGGGTCTAGTTTTCGTGGTAAAGGTTCCCGCCCAGACCGGTGCACCATAGAGAGCCATGCTCCTCACAATCCCCGAGTACAGCCTTCTGCATAGAGCGCCGGCAATTTAGACTGAGGCGATCGGTGCCTGAGCTTGAGACCCAGGAACAGGCTTAAAGAGTTCTTTCATAATGTATTAACTCTCACCTCCACCACTCGACCTCGCTAACGACAATAGATATTAAAGTAAACTTACGTGGACCTCGAGAAGGGTGACCTTAACCACGACACTATAACACTAACTTCCATGTACACTGCGCGACAACACCAGAGAGACTGAGACTGTCTTCACGTCGGTATACTTGAAATAATATAAAATGATCTACCCACTACTACTACTTGTTGACTAGAATATTACTCCTGGTGGTTTACTTTGACTGTTTAGTTCCCATGTCCAAGTTTCTAAAGATAACTATTTCTCTTTAAATAAATTAACTATAGAATCATTTAAATAAAACAAGACTACCCCCCCACTATTACGAGGGAGTCTTCCAAAGGTAATAGTGGACAATGTACAGTTAAGATTCTGAAAAACACGCAGTTGTTATTGTACTTTATTGAATTTGGCAAAAAAAGTTTGGTTAGTGTTGCCAGAAAAAAATAATAAATAGTATTAATATTTAGCTTTGCTTTAACAATAGTAGAGACAATAATGTTGTCATGTGAGAAAAAAAATGTTAAACTTGCACTACGGCTTAATTGCTCGCGATGTAATAACAATTCCATCATGGCGGCGTACTTATTTGGTTACTTCTTACCTTTTCGAGATCACATTGACAACTGACTCAAATCTGTTGCTAGTACACTAGTCCACTGAGGTGTTGCTAACTAAAGAAAGTAATAAAATTAAATTGCGTTTTGATTAGGATGAAGAGCAGTGCCCGGTGGTCTCGTATAGTAAAATGTTTAACCAACTGCTCCCTCTAGGCCAAGGTCTGTCTGTCTATTGCGAAGTTGTGGCATTTAATGAATGTCAGGTAGTGTCGTTATGCGGCCATTTTGTATTATCTACTAAATCTAGTATCTATATACGAGGAGGGTTCAAAAGTAGTGAGAATGAGATAGAATATAAAGACTATTGGTAACTTAATAATTTATTTTTATGCATAGTTTCCGAGTCCAGCGCTTTTCCAAGGCTTCCATCCCTTTCACAAAGTTTTGTCTTGGTCCTGCAATAAGCTCACGGCATCCATCACCTCGTTATCGTCTTCGTACCTGTTTCCCCTTGAATATTTTTGAATTTGGGGAACAGATAAAAATCGCTAGCCGCCAGATCTGGTGAAAAAGTGGGGTGGTCAACCAATTCAAAGCCAGCTTGCTGAATAGCAGCCATCGCAACTGCCAACCTGTGTGCGGGTGCGTTGTCGTAATGAAACAGCACGCCCCTTCTAAGTTTCCCTCTCCTTTTCTCTTTGATGGCATTCCTCAACTTAGGAATTAAAGCTACTTAATATTGGCCTGTAATAGTGGTTCCATGCTCCAGGTAATCAATCAACAATATCCCTTCTGAGTCCTAAAATATTGAGGCCATAACCTTGCCAGCCGATGCCACGATACGAAACTTCTTCGGTGTCGGTGATGATGGCCGTTTCCATTGCGAACATTGCTATTTTGTCTCGGGATCAAAATGATGGACCCATTTCGTCCATTGTTACGAAACGAGACAAAAAGTTTTCAGAATCTTCTTGAAGCTTGTCCAACAATATCTTCGAAGTATCAAGTCGATTTTGTTTCTGACTGACGGTTAACTTTCTCGGCACCCATCTTGCGGAGACTTTTCTCATATTCAAAGATTGTTTTAATATGGATTGAATACTTCCATATGAAATGCCCGTATCTTGAATTAAGTATCGGATGGTAACTCTTCGATCGCTCAATACAATTTTCTCGACTTTCGCAACATTTTCTTGGGTGACTGACGTCGATGGACGGCCGCAACGATGTTCGTCTTCCGTGCTCGTTCTCCCTATTCCAAATTGGGAAGCCCACCTTGCGACTGTGGAATACAGCGGAGCAGACTCTCCTAATGTTGCCTCTAAATTAACGTCTTGCGTCGTTAACTTTTTTAAACAGAGGTATTTAATAACGGCTCGTACTTCGTTTTTCTCCATTTTCGAGAACACGTTCCGACACGAAGCAAACAAATGACTACATTCAGAAAAAACAAAAGTGAATCGAAGATTTTTTTCTTTATTAATATTACAAATATGTATCTGAGCTATGCCTACCGGTATTTATTTTTTTTCTTACCAAGGAGTATGTCGTTCTCACTATTTTTTGATCTCTCCTAGTATGAGCTATACTGCACATAAACCGGACGGCCATTAAATGATGATGTTGCTGACTAAACACAATAAATGTTATTATAAACTTCATTAATAAATGAGGAAGATATAAATGTTAGCAACACCGTTTATAAATTAGCATTCACGGGTAGTTTCTTTTATTATATTTCAAGTATACCGACACGTAGACAATATATAAGCGTTAGTGCGATAGATTAGACTCAGTCTCTCTGGTGTTGTCGCGCAGTGTACATGGAAGTTAGTGTTATAGTGTCTTGGTTAAGGTCACCCTTCTTGAGGTCCACGTAAATTTACTGTATTATCTATTGTAGTTGACAAGGTCGAGTGGTAGAGGTGAAAATAAATATACTATAAAAAAGCTCTTTAAATATTTGATTTTTTTTTTTAATTTTATTTTTTTTTATATTATCAGAAATATTTCAGAGAGGGAAATAATTATTCGTATTTTATTCGTAATATGTAAATTATTTTTATAAGGAGACAAGATTTTTCTTCCAATGTTATATTAACTCGAAGAAATAACACTAAGCAAGTAATTTTGTGATTTTTTTTATATAAAGATAATTTAATTGTGATTATTCATTTGTGGAAATCGGATCACAACTCTCCGAGTAATCAGTACATACATAAAAAAATACCAATCGAATTGAGAAACCCCTCCTTTTTGAAGTCGGTTAAAACTTAAATATTCTTTTTGAAAATAATAAAAAAAATTACAAAATGACTTCTTTAGTGTTATTTTTTCGAGTTAATAAAACATCGGAAAGCTTAAAAACTTGTTTCCTTATATAAATAATTTATATATTGTTTAAACAATACAAATAATTATTTCCCTTTTCTGTAATATTTCTGATTTTAAATTTAAAAAAATTATCCAAATCGGAGCTGTTTCTGAGGACTTTCGAAGATTGCTGTTTGACGGCTTCATTGACTCGACTAAAAGGAACTTTTCGGATTTATTATTGACTTATGTATAATTGACATTTAAAGTGTGACGTCATAAGTCTCGAATTAAAAAAATGCTTATCCAGTAAGAAGTAAAAGGCTGCATAAATTACGATACAAAGGTACGGCAGAAAATGGGATATCGTATTAACGGTATATATATCTCACATCGTATTTATTTCTTGCATAGCAATAAGCGATAATTTTCATAGAGGCGACGGCCGCTGTCCCCGTACGATAATTTTAATTATCTATTCAATGGTTTACTCACGTAGTTCGTACGAGTTCTGGCAGATGGAGCCATCATTTGTTTATAGATAGAAATTCTTATTTTAGATAATACTTAATGTTATTATTATTATTTTTTTATCATAGATAAGGGACAAACGAACAGACAGTCCACTTGTTGGTAAGTGACCACTGTTGCCATGGACATCAGCAAAATTTGAGAGTATCCCTTGTTTTCCCGATGCCGATCCCTTATTTTCGAGTGAGGAGGGGAGCGAAGAGAAGAATGCTGCGGTTTCAGCGGACCTTGAGTAAGAACTCGGTATTCACTGGAACCACAGTATTCATGGGATGGGAGAGGGAGGGGATAGATCTGTCCCACATGCTGCTCAACCGGAACTGGAAGTGGTGGTTGGAACTGAAAAAATGTTTTATTAAAACGGACGCACCGAGATGGCGAGCGAGTGGTCGATGAAAAATTTTTATTGCAAAAAGGAGGAAAATTTATTTATTTTGAGTGCGCTACGTAAACAGCCTTAGAATAGTGTTGGATTCATCATCACGACCTGTCAATGGCCCACTGCTGAGCCGGGTCTCATCCTCAGAATGAGGAGGGTATTAGGCCATAGTCCACCACACTGGCCCAGTGCGGGTTGGCAGACTTCACACACCTTTGAGAACTTTAAGGAACTCTCACTCGTGCAGGTTTCCTCACGATGTTTTCCTTCACCGTTAAAGCAAGTGATATTTAATTGCTTAAAGTGTTGGATTGACGATCGTGGATTCAAATCCCACTCATTAGACTACTGGCGTGGCACCCTCCTAATACAAGCATTTAGCTTACATAGTTGGAGGGTTTAAAGTATACTAGTAGTATGTGAGTATGTGATCCATACTGCTAGTATTCTTTTTAAAAGAAGAAGAATAAAAAGAATATATATAACACATAGGTGCCTACACCCCACTATATCTAATTCTTTCTCTTACTTATGTGACGCAGACGAGGACGCGGGGGTCGGCTAGTCTAAAATATAGAACAATGTATTATTATGTCGCTGTAAGAGGAACGTCTTGAATTTAACCAGAAAAAAAGAAATATTTGATTGCAGCAAAGTCTATACGCACTAACAGTATGACGGCTTCACTAGAATGTCTTCTAGACTCAGACCAATAGTAAAATACTCGCAATGTAATATTAATTATTTCTGTCATGGCGGCGTTTTTATTATGTTAGCTTTTATCTTTACGTCGGCACAAATTATATATATGTCGGAGTATAGTAAAAGATTATCGATTAATCGAATCGTTATCGTTGTCTATGGCGTTGGAGTGGGGTAGTAGTCACTTCCGTTGTTTTGACAGTCTCTACCCTCGACCCTTTATATGCGATCGACAGTCTAACTGAAGTCTTAGTCGTGCGCGATCTCGCAAGAAGTGAACATCATCTAAGTAGTGCTAGTGATAGTGATAGTGATAGTGTCAAGTGCAGTGTAGTGTGGAAGTGCTGTCCAACTAAGGTCACGTAAGTCCTTACAATGTAATTGCCACGTGGTTAAGTAAACACAATGTTAGGTTAGGTTAGCCTTGTGTAAGATTCGGTTTATGTGCGGTTAACCTTGGGTTCAAACAGAGAGCCTGAGCAGTGGTGAGTGTTATGATCATTTAAAGGAATTCCTTAAGCCTACACCTTGGTCACAAGTCCAAGGCACTGCTTAGGTTTCTCTCGTAATTGTTAGAGATCCATTTGATAAATTATCGGTTCAGTAGGAGTGTCTACGTTGCGTTTACCCAATATTCCATTCATTACCATCACCCCTTTTAGTGTTCCCCAATATTCCCCATCTTCCTTCTTCCATCTCCTTTCACGTCGTTTTAAAATCCCCGACATATAGAAAAAGATTTTACGTCCGTTTTTTTTCACGAAGAGGATAACTTGATTCGATGCGGCGTCTGCGTCTGCGCATTTACATATTATGCAGGTTTTATACGAAACAATTATTATGTAAGAGTGTTACGAAATGTTATACCATCAGCTATTTAAGCTAAAGAAACTGATTTGCATAACGTAACTATATAATATAATAGTGATCAGTTTATCCGTCGCATTGCCACCTTGACTATTTAAGCACTACTAACAGAAGTAATTAATCTTTTATCACTATATAGTGCAACTAGTCGACCCACGCGACTTCGTTCGCATGTAGCTCCGCTCCTATTGGTCTTAGCGTGATTATATATAACTTATAGCCTTCCTCGATAAATAGCCAATCTAACACTGAAAGAATTTTTCAAATCGGACCAGTAGTTCATGAGATTAGCGCGTTCAAGCAAACAAACAAAATAATTCTACAGCTTAATATATTAGTACTAGTTGACCCGCGCGACTTCATCCGCGTGATGCTCCGCTCCTATTGATCGTAACGTGATGATATATGATCTATAGCCTTCCTCGATAAATGGGCTATCTAACACTGAAAGAATTTTTCTAATCGGACTAGTAGTTCCTGAGATTACCGCGTTCAAGCAAACAAACAAAATAATTCTACAGCTTAATATATTAGTACTAGTCGACCCGCGCGACTTCATCCGCGTGATGCTCCGCTCCTATTGATCGTAGCGTGATGATATATGGCCTATAGCCTTCCTCGATAAATGGGCTATCTAACACTGAAAGAATTTTTCTAATCGGACCAGTATAACCTGAGATTAGCGCGTTCAAACTACTTTGGTACAACTGAATCAAACAGTTGTGTAATCAAGCCTTGATGCTGTAGCTCCGCGAATAGTATATAACCTATATTTACAACTAGAGGTTGTAGGTATTTTATAATATCATGGTCTGGTATGCAATAAAATGCTTACAGGTTATAAAACGATATTGAATGTGTGACTGTAAATATATTGGATTACACTTGTACGTATTCCTTACCTTCAAGACATATTCTTGTTTTATTTAAAACAAAACTCTTTGAAGAGACGCGTCCATTGACTGGAATTTGAACCCACGACTTATCGATCGTGAATCCAACGTCTGAACCACTGAAATATTAACGCTTCATACAAAATTTTATAGAAGAAAAGCTTATAGTGTTTCTATTAAAGTACTTCTTTTATGAGTGAGACTAAATGTTTAAAATTTAATAATTAAAATATAGATTAAGAAAACAGATGTCTAAACAGGTGAGGCAATAAAAATGGTGGTTACATCTAGTTGATTAATTGTTGATTAATTAGTTTGTTAAGCAGTGATGATTCGATCCCCCACACAGGCACACACCTCTGACCTTTCAGTTATGTGTTTTAAGAAATTAAATATCACTTGCTTTAACGGTGAAGGAAAACATCGTGAGGAAACCTGCACTCCTGAGAGTTCTCCATGTTCTCAAAAGTGTGTGAAGTCTGCCAACCCGCACAGGGCCAGCGTGGTAGACTATGGCCTAATACCCTGCTTACTCTGAGGAGGAGACCCGGCTCAGCACCTATTGACGGGTCGTGATGATGATCTAGTTGCCAAAAATTCTTGTTCTCAATTAGTATAGAGTATAGAAATTCCATAAAGTATAGACTATTTTTATATCAATAGAAACATAACTACTGTTGACCAGTGAGCTTTTTGTGAGCGTCTCTGTAAATAAATTATTTTGTGGTTTGAATGACGGAGTCGGGTGGTGAAATGAGGGAGTAAAAGGGGGCGGAGGGGGGAAAGAAATAAAGAAGATGAAGAGAGGGAGGCCGTGTCCTCGGGAGATGATTTTGAAAAGCCCTTGTTTGGAAGTTCCCGCGCTTTTGCTTTGCCTTATGAATACAAGGACATCTACTACCGCAAGGAATTTTACAACTACAAGGATTCACATAATTATATATGAAGACATGGCTTCGATGTTACTATAAAATGAATAAAGAATTAAACTACCAAAGACAAGGCTGTACGGTGTAATACTTTTGCCTTTTTCTGTCACTGCTGACAGTTGTATTTTTTTTTGAGGAAAAAAAGAATACAACTGTCAGCAGTGACAGTTATGTACTTTTTTGCGAATTATTATCTATGGTATAATTTTCCTAAGTAATTGCAACACTCGCCTCCACTGCTCAGGCCCTGTGTTCAAACCTAAAAAAAGGTTAGGTTAACTAAGCCTAACTTACGCGCCGACATGTTTTTTATTTTTTTCTTAAGAACGAGTCGGTAATGTATTTTAAAGACGATTATTTACATATTTTAATTACAAACTACTAATAATATAATCCACCATAGATTAAAATGTTGAGATAGGATATCCGGTCTTAAATGCCGTCAAAGAAGGCGGAAGTGATCCGGACGAAAAGTTTTAAAATATTCAGCTTTTATTACGTAATGCTCCCGCTTCCTGGTTAATGTTTTAATTAAAATTCTAGAATCCTTTAAAAAACATATACGAGCTTGATTTTTTTTTCTGTTCTAATCAAATTTCATATTACCACCGCTTTTTCTCTTCTCGTTTGTCCTTCCTTCTTCTTCTTTCATATTGAAAAAGTCACGTAGTGAGAACAAAACACACTTGTGAAGTTTGACCGGTGAATCGGAGATTTTATTTTAATACATTCTTTATAATCAAAGCACAAAAAAAAGTAGCTTACATTCTAATAAATAATACTACAGTTAGTATACTATTTACAGTTTAATGTTGTTAGACTTAATAAATTTACACACAAATTTTACATAACGCGGGCAAAACACAAATTGAAGGAAACATTTATCATTAATAGGACGAGGGATCTCGGATTCTTTCTTTATTGCACACATTTTAAATGACAAAAAACATATAAAGGAGAATATTTACTTAAAACTAGAAGGTATGCAAAGGCGGCCTTATTGCTGCTAGCAATCTCTACCAGACAACCTTTGGCGAAAGAAATTGTTTATGGAACAACGGTACGGTGCACAATTACAAAAACTTACACAAACATACATGAAAATACATATATAAAAGAAAAAATAAATATATACTAAATAATAAATACACTATAAATATAAAATACTCAATAGATATATAATAATGAATAAACACATACATGTCGGAGCATAGTAAAAGATTATCGATTAATCGAATCGTTATCGTTGTCTATGGCGTTGGAGTGGGGTAGTAGTCACTTCCGTTGTTTTGACAGTCTCTACCCTCGACCCTTTATATGCGATCGACAGTCTAACTGAAGTCTTAGTCGTGCGCGGTCTCTCAAGAAGTGAACATCATCTAAGTAGTGCTAGTGATAGTGATAGTGATAGTGTCAAGTGCAGTGTAGTGTGGAAGTGCTGTCCAACTAAGGTCACGTAAGTCCTTACAATGTAATTGCCACGCGGTTAAGTAAACACAATGTTAGGTTAGGTTAGCCTTGTGTTAGATTCGGTTTATGTGCGTTTAACCTTGGGTTTAAACAGAGAGCCTGAGCAGTGGAGGCGAATGTTATGATCATTTAAAGGAATTCCTTAAGCCTACACCTTGGTCACAAGTCCAAGGCACTGCTGAGGTTTCTCTCGTAATTGTTGGAGATCATATTTGATCATTTATCGGTTCAATAGGAGTATCTACGTTGCGTTTACCCAATATTCCATTCAATACCATCACCCCCTTTTAGTGTTCCCCAATATTCTCCATCTCCGCCTTCCATTCTCCTTTCACATCATTTAAAATCCCCGACATACATATATGGACTTTAAAAATATTATTAACTATTGCAATGATAATAAATGATTCTTCAAACGACCTTTAAAAATGGGAAATTGTTTGGACTGTGTGATTTCTTTTGGGAGTTCATTCCACAGCCTTGCTGATTTAACAGTAAACGAGTTGCTGTAGAATTTGGTGTGACATATCGGCAACTTAAGTCGGACGGTGCTCCGCGATCTGAGGTCAAGTTGGGTGTGGGCCTTTGAGCCAAGGAAAGAGAATCGTTCCTTGAGATATAAGGGAGTAAGCGGATTATATAATATGGAATACAAAAGTGACAATATGTGAAAGTTGCGGCGGTGTCTAATCGTCAGCCATTTGAGTTGCCTACGGTAGCTAGATACATGGTCGAATTTATGCAGTCTGTATATGAAACGAATGCACGTGCAAAGATGTACTGGAGTGCAGCAGTGTCCAATTCGAAGACGGCAGATCGTAGAGATGACCCAACGAACCTCATCAAGGTCTTCGTGGAATGTCCTGTTGGATTGCTGCATAATGTTTCCTTTGACACATTCTTTGCTGTCAAAATACAAACTGGCTCTTACTCTTACCTGTGGAAAATTACAAATATCAATAGTAATTAACATGATTTTTTTTTCTTTCTGTTCTTTTTTTTAATATATGGCTTTGAATGTGGTTATGGATAATACATTCTGCCAGTGTCACGTATACGGTAAATCTTGCCAAAAAATTAATAACATTCCCTCTGCCAGTGGAAAAGCATCTCGTAAGAGCCGAGTAACCCTTGGTGGTAGGGGATCAGTTCCCCGACTGGCTTGCGACCACCAGCATGCGAATCCGACCGCCAAGTGTCATTGACGTTAGTATTGTGGTTCTATTGAACTATGGGTTCTCGTTCAGGGTCCACTGAAACTGTAACATTCTACTACTGTCTGTTCGTTTGCCCCTTATTATTTTTATATAACTAGGAGTCGACCCTTGCGATTTCGTCCGCTCGTAGCTCCTCTTCTATTGGTCTTAGCGTGATGATATATAGCCTATAGCCTTCCTCGATAAATGGGCTATCTAAAACTGAAAGAATTTTTCAAATCGGATCAGTAGTTCCAGAGATTAGCGCGTTCAAGCAAACAAATAAATTCTACAGCTTAATATATTAGTATAATAAGATAACGAGTAATGACACGTTTAAAATAAGGTCATTAACTTGTAAGTTATCTAATGAGAACCTATTTATAATATATTTAAAGATATAAACAGTATTTAGTATTTAATTATAAATCATATTTAGTATAATAATATCTAATTTATTTGTAACATCGTTGGAAAGCTGAAGCTTTGCATATTAATAAGTTGGGAAACTTTCTGATTTGATACCTACGAGTATTTATGGAAAAGCCATTTACAAGTTATGATTAAACTTGTTAATAAATCATCATAGTATTACTATATTTTTAAATATAAACTTATACCACAGATAAACTAGCAGCTATACTGCGCAGTAACACTGGGGCTTGAGAACCAGGTGCAGGTTTAAAGAGCTGTCCACCTCTCGGAAGGGAAACTTACTTGAACCTCAAGAAGGGTGAACTTAACCACGACACTATAACACTAACTTCCATGTACACTGCGCGATAACACCAGAGAGGCTGACTCTAATCTATCGCACTAAAGGTTATATATTGTCTACAATAAAAGCAACTACCCGCGACTACTAATTATAAACGTTGTTACTAACACAGTGTCGCCTTCCGCTGATATTACGCCGAAATTAACAACCAATCTCAATAGAAAATCTTTAAATTATGGATTGAAAGTATAAAATTGAAATTTAGAATCTACCCGTGAGGGGACGGGTCAGAATACTATTCCCCTCTGCCGCTGGGAGAGCATCTCGTAAGAGCCGAGTAACCCAGCACCCTCTTGGTGGTAGGGGATCTGTTCCCCGACTGGCTTGCGACCACCAACCTGCGAATCCGATCGCCAAGTGTCATAGACGCGTTCCGGTTGAGCCGCATGTGGGCCAGACTTACCCCCTCCCTCAGCCATCCCATTAATGCTGTGTGTCTAGTGGACTCTGGGCTCTTGCCTAGGGTCCGCTGAATCCGCATCATTATTCTTCTTCATTCCCCCTTCCCACTCTATCTTCGGGGATGCAACGCATAGTCAAAACGAGAGAGTGTTTCTTGTTTTTCCAATGTCCATGGGCGATGGTTGCCACTTACCATCAGGTAGACCATCTGCTCGTTTGCACCTTATTTATTATTATAAAAAAAAAAAAATTTAATCTATAATCCAAAGATTTCTGTTTGAGATTGATTTTTTACTTCAGCCATAAGAGATTACAAATTATAGAGGTATTAATAAAATTTGTCTCGCTCGAGAATGGCTGGACCGATTTGGCTTATTTCGGTTTTAAATTATTTGCGGGAGTCCAGAGAAGGTTTAAAAGGTGAGAAATGCTGAAATGATTTTGATAAAACTTTAACCCGTCAGGAAAGCGAGGACGGTTTGTAACTGAACTCCGTAAACGCTTGGCTGATTTTTGTGAATATTTTTATGTATATTCTGTAGGTCTGAGATTAGTCATAAACTATTTTTTATAGCCCTAAGTTATAATTTTTTTTTTTATTTATAAAGAATTATTTTTTGAAAAATGGTAACAGAAATAACAAGCAAAAGGAAGTTAAGGGAAGGGGAATTGTTTTTATTTATAATTGTAAATTGACATTATAAAACTGAAACTAATATGTTATGTTGTTTAAAATCAATAAATAAATTCAAAGGAACATATCTTACCAAATAAGAATCTTAACAAGAGGTCTCAGTTCCAAGCAAGTTACTCTGAAACGTGAGCTCTCTCATAATCATTAAGCTGATAATTAACTGTTGATTAAATCTGTTTTTCTGGGTTAAATAATGATTTCTATAGATCAAAAGATGTAATGACATAACAATAATGGACTCGGCTCCTGTCCCTGACTATAAGGCTGCGTTTCCACCAGTGATGAGCGAGGATGTGTAAGGATTAAAGTGTGAACTAAAAATTGTATGTACTTATTCGTACACAATTCTTACAGAATACAGATGTTCAGCTATCGTACAGGTTTTGAAGCTGCTTTTAGTTATGTTGGCAACATTGATATAGCGGCCATTTTACAGTAGGCACAACTGAATCAAAGAGTTATCCATTTACTCAAAATAAATAAAATTGGAGTGTCTGTTTGTAATATAAAAATAACCGCTTTTTACTAAGCGCATATGAATGTATACACGCACACACCACATATACCAGATCAACATTTTTTTTTTTTTTTACAATTTTTGTCTGTCTGTCTATTTGTTCCGGCTAATCTCTGAAATGGCTGGACCGATTTTGACGGCACTTTCACTGGCAGATATCTGATGTAATAAGGAGTAACTTAGGCTATTTAACATCTCGCTACGACCCATAGGAGCGGAGCAACACGCGAACGAAGTCGCGCGGGTAAGTTCAGTCTGAACTCTTCATATAAGTTTAACGATCTATTTACGACCTCAAACTGAGTGTTGGCTCGATAAAACCATTTTATACATAAAATAGTGAATGTCTGGCACGGACACACAGACGCGCTGCAGCCATTGCCATTGTTTGAGACATTATTTTGTGAGAATTACATTTTTTATTCACCCGATAAGCCTTCGCTTCAAGTGAATGCAACGAGCGCTGCCGAGCGCCGACAGACACCGATGCAAAGGTTATGTTAGGGATGGAAATATCGCTAAAAAGCATCGATATCGATAGTGCAACTATAATATAACGTATCTCAATATAACGACTTCTTCGATTTAACTTGAATTGTCCATAAAAGTCAATGTTTAATATACCTTTACGTTGCGAACAATTTTATAATTAACTAGCAGCGTCCCACGGTTTCACCCGCTATATTTTGGATAATTCACATTATATCATTATAAATTATAACCTATGTGTTATTCTGATGTGTAAGCTATATTATTGTAAAGTTTCATCAAAATCCATTCAGTAGTTTTTACGTGAAAGAGTAACAAACATCCACACATCCATACATTCTTACAAACTTTCGCGTTTTATTAGGATTTTCAACTACCAAAAAAAGTGTAAATACATCTAATTAATGAATTTATATAACATTCCCACCAATATATGACACTTAATCTCATATTATATGATTCATATCACGACAGGTTTAGAAACGATCATTGTAGTTTGATGGAAACTAATTTAAACACGTTACTATTGTTAAAGATTCAAATAAAAATGTGTTATTTATTAGTAGAAGTTGTTCGCTATAACAAGATGAGTACGTAATGTCGAGGAGAATAAAACTATTTTATTACCTCTTAGTTTCAGTTTTATAACCTCAATATACAACTCAGTTTAACGAATTACTTGATATACCGAATATTTACTTGTTCCCTTCCGAATTGTTATATGAGATTCTTATGTATTAGTTATTTTTACCATGTCATACATTGAATTTCATAGACTGTCCATAAATGTTAAAGATTATTAATTATTTCTGAATTTATTTAAGGGTGATCCAATTTTAATTTTCTTTGCCATTGGGTCATTGATTCTTAATAGATATCTATTTTTTTTCGATAGTGGTAACTTTAGACAAGAAAACTGAGTATCCTTTTCGGATTAAGTTACTCATAAAAAAGAAATTTACATGTTACAATAAATCTCGTGTTACAGATTAACTGAACTGTTCACAACCAATATATACGTCAAACCTTTGACATTACTCACATTATTCTACATTTTAAAAATCTAAAATAAGCCATTATCCGAATATTGCGGATATATCTTGTCGATTTAAAACCTTTAATTAAATACGTTTTTTTAATTAAATGTTTGACAGTTACGAAACCCATCAACATTTTGTTTTAAATGTTTTTTCTATTATTTTATTTTTCCGTCAACTTTCCAATGATTTTAATAGTATTCTGCTATTACTCATTATAAGTGTTCGAACAAACTCGATATAGATTTAAATGAAACGATAATAAGAAAGAGCTTTTAGAAATCTATCGATGTTGTAAAAGCCGTTGCATCCCTAGCTACAGAAACCGTTCAGTTCAGTTTATTTCAGCGAACGCACGGAACGGACGCGTCGCGACTTTCCATATTGTTATGAATTTTATATAATAAACAGTGAAATGCCTACCGATATTATGTCTGTCTGTCGCTCCGAGCATTTCGGGCAAGGTTTTAGTAAAAAAACTTGTGACGCGGAGGTGAAGTCTGGGTTTTTAGTGTTGCTAGGAGCGAGCGGGATGCGACAGGACGTGCGTGTGGTCGTGTACAGAACCTCGCTGGAGCACTTCGCAGTGATTTATCCGCGAAAACGGATCTCCAAACCTACTGGTGTTGTTAACCTGCGGAACACTACTGTGGATTTGGAGAGGGCGGAGTCGAGCTGTGGATTCTGTGTGCGACAGAAGGGATACGACAACACAGTAACAGCGAGGTTCATGTGCTCCGAGCGGGATATAGAGGCCTGGATATCTGCCTTCTCGGCTGTGACCCAGCCGTGCCAGCACGCGACCAGTCTGCCAGTCCTCGTCGAGACGGAGGAGAGCTAAGCTCTCAACCCGACGTCGCTCGGCTTTTGAGTTCCTCGGTGTTTCATGAGACACGAACGAGGTTATGTTTGTTTTGCAATGTGATACGAAAGTGAAAGCAGTTTTTTGCACGAAAGTCAAGTATCGTCGATTGCGCCGACATCCTACATCACCTACACACCTACATGCCTCATGGTCATGGACCCTGATGTTCCGCGAAACATAAACCTTATTTTTCTTATTTATTTACAGTTCGGCGACAAGATCTTATTTTTATATCCATTTTTTGTCAACTTATTTTAAGGCTTTACAATAAGGGAACTTACACATACTACGTAACCCATTTTTACAATTTTTATACCCCTTCCTCCCCCTCTAGTCTTTGTTGCCAATAGAAAGTTAAAAAAGAAAATATGCCTCACTAGCTACGCCCTGCGGTTTCACCCGCTATATTTTGGATAATTGATACTATATCATTATAAATTATAGCTTATGTGTTAATCTAATGTGTAAGCTATATTATTGTAAAGTTTCATCAAAATCCATTTAGTAGTTTTTGCGTGAAAGAGTAACAAACATTGACAACGAAATTATAGTATCAGAACGAACCCTCGTCTACTTGCCTGAAACTCCCCAACTGTTAGTTCTCAATCAGCTAACATCCCGGTGTGTGTACGTCAGTGTTGCCATATTTGATTATAGCACAAGATTTCCCTAGAACATATTGGCTACGTGATGAAAACTTAAGACCCCACCCCTATGTCTAAGCGTGGTATTTTGAAGACCCCCCTTCCTCCTCTGAATGGGTCAAGTAGTATGGGTATGTTCCCTAATACCTTAACAAATATCCGTCTTATTTCTTTAACACTGATTGTATTTTTTTTCGGCATGGCAACAAAACTTTATCAAGTCTCAAAGTTACCAGTTTTTAATTAAACATTAGCATTATTTATAAAGATCTTATTAATATGCATTTAAACATCAGAACGTGTTCGTATTATTATAGATAGTTACCTTTTTATCAAGAACCTGTTTTAAATATCAACTTGTTTTGATAAGATTGTTTGAAAGGCTCTATGTGAAATTAAAGGAAAATTTAACGGATAAAAAAAGTCGAACTTAACTACAATTTACATACAAATAAATAAAATTGAAGTACATATGGATGTTTTGTCAATGTCAATTTTTATCTGTCTAATTGTTTGTTCAGGCTAATCTCTGAAATGGCTGGACCGATTTTGACAGGACTTTCACTGGCAGTTAGCTGATGTAACAAGGAGTAACTTAGGCTATTAAACATCTTGCTACGACCCATAGGAGCTGAGCAACACGGGAACGAATTCGCGCGGGTCCGCTAGTTTCAACTTAAATTTTAAATCACTGCGAATGTGGACCTTCGCTAGCTCCGCTCCTATTGGTATTAGCGTGATGATATATAGCCTATAGCCTTCCTCAATAAATGGGCTATCTAACACTGAAAGAATTTTGCACATCGGACTAGTAGTTCCTGAGATTAGCGCGTTCAAACAAAAATACTCTTCAGCTTTATATTTTAGTATAGATAAATTTTCGGACGCCATCATGACGCGAATACGACAAGCGGAAGCTTCTTTACGCTTAGAAGTAATTATTGTTTATGTCGAGACCGCCAGGACTACTTCGCGATTTTTTTTAAAGTAAACCCTCTATGTATGTAAGCATATAACTTGAGAACGACAAGCAACATACAACAAATTGGGTAATGCTTTTGTTGTGTCAGGACAAGGTTTTTATAAAGGAAGAAGTGAGCAAGTCGTTGAGTGGTGTGTTCTGCAAATCAGTGACATACTAAACATTATAGAATAGAATTACAACGGATGTGTGACTTAACGAATGCACCTCAGCGAAGCGAGGGCGTAGCTATTAGAATATATATTCGAGAATTTTTTATTCATTTTTAATAGAAAGAAATTCGTTTTTTTTTCATTTAATCCAAATCATTTCGACTGTTAATGATTGTTATGACGTCACTGAATAGCTCGTAAATTGTAAGGAAATAAAAGTAAGGCTGAATTTTAATAACAACAAAATTAAACTTTCGATATGCGTCGGGCCAAAACTTCTATACAATTCTGATGTGATAATACAAATCGCAATATAAAAGCCTAAATTGTCTGTATAATCTGTGGAGGTACCTATATCATTATGGCAATTTATAATCTATATGAATTATGTATATAGATTAAGTATATCTAGACTGTAACATGATAAATGGTTAAATCACCTAACTTTTATCTGTATGTTTGTACTTGTACTGATGAATGTAAAATGTAGAATTGTAATGTAAGATGTACTTAATTTTTTTAAATTGACATTTAAAAACAGCACAGATAAATAATGTATTATATAAAACATGATACAATAATTATAATAATTCCATAAAATTCTGACAGCTGTCATATATTCACGTTTTAGATTGATTTTTTCCTTTGCTTTTATTTCATAATAGAAAAGGCAAAGGTATTACATTGTACAGCCATGTCTGTAGGTTCATTTCGGGTAGATTAAACCATTTTTTAAATTGTTTAAAAAACAACTTAATTGAATCCCTAGATTCAAAGTATTAATAAATATATAATTTGAGTAAATATATAAGTTAAGTATGTGGTTAAATTAAAAAAAATAACACATTAGGTAACTGATGTTTTTTAAATTTAATGTGTTCCCTTATTCGTGGGAAGTTACTAAGTCTTGCAACACTTACGAACTGTCAGAATTCTACGGAATAAAAATTCCGGAAAGAGATATTTATCTGTTTAATATTATAGTTTACTTATCACTAAAGATTTAGAACGATGTTTGTCTAAGATACAATTGACGATATTATAGTCCAAGAGCCCGCGACGATCAGACCTTCATTATTTTATAAAACCTGAAAGTTTCTCTAATAGTTGGTCACGGTATCTTGTTCTGTTACCTGTTTGCATGAAAGAAAGAGTTTTTACGTTATATTACAAATAGTTTTCCTAAATAAATATTTTGTCTTATAAATGATTTAATATATAGCCGAAATTAATAAACAGTCTCAATCAAAAATCTAAATTCGAATATTCTAGACCTTTTTTAGTTTGTTAATTACGGCCGATAGTGTTTAAGATTAAAAATATGTTCCTATTTAGTTTCCACTATTTTATTTGTTTTTTTACTTAAATAGTAAATATTACGCTAGTCGACTATAAAAGTCTATTTAATTTATCTGAGCATTTTATACTCTGCGAGTATTTTCAAGAGCCTCATTATACTGTTCGACCCAATTTTAATGTTGCCATTGTTTTAATGGCCATTCATAATGAAGTGTTACGTAAGCACTAAAGGGAGAAGAGTGCTTTTCTTACAAGGTTATGGATGGAGGGTTTTTCTATGGTGATTAAGTCAAATACCAAAATGTGAATGAATATTTTCTATGTCAATATTTCTTTTTTAATTTGATTCATTTTCATATAGATATCTTCTTCAATTAAGTTTAATGGCTTTTAGGCGTGCCAGTTGAGCACATTTAACTCCGCCAATGTCACGTGAAATAGAGAAAGCCGGTATAGAGACAATGTTCGGTAAAAAAGAATTTTACAAATTAACTGGTTTTTCCAAGCTCTAAAAATAGGTGGATTTTTTATTGTTAGTAAACCTAAAACCAAAAAAAAAATTAATCACACAATGAAGTACACAGATACAAAATAAAAGAAAAAATAGGACAAATAAATTGATTAGTTTTTATAGCTTAATATTATTAATTTTGATATATTTACATAAGAATGTACTATAAAAGTTGTAAAATAAATGATTGAACAATAATGAGACAAAAAAGGTTTTCGCACTAACTGGCACGGTATTTGTTATCAAAAGGGACTATAAAACCTTTGACGCATTTGGGAGGTCATATGTTTAAGTTCGATCGAAAACTTCATATTACTAACGGCTGTAATTAATTTCGGTCGTAAATGTTTGCCTCCGTAGTCGTCGCGTTGCCGTGTCGTCGCAGTATCTGTGCCAGCTAGTGTAAAGACTTGTTGTCAAATCCAGTATATAACAATTATGTTCTATAATGTAGATTTGAATGTAATATAAATTAAGTAAATTGACCATAATATATAACTAAAGGAAATATTACATTTTGTATTAGGAAAAGGAAAGGAAAATTGACATAAGATTTTTTAAATTAACTTATATTATACTTTTCAACATTTTTAAGGCTAATGCTAAAATACAGATAATAAATTCGTAATAAAGTAATTTATAATCTATATTTTTAATTTTTTTTAATTATCTTGTTTAACGGCTCTGGGTACTAGCCCTTTTGAGCCTAAATATTTTTCATTATGTGAACAGTGTTGTCAACTGATCAAAAGTTAGCCACAATTTGATTTTTGATTCTTGTAAAATGCAGTTAATTGTGAACACATTCCATTTTCAAATTTTTTTAATTGTTAATTTTGTTTTTATATTTAAAAAAAATGATTGTGATATAAAGGAGTGATTGTATCGTGTTATACTTAGTATTTACTTAACTTTAGAAAATTGAATAAACATTATTATAATTTTGTGATTTTTTTTCCTGTGTTTAATCTATAAAGGCAAAGGTATTACATCGTACAGCCTTATCTTCAGTATGTTAATTCTTTATTCATTTTATAGTAAGGCCGAATGCTTTTCACCCTCCCCATTTCCATCCTTTCTCCGCTTTCCCCACTTCCACTCATTTTACCAATATCTTCAAAAAGATTCTCTCTTTGAAAATGAAAAAAAAAACCACCAATGTCACATGTTTTGAACTAAACACACAAAGGAGATTGGTCGGTTTTAAAGAGATTATTGTTTATCAGAATTGAATTAATAAAATGTTACGATATCTGTGAACTAGAATGCTATAATATTAATGGTGCGCCTACTGTCCCCCTCCCTTAGGCGACACCCTTGTGGGCCCTTGAAGTCAATTAAACATTTACTCTTTAGAATCAGTGGATGTATGTAGATTGGTGTAAGTAAAGCTAATTTAAAATTATCCTTGCTTATATTATAAATGCGAAAGTCTATCTATCTGTCGTTATTTCACGCCAAAACTACTGAACCGATTTAAATGAAATTTGGTATACAGATAGCGTAGAGCCTGAGGAAGTACATAGGCTACTTTTTAATGCGAAAAAAGGGTCGTAAAGGGTTGAAAGGTGGGATGAAAAGTAATATGGAATTATCGTCATTTTTATAGCTAGGAGCTTGAAACTTATTTTGTAGGCTGTTGATTCGATATAAATAAATATGACATTCAAAGATTGTGAAAGTTTTACCCTCAAGGGTGTAAAATAATAATAGGGAGAGGCACGCCCATGCGGACGAAGTCGCAGGCACAGCTATTATGTATTTAATAAAATTAAACGTAGGTAATAAAAAGGTAACTTCATTTTTATTTTTACTGATAAAAAATATTTTATTTTTATACTAAGATTTCTTAAGTCAGTCAACATAGTAGTACATAATCTCCCCTCTCTTTTTTGTAACATAATATTTTTCAATCTTGTTATTGCATACTGGAAGCCATACAAATATGGATGTTGAAGTGAATAGCTAATAATAGTAATAAACTAGCTGACCCGAGAGACAATCTATTTTTTCTGTTTTCTATTTTCATGAATAGATTAAGAATAAAAAAAAAAAAAGTACGCTAATATCAGGCAAGCGCCTAGCAACTTCTGCGCCGTCGTGCCGAATACTTGAGCCTATATTTGAAGACAGAAAAAAAAGGAAATCTGCCTTGGCTCAGTAATATAACAACAACAATCTGATTCTTGATCATTTGTTTATTATTATTCAAATCATATTATTATTTTGGTTATAGCTTTTTAACATTGGTTACTTGTTACTATACAGATAGCATTTTAGGGTTAGAAGAACTCCCGTACCCTAGTGATTAACGACGGCCATTTTAATTCTCTAACCCGTGACTTTGACCGCGTGGAATGTGTCTTTGGGTTGCATATTTCATCCCCTATTGTTATTTTACACCCTTGAGGGTAAAACTTTTACAAACTTTGAGTCATATTTATTTATATCGAATCAACAGCCTACAAAATTGTTTCATACAACTTTTCATCCCCCCTTTCAATCCCTTACAACCCTTTTTTCGCATTAAAAAGTAGCCTATGTCCTTTCTCAGGTTTTACACTATCTGTACACCAAATTTTGTTTAAATCTGTTCAGTAGTTTCGGCGTGAAAACGCGATAGACAGACAGAGTATTTTCGCATTTATAATATTAGTAATGATAATTTACCTGTAAATGTTAGCATAGTAAAGTTGTTTTTCAATCTGTCAGTGTGACCTAAATAATTGACAAGGTTCATAAATTAAACATTAAAAGTACTCGCTGAATTAGGTATGAAGTACAAACGCTATCAATATTTATTCAGTTTATGTAATGTAACAGGGCCGGCCTTAGGTCCTAACTAGCTAATATTATACATGTATGTAACTTTGTCTGTTGCGCTTTCACGCTTAAACCACTGTATTTATTTTGATGAAATTTGGTACAAAGATAGACTAGAGCTGAATTAAAGATAGTCTACGTTTTATATCGAAAGAAAGACTTGACGGAGTTAAAATAAGTGATGAAGTGCATGTCGAGTTGTGTGGCCGTATAATATGTATATATAAAACAAAGTCGCTTCCCGCTGTCTGTCTGTATGTGCCTATGTATGCTGGGATCTTTAAAACTAAGCAAAGGATTTTATTGCGGTTTTTTTAATAGATAGAGTGATTCAAGATGAAGGTTTTAGAAGTTTCTAATGTGATGTCGTAAATACACACATTTTTTTGCGCTTACATTGCCAACGCTGGTTGAACCCTACGAGATAGATTAAAATAATGTACTACAGTATTGTACACTTTAAAAAGGTCTACAAAAAAGTCTGCGATGATATATGTCTATCTCTTAGGGATAACCCACAATACCCATTTTTTATCCTTTACTTTTTACGAGAAATAATGGCTTATTTACGAAGCGATTTTAAACAATACAGCATTAATCCTTATCTAATTGAGTACGTTAAATACATTGTGCATTTAATATAGATCAATATGGCCCTTTACAGTATGAAATTTAAATGAATATGTTCGAAGATATTACAGATTTAAAATGCAGGGACATAGCGGTTACGGCTAAATACACGTTGGTAAATTACACCCGGGCGAAGCCGGTACAAGTCATATATAAATTATGTTGATTTTGCTATGTAACATTGTTTTAAAATAAAAATAGAATAAACAGAAGGCTAAAAATATCTTTAAATTACAATTTAAAAAACAATGACTTAATCTTTTTTTTAAGTTAAAATATTAGTCTACAAAAAAATATCTACGTATAGTGTGTCTATATAATAAAACTGTAACTGACTTATGTTACAATTTTATTTAATAAGATATGGCCGTTTAAGTGCCATAACGAGCCCATTTTGTACAGTGAAGGTATTCTCCGAAACTACTGATCCGATTTTGAAAAAACCTTCACACACTTCACTCTCTTCCCTTTTTATACTTTCATTTTTTCTATTTTTTTCTGTATTTTCTTTTTTTTATCACTTTTTCTCTCTATCTATCTCTTTTTTAAATAATGAAAAGGTGTAAAATAACAGTGACAATTTAAGGACAACAATTTACATATTGCTTTAAATGCCCTGCGAAGCGAGGGCAGGCCGCTATATATCTTATACTTTATTTTTAATGAAGCTGATGAATTTGTTTGTTTGAACGCGCTAATCTCAGGAACTACTGGTCCGATTTGAAAAATTGTTTCAGTGTAAGATAGCCCATTTATCAAGGAATGCTATAAGCCATATATCGTCACGCTACGACCCATAGGAGTGGAGCTAGACGCGGACGAAGTCGCGCAGGTCGATTAGTATATATATATATATATATATAATAATTAGTGGCCGCCTTAACAATTAAAGTCAAATCGTTAAACATTTAACAACATTTTATTGCTTACAGTAACCAATCAATTAATAGTTAGATTAAACGAACAAACACCATTACACTCAACACAAAACGCCATGTTTCCAATAAAATTGCCATGTACACTTCTATTATTATTCTCCACAATAATAACTGCATTTACTCCATTAACAAAGGAGGAACAAATAGAAAAAATTAACAAAATGAACGAAGGTGTGGAACCATTTCGGCGAAACTTGACCGAATGCGCTCGACAAGTGAAAGCATCGATGGTGGACGTCGAGAACTTTTTGAAAAGAATACCACAATCTACTTTACAAGGAAAATGCTTTGTTGCTTGCATTTTAAAAAGAAATTCAATTATAAAGAATAATAAAATAATTAAAGAAAACCTTTTAGAAGCGAATAAAGCAGTTTATGGTGATGATGGTGAAGTGATGGCGCGACTTAGAGCAGCTGTAGTTGAATGTGAAGGTATTGTTGAAGGTATATTTGAAATTTGTGAATATGCATCTGTGTTTAACGATTGCATGCATATGAAGATGGAGCATATTCTGGATAAAGTGATGATGGAGAGGCGAATGGAGGCGTTGGGGCAAATGACATCGGACCCAGATGTCTGGACTGATGAAGATGATGAGTTATTAAAATTGGTGAAAGATGAACTATAGTTATGATATATCTATTATTTTTTGATCACTTATTTTTATAATTTCATAACTATTGGACGGGTGTTGCCATCTGTTAAAAATCTTTAATAAAATATGGAAATATTTACTTTTAATCAATTGTTATTTTCCCACTATATTTAAGGGATAAACCCTAATGGCATCACTGTTTGATCTATAATAATTTATGGTGCCTAAAAGTAAGCAAATAATTTATTTAAAATCAAAATGTTTTTTGACTTTAAAGTAATGTATGTAATTAACGCACAACAATACAATATGTCGGAGAAAGTAAACGATTATTGAATAATCGAATCGTCATCGCCATCTTTAGCGCTGGAGTAAGGTAGTAGTCGCTTCCGTCATTTTGACAGTCTCGACACTTTATATACCATCGACAGTCTGACTGCAGTCTTAGTCTTGCGCCGTCTTTCAAGGTGCGAAGTAATTTCTAGATAGTTGTAGTTCTCTTCTTACGGAACAGATAGTCCGTGGGGAGACATGTTCGGGTCGTGATGATGATGA
Organism: Limenitis camilla; assembly: GCA_905147385.1. NCBI lineage: Eukaryota > Metazoa > Arthropoda > Insecta > Lepidoptera > Nymphalidae > Limenitis > Limenitis camilla. Next base: position 10,469,728 of record LR990246.1, on the reverse strand, counting down.
TGATGACTACCTAACCACATTATCTACATTGCGGTATTAGATTAGAATATTCAAACTTACGTTATGGCTTATTTCCGCCGGTTCAACAAATTATAACGTGGCGCTAAAGAATGAAGGAAATCAAGTTGCCAGGTTTTCCTACTTTTAGGGAAAATTTTATCAGATTTGAAATAAAACGAGACATTTTTAATAATCATTTATTTTCAATAATAGAGTATTATATACTATATGACAGAAGATGTTCCGATTACTTCCATTTAAGGAAGTTCTATATGGTACGGACCATCAGGACAGTACATGCCGCAGTTTTTTCTTTTTTTATTTTCTTTCCAGCATCTAGAACATTTCCTTCATTTGAGCACTCCATTAGCATTTCTTCAGTTCCTTAGGCATATATGTCAGTGGTTGCAGAGGAAGTATTCTAGTTGCTGGGGGGTAAAAGACCCGACAAAATTTCATTCCTAAATGTTTCTAGGGATAAAGTAATGCTGGTCCCAGATTTCAACATAAAATATGCATTTAAAAGCATCACCTGTAATACATGTATGCCTATTTTTTTAGAGCCCGCACCGATAAAACTACAGTTTTAACCGGATGCAAACAACTAATTCGTCAATCATCTCGCTCTTAGTTCTCATATATTTTTTGGCGTCCGTTTAAATGCTTATGTTTCATCCATACTTTTTTTCTGTAGTGTTTTATTTCTAATAAAAATCGATATATACTTTATACTTAAATAGATATAAAAATATCAACATATCGTTAGTTAATATCGATATTTCTAACATCGATGTTTCACTTTGCGATGTTGTATCCCTAATTAAATTTTAGTTCCTGAAGTTGACTATAATTTTTAATATAAATGATTTCATTTTAGCATTAATATTTGTACTTTTGTAATAAAAAATAAAAAACACACGATAATTGTAAATATTTGTTTTTCCTTTATTTATTATTGTTACTAAATTATTTTAAATAAAGAACTAACGAACTAAAAGAGCAGACTAGTTCGTGATTGGATAACGAACTAAATTAAGCGCTCTCATTGGTGCCATAATCCCAAGACTAGTATCGAAAGTCGTCCCCTAAATGACACCATGAACTCGTCAATGGTGTCGTTGCTTTTTGGAGTAAACAGAATTCTTAATTGTATTGTTAAAATTATAAATTAAATAATCTATTTTGTCATACATGTTATTACAAGCGTTTATGTTCAAAAAACGATTTCTGCTCATGTACTGTCCTAAATTAAATTTTACTAAATGGGATTTGGTCCAATAACTACTTAAACGGCTTTGCCTTGCGGTTCCCATAAAAAACATCACTCCTAAAAATTTTAAAAGTTCTTCGGCATTTGTATCAATTCACCTAGCTAGACAACTTTGAGGTCTATAGCCCTTACGTAAAATTTCACGGGCATGCTCATTTGCATGCCAAAAAATTTATTCTCCGATTAATCGATTTCGGATCGTCATGTAGAATCTCTATGTAGTCTGTGGTCATGCCTATTTTGAATGTATATTGTCTGTGGTTTATATATCATCTTTGCATACTTTATATAATCTTTGGCAAATGGCAAGCTTTTATAGCATTTGCATTTTGCGTTTGATTTGCAAGTTTGCTCTGGTTTGGCTGTTGTGCTGTGCCTGTGGTCTTCGTAAAGATTCGGGCGATATTTTCAGTGTCTTGGATTATCGGATATTTTTGCGATTGTTGCAAAAATATATGGGGGTCCACTATTCTAAAGAAGAACCATTGTTTTACTGTACATGATGATAAAACCAGATTAGTAATTTGTCACGTAAGAGAGGAACAGCAGGGTTTCTTTTCTAGTTGTCTTGTAACCTGTAAGTAGCATAACATATTTCTTTTTGAAAAACACTTAATTTTCTTTTTTAAACATCCTTAAACAAAGATTCTTGTTGTTGTTAAACTTTTTATCAGTTTGAGGAACAAGCAGTAACTTGTTAAATTTGAGTAAATTACATTGCAAATCTCATATTACTAAATAGTTTATTGTTTTTAGTTCTAAAATTTATATCAAAATAATTGGGAATGACAACCTAGTATATGAACCAATTGGGAACATGGTGCACTTTGAAAAAGCAGACTCAACAGACAAGAAACTCAACTGAAAGAAACAGCCATTGCAAAGATAAATTAAGGTGAAGAACCATTTATTGAGGAACAGTTGAAAGAATTTCTTCTTCATGTTGCTAGTAAAAGAGGTAAAATTAGTTTCTTTAATTTTACACAAAAGTTTAACATCTATTTACTTATTAGTAGTCTTCTGCGACAATATATTTCTAGTATACTGATTTATTACATCACTAGTGTTATCCTTTCATGGCCTGTTTCTATTTTACGTGAGTGCAGAGACGGTGTGCAACAACCCGCTTTTGTTTACTAGCAACCCGTTCTGGCTTTGCACGGTTACTTTCTCACATTATACATAAAAACCTTCCTCTTGTATTATACATAAAAACCTTCCTCTTGAATCACTCTATCCATTGCATAGTTTTAAAGATCTAATATATAGGGAAAGACAGACAGGAAGAAACTTTGTTTTGTACTTTGCAGTGATGTTTGAGAATACTTTACTTTATAAAATTTTAATAAAACAATATGATTAAAATTAAGATACATTTTCTTTTCAGAAATGACACTAAGATACAAAAGCTAATTGAAAAGTTAATTAAAGTCAAATGCCATTTGATTTTATGGAATAGTGTCCAAACTGATTGATGATATTAAATAACTTACTTTGAAGGAATTTATTAGCGAAGTGGTGGATTGATCAGGTCGAAGACGCAGATATATACCTAAAACAAGGTGGAAAGATGTAGTGTTGAAAGACATGCGTGACTATCTAGTTACCAATAACGATGTCGAGGACAGAGCGAAGTGGAGAAGCTATACAGGGAAAGATGGCCCCACCACCATATGGGACAAATAGTTAAGAAGAGAGAGACTACTCAACCCATGTGATTTTATCTGTGTGGAAGTATATATTAAATTATGTGTACAAAATTTCTGTCCCATGAATGATGGTGTGTTTTTTTCGGAATGAAAAGCTCTCAGGTATTAATCCACCTTCTTAAGTATCCATGTATCAAGTAAAAAAAAAAAAAACAAATTTGACACCAGTATTGAAAAGTTAACCTATAAAAATCTAATTGATCTAATTTGTTACTGACACCTATGATAGTTATTAAAATGATTATTTTTTCTTTTCCAGATCCAAATGTCCTCATGCATGGTGCACCAATAAATTTCATTTTTCTGAGAGTCAAGCATAAAGAGATTCATCTAGATTCCAAATTCTTTGTGGGTCTTTTACATTTATCACCTTCAAAGTAATGCCCAATAATCTGAAATACTTGTTTATTATAAAAGGATCAGTTAATTGTTTGCTGAAGATACTCTTCTGGCTCAGGCTTTTTGATGGATAATTTGCTGTTTACAAACAGGGTTTTTAATCTATTTCTGCCCACAAAATCTTTTACTGTCTATCACTTCCAACTAAAATAAGCGTTAGCCTCATTTTTCCATTGTAGTTAGTACTGTAGTCGTGTCCTGGGACATCCAATGCTGGGCTCCTCCTTTCTGAAGTTGGATCTACTTAATTGAATTGCTCGTCCCAGTTAGACGTAATAGTCTTCAAGAAAAGAGTTCCCATGGCCTTTGTGCGATGCTCCTCTCTATTCAGACTCGTAATGATATGGTGGCGTTATTGTAAAAACACTTCAGCACTTCGATGTATTAATAGTCGACACGGCACCGCTGCAGGGACCTTAACACAGCCCATGCCTCGTCGAGTCGATGGTTTTGTCATAGTCCACAAACGCTAAGCATAATGACAGATTATACTCCTCTTCTGTATGAACTTTCTGCTTAGATTATGGTTGCAGTTGCTCCTTGTAACCAGGGATAATTTTTACTTCGGTTTCGGGTCACAGCGTAATCCACCACATTTTCACCGCTTAGCGATTTGTCGTGAATTGTTTGAACTATTGGTTGAACTACTCAATCTCAAACTCAAAATATTTTATTCAAATTGACTTTTTTAAAAAAGTACTCTTGACACGTCAAAATTGGTCAGTCAGTCAGTTTGTCTGAAGCTACCACCAGTTCGGAAAGCAGTTTCCTGGCGAGAAGAACTGGCAAGAAACTCAACAGTTGCTCTTTTCAAAATACCATTGTTTACATCACTCTGTTTTACAAAGATATAATCATTCAGCTGAGCATCAACGTCATTTTGAATCCAAGCTTTGTCATCATTCAAATAATCTTGTACAGAGTAGTAAGCTTTATTTACTAAACACTTTTATTAGAGTTTTAAATTGCTGAAGTGGCAAATCTAATATAGACTGTGGAATCTTATTATAGATGTGAACACGGAGCCCCATGAAACAATTACTCACATTGTGGAGACGATAGTAAGGCGTTACAAGTTTATTTTTATTTCTAGTATTTATACTGTGTGTGACCTATGTTTGGAAAATAACGTAATGTTCTGCCTAATGTATACAATGTTACAATAAATGTATTGTGACGGCACCGTAAGAGTACCTATTTTATTAAAAACATCTCGAAGGGAATCTAGCTCTCAGACTGTAAATAGCCCGAACTGCTCTTTTTTGAAGAATAAAAATGGATCCTATGTCCGCGGCCCTACGTTATACAACGCTTGACGCGATGTCATCATGACGTGCCTAGATGATAATGATTAGGGTTATTAATTTCGACCTAGGGTAAGCAACAGATATTAAATTATTTCATTTATTTTTTTTTCAGATAAAACTGCAACAATGATAATAACTCTTGTCTCTGCTGCAATTTAAATAGTTTTAACATAACCCCATCATATTTTTATTAATAAAAAGTTCATAATTTTCAACCTTTCTTTTATCTAATTCAAACTTTATAGACATAACTTGAAATTAATTTAAGTATTTCTTCAAATGGATTCAAATGATTGGTTCTAATTCTTCGTCTCCAGTTGTATTAGGCCAGCCAGTCGGCAAAATATTTTTTTTTAAATCTTGTTTTTAATGATTTTCACGGGTTTTTGATTATTTTTGTGTGTCCCATCTGGCGCTATAAATATATGGCTTGGGCGTGTGGTTGCAGGCTTTCTAACTGTCGCTGTGGATTTTGATCCTTCTCTAACATGATTTTGTTACCAGTGCCTCATGATTTCTTTCATTATTGAGAAACACTTCTAACATCACAAATCCTCAGATCTATTTTAGATCATACCGATCATCCAGTGTCAGTCAATGATTCTGCCTGTATTACATTTTGTTCTCCCAAATTTGCTTTCGTCTATTTGTACTACGCAATCAGGTTCCCCAATTTAGTCTTCGTATAATTTCGAAATTAAACTAGAATAATTTCTCTACAGTAAGAGAACCAGTCAAATATTGTTGCATGTTAAACAACGGTTGTAATACCGCGCATCGAGGATTCTTTTCGTGTTTGGTCATATTCTAGCCCTTAATTAAAAGCCTTAGCAAAGGCGGCAATAATAAATTATATTTAGAATTTAGCTTAGAATTTTTTCCATGCTAAATGTATGAGTATAATGAAGTAGAAGACTCAAAGTTCGATTTGTTGATCTATATCTCCTTGCAGAATGAATACGGGTTCTAGAACGTGGACGATAACGTAATTGACTCTGTAATGTTTCGACCTTCTTAATCAGCTCTGCGATTTGCGCATTATCTGTCGCGGAACAACAAACATGATTATCACTCGTAGAACATACAAGTTTCATCTTTTGGTGTTACGTCATAAACTCTATCAACTAGATCTGCCAATTCCACTAAAGGTATTTAAATTTGTGCAGCTATTACCGTTTGGATGTTAGTAGGTAGTTTGCCTGTCTATAAAGTACGAAGAAAATCGTCTGGTAACTCAGTTACTGCTAACGTTTGTAAGTGGCGTAAAAATTGTCAAGGCTTTCAGTCACTAACTCTTCACCTAAACCTTGTTTTCTTTCGACGAAGAAAGCCGCATGATGAGCTCTTTCTGGACAAGATCATACTTCCCGTCTGGTTATTTATATTTTCGCGTACTTATGAGGCGTAGAGTCAATCAAACTGTGATGTAGCGCAGTAAGATGAAGCGTCAGTAGCTCAGTGGTTCGGGCGTTGGATTCACGATCAACAAGTCGTGGGTTCAAATCCCGGACATTGGACTACTGACGTGGCCCACTCCTGACACAAGCTATTTATTAGCTTAATAGGAGGGGTAAAGGGAATACTAGTAGTATGTGATCCATACTGCTAGTAATCTTTTTTTTTACCTTCTGCGACAATACCAGCGAGCTTGAATTGAACTGGCCCTCCAATTGGGAAAACCAAAGTTCTAGATCTTCTGACCACAAATCTTCACAAATCAACTTGAGATGGTATCTTCACTGAAATCTTATTCAACTCTTCTGACATCGACATCCATGTTTAACTTACATAAAATAAATTTTCTTTCCAAGACAAAAAAGTGTGTCACTTGTAAATACTTCGTATATTTCTTTAGAAGTGCTTTCTATGAATAGTTGTAAGGGTGGCAGACAATATACTCAATATACCAAAAATAATTAATGATACTGATTTCGCAATGTGAAAAAAAACTGCGGTTTCTTTCACGATCTTTTTTGACAACTTCTACTGCAGCCAAAATTAATATTAATACAAATAAGTAAAGAGAACGTAATGGGCGTCTTAATGACATACGACTCCATAGTACACACCTCAGTCCAGCATCTATCTTCTTCGGTGATGTGGCATGTCGTTCTGTAGATGGCTGTTAGATAAGTCGAATTGGTGGTAAGTGGGATTTTATATGTTTTTTTGGTGGGATGGTGAAAATAATGGAATGTTTTTTTTGTAAATAATCGTTTTGTACGAGTAGGTCGTGGAGTTGGTACTTGCATATCATCACTAAGGGCTAGTAAGCTAGATGGACTGGTTTGACTTGTTATACTTTGATTTACACCAGCTTCACTAGCATCACCCACTAATGCAGACGCAGGTATATTTTTTTAAATCCTCAACACTAGTCTCATTATTGGAAAGTTGAGATGTTTCTTGAGATTCTATTGGATTAGAAATATTTTCAATGGTGGCATCACAAACATCTTGAGATTAATTCGGGGACTACCATTGGCTTGAATTATTGGTATTGGTTTGTGTCCGTTGTTCGGGAGGAGTTTCTGATAAAAAAATTTCACCAACATTTTCAGAAGTGTTCTTAAATTTATTTTGATCCATTGTTGGTACTTGTTGTTCTATTAAAAGTCTTTCTATAAAAGCCTACAACATCATATGTCGTTATTTTGGTGCCTGGATGGTTGACCGTGAAACATTCTCTATTATATGGTGTTTTAGAGGGGCATGGAAAGTTAAATCTTAAGTCTACTTTCTATGGGATGTGTAAAGAGGCAAAGTTAAATCATAAATAAAATTCTTGCGACAAAAATCGTGAGATGTCAAACTAACGTTTTCCAGTATTAACAGATTAGGATCATCTATAGATGGTTTGGTTAGCTTTCTTTTAAATATGAAAAACGGGGGAGCTCCAGCATTAAAACATTTTATAACTGTGGTCAAGGAACAACGTTCTTCATTAGTCTATTTGCCTACTAAACAAATAAAAGTATCAACTCTACTTGCCTCTCACACTCAGCAATCATTTGAAATATTTTCGCCTTCTTCATTGTCCTTATTAAGGAAGGCTTGCTCAGCGGTATAGTAAAAACATTAAATCTGGTAATTCCCTCCAATATTGTCCATAATGTTTCTGTAATAATTTGCAGACATCATTTACTTTCTCCTTTTTTAAATTTGTGCCTACAGGTAATGCGATAGGTATTATGTTACATACAGGTCTACCTTTTTTTGGTCTCCAGTTTTTTATCACTTCTTTTGGCTTTGTAATTTTCTTCGTGTACAAACAAAACCGCGCACATACATGGAAGCTGGCTGGGCCCATATATTTTCAGCTTCTTATTACTTTTATTCTAAGAGTCTGTCTTGTGATAAGGAAAAGCACTGTACTCACGGCACTGATACTGGATTTTGCAGATATTAAGGGGCCCCGTCACAAATGTTCTTATTTTATCACAGATAGTTCGTACTTTATCACCAAGTCTGTTCTCGTCAACAAAGGGCACAAAACACGGGAATGTACTCTTTGGGGTTAAAACAACAAGAATGCTAACCGCAACGTGCGTCGCCCGTCCGCGCTCGGCTTCAATTGCTTAAGCAGTGTTACCACTACGTGCGCGTGTTATATAAAAAATATAGTAAACACTTCGCCTTAGATAGCAATGTTAGTTTTTTTGAAATGTTAAATCCGAAATGCCAACTACCTGGATTTAGCACAGTATTGGTTTTGATTTTCCAATTTTGCATAGGCACTTCATGTGACAGGTGAATTGTTTGTTCGTAAAGATTTAATATACTACATCTACATACTTCTTTAATATCATGATTACTTACTTTTTTTCGAATATCCTTTTCTATTTTCGTAAATACTATCGGAAATATTATTTGTTTTTTTCAAGTACAGCATGTGTATAGAGCGTATGTATTTGGAAGAAGTAGGTATATAAGCAAATTCCAGATCTTCCCTTGGTCGCTTTCTAGGAGGGCCGTTCAGAAGATGGTTACTAATAGACAATTGGAACGCCAGCAAATCCATGATGTGTTTAGATTTGCGATTATTGGCTTTGCAGTCAGGACGATACACAAACCAACAGTTTACTATAGTCATGTAGAACTTCACAGGACACTTACTGGTTTTATGCCATATTTGATAAGGCTCCATCATCCGATCGCATACATCAACACCACCCATGAAAGTGTTGTAATTTTTAACTATGGCTGGATATTAGACTTCCGTGTATCATTTCCTCTTTTTATCCTATCTTGATACCTATGTTCATGGCTCTGCTGCAAAAGCTGTTATGACCATGAGTACTCCTTTATTGTCCTTCCATTTTACGACGCTCAAGGTGTTTCCCCAATTGGCAACCTCCTCGTCTTCTCTTCTAGTCATCCTATTATCTTTCTTGAACTCTGAAATACAGCGTTTTTTTCTTCGTATTAAATCGATTGGCCACCAAAATTCATGTTCCTTGCATCAACGGCAGTGAGGAAAAATATCGATCGAAGTAAAGAAATCTGCCTTCTGATAGTGTATTGACCAAACGTAATACCACAGCAGATCCAACTCCAAAATTTTCTGAATCAGAAAAGTTTGTAGTAGAGCTTTGATAAATTTTATAGTCTAGAACTTGTCCCTTGTTATTTAGTTAGCACGAAATTCTTCAATCTGGACGAGGTTTGTTTTATAATGTTACCTTTAAATTGCACCGACCTTCAAAAGGTATCATTTGAATAGTAACCACCATCTCTTGGCAGCATCGTAGAACATCATAGCAGGTATCTGTTTTGGACGGCATCAATAACAGGCTGCACCCTCCATAATCTATTTTGGACTTATTGTTCAGTCTGATTCACCGCTGTCACGTCCACACAATGCTAGTTTATCCTCAAAAAGAAAAACCGTTCCCAAACTTTGCATTTGCAATTCAATTCCCCCACTCTCTCCTACCTTCCACCGCGAAGATAATGATATTCTTAATCTACCATAAGCCACCATGATTCAACTTGTAACCCCCTCTCTCCCTTTGGTTGCTTCCGTTGGGTGAGGGATTTGCAAAAAAAAAAGGTAAATATAATAATGATTGCTAGTAGAAGTTAGCGATCAGAATCCAAAGAAAAGAAATAAAATATATTAGATTTATACTCAACTATATTGGAGTGAAACGGTATTTATGTCAAAGTTACATTGTAAAATCAATAAAAATTTGTTGACAGTTACGACTATTATAAAGCGGGAAAAACTCGGTCTCACCAACACGAATACGAAAAGCTAATTAAAGCTTCCTTCGCAATTCAGAATATCAAACAGAAAACATGATGGTCTCCCTCGTAGCTTAGCTGGGACCCCGTAACGGTAGTATGTGGAAATGTGGTACCCAGTAGAAGGTAAGAAAAATGTTCCCCTGAGGAACAAGGCACCCCCCAGATACAAGCGCCCCTCGAAAACACCTCCTGTTATTACAAATAAACGAAGCTATTACTAGGTGGTGGATAAATAATTTTCTCACCACTGTGAATGCTGGTGGTATCTTTCGATACAGTTAAAATTGTTGTGGACTGTATATTGGTTCTTGCAAAAACGTTATGGTAAAGATTGTCAACCAAAATAGAACGAAAAGACAATGGATTGGTTTACCTAAAAGGATAGATTTCGTGTAAGATGTCTTAAATATAATATATACCTTTAAAAGTCATTAGGCAGGATGCTTTGCACAAAAATGAAGCGGGCAGCGTGCGCGCTGTATAGCGGTCAGTCCGAAACTGACCGATCGCAAACGGATCGAATGGCTAAGGAAAAGGGAGCGGTAGCGTTTTTGCAAGCAAAAGTGTAAATCAAACTAAATTAACAATAAAAAATATCCACCATTTCCCTTCGCCTTGAAGATTCCCTTCAAAAATGAAAAGAGAAATCAGAGCGGATTTGCTAAAAAATACAATAAACTAAATTATACGATCTACATTTAAAAACATACGTGGTTTTGTGCCGTTAATAAACATAAAAATAAATATATAACCAAGAGTAACGTATAAAAAATGAAAAAAAAAAGTACCACCCTTCTATAGGAAGAGGACAGAGACGTATGACCGGACGTTCATAGTTGTCACATTTTGTCTTAACCTGTGCAACACGTATAACGCCATCTTTGTCGGGGTATATTTTAGTAATTACACTTAACGGCCACTGAAGCGGTAGGGCGTTTTCAACAAAAAAAATGGGCTAGAAGTAGCTCTGAGTAAATCGGAGGCAATGTCCTTCCACGGACTACGTGGCGGACCTCCAGAAGGGGCGAGATTGGTTGTGGGCGGCACGTCCATCGTCGTCGGTTCATACCTGAGATACCTGGGTCTAGTTCTAGACAGTCGATGGACCTTCGCGGAGCATTTCCGCCAGTTAGCGCCTAAACTGATGGCTACTGCAGGGAGCTTAGGGCGACTGCTCCCAAACATAGGTGGCCCCAGCGCCGCATGTAGGCGACTCTACACTGGGGTCGTACGCTCAATGGTCATGTACGGTGCACCCATATGGGCGGGTTCTCTTAGCCAACGTACCGCGGTTCTGCTGCGACGTCCGCAGCGGACTATGGCGCTGAGAGTGGCTCGGGCGTACCGTACGCTTTCCTGCGAAGGAGCCTGTGTGCTTGCGGGGACGCCGCCTTGGGATCTGGAGGCAGAGGCACTAGCAGCCGTTTACAGAAGGCGCATGCGTGCGCTCGTGCAGGATGAAGGTGATCCACCGTTGCAGATGGTCAGTCTCTGGAGAAAAGAGGAGCACCTGGTAGTGCTAAACAAGTGGGAGGGTAGACTGGAAAACCCGGGGGCCAGTCAGGAATTGGTGACAGGCCGTGTCATACGGGAATGGATTAGTCGCGAATTCGGAGCCTTAACTTACCGCCTGACACAGTTGTTGACGGGTCATGGGTGTTTTGGTCGATACCTGTACCGGGTCGCGCCTTTGTGGCGGCAATGCCTCCATAGAGTTGTGTGTGCTGAGTGACGTGGGTCCAAGGGTAACAGACGGGGGTTTCTGTTGCCCATGGGAAGGGCCAGTGCAGTTGTGCGCCCCTAGGTGTTTCAGGAGCGGCACTTTGCGGAGGATTGAAGGGGATACCCATCTTGTCGCCCAGAGTAGTGTCCAGGTGAGGACAAGCGTCGGTAGGTTGCGGTGCGTTTCGATCCCGTGGCCTGCCATTTCCAGACGCTGTGTAGGAACACCCCGAATGGTTTAGCGGGTCGGGCTACCTCGTTCAGAGGTAGTTTCTTGCTGCCTCCTTCAGAGACAGTTGCGCCAGCCCCGCATAACCTTTCCAAGTCCCCGCTTGGGAAGGTATCTGTAAGCAGATTCCTCCGGGTCAACAAAAAAAATAAAAAAAAGGGCGTTTTCAACATTTAGAAAACTATAGTTCCTATCTTTAATGGATTGCCAGAAGTATTCCACTTCTCACGCATTTGTAAGTTGTGAAGATATTCAGATTTGAAACGCTTCTAAAAAGATTGAACAAGCGAATCCATTAAACAAAAGCGTGTTTTTAATCTTACTTCTTCAGTTAAGTCAAGTGCGGGCAAATTCGTAAGCGGGGTTGTAAATAGAAAATGCGACTGAGTCAGCGCGATAAGCTCTGAACGATCAGAGCTTAAACAATATAGCGAACGGCTGTTCAAAACAGCCTCTATCTGAGTAAGCTCTATGTGCATCGCCTTCGTAACTAAGCATATACATTTTTTTTAACTTCGCATACCGCGTTTTCTTGTCAGAGTAATATACAAAGGCCCAGTATAATCGACATCAGTGTGTATAAACGCCTTACATTCTTCCAAGCGACATTTAGGTATATCGGACTTAACAGGAAATGGTGCTTTAGGGTTCGTGCGAAACCAATTATAACTTATTTAAGCGGTTTTTAATAACTCGTCTAGCAGATAAAATCCAAAATTTATGGCGTAAAATCGACATTAATAATTGGGGTCCCGCGTGCGAATTGTTACGATGATACCAGTCGACTAGAATATTAACTATATGATAATTTTTAGGCAACAACGCGGAGTGATTTTACGTATATTCTAGACTAAAATAAGATAAACAGAAAACAGAAATAAATGGAAATAGTTTACGGAATGCGGAATAATATTCATAAATTTTAAAACATACACAGTTGATCTCAAAAATTTATTGCAATTTTAAAAGTTAGAACCTAATATTATTAAAGCATGTTCTTCAGTGCTAGTGGTAAGAGTAGAAAGCGTTTTTTTCCTCTGGCAATTCCGACTTAACGGGGTAAAAATTTACGAACCGGCCCTTCATTGATTGATAAACAAAACGAAGGGGGTCCTTGGAACCATAATTCATTTTTAATAAGTTCCGAGGGCAGGAGCCCACGTGATGCACAATCCGCAAGATTTTGAGATCTTGATATGTGAATTAAAATATTATTAGAAGGCAAATTATATTGCACTTCCGATATTCTATTAGCTACACAAGTGCAAAAGCGATGCAGTGAGAAACTTATCCAACACAGCTACTTCTGAGTCGGAAAATGAAAAGACATTATTAATAACACATCTTTTTATAAGTTGTTATGAACGGCGCGGACTAATTTAGATAATAAAATTAAACCATTTAACAAATATTTTTGCCTGAACAAATAATATGGAAGCGGGCGGCACTTCATCCCAATCTATTTGGAGAAGCCATAATTCTTTTATGATTAACTTAGCGAAAAGTATAACTGGTCCCACCAAACCTTGTATATAATATAAGCGCGCGGTTACAGATAAAATAATTTTCTTTGTAAAGGATGTTGGGGGAATACCATATGCAGTACCTCTTTTACCAACAAACCTTCTTCTGTCGATGACAGGACTGTTGGAGCTCCTGCTGACTCTTGTTTTTTGTATTTTTTATTAATTTTGTCATGCAAGGTCTGGTTGGGTATGTTATATACCTTAGATGCAAGATATATGGTCATGGATCCATTTTTTTTTATCCTCTAAACTCTAAAGCTTTGGCGAGGTCCTCGTTGGAGTACTTTTTGTTTGACATTTCGACCTGTAAAAAAATTAAAATGCAGTAGCTCACTCAGGTACTTCTATATCTACCGTAACCCACAGCCAAAAACAGTGAAGGTAATTGCGGTAGTCAGATTAACATAAATTTCTAACGAGTAACTCTTCTTAACAACATAAAATGACTTGAATTGTATAGGAATGCAATCATACTAGTAATAGGTACCAAAAAATATACTGGAAGATACAATTAAATAAAACAAATTAATGATTTTGTACCGATGTTATTTGTGACGAATCTGTTTAAAGTAAAAAAATGTTTTCTCTTTACACACGTATTTCATAACATAGAGAAATAAAATCGTAATACGTAATTTGATTCCAAGAAACTATGTTATATATTGGACCTGTAACAGCTTTTTTTGTTTACTTATCTCATCTCGTTCCTGACAAATTACAAAAAACAAAATCACCTTCCTTTCCTCTATTCCGTAATTGTTACGTAATAATGGACACGGTTGGTTTTTGGTGTAGGTAATTCCGGCAATCAGAAAATTTCAATTAACTCGCTAAAAACTAAATGAAGTAACTTGAAACGGTAATCAATCAGTTTGTTTTAAAACCCTTAAAAATAAATAAATTACATTACATTACTTAGTTATGAAAATACATATCACTCGCAATATCCTTATGAAAATCCGCGCGGTAGCTTATGCGTACGCAACACACACACTACCTTTATGGCGGTTTGGCGCAGACTGATCGAGGGAGACGTGACAACTGAACCGACGATGGTTACAGTTCTTTTTAACGTGTGTAATTGACGCTCTATTGTACTACGCCGCCTTGATCAGAATGGAAGCGCTTTGGGATGCCATAGTGTTGACGAAAAGTCAATAGTGATTTGGCGATGGTAATCGCTTGTTTGTCGGGAATAGGATAGGCTTGAACAAATCTAGTTAGATCGTCTTGTAATGTAAGTATGTATTTGTTAAAGTCACCTGTGATGTCAGACTAGATACTAAGTCAATAGTTACTCTTTCGAATGGTTCTGAGGGAGAGGTGGTAACCACCATGGGAGCTTTGTATGTTTTTCGCTGTATTTTATTACGTTGACAAACTTTACAATTGTTTATGTAATCTTTAATATTGTCAGTCATACCTTTCCAGAAATATTTAGATCTTATTTTTCGCATTGTTTCTATTATACCTCGATGTCCTGCTAAAGGATCATCATGAAAAGATTTAAGAATTTCAGGGATTTCTTCAGATGTGGGATATTTTATTTTGTTTTCGCAAATTGTGATCTTACATTTGTATATATCTCTAGATACGCTGTGATATGTAGTTGTTCGTTTCCCAAAAGCTTACACGTAGGGTCATTACTAAGTTTTGGAACGTAGAGTGTTTTTAAGTCGTGGGTTTGAAGGTAATTAAGAAGTATTTTAAAGTAGCTTTCTGAATTCCAAGGATCGAAATGAGTGGGTCTAGTACAGCCGAATAAAATGTTTTGGTTTTTGTTGCTTGTTAATAAATCAACGTCATACAGTACTCTTGATTTTTCAAGATATGGTTGAACTTGAGAACACATTAAAATAGCTTCGTTAAAAAGGTTGTTTTTATCAGAGATTTCGCAAGAAATGGGAATAAATATATTTTTATGGCGTTCGTTTAAAAGGTTATCGGGTGAAGTATGAAGGTTTGGAGTGTCGAAACCATAAGAACTTATTTCAGTGAAGTGTTGATAATTGAGTTCTAAATAGTCGTTTGAATTATTATGTTTGGTATTTGGGCTCTCGTTATCGTTAGTAGGATCGATAACATTGGTGTGAAGTATTAAAGGATTTGAGGACTCGTCAGTATTTGAGTTATTTAGCGGAAGACGTGAAAGAGCATCGGCATTAGAGTTATTTTTACCAGCTTTATAAATTACTTCATAGTCAAACTCTTCTAATTTTAGCCTCCATCGAACAAGACTTCGATCTTTTATAGAAAAATTAAAAAATTCAAGATCTTTTATAGAAAATAACCACGTAAGAGGCTTATGATCTGTTACGATTTTGAATTTTCTGCCAAAAAGGTAAGGTCGGAAATGTTTGACAGCCCAAACTATGGCTAATAATTCGCGCTCAATGGTAGAGTAATTTGATTCGGCTTTATTAAGAGTACGAGAAGCATAAGCAATAGGTAAGTCTTTACCTATTTGACCCTGAGATAGAACTGCGCCGATAGCGTATAACGAAGCGTCGGTAGTTAGTATGAACTCTTTTGTGAAGTCGGGATATTGAAGAATAGGAGGACTAGTTAATAATAACTTACATTCATTAAACGATTTTTGCTGAGATTCACCCCAAATGAAGGGAGTGTCCTTTTTAAGAAGGCTAGTGAGAGGTTTAAGTAATTTTGCTAAAATTTGAGATAAATCGTCGATAATAACCTGTGAGACCTAGAAATGCCTTAATATCTTTACATTTTGGAACGGGGAAATTTTTAACAACTTCTATTTTATCAGGATTGGGTTTTACGCCTTCGCTAGAAATAATATGACCTAGGTAAGCTACTTCACGACGAAGAAATTCGCACTTATCCGGTTGGACTTTGAGTTCGTAATTTTTGAGTCTAGAAAACACTTCACGAAGCTTTTGTTCGTGTTCTTGTAAGCTTGATGCAAAAATGACAATGTCATCTAAGTAAACAAAGCATCTTTCTCCTTGTAATCCACTAAGTACAGTACAGTAAAATTCGCTCCTTACCGCGCAAGGCTACATCATACTTCTATGTCACTTCCATTACTCCAAGCGATGTTAGAAAGCACATTTTGTCCATAAAATCGGATGCTACGGGCTTTGATGGTATTAACCGTCGAATGATTACCCTTCTTGATACTGCTGCATCTATAATTTTCCATATTTTAAGTTTTTCTTTGTCCTCAAACTCTTTTCCTTTAGTATGGCGGAAAGCCCGTGTTTTCCCTATCCCTAAAACTAAAGACCCTACAGCTTATACTCACTATCGTCCGATCTCAATTCTCCCATTTCTTTCGAAAGTCTTAGAGCGGGTTGTATATCTTCAACTAAATGAATTTTTAAATATTAACCAAATTCTCTCCCCATATCAGTCCGGTTCTAGGAATAGTCACAGTACAGTTACTGCTCTAGTTAAAATTTGCGATGACATACAGTGTAATATGGATAATAAGCTTCTTAGTGTTATGATTCTACTAGATTTTAGCAATGCGTTTAATACAGTTGACACAGATATTTTATTAGCTATATTACAATCCATTAATATTTCTCCTGAGGCAATAACCTGGTTTAGAAGTTACTTAACTGATCGTCACCAATGCGTACAAGCTAATGACAAATCTTCAACTTTGCTTCCTCTTCTAGCGGGTGTTCCTCAGGGTGGCATATTATCCCCCCTCCTTTTCTCAATTTTTATCAACACAGTTACCCAATTGCTTTCAACATCTTTTCACCTTTATGCAGATGACCTGCAAATTTATGCCTCAGCTCCCGCAGACAACCTGGGTAGCGCCATAGGTAGACTGAACTCCGACTTACTGCGTATTAATGAGTGGAGCAAATCATACGGTCTAACAATTAATCCTAACAAATCTCAAGTCACAATAATTGGTAGCTTTTACATATTATGCACAGTTTCCCCTTTCCATTAGATATTGTTGTAATTACAGAAGCGAATGTGTCCTAAAATATTGTACAATTATTTAATATACCTGACTACAACATGTTTTCTAAGTTGCGGCTAAATAGAAGGGCAGGTGGTATCCTTATATACACAAAACAATTTCTTAAATTTACAGTA
Source organism: Limenitis camilla (assembly GCA_905147385.1). Lineage (NCBI taxonomy): Eukaryota > Metazoa > Arthropoda > Insecta > Lepidoptera > Nymphalidae > Limenitis > Limenitis camilla. The sequence continues at coordinate 10,452,230 of LR990246.1, read as the reverse complement.
ACTCCCTTTACTACTCATACTTTTGAAAATTTGACGGGTATTTTAACCACAGCAGGGGGTCACAGTGTTGTTATGTGTGCTGTATATAGACCACCTTCCTCGAATCGTAATATCTTTGTAAAGGAAATAAGTAGGTACATAAGCAACTTTAACTATCAAACTAATCTCTTGCTAATCGACGACACTAACATTGACCTAAAATGCATGAAACCATACAAATCCGCATACTTGGAAACACTTAGCGAGTGCAGTTTGATGTGTGGAATCACTGATTACACGAGAATTGAGAAAAAACTAAATAAAATCACAAAATCGTGTATTGATCACGTATTTGCACGATTCCCCACATTCAATACATACTCCGCTGCAGTGGACGTCGTACTAGCCGATCACCGAGCGCTCATTGTAACTTGCTTAAGTGACCTTACTGCGAATCGAATACTTTACGGACGTTACTAAAACATTCGTTAATTCTAAAATTTTTAAAAATCAGTTAAATAGTATACCTTGGACTAAAACTAACACTATGAGTTCTCCCTCTCAAATCGTAAATTTTATATATAAAAGTTACAATGATACATATAAATTAGCTACTGAAAATTATAAGATTAAAACAAGAATTAAATCATATCGTATTCCGTGGATAGATAAAAACGTCATACGTCTTGGTGAGAAACGTGATCACTTATTTAGTTTATGGAAAAAAGATTCAAAAAATCATAACCTTCGATTAGAATACAATAAAATTCGTAATAAAGTAAATAAATTATTGGAGTACCGCAGAAATTCGTACTACAAACAAGAAATAAAAGAAAATTTTACAAATCCCAGGAAGGTTTACAAAATAATAAATCATATTCTAGGTAAATTATCACTGTCAGTTGATCAAACTATTTTAAAAGCATTCCAAGCCCAAGGTCTTTCCGTAAAAGAAATAGCTGACAATTTCGCTTATGAATTTTCCTCAGGGGGTCTAGCCAAGTTGCAAACGTTATGTTTCTATTCTCTTTCTACAATTTCAAGCGATAAGTGTTGACATATTCGGTGCGTTCCACTTAGCGTTCACAACGCCTAAATAACATTAAATTGTAAATAGTTTTATTTGATACGAACATAACTGATTAAAAGATTTATCAGCAGCGGATGCTCAAAGTACCGCCACAGGTAAATATTGTTAATTATGATGTTTAAATTAAATTGAATGTTGGCCAACTGATAAACACAAATCAAGGAAGTGGTGATTGCAAAATAAATACGCTGTCACGAAAGAATAATCATGAATTACATCGCGAGTATTCTTAGCAGTAATTCTGAAGCTCTGAGTCTAAAGTATAACCTCAGGAGGATATTATATTATAGTTAAGCCGTCATAATGTTAGTCTGCGTATAGACTACTATTACTCTTCTCTTCTTTATTAATTAACAATATATTTATGTAAAATTAATTTTAGTTTCAAATTAATTATAAATATAAAAAAATCAATATCGATCAAAAAAAATGTGTATATAAATTAATTTAACCAAAAATTATCGAAGTTTATTGTTAAGACATACAAATAATAATAACTCAACCTCTTGTAACTATTGCTTTAAAACTCACCCTTTGAATTATTTTCGTTAGCGCTCAAACGCTTAATAATCCATTCCACTTGGGTTAACAATGTAACGCTTGCGGAGAAATGGAACGGTATAAACCGTGGTCATGAGCGTGGTCGTCGTACTCGTGAATACTTAGTAGAACGCACCCGTTAAGTGTGAAATGTCATTCTATATATGTTATTTTAATTTGATCACGTGATATATCGTTGACATATGTCATTCTCATACATTTTAAGATTTTCTTTTCATTTTAAGATGTGTTAAAAATTGTAGAAAGTCAACATGGCTAAGCCCCCAGGTACGCATAAAATTATACCTAATTGTAAAATAAAATTATTGGATCAAAATAGCTTCTTAAATCGAACCGTGCCAAGCATGAAATTTTGTAAAGCTACTAGTGATAAAATTGATAGAATTATAAAAAACTTAAATTCAAATAAAGCTCCTGGGCTTGATAATATTAAAGTATCAGACGTAAAGGTAACACGGGACATTTCTATTGCAATTGCAAATTTAATTAACAGGAGTGTATCTACAGGATTATACCCCGATAAACTAAAAAGAGGCTGTGTTAGACCAATCTATAAAAAAGGTCGCCACAGTGATTATAAAAATTACCGTCCCATTACGTTACTTTCTAGTATAGACAAAATTTATAACCAATCAAATACACACGTTTTACGATACTAACGAAATTTTAAGCCCAAAGCAATACGGATTCCAACACGGCAAGAGCACAACTAAGCTTCTCTCTATGTTTACAGACGAAGTGTACGAACACCTTAATAAAAGAAATCATGTGCTAGCTCTTTTCATAGATTTTTCGCGCGCGTTCGATACCCTTGATCATAATCTTTTAAAAGAAAAGTTAGACGTCTGTGGTATCCGCGGACCTCCACTAAATTGGTGTAAAAACTACCTTAGTAATCGTTCTTACAATGTTAAAATTTCGAATGCACTTAGTCAAACGATTCAAGTCACAGAAGGGACAGCACAGGGATCTGTCCTGGGTCCCTTACATTTTCTTTCCTACGTTAATAATATGAGTAATCCTCTGAAACACTGCACCTGCTACCAATTTGCCGACGATACATGTTTGCTGATAGGAGGACGTGATATTAATAAACTGTACGAGCTACTGCAGTCAGATTTTACAATTTTAGCAAAATGGTGTCATGATACTGGACTAGTAATTAATGAAAACAAAACGAAAGTTCTTCATATTAAATCACCTCATAAACCACTCTTCATATAACAGCTCACGATCATAGTTGTCTTCACAGTACCAATTCTACAACGTGTAATTGCCCTGCCATTGAACAAGTTAAAACATATACGTACCTAGGTCTCGTCCTAGATGATAAACTCAACTGGATGCAACATATTGAACACGTTTGAAAAAAATTGAGAAATTTTCTTGCAATTATTAAAATAATCAAAAATCGTATTCCTTTCAAAATTAGATTAATACTCTTTAACTCATTGACAGAATCTTACGTCCATTATGGATTAAATAGCTATGGGCGCACATATAATGCATACATAGATAAAATATACAAGTTACAAGTAGCCATATTAAAATCGATAGTTTCTGATAACATAAAAGAAAAATATAATGATAACAACAACGGTTTATTTAAACACTGTAACAAGTTGCCCATCTATCTCCAAATTCAATATAATTTACTAAAGGAAGAATTTTTTAATCCTATCATAAATATTATTGTAGAACACGCTGTACAAACGCGAGCGATTACTCAGAACAGGTTATGTACTGTAAGAGCGAGAAACAAATACGGCGAAAGAACGACTCGATACATTGTACCGCGACTAATTAACAGCCTACCTTCCGACTTAAGAAATAAAATTACAAAAATTAATATGATATATAAATTAAAAGCTTATTTCAAATCCATTTTATAATTAACAAGATCTGTGGCATATTTGTATGTATTTAAATTTAGTTAAAACCTTCTTATATACGAGACCTTTACTTTGACCTTGTAATATTGAGTAATTATATTTCGAAACCTACTTATATCCTAAAATAAAATATACAAAAATTTAACGTTTTCTTCTTAATATATCATTTGTTATCATTTACAAACACTTTTATTAATGTTTAACTACTTAGAATATTAGAAATTTATATTTAACTATTTTTTTTTAACTGTTGTAATTAACGCACCGCATGACTACTTATAAGTATTATTTACAAACCTCTGTGGTTTTTATAATGCTTAATTATATGTTACATGTTAAAACCATCTATGTATTCGTTAAATAAATAAATAAATAAAAAATAAAAAAAGCTCTAAGCAATTAAAAAAGATTAACTTCGCTATCCTGCCTGCGATCCAACTTGACGGTATTGATTTAACTCATCGCGCTTCAGTTAAAAATCTTGGACTCATTATGGATAACACTTTTTCTTGGTCTCCCCAAATAGCTGAAATCAGTCGTAAAATGTTTGCTACAATCGGGTATTTGAGAAGGTGGAAAAATTTTCTTCCTGTAAAAACTAAAATTGCTTTAGCTCAGTCTCTTCTTTTGCCAATCTTAGATTACGCGGATTCAGGTTACCCAGACTTAACCGAGAACCAACTAGACAAGCTGAAGCGTTTACAGAACCTATGTATTCGATTTATTTTTAATTTAAGAAAATTTGATCACGTGTCTGCTTATCGCAAACAGCTTAAATGGCTCGATATAAGACACCGTCGTAACCTAAACATGCTTTCCCTACTTTACACTGTAATCTATAATCCGTTCGCCCCTCCCTATTTAAAAGAGCGTTTTTCTTTTCTTGGCTCCGATTCTCAAACGCAACTCGAGCTTAGGTCGCGGAGTGACAATCGTCTTAAATTGCCAATATGTCACTCTAATTTTTACAGCAATTCCTTTACGATGAAAGCCTCGATACTTTGGAATGAACTCCCAACCGATATTCGTCAGTCAAAATCACTTGGCATTTTTAAAAGTCGTCTCAAGCATCACTTTTTATCTAATCAAAATTAATTATTATTTTTATTAATAATTGGTACGGTATTTTCATATTCTTTTTGCTATGTATGAAGTTTTTTTATAATTATTTATATATTAGGTATATAGTATTTATAAAGGTACTTGTATTATGTAAATTTATGTTTATTAATGTACACATATGTTTATAAATATGTATTTTATTATATGTACGTATATGTATTATATTTACAAATAGTAAGTCTGCACTGTCCCGTTTTTATTTATTAAAACTCTTTACTGCCAAGGGTTGTCTGTAAGAGATTGCTTATAGCAATAAGACCGCCTTTGCCATTGAACTAATATTACTAACGTATAGAACAGACGGTGCGAACAAACATCGCGGCCGCAAGCTCGGTAGTGCGGGGAGCGCGGGGGGCGGCTACTAAGTCAAAGATTCGATGTCACCGTCACAGATGCGACACTTTGTTCATATATAATTTTTATTATAATATTTATTTTAGTTATACTGAATTTACTCTGCGGAACATTTTGATACAAAAAAAACTAAAGTCGTATAATTGTAATTTTGTAGTATAATTTATTTATTAACTAAAACACAAAAATAACAAAATGACAAATTACAAATACTTTTTAATATTTGCACTTATAGTAATATTTTTTTTCACCGAATAACACGTATAGCATTTTTAAATATATCTCTAAAAAATACATTTTAAAAATAGAGGCCAACCGGTAGGGAGATGAAGGTCCAAGCTGCCGGTGGCTAGATCCCAGAGACAACAACCTCCGCACAATAAGTGCCGTGTCCAGTAACACTGCCTTCTGCATCAGAACTTTGACCCAGCTACCCAACGCGAACCTCTTAAGTTGTTGGTCGAGGCTCTTGGCTATTAGGCTATTGGCTGTAACGACTATCGCCACATGATTGCTTAGTCCACATCCCACCTGTCGACAATCTCGTGCGCTAAGTCAAGATATTTTATTTGTTTATCTTTCACAGCTTTCACGAAATTCTCGTCATGGCATACCTCCTTGCGGTTCTATAGTAATATATTTATTTAGTTACCCTTAAACAATATAAGTTTAGTTAATTTTTGACGCTGAGATGAATTATTAATTTGATCAGTTTTAGCTTCGTGTTTCAAGCGAATTATTGTATATTTATTTATAATGGCTCGTATCAAATGGGTTCGGTGGTTTAAGGTGCTTGGTTGATCAAAAGAATGTTGTATTAAAGATGTAAATACCTCCTTATCAATAAAATATTCCAACGTATTGACAGTAATATAACTGAAATAATATTTAGTAGAGAGACTGATTCCACCACTTTCTTTGATAAGTTTTCGTATCACTGTTTCTGTGGCGATACATATTTTATATACGTCGTCTGTGGAGTACGACAAGCCACCCATATCTTTTATAATTACTAGTTTGTGATGGGGCAGCCTTTCTGTTGTGCTCAAGCTATCCACACATACTTCACATTTTAATACCTTAGTCAGAATGCGGGAAATGTAGCCTGATATGTATCCGACAATCAGTTTAGAACCAAATGGGATTTGTTCGCAACTGAGTATCTCGGCAAAAATTTTACAGTTGTTTTCGGCTTCTATGTCAGACTCTAAGCAGCGAGTAGCCGACAAGATTTCATATTGCTCATCGTCATGTCTGTTCATGTTTGTAGTGCTATTTATTACATCAGTTGAAGATTTATGCAGAATATTGAAATTATCTAATGGAATGCAATTACCTGTAAAAGATGAGCGAAGTTCTAAGTGATTTAATGTTTTTTTATAGGCAGCTCGAAACTGCAACACATTGGGGTTATTGTTATACCCACCATGTTTTCTGATAACCCCAAAAAAAAGCTCTAAATGGTCCTGGCTGAGTCGATATGTTGAAATATAACTCATTATTTTTTTTTCCTCGACTACATTTTGATACAATGTTTTCAAAGATTCTATGCAAATGATGGCGCCAATAAATCCTGTTTTATTTGCTGATTCGACGATTTTCTGCTTTGAAATTAATATACGAGGCGCTAAATGTTTCCTTTTAATTACTCGTCTATATTTTACGTGAAATTCCAAATTTAATATGTACTTCTTTACTTTGTCAAGAAATTCAAATACTGCAGATTTATTTTGCATATCAATTGGTCGCTTGAATCCATAAAAGTGACACTTTCTCGAATTCATTGTGTCAAAAAAGTTGTTCATGGTTTTCAAAAAATTAACTGTTCCTGAAGAGTCTAGGAATTGCGATGATTTTAAAACCTGGTCACATAGGAGCAATGCATTTGCTACACTCATACTTAATAATTGTGTAGCCAGCTTGACCTTCATTATCTGGTTACGAAAGTGAAGGTGACGTGGTGTTATTTTGTTACCGAATCTGAGACCCTCTTTCGTTTGAAGTTTGTTTAGATTGATCAGCAGCTGCCACCTAATTTTCTTGCCATCTTCATCAAGAATCAGTCTCTTCTTTTCAAAAGTATTTCTCATTAATTTAATAACATGGCATGGATCAAGAAATATACATACCTTCTCTCGAGTACATGGGTGCGGAAAATGGGTCACAAAATTATTTGGGTCGGCTAGTTTACATCCTAGAATTTCAGCAGCCGAAAAATTTGCTGAGCATCCATCAAATGTAACGCTTACTACTGAAACTCCAGCGTCATGGCATTTTTGTAAGCAGGATATAATTAAATTTGCCTTCGTTTCAGCAGTAATGCCTGCAATTAAAAAGTAACCCACAGGGAGCTTCCAATTTTCAGTCAGTGATACCAACATAAATACTAAAACCTGTGATGCTACGCCAAAATCACTTTCTTGTGGACCTGCTCCAAAGTTAACGGCACCGAGCTTCTGTTGGTTGTGAAATAATCTTTGCTTACGAATAGCCATCTCGTCGAAGACTTGCAATTGCATACCAGAGATTTGTCACTCGATTTACATTTTATTTTCAGAGCTTCAAACGCTTCATTAGTAAAACCTGGCTCAGCATCAATCGTCCCATACCATCGACTAAGAGTTCTCAGATGTGGAAGGACGTTATTGTATATATTACTCACATATTTGTAAGCTGCTGGTGAATAGTAATTTAATGTCAATGCAAACTTCCGTAGTGCAGGCGTATATTTTAGAGAATTTCTATTCTGTTTATTTTTTTTCATTAGTCTTCTGTGTATTTCTAGCAATTCTGCTTTGGCTAGCAAATTATTTTCGGCTATTCCATCGAGTGAAAATTTTGTTTTAAGTGATTTTACAAGAAGGGTCAGCGATTCACATTTTTTCTTTAGTTTTCGGTTTTGGCGCTGAACATTTTTAATTTTTTCTGTTAATTTTTTTTAGCAACAGTTATGTCTTGTATTTTTCGCTTGAGAACAATCTTTCTTGGTGTATCAAAAATTGATTCGGACTCGCTAACAGACTCAGAAATTGGTTCCATTGTGCCAGTACTAGTACGACATACCCTTGGCTAAAACAAACAACAAAATGTTAGTGACGGCTGAAATATTTTTTAATAAAGCCGGACAGTCTAGCTATTAATAGAGAAAAATAATAGCTGGGAAGGGAGGCCTTTGTCCTGCAGTTGGACTTTATAGGCTTGTTTTTTTTTATTATCTGAGATGGGTGTGCACTTGACCTCAATCTCACCTGGTGTTAAGTGTAGATGAGGCCTTAGATGGTAGCGTGCACAACCCAGAATCCTCAAATTAATGAGGCTCTGGCTATGTTATCTTTTTTCTTACCGGAACACAGCAGTGCATTTTAACACAGCTATTTGGCGGTAGATTTAGATAACATGGTGGTAGCTAGCCAGGCGGACGTAGAAAATGCCCTACCACCAACCAGACCGGATACCTTATGGTACCCCGCTGGGATTTGAACCCACGACCTCTGGATCGTCATTCCGGTGGGTTAACCACTAGACCACAGAGGCGGTCAAAAGGCTTATAATAATAATAATGCCGGTCAATACACAACGCATCATAAGCTCCAAGCTAAGCAGAGCTTGTGTTATGGGTACTCTAGATGACTTATTTATGCATAATACAATACATAACATAGATAGATATATTTTTATGTATAGAAATTCGCAGAATTCCCGGAACAAATATTTGTAGATCGTACAAACATTTGTCCCAAGGTGAGAATTGAACCCGCAGTCCCTCTGTTCAGTCAGACCTTCGCTCGCTGTGCCATATCAGTCGTCTGTCTAGTCTTTTGCAATTTGCAAAATGGTACTATTTTCATTACTGTTACTTACGTCAATATAGGGAACAGCAGACTTCTTCAGAAAACATCTTCCCGCTTTTGTGGTATATTTGTCCCCTTCGCGAAAATGCGCCGAACATAGATGAGTATAATCGGATGGTAACCAGGTCTCTTCACTGCGGTTGTTTTGTACAAATTTTATCCACTTTTCCCTATCTTTACGACCCGTACGTGGAAACCTTGAATAAACTTGTCAACTTTACCTCTACATTTAATGTAATTACACAAAATAAATTTTTGTTCGGATGGATGAATGAGATAGAAATAAACGTTAAATGTTTCCATAGACACAACGCGCGCGTAGCCGCGGGCATAAACTTGTAATAAAATATTTTACTCTAAACAAAATTTAACAAATTATCTATAACAAAATTCAATAATTATTCTTCGTCTTTCATATTATATTTCATTAAATAACCACAGTCTGTTCTTTTATTTGTGTAAGATTATTATTTTCCACTATAAAAAGAAACGTCAGGTAATACTCGTTTCGACCCATGTCTACAGATACACTTGGTACGCACACACTTTTGACACATCTGAACTTTTATTCTATGACGAATGACGCAACATTGGCGTCCGCTAAATATTTTACTGGAATTAAGTTTTAAAATGATTATCTAGTTACTTACCGATGGAAAGTTATTCCTTTGCACTTCGACGTATTACTAGAATTATTAGTGCAATATCGTAACACACATGAGGGCATATTTACAGATTATTCACGTATTTTCGCTTTAATACAAACAAGTCCTACGCGCTCAAGAGCTAGCAAGCAACAGAGTGAGGTGTAGCCGGCCGGCTCCACTTGAACCAGTGTTGCCACATTGAATTGATTTAAGTCTCTAGATTGCTATCAAAAAGTCTCTAGTTTTGCATGAAATGGTAACAAAAAAAGTCGTTAGTTGTCGCTAAATAAATTTTTAATAATGAAAAAATTAAGTATTAAAAAAACAAACTTTTAGAACTAAAAATCTAACATAATGTACATTTAAAACTCCATGTCAACAAATAATGCTTCATTATGCTCTTCACCGTATTCATTCTCTTCAGTTTGTTGATGTTGAGATGTAGAGGGTTGACTAAAATCCATTGATTGCGTTTTATCATGTCTAAATGAATATTTCCCATCTTTTCGTATTTGTGCTAGTATTTCATCAGGTAATTCATAAGTAAAGCAATTACTTTTTCGAATTTTTAGCTGATTACGTAAAAACATTATACAGTTTAAAGTCGATACTGACATTTTATTCCTTAATTTTGATTTTACGATGTTCATTGTGCTAAAAATCCTCTCTACTGAAGCATTCGAATGGGGCATTGATAGCACTGATAAGGCTAGTTCACACAACTCTTTAAAAGTATTTGCTCCCGACGCATCTTTATATTTATGTACCGCTGCCCAGAATTTAATTACGTCGTCGGTAGCTTCCCAGCTGACAAAGTTGATATTCTGCCATTGTCGCAAAATTTTATCTATTTGGTTAGCATCGTAACCCAATTCTTGTGCCAGTTCAGACAGAGAACTATCATCTTTGTTTTGGCGCAACGTATTTTCTACACTTAGTAGAGTCATTTTCTGTAAGACTAGATAGTTTGATGGAAGTCTTACCTGTAATTCCTTAACTACTTTAATATTAAAATCGATGCAACGCTTCCTCACTAAATTTATGGTTGCATTGGTTATAGTATTGCACTGACTTAATTGCATTTCAAACAGATACCCCAAGTATGGACAGGGGTTTAGGTGGTTTTCTACATCGATTGAGAGATAATCTTCATCAGTAACTGCAGAATTAGGTATTACTATTCTGTTACAAAACGAATCTAAAAAGAGCCATTAATTCATTGAGCAAGTACAGAGGGTTTGCTTTTTCACTTTCAAAATTTTTAACCACATTTTGCACTTCACTGAGTATGCTTCTTAAAAAACATATAAACAATTTATTGGTTTCATCGGAATACATAGCGTACAGTAAGTCCGCTGTATAACACTTGTCTTTGGTTACATAAAAATGTAATTTGAGTTCTTCCCATTGTGAAAGAATACGCGCTACAGCCGGCTCAATTGAGAGCCATCGGGTATCACAGGACCTCAAGATTTTTAATGGCTGTTTACCACAATTTATGGTTTCAAAGAGTAATCTGTATTCTTCGCACCGTTTAGGAGAATGGGAAAACCATTTATAGGTTTCGCGTATGAGGAATTCAATATTCCTAGGAAGAGTTTCCTCTGAGGCATGTGTAACGGCCAACTGGAGCGAGTGGCACACACATCGCACTAAAACTAAATTTGGTATGCCATGTTCAGTTTTTAGAATGTTATGGACGCCATTATTTATGCCCGTCATAACCGAAGCGTTGTCAGTTCCAAGCCCAATCATGTTTCTTACGTTAAGTTTATAGGCATTCAGACAATTAAGTAAAGCAGTCACGATTCCGTGCGCATCAGCACTTTTTAATGGCTCTAAAGCCAGAAATGAAGATACGATTGTTTCTTGTTCTGAACTAAAATACCTAATGATAATGCCGAGGAGTTTTGAGACGCTGAGGTCAGTAGATTCATCAATAATGATACTGAACTTTTTAGAACTAATATCATCTGCTAATGTCTGTTTAAAATGTGGAGTCAAAACATGTTTAATAACTTCCGTGCATTTTGTTCTGTGCATTTTCAAATCAGTAGCTACTGGTGAATCAATAAAACATTTTTTTAGTACTTCTGTCAAATGGTCTATGTGTGTTAAAGAGCTGTGTTCGGCAATAAATAAGGCTAAAGTACCTTCTGCTCTTGCTGACTTTATGGTATCTCTGGGTGCTGGCACAAATTCAATTCTTTTATTTTTTGATATTAATTCACACTTTTCTTTGTGTTTCTTTGTTGCGGCGTGTTTTTTTAAATCAGTAATTTTCGCATACATTTCGCTATGACACAACGAGCAAAATGCTTTAGTTTCGTCAGTCATGACAGGTTTTAACCATTTGAATTCGGTTTCCCATTCCTTCCTGTATTTTTGACTGTAAGTCTTTCTCTTTACGGGTAAATCCATATTAGGAGGTTAATTTGTTGATATCTTAATTAATTCACAAAATTGACTAATGAAAAAAGAATACGTGAATGTAACGTTAACAAAAACAGCAGCCAGACTGAGCGACAAAAGAAATATTATTCAAAATACATAATTAGCGGGACTTCCCCTGGTTATTACTTAATATATCTACCATAGAGAAACTAGAGTTATGTGTTTATCTGTGATTCTACGGCCACACTACCTTATCGTATGGAGGTAAAGAGTGTCATCTCATATGGTAGAAAATTAAAAAAAATGTCCAGCTGTAGACTGTAAATATCAGTATATATAATAACAGTGTTCAAAAACCTTCCAGAATGGCGATGGTGTAGATAAAGGGTATGGTATGAATATAGCAATTGTAAACGAATTGAAGTATGCAGAGTTAAAAAAATTAATATTATTGTCGACTAAAGTAATTACTTATTGAAATTCAATCATTTTTCAATCCTAATTTAATTATATTCCTTGAAAATTTACCCTGATGCTAATTTAGCGCCACCCTAATTTAATGCATTTTGACGGACACTTTTTTATGTACACAGATGATTCTCGATGAGACTCTACCAATAGTATAATATATTTAAATACTACTTATAGAGTAGCGAATTCAAATGGTGCAAAAGTCGCTAAAAATCCCTAGAATATATTTTGTCGGTAACCATCAAATTTAAGTAGCTAAATAAACAAAAAATCCGCTAGTTTTAGCGACAAAGTCGCTAAAGTGGCAACACTGACTTGAACGGAGCACAGTAGTGATTTATGGCGTCTACTCTATACGTAGTAATATTAACTCAGTGGCCTTTGCATACCTTTTCCATTTTTAATCTGTATCTATGTTGTTATGTTTTATTTCTTTGATGTGTGTGCAATAAAGACTTTCTATTCTATTCTATTCTAAGTACAGAGTCCATTACGCGTTGAAACGTAGCAGGGGCATTTTTAAGTCCAAAAGGCATTTTGTATTCATAATGACCGTAAGGCGTATTAAAAGCTGTTTTAAGAATATCTTTTAATTCGACTTCGAGTTGATGGAATCCTGATGGGAGATCTAGAGTAGTAAAGTACTGAGAATGTCCTAATTTATCTAAAATGTCTGTGATATTGGGAAGTGGATAGCTGTCACCTACAGTTATGTCGTTTAATTTCCGATAGTCTATTACTAAGCGCCACTATTGTTTTCCGGAGGCGTCGCGTTTTTTAGGAACCACCCAGATAGGGCTACTCCATGGAGAAGAACTAGGTTGAATGATATCTTGATCTAACATTTTCTGGACTTGTGTTTTGACTTCGTTTTCATGAATTTGTGGAAATCTATATGTTTTAGTATGAATAGGTATATCTGATGTAGTAGGAATTTGATGTTTCGTATGATTAGTAAATGTGAGCGAGTCGCCTTCGATGCAGAATATATCTGAGAATTCGGAAATTATTTTATCTAAAGACTCTGATTCCTCAGAATTTAAGTGTTCTTTTCTTATCAAATTCATGACTTTATTTTGCCTATCAATAGTGTTGAGATGGTTAATTATTACGTGTTGTTGTGATTCGTTAATGTTTGTTTTCCTATAATTATCTTCACTGAATGGTATTGCATTAATGATAGGAGTAGCAATTAACTTGTCGGTCTTATAGGTGTTAATACAACTGATTGAAAAAGAGTTGTTTATGACATTAACCAATGCTTTGGGAATGATAATGTTTTTAGCTAAAATTTGTTTTTCTATAATGGCTAGGTCGGTGTCAATATTATTTGTTTTACATTTAATTACAGTTTCTGATCGGCTAGCGAGAAATTGTTTATCTAAACTGTAATTAGTAACGGTTTCGTTAAGATAATGAAGTTTGTAGGTCTTATCGTGTATACGCATAGTTTTGGATTGTATGTATAATTTGACATTAATTATCGTTATCGTCATAAAATCATTTCCTAAAATACCGTCTGCTTTAAGGTTTAAGCTAGCTACGTGAAATTTAAATTTAGTAAAGATATCTAGAGAGATTTCAGCTGACCCTAAACTCGTGATCGACGTTTTTGTGTTAGAAATTCCAACTATAGATACTTTGTCTAGGTTATTAAGTTGAGCTGTACCTATTTTATATGGTTTCAACATTGATATGCCTGCGCCGGTATCTATGAGAAGAGTCACAGGTTGATTTTCGATAAGAAAAGTGGAATGTAATAAGTTCTCTGGAGGAACGTCATTTAAAGGTGATATAGAATAAGATTGTATATGATTAGGTTTATGATTAGTAGAAATAGTAATTTGAGATTTAGAATTTGGTTTAGGTTTAGGTTTTGAATAAAGTGATTTGGATTTGAAAAGGTTTGGAATGTTTAGAGGATTTAAGAGATTTGGAAGGTTTAGTACTCGATTTAGGAGAGACAGTGGATCTCGTATAGACAGAGGATTTTTTTGTGTTGACAGAGGATTGTAGTACTACGGGTTTGGGGCTGGTTACCCTGTTCATGAGTTACCGAGTTTGATGAAATTTGTGATACAGAGTTCGAACATATGGGTTCTTTAATAGTCTGTGTAGACGCATCTTTGTATTGTCTCCGATAGACTGGTGACGCATCGTTGACGACTTTAAAGCCCTTTGTGTTGTGTCCCCGATGGACTGAATTTTCTTGGCTTAGGTGTTGATTAGATATGGATAGTTTTCTTATACGAACTGGAGGCTGTCTGGGTTCAAATGTGATGTTGGAGACTGTATCGCTGAGCAAGGGGCTGAAGCGATTTCCAACGAGTTGCTCATCTCGCTGGTCGCTTCGGAGTTTAAATTATTTATATGTGATGAAAGAGTACGTTGTATTGGTGGATGATTTTGTGTTGGAAGGGCTGGTAGAGCACGTTGTGTTGAAAAAGCTGACAGATTATTGCGCAAGTTATTGTTATAAGCTCTTTTACGACATTCATATATTAGATGCCCAAGGTTTTTACAGTAACTACAAACTTTCGTAGAGGGTGATATAGTTTGATTACTACGAATGCTCGAATTGTTTTTAAGCAGTTGTATGTTGTTGCTGGGCTTGCAGCTATTAATATTTTTAAATAGTGCTTGTCTAGCTATATTCATGGCTCTAATCTTGTCTTCTTCTATTGCAAAACGGCCTGCCTCAGATAGACTACGAAAACCTCGCGTTCTAAGCATTTTCCCTATTTCGCTGCAAAGACCATTTACAAAGACACTTAGAGCGGTCTCTTCTGTTGTTGCCATACGACCTAATAAGGTACCGTCTTTAATTTCAGTACTCAATTTCTCGATTATCTTACTACGACAAAGATCTATTCTATGAAAATAATCGATAACGCTCTCAGAAGGTTTTTGAAATATCGACTGTAGTTCTAAATTGAGATGTGAAATTGTTTTAACGTTGGAAAATTTTTCGATAAGGTAGGACTTAAGGTCCTCCCATATAGCATATTGTCTACCGTGGATATCGGAAGCGCCTGTACCCGTGATATTATTAAGTGCATAAACAAGTAAGATTGGTTTGTTATCTGAGTTAGCTAATTGAAACGCGGAATCACATGATCTAATAAATCTATAGACTTGTTGTGTCTGTGAAGTGTCAAACGTAGGAATGAGTTTTATGAGAGTGTTGATATCTAAAGACATGTTTGTAAGGTGTCGTTTGTGACAATTAGAAATATGTTACTTATATAATAATTATGCTTATTAGCGTTTAGGTATAAGATTAATAGTACAAAATAAATTATAAAACGATACACAGGGAATAAAGGAAATGAGCAGACAAATTTAGCTACTTACCACATTAACACGATGAACAGGAACATTTCGCAGGTTCGGCGAACATTATCAAAAGCCTACGGCTACCGTGCTTTTTCTTGAAGAACACGTTTATTTTCGTCTTTATTTGCGAATAAATACTACCGACTGCGCCAAATTTGTTATGTGGCGAGCAAATAAAATGTCTTTTAGAAACTATTTGATTTAATTCGAAGTAGTAATATTTATATTAACACAATTTAAAAATTATAACTAAAAGATTTAGAACTAACACTAAGAAACAGAGTAACGAGTTAGTGGTAGTGAGGTAGAAATGTAATGTGTGAGTTCTGGGATGCGGGAGCATTTAAGGGATTTAGAGAGTTGGAAGGGATAAAGATATTGTGTTGCGCTAAGAGGTATAGGACAAGGTTTAGTTGTTATTTTGACGAGGGTGGTAATTACTTTATTTCACACTTCATAACAAAAATACTTATTGGTATGTTAATGAGTTCTTACAATCTGAAGTTTAGTTAATACTAACCATTAGTACTGAGTGTGAGAAGATATTTTGACAGGGGTTTGCTATTACTTTATTTACACTTAAATATAGGAATATTTGTATTAGTAAATAATGAGGTTAGTATTCGGTAGTATTGTTGGGAGATTATATAACAATTGTTATGAGGGAAACACTGCTATACCGGATGATATTGGACGTCGTCTCCACATATAGTTTTGAAGACTTCCTCTTGTTTCAGGATTACTATCCAAGAATTTTCGTGTATCTGGTAAATTAAACTATCTTTAAAATTAGCTTTAGCATATGAGCAATTGTGAGGTTCCTTATGTTGAATCAATTGCGCTATACAATCTTCAGAATTTTGTAGATGTTGCCACTCTATGTGTTTGCAGATTACTTCATTGTCGGTGATGTGCACGCAGGGTTCATGAGGGTATGCAAATCCTGTAGTTCCCAGTATTAGGTAAGGATTTTTAGGAATTAAAAAGATATCATTCTCATTAGGAATGGAGTACAAATGAAGTAAGGTATAAGGATGTTTAGCAATTAAAGGTATCTCCAATATAAAATTAATCGATTCGTTAGTTGCGTATGCTTTGACAGTAATAGATTTTTCCAAAAAATGATTATTTAATAAGCTAGGTTCCATTACAAAATTAAAGTTATATTTTTGTTTGATAATGGGTAATTCTTGAATTAAATAATGTGGGTCAACTATACTAGGATGCAATGTTCCTAATTGTGAAAATGCTAACGCCTTTTCCAAACTTACTATTTTACTGTAAAGCTGCTGAAAACATGTCTCTAACTGAATGTAAAAATTCATGATATTCAAATGATTATCTAAAATATTACTTTTATTAGACAATTTCTTCATAACTATTGCTAAATTATTTTCATTATTTCGAATCTGCATAATCTGATTCTTGTATTCATCCATAAATGTTTGCATTAAACCTAAAGTTTCACTTTGACTTTGTCTTATATTTGTGTTAAAGTTTTTCAGTTGCTGAATTTCATGTTCAAAACGATTGGCATTATTTTGATCTAAATTTCCTGTTATTGATTTAATTATAGAGCCTAATCCGTTAATTAAACCTCTTCTTACTCTAGGAATAAATGTTCGCTTAAAACTAATGCTTTTAGAGCCTAAATAGACTAACTTACTTTTTATTACATCTATCATATACGCTATCTGTTTTTTATATGTTAAGAATTCGTAACTATCCTTATTATCTAAATTATAAGTATAATATAGCTTACTCGCTTCTATATAAGTTTCTCTTATTTGGGATACGTTATAACTACATACAAGATGATAAGTGCCTATCTGATGATGAACGTTGGCTTCCTTAATCATCATGATACCATTATGTCTGTCGACTGGTTCTACTACTGCGATTCCGAGGACTGCGGTGATGATGATTCTGTAAAAGAACCAGGACGTTTAAGCATTCTTAAATGAACTCGAATAGTTTTCGCGTTGACATGCTTGCCTACGATTTCTGCTATTTGCTCTGGGTGTATACGCACTATAGTATAAGGACCTATATACTTTGGCTCCAACTTATTGCTACGAGCTGATTTCGCTACCTGTTTATATACCTTATCCCCAACTCTGAAATTCGCTTTTTCCGTTTCTATGTTATTCCTATTTATATTTCTCTAAACTTAACTTGTCATAAACGATTTTGTGAATATTTTCCATGATTTGTTTGTGCCTACTTACATACTCTTGATAATATTCCTTAGGACAATGCAGTTCCAAAGGATTTCTAGAACTCATATGACCTAACAATAATTAAAAGGGTGTAAATCCCGTTGCCGAATGATTCGTGTTATTATAAGCAATAAGAGCATATTTCATTAAATTGGTTGGTTCATCTTTATCTGTAATTCTTTTAATTCTATTTATTTCACATAATGTGGAATGAAATCTTTCAATTGGGGAGTTTGAATTAGGGTTATAAGGGGTTGTGAAGTGAATATTTATACTATGTAAAGCACATATGTCAGTAATAACTTCGTTTTCAAATTTAGGATCTGAGTCGGTGGTTATTTTTACTGGTACACCTAATTGAGAGAATATTTGTAATAAGGCTTCCGCGATATGTATACTCGTTGCAGCTTGCAATGGTATTGCCTGTGCATATTTTGAAAAATTGTCAATAATACTTAAAAATGTGGTTCCGCCAATGGTATATAAATCCATGAACATGTGTTCTAAAGGTTTATGAGGGGTATCTGTTAACGATAGGGGTAGTTTCAGAGGGTTTCTTTGATATTTACTTTTTAGACATTTATCACTTTTATTTATATATTTTTGAACAGTTAATAACATATTGGGCCAATGGCAGTTCCTATGCAATTGCTTATATGTTTCTTGAATACCTCTATGAATGGTTTTTCCTTCATGGTATTTTTTTATTAGCTCAGTCTGTTCAGATTTAGTATCTATCCTCGTTACTCTAGTTAAGCATTTTATTAGTTTTTGACCACGATCATTAAATATTGTTTTATACACTTTAGAGAATATATTATATAATTCGTCGTCATGAAAATAGCAATGAAAGATTCTATCAGGTATAGTGTGTTCTAGTAAAAATTTAATTACTTGGTTTTCCGTGTCATTTATAGGAATAAACACATCTTTAATTATGGTTCTCCCTTTTGACCTATCTTCTGCTTTATACTCCGAACCTGGAAATTTACGTATATAAAACTGTTTTAACTGTCTGTCAATTGCGACAGTGGTTTCAGGTATAGATTTTTCAGTGGAATCCTGAATATTTTCATTTTGTAAATCTATAATTACAGAGTTATCGATATTGTCGTTTGGTTCAGGGATATTTTACATATTAGAAGTTTCTGTAACTAATAAGGGTTCATTTGACGTGCTAGGCTGAGGATCTGTAGACGGTGAATTCTGTTGACATTATGAGATACATTTCGAAAAATTTCGTTACTTACTTGATCATTGAATAAAATTGGTTGGGTAGTGTCTTGAGCATGAATAATAACTCTAGATAGTGCATCTGCATTTGTATTTAGTTTACCCTTTTTATATATAATTTCATAATCATATTCCTCTAGCTTTAATCGCCATCTTGTTAATTTTGAATTGGGGTCCTTTAAGGACATGATCCAAGTTAATGGACGATGGTCAGTATATATTATAAACTTTCTACCATAAATATAGGGTCTAAAATATTTTGTTGCCCATACAATGCCTAAAAGTTCTTTTTCAATTGTAGAGTAATGAAATGAAATGAAATGAAATTATTTGGAAATGAAATTATTTATTCGCAAAAAAACATGACAATATATAGTCTGATCTGGCCATCTCTGGCATGCGAAATATTTATACAATAATATTAACATAAACAATAAAAGGTTAAACAAATTATAACATTAATGTCAATGATAAGATATAAATTAAATTTTGATTATATAACATTTAGCTACTTAGGAGTATGTAACAGTATTTTTGTTTAGTTTCCGACAGTGTTCGTGACGCATATGCTACGGGGTGATCCGCGCCTACGATGCCCTGAGATAAAATAGCTCCGAGTGCTACATCGGAGGCGTCCGTAGTAAGGATAAAAGTTTTCTCAATATTGTATTGAAGGATAGGGGCGTTAATTAACATTAAGTTACATTTGTCAAATGACTCTAAAAACTCTTTACTGTGAACTATTTTTGCATTTTTCTTTAAACAACTGGTCTGGCTTGGTTAATTTAGCAAAATCTTGAATATTTTGGCTTAATGCCTTTGTCTGTAAGGGTATGACCAAGAAACTTGACTTGTTTTTGCAAAAATTCTGACTTGTCTAATTGAATTTTTAAATTATGTTTCCTAAATCTATCGAATACTTTTCTACACGTATCTATGTGTTGTTGTAGTGACGTGCTATATGTAGTTATATCGTCTAGGTATGTCATTACGTTGGGGAGGTCACGTAATACTGCATCCATGAGTCTTTGGAAAGTACTCGGTGCATTTTTAAGACCTTAGTAAAATAAAAAATCCTTTATTTAAACATACATACTTACCTAAACATACTAGCCTTGCGGCTTCACCCTCCATTAATATTGATAATAAAAAATATTATTTGTGTAATAGTTCGTCCCATTACCTACGCGAGTGCCCCGACTTTGTTCGTATGAATCCCAGAGATAGATCCTCCTTTGTTAAGCAGTCACGGTTGTGTTATAGATGCCTAGATACACATACTATAGCTATGTGTACCCGTGCCTATAAGTGTTTTTCTTGTCGTCGCTCGTCCCATCATACTATGTTGTGTTTTAATAGCTCGCGTGACCCTGTGTTCCCTTTTCTTTCCCAACGTAGTAATAATAATAATTATCATGTAAACTTTAGTGATTCCCCTCGATCCCCCCGCGCCCCCCACATGGGCGGAGGCACCCGTGAAAATATATATCGTGCGCGTAAACCTACATATAGAAACTCCCCTCAGCACTTCCCTACGAGCTCTTCCCCCCATTCCCCCCAGAGGTATACCCGTTCCCCCCCTAGAGAAGTTTATTTCCCCCAGCCGCAGACTAGACGTTTTAACCATAGTTATAACCTCGTGAGCAATCCTCCCCTAGAGATAGACCTACCCAATAGCTAGCGAAGTGTTTAACCCCTTTATCTCATAATTTTAATTTAGAATTAAAATCATATGAGTTTATTTCCTTACCCTTTTACCCCCTGAGCATTACTTCGTTCCCCACCATGGTGTGTTTAAGCCCGTAGACAAATCTAAGATTCGTTTTATGTTTCTTGTGTATCCTACGTTAAATATGATGTGCTATAATATATATATACATAAGACAGGTAATCAAAATATAAAGGCGTGAAATTAAATCGTTTGACCCGTTTTTAAGTTGTGCAACAGATAACTCAACACTTTTGGTCGCGGTGGCAATCAGAGTACCTTTTATACCTTACAAACTAGGCAAAAGTGGACAGATCTTGTGAATCCTCTAACGGTAGGCGAATTAGTCCTTATGAAAGATGATAATTTACCCCCTTGTGTGTGGGATTTGTACACCCCAGGTAAATTATTACCTATACTTGCATCTTCAAAACTGTTTTGACTTCCTAATATTCTAAAAATTACAGGTAAATGATAACTGCCATGACCCACTTATTGGGTTTATCTTTCATGTATTGACGACGCTTGCCCGCTTTGGCCCTTTATACTGGATCATCATTTCATCAATACAAAATCTTTATTCATTATCTTGTGCTAAAGAATTGTCCCTAATTTTTTCTACTAGCTGCCTAACTTTATAATATCTGTCGGAGTCTTGAATGTAGTTGTCAACGAAATGTAAATAACGACGGATTTGTTGATATCGTTTTAGAGGCATCAAACCGGCCACCAGTTTGTATCTATATAGCAAACTCCAATAATCAGTTTAAGAAGGCATGGTCACAACACCCATTATTATATGTATGGCCAAAAAATTTCGCAATTCGTCTTCAGTCAAACCAATGGTATGTCCAGTTTTAGAAATTGCATACGCATTTGTTTGTTCAACAATATCTGCTAAAATGTCAATGGGGAAAAAACTTGTAGAAATACTCCAGTGGAAACAGGATTTGAACACCGACTGTAGGATCTGCTTCCTCTTCCGTGGTTGCCATATGTCGAAATACAGCTTTTTTCCAGCGATAAGTTAGAGTGAATTTTCGAACTCGCCTTCGTTTAGAAACATAAACCGTGGGACGTTGTGACCGGAGTTTCCTGGAACTTGATGCAGAGGAAGCATTGGTCATCATGCGTGGTGTTGCCAAACCAGGTGCAGGGGGTGCAAGAGGGGCAGGAGTTGTGGGAGTTACAGTTGTTGCGGGAAATGATATAATGTCACTTAATACCGGTACTGTATTGCAATTTGATTCTAGAGATGGGCTTGGATAAACAGTTTGGAAAATTGGCGTAAGGCAAACGTTTTCTTTCTGTGGGATTTGTACACCCCAGATATTTTATTGATGATATGAATCGTAAAATTTAACACGTTTAATTTGCATTTGTAATAAAACAAGGAGACATTTCCTTTAGGCAATTAAACCACAGCTTGCGAATCAAATCGTTTTTGTTACTTTCTTCCTCTAATCTAAGCAATTTTTTCCTTCTTGGTGGACATCATAGGTTGCCCGAGCTTGTTCCAATTTCCTATACTTCTAGTACGTTTTTTAACTTTTTTTTCTAGAGTGCTAGTTGTTGCTGTAAATACTACGTCGCACCGAGAAGTTATCTCATCTTCACTAGAACTATTGCTTGCAGCTGGTACATAATCTCGATCTTTTTCTGAATCATCAACATCTTCATGGGCATCACAAAGTGGTTTAGTGCTAGTTGAAGCTATTGAGGAATAGTTTAGACCATCTGAAATTAAAGATAAAGTATAGAATAAGCAAATATATTTAAATACTAATCTTATTATGGCTTACTCAAACTCAAAATATTTTATTTAAATAGACTGTTTACAAAGTACTTTTGACACGTAAATTGTCAGTCAGTCACTTTGTTTGAAGCTGCCGCCAGTTCGGAAAGCAGTTTCTGTTGAGAAGAACTGTCAAGAAACTCAACAGTTGCTCTTTTCAAAATACCATTGTTTACATCAGTCTGTTTTACAAAGGTATAATCATTCAGCTGAGCATCAACGTCATTTTGAATCCTAGCTTTGTCATCATTCAAATAATCTTGTACAGAGTAGTAAGCTTTATTTACCCACATAAACACTTTTTTATTCGAGTTTTAAATTGCCTAAGTGGCAAGCCTAATATAGTCTGTGGGATCTTATTATAGATGCGAACACCAAGCCCCATGAAACTATTACTAACTTTTTGGAGACGATAATATGGTGTTACAAGTTTATTTTTATTTCTAGTATTCATACTGTGTGTGTCACTATGTTTGGAAAATAACGTGATGTTCTGCCTAATGTATACAATGTTACAATAAATGTATTGTGACGGCACTGTAAGAATACCTATTTTATTAAAACATCTCGAAGAGAATCTCTATCTCTTAGATTGTAAATGGCCCGAACTGCTCTTTTTTGAAGAATAAAAATGGATTCTATGTCCGCGGCCCTGCCCCACAACAAAATGCCGTAGGACATTATACTGTGAAAGTAACTAAAATAAACGAGTCTGGCTGTATCAATATCAGTTAATTGCCCTACTTTTCTTACTGCGTAAGCTGCGGGGCTGAGTCTTCCCGCCAAAGATGATAAATGGGAGTTCCACTGAAGTTTTGATTCTAAAGTTATTCCCAAAAAAATCGTTGAGTCGATTAAATTCAATATTTCATTATTTAATAAAAGGGTGAATTGCTGTTTTTTAACATTGGGTAAAGGAAATTCCACACATTTAGTCTTTTTTGCGTTTAGTACTAAATTATTAATCGTAAGCCATTGAAGAACCTGCGACAATGCACTGTTTACATCGTCGTAACTGTGTTGGTTTCTCTTAACTTTGAATATAAGAGAAGTGTCTTCAGCAAAAAGTACAATGTCGCATAAATTCCTCACGTAGTATGGCAGATCATTAATATAAATCAGGAATAAAAATGGGCCCAATATTAGAACCTTGTGGAACGCCCATTCTTAAGAAGAATCCAGAAGATTTTTCACCATTAATAGCAATATTCTGGATCCTTTGGGTAAGGTAAGAAGTAATTAGATCAAGTCCTTTGTCACTAATACCATAATAATTGAGTTTTTTTAAAAGCGTTTCATGTTGAACACAATCAAAGGCTTTGGACAAATCACAAAATACACCAATAGCATTTTGTGATTTCTCCCATGCGTCGTAAATATGCTTGAGGAGCGCGACTCCTGCATCAGTTGTTGACCTACTCCTAGTAAAACCATATTGCTCACTATGAAAAAAAATATTTTTTCCAAAATGCTCTAAAAGTTGATTTAGTAGTTACTAAAGGGGAACATACTTAGTAAAGACGTTATTTAGTTATTTGTATTTTTTCATTAAGTCCTGTTGTTTTATTAAAGCCATCAATATCAGACATCTCATGTTCACTGGATGAATTTGAAGATCTTGAGGAACTCGATGATAAGAGATTCGTGATCTATTTTGAGTATTAACAGAATCCTTAACCATTTCCGATGTTTTAATAGATGCTCTATCCTCTCCCATGTTGTTCTCGACAAGAGTATTCACGAAATCAACTTATTATCGTTCATCTCGAGAACGATAATTAGTTGATCTCCCACAATAGAAGAATAGAAGTGCCTGAATAAGAGTTTTAATTTTAAATTGTCATAAGGAGCATGGCCTATAATATTTATAGTAATATAGTCGCAAAATAATTATGTAGATTTAAAATATTTTTTCTGGAATAACCATTTATTTCTAATTCGTACCAATTAGTAAGTAACATTTAATAAGGACGTAGTATAATTTTGTCTTTTCAACAATAGCATAAATAAATATTGCTAATTTTTAATTGCTATATCGCTATAGCATATGTCGCCATAACAGAAAAAATTCGTATATCGAGTTACGACACCATAACCGAGGGAATCTGCTGACACTCGCGGAATTCGCCCCATTGTTACAACATCGAATCGACTCAGATATTTGTAATACCAATTTTTTGTTTTAAATATTAATTCAGTCTAATTCCAACTTTTGTAGTAACTAGTTAGTATTATAAATAAATTTATAATTTTTTTAAAAGCCTTTTTAAACGACCAATACATAACTGGCGCAGTCGGAGCGGATAGAGACAATCTAGGATAAAACTCTTCTAGATTGAGCGATATCAATCGTTGGCTATCTCTATTGAAAAGGAACCTAGTTGGTCGTAGAGGCTTAAAAATAGTTAAAAAAGTGCAACTGGACTCCAGACAGGCGATGCAGAACATTATATGGTAAGTACTCTTGCTTTCCAAGTTCCTGCTATATTTCCTTCCGTATTATATATATATAAGTGTTTTCGTCTAAGGCTCAAATCGCAATAGATGTCACTTATTTAAATTTAAATATTAAAATAAATATTTATAAAAGTAAAGTTCTAAGACTAAAATCGCACTAGATCTTACGTTAGTTTTAAGATAATAATTTTCATAAACATGTCTTTTGCAAATTGCGATGTTTCAAGCTTCAAACTGATTTCCGAATTTATGCAACTTAATCACTGTATTAAAGAGGTAGAGAATATTTTAAATCTTTTAGATGGTTCAGCTAAGAATCATCCTGCGATTTTATGTCTAATCAAAAGTCGATTAAGTGGACCCGCGATTGATGCGATAGCTTACGAAGAAAACTTAAACTCTTGGGAAGTTATAAAATCTGCTCTTTTGCGACATCTCCGCGAACCTAGAAATGAAATACAACTAATGCAGGAGCTCAGTAGGATGCGTCGTAATAGATCAGAGATTGCAGTATCCTTTGGCTTAAAACTTCGTGAATTATTGGATTCCTTACTTTCAGTAGGTACTCATAATAATAACATACTACGAAAATATAGTTATCGAACAATACATTAACAATCTCGATTTCCAAATTTCTATAGGTGTACGTATAGCTAAACCATTAACTCAAGAAACTGCAATTGTTATTGCCAGGCAAGAGGAAGCGAGACTAGCATATAATAAATCATTCAATAATAATAATATTAATTTACCATCCACATCGCAAGTTAGTAAAAAGCAGATATTTAGTAACAGAGTTGTGCAACCCTCTCCCTTTAAATTTAATAACCCAGTCTCTCAAATGCATGCTAATAATAATTATAATCAACCTTTAACCAGTTATAACACAAACATTCCTCATAACAATAACTTTGTTCCTCGACGAAATAATTTGACCCCGGAGCAAAGACAACAATGGATACGCTCCATGCTTCCTTGGAAAAATTCACAGGGTTCTGGTAATTTTAGGCAAACCCCTCAACAAGTTAATCCTCCACAAAAGGTATCTTATGTGAACATGAGGTCAGTTAATAAACCTCAAACGCCACAGTTTGTCTCGGAGGAATTATTCTATGCAGACGAGCACCAACAACCCATCTATGAAGTTGAGAAGCAGCTTCATTATCAAGGTGGGTATGAAAATTTTAACACATTTAATAATATCAACAGCGAAGAGGAATATGATCGAAACCCTATGGAGAAATCACCCCAGCAGGATTTTATCAAACCTCAAACTACAGGCGACCCGAGTTAGTAAAAATCATTACAAAGTTCATTTGCCGTACATAGAACTACCAGAACTTCAAGGTAAGTTTCTAATAGACACAGGTGCTTCACGTTCAATGATATCCTATATTTCAACACTTAGTAGAGTATGAGCCTTTTGAAGTTAAAACAGCACATGCTACTACACGTCATAATCACGTTGTGTATTTATCTCTTCCCCCGTCTTTAACTCTGACGTTATACATAAATTTTTATTATTTGAATGTGATCCAAAATATAAAGGACTTATAGGTTTAGATCTACTTAAAATTTAACTTGTAATATTGATATCTAAAACAAAACTTTACGTACTTCTACTGCTGATCTGCCTATTTATTTTGATTATCCTATAAAACAGCTTAAAGTAGACCCAGAATGTGAAAAGTTTATATTAGTTAAAACCAATTATACTGACGGACACTACATTCATGATGACTATATATGGTGTGAAAACTTAAAATCACCAGGAGCTTTAGTAGAATTAAAAGACGGTCAATTCTAGTGTTATAACATTAGAACAGTTCTAATGTTATAACATTAGAACCTTATAGTCAAGATACTGATAAAGAAATATGTAAATTAAATTCTATATAAGTAAATTTCAAAAGAGATAAGGAACTCTCCGATAACTTAAATAAAATCCGTATAGATCACATGAACGATGAAGACCGTCGCTTAGATCGCGTAGATTATAAAGATCTGCTAGTAAATTTAGAGATTTATGTTATTCCGAAAACATACCACTGTCATTCACTCATGCTGTTAAACATAAGCTAAGACTGAGTGACCAAACTCCTATATTCGTGAGAAGTTATAGACAATCCCCATTACAGCGAAAGGAAATAAACAATCAAATTGATAATCTCTTAAAACAAGGCATTATCCGTGAAAGTATATCTCCTTGGTCCTGCCCTGTTCACATTGTCTCTAAAAAGCCAGATGCTTCTGGAAAAATCAAATGGAGACTTGTTATCGACTATAGACGACTCAATGAACGTACTATTGAACACAAATATCCCTTACCCAATATTCACGATATACTAGATAGATTAGGACGTGCACAATATTTTACCACTTTAGATTTAGCTAGCGGTTACCATCAGGTAGAAATGCACCCTGACGATATAGAAAAGACAGCCTTTACTACAGAACGAGGACATTACGAATTCTTGAGAATGCCCTTTGGATTAAAAAACGCTTCTAGCACTTTCCAACGTTTGATGGATCATATTCTCAGAGGACTCGATAACGTATTTACTTACCTAGATGACGTAATAATAATATCAGCTTCGTTACAAGAGCACACAAATAAACTGAAACAAGTCTTTAATCGTTTTAAACTACATAATTTAAAAATAAGTTAGATAAATCCAAGTTTTTATGTAAACAATTCAATTGTCTAGGACATGAACTCACTGATCAAGGACTAAAGCCAAATAAAGACAAGATAAAAGCAGTGTTAAACTTTCCCTTACCCCATACTCAGAAAGACATTAATAGTTTTCTCGGACTAGTAGGTTATTATAGAAAATTCATTAGAGACTTTGCCAAATTAACCAAGCCTTTGACTATATGTCTTAAGAAAAAGAATAAAGTTATACATTCCCCAGAGTTCTTAGAAGCTTTTAATAAATGCAAAGAAATATTAACTAACGCCCCATTACTCCAATATCCAAACTTTGATGAACTATTCGTACTGACAACTGACGCTTCAGATGTAGCTTTAGGTGCAGTTTTATCGCAGGGTAATATAGGATCAGATAAACCTGTACGCTACGCATCAAGAACCCTATCACACAGAATCTCGTTACTCAACTATAGAAAAGGAACTTTTGGCTATAATATGGGCTGTTAAATATTTTAGACCTGATTGGACGAAAGGTCACTATTTATACTGACCATAGACCCCTAACCTGGTTAATGTCACTAAAGGATCCTAACTCAAAATTGACTCGATGGAGATTAAAACTTGCAGAATATTACTATAATGTGGTTTACAAGAAGGGTAAACAAAACACTAACGCAGACGCAATATCACGAGCTAAAATCTTTCATAATAGCATAGACTCACTCGCGGTCAACTTGGATGACAATGATGATGACGATATAATTAATAGAATCTTTGAAGATGTTAGAAGAGAAGCGGAAACTAAGCCTCCTTCAACGTCACAAGAAATAATCCCCAGCACAAGTAATGAAAATAATCAACCTAATATAGACAATAACGACAGACTTGATCTACCCCAATCGCAAATAGATGTACAATCTGACAGTTTGTCTATTGTAACTGACCCAGACAACTTAGTTTCTACGAATCACACACAGCCTGATAATGAAAACAAAGGTATACCCATTCTATCAGACGCAATTGACCGACAACAAAAACAATTTCACATAAGATCGACACCAGGCTCGACTTATAGAGTAGATAATAGATCGACCAATACTAGAACAACTATTAAAGACGTATTTATACCAGTAAACGATACGGAACAACAAATCATTCAGTTTTTAAAGGAACATACTATCGCAGGTCGCATATTTTATTGTTATTTTTATAGCGAAGAATTGTCTCACGCATTCTCCCGAGTATATACCACAGTTTTTAACAATAGAGGCCCTAAGCTTTATAGATGCACTTCTCGCATTACTTTAGTAGAAAATAAATCGGAGCAAAATGAAATTATTAAAAGGTATCACGAGGGCAAAACAATGCACCGTGGTATTCAAGAGACATACAAAGAAATTCATCGCAATTATTATTGGCCTAATATTTTACTATCTGTTCAAGGGTACATAAACCAGTGTAGTATTTGTTTACAGGCTAAATATGAGAGAAATCCATTAAAACCTCATCTAGCCTTAACACAGACCCCTACTAAGCCTATGCAACATTTGTTTATGGATTTATATTCTACAGGTGGAGCTACATTTTTAACAATCATAGACAATTTTTCTAAATTTGCTCAAGCAGTACCATTAAACGCCTCTAGTAGTATACATATAGCTGAAGCATTATTTCAGGTATTTTCAGTGTTAGTTATTCCTCTTAAGATAACCACAGATTCTGACAGTAAATTTGATAATGATGTTATAAAGGAGATATGTGCACTACATGATATTAACATTCATTTCACTACACCTTACAACTTCTAACTCACCTATAGAACGTCTTCATTCTACACTAGCTGAAATAATAAGGGTTCAGAGGATTAACAATAAAGACGACCCTATTCAAATGGGAATGAAATTAGCTATTATTGCATACAACAACTCCATTCACTCAACTACAGATTATACTCCACACGAATTACTTTTTGGACACACAGCATCCAGAAATCCCTTAGAATTACATTATCCGAAACAATTCTATCAGGATTATGTTATTAAACACCGTCAGAACGCTAAAGCAGTTCAAGAGTGCGTAACGGCACTTGCTACCAAGAATAAGGAGCAAATTATATCAAAACGCAATCAGGAGGCAGAAGCAATAACCTTCAAGGTAGGTGAAACAGTTTATAAGCAGGTAGCGAAGACAGCAAGGAACGACAAGACAAAACCGGTATTTAAAGGTCCTTATAAAATTATTCATTCGCACCCTAACAGTGTAGCTGAGATTGTAGGAAGTCACCCTAACACTAAGTCTATTAGAGTCCACTATAAGCTCCTACGAAGACCGCATTTTGTTACGGGACCCTCGTTGTTGGAGCCTTCGTGTTCACAACAACCGCAGAAATAACCCTAAATCCTGTAGATAACACTAATGGTATTTTACTTCTTAAACAAGGACAGATCCTTAAACAAATTGATTCTTTTAATCTTGCTTGTGTTTATAATATTACTCATTTACGTTTAGTAACAGTAAAACTCATGTCATTATATGCTAGTACCAAGTTGGCTGAAAACAATATAGCCTCAGATCAGTTGCATAATTTTTATATCACCTAGGATTAGGACTAGGCGAGGCATTATTAATGGTTTAGGTCCTGTAGTTAAGCTAATAACAGGTAATTTAGATAACGACGACGCCGTGAAGTTTGAAAACGAAATTAATAAACTTCGTAGTTCAATATCTACTATTAAGAATACACAGACATTCTTTGGCAATAGCAAATGATACTATTAATGCATTTTATAATCAAATAAATAAAATTAATAACAATTAAATTAAGTTAAGCTCTTTGTTACGAAACTTTTCATTAAATTCAGAAACAACAATTAATCAATTTAATTTTTTCGAAATATATATGCAAATAAGTTTACAGATTATATTGGATAAATTATTGATTTTAGAAGACGCGATGACGTTTTCGCAATTAGGTATTATGCACCCTAGTATTATAAGTTCAGATAATTTAGAGCTAGAAATTACTAAGCTACAAAGAGTAGACTCTTTCAAACCGATTTCAGATGTAACTATTAATAATATACATAAAATTGAAAAATCTATAAGTATAAAAGCCTATAGTTTGGAACACACTTTAACGTTTATATTGGAGATCCCTTCCGTGGACCGAAATATATATGATTTTATCCATTTATATTCCCTCCCTAATAAACAAAACCTTACCATAATTCCAAATACCTTGCACTTGGGAGCGACGAGTACACTTACCTAGAGGAAGGATGCAGAGAAATAACAGACGACATCCAGCTATGCAAATCGTTAGACACTAGAGCCATCAGCGACTCAGAAGACTGCATCATATCCTTAATTAAACATGAAAAGGCTAATTGCACACATGCACAGATGCAGATGAAGAAAATTAAAATAGAGAAGATTCGGGACAACACCTGGCTTATAATAACAATTGAACCCGAAGTATGGCAAGTTAAATGAAACTCAGGAACGGAATATAGAAAAACATCAGGAATTAATTTGGTATCTATAACAGAAGATTGTCAAATTAAAACTAGAAACATAACAATAAAAACTCGTAACAACAAGGTTTACATAGATCAGATTATCCCGCTGCCATAAGAAGGAGAGATGAAAAATGAAATTATAAAATATAAACTTCGTCTGGAAGATGTCTCATTGGACGGCATCCATAAACTCCTTAACAGAATGGAGGACATCCAGGAACTAGATGAAGATCCTTGGTATACGGTAATGATCATCCCCAGTTGGTCGACTTTGCTGATCTACCTAATAGGATTTGCATTCGTCATCTGCAAAGGTTTCAAATGGTGGATGAAAAGAAACATCGTTCGCGAAGACGCTTCGGGAAGCAGCGAGACTAGCTTCCATCTTAAGGAGGGAGGAGTTACGACACCATAACCGAGGGAATCCGCTTATCTTGAAGTGACTGTATTCCAACAACTTTCCCATATAGGTATGGGGCCCATCTGCTAACTGCTCTTTGTGTATTTGCAGATAGAGCTTTGAAATCGCTGTTAAGACATTCAATTACATCCTTACTAGGTAACGTCATTTTAGTACGCTCCTTTTTAGGTAAGGATCGATAAACTCTTTTCAACCTAATGAGTTCATCATCCAAGTCATTACGTTGGATAACGTCTTGCTGTGCTTCATCAGAACGTTGATTTTTGTCGACCTCCATTGCAGGTTGAAAGAAATTAATTTCTTCGAATTCTTTCGAAAAGGTTGTCACTAGAATATCAATGGCAACATCTCTTGTGGTCTTCACGCATCCAAAAACTACATGATCTTTATCATATTGTTGTCCAGAAGTAGTGGATCGAGTCTTTCTGGATCAAAGTCCTTCTTAAAAGTTACACGTGGTTGTGGTAAGTAGATAGAAGCTAATGCTTTACCATTAGATTCTTCATAAATATGTTTAAAATCTGAATAATGGTAATTTTCTTGAAGTGTTTTAATGCATTTAGCTTTATGTAGTTCGGTGAGATAATCAAACAGGAAAGTAAGAGGTGCGACTTCTGTGAAGTCAACAGTATCAAAGTCGATTTCGAGCATGATGAGAGAATCGGTAAGCTTAATAGCAAACAATAATAAAAATAGTCCGCTAGGCAACGCCGGACAATCCAAACGTTAAACAGCGCAACAGGGCGGGTTACTTTTTTTGGCAGATTTAATTAAAGTCAGGGGTGTAAATTGGCCCCGATTTCAAATTTTTATAAAAGGTTTTACAGACTCTAATCTTCTGGCCTTTTACAGTCAAGAAAAATGCTTTATTAGGATGACGTGGATTTTCAGCATTAGTATATTTATATTTTGGCTGAATATAAATAAACTTTGCTTGCTCAGATCTCCCAGTTTCCAGAAGTTATTAAAAACGTCATACCTTTCCACATCCTCTATTTTTTGAGAACAGTTTAGCTTACAATTGGTGCATGGAAGTTTTAAGTGACGTGCCGAGATGGTTATGTTTGATTTCGCTAAAGATCTGTAAGGTTCACCGTCATTGCGTAGTTTATTAGCCCGGTTTTGTTTCCATTTGTTAGAATTTTAGTATTCTGATCAGATGAGTCAGTGTCAGAACTCGAGTGGTTCAAATCAAGCGGAGATAAATAGTTACGAGTAAGACGAGACGCATTCGCAAATTTATCCTCAAAGTTGTAAGTCGGATCAGTTACGTCATCATCAAAGTCACTCTCATCAGCTGTTTACTGGGGAGATACTACAATTGACTCATGACAACTTGTTGCACGAATCTTTTCAGGTTGCCTGCTACTTTCATACTGTGTCTGAAAATAAATAGTTTCAAATTTCTTGAATTTGAAAAAGTAAATTCAAAGTAATCAAATAAAAAAATAATAATAATATTACATCATTTTGGCTGTCCGGTCCGGTCTTGCTAACGTCTGATTCAGTGGTACGACTAATTATATCGACTTCATCTGTTTGTTGCCCGCCACTAAACTGCGTTTCTTCAATAGGTTCAGGTTCTGATTCCGAGGATGATGAGTTGCTGAAATCTGAAAATAAGCTCGATGAATTTGAGGATGAAGACGATTTTCGCGTAACTGGTGTGTTACCTTTATACCGTATGTGTTACCATCATCAGCATTAAAGGAAGTTTCGCTGTCATAGTTCGGCACAAGTCTAATTTTAGTTTCAATGATAGTATTTTGTTCATCCTGTAATAGAATAGATCTATTCTTTACTAGTAACCCGCACCGGCTTCGCACGAAAAAAAATAGTAGTAAAAAAGTAAAATTAAAAAAGTTAACAAAATTGGCCTAAAGGTCTCATTGACCATGATAATCTACTGGTGAAATGATTTCGGAAATCGGTCTTTTAGTTTTTGAGTTTATTCTTTACAAACATAATAATATTGGTGAATTCGCATGGCGGAATACCTTACCAAAACAATCTCGATACAAAAAGGTGGAACGTAAACTAACATTACTGTAAAACACAAATCGAGTAAATTGGCTTTAGAGACAGTACATAATAATACTATTAATAATTTTACTTACAGCGTTATTGGTGCCCTGTTCAATGCATTCCGAAATAGACAGCGCATCAACTGACCCTTTCTTTGAGACGCATCATCATCCTTTAGCTCAACAATCTTTCGAACTCTCCACGACGAGGTCATAACTAATGAAAAGTGGTAACCGATTAATCAAATAAATAACTAATTTTAGGAAGTGAAACAAAAAGTTACCTTTAAATTTACAATAAAATGCAATAACGCTTAATTTCAATATGAATGTAAAAAATATTTAATAAAAAACTGAACTAAGCCCGGATACATTTTAAAAATTCGTAAATGTTTAATAATAAAACGTAACAAATAATAGAAATACGAACAAACTCTTTAATCATAAAATTAACTAAGTCTAACTTTGCTTATTAAAATTAACAATATTTAAAAAGAAAATGCAACAGTTCGAAAATATTTACTTTAATATTTAAATCCAAGCAAAGCAAGCGCTTGCCTGTTAATGATAAAACGCACTAATAGGTTTTAGACAGCCACGTGCGTGTCCTCCTCGCACTGTTGGCGTAACACTGAATAGCGCCACTTTTCGACTAGCTTATTGGCCCGCTCCGTCAAAACGATCATTTATTTTACTTCTACTCGTGCAAATTGAGCGTCTGTAAGACTGATCATATTATTTTTCCGCCGGTTTTAATGCGTTTTATGATGAAAAGTCAAAACCCTGTATTCTTGTTTATTTCGGTTTATTATTTAAGGTGGGAATACAAAACGCGTAGCAATAGCGTGTATTTCCGACATTTATCACCATCTAGCGGATTCAAGGGAAAGCACGTTTATGTCTTTATTGCACTAAAATAATATACCGATAAAGCTTTACTTTTTCATAATTATTATAAAAATCCATGATTTTGAGAAATGACGTTCTTGCAATAAGTGAGCGAAATTTATCCTTCCTCACGCAGATGCTAGCTAACTTCATTGATGAGATATTCAGAACCTTTTGCTCGTCGACGTGGGTGTTGTGGTGGAAATGACTGATGGCTAGTTGAAGGAATTAGAGATTGCGGCATTGGAGATTCTTCACTTGTACTTGACTCTTCTTCTATTTCAACAGCTTGTGAATTGTTTCCCTGAAATGCAAATAGATTATAAATATCTAGCTTTTGCCTGCGACTTCGCCCGCATAGACTTCAGTTATCACTGTAATGTACCCTATGTGTTAATCCAGTGTTTGATCTATTTACCTGCCAAATTTTATTCAAATTCGTTTAGCCATTCATTCATAGGTACATACTCACAAACATTCGCGTTTATAATATTAGTGTAGGCGACCTGCAACCGCATAAATAAATACTAACTACATGTCCTTTTCTCGCGAGTTTTTGCAAAGGTACAGAACCTTTTGTTTCTATTCGCTAGAAAAGCTAGTCTTCGAGACCGATCTTAATACAGTCAAGGAAGTTTTATGATGTTTCAAACGCTACCATCGAAAATGGTGATCACAAGGAATATTGGAAGGAAACAAAGGATGGAGGCGGATAAAATCCAGAATCTACTAGATGGTTATATGCAAAAGCCAAAAGAGGAACATACAGGTAAGGAGCAGGGTCAGGAGAAACTTACAGTATGTAAGAGAAAGCGCAGACTCGGAACAGGCAGGCTGTAGCTCAAATATTAACGGTCAGCAACCGCTGTCGGAAAGAACAATGAGGTCAATCAAATCAAGAAAACCTACAGTAAAAGCAAAGTCGTCGTCTATTTTAGCAAGAAAAAAGCTATTAGAATTGGAGGCGGCTGAGGCACAGGCAAGGATCTAATTGGAATGAATATAAAAAAAGGTTACAAGCAGATATCGCGGCTCTAGAGGATCACAATCAAAGAAAGTGGAGGAGGTACATACTAACGGTGAAGCGGAAAGGTGGTTAGAAAGGAGTAACCAGGAACCGCAGACACAGACTAAAGACTAGCTGGGTCCGTTGACGGCACCAGGCGTTGTAACTGATGGTGCGGTTCAGACGCTGGTTACTACAATTCGCGATTTGGTATCGACTACATCTACAAATGTACCGAATTCTACAATGCTTAGCCGTATATATATCTCAAGAAATCTCTCTAGTTTTACCGATTACCTTTTAGGAGGGTTTGTAATGACACTCCTCAGAAATACCTGCAAAACATGAATGTAACATCCGTAACATCTTCAACATTCACAACGGTTTTACGGAGTTCTCGTGGCCATTAGCTTCAAGGTCTCATCACCTCTACCGACGGTACATCGTGGTCACTTCAAGTGGAGTCAACTTAAAGGGGTCGCTAAGCACGGCACAATATCATAAACTGAGCAAGCAGGGCCTACCTCATATGCAAGAAGAAATTTCACGGGAAGTATATTAGATTCCTGGAGGCTTGTGATTGATGAATCTATATTGAGTATTCCAGCTCTCGGTTTGGGCTTTTGTTGCCATTTCCGTGTACCGTTTTTTGGCTTCGAGGTATTCACGTATAACTTCTTGTCGTCGTAGTTGGCTTGGGTTTTTTATTCTCCGTTTTCTTCTTAACACCTCCGCTTTAGCTGTTTTTAATACGTTTGACCACCATGGTGGCGTGGGGTTTGTCTCCTTTGTTCCCTTTCTAGGTATAGCGATTCCACAAGCTTCTTGGATGGACCTTACATATTCCGTGACTGTTCTTTCTAGATGTTCCTTTGTTTCCACTTTTATGATTTCTGTTGGTGTTATTCTTTTCGCTGCTAGTGATGTTTTTAGAACTGTATCAAAGTCCTGCCATTTTGCTTTCTTCGTGTTATATCTCCGCGTTGTCTTCGACTTCTGTACTTTTAAGGTCGCATCTAATAGCAGAGTGAAAACAATGGCGTTGTGATCGGACGTTGTGATGTTTCGGTCCACTCTCCAGTCTTGTATTCTTCCTAGTAGCTCCCTGCAAGCGGTGACATCAACTATACTTGAGTATAGTCTGCCGTCTCTGTATACTTCGAAAATGGAAGTTTCTCCGGTGTTTAGGATATGAAGATCCATGCTGTTTAAGAAAGCATTATACGCTTCCCCTCTTGGGTTTTCAGAACTGCTTCCCCACCAGTGGCTCCATGCATTTACATCACCTGCGACTATTTTATGTGCTGTTTCGAGTTTATTGCATATTTGTTGTGTTCGATTTAGGTATGGTTCGATGTCTTTGTCCCCCTCATAGTATACCGAGACTACTCCAATTTTTTGCTGTCCTGCTACTAGTGTTGCTGCTGCTTCAGTTTTTGCAGATTGGAGACTTGTTCTCTTCCTTACGTGAGCATTTTTCCCACTTGTGGTTTTCTCCACAGTGGCTACAGAGTTCTTGTTGTTCACGGCAGACTGCCTTAGTATGTCCGAATCCTAAGCATTTGGTGCACTGCACAAGCGGAGATTGATCTTCTATTTGTCTTCTTTGTAGACCTAAATAAATCTTTCCTGCTTCTAGAAACCGTTTGTGGATGACAGGAGACAGTTCAAGCACAGGATGGCATTCCAGGGGGTTCCTAGCCTTTTTCCTGTATCTCACTCTGATGACGCTGTCTTTCCGGTTTAGCCCATCTAGAAGGTGTTTATTCTGTGACCACATGTGCTCCACGATTTCTGAGTCGGTGTGATATGCAAGTACGTTTTTTACAATTGCTAGCGGGTTTCCTGCTTTTGCTATCTCTACTTTTAAAGTGTACTTTTGGATGATATACTTTTGTGAACCAAGTCCATATCTTCTTTGGTGTTGCAGCACAATACGACCTTGGAATTCTTAGCTTTCCTAACTTTATTTACTCTCGCTCCTGTGGTCTTAAGATCAAGGGCCTCTCTTATAGTCTCTATAACTTTTTCTCCTGTCTTCTTGGGATCTGTTGTAGACACTATCAGGGTGTGATTTGATGCCTTGGCGGCGGCATTTGTTTCTTGGCCACTTGCGCATAGGTTGTCGGTTTTGATTGCTCGGCTATGGCGATTTCCTCTCCTATGCTTATGCGAGGTGGGGATGATCTCATTTTTTGCTCCCGCATAGTCCGGAGCTCTGATGAGACTGCTTCTAGTCGTTCCGTCAGAGGTAGCAATTCCTCTTTGAGGTTTGGTTGTGTTATTGGTGATATTTGTGTTGTAGAGCTTATTTGTTGTGTGCTGATAGTCTTTTTTATATTCTCTTCTGTGTTTTTTAGGGCTTTCTTTATTTCTGTTAAACTTTTATCTATAACAATTTCACTTGTGTGTGGAATTTGGGTTTCTGAGATTTGGGCTGGTTGAGATTCCAGTATCTTGATGTTGGTTTCCTGTATCGACTTGCTACTCTCAGTCAGTTTTTCTAATCCTCTTCTAATCTCATCTAGTTGGAGCGATAATTGCCCCAATTTAAACGAGATCTTATTTATAGGCTCCTGGGTAGATGGAATTTGCGAGACGGTTAGACACTGACTTGCAGACTGTACTGTGCTTTCTTTCATGAGTGTACTGAGTTCGCTGATACATTTTTTGACCTCCTTGATTTTATTGAACGGTTCCTGGGTTTCGTATCCCAACCAGCTTCTTATTGTCTTGCTTTCCTCTAGGTTGAGCCCAATTTCCGCTCGGGCTTGGCAAATTTTCGATGTTAAAGTTCTTAATGTTTCCGTCATGGTCTTATTATGAGCTCTTTCTATCCTTACAATCTCCTGGGCATGACGGGATCTCTCTTTTTCTAAGTTGTATTTGTGCCTCTGCTATTATGCTATTATGCTAGGTCTGCCCACCTGTTTTTCTTGTATTGACGATGTATCGGAAAAGTCATCGTCTGTTTCCGGAGGACGCTGAAAGGTTTCAGATTGCACCCATTCCGTTATTCTTTGGACGTTTTCGTCGATTGGTGACGTAACGGCAGAGGCGGGCTCGTTCTCCTTACACACTGATGTTCGTGGTGTGTCTTTGTAAGTACTTTCTCTCTAAGTGATCTTGGCGCCCTTTGGCTCGTGGTCAGACGTTGAGATGAGGCCTTTAGAGACGGGGCTGCGATTTCCTCTATAGCAAGGGTGGTTTGTTTTTGGGATTTTGATGATTTAGATGACATTTTGTTGCTGTTATTTATGACTATTGTGTATTGTTTTTATGACTGTATTATATGTCAAATTGAGTACGATATGTTGCGCGCTAGTTCCGATGTTCTGGACACTCTTGTGACGTAGCAACTGCACACTTTGTGACGTTATAATTGCTAATCCTAGGTATACTAGTTTATTGTCAACATTCTCTATAAGATACTCAATTTTCTGCCTATTGATTATATAATCTCTAGAACTAGATATATTTTGATTCTTAAAATTAAACGTAAAATAATCCTTGCATACTTCTAAATATATCTCGCAAATTCGAAAAATGTTATAAACCACAAGACACTTGGTAGAATTCTTGTGAATAATGAAGTTACAATGGATTTTTACTACTAGTATGACCTAATAAAAGTTCAAAAGGAGTAAATCCTTTAGTAGAATATATTATATTACTAGCTGAGCCGACAGACGTCGTCCGGTTTTGACTATGAGTATTGTATCAAATGACTGACAGTTATGTGTTTCTATTACATTAGAAAAGTTAAATTGGTCGTTAACTTTTCTTAAATTTTCTAATTTTCAGCGCAACTTTATTAATTTTTTCTTACATAAGAACTTCTCCTGACAATAACAAACGCAACAAAAAAGAATTAGCGAAATCGGATCAGCTGTTCACGCGTGATGCCGCGACCAAGGGAAATAGGGATTCATTTTTATATATAAAAATTGTACGCAATTATAGCATACTTCATTAAATTAGAGTGTATCAAAAAGACACACCTTGGGTCAGGAGCGAGGGCTCCTGCCGTATGACGAGACGAAAATCTGGCGGAAAGCAAAGGGTACTTACAGTCAGATCTCCTATCCAGGTCTCCAGTTCGTTGTTTCACACCCCTAAGCACTACCTCGAGCTGCCGTAGTCGGTATGCTGGTGTATATGCACAATATTCACTATTTTGTAGCTATACTTTGAGTCTGAGCAGGATTATTAAGAAATTGCACGTTTTGTAGTGTTAGCTAGCCGTTGAACATGTTAAATGAAATGCCGCCGTGCGGCGACTGGGGTGAGGGTTCACGCGGTGCATCTCGACCAATGAGAATCGAGATCCGCTGTATGCTCGTTGCCGAGCCCCGATGCTAACCGACCAGATTTGTGATAGGCGCGAAATTGGAATATAAATAGCGAATAGCGAACATACCGCCCACTAAAATACAGCTGGTATTTTCCGGTTAGCTAAAACTAATCACGAAGTGAAAGAAGAAAAAAAAAAAAAGAATAAAATACGTGAAATAAAAACTATAAATGATTCGCGTATAATTAATCTTAATCAAACAAAACAAAACGAGTTATAACTAGAAATAAACTACGAATAAACTAAGTTACGAATTGGGTAATGAATTATGAGTCGATGGGAAGGGGGCATAACTTAACGAGAGGTCGTTAGAGAATGGTCTCTATAGTCTTAACGGTGGCTACACGGACTATGCCGTCCGGACCCGAATGTAACTCGATTACCCTCCCTAAAGACCAATGCAAAGGGGTACGATTGTCATCCTTAATAATGACGATAGCATTAATTGACAACGGTTTAGAATCTTTCGTCCACTTGGCCCGTTGAGTTAGCGAATGCAAGTACTCATTTTTCCAACGTAGCCAAAAGCTCTGAAGGAACGATTGGATAAGTTGCCAACGGTTCAATCGGTTTAAACTCGTACCAGAAAAATCTGCATCTGGTACTGCGGTAAGCGGCTCCAGGGTCAAGAAGTGACCTGGAGTTAAAACGTTCAAATCATTTGGATCTGCACTCACGGGGCATAACAGCCGTGAGTTCAAAACCGCTTCGATTTGAACAAACAAAGTGGTGAGTTCTTCGAATGTTAACACTTGATTGCCAACAATACGATAAAGATGAGATTTCGCAGCTTTGATTTGAATCCCCCAGGCACCACCAAAATGCGGGGCGGAGGGTGGGTTAAAATCGTATTTTATACGTTCAGCTTGCGAAGCCGTGTCCAATAAAGAAAGATAATTGCTGACACCGATAAAGTTTGTACCACAATCCGCATGGATTACGTTACAACGACCACGACGTCCTACGAATCGTCGCAATGCCGCTAAGAAACCGTCAGAAGATAGAGATGATACTGCCTCAAGATGAACGGCCTTTGTGACTAAGCACATAAATAAACAAAGATAAGCCTTGTCTATCTTGGCTTCGCGATGCGTTCCGAGCATTATCCGAAAAGGTCCACCGAACAGATAATACCCAAAAACGTTGTAAAATGAGATAATGAGTAGTGTTCTGCCCTGTATGATAATATTTACGATGAACGGATTCGATTAATTTTGACGTGAATGGATGATCGCCAGGTAAAAGTGCGGGATGTTTTTGTTCGAATTCTAAACCAGAACGAGACAAGCGACCGCCCACCTTGAGAACACCCTCTTCATCCAAGAATGGGTTAAGTTTACGTAAAGGTTTGGGTAACAACTGATTTGATTTTAACTGCTGAATTTCATTTGAAACAAACCGAATTTTGGATAAACTTGACAATAAATAGTAATGAATTATTATGCTCAAGCTCCGTCATAATAGAGCCCTGGCGGTGTTTCCGTGGATTCCTAGCGTTATAAACAAAACGACGGACATATGATACGATATGAGTTATCTTTTCAAGTGAAGAAAATTGGTGCAGCAAGTGCTCGATTAGTGAGACAGAACTAACCCTGGTGGGCACGAGGAGTGCAACCGATCGACGCTCCTCGGCATAAACCATGTCGCCTTCATTATCTATAGAAA
The DNA here is from genome assembly GCA_905147385.1 of Limenitis camilla. Lineage (NCBI taxonomy): Eukaryota > Metazoa > Arthropoda > Insecta > Lepidoptera > Nymphalidae > Limenitis > Limenitis camilla. Next base: position 10,410,589 of record LR990246.1, on the reverse strand, counting down.
ATCTCGCAACTGGCCAGCGATCCGAGGATTGCGCCAACCACGGCGGTCCCGACCACCACAAGGTATTAGCAGAAAATCCTGAGGAAATTGTCCGCGTGAACACACGTCTGCTGGGTTGTCAGACGAGGCCACGTGATGCCAGTATTCTGCAGGGAAGTTATCCCGAATATGACTTACTCTGTTGACCACAAAAGTGGCCCAACGAGACGGATGTGAACGAAGCCTTGATAGAACTACAGTAGAATCAGACCACAAAAAATCCCGTTAACATGAATTTTATCACGATACGTATCAAGAACGAATTTGGTTAGGTCAGTCAACAAAAATGCTGCACATAGCTCCAAACGAGGTAATGAGACTTTCTTTATAGGAGCGACACGAGGCTTAGCACAAGATAGCCGAATGTGAGTAGTTCCATCCTGACATAAGGTTCGCAAATAAATCACTGCACCGTACGCTAACTCTGAGCTATCACAAAACCCGTGAATCTCATGTGTTCGAAAAGTATTAGAAGTATTAGGATACGAGGTATACGTATATTTTGAAGTATACACAAGTTGTCACATAGCATGGTCCATGCGTGGGCTACCTCATGTGGAGGTTGCTCATCCCATGAAATCCCTAAAAGCCAAAGCTTCTGTAACAAACATTTCACTTTGATGGTTATGGGTGAGAGAAATCCTAAAGGGTCGAATATCTTTGCGATTTCGCTGAGAATAACTCGTTTGGTACAGGAACGACTTAAAGATTTTACATCAAATAAAAACATATCCGTGGTTGGATCCCATTTAAGGCTAAGAACCTTTAATGTTGACGATGGACCGTCAGAAAATGCTTTAGGGTCCAGCACTGTCCACACTTCACTTAATTAAAGTTTTGTTTGTGTGCGTGTCGGTCAACGTATGCACCTTATACTCACGCCTACATCAATCTGTTTTTTTGCCTCAATATAAACGAAGCGTTTGTATGAAGACTCTCCGACATATATGACCTAGGTATTTGACTTGTGTGTGACCAAATTTACACTTACTTTTATTAAATTTCAGGTTGACTTCTTGAGCTTTTTTAAACACTTCATAGTTCTTTGTAGATTTTCATTATGTTTTTGACAATCCTTGCCGCATAGGCAGTACACCGAATGTTTGTCATAATTCGATGGAATATTTCAGGCGCACAATTAATTCCAAAAGCAAGTCTTTTATATCTGTATCTGCCATATGGGGTGTTGAAAGTACACAACATTGAACTTTCTAAATCAAGACGAATAGCCCAGAATCCATTTCTAGCATCTAGAGTAGAAAAATATGACGCTCCATGTAGCTTAGATCGCACAGTATCAATGGTAGGTATTGGATAATGTGATCTACATATTGCTTCATTCAAGTCTCTTGGGTCAAGACAAACTCTAAGTTGACAATTTTTATTCTCAACTAACAAAAGTGTACTCACCCATGACGTTGGCTCAGTAACCTTGGTGATGACATCCAGACTTTCCATATTGTCCAATTCCTTCTTCAGTCTATCATGTAATGAGAATGGAATTTTCCGCGGTGGATCAATTTTAGGACAGACATCCTTATTGACAATAATGTGACACTCACCAGATAGACAGCCCAATCCATCAAATACAGATTTATACTTAGACAACAGACTCTGTAAAGTCATATTTTTATTAATATAATAGGACTGTAAATGTGATTGAACATGACAATTATTTTCATATGAGTGTGACTGACAATTATTATTGTTGCCAGGATAATTACTTAACTCTGACATAAGACTCGTGACTTGCGACTAAGTTTGACTCATTATTCTGACTAAGACTGACAATCATTTGACTTTTCAATATTAAAGACCCTTTTAATAAGACGTAGCAGTGAACATGTATTTTTACCAATGACAGTCGGAGATGGCACATTTGCAGTAATAAAATTAATTACTTTTGACTGAGGTTGACTATTTATATAATAAGTACATGCAAGCTTTTGTTGACCTAATATTGGTATTTTATTTCTACAATAAGAAGACATAATTTTAGCATGACGAAGTGAAAAAATCTAGGTGACATTTAATGACTGAAACAAATTATATGACATAACATTAGCACTACCTGCTATCTCTAAAATACATTGCACATTAATATTATTAATTGTAAAATTAACACAATCAGAATTTAAAGACAAACTTGAATTTAAATGTCCGACGAATAAATAGTTTGACTGATTACCTTCATGCGTATCACTAGCCTTTACTTGAACATATTTTACCATTTTAGACTTACAAAAAGCTTCATAATGCCCTATAATTTTACACTTTCTGCACTTTGCATTGCGAGCAGGACATTTAAACCGATGAGTTTGACCACACCGAGTACATTTGTTCCTATTTTGAGACTGTGACCTGCGACGTGTTTATGCGTGTAATTTGCACGGTATAAAAGAATAATAATTCAATTATTGAGTCCGTCGTTACTAAGCTCCGTCGCGTACTAACTTGTTGTAAGGATACGACTCAGATAACGAAATATACTCTTAATTTATCAATAAAAGTTTTAACTTAATAGTGGTTTGGCGTTAACTATTAACAACAATCAACAGGGCAAGACCCTACATCGTTTTGGTCCTTCGAACCTTTATAGTGAATTGCGTGGCATTTTCCAGTTGCGTTAGGAAATCAGTGCTGTTGGTCAGCCAGAAGCGGGTCTCACAAGCAGCATTGAGACGTTGCACATAACGTAAAGGAACAGCCAATAACGAACCAGCGGGGGATGAAATCTACTGCTACAAACAGGTTAAAAACACCAGCAGAGATAGAGCCTACTGCTACAACTATCAACGGAGATAAATTTTACTGCTACAAACTACTTATCAAACTATCAGCGGAGATAATGTCTACTGCTACTTCGACACTAAACGCGCCAGCCACTGGCTATCGACAATGTCGAAAGAAGACTACTTCCAATTTACGGAACTTATAAACAAACAAATTAGCTATGAAAACATAAAAACTCTTAAAAAGAACTACAAAAAAGACTCTATGGGTAGAAAATCCATAGATTATCTCAATAAGCGAATCGATGCTTTACAATCCCTGTGGGATGAGTTTCGAGCCAATCACCAGATCATAAAGATGTATGAGTCTACCGAAAAAGACCTTGACTACTTTAAGAAGAACCAGAGACATGTTCGACGAAACCATGCAATCAATGATCCAATTACGAAATAAGTTGGTAGATGAACCTGGATTTTCTGGCATATCTCAATTAAAAACACCAGAATTCCAAGGAATATCGCATTTTGATATAGCTCAAGAATATCATATTGTTGGTGAGGAGACAGATAAGCACTTATAAGCGCTGTTATGTAGTCAAATGTGTAACTTTAATGCGTTGTAGCGAACAGTCACTAAAACTTATCTGAATGTTATAAAAGAAAAGTGGCAACTTCAAGATCATTTAAAAATATTACAACCTAAGTGGGAAGCTATCGACAAGATTCACTGGGAATTAAACTACTTACTACAAGGAAACAACAAAGACTGAGGATAAATTCGATTATTGGGAGAAAATACACGACAACTTTAAGGAAACTTAAATAGGAAAATCTTTGAATCATCTCATTTCGAAAGCGCAACACCGCGTATCAAATTACCGGAATTTAACGGAGCTTATAATAATTGGATCTCCTTTAGAGACTTATTTTTTAAAATGATTCATAACAACCCCACATTGGATAAAACGTAAATGAAGTTCCTAAAATCTAAACTAAGAGGCGAAGCAGAAAAGTTTATTAAACACCTTTCCGTGAGTGCAGATAATTATGACTCAGGTCTGAATATCATTCAACATCGTTACGATAATATGAAATTACTTTTCACCTCATACATAGACACATTTCTCAACCACTCATCTATCGATAAACCAAAACGCAAGTAATTTAAAAAGGTTACACGATACAACAAAAGAATGTTTAAACGCGCTTGAGAACATCGGCACCGATATTCCGGCGTGGGGCCCACTTATCGTGCATTTACTATGTTCATGCTGGATGACGTCACTTACTTTTTTATATAGTCACTTATGGTGACTATATAAAAAACATGAAGCATTCAAGAGAGTTCCCGAACCTATACGAATTTATGGAATTTCTGAAATTGAGATTTTTGACATAAGAAACATCTCGGACAAAAAAGAGCGGTCACAAACAAAATTATATTCAAGATAAAAATTGTAATAACTAAAAATTATAAAGACGCGGAAAAGTTTACAAAACCCTATCATTCATCGTTACGAAAATGACCACTGCAAAAATGATCATACGCTGATGCAGTGTTCTACGAAATCAATTCAATTTCAACTTTAAAAAAATCTTTATTTAACATAAAAATATAGTTATAGTTTGTACAATTCCAGTGTAAGTTAATCCTAGAAGTACAAATTAATGATCCTGTTATGATATGTGCTCATCTTAAACCTGTTTTAGATACAATTAAAGAAATAATTACCGACATTATTGAAATGCACATATTAAGTGACGTTCCATCCACACAATATAGAAATAAAACAATGTTTCGTTTAATCGAAAATTATATCAATGTGAAAAATTGATTCTATTATATGGCATTATAGCGAAAAGGGCAATGGTAAAGGAGCTCTGGATGGTGTTAGTGGACGCATAAATAGATTTTATGATAGATCTGTTGCAATGGGTAAGGACGTGTCAAACTATAATCGACTCATGACGTGCTTATATATGCATAGACAAATTTGGAATGTTCCTGAAATAGAAAAAAAATGTTTATAACAGTACAACTAAGACCTTCAAAGGCGCCTGAAAAATACACTAACTAGCTTGGAGTCAAAAGGAACCTGATATAATACATGCAAGACAATTAATTTGCCTCTTGTTCGCCGCGCACGTAAAATGTCCTCACTTTGAAATTGGTCAGATTAAACTTCAATGTAGAAATCAAAGTAATAATCCATTTACACCTGGTGCTTTAACCCGCCATTAGTCATTAGTCCGCATGGATTGACCCAGAGGTGCAGAATTTGATCCGTAATTATTTTAATGTTATTAGTTCTAATTTGCGCGCTAGATACCTTCAAATGACTATATAGTGAGCTCGTACCCCCGGCTATTTCGAAATGGACGAACATGATTCCAATTCTTGTCAAAATTCGGAAGAGGAATCTACTGAGTTTGTATCTTTAAATCCAGTACCTACATCAGATAATTTATTTCAAAGAAGAACTGATCTAAATGATGTACCATTGATCTACATTCGTCAAGGACACTACCTCTCTAAAAATTGCGCTGTGAAATGGAATATTGAAGAACCTCCGAGATCAGTACGAACGCGAAGCCACAACATTATCAGAGAGCGTCCTGGTCCGATCAATGAGGCTAAGGATGCCCGAACATCTTTAGACTGCTGGATTTTAATGTACCCTTATAATTGCTGCCTGTTAGAGCAAGTCGTGATTTACACTAATATTTACATTTCTGCAATCCAGAATAAATTTCAAAGAGAAAGAGACTGTTTACCAACTGACTTGATAGAATTGAAGGCTCTATTGGGTTTACTTTATTATTTTGGAAAGTTACGTGGTGCACACTTGAACACAAATGATTTTTAGGCCATAGACGGTACTGGATCGGACATTTGTATAGCTGGTATGTCACGCCAATGATTTCACTTCTTGCTTCGATGCTCTAGATTTGATAAATACTCGTGAACAAAGACGGCAGAGTGATAAATTAGCTGCAATAGGAGATTTTTTTCCGGGTTTTGTTACAAGAATAAAGAAACATTATTCTTTGGGTGATACAGTTAAAATTGATGAAAAACTTGAACCGTTTCGTGGACGCTGTCCATTCAGACAGTACAGTTCTAGGCACTCGTCGAAAAAATAAACAAAAGGACGCGGATTAAAATCAAGATACTTCGGCTTTCAACCTAACTGTACCTTATTGTCATACGCACCCAAAAAAGGAAAAGTTGTGCTTCTTGTGGCCCAGTGGTTGAGACTTCAAGTCTTACTCGGGAGGTTCGGTTCGATCCTCCATACGGGCACACACCTCTGACTATTCTGAGTTATGTGTGTTTTAAGCAATTAAATATCACTTGTTTTAACGAAAGGAAACTCAGTCAAACAGCGTGACGACAACCAGTATATTTTTCAGAATAAAGGCGTTCAATATAGGCGTTGCGCCTTTTATGTGGAATTGTACAGTTACACCCACTACGCAACTAACATCAACAAAGAAACTAATTATTCTTTAATAATATCCAAAATACAATTTACTTATCAAGCAATGCTGATAAATTATAATTTTATAATTAGTTACATATTTCTAATAAATAAATCGTTAAAACATAATGTATACTATTATTATTAACTATTATGACTATCTGCATAATCCAACAGAGCAATTACTTGTTCTTAAGTGTTTTATTATATGTAATATACACTACATATAATATCACCTATTGATCATTAATAATAACTCAATTAAATATTTATATGTTTCAATTAAATAAACAAAACTATGATAGATTAATTAATATGGAGTAGGTCAGATTAATTAATATTGAGTAGGTCTATTGGGTAACTTCTAATGAGTATTGCCAGTACTATTTAACACTCGGCCATCCTGCAGAGCCCGTGTCCCACGGGTGTTCTGTTGTACGTCACGTCCTGTGCCTCCAGCATTAAAGTTGCCATCCTGTAATAAAAATAAATTACGCAGTAATGATGTATAAAATAAATGTTTATTTTTATAATTTCCTTTTTGAATAAAGGCTTGAACACAGTTCTCTTTTTTTTTAAATAAATGTATTTAGTATTAGTAGTAGTTTTAATAAAATATCCATATTTATCCTGAACTTGATCACACAGCTGTCATTCCAAACAATCTTTAAAATAATAATGAATCCATATGTAAATTACCAAGACTTGATCACACAGCCGTCTTTTTAAAATTGTTTTTAAAATAAATAGTGAATTTATTTTACTAAGACTTGATCACACAGCCGTCTTTTTAAAATTGTTTTTAAAATAAATAGTGAATTTATTTTATTAAGACTTGATCACACAGCCGTCTTTTTAAAATTGTTTTTAAAATAAATAGTGAATTTATTTTACTAAGACTTGATCACACAGCCGTCTTTTTTTAAATTGTTTTTAAAATAAATAGTGAATTTATTTTACTAAGACTTGATCACACAGCCGTCTTGTTTTAAATTGTTTTTAAAATAAATAGTGAATTTATTTTACTAAGACTTGATCACACAGCCGTCTTGTTTTAAATTGTTTTTAAAATAAATAGTGAATTTATTTTACTAAGACTTGATCACACAGCCGTCTTTTTAAAATAGTTTTTAAAATAAATAGTGAATTTATTTTATTAAGACTTGATCACACAGCCGTCTTTTTAAAATTGTTTTTAAAATAAATAGTGAATTTATTTTACTAAGACTTGATCACACAGCCGTCTTTTTTTAAATTGTTTTTAAAATAAATAGTGAATTTATTTTACTAAGACTTGATCACACAGCCGTCTTTTTAAAATAGTTTTTAAAATAAATAGTGAATTTATTTTATTAAGACTTGATCACACAGCCGTCTTTTTAAAATTGTTTTTAAAATAAATAGTGAATTTATTTTACTAAGACTTGATCACACAGCCGTCTTTTTTTAAATTGTTTTTAAAATAAATAGTGAATTTATTTTACTAAGACTTGATCACACAGCCGTCTTTTTAAAATAGTTTTTAAAATAAATAGTGAATTTATTTTATTAAGACTTGATCACACAGCCGTCTTGTTTTAAATTGTTTTTTAAAATAAATGGTGAATTTATCTTTACAAGACTTGATCACACAGCTGTCTTTTACAAATTGTTTTGTCATAACTAATGAATTAACTGTACTACTTTTAATGTAGTAATTTTTAAAAAGTAAAGAAATTGGTCTAAAAATAAATTATCACACAGCAATAATTTAAATGAATAAGTTTGATCACACAGATGTCATCCTTTCTTAAAGAAAATCTAAATCACTCCATTATATTGCTAAAAAAATATTTACATTATATTGAAATCTATGTAACGTTCCCCGTAATAATTCACTATGTATGCAATATGAACATATTAAATTTAAATAGAAATAACTGTATAGGATTGACTACATGATATTTATTCAAATTAATCATTATATATTTTTTTAATGTTATTTTGAATAGCTACAGTTAAAATCAGTTATCACTATTAGTATTAATATTTCTTACAATTTTATTTTATAGTCATAGTAATATACAATTAATTATTTTAATATATAGGTGAACAAGACTCATCATAATAGACTTATGATGTAATAGGAGGGTTAGCCTTAACTTTCCAACAGGTCTATTAAATCATCCCTATCTATTTCTCTATCACTACTTGAACTGTCATCATCCGATATAACTGTTTTATACGGCCGAAGAGTCTCTCCACGGACAACGGCACTAAACTTTTTATAGCCTTTCATACCTTTGATACTCGCAATAGTGTAACGATCTAATGAATGCTCCGCTTTACATACTTTATACGGCCCTGTGTATCGCCCAATAAGTTTTTTCGTGACTTTTGCGGTTGGATCACTAGATACGCCACCCTTCCATAACACTAATTGTCCTACATTATATTTTAAACATTTTTTCCGTGTTTTATCGAATCTAGATTTCATTTCAGTCATGTTTCTGTCAATGTTAAGCTTAGCAGTTTGTCTATTAGCCTCTAATTCCTGAAGTTGTGATTCACAATTTATCGAACCATCTGAAGGAAAACCTGGGTAACGCGAATTTTTGTGACCAAACATAAGATTAAATGGAGAAAACCCAGTAGTTGAGTTTGGTGTGTTATTTATTCCCCACACAATCTCGTCTAATTTAAGGTCCCATGTACACTCACTGTCAGATAAAGTATTCAACCCGTTGAGTAAAGTTCTGTTTACACGTTCAACCTGCCCGTTAGATCGAGGACTAGCGATAGCATTTAAAATATGTTTAAATTGCATTTCTTGTGAGAATTGTTTAAAATATCTACTCGTAAATGCCTTCCCCCTATCAGTGATTACTCTAACTGGAAACCCAAATTGCATCATAATTTCTTTTACAAGCCTAATTGTTTCTAATGAGCCACAGTTTTTAGCAGGTCGCGCAAATACAAATTTGGTAAAGGCATCAATAAGTTACTATACTATATCAATATAAGTTACTATATATATACTATAACTAGTACGTACACGTTATTTTTACGCGTCTTTATGAAAGGACCTAAATGGTCAACATGCAATGTATGCATAGGTATCGCTGGTTTATTTATTGGATATAATTCACCTTCCAATCTACCGTAATTACCCTTGTTAAAAGCGCATTGCAAACAGGAATTAATGTATTTTCGTATAAATCTCGTCATCCCCTCAAACCAAAATTGAGCTTTAATAGATTTCTCACATTTTTCCAAACCTAGATGTCCTACCTGATCATGAAGTTTTTGTAATAACCCATATTTTGCCAATTTTGGAATCACGAAACGCTCTCCGCCTACTGTTTTTCTATATAGAATTCCGTCTTTAACAATGTAATCAAGAGATAAATTAACTTTAGGATCTTGTTTCAGCTGAGTAATTATATTTTGTATTTTATCATCTTGCATTTGTAATGTCAACAGCCAATCCGAATTTTGAATCATTAGAACTGAATTTGTACAAGGGTTTCTACTCAACGCGTCCGCGTGTTTCATACGCTCACCTGGTCGGTATTCAATTTCAAGGTCAAAATCTTGTATTGCAAGCCACCAACGGGCTATGCGAGGAATAAGATCTTTTTTTACTAAAGTGGTTCGTAAAGCTGCACAATCAGTTACTACTTTAGTCTTAACGCCAGTTAAATAAATTCGAAATCGTTTAAGCGACTCTACAACGGCAAGCGTTTCGAGTTCGTAACTATGATAATGTGCTTCTTCTCTACTAGTAACTCGACTAAAATATGCTATAGGTTTTAGGCTACCATCTTCCTGGACTTGCAAAAGAATTCCGCCTAACCCTACTTTGCTTGCAGTATGTAGTTCTGTCAACGCGTTCCTATTATAGATACCTAGAATGGGTCGTTCAACCAATCGCTGTTTTAAAGTCTGATAAGAATTTTCTTGAGCGGGACCCCAATACCATACTACATCCTTTTTTGTAAGTTCTGTAAGGGGACGTGCAATTTGAGCGAAACCGTGTATAAATTTTCTAAAATAAGAAGTAAGGCCTATGAACTGTCGTACCTCGTGTACATTTTGGGATCTTTTATATTCCGCCACACATTTGATTTTAGCCTCTCCGGGCTGTATTGTGCCCGCTGATATTTCATGCCCTAAATACGTAACAGTGTTTTTTAAAAACGCACATTTATCTAAATTAAGTTTTAAATTAGCTTGTCTTAATAATTTTAAAACCTTTTATAATAAAATTATTCCTTCAGCAACTGTAACTGTAGGGATCATCATGTCATCTAAGTAAAGAGCTACGTCTTGTTTCATTTTACTAAGTGTCATTTGTATTAGCCTAGAGAATACGGCTGGCGCATTTGCCAGACCAAAAGGCATTTTTAAAAATTCGTATTGTCCTGACGGAGTAACGAAAGCAGTTTTATGTATTGATGTGTCGTCAATCGGTACCTGATAATATCCTTGAGCGAGGTCGAGGGTAGTGAAAAAAAATTTTCCCGACAACTTAGTCACTTGGTCTTCAATATGCGGTAATGGAAATCTATCTTTTAGAGTCATAGCATTTAGTGCTCTATAATCAATACATAGTCTGTAATCCCCATTTTTCTTTTTCACAAGCACAACCGGACTAGCATAATCAGAAATAGATTCCCTTATTATCCCTGCTTCCAAAAGATCTTTTATCTTATCGTCTACGATGCTATTTTCTTTATGAGATAACCTATACGGCTTACAATATACAGGCTTATTATTTGTGGTATTAATACGCATTTTTATTAAATTCGTGCAACCCAAGTCGGAGGTGGATGTTGCAAATGAGTCTGCATAAGTATTTAATAATCGTAATAACTTATTGTTCTCCTCGTCACTAAGATAACCCTTATTTAAATTGGAAAGGCTAATTTCCCTTTTCTCCAATGTACAACCACGATGTATACTCAGCATATTAATGTCTTTATTACTCGGTACGTACAATAAATCGGACCTAGCTATTAATCTATGAGCGTTCCAGGTAATGTCGTCATACCCTACATTAATAATTTTTAAAAAGCAATTTTTAGAATTTACAATAACTGACGGTATTATATATGCTAAACTTCCTAATTGCATTCCCACAGTGTTTGTCAAAAACGTGCATTCGGCTGCGACTAAGTTTTCACATTCGATATACACCTCAACGTACAAACTTGTCTGGTTAGGTACCGTAATGTCGTTTTTTAAATAAACAGGGTATTTAGAAAAGAAATCTTCCGAATATAACTCGATATCTTGCAAAAAATTTTTTACAACTTTACCTTGAATAAACTGTACACTCGAACTTGTTGTCACTAAGCTAATACCCTCATTATTAATCATCGTTTGGCCAATTATTAAATCAATATCCGATGTTATGAAATTTGTTATTTCGACTAACCCCTTTATTATTAAATTATCAATTGATACAGATAAATAACACGACCCTAAGGAAACTACAATCGGTCCGCCGAACCCCCTCATTGTGGTAGAACTTTTTTGAATCTCAAGTCTTAAATTTTTAGCTTTAGAAAGGGTTAAAATATTCAGTTTGCTACCGGTATCAATATAAGCTATCAACTGGTGCCCATTGACAGAAACACGTTTTTTATACAAATCGACATACATATTATAAGTTATATGTAAAATGTCACCAACCTTTTGTCCTTGTGGACGGGATGAGTTTGCGAACCAACATATTGCGGTTGTGTGGCCGACACGTTGACACGTCTCGCACCTTTGTTGTAGTCTGCAGTCCTGGGCCTCGTGGTCTGGTCGTCGGCATAAGTAACAGGTCCTAGGCGCCAACTGCTGTTGACCTGAGGGTATGTTGGTTGTTCCGCCGATTCCCCTTCTCCACATAGGTCTTCTTGCGTTGTAGGTTGTTTCCACTCGTCGATAATTCTCTAATGAAGATAGGTAACCGAAGTAGAGTTGCTCAGGGCCTTCACAAGATTATGCCTTCGCGTTAGCACGTAATTCAGAGGGCAGTCCACGAATTATACATGAGTTAGCTCGTTCACCATCAATATTACACTTCTTCAGGAGAGAGAGCTTGTCGTGATAATATTTGGTCATTGTCTCAGCGTCTTGTTTAGTTCTCGCAAGCATCTTCTCTAATAAATCTACATAATCTATAGATCGTGGAAATGCAGTTTGAAGTGCTTGCTTCCACTCCAGCCACGTGAAACTGTAATCATCAAGGTCGTCGTACCATGCCCTTGCCGCACCTCGTAGTCGTAGTTGCATGACGAATATCCGATCCGTGTTAGTCCATCCGTATACATCAGCAAGCTGATCGATTTTATGCAACCAGCCCTTGATATTGCTGCTACTGTCTTCAGGCCGAAACATTGGTATAATCTCAGCGTCGGCAGGAGAAACACGTCTTCTTTTTGATATTAAGCGTTCCGGCTTGTCGGAACAAAAAAAATTTTCAGAAATCGTGTCGTCCGATTCATCTTCAGAATTGGAGATTGTAGAAGTCCGTCTTCGTTTTCCGAGCCCATTAATATATGGTCCAGACATTTTGAAGTTCTGATCCCACTTCTGAGATTTTAACGAAAGGAAACTCAGTCAAACAGCGTGACGACAACCAGTATATTTTTCAGAATAAACACACAATATAGGCGTTGCGCCTTTTATGTGGAATTGTACAGTTACATCCACTACGCAACTAACATCAACAAAGAAACTAATTATTCTTAAATAATATCCAAAATACAATTTACTTATCAAGCAATGCTGATAAATTATAATTTTATAATTAGTTACATATTTCTAATAAATAAATCGTTAAAACATAATGTATACTATTATTATTAACTATTATGACTATCTGCATAATCCAACAGAGCAATTACTTGTTCTTAAGTGTTTTATTATATGTAATATACACATCACCTATTGATCATTAATAATAACTCAATTAAATATTTATATGTTTCAATTAAATAAACAAAACTATGATAGATTAATTAATATGGAGTAGGTCAGATTAATTAATATTGAGTAGGTCTATTGGGTAACTTCTAATGAGTATTGCCAGTACTATTTAACACTTGCTTTAACGGTGAATGAAAATATCGTGAGGAAACCTGTACTCCTGAGAGTTCCCTAAAGTTCTCAAAGGTGTCTGCCAACCCGCACTGGGTCAGCGTGGTGGACTATGGCCTAATACCCTCCTCATTCTGAGGAGGAGACCCGGCTCAGCAGTGGGCCATTGATGGGTCGTGATGATGATGTGGTTCTTGTTTCAACGATGAATCATGATGCAATGATAGATCCAGAAACTGGTGACAAAGGGGATTGACCACATTGTTTTTTTTGCCCTGAGCGTGCAAGCAGTAAGGATAAAATTAATATGTTAAATTGTTAGGGCTACTTAGTAGTGTAGCGACCAGCACTACATCGACGGCAGCAAAGAATAGAAAGATAACTACGTTTTTGCGAAAATCTTTTTTTTATATAATTGAATTTAGAATTTTCTTTTTTTATCTGGACGTGTATTTTTTTTTATAAATAATCAAATTTTTAGTTGTTTTTTGACACGTATATAAAGACACCTACACACTATTTTTACAAAGTAACGAAGTACACACGGACATATACAATTGTACGCGTATGCGTCGTACAATTTGGCGCGTCGCTTGACATAAACAAAGATATCAGTTACTTAACCGTTTCGTCACGGGCGGTCGAGATTTTTTAGAATTGCGTACTTAATTATTATTATAATCTCTAATTTGTTAAACTACATTACATAGTACTATATTTAAAGAAATATGTATAACAGAAGAAATAAATTGTTGTTAAATTTGGCCAAAAAACGAAAACAAATTGATGTTTACAACAGTGAAGATCTCATAAATTTGATGGAAAATGCAAACATTGAACAAATAAATGAAGGTAAGTTTGTTTAGATACTTGAATTCAACATAACAATGCCCAGCTTAAAGCATTTTATCTGTTGTAATATTTTTTCTTTAAACTTTGCTGTTTGAGATTAACAAACCAAAGAACAAAAAGATATCTGTCACTTGTACGTTTCTACTTTGTTTGTTTATCAATTATCTCAATATACTCTACGGTTTCATTTTTATATTTGTGTTTCTTAAGTATTTTTTATGTATTTTTTTTACTATATCTTTTAATTTAAAGTAACTAAATTATTTATACCTATTATTAATGAATTCTTAAGTAACTTTTATTGAGTAATTATTATTAATTGTAATGTTAATAATGTTGTGTTAACTTTTAGGGATCGCTGATGAGTTCCTGCATTTAAACAGCGTTAATAGTATGTTATACACAGAAAATACAGCAGTCGCTGAATGTTTAGAGAAGTTGGAACTATTTGGAGATGATACTTTCAAAGAAATTCTTGACAATATCGATGAGACAGGTAATATTACGGTGCCAAGTCTAAATGTTGAGGATACAATTACAGAAAATAATAATTATAGTACACAAGATTATTCCGAACCGGTGATGCGGAGTGAACTGTTAGATACTTCTGAAACATTGTTACAGACGCCTGTATCTAAATCAAGAGCAGTAACTCCAGTCCCTAGCGGTTACGTTTCCTTTGGTTCCAGTCCGATTAATTTGTCTCCATGCAATAGGAAATATACAGACACACTAACGTCACTTAATCAAGTCGTTGATCGAATTCACGAATTAAATACTATTACCCCATTAACTCAGGAATCGAATACCTCTCAACAGGAATCTGTTATATATAATATAAGGCCACGGTCACCATTTGAACTTAGTACCAGCGCAACCAATTCAACTTGTGAAGCTTCTAGTGAATGTTCCACTCCATCATCAGCTACAGGAAGAAAGCGTCGTAAGTTTAACATTGATACGACTAAAAAAAGGCGAAAATGTAAGAAAGATGACTGGTTAGATACGAAAAGGAAATTGTTGGTTAATTTAGGTAAAGCCCATGTGTCTAGAGGAGGTAAGAAGCAACAAGGAAAAGTATTAAAACAAGCTTGCCAAAACTGCAAATTCCAATGTCATATAAAAATTACAGCAAAAACTCGAAAACAAATTTTTGACTTATTTTGGGGCCTTGGCGATCATACAAAACAATGGCAATTTATTGGGAAGAATACAAAGCGCTTTACTAAAAAGCGGATTACAACTGATAAAGATTCAAATAGACACTTTTCTGTTCACTACTTTTTACACATTGCTTCAAATGATGGTACTGTGGTAAAAGTGTGCAAAACCATGTTCAAAAATACTTTGAATGTGAGTAACCAATTTATTCAAAGTGGAATAGATAAGTATAATACCAGTACAGGAATATGCGATAATGATAAAAGAGGTGTACATTTCAATAAAAAGAAGGTTTTAACAGATGCTGTTATCAAAGGCGTATGTGACCATGTTAAATCATTCCGCGCCGTTGAGTCACATTATATTCGTAAAGACTCGAACAAAATGTATCTTGATAATGACTTAAATTTTGCTAAAATGTTTAAAATGTACCACGAATGGACTGCTGAAAATAATATTCAAGACAAAGTAAGCACACTTAGACAATATCGCGACGTAGTGAACTCGAATTTAAATATAGGATTTTTTATTCCTAAAAAAGACGCTTGTGATATCTGTACTGCTCAGAAAAATGAACCCAATACTAATGAACCAAATATAATTTATTTAAACCATATAAAAAAATAAAAATATCGCTAGATCACTAAAGTCTGAGGATAAAAAACTTGCACAATGTAAGTCAACAGAGGTATCAGTCGTAACATTTGATTTTCAGAAAATTCTTTCAACCCCGCATGGTGAAACTAGTTCTTTTTACTATAAGCGCAAGTTATCAGTATTTAATTTCACAATATTTGACATGGGATATAAGAAAGGAATATGTTATATGTGGGATGAAACAATTGCAAAACGCAGGTCTAATGAAGTGGCCAGCTGTTTGTACGATTATATAAAAAAAGTTGCAGAGAAGGGTATCAAAGACATACGTTTATGGTCTGATAATTGTGGCGGCCAGAATCATAACCGCTCAGTTTTTCTGACGTACTTGTATGCTGCTAAGAAATTTAATGTACACATATGCCACAGATTCCTAGAAAAAGGGCACACTCAGCAAGAGGGTGATAGTGTTCATGCCCTAATTGAACGATCTTCCAAAATGAAAGAGATATACGCCTACAGAATGGTATACTTGTGTAAGATGGTGCAAAGTAAATGGTGAACCTTATGAAGTAATTGAAGTATCTTCAGAGGATATTTTAGACTTCAAATCTGACACAAATCGACACACATGGATTAAAAATTCCAATAATGAGAAAGTTAAATGGAATCAAGTTAAAGAGGTCAAAGTAGACCCGAAAGATCCAAATGTTATTAGTTACAAATATGATTTAGGTGAAGCTCAGGCGATGCAAATAGATTGCTGTCGACGAGCAAATACCAGAAATAGGCGAACTAATATAGTGTCACTAAAAAATGCTTACATCAATCCCCTGCCAATAACAGCATCTAAATATAAAGATTTGAATTCCCTTTGTGAAAAGAATTTAATTCCTCCGAGATACCACAATTTTTATAAAAATTTAAAGCATGCTACCATAAATAATAGTTCTACATCCAACGAAGAAGACTGAAGAAGAAGACTGCTTTTACAAGTTTGTAACTAAGTTAGATAATTTTTAACTAGATATTGAAAAATAAGCACAACGTTGATTATAATTATGAAAGTGGCATTAAAGTAATTGTTTGTGATATTGTTAAAATAAGATTGTTTAATAATCGAAGAAGTTAAAGTTATAATCATGTTGATTAATTTTAGAGTTAGATATATTTTTTCAAAGTTCGTATAGTGTCATAAAAACAAGCTAAGTTTAACTTGGCAACCATAATACGGGTTAAGTTCCTTTGTATGATTACAATTACAATTTTTATTTTGTGAGGGAGAGATAATTATGAGAGGGATTATATTTGTTTAAAGTATATATAACAATAAGCTTTACTTATACGTACCTACTTACTATTAACACGGGTTCATTTTTGGAAGATTTTATTGTAGGTTGTACCCATAAGATTGTTTTTATTTCATTATTACTGAAGATTGTCACTCATAAGAAATATTCTTCTTATAATTCTCTGTAATGACACACTGATACTTTGTAATATGATTACTGTGATTAAAACAAATCGTTAAATGTACATAACTCTTTTATTAAACTAAAAAGCTCATAATATTAATAAGATAACTGCAAAATCAATAGCAAGACGTTTAGAATTACGAAGTATATTAAGACAACTACAATATTTTGCCATCAAACACAATCACACTTTATTTGTTGTCGTAGTTAGATATCAATTATAAATAAGATAACAATTATATCCTTTTTTTAATAAAATCATTTAGGAATCAGAAAATAGAAAGTCCTACGAAGAAGCGAACATATGGCAGTTGACTCAGTTAGTTATTTATTTTGTGCGAAGTAGACAAAGACATCTGCCGTTTTTTTTTAAATATAAATATGTTAGTTAACTGACCTTCAGTGTTTTCTTCAAAATGCCATTTTAATAAAGTATTGCAAATTTGAAGAAGCTAGTGATTTTGTAGATATACGTTTGTTCTTTGCTGCCGTCGACATGCATGAGCGTCCGTCACCGGCAACGTGCCGACCAGGGTATACAATCTTAGTACTAGAAAACGAGCGCAAGCATCCAAATTTTTAAAATACGCATAAAGATGGCGCTGACGAACAAGTTTACGCTTGGCAACATTAGATGTCGCTTTAATACAAAATATCAGAGGTCAAAACAATTTAATTATCTGTGTGAAGTGTCAGTGTCAGGATTTTTCCATTTTCACACAGTTTTTAGATCGGAGCGTGTGGTTTTGTGTGATCATTTCATTATCTATTTAATCATATTAGTAACGTTTTTAAGACCTAAGTCCGTTGAGTTGAGCTTACTGTTCCTCCGGCAGTGCTATTTACGTTAACTAATCTAAATACGTTTTTGAGAGACAGGACTCGTTTCGTGTTTATATGTGCACAGAATTTTGTTTACTATGTCGAATACGAAATGCTGTGTTCCGGGATGTGAAAATAACGCAGGTTTGTCAGATTAATGTACTAGTTTTAACCCACCCTGGAAATATAGTCCTCATGACTCGTTTCTTCATGTAATCGTACTTCATGTAACTCGTAATGTCTCGATCAAATCTCCATTAGAAAATTGTTAAACTGACAATAACAACGGAATAACTTACTAGTTACTACAACTGATGAATAAATCATAAACAAGAAGCTCATAAACCCGTACGGCACAGGCAGTAGCACAAATTCATAATCATTGGGATCCAATATTCTCAAAATGAAAGGCTACTTTCTTATATTTCAAATTAATTTCAAGTTCATCTGACTTTAAACAAGTTTCCAAATCCAGAGAAGAACAATGTGCTATTTAATTCATGGGTCCGTTCTGTTGGTGGTGATATATTGGGCCATATTTTCAAATATCGCCGTGTATGTCACAAACATTTCGAAGAAAAATATTTGTGCAGATATAACAGAATTAGCAATATAGCTGTACCCACATTGAACGTGCCAGGTAATGCCTTTCATCGCAATATTATTATAATTTGAAGTTTACAATGCGGTATCGTCCGCGAAAAGGGCTAGTTTGACATTGCAATACATGGGAATATCGCTCGTGTACAGGAAGTATAAGATTGGTGAAAGGACTGCGCCTTGGGGTACGCCGGCGTTGATGGGGCGGGAGGTGGAGAGTGTCCCTTCTACTCTGTAGCGAAACGAGCGGTTTCACAAGAAGTCTCGTATGATGTGCACGAGTCTATCTGGCACTCCCATTTCGTAAAGTTTATAAATTAAACCGTTGTGCCAGACTTTGTCAAATGCCTTCGCTACATCGAAGAAGAGGGCTCCTGTTGGGATTCTACCGTGCTTATAATGAAAGGAGTGAAGAACGTGTTCCGTTAAGCGGTATGCCTGATCTATTGCCGAGTGTTCGGTACGAAATCCGAATTAGTCATTTATGAGCAGTCTCTTTTCATCAATGATGTTTTTGAGACGAACTAGTACGATTCTTTCGTAAACTTTGCCTAGCGTGTTTAGGAGAGAAATCGGTCTGTAGCTGGAGGGTTGGTTCCTGGGTTTGCCAGGCTTGTGGAATCCTATCACTATGCCCTCTTTCCACTGAGCGGGGAAGGCCGAAGCTGCAAGGAGGGTATTGAATATTGCTACCAGTAGGCAAATAAGATGAGTGGGGAAGTTTTTCAGTATTTTATTGGTAATCCTATCCGGGCTGGGTGCCTTTTTGGCATGCTGATTCCTAATAATATCTGCTACTTCGTCTGGTGATGTTGGTCTAATCGGTGGGTTCTTTAGTGGGAGGGAAAGCCTACGTTCGACTTCCGAATCTACCTTTAAGAGGTGATTGGGGTCTACGGGGACGAAACTGGGGGAGCATTGCCTCTCAAAACCGTCGGCTAAGCACTCGGCCTTATGCGCGTCGTCAAGGGCAAAACTGCCATCGGTTCTATGTAGTGGAGGCATGGCTGAAACAGTGTCGTTTTTCAGTGCTCTCCCCAAGGCATAGTATGTTGTATGCCCTGGCGTGAGCTCCGAAAGCCGTCTGAACTGCGGACGTCGGGGTTTTATAGCGCGACACTTTATATACTCACGCCAACGGTGACGTCATGAAGATTTGGTCTTTCTCACACGTCGTACTAACGTGTACCATTTATTTACATATATTGACGAAGAATTTCTTGAAAAATATACGAGTTAAAACGCAACCTTCTTTTACTCAACAAGTTCCAAGCAGCAACCAAAACCAACAGCCGCCAAAGTGGTGACCCCGACGTGAAACAGCCGCGAAAGTAGGTATTAGAAAAATAATATACTTTAGTACCCACCAATTTAAAAAAAAATATATAAAATTTTTTAGAACCTTACTTTTGAACTATAAAAATCTAATTAACTTTTTTTTTATTAATCTGTTACATATATAATATATTAATTAAGAATAAGGTAGTAGCATAAATTAATTAAACTAGCTCAGAAACTAAATATAACTGAGTAATCCGTTAACTCAGGCCGTCCCATACATCCTCCATCTTGTTTATTTAATTAAAATAAAATACACACAATACATATTTAAACATTAAAAAATAAATAGATAATTCTTTAAAAATAAATAGTTGGTTAATTTACACAAAAAAACTACGAAGTTTAATAACAATGTATGCAAAATGCGATTTAGACAAATGAAAAAAACAAATACACGTCACAGGTCCATCGATTAAATAAGATAATGTGTCGACTTAAGAATCGATCACAAATAAATCGATTTTTTATAATATTGAACTAAATGCAATTATTATGGTTGTTAATATTAATTGTTTTTTTATATTATATTTATTAGCGTACCTATATTTTTTCCATTTATTAAATAATTGTTTTTTTATTTATGAATGTTTTTTATTAAACTAATTATGAATAAACGAAATCGATTTTAGGACGAATAGTATAATAATTTTTTTACTTTCTAACCTAATGTTGGTAAGAAATCATTTTCAACATGTCAATTACAAGCCAAAAAATGAATTAACATACTCATTAATTTATTTTTGTAGATTGATATTACGAAAAATTGACTAGAGGCGTTATTTATTCAAACATCATTTTAGGTTTAATAGTTTTTAGCTGGGCGTTCTGCACAAAAAGAGCCCCAAATAGCCCCTTTAAACCAAAAATGATAACCGATTACATGTATAAATGTGGTGTAGATGTTGTAGACGAATTAAGTAAGATTATAATCAAACCCTACTAGACAGGATATCTCTATATTACCATCACTAAGTAAAGTTTTTGAAATAATTATACTAAATCAACTTTTGGAGCATTTTGAAAAAAATAATATTTTTCATAGTTAGCAATATGGTTTAACTAGGGGTAGGTCAACAACGGATAGTTTTCGGACTGCAGTGTCAGAACTGCAGCCTCGGGAGCGAGCGACCGGTTTTGGCGGAAGAGGCCGGCGGCTGATATGGTCATCAGCTCGTCGGATGAAGAGACTGACCAGATGACTAAGACTACGAATAAGGGGCTCATTTTGAGCAAAAAATCTAAAACGGGGCGACATCTCGCCAAGGCGAAGGCCGCCCCTAAGGACGGAGATGCAGAGGCCAGAATTGAAGAATTCAAGCTGGCCCTGCAAAAACGCAAAAATCGGAAGGACAACAATAACTCGGACACGGATTCCACAGCGACTCCGACGCCGGCCTTCGATCTGCCGGCAGACCCGTTTTCTCTCGGGTCGGAGGAGCTGCGGAATAGCGCCGCCCAGATCTCCACCACTATCTGTGAGGTCGCGCGGCGTTCCAAAAATCTTAAGGGCGGCTTCATGAGGAGGCTATACGACTGCTCGGCCGCCCTTACCAAAGTTGTGGAGGCACTCGCCTCCAAAACCGAAACGGAGGAGGCCCGCCGGGTCCGTGAAGACAATGGGAGACTTCGGCGTGAGGTGGAGCATCTGAAAGCCGAACTCAAAGCCCACCGGCGGGAATATGCTGAGTTACGCACGGAGTTGGCTAACACACCCAAGGCCGTACCCCCTACTCAGGCTCAGGACAACTCGGCAATCGACGCTTAGAGCATGTCTCATTATGATGCTCGACGCGCGGTTGTCGGGGATCGAGGAGCGTCTACCTCCTGCCAAGGTGCTCCGCCCGCCGCTAGCCGCAGACAAACGAGGTCCACTCCCTGCCACGTCTGAGTCTGCGGCCAGACTGATGCCTCCCCCTGCGACCGCTGGGCCGCTGGGAAGTGTCAAAAAGCAGGGAGGCAAAAAACCCCCACAGTTGCTTGCCGGAAAGCTGCGCGTGTTGTTGGACGGGGTCGCCAGGGTCGTTAGGCCCACTAAGATGGTGGACCTGCGGGTGACGGATCTAGATGACTCCGTCACCAAGGCCAAGCTCACGGCCGCCGTGGTGAAGGCGGGCAGCTGTACAGCTGAATCTGTCCGGGTCGGGGACCTAACTTCCGGTCCGTGGGGTATGCTGGCGGCTCGTGTATCGTGCCCGGTGTCAGCGGCCAAAAAGCTGGCTGACGCCGGAAGGGTTCTGGTCGGATGGAGCTCGGCCAGGGGTCAGGATCCTGGAGGAGCGGCCCTTGCGCTGCTATAAATGCATGGGTCTGGGGCACACAAAGTCCCTTTGCTCTTCCGGGGTTGAACGTGGTGGCCTGTGCTCCAGGTGTGGTGCCGATGGTCACAAGTCCACAACGTGCACGGCCTCGTTCCGCTGCGCCGTTTGTGCCGATCTCGGACGGCCGTCCGGGCACAAGATGGGAGGAAGAGGCTGCAAGCCCTTCGCTCCCAAGGAGAAAGCGGTCAAATCTCAGGCCGCAGCGGGGGTTGGGCGCCAGTCAAAAAGGCGCGAGGAGGTTGATATGTCGTCTTAATGGACCGGATACGACATATCAACTTTCTCCAGGGGAACGTTAACCACTCCGCCGGCGCGCAGGATCTACTGCTGCAGTCAATGGCGGAGTGGTCGGTGGATGTGGTCGTGGCGGCAGAGCCGTACCACGTTCCTCCCAACCCACGCTGGGCGGGAGACCTGGACGGATCCGTGGCGGTCGTGGTGGGGAGCAGTAGCACAGCCCCCCCCCCCCCTCGTTCCTTTAGAAAAGGGTTCGGGGTACGTCGTGGTGGGATGGGGAGAGTTCGTGGTTGTGGGGACGTACTTCTCCCCTAATCGCGTCCTGGCGGAGTTCGAGACGTACCTCGAATCCGTCAGGGCCGCGGTCTGCAGACAGGCGCCGAGACCAACAATACTTCTCGGCGACCTGAATGCCAAGTCCCAGGCGTGGGGCAATCCCGCCACGGACGCCAGGGGGAGGGCCGTGCAAGTGTGGGCCCTGCTCTCCAATTTATCCCTTCTCAACAGGGGGACCGCCCACACCTGCGTCCGGCATAACGGGGGATCGGTGGTTGATGTGTCATTCGCCACCCCCGCTGTCGCGCGCAGGGTGCTAAATTGGAGAGTGGTGGAAGGGGTGGAGACCTTGTCGGACCATCTCTACATAAGGTTCGAGGTCTCCACCCTCTCCGGGCCAACGGAACCCCGGAAGGGGCTAAACAAGCTCCCACGATGGGCACTCGGCCGGCTGGACAAAGAGCTGGCATTGTGCAGCGCTGGGGTTCCGCGGGAAGGTCGAGGAGCTGGCGGGTCGCATGCACACGGCGTTGCAGGAGGTGTGCAATGCGGCCATGCCCCGTGTGGGGCGGAGGCCGCCGCGTCGCCAGGTCTACTGGTGGTCGCCCAAAATTGCAGATCTTCGGGCAGCGTGTATCAGGGCGCGGCGGGCCTTCACTCGGTGCCGGAGGCGGAACGGCCTCGACCCGACGTTGGAAGAGGAGCTGCGGGGCGCTTACAAAGAAGCGCGGAAGACCCTGCAGCTCGCTATCAGTCGGGCGAAGGCGGTGGCCCGCGAGGAATTGCTTGCGGGCCTAGATCGTGACCCGTGGGGGCGTCCGTACCGCGGTGTACGCGACAAGATCTGTGCACACGGCGCCCCCGTCACGGAGACGATGCCGCCTGAGCCGCTCCGCCGGCTCGTGGGGGAGCTTTTCCCATCCCCCGCGGCAGATTTTGTCCCCCCCTGGATGACGCCTCCGTCAGACGAAGAGGAGGCGACGGCTGTTCCCCCTATAACAGAGGGGGAAATGGAAGTGGCCGTCGACCGTCTCCGGGGGAGGAGAACGGCACCGGGGCCCGATGGTGTGCCTGGGCGAGTGTTGCTGATCGCCCTGAAACACCTCGGGTCGATGCTCCGGGAACTGTTCAACGTGTGTCTCAGGACTGGGCAGTTCCCGAAGCAATGGAAGGAAGGTAAATTGTGTCTGTTGCCGAAGAAGGGCCGTCCACCGGGGTCGCCTTCGGCATACAGGCCAATTGTGCTGCTGAGTGAGACGGGGAAGTTGCTGGAGAAAATTCTCGCAGCACGTCTCGATCAGCACCTGGAGACGGAGGGTCCCGATCTAGCTCCCTGCCAGTTCGGGTTCAGGGCGGGCCGTTCCACCTTGGACGCCCTGTCCGAGCTGAAGAGGGTGGCCACAGAGGCGGTGGAGGAGGGGGACGTTGTCCTGGGCGTCTCCCTCGATGTGGCCAACGCTTTCAACAGCCTCCCACACACCACCTTGAGGGAGGCACTCCGCTATCATGGAGTGCCGTTCTACCTCAGGAGGCTGTTGGAAGCATACCTGGACGATCGGGACGTACTCTGGGAGGGGGTCGACGGGCGAATGGCACGGCATCGGGTGGGCTGCGGGGTTCCGCAGGGCTCGGTTCTGGGTCCCGCCCTGTGGAACGTCGGCTTCGACTGGCTGCTGCGAACGCCCCTCCTCGCTGGCATGAGGGTTATCTGTTACGCTGACGACACCCTGGTGACGGCGAGGAAGAAGGACTTCCGCGAGGCAGCCCGCCTAGCCGAAGTCGGAGCCACGCTCGTGGTGGACCGAATCGTAATGTTGGGTCTGAGGGTCTCCATCAGCAAAACGGAGGTCCTCTTGTTCCATGGTCCACGGAGAGGCCCCCCGCGGGGAGCGTCCATCTACGTCCAAGGTTCGGTGGTGGAAGTTAGGGCCCAGATGAAATACCTGGGCCTCACCCTGGACGGCAGATGGAGCTTCGGACCGCACTTTGAGGCGCTCGCTACCAGGCTCATGAAGGCCGCCGCGGCGTTGGGAACGCTACTACCCAACGTCGGGGGACCGGGCTCGCCGTGCCGGCGCCTCTATGCCGGCATCGTGCGAAGCATGGCGCTGTACGGTGCTCCCATATGGGTGGACGCTCTCACCGAGCGCAACATGGCCCAGCTGCGGAGAGCTCAGAGGGTCATCTCGGTGAGAGCTGTACGGGGGTATTGTACGGTGTCGTGGACGGCGGCGACACTTCTCGCGGGCGATCCGCCTTGGGCTCTTCAGGCGGAGGTTCACGCGGAAGTGTACCGGTTCCGAGCGAGCCTACGGGTGACCGGTGTGCGGCCCAGAGAGGAGGAGGTTGGACGAATCAGGGCTCTAGCCCAACGAGCCCTGATTCAAAGGTGGGAGGAGGATTTGAGGTCCCCCAGTGCAGGCCTGGCGACGGTCGAGGCGATCCGCCCTCACATCGTGCGCTGGGTCCAAAGGCAGCACGGCGTCCTGTCCTATCGGCTGACGCAAATGCTTACCGGGCACGGTTGCTTCGGTAAGTATTTGTGCCAAATTGCCAGACGGGAGGTGACGCCGGCCTGTCACGAGTGTGGTGCGGCGGAAGACACGTCGCATCATACTCTGGCAGAATGCCCTGGATGGGGACCTCAACGCCACAGTCTGGCGGCGGTCCTAGGTGGAGACCTCTCTCTCCCGAGCGTGATTCATTCCATGCTCGAGAGTGAGAGATGCTGGTCGGCCATGGTCGACTTCTGCGAGGCTGTAATCTCGCAGAAGGCGGCCGCGGAGCGGGAACGCGAGGGTGACGCCTCTGCAGACCCGCGCCGCCGAGCTCGATCGGGGAGGTGTAGGCGACAATTCCCACCACCCTGAATGGAGCCGTCAGGCAAGGGGGTAACCACTCTGGGTGTACCCTGAGAGCCCCCTGGCGTGCAGGCCTGCTATAAGAGTGGGCCGACCCGCTGAGGCGTCACAGTCGTGTGCGTAAGCGTTCCTGTAGCGCCTCCCTACAGCGGAGGTATGGTACCGTTGGTTTTAGTGGGTATGCCTTGAACCGCCGCTCGCCCAATGGCGGACGGCATCAAGGAGAGCCCCACATAACCTCCCGCTCGTCGGCGGGGAGTATGCATAAGGCGCATTTCCAACGCAAAAAAAAAATAAAAAGGTCAACAACGGATGCAGGAGTCGCGCTCCTCAAGCATATTTACGACGCATGGGAGAAATCACAAAATACAATTGGTGTATTTTGTGATTTGTCAAAAGCCTTTGATTATGTTCAACATGAAACGCTTTTAAAAAAAACTCAATTATTATGGCATTAGTGATAAAGGACTTGATCTAATTGCTTCTTACCTTACCCAAAGGATCCAGAATATTGCTATTAATGGTGAAAAAAAGTAATGGATCCTTCTTAAGAATGGGCGTTCCACAAGGTTCTATATTGGGCCCATTTTTATTCCTGATTTATATTAATGATCTGCCATACTACGTGAGGAATTTATTATATTATACATTGTATTTTTGCTGATGACACTTCTCTTATATTCAAAGTTAAGAGAAACCAACACAGTTACGACGATGTAAACAGTGCATTGTCACAGGTTCTTCAATGGATTACGATTAATAATTTAGTACTCAACGCAAAAAAAGACTAAATGTGTGGAATTTGCTTTACCCAATGTTAAAAAACAGCAATTCACCCTTTTATTAAATAATGAAATATTGAATTTAATCGACTCAACGATTTTTTTGGGAATAACTTTAGGCTCAAAACTTCAGTGGAACTCCCATTTATCATCTTTGGCGGGAAGACTCATCTCCGTAGCTTACGCAGTAACAAAAGTAAGGCAATTAACTGATATTGATACAGCCAGACTCGTTTATTTTAGTTACTTTCACAGTATAATGTCCTACGGCATTTTGTTGTGGGGCAGGGCCACGGACATAGAATCCATTTTTATTCTTCAAAAAAGAGCAGTTCGGACCATTTACAATCTAAGAGCTAGAGATTCCCTTCGAGATGTTTTTAATAAAATAGGTATTCTTACAGTGCCGTCACAATACATTTATTGTAACATTGTATACATTAGGCAGAACATTACGTTATTTTCCAAACCTGACACACACAGTATGAATAGTAGAAATAAAAATAAACTTGTAACACCATATTATCGTCTCCACAAAGTTAGTAATAGTTTCATGGGGCTTGGTGTTCGCATCTATAATAAGATCCCACAGCCTATATTACACTTGCCACTTCAGCAATTTAAAACTCGAATAAAAAAGTGTTTAGTAAATAAAGCTTACTACTCTGTACAAGATTATTTGAATGATGACAAAGCTTGGATTCAAAATGACGTTGATGCTCAGCTGAATGATTATACCTTTGTAAAACAGACTGATGTAAACAATGGCATTTTGAAAAGAGCAACTGTTGAGTTTCTTGCCAGTTCGTCTCATCAGGAAACTGCTTTCCGAACTGGTGGTAGCTTCAGACAAACTGACTAATTGACCAATTTTTGACGTATCAAAAGTACTTTGTAAAAAGTCTATTTGAATAAAATATTTTGAGTTTCAGTTTGGAACGACTGCAAAACTTGTGTAACAGGTCTCAAAAATTTTACCATAAATCACAGTATCGACCTAGCTGCAGTGGCTAACAGTACGGTATCGGCGTAATCTCTATACTCTTTAACTCCTGTATACCATTCTCCGCAACCCATAAGCTTCAGTTTATCTCAAAGAACGATTCACTTACCTTGGCTCCGCCGTAAGAGGGCGTGCAAAGTGTGCACCGCACACGGGCGGCATATCGAGCGCCTCATCACGTTCGAGCCTCCTTCTCAATTGGTAGGTTAAGTACGTAGAGGTCACATGTGAGCATTCGTATAGTGCTATTAATAGTTCTTTTGAGGCAGGTTTCGGCTTAATTATTGATATTTAAACTGGTCTAGTGTGATTATAATTCAATCATCCGTCAGTATAAAACAAAAGTGCAAAGAAATCGTAACTATGGTAAGTTCTAACCTATTTTTAAGAATAAATAAGGGCTTTTATTTCTTGAATAATATATGTTTTAGCATACAAAATTTGTCTTTATTATTAATTTTGAAAATGAAAAAATAGATGTTATGATTGAATACATTATTAATATGTATAATCTTGTAACAGAACCTTACTGGGGGCAGTGCAGTTGCAGTCTACTACCACCAGCCTGTGACCTACTAGCCAGCCTGCGACATCTGCGGCCAGTCTGCGACCATCCTACACCAGAATCCATCCTGCGGCCTAGCTGATCCGGACGCCACTCTTTGACCTACTGCTCTCATAGCCCACCGGCGTTCTACTTACCCGGGCGGACTGCCGAACTCTGCAGGCCAGCTGCTAGCGCTCGAGCTCTCTCACCTCTTCGCCTCACATAAACCATTACACCTCACACTCCTTTCACTCACGTAACCCTTTTATGACAGTAATTTTTTTTTTCTTGTATTATTGTAAATATATTCTGTAATCTATTTGGTTTTCTTTTCTTTTTTTTGTCTTAACGACAAATTGGCGCTCACCGAATCCAGACCCAACCTATCAAAATCCAAAAACAACACTTTTTCTAGTGTTTCCCTTATACAAACGCTTTGGATTTACCCTTTTTGGATTTCCTTACAGTAAATACTTTTCACTTTATTTCATTCATTCATATTTCATTTTAGTTTTTGGAGGTATCAAAGACTACTTATTTATTTATTTTAAATGGCTAGGATTATTAGATATGATTTATTGAATAAACCTGAATTAGAATATGAAGTACTACTTCGACTAGAACAGCCTGCTCAAACTGTAGTATTCCTTAAGAGGCAGATTATTCAGTTAGCTTCAAATGCTGAATCTGATGAAATTTTAACTTCTTCACGACCGGTAAAGGAAGATCTTCACCAAATAGAATCAAGCTTATGTTATTTAGAAACAAAACTGAATAAATTACTTCAAGGAGGGTCAAAGTATTTACGTTTGAAAAAAAAATGTTTTAATCATCTATATTATAGTTTTGAGAGAGTAGATATGGACTTACTAGATTCTGAGTGCAGACCAATATTTGACACTCTTAAGTCTAAATTTGATCGTCTTGAGAATAATTTGAACCCTATACATTTCTTCCTGCTGAAGGCTGCGCAAACACAGGCTGCCGCTTCTTCAGATGCTGTGGCCGCACCTCTTCAGGTACCGGCTCTAGCCACAACCCTTCAACTTGGTCCTCAGGTACATTCGGTTTCTGATAACTTTAAAGACCTCAGAAGATATACTTATAGTAGTAAATCTTGCCCCAGATCATTTTTACAAAAACTTAATGAATATTGCATGGCACGTAGCTTTAATAGAGACCTGCTTACGTCTAGGGCGTACGAAATCTTTACTGATAACGCGCTTCATTGGTTTAGATTTAAATACAGCCAAAACCCAAACTTAACTTGGGATGAAGTATCTATCTCACTAATCAAGGACTTTGGCGGTTTTGATTACGATTTTAAACTACTAGAAGGTATAAGAAGTTGTACTCAAGGGCGAGTTGAACCAATTATTATTTATATTTCAATTATATCAGGCATGTTCTCTCGTTTATCCAAAAAAATTTCAGAATCTGTGCAATTGAAAATTCCGAATTCCTTATCTTTCTGATAATCAAAGGAACATTGTGGATGACATTCTTAGACGCTTCAGGGCGATCTCTTTTGAGGAAAGAGGAATACTTGGCCGCACTAATCTTATCACTCACAAGATTGACACAGGTGACGCTCTGCCTATAAAACAAAGATGTTATCGTCTCTCTCCTGTGAAACAAAAGGCACTCGTTAATGAAGTAGATAAGATGTTAGGATGGGACGTTATTGAGCAATGCGAAAGTCCTTGGCTGTCTCCAGTTTTAATAACCCCTAATAAGAATGGAAACTCAATTCGATAATTCGTCGAGATGCTTATAGTCTACCACTCATAAGTATCCAAAATGGTCCCTCAGCATAATTTCCGTACCTGTAAACGTACAGACACTACAGCGCTGGTCTTCCGTGAGGCCTTCTATCTTGGAAAATCCTGTACCTACTTGCAAAAAAGAAGTTCGAAGATTTATTGGCACCTGTAGCTGGTTTAGAAGATTTATCCTAAATTTCAGTTCTATTGCAACTTCACTCAATAAATTAACCTGCTCAGGAAAGAACGCTCCCAAATTCATCTGGAACTCTGACGCTGCATCAGCTTTTTAAACATTGAAAGAAGCGCTAGTTACTGATCTT
This sequence comes from Limenitis camilla, assembly GCA_905147385.1. Classification (NCBI taxonomy): domain Eukaryota; kingdom Metazoa; phylum Arthropoda; class Insecta; order Lepidoptera; family Nymphalidae; genus Limenitis; species Limenitis camilla. The sequence goes on along the minus strand of LR990246.1, from coordinate 10,380,304 downwards.
GTTCCCGCTTGTCCAGATTTCGACCTTCCTTTTAATGTACATTGTGACGCATCGAACTATGGTACCGGCGCAATGTTAACTCAACATCAAAATGATGAAGAAGTTGTGATAGCTTATACAAGCAAAGCATTTAACAAAAAACAACAGAACTACTCCACTACTGAACGAGAAACGTTGGCTGTAATTACTGCTCTTGAACATTGGCGATGCTATCTGGACAATGGTAAACAATATACAATATATACGGATCAAGCTGCACTCAAATGATTTCAGAATTTATCCAGCCCTTCAAGAAGATATGCTCGCTGGACTCTTCGTTTATATTGTTTTAATTTCGTTTTGAAACACAAAAAAGGCAAAGATAATGTTGTCCCAGACTTACTATCATGATATAAGCCTCTAGATGCTCATGGTGTTCATCCTATTTCGGCAAAGGAAATTACTCCCAATCTAGAACTTGAACAATATAACAAGATTTTTCTTGGTTGCAATAACAACCGTGATAGTTATTCTAACTAAATGATCAAAGATAACAAATTGTATCGCTGTATCCACTCCTCTATAGAACTAAATGAAGATTTTATCTTGAAAGAAGTCCCATTACCTGAACAAAGGCAAATTATTATTAAGAATAATCATGGCTCTACTCAAGAACTTCACCTAGGAATCTTCAAGACCTACAAAAAACTCTTTTTACGTTATTATTGGCCTGGTATGTTTAAGGACATTGACGTCATAACAAATTGTGATATTTGCTCAGCTTTTAAACACCCTAATCATTCTCCTTATGGGATTATGGGCAAACCTAAAATTTGTTCTAGACCATTTCAGTCAATATCGCTAGATCTAATGGGTCCCCTTCCAATGACTAGAAAAAGAAATCAATATATTCTGGTTATTAATTGCAGTTTCACTAAATATACTGATATGATATTTTCAATTAAACGTGCTTCTACATCAAACATTCTTAATATTTTAGAAAATTCTCTATTTCTTGTTCATGGGGTACCACAAACCATCATAATGGATAATGGCCCTCAATTTCAATCTCGCGAATTTCTCAACTTTCTTAATAAATACAAAGCCCCATTTATATTTCATTCTTCATTTCATTGCTCTCAAGTAAGCCCTACAGAAAGATATAATCGCACTAGAAACACAGCACTAGCTTCTCTTGTTGGTGAAGATCACAGATCTTGGGATAAACATCTTCCTAAGATTCAGTTAGCAATGAACAGCAATGGTAACTCTATTACGGGTTATACTCCATCCTTTTTAGTATTTGGTAGGGAAACTATTCCTTGTGGTTCTTTTTACACTCAAACTCAAAATATAGAGAGCTCGTTTTCTTGCCTCGTGACGCATACGCGGTTAGTGCTGGTCTGCTCTTAGCCATTTTTTAATAAAATACAATTAGCCTTATAGATATCTCATACTAAAAAATAGTGCTGGCTATGATTTGCGACGAACTATAAGAGTTTAATGTCAGTGACACTGTATGGCGTAAGAATTATGTTCTAATCAATGCTGGTACATACTTCAGCGCAAAACTTGCTCCTAAATTTATCAAATCTAAAGTTATCTCTAAACTTTCACCTTTAGTGTACATACTTTAGGACACTAATGGTAATACGGGCAAGTGGCACATCAAAGACATTAAATCTTAAACTTATTTCTTTTTTAGCTTTTAGTCATTAATTATTATTACACACTATCATCATTCATCATCATTATTAATCAACATGATTCATTTTCTTGTTTTGTTTGATTTTATTATAACATTGTGTTCTTAAGCACATTTTCTCTTGGGTCGAAAATTTTTTAGAGTTGGGGGGAAAATGTAGTGATTTCCCACAGATTCCTCCCTATTTCTTTAATAAACAGTTCATTGTACATACCCATTTTTTGTCAACTATGCATAAATCATTCACAAAAACTGCAGATCCACGTATGTATTACACTTTATTTGGTTTTTTCTCTCTTTTACATTATATTTTCTTGATATTTTGTCTTATTCTCGTAAAACGAATTTTCTTCAAAATTTACAATTTTGACATCTTAGTGACAATTGTTTTCTTTATGTTTTTATATACTCAAGGAATATTTTTTACTTTGTTTACCTTTTTTCTTGGACAATTAAAAAGAAAACAGCGCAATTTTAAATACTGAACGTTTTTAAATTCAAAAGTCTTCATTATAAAGCTAGCGGAAGCAATGGTCAGTTATTCTTTCGCCTCCGAATAAGGAGGATAAGGATAAGGAACCTCACTGGGGGCAGTGCAGCTGTTGCAGTCTACTAACACCAACCTCGGAAGCCAGCCTGTAACCTACTATCCAGCCTGCGACATCTGCGGCCAGTCTGCGACCATTCTACACCAGAATCCACTCTGCGACCTAGCTGATCCAGACGCCTCTCTTTGACCTACTGTTTTTGTGGCCCGCTGCGTTCTACTTATCCGGGCGGACTGCCGAACGCAGCTGGGAGGGAGCTCTCTCACCTCTTCGCCTCACATAAACCATTACACCTCACACTCCACACCTTTCACTCACGTAACCCTTTTGTATCAGTAATTATTATTTTTGTTTTCTTTCTTCTTGTACTATTGTAAATATATTCTGTAATCTATTTGGTTTTCTTTCCTTTTCCTTGTTCTAATCTTTTTCTTTTTTTTGTCTTCACGACAATATGACTAGTGACCTTGTTAATATTTTGGTTAATCGTGTAATACAAGCGTCCAACTGCAACTTTCCTAGAAACGACCACAGAAGATAATTTACAGAGAATTATTATTATAGAAACCTTCCCAATGCAGAAAAAATTAACAGAGAATGGCCTGTGTAGGCCTATTTCGAACGATTCAACCTATTGTTACTGTTGTAAAATATTTGGTAAATCTGGCTAAATAGTTTGTCTGCTTTAAATTGTTTTTCTCATTGGCAACATTTATTATTAACAACTTTTTGTTCTTATACATGAAACAAGTGTTTCCCACAATGAAAATGTGAAAACTTGAGTACAAATGAATAATATGTTAAAAAATAAAACTACTATATATCAAATGCAACTGAGACTGTTAGAATTGAAAAAAAAAACATTGGTTACGTGTTAGAAAGAGTTATAGGCGTAATTAAGTTTTTATCTCATCAGTGCCTGCCTTTTTTCAAGGGTCGTCCAAAACATAACAATGTTATTTTTTTTAAAGCAATCGTTTACCCGTGAGGGGACGTGTTAGAATACTATTCCCCTCTCCCGTTAGGAGAGCATCTCGTAAGTGCCGAGTAACCCGCCATCGCCTACGACGGCGTACCAAATGGGCAACAGTTTATTCAAACTTGTACTAATGACGAACTCAATTTCGATGCTATTAACGCAAGTTTACCCTAAGATCAAGATCCTCAAAGTACAACCAATGGCGAAACTAGTAGCAACGTTACGAATACTTCGGTCATTTGTTTACCCTTTACAATGGAGTCATCTTCAATCTCCGATTACTAAAAACAAAAAAAAGAGTATTAGAGTATTGCGTCGCAGGTTCAGAATACATATATGGATTTTATGTTAGAAGATTTTATCGGCGTCTTTTCGTGTGGAAGTTCCGACTTTTAGATCTTTAGGTGAGATTCTAAAAATGAAAGTTAATATGAAAAGAAAAAACAAGTAAATAAAAAGTTAAAAAACTAAACCTATAAACAAAACTAAAACTCGAAAGGTTTCAAAGGAAAAGGGCCTTAGTTATAACACAAGATCAGGGAATCAGAGAGAAGCTAAACAAATGAAAATCAACATATGCTTAGGAGTAAGTGTCCAAGGGGATGTTATGAAATAACTGAGGAAAGATGTCAATCCATATTTAATTTCTTTTGGAGTCTTGGCAGTCAAACAAAAAAGGAGTGAATAATGCAATGTGCTTGTTGTATTGCAATAAAAACGAAAACCAGCTGAATCTGGTAAGTATTTAGAATTGTGTTAATTAATAAGAAGAAAAAGAGTGTTGTAGTCTGTACGCAGACTAACAGTATGACGGCTTGACTCTAATATCCTCTTGGGGTTATACTTTAGATTCAGAGCTTCAGCGATACTCTTAGAATACTCGCGATGTAATCAATAATTATTCTGTCGTGGCGGCGTATGCAATCCCCACTTCTTTGATTTGTGTTTATCAGTTGGCCAACATTAAGGTAACAGTATGCTACTCATATCAGTCGTACCAACATCAAATAATACGATGCTACTCATATCAGTCGTACCAACATCAAGTAACGGGATGCTGCTCATATCGGAGGTACCAACATCAAGTAACAGGATGCTACTCAAATTATAAGTGTTGCCAAGATCATAACAGGCGGTGTTCCTGACCTAAATTAATCATCATCACGACCCGTCAATGGCCCACTGCTGAGCCGGGTCTTTCCCTCAAACCTAAATTACGACCTCGTAATTTCGTAATAATCAGTTTTTTTTAATTTAACTAATCGCCAATAAAGTTAAAATTGTCAAACACAAGCGAAATTGAATAATAACAAAATTAAATTAAAGAAAATAAAGTTTTCATGAAATTAGCTGATCGTCAAAACTAAAGCATCACACCCGACACCCGGCCATCTTAATTCTTAATTATATCCTCGTAATCTTTATCTACCTGTTACAAAACATTTATCAGACTATAGTTATGTTGACAACCCCTGTTCACTACATTCACATGCATGAACTTTGCCCCGAACCGGAACACAAGGGCACCGGCGCGCGTCATCCATTCGACATGTGTACAATTCTATAAAAAAAAAAAAATATTTTTAAACATTTTTACATTACATTAATCTTAACTAACCGTCATTTAACCAATCTTCATTTTAAGCAACATTTATTATTTATTATCTACATTTATATTAATTTTAATTAAACTACCATGGAAGAAAAATTAAAAGTACTATATAAAAAACGAGCGGCGATGAGGTCCAAAATAACATCTTTTAATAGTTATTTGAATGTCGTAAAAAGTTGTGAGGTTCTAAGCCAGACAGATAAGCGAGCTTAAAAGTCGGTTCCAAAAATTTGAAACATATGGTGATTTCAATCAGATTCAGATGGAGATTAAGTTGCTGTGTGACGATTCTGACAATTCTGACTGTCCAAGGAAAATTCCATTCTCATTACATGATAGACTGAAGAAGGAATTGGACAATATGGAAAGTCTGGATCATCACCAAGGTTACTGAGCCAACGTCATGGGTGAGTTCAATTTTGTTAGTTGAGAAGAAAAATGGTCAACTAAGAGTTTGTCTTGACCCAAGAAACTTGAATGAAGCAATATGTAGATCACATTATCCAATACCTACTATTGATACTGTGCGATCTAAGCTACATGGAGCATCATATTTTTCTACTCTGGATGCTAGCAGTGGATGGGTTATTCGTCTTGATTTAGAAAGTTCAATGTTGTGTACTTTCAACACCCCATATGGCAGATACAGATATAAAAGACTACCTTTTGGAATTAATTGTGCGCCTGAAATATTCCATCGAATTATGACAGAAGCATTTGGTGTATTGCCTGGAGTCATGGTGTATGCTGATGATATTTTGGTCTATGGCAAGGATTGTCAAGAACATAATGAAAATCTACAAAGAGTGTTTAAAAAAGCTCAAGAAGTCAACCTGAAATTTAATAAAAGTAAATGTAAATTTGGTCACACACAAGTCAAATACCTAGGTCATATATTTTCACAAAGTGGAGTGTCACCTGACCCAGACAAAGTCCGAGCTATCAAAGATATGCCGTCTCCTGTCTGTCTCAAGGATCTACAAAGATTTCTTGGAATTTTAAATTATCTGGGTGGGTTTATTAAAAATATGGCAGAGGAAACTGAACCTCTACGTCTACTATTAAAAAAGTCTAGTGACTGGTCATGGAATGAGAGTCATGAAGCTACATTTACACGTCTTAAAAATATTATTTGTCAAGCGCCAGTGTTATCACACTATAATGTGAAAAAGTCAGTTGTCTTGTCAGTTGATGCAAGTCAGTCAGCAGTTGGTGCAGTCTTACTTCAAGATAATCATCCTATTTGTTATGCGTCTAAAACGTTAACATCAAGTCAACAACGCATGGCACAGATTGAAAAAGAGCTGTATGCCATAGTCTTTGGATGTATTCGATTCCATCAATATATTTATGGTAAAATTGTCACAGTTGAAACTGATCATCGTCCATTAATTACTTTATTTAAAAAGACTTTAGCCGAAGTTCCAACACGTCTACAGAGGCTAATGCTGAGAATTCAGTCCTATGACTTAAGGGTTGAATACAAACCTGGTACTAAAATGTACATAGCTGATTCATTGTCACGTGCAGCTTTACCTGAGTCTAGTGAAGATGAGTTGGATGAAGATGTTATGATTCATGTTAATATGCTTGTAAAAAATTTACCTATTTCAAAAGAACGTCTTCAATGGCTTACTGGGGCTACACAACATGATGAAAGTCTACAGCTGCTTAAGAAATATTATCAGGAAGGTTGGCCTGATAGAAAGTCAGAAGTCAATAAATTAGTCTTACCATATTGGAACTGTCGTCATGAAATTCACTCTGTTGGGAATTTATTATTAAAAGGTAATAGTCTTATTATACCTACAAAATTAAGATCAGAAATTTTGAAAATTATACACAGTGGTCATCAAGGCATAGAAAAATCAAAAAATTTTGCAAGAGGAGTTGTGTATTGGCCTTTGATGTCACATGATATACAAGAGTGTGTAGAAAATTGTGAACCTCTAATGTCACATAAAATCAGTTCATTTCCTTGGGAAGAGGTTGGAATAGATTATTTAAAATTCAAAAATCAGATCATACTTGTCGTTGAAGATTATTATTCAAATTACATCGAAATTGCTAATGTCAGTTCAACAGGAGCAAATGTCCTGATAAATGTTCTAAAATCTATATTTAGTCGACATGGTATTCCTGTAATTGTAAATTCTGAAAATGGGCCCCCGTATAATTCACAAGAATTCAAGCAATTCTTAGAGTCGTGGAGTATAACACATACAACATCTAGTCCATACCTGTCTCGTTCTAATGGATTAGTGGAATCTGGAGTGAAAATAGTAAATAACATACTTACAAAATGTTCAGAGTCAGGTGATGATCCACATCTTGCTCTATTGCAATATAGAACTACACCTAGGAATAACTTACCGTCTCCAGCTGAGTTACTGATGTCCCGTCGTCTCAGAACACTCATACCTACCGTTGTAAAACACCTTAAACCAAAAATAATGAGTCATAAGGTTTATAGAAAAATAAAACAACAGAATAATGATAAACAAAAATTTTATTATGATAAAAAGACAAAAAATTTGCCTAGTATAAAGAAGGGAGATAATATAATGTTTAAAAAATCACCAGAGTCAAAATGGCAACCTGGGAAAATTGTAAAGGAGTGTGAACAACCTAGGTCATTTATTGTCGAAACTCCAGATGGGTCTACATACAGAAGAAATCGTCAACATTTGTTATCTTCTCATTCTTCATGTGCAACGAAGGAGCAAATTCAAGAAAAGAAAATTGTAAGTCCAGTTAACAGTAAAAATATGAGTCCAACAAATGAAATGAGAATGGAAAATAGTAAAGAAAGTATTGAGGAGGGAATAAAAAGAACAGTAAGTGGTAGACAGGTCAAAGCCCCTGTTAGATTTCAAGATTACATGTAAAATTAATTATATACTAATATTATATTATAAATACATTGGTTTGTTAAATAATAATAAGTTATTGTCAGTCTGTCGCTTTGTTAACGTCAACCTATTGAAATCTATTAGTCTATAATAAAGTTTAAGAATAATAATTAAAAAAAAAAAAAAATTAAAAAGGGAGATGTTATGAGTATAATTGTCTATGTAAGTTGTTGTCTATGACAGGATATGTAAAACGTCATTACGTGACTTCTCCAATATGTCATCTCACGGTCGAGTCGTGTCTCATATATGTATTGTAATGTAATGATAATTATTAAAGTCTTAATTATTATCTACGTGTCTCAGTCAATATTAACAGGCCCATAAACACATACATAATACAGGTGCAGCTACAGACCGTGAGCAGTTTAAAGCGTCATATTTCACTTTAGAAGCATCAGCACATCTTATTTTGGACAACAATGCACGCAACCAGGAGCGTCCACGGTCAGAGGCAGGTTCAGAGTGTACAGAGCCAGATGGGCCAAACCAATCTAATTTCGTTCGTTTACCAAAGATAGACCTCCCTCATTTTGAGTGCAACTATCAGCACTGGCTCGAATTTCGCGATACATTTATGTCCCTCATACATTATAATGCATCTATTGACGACATTAACAAATTTCATTACCTCCGTGCATCATTAATAGGCAAAGCAGCTTTAATAATAAAAAATATAGATTTTAAAACATAAAACTACATAATGGCCTTTGATCTTTAACTGTGAACCGATTTTAAAAGAATCCAGTAATTCTCTGCGAAACTTGATAGACGTAACAAATAAAAACTTACGTGCGCTTACAACATTAAATTAACCTACCAGTCAATGGGATACTATAGTTATTTATCTCATGAGTAAGTTAGATAGTGTAACCGTACGTTTGTGGGTGGGACACAAAAAAACATTGAGTAAATATCCCACTTTACAACAATTTTTGTACTTCTATAAATAACAGAACAGATTTGCTGGAGACGTTAGTGGAACAAAATAAAAATAATATTAAAATTAAATTGGTAACAGCAAACGAAGTAGCAAGTCAAAAAACTAACTTTCAGTCTAAACATCATCACTTTTTACACAATTGTGAAACATTCAGAAACCGGTCTGTCGAAGATCGATTACAGCGTGCTAAGTCTTTCAACATTTGTTAAAATTGTTTACGTCCGGGACTCAATAGTAGTAAATGCCGACTTTACACTTAAATAAAAATACAGATAAATCCGTAACTCCCAACGAAAACATTACATTATTTACAAATCAATTTTAACATCATCAATTTTATTATCCACAGGTTTGGTGACAGTGCGCACGCGCAACTGACATCCACACGCCGCGCGGCTCCTGTTGGACAGCGGAAGCACCGCTAAAGTTAGCGGTGCTTCCGCTCACGATTGCTCGCGATCTTTGCGATAAAATAGAATTGTCAACAATGGTATCGAGCTCCACGGTAAAAGGTATTAACAACCAAACATCATTTTGTACACAGTCTTGCAGTCTCATTATTGAGTCGCACTGTGTCAACTTTAAAATGAATATTAATTGCAATATTTTGCCTCAATTAACCAATTGAAGTGTTGCCGGCATCATTTATTTTTATTTCTCATTTAAATATTCCATCGGATACAGAATTAGCCGATTCACAATTTAACGTGCTGTCCCCTATAGCAATTTAATTCGTTTCTAAGAAAATGTGAGTACGTAATAGATATCTTCGAAGGAAGTGAAGCTCAAAATATTTATATTATGCATAGCATAACTAGCCGATTAGTGGATAAACCTGCCGTGTTTATCAGCGAGCGCCAAGATATTGTAACTTGGACAGAATTTAAAGGATTATTGATTCAACATTTTGGAGACCCACGTAACAAAACATGTATAGCAATAGAGTTGGAAAATTTAAAAATAAAATCAGGGGCATCGTTTTCTGATTTTTGCAATAGAATTCAGTCTATGAGATCGGTCGTGTTATCAAAAGTAAACCAGATTGCCGATTTAAAATATTAGAGATAGCAAAACCATTATTTACAATTATATCTCTCTCAACGTCTTTCTATATAATTTACCAGAAAATATGGTAAGAATAGCGTATTAAATCAGCTCAGACTTTGGAGTCAGCATTAGCTATAGACTTAGAAGAAGTTAATTTTAATGAGCAATATAGTCAGAGAAATAGAAATACTCCATTGAATATAAAACCATTTAATCCGCAAAATCATTTTGCGCCTATGGTACAAACAAGTCAATTTCCCTATTTGAAATCTTACCCACAAATTGAAATGCATAAACAACCCGCATTTAGACCGACCGGATATAAGCCGAATTTTACTCCCTATAAATTTGTTATGCCTAGAGGACCCTATATACCCCCACCAAAAGTTAATCCTTCCTATGGACCCCGTCCTATACAACAATTAGGTTACCGTCCACATTTAAATGATGTGAATAATAGACCACCAATGCAGTTCGGTTACAGGCCAAACCTGCAACAAACAAAACCTATTACTAATGACGTATCCATGAGAACCGCACCACATAAACCAAGTTATTCCGTAAATGAAATGAACACTGACGTGGACTTTGACTATTCCCCTGAGTACAATGACAACAATGGTCAAATTCTTGAATACCAAGAAGACACATGTAATTATAATAACAGCGACTATAATGACATGACTTACTACCCAGAAGATGACGTGACACAGAAAGAAAAGGAAAAGAAAATGTAGTAGGAAATTTTCACGCAATAGCCTCTGACAAAAATCCGAAATAATATGTTTAAACTTTGACTATGACCTTAAATTACCGTATATTTACATCCCAGACATACACGGAAAATTTATGTTAGATACAGGTAGCACAAGATCCTTTGTTAGTCAGAAGAAAGCCCTTAAGTATTTTGAACAATTCAAATTTTATGAACCCTTTAAAGTTATAAGCACCCATGCAACTAGCACACACAACAAGGCTGTTGAAATCCCCTTATTTTCAATATTTAAAAGTGACGATCGTCACAAATTTTATATTTATGACGTAGACCACAGATATGACGGAGTGATAGGAATCGACCTATTAATAAAGTTAGAAGCGCGACTTGTTTTTGACAGGTTACGTAAAACGAACCTGAAGGTTCAGTTGGATAAGTCTGAATTTCTCCGTACAGAAGTGCTTTATCTTGGCATTACCATTACAAAAGACAGATTAAAGTCCAACAACGATAAAATAAAAGCAGTATTAGCTTTTCCATTAACAAAAACAGTTACCGAAATTAAAAGTTTCCTTGTTCTCGTATGATATTATAGACGTTTTATTAAAGATTTCGCTCGTGTGACACAACCGTTAACCTCTTGTTTAAAGAAACGGAATAAAATAATCATTGATCAAATAAATGTAAAGAACTTTTGACAAATGCACCCCTCTTACAATATCCAACATGACCACAGACGCTTCTTCAGTAGCTCTAGGTACAGTATTATCGCAAGGACAAATTGGTAGCGATTTGCCTATAGCATATACAAGTAGGACCCTGAGTGACACATAGTCACGTTATAGTACGATAGAGCGTGAACTACTAGAAATAGTTTGGCCCGTGAAACATTTTCGACCATACTTATTTACAATTTGACAAAATTTACTATTTACACAGATCACATACCTCTATTGGCACGTAAAGTGAAATTGGACCTTTTTGCCTCACCCTACCCTACCTGTAAATAATTCTATTCTTTTTTATTATCCTATGAATATTCAAACCTACCAACACTGGTTGGTTTGCAACAAATAGATAAGAAGGTTGAACAAGCTCCTTTAAAAATGAATGGTCTCTATGAGTGTTTGGTTTATTTATTACCCCTATTGTTTACGTTTAAGTAGAAACGTGTTACTTAATACTGTTTTACATGCAGCTTATTAAAGTACCTTGTAGATTTTAATATCATGTCTATTTTTTTAAACAACGATGGATATTATCTTAGTCTTTGTCTTTTTCAAATTAATTTTTAATTATTTTGTATATGCCAGTCAATAATAGAAATAACTTTTTAACCATTCTTAAGCCTGACTGAGGCATTCAGTTAATGAGTGAGAGTCAAAGTCAAATGCCTTTGTCATATTCAGCAACAGCGATAAAGATTCTTATGTAGGCATTCAGTAAGATTTTTAATAAGTGTGAAAAAAGAAAAGCTACCTTTTTTCAATACAAACAGTGTATTTTTATTTAATATACTACATTTACATAAGAAATGTTATATTGTTATACATTACTCATTCAAATATTTAAGTAAGAACTGACATTAGATTTCTCATACACATTCATATTGCATTTCTTGTTAAAGATACAAATTTGATGAATTAGCATGTAGTGACATCATAATCAGTCATACAGTAATATCGTACTTGTGTATATTAGTGTGTTTGTGTGTATTAATGTTCGCCAGTCCAGATCCATCCAGTGTACCTATCGCTCGCAATAAATAATATATTTTTATATACCGATTTTTTATTGAAGTAAGACATTAGTAAAACGTAACTACATCAGTCTTACATAGGTCTTACATTGGTGATCCCCAGAAAAATTCGTAACCTTTTGAAGAATTTTAAAAATGCAGACCGCACGAGGAATTAATCCACACCTTCAAATGAAACCTGGAAAATTACCCGATATGGATCCCGAGTCACAAAGCTCTTCGGGAGTGTCCTCGATAACAGTGTCTTCACGAATATCCGATTTTGGGTTGATCAGCCTCATCTATGGTTTATTCACTGCGAGGCTATTTTAAAACCGCAAAAGTTATGTGACGAAGCAGTTCAACGTCGTCGTCACAAAACTCGGAAAAGACGTTTTACAACAAGTCAGCGATATTTTATTATCGCCACACAGAACAATAGATACGAATTATTGAAAATCAGATTATTGACTATTTACGGGAAATAGAAAACGAGAAAATTCCAGAAACTGCTGAGCGAGATGGATTTAGGCTCACAAAAACCATCGCATCTTCTACGAAAGATGAGAGACTTCGCCAGAGGGAAAACATCAGACGAAACGCTTTGTTTAATGTGGCAAGGACATTTACCTACTTCAGTGCGAGTAATTTTGGCAGTGAGTGAGGTTAAAGAACTCGAATATTTAGCGATTATTGCAGACAAAATAATGGAGACGAGTCGACCGCTCCATTGCCAAGTTGGGCCTTAAAATTACCGAGTGCAAAGGTCAAGGCCGAGATTCAGAAATTTGAGTCGAAATTGTCGTTTTTCCCGTTCGTCATCACGAGGCAGGTTCAGGAGGAGCTCACGTCAACCGAAACACGATAACTGGCTATGTTACTACCATCATCGATTTGTTGATAAAGCTGTTAAATGCGTGGACCCTTGCGCCTGGAAGAAATTGAAACAGGAAAACTAAAAAGGGTGAAGTCAATAGTGGATGTCTGTGCCATCCTTCCTTCCCACCGACTTCGCGTGACTGACTTCAACAGTGGCTTGCGATTTTTAGTGAATACCGGAGCAAACGTTTCAGTGATTCCGCGAACTCGAAAACTGTTTAGTGGTTATAATGTGAAATCGGACTATAGGACTTTTGTTATAGCTGATGTGAAACAGCCCATATTAGGTGCAGACTTTTTAAGCCACCACAAACTATTAGTGAATAAGAGCGTAACTAGTGACCAAGTGACTAATTTGAACATTAATGCGTCAATTGTTAATCAGTATCAATACTATAAAGTATCAATACTTTGGACTCTAATCATAAATATTACGAACTTTCAAGCAAGTTTCCGGACATTACTAAGCCTGTGTCATTTAGAAATGTGCCTAAAAGTGCTATAGTTCATCATATCGAGACAGAAGGGTATTTGCGAAAGCTCGACCGCTTCCACCAGATCGGTATATCAAAATTAAGGAAGAGTTTCGAATCATGTTGAAGATGGGTAACTGCAGGCCATCAAAAAGGTTACCGTGTGGTTACCAAGAGGACCGTGTGGTGATTTTCGAAGGCTTAATGCAATCACCAAGTCCGACCGCGGCCCTAGACCGCTCCTACAAGACTTCACATACTTGTTAGCACTGAGTAGGACATAACTCGACATTGTCTACACCAGTCTTACAGGCCCATTTTCCTGGTGTTATTGCATTGATTACTCAATGCACCCAATAACACTCACATTAAAATGAGATTTAAACCCATATTAAAATAAGAAGCCCGGTGGAGTAACATTTGAGATGTATAGGAACAGAAAAGAGTGGTTCTCTATCAACGTACATGCAAAACAAACATCGCATTCTAGTATGATGTAGTAGCCCGGTGGCCTGGCAGTGCACGTGATAGCTTTATTTTAAACAGTAGTACTGTAAGGTGTTTTTCATCCTCAATAAAGTTTGCAAATCGTTTGCGCAAAGGGAAGCGAGGAATATAAAGGAAAGTATTTTTCTTTATTTACCATTACGTTCTTGTAATTTGAGTGCTTTAAAACTCAAAATGTAATTTGCCAAAGAAAAAAAAACAAAATTATTTAATGACGTTGAGATCATCTTCAAGTAAATGCTATATTCTTTGTTCTGGATTAGATGAGATGACGATCATTTAAAAAGGGTTTGCAATGAAAATCAAATCATTAGCGTGTGAAAGTTTGAGCAATGGGTACATAGACACTTTTTTCAGTAGTCACCCAACTGCTTCACGCAGGTGATTATGTAAAAGACTGAAGATAAAATCTTGGTTCAATGCGATATTGAAGAAAATTACAGTTTCGTTGGAAGAAACTCTGCACAATCATTCATTCAATTAGTATTTAACTATTTACTGCAGCGATGGAAAGCAACTAAGACATGGAAACATAGTATGATATCGGATGAATTAAAACACGATATGCAGTTTCAAGGCAACTCATTACTGAAAATTAGTGATGCACTAATATAGGCAAGACAGCAAATCTGCATCTGATGCTATTTACTTACGACATGCTTTATGCAGTCCAGATTTTGTAATCTCATCTATTTCTTGCTTATCCGAATCACTAGGTAAAAAACAGGAGGAAAGCATTGAATGCTGAATATCAACTACCGAATAGAAAACAATTAGTTTTGATGGTAGATGAAAAATATAAATCAGTGTCTGAATAGAAATACATCTTATTTAGCTTTAATATCTGATATTTGTACATCAGTCAGTAATAAAAGCTTTATAAGTCTGACTGTACATTACATAGATCAATATAAATTGAAACCTGTATTTAAATCGACTACAGAAATACAAATCCACCACACAGCTTAAAATATAGCATTGGCTATCACAGAGCTAGGAAACACTGCTAACTGTCAGCTACAACAACTTTTGGCGAAATGTCGAGCAATTGTTTCACATTTTAAATATAGCATATAAGCTTCTTATGTAAATTCTCAAAATACAAGAGCAACTAAATGTAATTAGATTAAAACTCAAGCAGGACGTTCGTACTCGGTAGAATAGTCCTTTTTATATGCTCGAGCGTCTATTGGAAGTTAAAATATCTCTTTCTGCAACTTTGCCACTACTAGATAATATAGGCGTGATGGCACTTTTAGGCCCTTTCGAAAATGTTAAGGTGATTTTATCAGGAGAAAAAATTTTCAAGGCTGTCTTGTGTTATTCCTTTTGTTGGACGCCAGCTTGGTACGTGGGGCAGAGACAAGGAAGTGTCATACGCACCTGACAGCTATTAAAATGTTTTTCTGTAACTGTCAAAGTTTCAAGACAGTAAACTAAATTATTGATTAAACTGTTTTACGTGTCAAAAATCTTGTGCTTTTGATATTTTTTTGCTTTTTGTTAAAAATGTGAGTGATGAAGACTCCGTATATTGAAAAATAGTGATGAAGAAGACAATTTTGGGCAAGAAATTGCACCTGCTGTAGAAGACTCAGCTGAAGATGATTCATGGAATACTTCCCATCTACTTTTCGAGGAAGACATATTTACAATCAGACAGTTTGTTGAAGAAACTGATATTGGCTCAGAGATCTATTCTCTCCTCCGGCTCTGGCATTGCCTACTACTTGGCAAAATAATATACGAGATTTGCCTAGAAAAGAATTTACCTGTTATGCTAATGGCAAAACGACATGAACAGCTATTTTCGGAAAATACAATTTGGACAATTTTTTCTCATATTTAGTGTTAAGGTAAGTTAGGGAGTAAGTTAAGGAAACAAATCGTTATGGTATTCAAATGAAGGCAAATCCTTATAATAAGCCGTCTAGTCGCATAAACAGATTTAAACCTGTTACTTTGGAGGAAATGAGAACGACGTCTCAACGACGCCGCCGCCTAGGACCGCCCAGCAGCCGCAACCCAAGCAGCCGCAGCCGACCACGAAGCCCGTGCCCCGCCTCTTCCCGTTGGTGGTCGAACGACTCTCCTACTGGGTGCGCCATTTTCAGGCGTTAACGGAGCTGCTGGGACACTCACCGAACGCGCGTCCCTTCGGGCAAGGGATGCGCTTAACGCCTAAGACCACCGATGAGTTCTGCATTGTCCAGCGGTACCTAGTGAACCACGAGAAGGACGAGAGGATCTCGTAGTTCACGTGCTCAATGCAGAAGGGTCGCAGCCTTAGGGTAGCGATCCGAGGATTATCGGTGGTCACCCCAACCGCAGTCATTATGGAGAAGCTCTGCAGGCTCGGCTTCACGCCCCAGATAAGCCTATATCGTCGCGCTGCGATGAGCAAGCCGCCCTCGCTCCCCTCGCACCGAGCAGAGGAAAGACAGCGTGGACGTAATAGTCCCCATCCCGAAAATACTTAAGGTCTTGACCTACATAATCAACGTGGTTCGTGATGGAAAAGACTCTACCCCGGCCCTGCAATAAGCCCTGGAACATTACCAGAGGTACCTGCCGGCCTGCTGTTCGCTGTCCACCTCCATACTCAATTTTACAATAAATAAAAGAAGAGATAATAAGATAATAAGACCGCCTTTGCACACTCATATTTATAAAGCAATATAAGTCCTATTAAGTCTGTAATACTGTATTTATTTTGTGTGCTATAAAGTATATAACAATCAATCAATCAATCCCTGGGCCTCCCCAAGGGGTCTCACCCGGCAGGGGTGCACGCACTAGTGACGTGAAGCACGCCACGCCCTGGAAGAACCACAGGCAGCGATAGCTCCCGCATCCAAGGGAAAAAGGTCTCGAACATGCTACACCGCGCCCTGGCGGGCGCGAGAAGAAGCCAACACGGGTTACAAATCAGTTGCATTTTTGCGATTACAGAAGTAACATTAATGTCAGTGAATTTTAAGTTTTTTGATTAGTGATGGATCTTCAAGTTAATGTATTTTTTTATATATAATTAATATATAAATATACTTAACCCTACTTAACTCGTTATTATTCCACAAAATTCATAAAACGTCTCTTGTTGTTGTGTCTTGTTCCACCGATGGTGCGATATGATCAATTAAGAAACGGAAAAGAAACAGAAGGAAGAAGAGAAAAACAAAAGAATAAAAGAGAGACAAGAAAAACAACTAATAAAAATAAAATTGCTGAAGAAAAAAATTCATATCCCTGTAATTACTGAAGAAAAATACTTAATAATGTTATAATTAAATACGAAGGAGAATACTTTCCCGGGATGATTAAAAATATTGTTAACAATATTTACGAAATAAGTACAAATACAGGTCTATCAAGACGAAATACGTTTCGGTAACCCGAGACTCCAGATATGGTATAATAGGGCAGCTATAATGGGAAAAAATCCAAAACTTAAAACAGTCAACAATAGGGGATTTTTCAAAGTACCTGATATGGAAAAATATTTACCATTTATATGTTAATTTTTTTATTGCAATACTTTGTTTATATATGTCGGAGAATACTAAAAGACTATCGAATAATCGAATCGTCATCGATATCTATGGCGTTGGAGTAGGGCAATAGTATAGCTTCTGCCAAATATTCCAGAAGTCAGTTGTTGTGATGGAAAACGCATCTTAAAACAACACCCGAAGCAGTAAAATACCTACACCAAATTCTTGTAAGAGTGACATGAAAAAGTGGCTGACGGAAAACAATATTCCGTTTGATGATGATTGTATGATTTAATTTAAAAAATAAAGAACGTTTTATAACGTATAAAATTGACGAGATGAAAAAAAGGCAAGGGTTGCGAAATATTGCGATTGCCTCCCTATCATCCCAAGCTAAACTCGATCGAAAATATCTGGGGTATTTTAAAAAATCGCATTGCCTCTAAAAACATAGTACAAAACATGAATGAAGTACAAAATTTAATTTTTGAGGGCTTGAACAGCATTGACAGCAAAACTTGGCTTAATACCTGCAATCATTTAGAAAAAATTGAAAAAGTATACATGCTGACTTTCAGTTTGTTATTAATGTAGGTGAATCAAGTGACAGTGAAGTACTGATGAGTTTGAAAGTAACAGTGATAGTTTAAACGAAGATGATTGATTATCGAACTAAAGCAACCTAGTAATTTTGTGATTTTATTATTTGCAACAAAAAATATTATACAATAAATAATAGGATTTTTTTTTTATTTTTTTATACTAACCATACCCGCTTTCGATCTCACGCACACTGTTACACATAAGTATACAAATACGTGATTACCACAAGTAAATCTCGCTCGCCTTCGTGGATTGCTAGAACTGTACAACGTCTTGTGTTAGGTTAGGTTTATGGGTTTTATTTTATTAGGTTTTATACCTTAGGATTAAACAGAGAACCTGAGCAGTGGAGGCGAGTGCCGTGATCACTTAAAGGAATTCCTTAAGCCGACACCTTGGTCACAAGTCCAAGGCACTGCTTAGGTTTCTCTCGTAATTGTTAGAGATCATATTTGATCATTTATCGGTTCAATAGAAGATGTTAGGGATATCAGACCGATAAGTATATTGTCATGCATGTCAAAGATCCTAGAAAAAGTAG
Organism: Limenitis camilla; assembly: GCA_905147385.1. NCBI lineage: Eukaryota > Metazoa > Arthropoda > Insecta > Lepidoptera > Nymphalidae > Limenitis > Limenitis camilla. Next base: position 10,361,629 of record LR990246.1, on the reverse strand, counting down.
TCCGCAAGCAATTAATAGAATTTTTAGAATCTCAAAATATACTACCCGACAGGCAATCGGGCTTTCGTAGGAATCACAGCACTACTACTGCGTTGGCCGATGTAACGGATAATATACTAATCGCACAAGATGCAGGTGAAGCCACTATTTTAGTGCTGCTAGATTTCTCCAGAGCTTTTGATACTATAAATAGATCTTTACTAATCTCTAAACTCAATTATTACGGTTGTAGTTCGGATACTTTGCGATGGTTTGCTAGTAATTTGGAGAATAGACAACAAGTCGTTGAAATAGTAAATGAGAATGGGACAAAGCTGACTTCCAATTGTTGTTATGTAAATAGAGGAGTGCCTCAAGGATCTATATTGGCCCCTATTTTTTTTGCGTTATATTCTGCAGACGTAATAAATAATATAAAACATTGTAAGTATCATATATACGCCGATGATATTCAAATATATATTCATTGTCGGCCAAGTGAAGTTGATATTTACATTCAAAGAATGAATGATGATCTTGGGCGCATCTCTGAGTGGGCAGATTCTCATTCTCTTGTATTAAACCCCGCTAAATCTAAGTTCATTGTTCTAGGTACAAGAAATCAAATCAATTTAATTAATGATTATCAACCAATTGTACATATAAAAGGTGAAGTTATAAAAAGAGTAAATGAAGCACGAAACTTAGGTGTATTAATTGACCAAAATTTAAGGTTTGAGAAGCATATTATAAATACTGTACGTAACTGTTTTTATCGTTTAAAGATATTATATAGATTAAGGAATGTACTTACTTCTAATATTCGTATTAAGCTCTGTGAAACTTTAATCCTGTCCAAACTTAATTATGCAGATTCTGTATTCGGTCCTAGGCTCCTTGCACGCACAAAAAACCTAATACAAAAAGTACAAAATGCTTGTGCTAGATATTGCTTTAATATTCCGCCACGCTCTCACGTCACACCCTTCCTTAATAAAGCACGAATTCTAAAAATGGATTATCGTTGGCAATTGCATTTTGCGACAATGCTTTTCGGAGTAATTAAATATAAAGTTCCAAATTATTTGTACACGAAATTGCGCTGGCTAACTGATAATCACCCTAATCTTCATACGCGTGCATCGGCGTACATGCTGATGACGCCAGTGCATAGGTCTGCAGCCTCTAAAGGCAGTTTCCGTGTGACTGCCAGTAAAATCTGGAACGATTTGCTACCTCCGCTTAGGGAAGTAAATACAAAAAATTAATTTCATCACAAATATAAATTACATTTAGGTCAGTTACAATTTTCTTGATTCTTTATTTTATCTTAACCTTATGTTATATCATTCCACTCTGTTTGCCGATATTATAAACACTATACATGTATAACCCATCTTCATCCATTACTCTTTTTATCGCATATTTATGATTTTTTTTTTTAATTTTTTTTTATAATTATTATTTCCTCCATATAGTATATTTCCCCATACCAACCCTGCAGCCTGTTTATAAGCATCCCTGGTTCATGCACTGTACTCACAACACAAATTCTAGTTATTTTTATAATATTTATGTATTAGTTTTAAATGTAAATTTTCTATTGCACTATAATTGTCTTTGCATTACATTATACTGTAACTGTCGCTTCCGAGGTCACTGTCATTTTGGCTGGTACAAAATATCAGTGTTAGGTGCGTATAAATACGTGCCTGACATAGCTGAGTACCATCCAAGTTGGGACACTGTACGACATGTTCTTTTTAGTAATTATATGAATGATTAGCAGTAAGTTCACTTAGTAGTATTGTAAAACGATCGTTTAATTTTATATTCTTTCTTTTATTTTATATATTATAGTGGTATAGTAATTTTGTTTTGTAATTTATAATATGGTTATTAGAAAATATCATATAATACGTTCTTGTTGTTACTTAATATATAATACATTGTAACAGTACTTTGTCTCAATAAAGTAATTTCTTTCTTTCTTTCTATATTACAATACCCAGATTTTACAAAATAATTTATTCTGACCACGGATGCGTCAATCCATGCAATCGGTGCTGTACAAGGAGAAATAGGTAAAGACTTGCCAATCGCCTATGCGTCTCGGACGCTTAACCAAGTAGAAACGAATTATTCAACTATCGAACACGAATTATTAGCTATAGTTTGGTCAGTTAAACATTTTCGTCCTTATTTATTCGGTCGTAAATTTAAAATTGTAACCGATCATAAGCCTCTCACGTGACTATTCTCGGTGAAAGATCCAGGTAGCCGTTTAGTACGATGGCGGCTCAAGCTAGAGGAATTTGAGTACGAAATAATATACAAAGCCGGTAAAAGCAATACCAATGCTGACGCACTCTCACGACCTCCTATAAATAATGTCAATTCTGATTCTACCTTAAAACCCTCACTATTCAACTCCAATGTTATCGATCTCACTAGCGATAACGAAGATTTAGACGTAAATACAAAAGTGGAAGACTACTTAGAACTTAACTTCGAACATTTTACTTCAATGAACCCTTATAATTTCAACACTCCAAATCTCAATATTTCACCACCATAAAAATATACTAATTCCTATTTCATGTGAACTCTCCGATAAAGACGACCTTTTCAACGAGGCTATTTCAAAGTGTTTTCAAGTAGATCGTTATTTAGAAAAATCAAGAGCTCTCTATGACGTCGATTGTTAGCGTTAGTTAGCGATAAAAATCAAAACATTATATTTGGGTGCTCAAGACCCACTCACTTTGATCCTTGGGAGAAAGTTATTTCAAAACACTTATGAGCTGCCTCCAAAATAACGATTTAAAATCACTTTACTTGCCAAAACTAAGCAACGATAGCACATGCAAACTCTTAGGTAATGAACAACTTCATATTACAGCCTATCTTGCCGATCTGTACGATTGTAAAATAACCATATGCGAAAATGAAGTTAAATGCCCCCAATCCGAAGAAATTCCCGAAATCTTAAAAACTTTTCATGATGATCCCTTAGCAGGTCATCGAGGAATCATAGAAACAACCCGTAAAATCCGTTCAGAATATTATTGGAAAGGAATGACGGAACAAATAAAAACTTATATAGAAAATTGTCAAACATGTCAACGTAATAAGATTCAAAGAAAAACTTACAAAGCCCCTATGGTGATAACATCATCCCCATCTGAACCATTCGAACGCGTTACTATAGACCTTGTCTCATATTCAGAAGTTACTGATGAGTGCAACAAATATATTCTTACTCTTCAAGACGACCTAACTCGATTTGTACAGGCTTATCCTATACAAGACAAACAAGCAACAACTGTTGCGAAATCTATTCTAACTTTTTGTCAACACTACGGTATTCCAAAGCGCTTCCATTCCGACCAAGGCACAGAATTTGTAAACAATATAATTAAACAACTCATGAAATTATTAGGAACAACTCACACTATAAGCACAGCATATCATCCTCAAACAAATGGAGCATTGGAAAGATTCCATGCAACACTTCGAGACCATATTCGTATGTATCATAAACGCAATCATGCGAATTGGGATCAAATAATGTGTCACAACACCTCATTAAACCAGTCCACTGGGTATACACCTCATGAACTATTGTTCGGATATAAGCCTTGTTCTCTTTATACATTCAAAGAAACCAAAGAATATACTACACATGATTATTTACAAGATTTAAATGAAAGATTACAAGTCTCACGTGACATCGCCCGCCGTAACGTAGACATAACAAAAGAAAAATCCAAAGAACGTTACGATAGTAACGTCAAAAACGTTGCTGATTTTAAACGACAAAGTCATGTTGAAAGTTCCAAATCCCAATAATTTAGATTGTAAATGGGAAGGTCCCTTTACAATAATTAGAGTAGGTTTTAACGAAAATTATGTCATAAGAAAATCTGGTAGGAACCAAATGGTGCATGCTAACCGCCTTAGGCCATTGCATGACTCATCATCACCTAGCTTAGATAAGTAATAAAAGATATAAGTAGATAATTGTAAATATAAATAAGTCCAATTTATTTTCGTTTAATGATAAAATAATTTTTATTTAGCTTTAATCTATAGACTAATAATTTCAATATACATTTAGAAATATAAGATATTATCATATTTTATTAACGTCTTAATTCAAGCTCATATTCTGATAAAAAAAAAAAATTCTATAAGAGTCTAATCAAAAACTTTAATAAAAAATTTTTTTATAAAATCACAAATTTACTTTTATTCTACAAATCATACATATTTACTAAAAACAAATTCCAACTACTAAAATCTCGTAATCTCATCTATTCCAGGGCAACCCGAGGAGTTTTTGCCAATATAAACATCACGAATCCACTAACATCGAACTCCGGGTTGTACTTTCTAGAGGAAGGTCTAATATACCCATCAGACGAATCATGGAAACTTGTAATATATCGCGAACTGAAACCTCTCTTTAAATCCTACGAATCCCTTCTACGCTTATCAAACAAATTTGAATTAATAACAACTAAATATCTCAACTTTCCCAATATTAAATCTACTAAAACATTCTTAAAAATTAATTTAAACAAAATTGAAAACAACCTCTCCGAACTCAACTTATATTTAGGTAATTTCCCACGTCAGAAACGAGAATTAGTTAATGGTCTAAGCTCAGTCCTTAAATGGCTTATTGGTACTCCAGATGCTCTAGACGCCCAAAGATATAACGAATGTATAGATTCCCTCGAAAAACGTGAAATTGAATTATCCTCATTAATGCAAAAACAACTTCAGATAACATCTTCTACTATTAAAAACTTTAACGAAACGATTTTTAAAATAATATTAGATGAACAGATAATTAACGATAATATCGATAAATTGAATAATTATTTAAATTCGACAGAAAAAGTAATTTTTAACCTTAAAGCTAGCGAAGATGTGACTTCTATTTCTTTAGAAATTCTAGAGTTAGTTATGAGTCTTAATAATGAAATTAATGATTGCCTTACAAGCATTTTGTTTGCGAAATCTAATACAATACATCACTCTATTATATTATATAAAAATTTATATCAAGAACTCTTGTTGTCTAACAATTTAGGAACTAACAGACGTTTAGTCGTTCCAATCACACTTCATAATATTCACACTATACTAGATTCCGCAAAACTATCAGCATATGTTTATTCTAATCGCTTAGTATATGTATTAGAATTTCCTCTTGTAAAAAATACTCCTTTAGTCCTATACCACATCTATTCCATTCCTATCCAACATAACTCTTCCTATCACACTACCATCCTCCCTGAGCGTACATATTTAGCTACAAACCCGAACGGTCAAGAATACATCTCAACGAGCACACTGGACAACTGCAAAACTTTCGCTACCAAGAGCAAAGTCTGCACTAACGTCATCATCTACGATTCCACAACAAGACCTATATGTGAAATTGAAGTCTTATTCAGCATCTCCAAAAATATACCGAAAACCTGTGAAGCACGCACATTCATCGCCCACATCAACGTATTCCAGCCTCTCTCAAGTAACAAATGGTTATACATTTTAACAAATGAAACTCAATGCGTTCTTCAATGTGACCGAGACATTTCTAATTACAAACTACGAGGATCAGGCATAATATCTTTGCCAAAAAACTGCAAACTCCACACTGGATACAGCATCCTGTCCGCACATCAAACATCTGAAGAAAATATTACCTCACCGATAATAATTCCCGATATAAGAAACAAAGATTGCTTCGAAGAAATTAATAAATTGAAAGTCCCAAATTTATCTCCAATATTCATCAACGAAATCCCATTAGACTCCATACATGATATTAAGCATCACTTAGATAAATACTCCGTAGAACTAGAGAAAATAAAATCCCAAAAATCCACGCATATATACGAACACGGATTCTCATGGATCTATATGTCATTTGCGTTGGCTATACTTGCCTTTCTAACGTACAAATGCTGCAGAAAATGGCCAAATGGCTTCATTAACAGGAGAAACCAGAACCAAATTGGCCACGGAAATTGCATCCAGATATTTAACAATTGTTTCGACACTTCTACCAGACGACGAACAACCAATATCGAAACGAATTATCCTTTATCAGAATTCACACATCCAACTTCGTGCATCTCAGAAGATGAAGATGAACCTCAAAGATCCGGCGTCAACGCCCAATCTTTATTCTAAAGGGGGGAGGTGTTATATGATAGCCATACTGTAATTATTATGTTAGTATAGTTATTGTATTGTTATATTCTTTATTTACTGTATTAATTATCTTGTTTGCTTATTTTAAATACTATTTCCTGATAATCTCTTATTTTGTATAAACATATTATTCTTAATCACTGTACCCTTTAGAACCATTAGCTTATTAGTTTATTTGTGTGTGTTTCACTATAAATACTTATAAGTACTTGTATTCCTAATATTATATTCATTCTATTTCTATACTCCAAGCTGTTAGCATTAAGTTAGTTCTATTTTTGTATCTTTTAAACAAAGTATTTTTTTAAAAGTCATTTAGTGCCTTTACCACGTAACAACTTAGACGATCTAAAAGAAAAGTGGGAATTGCAGGACGCACGCACTCACTCACAAGACCAGATTTATCCCCTATGGATTTTTTCCTATGGGGATACCTCTAGAGTAAAGTCTTTGAGAGCAATCCTGAGTCAATAGAAGACTTAAAAGAAAATATACGAGAAGAGATACGGGCTATTTCAGGAAACACCTGCCAAGCAGTAATTGACTATTTCAAGTTTCGATTGCTGCAGTGCCAGACCAATGGAGGATCTCATTTGGATAATGTCATATTTAAAAAATAGTATCCCCTTTTATAAGCTTACTTAAGAAATAAACATCTATTTTCTTTTGTACCTGTTGTGTTTTTATGGTTATTTCAAATGTTACGGGAATTCAGGTCCACCTTGTAGTTTATTAAAAAATGAACAAAATGGATTCCGAAAAGACAAATTAACGACGCTAGCCAGTTTTGTCTTTATTAAAAACATTACGGAATATATTAACCAAGGTATTTCTGTCACGGGTATATTTTTTGATATGTCAAAAGCATTTGACTGTGTGAACCATGACGTCTTACTTTACAAATGTGATAAATATGGTATTAGAGGCTTAGCATTAGACTGGCTAAAAAGCTACATAAGCAATAGGACCCAATATGTAGAAATATCTAAATTAAATAAAATGAATTAATTAATTACTTATAAATTTTTTAATTTAATTAATAATTTTGGTGTCCCACTAGGAAGTGTCTTAGGACCTCTTTTATTTGTATTATATATAAATGATTTACCTGACATAACGAACAATAAATGTATCATGTTTGCTAATGATGTGTCGATGATAATTCCAGACCCTAACAAAAATATCCCCTAATATATAAAATAAAACTAATAAAAACAGCATTAGAATGTGTATTAACGTGGCTTAAAAATAATGAGTTATGTGCTAATATATTAAAAAATAAATTTATACAGTTCACGAATTACAATTCGAATAAGCAAATTATTTCAGTTGATTATAATAATTTAAAACTAAAAGAGGAAAAAGAATATAAGTTTCAAGGTATTCACTTAGATCAATATTGTAATTGGAATCTACATGTAAGTAATGTGTGCTCTAAGTTAAATAGATACATTTTTGCCCTTCGTACATTGACACGCACAGTCAGTAAATATGCTGCACTTATAGCTTAGCTTCCCTACGTTGTATCAACTCTTTACTAAACTACTCAAACTGGTTACTATTTCATTGTTTTTATAATCTAAATGAATTTTTTAATGATGGTTTAAAATTATATAAATGTTGACATTGTTTTATTTTATCTTGACATTAGCTTAAATTTATGTGTATTTAACTTTCAATATTACATAATTATTTAATTTTGACGTTACACTAATATAATTTAATGTAAGATACATTATGTTTTCCACGCCATTGTAAAGGCAAAGCATGCGGCCAAGCTATTGACATGACTGTAATACTATGCTTAAGGAAATAAATAAATTGAATTAAAAAGGACTCAATGCAAAAATGTGGTCCAGCTCACAACGTGAGACAATAACAACTCAGATGGATATACCGACATTTCGTGGTAATTACCAGTTGTGGACATCTTTTAAAGATCTCTTCACCGAAGTGATTCATAACAACTCTACTTTATCAAATACTCAGAAAATGCAATTTTTGACAGGTAAAGTTAGGGGAGAGTCTGAGAAACTAATACAACATCTAACAATTAGCTCGGTCAATTATGACAATCAGTATACAACAGATCGTTGAGAAATTTTAAATAATAGATACAGTAACAAAAAAATAATTTTCACTTCACACATTTCAACTTTGCTAAATTTGCCTACTATACTATGACAAACGAAAGCGTGTCCTGGAATATTTTTAAAAGTTTAACATAGCATCACTATAAAACTTTCAAACAAATGTCATCATACTGTCAAACAATTGTCGAGTTTGATTTTTTGTGTGATAATTTTCAGATTTATTCGTATTATCATGGGAAAACCTATTAAAAGTAATGTGCGAAAGTTACTCCACACTATTATAAGTAAATATAAACAAAAACAAGAGGAGAAGGATGTTATTTTCAAAGAAAAACAAGAATGTTTATGTGTGGTGTTGAATTTCTTAGGTTAGTAGGTCCATGTAATTTTGATACTTTCCTGGTTTTTTATTTTATTTTTGGTTGATAAAATTTTATTTTTTATTTGGTTGATAAAAAATAAATTTACAATTTAATGTGGCCTTTTCTCATATTTTGTTTGCAGATAATCTGCAGGAAGTAGGAGTCAGTGAAATTGTAAACTTTAAAGAATTTGGATCGTAAATCCTTAATAAAAACTCAAACTAGTACTTGGCAGAAATTTCTTCACTAACCGGTATGTCTTCATCTTAAGAGGATTTGGTTGTGTGTGGTTGTTGATTCATAGTGCAATTTGATCTTAACAAAATGTGTGTAGCTAACATAATGAATTTAATGCTATTTCACAGAGGTTAGTGTCACCACACTGAATTATCTTAGCTAATACATGTTCTATATTTTTTTCATGTTTAAATAATTGTTAGTAAAATTCATCTATGGTTTTGTTAATTTTCGACACACATAATTTTTTTGTAATTTACTTAAAAACGGTAATTTATAAATTAAACAATAAAATGATCTGATTTCCTTTTTTTTGTAACAATTAATGAGGATGTTTTCAATCAACTATTCTTATCAAGAAGTTTAAAAAATTTATATATCAAACATTTTCATTTAATCGCAAAATTTTTTTTTTTTTAGGAGCATACCAATGTATCTACTACTGAAGAAGAATCAAAACAGTTGAACCCTAGTGTCGATTCCTGTGCTACAGTTGCTGAAGATGAGACGAGTAATGTTGAAAACCTGTCCCAAACTTCTGGGGACTTTGACAAGGTAATAAAATATTTTTTGTTTTTTTTTTAAGCTTTTTAAAAAAAATGATATGAAAATCTATTAATTGAACTTGTATTTTCAATTATATTTATTTTCATCGATTTTTACTCAAAGAATGATTTAATTCTTTTAGGAACAGTCAACATCAACAGCATCGAAATCAAGCAAAATTATTTGCCTTTTTTGTGACCACAGCCAAAAGAGATGTGAGAAGAAGCTGGTCAATCTTAATGTCCCTATGGATGACAAAGTACCACTACAGATAAAAAATATAGCGCAAAATTTTGGTGATCCTCTCCAAACTTCAACATCAAACTATCGCGTACCATCTGCCTTGTTACGCAGTGTATCAATCGAAAAATAAGCGGTCCACGGAAGAATCTACCCATTCCAACTATAGTAAATATAGACAGTTACATCAGTTGGCCTTTCAATCCATATCAAATTTCATTGAAACAGAAATAATAGAAAACAACAAGGTTTGTACTTGGCTCAATTATTTTTAAGATACCAAGCTTTATTGTTAGAGTTTGGAAATCATGAAATTGATTTCGATGATATTCAGATTACCGATGTGAAACCTTGCAAAAAAAATTAATGAAGAAATTCGATGATCGTATTACGATTGAAGCGTCAATGGTAATACGTAACAAAAAAATTGTGTATAAAACATACATGGACGTCTCTGTAATGGCAAACAATTTCAAACTTTTGGAGACAAGAAATGATTATGTGTTTGAAAATGTAGCATATTATTTGAGAAGCTGCATTAAAAATATAGATGCTCATCCGCTTTCTCGCAACATAACTGCTGATGATGTCAATCGTGGAGAATGTGACATTCCTTAGCAATTAATTGATTTTATACGAAATCTTATCGAAGGGCCTAATTCTTCTGATGAAGATTCGAACGGACTAAAAGTTAAAATAACGTCAATATGTAGTGATATTATTTATGCTGTCACTAGCGGTGCATGTAAGCCCGCAAAAAGTTTGTCCCTTGGATTGGCAGTAAAGTCTTTAACCAAATCTCGGCAAGTAATTACGATACTTAATAGGTATGGCCATACAATTGGATATAATTTGGCAGAAGAATTGGAAACCGAAATGACATATACATCGATCCAAGATAACAAAGTTATACCTAAAGGCATCACTGCAGCAAATGGACACAGCACCCACGTAGCGTTCGACAATTTCGACCGCTTCGTTGACACAAATTCTGGAAAGGACACAATGCACGACACAGTAGGAATTATTTATCAATTCTCTAGTGATGGAACTGATAATTTTGATGATGGTGAAGCTACAACTTCATCAGCGTCTCAAGTAAATGACAACGAAAATGGAGAAGGACCTAGCCGCAAGAGAAGGCATTTCAATGAAATATCACGAGAAATTCGGCCATATTATATTCTAAACCTAAGGCAAGTATGCAGCTGATTACTGTAGATTCGTTTACCAATACAACGGAGTTATGCAAAGGTGCTACAGAAATAGCATCAGATAAAGATTTATTATGGATAATGTCGTTGTCAAGAATTGATTCCGTTCCTATGTGGTTGGGTTATAACTGTATGATATCTTTTGACCACAATGAGAAGCAAAAAGTTGAATATTTGCCCCCCATAAAATCATCACCAACGTCGTATGCGGTAGTCAATGAAACATTAAACATGGCTAAAGAAATCGCTGAAAAATGTCAGCAGCCAGAAATTATTGTGACATATGATTTAGCGATAGCAAAAATGGCAATGCAAATTCAAGAACAAGAAAAACCGCTATACAATAAAATTTTTGTTAACTTGGGAGCTTTCCACACAGTGATGGCATTTTTTAGAGCCATCGGAAAATATATTGACTGCAGTGGATTAGTGGAAATATTGGTGCAAGCAGAAGTATTAGCCGTCGCACATACATAGATTTTAATGATTTAGACGGCCAAAAGTATTTAAAAAAAAATCAATATAATGGTAAGGTATTTATACAATTGGTGAGTCAACAGTTCTATGTACAATATAACATCCCCTCCCCCCGCCTTTGAAGCGCAGGAGTCGACTTTCGATCAGTCGGAATTCAATAGTAAACAAGTGTGTACATGTCGAGTCTCGGCGCTCTCCTAAACTTATAATTTTCCAAAGTGCATTATTCATTTCAAACTAATATTTTCGTTTTAACTGTGATGGATTGCGATAATACAGGTAAGAACAATTTTTTTTCGTCACAGATAAATTTAATTAACATTTGCATTCTCTGTCATTCATTTTTAACACGACAAACATCACCTGTCCAAAATTTATTTTTTTAGATATATTTAAATTCGAGTGCTTTTTAAATGTTCTTATGAATCCGTCCCTGTAATAATTTTCATTATACTATATAGTTCATATATGTAACTAACTAATTCCATAAGAAATAGCCGCGCAAAATCGCGCTTTTTTGAGTTAAGCCCTTTTGAAAGGCTCTTTGTCAAATATAGGAAATATTGAATGTGCGATATTTTGTATTACATTTTTTGTTTATTACTATCAGGTCTACCTACTACCTCGGGTACTAAAGTAGTGACTCGTCAATACATATGGGCACAACAAAGAGGCTGAAGAAGACTTAAAAAAAAGATTTTCTTATGTAAAATCACAAATTAAGCAACGATGGGCAAAGGCAAATAAACACAAAGATGTTTTCCTGAAAATAAACCAATCATGGTTAGAGGGAACATTCGAGATTCCCGTTATATCAGCCTCCCCGCAAGGTCGACCACCCAAGTCTTTTGGAGAACTAAGTCAGCGTAGTAAAAGAAGAAAAACGGAAGAAATAAGGTCCTCCGTAGGTGATGAAGTTATTGTTCACGCAGCTATATCTGTGTTGCAGACAACAGGACATAGGACCGCCTCGAAAGTGCTTAAAGATATTACGAACTCACCAACACGGGCTAGTAAATATAGAAAAGCCTACAGTAGAGTTACCGACAATGATGAGGTACCACCATTGACGCCTCTGCAAGCACTTAAGATGTTCGTTGAAGCTGATCTTACGAGACGGCAGTATGAGATAGTAAGGGCAACAAATCCACAACATTTCCCTTGCTATGATCTTGTTTTGAAAGCAAAACAAGAGTGCTATCCGCCAAAAGAATCCCTAAGAATTACGGCTTCTTGCGCGGAAAGTAATCTACAGTGCCTAATAGATCTAACCGTAACACGATTATCAAAATACCTAGAAGATGTGATAATCCGGCTTAACGAGCAAGAAAGGAAGTCGTTAATGATAATCTGCAAATGGGGTTGTGACGGTTCTCAGCAATCCAAATTTAAACAAAGTTACGATAATGAGACCGACTCCGATGCCAACATTTTTATGAGTTCCTTTGCGCATTGTTTGTGGAAAAGAAGGCAGTAAAATTGTTTGGCAAAATCCAACTCCTTCTTCGTCAAGGTTTTGCCGTCCGATTCGATTCCGATTTGTTAAAGAAACAACGGACGTTACTAAAGAAGAGATAAAATATGTGCAGGAGTCCATTAAGCAACTAAACAAAACAGTTGTTAAGTTGAATGAAGAGGAGTTTTCGTTCGGGCACCAACTCAAAATGAGTATGATTGACGGAAAGGTGTGCAACGCAGCCACAGACACAAAGTCAACATCCCAGTGCTACATCTGTGGAGCTACTTCGAAAACCTTTAATGATCTATCGAATAAAATAGTGTAAACCCTCAAGCTTTGGAATTTGGCTTGTCAGTATTACACGCCCGGATCCGCATTTTCGAAAGCATTATACACCTTTCGTATAAACTTCCAGTAAAAAAATACAGGGAAAGAAAAACTGAAGAAGATAAGGCATTAGAAGCCCAAAAGAAGTTGGAAATTCAGGAGAGGTTTCGAAATGAAACCGGTTTGCTCATTGACATGCCAAAAGCCAACTTTGGCAACACCAATGATGGCAACACAAGCAGGAGGTTTTTTGAAAACCCCGAATTGGCTTCAGACATCACAGGTATTAACTTTGAACTGATTTACAAATTCAAGGTTATTTTAGAAATTATTTCTAGTGGTCATAAAATTGATGCTGAAAAATATGATGAGTATGCGTACGACACAGCAAAATTGTACGTAGAACAGTATGGTTGGCACCCAATGACGCCTACTATGCACAAGATATTGGTACATGGAAGCCAAATCATAAAAAGTTCGCTGCTTCCAATTGGACAGCTATCGGAAGAAGCTGCAGAAGCCCGGAACAAGGATTTCCGATTGTACCGGCTAAACTTTGCCAGAAAGTTTTCTAGGGAAGAATGTAACTTAGATGTATATTATAGGCTTTTGTTAAGTTCAGATCCCTTCATTAGTTGCTTGAGACAAATAAGAAAACCTTCACATAACGCATTTCTACCTGAAACGGTTAGACTTTTATTACCTGCTGACCCAAACACAGAGTCAGTAGAGACATCTGGACCTGAAGATACCGATTTTTAATGTAATTTTATATTTAAAGAAAACTTGTTAAAATCTGTTTGCATTAATTTGTATTTTGTTGTGAATATAGCTCTGTTATGTATTACTATTATTTATAACCTAAAAAATATTTATATGCACTTTGGAAAATTATAAGTTTAGGAGAGCGCCGAGACTCGACATGTACACACTTGTTTACTATTGAATTCCGACTGATCGAAAGTCGACTCCTGCGCTTCTAAGGCGGGGGGAGGGGATGTTATATTGTACATAGAACTGTTGACTCACCAATTGTATAAATACCTTACCATTATATTGATTTTTTTTTAAATACTTTTGGCCGTCTAAATCATTAAAATCTATGTATGTGCGTCGGCTCCATGAATAGCTTCTTGGATAGCAAACATTTCAATCGTTGCAAGCGCTTACATCCGCTAACCGCTGCCGCAACAGTATTTATCCACAACTAACGTAACACTTGAGGCGATGGATGAACTGCTGCAAACGCAAATAAAGAATGCATCAAATCAGACTGCGAATGACGTCAACGAAACAATCGAGTTACCAGATTTATTGAGTTGTATTGTTAACGGTTATAAAGAATTCTGCAATCAGACTTTGATCGGAGAAAAAGGGAAAACTGCTCAATTTTATTACCAGTACTGCGAGTTTATTAATTTATACCATCGGTTTTCCAGAAGTATCCGCACAAGTAACTTTGAACTGTACGTGGACTCGATTTTTAACATGTCTGATATATTTTTTGCGTTAAACCAGCCCAATTATGCCAGATGGTCCTTGTTATATTTGAGCAATTTAATCAATTTCTATACTAATAATTCATCTTTGGTAGCTGAATTTCGTCGAGGCGCCTTTGGAATTAGACGAACTGCAGCAAATTTTGCTCGATCACCGGTTGACTTGACGCTAGAGCAAACTATCAATGCTGATGCTAGCAATCAATTGGCTGATAATCTTGCTGCTGACTCAATATCTGCACGTCAAAGATGGGCGCTCAGTCAAAGTCAAAGTCAAAAATTTTTATTCAATGTTGGAATTTACATTCTCTTATTGAACGTCGGAATCTACCACCCTTTCGGAAACGACCTAACCCACACCTGAGAAGAATGGGGTCAAGAAACTCAGCGGGACTGTTTCTTTTGGATATTTTACTTTTTTATCTTTGATTTTTTAAACACCAATTTTAACAAGTATATTTATACATTGAGAAAGCCTGGAGCGAACGCATCATTCCCAAGGCGTGACATCTTCCAAAAAATCTTTAATGTTATAATAGCCTTTGTCACACAAACGATTTTTAACTAACTTTTTAAATTTTCCTATAGAACAATTTTGAACGTTTTCTGGGATCCTGTTGTAAAAGCATACACATCGCCCAACAAAAGAATTACTAATTCTACTCAATCGAGTAGTAGGAGTAACAAGTTTGTGTTTGTTCCTAGTATTAATGTCATGCAAGTCACTATTTCTAATAACATCATTAATATTTTTACGTATATACATAACATTTTCAAAAATATATTGTGAAGCAACAGTCAATATATTAATTTCTTTGAATTTATCTCTTAAAGATATTTTAGAGCCGATACCATAGATAGCGCGAATAGCCCTCTTCTGCAGTATGAAAATCGTGTTTAAGTCGGCTGCGTTACCCCAAAGTAGTGTTGCCCAAATTCAGTCTTGGTCTTGCAGTCTTGGTCTTGTTCTTGCGTTTTTGCAAGACCAAGACCAAGAACAAGACCGCGTATTTTTAGCAAGACCAAGACCAAGACTAACCGTGCAAGACTTGAGCAAGAACAAGACATAGCCTGCAAGACTCTTGCGTCTTGCAGCTAGGACTTAGAGCTATTTCACTGAGTAGTTAGGTGTAACAGTTCGGTGTATAGGTAGGTACGCTTAGGAATTCTATGAGACGCAAAAAACTGTATCAAAGAATATGAAAAACTGGACCTATGCGCATTACGACTAATACCATAAACATAGCGAATAAAAAAATTATTAAAATCAAACTGAGTGCATGCATAGTTATGTTTTAACCATCGGCACTTTGATAATGCGGCATCAAAGGTTTTGTACTTACTTCTCAAAGAAATTTGCCGCTTTTCGGAAGTACATGGTTATGATACACGCGCCGGCGGCTTCTTTTGAAATCTAAAACAATCGTTGCCGCCACGCCGAAATCATAACATTTGACACTATTTGATTGCCGCCATAGGGCGTAGGTATACTCATGCAAAATAATTTCGAATTTTTTTACACGCTTTATATTATTGTTTGATTTGCGGCGGCATCCTTATCATAGAGCCGGCACGTGGCGAGGCGGCGCGGTAGAAAGCAAGGAAACGTACTATAAATAAAGGAATTATTTTAATTCCAGTCATTTCCAATTGAGCTGTGCTTCGAGTCTAACTTAATAATTGTTTTTACTAATTCTCGTTGTTTTCTAGAAACGTATCACGTGTACAATTTAATATGAGTGACGAAGATTCAAATTATTCTAGTCCGAGTAACGAGAGTTTGAGTCACAGATCTAAAAGACCCAAAAGCAAATTTGAGGAATTTTTCGAAATAATTCATGCATCCCAAACTGCCTTCTGTAAATTGTGC
The DNA here is from genome assembly GCA_905147385.1 of Limenitis camilla. Lineage (NCBI taxonomy): Eukaryota > Metazoa > Arthropoda > Insecta > Lepidoptera > Nymphalidae > Limenitis > Limenitis camilla. Next base: position 10,345,095 of record LR990246.1, on the reverse strand, counting down.
CAACATACAAAGATTGAAATAAAAATGAAAAACAGAAACACTTCAGGCTTAAGGAAACAACTAATATCTTTCCATAAAAAGGAATCAGAAATATTTCTTCCTGTTAAACCAAAATTCAGTGGAGATATCACAAGCTTTTTAGTAACCGCTGGAAGAAGTGGACAGGTAAGAATATTTATTTAACAGTTAAAAGAATTTTAACTCCGCGTAGCTATTCATGCGATACTTTCAAAAACGCCATTAACTTACGTAAGTACACTGATAGAAGGATTTTTTTGGGAGTAATAAATCAATTTATTACAAACTTTTTAAGGTATCTTTTTGGATGGAAGAAATATTTTTTTACTGTTACCAACACTTTTTAGGATTAATTAAATCGCTTTTTTATTAAAACAAAAATTTTTTTACTGTTAAAAAGCTTTAATGTATTGAAAAAAATATTTATTTCCACCAAATAAGATTTGTTTACGGTTAACAAATATTTTATTTGTGGTCATTGTTGATAGATGGCGGCACTCATGCGTAGCTTTGTATGTATATATAATAGCCATCGTATGCCTTCCACGTTTCCAATGACTCTGAGAATAATCATGTATTTGGTTTTATTACTGCAATTATATCTGATGGCAAAACTATTCATATTTCTTCCAAAAAATGTGTAACTATTGGACTCAATCCCCATATAAAAAGCTATCAATTAATATTACCGAAAACAAACGATCCAGAAAACTTTATCCTATCAATTTTCGATGAATATTTTAAACCGTTAAAAATTCATGTATCGTCAGATGGCTCTTATGTAATATCTCAAAGAAATTTGATTTATTGACTCGTATACGAAGTCTCCGCTCTTAATTTCAATACAAACCATAGGATGATCCGATTTAGAATGAAGAATAAACCTAACAAACGCACAAGACCGTATAGCAAGAAAAGATCCCATATATTTGGAAATAAACAACTAAATGAAAGATTTGTAGAGGAAATTAAAAGACTAACTTTGGAATATACAGATAAAACAAATAACGTCGAAACAAAGTACAAAATATTACACCAGGCACTAGTCAACATTAACAGTAGCAACAAAGAAAATACTAACCATCAATCACTAATATCGGAAAAAACAAAAAACTTGATGAATATAAGAGCGGAATTATTAAAAGAAGAAAGAAAAAACGAGAAAAAAAGAAAGGAAATATCTGACACCAGCAAAAAAATTAAAGAAAGTATACGGAAAGATAGAGAAAATCACAGAAAAAGAACATTTGAAAAACATATAGCAAAGACGGGAGCATTAAAGAAGGCAGTGAAGCAACTATCAGACTGCAAACCATGGATACTAAAAGTTAAGGACCATAAAGGTACAGATAGAACAAAGAGGTCAGCAATAATAGCAACTGCTACGAGTTTTTACAAAAAACTTTATACAAGAAGAACAAATGATAGGCAATTGTTGATCCTGAACGATGAGAACGTACCCCAAATATTAAATCAGGAAGTTGATTACTGCATAAGGAGTCAAAAGAAAGACAAATCTCCAGGTCCGGATTATATAAATAACGAGCTCCTAATGGCGTTGAGAGAATATCTGGTTCCACTGCTAACACATATTTTTAACAAAATATTGGAAACAGAAGAAATACCAACCCAATGGACAAATTCGAGTATTATACTGCTTCACAAAAAAGGCGACCCTCGAGAAATAGAGAATTACAGACCTATTAGCCTAATGTCTAATATTTATAAAGTTTTTGCAAAAATTATACTCAACCGCATGACTAATACACTAGACGAAAATCAACCACGAGAACAAGCTGGTTTCAGAAGCGGTTATTCAGTATTGGACCATATACACGTTGTTAAACAAATAATCGAGAAAAGCAGGGAATATAATTTGGATTTATATCTTTGTTTCGTCGACTATTCCAAAGCCTTCGATTCTATAGACCACGACGCTATTTGGAGAGTCCTAAAAAATCAAGGTGTGGAAGACAAGTATATCAAGATAATAAGAACCATATATAAGAACAGTACTGCGAGAGTTTGCATGGAAAGACAAGGAGAAGAAATCAAAATAGAAAGGGGAGTACGCCAAGGTGATCCGCTCTCACCAAAGTTGTTCTCAGCTGTACTGGAACAAATATTCCGTCAACTGAACTGGAAAAACTATGGGTTAAAGGTAAATGGCGAATTACTTACTCACTTAAGATTCGCCGACGACATAGTTGTGTTTGCAACGTCTGCAACTATCCTAGAAAAAATGCTTCTTGATCTAGTCAGAGAAAGTGAGAAGGTAGGGTTAAAAATAAATGCAGCAAAAACAAAAGCAATGACAAATAAGAGAGAAGAGATAATAAATATATATGGTAGCACAATTGAGTATGTAAAGGAATATAAGTACCTTGGCCAAATTATTTCTCCTGAAAATATGAACGGAAAAGAGGTAGATATGAGAGTTGGAAATGCGTGGAAAAGGTACTGGTCATTAAAAGAAATAATGAAAAATAACCAAATAAGTCAATTTATAAAAACCAAAATATTCAACACCTGTATTCTGCCAGTTCTCACTTATGGATGTCAGACTTGGTCGCTAACGAAAAAACAGCTGAGCAAAATAACGAAATGTCAAAAAGCTATAGAACGGAGTATGGTCGGTATAACTTTAAAAGACAAATACAGAAACGACGATTTGCGCAATATAACTAAAGTGGAAGATGTTAAGGAAAAGATTAAACGTCTCAAATGGAAATGGGCAGGACATACGATGAGAGGAAAAGAGAAATGGAGCAAAATAATAATATCGTGGTATCCATTGTACCGAAAAAGAAACAGAGGAAGACAGCACAAAAGATGGGACGATGAAATTGTGAAAGTCGCAGGAAAAACATGGCCAAGGAAAGCTATAAATAGGAAAGAATGGAAAGTTTTGGAGGAGGCCTTTGCCGAAGGGCACACGGACTAAGAAAAATAGAAATAAAACCAACTTAACAAACGTAGAAATATAAATAGTAGTAGAGAAATATAAAGTGTCTTAATCATATCATATAATCATAAACATCTAGAAACATTGTATATACTAGTAAGAAATATGTGTAAAACAATTGTCCGAATAAAGGCTATTATTATTATTATTATTATTATACGAATACCAACGTATCGATTATAATAGTGATTATTTTAATTTTAAATGTATACCGTTGTCATAAAAAAATGAATTATATACTATTAATCAATTCATTATTTATTATATTTTAACTTTATTCGTTTCACAAAATTTCTAATTCTCTGTAATTTTAATAATTAGAACAATGAACGTAATGTTCAAGGGATTTTTTGAATATTAATAAATTATTTTTTATATGTCAATAAATCATTTATTACATACTAATAAATATTTTGTTGGCAGTAAAAAATATCCGCTAACAAATGATTTATTATCTGCTAATATATATTTATTAGGAGTCTTCTCTCTAACAAATCATTTCTTAACTGGTAACAAATCTTATTAGGTACAAAAAAATCCTTCTATCAGTGTATTTTTGAGTTAGTGGTGTTTTCATCTAGGGGTGCGACATATTAAGTATGTAATTATCGTCTTAAATATTTTTCATAAACACCCATATTTTCATTTAATCGGCCAGTAACAACTAAGTACTTTATTTTGGTAATTACAGTACAGTGCAACCTTAATATAACAAATATCAATTTAACGATTTTCTCGATTTAACAACAACAAACCTCCTCCTCTTATACGCTCAAACCTAGTATGTTTTAAATAATAATACAAGATTTATTGTTTTGTTTAAGTCGGAAAACAGCAGTGACAACATCACGACAGCTACAGTTGATTGGGTGGTGAAAAAATAACTTCCCTTCTCATTTTTCGATGACGAAGCTACACAAGTATATTTTCGACGTATTTGCCCTAATATGGTGTTTCCTAAAAGGTCTACACTTAGAAGGAAAGTCAAAGAGCGATTTGAAGAGCTCCAATTGAATCTCAAGGAACGACTTCAACAATTATCATCTAAAATGTCTTTTACCATTGATGGGTGGACGTCAATTGCTGGTAGGAGTTACTACGGGGTTACTATTCATTATATAGACAACGAATGGAAGTATCAATCTGTAGTTCTTGATTTTATACCATCACGCGGTCGACATACTGGGGAAGATATTGCAACGATTTTCCATGAATGTTTATTGGAATATGGCATAATTGATAAAATACAAGGTATCACGGTCGACAACGCAACTGCAAATACCAAATTTATGTATGAACTGGGCAAACAGCTGCCGCCACACTTTGATTCAGACAATCAACATTTCCGGTGCTTTGCTCACATTTTAAACCTTGGTGTACAAGATTTATTAAAGACCTTAGCATTACACTGTGAGTCTGACACTAACGCGCAAGATCAGCAGTACGAAGACTATGCAGACGAAACTGAGGATGAGGAAGATGAAGAATCTGCACCAAATATTGCTGACTCGCGTACATCTGTAACAAAGTTACGCAGTATTTCCAGTAAAATAAAAAGAAGTGAGATAGTCAAGAAGAAGTTTCAGTCTGCTTGTGAAGCAGCTGGCGTGCCATCAAATCTAAATGCCATTCTTGACTGTCCAACGAGATGGAATTCCACACATGATATGATTGGATTTGGTTTAAAAGTGAGAGCGGGCATTGACATATTGTGCAGTTCTGTCACCGAATTAAATGATTTTCAAATCACAGCTAATGAATGGCAGGTACTCGAAAAATTACATAAATTTCTAATAAACTTTAAACTTTTAAGTACAAAACTTGGTGGAGACAAATATGTTACATTACCGCTAGTCATTGTATCATTCAATCTCTTGCTAGATAAAATTGAATCCATGGTAAAACAGTTAGATGAGAAACCTAATCGATCTGAAGTGGATGAAAGGCTCATTCTAGCTTTCCAAGCAGCTCGAGACAAAATGCTTAAACATTACAAGAAGAGCAACTGGATTTATTGTACTTCTTTAATTTTAGACCCAAGGCATAAGGCTCAGACTTTTGACCTGACAATGTGGGGGAAGCAACTTAAAACAGAAAGTCTGCGCAAGTTCAAGGAACTTTATGAAGAATATAAAAGTCTACACTCACTGAACAAATCTCTGGAATTACCAGAAAAAAAAAATGAAGTATGTGATGAAGATGAAGACGTAATAGACTTTGATAAACTCTATGAATGTCCCTCGACGTCATCTGGATCTTGTCTTCAAGGCTTAGTGATAGACGAGTTGGAGGAGTACCTGAGAAAACCAAGAACTGCCAGCTCGGAAGACATTTTAGATTGGTGGAGGACGCATGAGACAGAGTATCCGATTTTATCGAAAATGGCCCGTGATTTTCTCTCAATACCTGCAACTTCAGTACCTGCTGAGAGGTTATTTTCTAAAGCATCATTAGTAATTAGAAAACATAGAAATAGGTTAAGTGATGAGTCAGCCAGATGGTTACTTTGTATTAATTCTTGGTCAAAAAAATTGATATAAAGTATCAAAACCTAATGATAAAGCTGTTGATTTGTGTTGTATTTTATTTTTTATTCAAATAAATGATAAATCGTAAAACTCTTTTATTAAATTTCTTATAAGTTGAGGGTTCAATCTCTTTTTAGACAGATAAGTATTGTTCTTTAAAATACAGTCAAGTTATTGTAATTAATTTGTTTTTTTACATGTTTTAGCAAATGTAAGCTTATAAATCATAAATGTTTATTAAGAAACAGTTACTTCCATGGAAAACGACATATAGGTCAGTTGATTTTTCGAATTTCTTATCAAATCTTCAGTTATTTATTAATCTGCTTGATCTTTACTATGGCTATATTCATTCAAGCTCACAATGTTCCAATTCTAATACGTTTTTCTAGGATTTAAAGTAAACTTTAATAAATAGTAATAGACTAATAGGTAATTGCAAGACTTGCAAGACTCTTGCTGCAAGACCAAGACCAAGACCAAGACTGGGAGCGCAAGACCAAGACCAAGACCAGGTGTATTGGCGCAAGACCAAGACCAAGACTGGCTAAGTCTCGTCTTGTTCTTGCGTTTGGGCAACACTACCCCAAAGTAGAATGCCGTAAGACATTATACTATGGAAGTAGCTAAAGTAAACTAAACGAGCCGTGTCTATATCAGTTAATTGGCGTATTTTCTTAACCGCGTATGCTGCAGAGCTGAGTCTATTGGCCAATCTCTCAATATGGGGGCCCCATTGCAATTTAGAATCGACAGTGATGCCCAAAAATACGGTAGATTCCACTGGTTCCAACTCCTCTCCATTTATAAATACACCAGTCTCTATTTTCTTAACATTGGGTGTCGTAAATTTTATATATTTAGTTTTCTTACTATTTAACATTAGCTTTTTTTTATTTTTAGCACTGAACGAATGTACAATATCAGAGAGAGCATTGTTTACATCTTCATATTCAGTTTGATAGCGTTTCACTTTAAATATTAGTGAAGTCACAGCATGAGGACGAAGATATTAACATCTATCAAACAAAATATCGGATTAACGAAAAAAGATGATACTTCGCACTCATTGCAACAAAGTAAAATTAAAAAAGACAAAAAAAATCTTAACAGTATCATTGAAGCAATAAAATGTACGATGAATCCATTTGATGACACTATTGACAAAGATACATTATTCAACATTTCAACCGGCAAAGCTGTGTCTAAAGAAGTTGCTGATTTCCTGCTGAACGTGAAAACAGCAGGCTATCAACAAAAATTAAATTTTATCTCAGAATGCTCTTCAAGTCCTGCAAGATTCGATAAACCAATAAAACGAAACAAAATCTGCAATTTTGCTTCTCAATGTGTGACTAAAGCCTTGAGTACCAAAGACAAGAACAAGAAAGTATTATTGAAAATGGAACGAGACTTATTTGGGCGACTTTTGGCAATAAGCCTAAACAAAAAAATTAATCTCGAATTTTGCTTGACTTTTCCACTAGCACCATTGCCCCCTGCTCTTTTTTCATGTACCGGAGAGATGTTAAAAACTTCAAAATCAACATTAGCAAAGGTTTTGAAACCCAAAACAGAAATGGTTGAGCCAACACATATCAACGTTGAAATAATAGATGGTTTTTATTACTTGCATCTAATCGGATCTTCTATAGCTCAAACTTTTGATAAAATTGCTGAGGCAATACTCATAAAAATATGTTCAACAAACGCTACAGAAATACATTTAATTTTTGATCGCTACTTATCACCGTCAATCAAAGATTGCGAACGTGAGAGCAGAAAAGAATTCGATATTCCGTACAAAATTTCAGGACCTCAACAAACTAGACCAAAAAATTTTTTGCAAAGCCTTAAAAATTATCGCTTTAAAAAGGCTCTGGTGCTGTTTCTGGCTGATTATTGGGAAAATGACCATTTGGTAACAATAATCCAAAACAAAAAAATCTTTTTAACCGTCGACCATCACTGCTACTCTTATCAAGTTCAGGAAAATTCCGTAAAAAAAAAAGTGAAGAAACTAATTATGAATGTCATCACGAAGAGGCAGATACAAGGATTATTTTTCATGTTTCTAAAGCGGAACCAGGCTCAAGGATTTTAATGAAAGCCTCTGATACTGACGTTTTGATCATTTTGTTAGGAAATATGCACAAACTTATCGAATCAGAAATTTGGCTTGCCTGTTCAGCAACTAGAAAGACTAATAATCAAACTGTTGATTGCATTAATTGCACCGATTTAGCGTTGAAGTTGGGAATTAAATTATGCCAAAGTCTTCCCGCCTTCCATGCATTTACAGGTTGCGATTACACGGCAGCCTTTTACAACAAAGGGAAAGTAAAACCTTTTCAGCAATTTTCGAAAAATGAAAAATATCAAACAGTTTTTGCATCATTAACAGATGCTGCTGATATTTTCATTGATGAAAAAATGAAGACCGTTCAAGAATTTACGGCTAGTATGTAAGGTATCAGGAACTGCACCAGTGTGAATGATGCGAGACATCGTATTTTTATGAAAAATTACTCTGCAAAAGAAGATAGCGAACACTTTTTTTAAAAAATGGCTTCGACTCCAACTCCATAACCATGCTGGATATCATTAACTCAGAAAATTTTACGAACTATTTTCGTAAATTCCATGTGGCTTAATGCAACGGATCCAATATGCTTGAAACTTGAGCCTGAGAACTGCGGATGGTTCTTAGATGAATATTTAAAACCAGTAGGATTCATTGGGGATCATACACCTTTAAAGATAGAAGACATTGTCGAAAAAAGTGAAACAGAGAGTGATGACTAAGAAGATTCAGAAGTTGAAGATCGTAGTTTTATGTCCGATGACTCGGATTCTGAATAATTTTAAAACATTTTTGTATTTTTAATTTTTTACAATAAATAGAAGTAATTTTTTTATTATTGTTTTTTTATTTTGTCTTCTTATAATAAAAATAAAATTTGCAAGATTACCCTGATTAAAAATATTGATTGAAAAAAATTCACTTTTATGGGTTTTGAATTTTTTCCAATAGTTTCAATTTCTCTGTTTACATTTATAGATTTATAATTTGCATGTAGTAAATATTTTTAATTTTTTTCAATCAATATTTTTAATCAGGGTAGTATTATATATGTATCACTATACCCTTCTTTTTTTACTAAAGATGTATATATACTTTAGTGTCACATAAAAAATATACACATAAATAATTAATTGATTAAAAAAAAATTAAATAACTATTTCTCTATTTAAATAATAAACTACTCCAAAATGATGCATAGTAAGTACGAGTCTATCGCTATCCTTTTCTTTTCCAAGCCCAAGGCACTCTCCTTCTTAAAATGGGCGGACTTTAAACAGCTGCTATGCTGTGTCCTCTTCTATCGCATGGGATGGTTGGTTGGGACCTCTCAGTCGCACACATTCACTCAATAGCAAGCAAGAGCAATATTTTACTTTTTAAAATTCGACAACCGCAATTCTGGACTGATTTTTCGCAGGCAACCCTATGCCACCGTGTTCAGAATTTCTTTAATTTCATTTAAATTTCATTCAATAAACAGACCGTTGCAAAATGCTAGTACAGGTTTACCTGTTTATACTTGGCAACCCGATAGTTGTGACCGGAAAAGAATAGGCAACCTAACGTTTGCATATTCTATGGGCTTCATACTTTCGATTGGTATAGAATTTATCTAATAATCATACCGGTGAAATGTTTAAAAAAATATTTTTTTTAAATTATTAAATAAACATACTCTGGACTGAAATTTGCTAGGCAACCCATAGGCATTAAATAAGCATCTCGGTGAAGGTCGTTTTATATCGGGATCTTAGACTATAAATGCATCACTAAAACTCTGGATAAATTTGGGTGTGGGCAATAATGAGCGATTTATAAGCGTAAATCAAATATACGAAATTCTAGGAAATTCTTTATCGAAAGCTCTACCGTTCTTTCACGCACTCACAGGATGCGACTACACACCAGCTTTTTCCGGAAAAATAAACTTCCACCTTTTGAATTGTTAGAGCAATCGGAACAGTATAAATCAGCCTGTCATAATATTATAACAGGCGATGAAGAATTGCTGGATGAGACATTTTAGATCTTAGAAAAATTAATTTGTCATATTTACGGAGCTAGTGATTTTTGGAACGTCAATGACATTTGGTTCCATTTGTTTTCAAGCACTTAGTAGTATAAAGATAATTTTGAGAAAAAAATTCGTAATTTTGACCCATCAAGCCTGCCACCATGTAAATTGTATCAACATTTACTACGAGTTCGTTACGTCACAAAATTTTGGAGAAATGCTCATTTAAAACACCCAACATCTCTATCACCTCAAGCATCCGGTTGGACCATAAACGACGATAAATATGAATTTATCTGGATTGTTGGAGAGCAATTACCATCATTAGTTGCTGATATTATTATTAAAGGTAATAATTAAAATAAAATACTAATAACTTATTACAAAACGATAAAAATTCAAAAGACTGTGATCACAATGAAAATTACAGTGATAAAGATGATGATAATTATTAAGACGCCTCCGTTTTTAACGATACAATTATGGATTAAAAAAACTAACTTTAATTTTAACGTAACTATTCAATTTTTTTTATTCTCATACTTGAGGTTGATCATTACGTTAATTTTGTACAACAATAAATTATTATTTTGATACCGTATTAGTCAACAAATTAATTTTTTGGCCCTTTCTCTAAAATTTATATGATAACTATTTCTAGACCAAGCAAAATAACTTTTTACTTTAAGATTGGTTTGGCTGAGATGTAACAATTGAATTATTGTTTGGCAAATTAATTTTGGGTTTTTAGATACTTAAAAAACATCATATAAAAATTTCAGCCATACTAAAATATTTTGAACTTTTTTTTATTCAAAATTAGCATTGGGCACAGTTCAAACAACTATAAAAATATTTGACAATATTTTGATATTTTACCTGTAGAGGTACGATACACATTGATGAACGCAATCACTACCGCCAGCCAGATAGCCCGTATGACGTCCGGGAGAGTGAGAGATAGCATATCTAAAAACTGACCCACCTGAAATTCTCTATCGAAAACTAATATGTTCTGGCAGTACATTAAAATATTTATTTTTTCTTTTACAATTCATACAATTTAAAAAAAAAAGTTTACCTTAACATATGCATTAAAGAGTGTATTATTTTAATCTAATTATTTTACAGCTAACAATAATTCATGAAAAAGTACAAAGTTAAAGATATGTTAAACATTTTTTTTAATTTATTTAAAATTAATGCTAACTACAAGAGTGAATACAAAATAACGCTTTTTCTTACCACGTAGATTTTAAATACACTAAGGTTATTTTGTACTCGGCACGAACGACATTTTTTCTACTACCTCAACTTTCAAGACTATATAGAAATTTGTCAAACAGACACTACAGCAAAAGTAGGTACATAAAATATATTTACGTTTCGATGATGACGTAATCACCACACAGGCTCACCCTCTCCCCCATCCCCATTTCATCAAAAATAATAAACGAAGCAGACACCCCCCACCCCTATAATGCTGAACCTGAACGGCCCCTATAATTGAGGCTAAAACTATTTTCGGTTATAGGTTTTTTCAAGGTTCTTTATATATAAAAATGTACAATCCTATGATTAATACAAATAGATTATAAAAACAATGTTTTCTGTTTTATGACATAACTAGTCAACCGCTCCGGCTTCGCTCGGGTGCAATTACCATTGAATTAAATTTAATATTTAATTTTCATTATACTTTACTATCTTAAAATATTTACGCGTTGAAAACAGATTTTATTAAAATCCTACAAGAAATATAATTTTACCCGGGATAAAAAGTAGCCTATATTTTAATCTCGGTTATAAAGTATCTGTGTGCCAAATTTCATTGAAAACCGAGCAGCAGTTTTTGCGTGATTGAGTATCAAACGTGAACACATACAAACTTTTACATTTATAATATCAGTAAGATATCCCGCAGGAACTATAATTTTATCCGGGATAAAAAGTAGCCTATATTATAATCTAGATTATAAAGCATATGTACGCCAAATTTCATTGAAATTCGTTCAGCCGTTTTTACGTGATTGAGTATCAAACATGCACACATATAAACTTTCACATTTATAATATTAGCAAGATATCCCGCAGGAACTATGATTTTATCCGGGATAAAAAGTGTCCTATATTTTAATTTAGGTTATATAGTATATGTATGCCAAATTTCATTGAAATTCGTTCAGCCGTTTATGCGTGATTGAGTATCAAACATGAACACATACAAACTTTCACATTTATAATATTAGTAAGTTTATTCACTGTAAAACTTCTTAGTTTCAAAAGAAGCACTTTAGTGTTCGTACAAGTAAAGGACTCACGACTGAGTCCTTTACTTGTACTATCTATAATATCATTGTTTCCCGCGTTTACCCGGCGGTTTCTGAAGCTGGAAGGATTCGTGGGGAGTTGCTCCGAATGTTACGTTTGTTGACAGATTCGGTTGCGGTTGGGGTTGCCATGTTGTTGCACCTGAAACAAATCATAAAAATTAGTTTTTGTACTAGATTTTATTTTGGGCTTCCTCAGAATGAGGAGGGGGTTTTTCGCCATAGCTCATCACGCTGACCCAGTGCGGGTTTTCGGACTTCATACATCTTTGAGAATTTTACTGAACCCTCAGGAGTACAGGTAGTGAAATATCTTAAAACACACGTAACTCAGAAGAGTCAGTGGTTGTATGTGTACCCAGGATCAAACTCGGACCTCCCAAGTAAGACATTTAAGTCTCAATCACATATGGCAACACTGTATTTCTTGTATCTTCCTATCTCGTATTTCGTATATTAGTGAAATAATCATCAAAATTGGTTCCGTAATTTAAGCTAAAAAAATGAAATTTAAACAGTGGCGTAGCATGCCTTGGAGAGGCCCTGTATCAAAATTAATTGGGGAAAGATGTTGCCAACTTTTGGGCGCACGTTTAACCCGGGAAAAAAAGAGATTGCTTTTTTGACTTTTTATGACAGTTTTTTTTATGTTTTTTTCCAGGAAGAATGAGGTTAAGTGACAGTTTGGATAAGATGTTATTTATTTTTGCTTGCACACATTAGGACCCTCAGTAACCTGGGGGGCCCCGTTTCATTGATACGGCTGTAGCCACGCCCCTGATTTTGAAGTATAACATGTAAATTATCATCTATAGTATTTACTATAAGCAAAGCTTACCAGTAGTATCTGCAGCGGGAAATGAAGACAATGTGCTGCCTATGTATGTAAATGGCGTTGGACCAGCCAACTGTTGAATGTTACCTGATAAAAAAAATAACATTTATAGATTTATTTCAAAGTAGTATAAACCCAATATATTGTAATTTAATTTGAATGAATTGAGGGGAAAATAATGGCTAAACTTACCAAGAGCTGTTCTTGGGTCAGATAACACAGCACTGCTTAGACCCATGTCAGTGGTGTTACCAGATTTACTTTTCTTCCTCGTTCCTTCAGCATCTCGTAATATCTGGTCTAAGCTTCCGTTAGCTACAATAAACATATTTTTTTTTAATTTTATACACATATATATCTATTCAAGTTTCTTTAATTATTATTTCATTCATGAATGAAAGCTTATTATAAGCCTTTAAATATATGTAAAATTTAATATTTTTATATAATAATAATAATAATCTTTATTCACATAAAGAGGAAGAGTAAGAAATGTTGAGAGGAGAAAATAGTGAGAAAGAAAGAGGGTAAAGAGACAGAGAATGAAAGAGAAAGAAAGGTAAAAAAAAGAGAGAAAAGGACTCTGTCCAGGTGGAAATATTGTAAATTTCTGCATCTACTTCAACACCACATAGCCTATGTTACCCAGAAAGGATGTAGCTTTATATTGGTGAAAGAATTATCAAAATTGGTTCAATAGTTTTAGAGCCTGTTCGAAACAAACTTTCCTCTTTATATAATAGTGTAGATGTAGATGAGGATATAGACTAGGATATTATAACTTACATTGTGGTGTGTCGAACACATTAGTGGAATCCTTTAGTACATATTTCCGCAAGTTCAGGTACTGTTCCTTCTGTGCTTCCACTTGGGTGTGAACTGTTTGTAACCTCCCAGCCAATGCCACTAAAGATTCGTGCATTCGACGTATACCAAGGGTAAGTTCTAAAAGAAAGGTAGATTATTAAACATAATAATGCAATATGCAAGCATGTATAAATTGTACAAAACTTAATGCACTGCAAGTCGACCCTGATACTTAAGCGTCAGTAGGTCAGTGGTTCAGGCGTTAGATTCACCATGATGGGTTGTGGGTTTCAAATACCAGTCATTGGACTAATCACGTGGACTAACACAAGCATTTTAGCTTACTTGGAGGGATTACAACAGAAAATTTATAATCCTAACTAATATTATAATTTCGAATGTAACCCTTAAGAAACGTAGGAAATACTTAAGATAAGATTTAATATACTACTTACGCCATCCATTGACGGATAGATGATGTGTCTATCTGTTACGCAATCACGTTTAAATCGGTGAACCGTTTGGGATGAAATTTGATTCAGACAAAGATTACAGCTTTGGGATGAGGACTCTATGTTGCTATGTTTTATAGCGAAAAAAACTTAAGAATATAAACTAAACAAATAAGGGTGTGATTACGCCATCTATCGACGTGGGGATGAATTGTATGTCTAGCTGTGTGACCATTTGTATTTGGGGATTAGTAAAAAATTAAAATTTAACATATATGGTATAAAATGTGATATTACACGTGGTAAATTGCACCCGGGCGAAACCGGGATGGGTCGACTAGTTTTTAATATTTCTATTGCAAGTGGGTATTTTTATTACAGTAAGTAATTAAAAAAATGTTTTTCATAAAATGTGTGAATAGAAATTTGTTTCTAAAAAAACAATTACATCACTACATAGTATAAAACGAAATCACTTCCCGCTGTCTGTCTGTCCCTATGTATGCTTAAATCTTTAAAACAACGCAACGGATTCAAGAGCCGGGGCGGGTGGTCTACAGTGAACTATAAAAAAAGTTAAATATAGTAAACAATATAAAAACCTTGTTCAGTAAGGAGTTTGGGAGACGACTGCATCTGTTTGTCAGCTTCGTCCATTTGCCGTCTGAACGTTATTAACTGTTGCTCCAACTCAGCTATAAGGTCCTTCACATATGTTGGTGGTACGAGACCTTCAAATTCTAGACCTGAAAATTAAAAAATCTATATTTTCTTTTGACAGAAATGAAAAATGTTCTACTGAGTATTTAAAAAAATCAGTCAAAATAAAAAAAAAGTCTGTTGTAGAGCCTATCCTGAAAACTGCTCAGTCTGAATCGCATTGATTTCCGTCTTATAGTGGGAGTAGTTAATAAACATCTATTTACTATAGGCTTGACAGAAAGCCCATTTGCAGAGGATGTCTACAGGCAGAAGGTAGGACTGCCCACGTTGTCCCAGAACACGTGAGCGTCGCCACATAACGAGCACAAATCCTCAAAGACATGAGGTCGCTCCAAGAAGCCTGTGATGTTTCTAAGCTTCTGGAAGGAGCTGGGCTGGCTAGTATAGCCAGTCATCCACGCACAATGGACCGAATTAGAGTCTAAGTGCGGAAACAGGAGCCCACAAACATTAAATACAATTTTATTGATAGAAATATATGAATATCCTACTGAGTATGAAAAAAATCAGTCAAATTAAAACACATGTCGTATAAAACACATGTCGTATAACAGTTTAAGGCTGCATTTTCATCAAAGATGTGCGAGGATACTGGATGAGCAAGCCAAGGTACATCAAACGATTTAATTGGTTTTTAAAAACGCCTATTCCTCGCACATCTCTGGTGGAAACTCAGCCTAAAGATGGAATAGTAGTAGAAAACCTGTGCAAAGCTTGGGAGGTTTGCTAGTTATGTATAAAAAAAGCTTTAAATTTACCAGGTGGTTCTCTAGCTACGGTTTCAGCAGCTGCAAGCGCTGCAGCAGCTGAGGCTCGCAGTCGCTTAGAATGAGACCGAGCCCTTACACATTCACCTCTCAGTGATAGAACCGCTCGAAGAGTTGATTCTACTTCCCGACCAACCTGCAATAAGTTTCATTTAGTTACAAAGTACTTTTGGTAAATCAAAACAGATCAGTTAGTCAATTTGTCTCAGTCAATCTCAAACAGTCGCTCTTTGCAAAACTGTGTGTGTTCTGTTACAAAGGTATAAATAATCATTCAGCTGAGCATCAACGTCATTTTGACTCCAAGCTTTGTCATCGTTCAAGTAATCCTGTACAGTGTGAATCTTATTTTAACCAGAGACTGGCTGTCAATTATTTTCTGATATCCATGGGTGACAATAACCACCTTATCATACATTCAGGTAGGACCATGATAGCCTTAGATCTATATTGACTTTAAGGAGTCACAGAGCGGAAAAAATTGGGAATCTATGAGTTTAAGGTTTAAGTGTAAAGGTTTAAGATTATGTGTATCCTGCCTATCCATTATTACTATTTCTCCTGGCAACACACACTTCCTAGCAGTACTAGGATTACTAGCAGTATGGATCACATGCTTCTAGTATTCCTTAACCCCTCCAACTAAGCTAAATGCTTCAATTTAGCTTAGTTGGAGGGTTTTTAGATCGATCGTGAATCCAATGCCTGAACAACTAACCTACTGACACCTCTTCTTTCTTCTTTGTGGCATAAAGTCTACAAGCAATCAAACAACATGATGAATGTATGGTGTGTTGTGAATGTTGTTAATCAATAAAAGATGAGGAACTCTAAGGTAGGCTATTAAAAAGAGTGAGACCAAATTTCAACTAACCTTATGCAATGGCTTGATAGAAACCCTCATGACGTCAGAGCTCAAAGATTTCTGTTTTTTTACAAACTCCTTGAACGATTCGACTGTTGTTAATATCTCATTTGGTAGTTTTGTTTGTTTTGGGGGTTCAGCTGAAAGTGTAATATATCTTAAAATCTTTCCATATAAGTTTCTAAACATTTTCAATTTTTTTTATAAATGTCAAACAGTCTGAAAGATTACTAGCAGTATGGATCACATACTACTAGTATTCCCTTTACCCCTCCTAGTAAGCTAAAATGCTTGTGTCAGGAGTGGGCCACGTCAGTAGGCCAATGTCCGGGATTTGAACCCACGACTTGTTGATCGTGAATCCAACGCCCGAACCACTGAGCTACTGACGCTTCAGAAGTTGCGTTTGCAAAAATAATTTCGTTACATACGGCGCCCCGGCGTGTGACGTCATCTGACCTAAACGCTTAGCAAAAAGATCACTTACGCTGTTGTTGCCGTATTTTTTTTAATAAGCGATGGCTGAGGACTGAGATATTAAATTGTTTATATGTGCCAAAGCACGAGAGTTAAAGCCCCAATTTTTTTTCGTGCACCCAACGATATGAATACAAGGAAAATTATCACTTTATCCTTTTACGAAGCCTTCTTCCATTATAGTGAAATAAAGTAACAATTGTATGTAAATAACTAGAAAATTCCGCATGATTATGGTGCGACGATTTCGGTTAGGTCACATGACGTCACTAGCAAATTAATTAATTTAATTAATTTTTTTTTTATTCTTTTTTTTTAATTTAATTTTAATTAAATTAATTAAAACATTTAATAAGTAAAATATAATTAATTTAATTTAACAATTTAAAAAATTAATAAGACAAAATATATGACATCAATACCAGCAGGTATTAACTTACTTTTTCCATCAGTAGTGGTTGCATTAGTTGTTCCTTGTTGAGACACACCTCCTAATCCTAGACTTGGTGCAGCTAAATTATAAAAAAAAATTAAATACAAATAAAAGAATTATATTAAGATATTACTAAATTATACCCGGTCCAAATTCAAAGGAGAATGTTTACCAACAACGTGTCTGTCGCCTAGGAACCAATGACAGGCATAATATGTTCTCACCTTTTTTTATCATATAGTGTATGCTAAGCCGGCAAACGTTGTTTTGCCATATAAATCAGGAGTGGATCACCCTTATCACTAAGGGAGATGAAAAATAGATAGTAGCCGATTCTCAGACCAACTGAATATGCACACAAAATTTCATAAAAATCGGTCAAGCCGTTTCGAAGGAGTATGGTAACTAACATTGTGACACGAGAATTTTATATATAAGATTTTAAAGATTTCCTACAAAAATGTTATTACTACTAATATTATCATATTTAAAAAAAAAACATTTTTTTGATACCCTATTATTGTATTTGTAAGTTTGCTTTTGTTTTCAAATTCTTTATAAATAATAAAACAGTATGATGGTGGTAACAACTTTAAAACAAAATGAGGGAATTCTATTAGCAAAATAAAATAAATCAAAATTTGACTTTAAGAAATCATACACTGAGTTGAGGTTTGTTTTGGTGAATTCTCTCTTGAATTTGTCTTAATTAAAATAAATAACAGTTTATAAAACATATTAATAAAAGTGTGAACTACAGCAACAAAATAAAAAATAAACAAAAATATTTAATACTAAAAATGTAAATTAATATTATTTAATTAAACATTTAACCTGTGGTATAAACTTGTGGGACACTACCATAACTGGTATAAGATGTATTGCCTGAAATGGCAGAATTATCATCAAAAATATATTTAAAAAAAAAAACTAAACATTTTATAAAAGATTTTTGTAAATCAAGAACCAGATCACAGAAGGACCTACTCCAACTAATATAAAAAATCTCATTAAAATCCGTCCAGTATTTAAAAAGTACATGTTGACGTACAATAAAACAAACCTACAGAATAATTAACCATCCACACGCCGTGACGTCACTCAGCGTTTCAGAAGTATTGAAAACGAATTATGTTCTGAGTTTATCAAAGTATCGAATTAATCTTTTTTTTTTAATTATTCATCTAGCTTATTATAGCACTTCTATTTAAAAAAAGTTAGTAAATTATAGAAAGTTCTTGATTAATTATTTTTTGTGTATTTTGTAATCTACTTATTATTTAATTACAAACTTACTAGGCTCTATAGTATGATAGCAATCTCTTCTTGGCTTTTTAATTATATATTTTTGATCATTATGTGGCAACATTTGAAACGTTTGGGTTATAGGAATAAACTCAGTAACATAGGGTTCTGTACTGAAAATTAAATTAAATTATAATATGTTTTTGTTCATGGATGTAAATACATTGCTCAGGATAAATTAAATGTAAATACCGGATCTTCATATAAATATCATGAAAAAATTGACCAAAGTCCACATAAATAAATGGATATTTTTATTGTCTTACAATCTTTTATAGATGTCATGAAGAGACTTGTTTGGACTCTCTTATGCCTCAAACACTTTTAAATTCTGATTCCAAGTCTTTGGCATTATATAATAATAAAAAACATTATGCACTTGTTAAATTGATTTAATCTCTGATTTCGCTGTGCCTTGTGGCATAGGTCACAAGTTGGCATTATAGGTCAATATTTAATAAATATATTGATGGCCTGGATAAATATATTGAGCCCGGTACTAGGTCCGAGTTCGATCCAGGACACACACTTCTGACTTGAGTTATGTGTGTTTTAGCAATTAAATATCATTTGCTTTAACGGTGCAGGAAATCATCGTGAGGAAACCTGCACTCCTGAGAGTTCCCTAAAAGCTCTCAAAGGTGTGTGAAGTCTGCCAACCCGCACTTGGCCAGTGTGGTGGACTATGGCCTACCTTCCTCATTCTGGGGAGACCCGGCGCAGCAGTGACCATTGGGTCGTGATGATGAAATATATAAGTCGTTTTGGATTATAATATGAAACTCACCTAAAGCACTTGTAGTTGTAGTAGTAGTACTAGTTCCAAATAGTCCTAAACTTGGTTGAGTTGTGCCAAAACCAAAACCACCAAGTCCTGAACTTGTTGTTGTTGTTGTGCCAAACGATAAACCTAAAAAATTAGGTAATAAGTTTATTTATCAGAAAAAAACTAATACCACCAATAAAATTAAAATGGCGACCCTTGAAATAACCTTTTTCCAATAAAATAGTTCATAAATAAAATGTGTTGTCTATGAGTCAGTTTTCTGTTATATTTATCGAGGAAACTAAGACGGCCACTGTTTAAGCCTAAGGATAGTTTAACATAATCCTAACTTAACACAAAGCTAAACTAATATTATGTTGACATAATTGGAGACGCCTAGCAGTAGCATCAGAACTATATACTACACCACACTTTCACTATCACTACTTCAGATAATGTTCATTCTATGAGACCCTGACTAAGCCTTAGTGCTTAAAAAACCTCCACAGATTCAACTAACCAATAGCAATATACTAGTCAATCAGGGGCTATCAACACACACAAAGGAAGTAATTATTATTCCATTATTAAATAGTTGTTCAGTCATATATATAACTTGGAGAAAATGAGAAAGAGAAGGAGAGGATTAAGGATATCCTTTATTCAATTGAAACACTGGTCTCCACTGCACAGGCAGCCAGTTTAAACCCAGGGTTAGGTTAACCCAAGCTTAACTTACGCACTGACATATATAATTAAATACAATATTTATTAACCTGTTGTAGCAGCAGTGTTTGTTCCTGCACCAAAATTAAGACCAGTTCCGAATGCTGGTGTTGTTGTTGACCCTGAAAAATAATACTTATATATTATTGTAAATAAATAATATAATAATTTTCTAGAAAAATCTTAAGACACATTCATTATCTATATCAACACCATTATGTGTTAACATCCTTTATCCTCATATCCCCAATCTTTACTCAGACAAAGAGAATTAATATCTTATATCTTAAATAAATAGATTTTTATGAAGCTATTATTTCATATTAAAGATTAAAAAGGAAAAAGACACATTTCGTTTTTATTATTTTAAATATACATACCAAATGCAGGAGTAGTAGTTCCAAAAGCTGGTGCTGCTGAACTTGTACCAAAAGTCAATGAGGTATTAGCACCAAAAGCGGGAGCAGTTGATGTTGCACCAAAAGTGGGAGCAGCAGATGTCGCACCAAAAGCAGGAGCAGTTGATGTTGCACCAAAAGTGGGAGCAGCAGATGTCGCACCAAAAGCGGGAGCAGCAGATGTGGCACCGAAACTAGATCCAAATGAGGGTGTTGCAGTACCAAATGCGGGTGCTGAAGTGGCTGGTGTGCCGAATAACCCAGTTGAGGGTTGAGAAGTTGCTGTTAAACCAAATCCAGGTGTTGTAGCTGGCCTATACAAAATAAAAATCATTTTTATATTATATTATTATTTTTTAATCCAAGAGAATAGAGGCAAATAAGCAACTTCATAGTTTTAACTGGCTTACGGGATCACAGCACAGTCACCTCTTTCAGTTAATAACAAATTATTAACATGAAAATGCGACATCAAACCTATCTGGACATAGATGTGAGGGTCGGCTAGCAAGTCTAACCTTGAAATTCTTCAAAGATTTTTTAATTTTTCATACAATTCTTGACACTCTTTTATGATTTATAAAAAGAAACTATGATCAAAAAGAAATCAAATTTATAGATGTCTTCTTTTTCATAAAAATACAAAATTTATAATGATTACTTTTAATATGAAATATTAATTGTAATTTTAATAGCAAAATCTATTTTAAAACTTAAAATAATGCAATTGAGATATAAATTTTATTAATGTATCATTATTCTTTCAATTATTGTTTATTACCTACGTTTTTATTATTATTTTTTTTTATATACATATTTGCATTTCAAAGAGACGAACTTCTTAGCATTCCATGGATCCACAGTGTGAGTGCCGGGTCCATTATGTTGGAAGTGAGAGGAACTCTTTAAGGGGCCCCTTTCCGATGCACATCAACACTTACCTTCGCTAAATTTGGTACGATCCTGTCAACTCAGATTTAGTATACAATTTACTGTCATTCTCAACAGACCTAAGTTTATCAACAAGTTTTATGAACAAGAGATTTTGCTGGTATATCTCTCGCTCCTACTTCTACAGAATATAAATTTACTGTATAACCATTATAATAATTAACTTTTACGAATGAACTATAAATCGAAATTTTATATATTATTTATTATTAATTTGACATACTTTTATGTAATTAATTTAAATGTACTTGTTTATGTAGATTTTAACTGAACAACACTAGATGTAGGGTTTTAATAACCACACCACAGTTTAAAAAAGCAGTTATAATCATTTAAAAAATTTGTACCAATCTAAAGTTCGCAAATAAATTGTTTTGAATTTATTTTGGCACAACTAGCCTTTATTTTTATATTGAAATTTGAAATAATGAATACTTAAGTCCAAAGTGTGTAAAAAGTATTTAATGATTTTCAAAAAATCATATTTTAAAAACTACGAATTAGTCGCAAAAACACATTTTAGAAATGCAATTAGGATTGTTTATATTATACAAAAAAAAAATATTTCTAAACCCTAGCGGGGGTCTACTATTCTAAAGAAGTGCCCCTGACCCTACCTGTCCCCCTTATCAAGATCAACGCCCTTGCATATAAGTAAAATACTCAGAAGTAAATTTAGTTTTAAAAAAACTGAATAATTTTATTACTAGTTTTTTTTTAATATTTTAAGAATGGCAAGAATCATAGACAATGATAATAAAAATGATTTGATGACAGGTAATAAAATGAGGTTATGTTGCAACAAACCTTTTTGGATATAAAACTTATTATACAAATATTAGCACATGATATATATATATGACTTAACGAGTATAGAAACGGATTTACTTACTTATTTGCGCCAAAGTTAAAGCCAGTAAGACCAGTTGTTGCCGGAGCACTAGACGGTGTTCCAAATGAAAAAGACATCTTGAATATTGTTTTATTCACACTAGTTCATACATAATAACTTTAAATACTTAATTATTGAAAATGTGTTAAAAACTAAGTTTTAAACTTTAATATACGAAATTAACAAAATTTGGTTTACGATTATCGTTGACGGTTGAAGTCATAAATCGTAGAGAATAGTGATGGATTAGGTTTAGGTAGAATTATCGATATTTATTACTAATATTTTTTTGATATTGAAATGATAGACAGATATCGATACTCGATATTTTTTTTAAATAAGTTTATTTTTTTCTCGCCAATTATTGAACTATAACATCATTGCAAACTTTTATTATCGTTAATAGCTTTAGCATCTCTACTTCGTGTATGACATGTATTTGTACTTGCAATTTTAGCAAGCGGAACTTCATTATTTTCAAAAATAATCTAGATTCCATTCCAAATCGAATGACACCTCAATCTATTTGTTTTTTTCGGAGACTGCTCAAAAGGCACTGACAAGACATTTCAAAACATTTGCATTTTAATTTTTTTCAATAAATATCATTAATTGTAAACTGTATATTATTTTTGAGCCTGTGTAATTTTTTTGAAGCTAATATAAAATATATTGATACATAGAAATATCGATATTATTTGTCGATACATCAAACTCCGATATTGATAATTTTGTAAATAATCGATATATTGAAAATCCGATATTAAAAAATATCCTATAAAAAATAATATAATATAAAAAAATATACTTATATTTTATAATAGCCCTAGTTAGGACTGATTATAAAATATCATTATTTTTTGGGCGATATATCGATAGTTTGATATTGAAATGTCACTCAACAAATCGATTGTCAATATATTATATAGTCGATTTGTACCAATGTCAATATATTTTTAAGTAAATTTTAATTTATGCAGACAGAACCAAATCATTGAAAACTTAATCTATATTTGTATTTACATTGTAATATTTTTCTTAAAATCATTTTAATATGTCTACAAGGCTTTACGGTTTGCCTTTTCTATTATGAACAAAAAACAGAATAAAAAGTATGCACCGCATAAGGTTTATTAGTATTCTGAGTTTGTAACTTCAACATTCATTTATAATTTAATTTGTTTGAGAAATATATTGGATTATAAATTGTGTAAAACATTTTTGAGCTGACTTGACTGTAATAATATAATTGTATATAACATAAAGAATCTTTTGAATCTGGAAAATCGATTTTTACTGCTCAGTCTATTTTTGCACATTATAAAAAGATATATATTTTTATTATTATTATTAAAATAAATTTAAAAACAAAATTAAAGAAAATTTTGTGTTACAGTTATTTTTTTTTTGATTGAATTAATTTTTGATTCAATTGTTTAGGGATAAAGTTCGTCCGTAGAAATAATAAGCCACATATTATAATAAATAAAACATTCAATTAATAATAGAACATGGTAAAAAAAAATTATATTTTAACCCATTTTTTTCAAGGAAATTTAGTCAGTGTTTTCAAAAGCTAATTTGATTATCGATTACAATAGCTTTGATTTGAAAAATAAAATAGATTTTTAATATTAATCAATCAGGATTAAATCTCAATACGAAAAATGATTTATTTATATCATTATTTTACTTCTTAATTTTTATCCACTTCATAGTCAATTTACAATCAAGCTAGCAATACTGATTGTATCATTTGGGACGGACTTCATAGAATAGAAGTTTGTTTGTAGGATAGAAATCGTAATATCGACATTTACCGAACTATAACAGACAAATTACTAACTTAAATTATAATATTTTTTTATGGCTGAACAGAATTTGATGAAATTTAGCATACAGAAAATTTATTTCCTGGATTCATATTTATTTCATACTTAAAAAAAATTGAACAGTTGAACAGAACAGAACATTATATTGATTATTTTTTTTTATATTATAGATCTCTTTTATATTATAAATAAAACTTGTCAATGTCTTGTCACTCAAACTTCGTTTTTTCAGGAATAATTGTTTAAATACAAATATGAATTATTTAGCTAATGGTGGAAATATTATTAATAATTGTCAGGTGTTATTCAAAACAACACCAATAGCGATGAACATTGCAAGTAAACTACGTTCGTACCCTCAACCAGCGCCGAAGCCAATATATTACGAGAGTAGGATAAAGAGGAACCTATATAAAAGCTTAGCTACTGGAAATGTTAGAGTTGTTAGCGGATATTCAGATCCATTTCAAATTAAATCATAATGGTATTGAATAAAGATGTTTAATTAAAATTGTTTTTTATTGATTGATTTCTTTAAAAATACAAAAATACATATATATTAATAATTGATAGCTTTTCATTATTTGAATAAAGAGAGAGAGTAAAGCGACATACAATAAAATAGCGAGGACAGACCAAATATAAAAATGAAAGAGAGAGAGTTTTTAAAATCAGATCAGTAGCAACAAAATGGCCATATTCTATTTATTAAAAAAATAAAAAATGTATATGGCAACACTACATCACTTATGTCAGTCAGGAATAGTTTTCTAGTGGTAAAAGAATTATTAAAATCGTATCAAGAGAAACCTTCACTTTAAATGGCCATAATTTGAATATTTATGGCAACACCACATAGCCTATGTTACCCGAAAAGGATGTAGCTTTCAATCGGTGAATTTTCAAAATTAGTTCAGTAGTTTCCGACCCATACAAACGATCAAATCTTTCCTCTTTATATAATACTAGCTACCTGCCCTCGCTTCGCTCCGGGTATTTAAAGCAATATTATAATTGATGTCCTTAAATTGTCACTATGTAATTGTGTAGTTTTTCATTATTTGAAAAAAGAGAGAGTGAGAAAAAGTTATAAAAAAAATAATAGAAAGAAAAAGAAAAGCAACAGATAGTAAAAGAGGGAGAACAGAGCAAAAATAATATTGAATAGGCAAAGGAGAGAGAGCGAAACAGAGAAAAAGAGAGAGAGAGATAATCGAAAGAAAGAAAGTGAAAGGAGACTTATTAATCTTAACAGATAAAGATAAGAATTAAAGAGAGAAAAAAGAGAGTGATAGTATTATAAGAGGATGAGAGACGGAAATACTATAAACTTCTCTCAGTGAAACAATTTTTTAAATCGGATTAGTAAAAACAAAATGGCCATAATCTATTAATTAAAATGTGTATATGGCAACACTAAATCACTTTTGTCACTCACGAATAGTGTAGTTTCCTATCAGTGAAAAAAATTTTTAAATCGTCTTTTTGTTTCTGAAAAACTCTTCAATTTATAAAATGGCCACCTTATGGCACTTAAATGGCCATATCTTTTTAATTAGAGTATTTATGGCAACACCACATAACCTATGTTAGCCGGAAAGAATGTAGCTTCCTATCGGTGAAAGAATTTTCAAAATCGGTTCAGTACTTTTCGAGCCTATTCGCAACAAACAAACAAACATACAAACATAGAAACAATCAAATCTTTCCTCTTTATATAATAGTATAGATATAGATATAGAAGTATAGATAATATAATAGTGTAAATCATACTAAGTTGTAGATGTAGATTGATATTAATTATTAATTTTTATTGTCAATAAATAAAATGATATTGAACCTAAACTACAGCAAACAGAAAGAAATAATTTTAATTTAATGTTTGAATCACTGATAGACTTGAACCACGATATGAACCACTTGTTAGTACAAAGTTCTTTATGGTTACCATAGACGGCGCTGGCGCTGTTTTATAATTTTTTGTTTTATGGTACATAGGATGCAAACGTGCAGATGGTTCACCTGATGGTAAGTGGCCACCATCGCCCATGCGTTGCATCCTCGAAGATAGACTAGGGAGGGGGAGTGAAGATAAAGATGCCGCGGTTTCAGCGGACCCTAAGTCCACTAGAACTATTAATATGATGGGAGAGGGAGGAGGTAAGTCTGATTCACATGCGGCTCGACTCGAGTGGAACGCGTCTTGACACTAGCGGTCGGATTCGCATGCTGGTTGTTGCAACCAAGAGGGTGCTGGGTTACTCGGCTCTTACGAGGTGCTCTCCCAGCGGCATGAATAGTATTCTGACCCGTTCCCCTCACGGGTCTATACTTAAGCAGTTGAAAAGCAATAAAAAAGGGAATTCTTATAAGAGCACCTATACTTGATCAGCAAAAATTGAGAATTTTTATGAGTTGAAAAACAAAAAAAGGGAATTCTCGTGTTATATTATATTTTCGGTGTTGCGCCCTGAAAGTTTCCTAGCGCCTTTTCTGCCCTGGCGCCTCGCACATATGGAGGGCATGTCCCTGATTGAACCTAAAATATAACAAAAAGAAAAAAGCACTTTTAATTAATAAGTCATTGTAATTAAAAAACTTTTTGAAGCACAGTAATTTAAAGTTTGAACAACTGAACGACTTGAACTATGATACGAACCACTTGTTAGTACATAGTTCATTATGGTTACCATAGATGGCGCTGTTCAATAAATAAATAATATTTAGTGTGGTTGTAGATTGACATTTGATCAAAATCATTATACCTATTGATCTATTAACCACTAGAATTTGATTGCAAAAATCCTTTGCCTGTTTCTTTTTTTTATTTTATTTTAACAATCTGCTTACAGATAATTAGAAAGCCAAATTCGCAAGAGACTCGATGTAAACAAAGCATTATTGGGTCGTCAAACTTTAGATAAAATAAAAATATTCTATTACGTGTTATAAAATATATAACAAATGACGTCATCATAATCCAGAAATCACAAACAATTTGGTAAAATATAGCTAATCATCAAAATAAAGTATCCTATATGTTAATCCAGATCATATTTTATAGTTACGTAATGTTTTAGTGAAAGAGTGACAAATATTTCACATGCATACATTTTTTTCCAATAATTATAGAGTTACTATCAGTACCACGCAGTTTCATCAAAACTCATGCCAATGTTTTATTATATAATAGTTTAAAAAAACTAAAAACACGCTTTTTATTATAGAAAACCAAACTAAAAAATAGAAAATAAATTTTAATAAATTTAAAATAAGAATAGTGTTAAAAATTTCAATAAATATAAATTAATAATAGTGTAAATAAAAAAAATGTATTTTATTTAAAAAACGCGTGGGGTGCATGGTGTCAATAGTTATAAATATTTTATTGACAGATATGAGTAGAGTGATTATCATTTTGATAATATCTTAAAAAGCACCCCACGCTTTTTTTTAAATAAAATACATTTTTTTTATTTACACTATTATTAATTTATATTTATTGAAATTTTTAACACTTCTTATTTTAAATTTATTAAAATTTATTTTCTATTTTTTAGTTTGGTTTTCTATAATAAAAAGCGTGTTTTTAGTTTTTTTTTGAATATTATTTATTTTTTACTTTTTAGTTTGATTTATTTATAAAAGCGTGATTTTTTTTTAGTTTTTTTTTTAAACTAAAAAAAATCACGCTTGAGAAACGGCTACCAGAACCAAGGAAGGCCGCAGGCGCGCAAATTACCCACGGAGAGTTACATACTGACATACTGACAGACTGACATACTGACAGACTGACATACTGACATACAAGTGAAGCTAATAAAAAGCGTGTAAAAATCTGTAACATTTTTTGTTAAAAATGTTGTTGATATATGCCTGTCATTGGTTGCTAGGCAACGCTTTATTTGTAAACATTCTCTTTCGAACGTGGTGGAGGTGTAGTTTAAAACTCTGTGGGTACAGCTACAATACATTAAATAACAAATCAGAAATCATATTTTCAATATCAGCAAAGTTTAATTGAAAACTAAAACAATAAGTACAATTAGGTAGTTCAATATTCCGTGTTCCAGACGCAGACGTAGGTCGACAAAGTTTAATTGACTTCCAACAATTTTTAATTAGAAACTTAATAAAAGATACACCAAAGGAATAGAAGACGGGTTCCTGAATGATATTACAATTCTAGACTCTTCGTTGTACTGTACGATATGTCGCATGTCGTTTTGTACGTTGTCGTTAGAAAGAAATCTTTTTTATTATAGTCCAAGATCCCGCGAGTGTCAAACCTTCGTTATTTTATAAAACTCGTTAAAGTTACATACACCAACTATAAAGTTTGAATTACCGTTGCAACCAAGGCCCACTGGGGGCTGAAGCGCCATTGATGATGTTTGCTTCTATGTTTGTTTGTAGCGTATAAATTCAAAAACTAGTCATATATATATTATAGATAAAGACGTCTAAAGAATTTAAAGTTGGATAATTTTTAAAGGTTTTTTTTTATTGAGAAATATTTCAATAAATATAAGAATGAGTGGTAACTTGAAAAGTGATTTAATATGTTTTATCTATATGTTGGGGTATAGTTATGGTAGGACAATAATAATATACACAACAATAATAATAATAATAAGCGACCTTTCACGGGGGCCCATTGATGACTTGGCGAGTCTCCGTCTACCCATTTTTCAATGTATAAAAACATTGTCGGTGACCTATGGCCATCCATAGCACTAGTTACCGAGTCCACTATCACCGCAATCCATGGCCCAGCATTATTAGTTTCCATATATTGCCATAGTCCACACAAGCCGGGGAATATCCCTGGGTGCAATCTCATAGTGCATACAGGGATAATCGCCGGTTTGTGTCACTTCTGATATTAAATTAAATTGTCTAAAGGGTCTCTACGTATTGGTTACGGCTCCCCGCACGCCTTCCAAAGGTACGGGTCACTGATGACCCGTGATTGGAAAAGACATACATAATAATAATAATAAGATTCTCGAAAATGGTCGTGTCACGTTGTATGGGATCGAACTATCATCTGGGATCGAACTAGTGGCGATAGATCGATCTGAGCGCCGCACAATGATTGTTGACGTCACCATCCCGCATGACGGGAGTCTTGTGAAATCTGAGAAAGATAAACAAGTAAAATGTCTTGACTTAGCTCATGAGATTGTCGACATGTGGGATGTGGACTCAGCACTTATTGTGCCGATTGTCGTAATGGCCAATGACCTAATGGCCAAGAACCTCGATCAACACCTTAAGGGGCTCGCGTTAGATGGCTGGGTCAAGGGCTTGATGCAGAAAGCGGTACTACTGGACACGGCATGTATCGTGCAGAGGTCAGGCTCTCTGGAGCCCTAACCATCGGTAACTTAGACCGTGTTCCGCTGCCGGTTGCCCTTTTTTATATTTTTAAATATGTTTTTTACATATATGTCGGAGCATAGTAAAAGATTATCGATTAATCGAATCGTTATCGTTGTCTATGGCGTTGGAGTGGGGTAGGAATCACTTCCGTTGTTTTGACAGTATCTACCCTCGACCCTTTATATGCGATCGACAGTCTAACTGAAGTCTTAGTCGTGCGCGGTCTCTCAAGAAGTGAACATCTAAGTA
The DNA here is from genome assembly GCA_905147385.1 of Limenitis camilla. NCBI lineage: Eukaryota > Metazoa > Arthropoda > Insecta > Lepidoptera > Nymphalidae > Limenitis > Limenitis camilla. The sequence goes on along the minus strand of LR990246.1, from coordinate 10,315,291 downwards.
GTGCTAGTGATAGTGATAGTGTCAAGTGCAGTGTAGTGTGGAAGTGCTGTCCAACTAAGGTCACGTAAGTCCTTACAATGTAATTGCCACGTAGTTAAGTAAACACAATGTTAGGTTAGGTTAGCCTTAGGTTAGGTTAGCCTTGTGTTAGATTCGCTTTATGTGCGTTTAACCTTGGGTTTAAACAGAGAGCCTGAGCAGTGGAGGTGAGTGTTATGATCATATAAAGGAATTCCTTAAGCCTACACCTTGGTCACAAGTCCAAGGCACTGCTTAAGTTTCTCTCGTAATTGTTAGAGATCATATTTGATCATTTATCGGTTCAATAGGAGTATCTACGTTGCGTTTACCCAATATTCCACTCATTATCATCACCCCTTTTAGTGTTCCCCAATATTCCCCATCTTCCTCCTTCCATCTCCTTTCACGTCGTTTTAAAATCCCCGACATATATTTAAAAATGTAATAATAATAATAGACAAAATTAATTATCACTACTGTCGCGTCATTTTAATATTCAGCGATTTTTAATCATTTCAAAAGAGAAACAGTCGGGGAATATATTAAGGGTACACGACAGTGAGATTAGCAATGCCCCTCCACTGGTAGGGAGAAGTAAACCAACAAATAGGAAATATGGCGCTGGCTCCAGATTAATCGATAATCGTTTTCTCGTTTTAAATTACTAAAAATCGTTGAATATTAAAATGAAGTCCTACCCTAGCTATACCCCGACATATATATTATATTGATCTTATATTTGTATAGCCAAAATTAATCATGCAAACTCACATAAATACAAACATACAAAAGATATATCGTATAAAGTAAATAACATTAAGATAAAGTTGGTTTTCATTCCAAAGCGGCGCCACCGGTTTTAACAAAGTTTGCATCTGTTTGTCTTCTGTCTGTCTATTTATTTTTTATCTTTCCAGCTCAGTATTGATTTCCTTTTATTAAAATAGTTTTACATCTGGAAAATTTCGTTGAATGACTGTTCTATAATTGGAGTAGACACCACCATCTCACTGACTAGCTCCCTCTTCTGTCTCACTCACTTTTTCTTTTAAACAAACCTTGTCATGACAATAACTAACACGACAAAAGGAGAATTATCCGATTCAGTGCAGCCGTTCTGAAGTTATGCGCTTACATACATAGAGACGATTTATTTTTATGTCTATATCCTATGTATGGACATCACATAGTAACAACTTATACGTATAGATTGTTGTAAATACTGTCCACAACAAAGTCACGTGCACGAGATATATTGTAAGGGTTGAACCCCTCAATTACAACCCTCGCTGCTCTTTCACATAATTAAAATAAAGATTAAAAAGCAATTATTATTACTATTTACTATTAAGTACTTAGTCTATGTATTTATGTGTTATATATTAAAAAAAACTCATTACAAATGTTTATTGTATGACGCCAAAGGTCATTATGTAATTCTTTTGTTTATCAGATGTATTAGACCAAGATCTCGCGACGATCACACATTCGTTATTTTATATAACCTGAAAGTTTTAACGTGTATGTTCCTAAGACTGCGTTTCCATGCGATGAGCTAGAAGGAATGAGAAATGTGTTCGTTAAAATAGAAAAATTAAAAGAATAGCTTCATTTAACACACTGAACGAGATAAAGTTAACTACTACGGACCCGCGCGACTTTGTTCGCGTGTTGCTCCGCTCCTATGGGTCGTAGCGAGATGTTAAATAGCCTAAGTTATTCCTTGTTACATCAGCTATCTGCCAATGAAAGTCCCGTCCAAATCGGTCTAGCCATTTCAGAGATTAGCCGGAACAAACAGACAGATAGACAAAAATTGTATAAAAAAAAAAAAAAAAAAATGTTGTTCCGGTATATATCCATATGCACTTAGTAAAAAGCGGTTATTTTAATATTACAAACAGACACTCCAATTTTAGTTATTTGTATGGATTTGTTCTCAACAAACACAATCCTCGCCCATCTCTGGTGAAAACGTAGCTTATAAAAGATATAAATGATTCTCAACTATAAAGTTTGAATCACGGTGTCTGCACTTATTTACCTTTTTTATCAGAATGAGGCCATTCATGTATTACATAAGTGTTATTGGAGAGTGAGTGTCCGTTGCTTTGCTTATTTTTGATGACATGGGAGATCGTGGAACACAAATGCGACCATACCTGCAACATCGAGTTGAATTATCTCTGAAACAGGTTTTTATTTATTTATTTAAAATTTCAATTACAACAAACATATTTCAACATTTAACAATTTAAATAAAAGTCGCGAAAACCCATTCGGTTTATGTGCGACTAGTGAGTTCGTGCTTTATTAGTTTACAATAAGTTATCTATATATATAAAAGCGAAAAGTCACCGACTGACTGACTGACTGTTCATCACGAAATCTCAGGAACTATAAAACCTACAAACTTGAAATTTGGAATGTAGGTTCCTTCTAGGACGTAGGTGTCCACTAAGAAACGTATTTGAGAAAATCCTCCCCTAAGGGGGTAAAATGGGGTTTGGAAGGTCCTATGTTTTTGAAGTTAGACTTATGAAAATCGGTATTTACATTAATAACTTACAATAATAAAAATCTGTATAATTTATTTTGCAAAATACCCCCTTAAGGGTGGTAAAATAGGGGATGAAAGTTTGTATGGGAAAGTTTAATTTATTGTCACTCTTAACTTGAAATTTGGAAAGTAGGTTCTCTCTAGAGGGTAGGTGTCAGCTAAGATTTTTTTTACGGGGGTGCCCCTCCTAAGGGGTGGAATGGGGGTTTGAAGGTTATATGAAAGTCCTATGCTTTTAAAGTTTGAGGTTAGAAAAGCGGGAATATGAAAATTGGCATTTAGATTATTACAGCAGCGGGAAAAATTATCTTTTTATAATCTCATAGAAAATCAGAACTTCTACGCGGACGAAGTCGCGGGCGCCCGCTAGTATCTAATAATAGTAATTAATTATAGATTATAATATATAGTTGGAGTGTATTGGTTGTGTTAAGTAGAATTTTTTTACTTGATAAGTATTTATCCTGTATGTCCAATGGCAGTTCATTAATAATTTTAGGTAATATATAATCAACAATTCTCATTCCGTAGTTGTTGTTATACCTAGGTAAAATGTAAGTTTGTGTATCCTTTAAATGTCTTAAGTTATTATTACGATATTATTTTTGGATATATTGAATTTTATTCTAATTTTATTTTGTACTGGCATAACCCTGCAATATTTAAATAATAGAGAATAATCGTTTTTAAATTTAATTTTAATTTTATTAGGCACAATGGTTTTTAGTATTCTTAATTGTAAATTGTAGATGTTAATTAAATGAGTTTTGAATGTCCTACCATAACTGCTGAGCCCATAATTAATTATAGAATCAGCTGTAGCTAGATATAGCAAGCGGAGAATCTCGTATGGTAGTTTAAACTTTAAAACAAACATTCTACCCAGGATATGGTCTTTTACATATGTTAGATATGTGAGAGGACCAATCAAACCTGTGATCTATTATCAATCCGACATACTTGTGCTCCTTTACAATTTCTATAGTATTACAGTTGCAATTGCGGTTATTATTGGAATGTAGACAAGAGTGACTGTGAGATATTATATTTGGTTTGTGATTAACTTTATTGTGCGCTGAATGTATATGGATAGCTTTCGTCTTGTCTATATTTATGATAAGACCGTTGTCATGCGACCATTTACAAAGAGAATCGAAATTTTTCTGAAGTGTGCATTCCGCCTTTTTTATATCCCTATCTGCCACCACAAGGCAATTATTTATTTTCGCATATCATTTCCATTGAAAATCAAAGCTAAATTTTCCCTCTTCTTTTTAAAAAGGGGGCGACGTCAGCCATAAGGTTTTTATTTTAAAATCAAAAGAAAAATTCTTATTGCTTCTGAATTTATTTTCCGTTTCCAATCTCAGAACAATTTTGCCAATATTTATAAGTTGTGTCATTTTCCAATGCAAAAAGCTAGTCAGATAAATGTTGCCAACATTATAATTAACAATATATAACATAAATAGCATAAGTAAAGAATAGTTTGCATAGCAACGCCACTGTTTTACTCTCAGCGAAGCGATGTTAATAAATTGCAATAAATTCTAGAATATTCCATAGCGTCCCCCAGGGTAGTCCACCGTGAAATTTGTAAACGCAATTAAATCTAACCTTTACTTAACACACCACTTCCTGTGCCGGACATTTTGTTTTCGTGTCTCCTGCTCCTATGATGTGGTGATAGGGTCGAATATGGTGTGATGGGATGGAAGGGTAGGTTTCCGCCACCCACCCTTTGTTGTCTAGCGACTAGACTACGGGTTTTGTTTTATTTGCCGGCTGCGTCTGCGATCGATGCGTGCACTTATGAATTCGTTGGTTTTGATTAGTTCCTGTTCTTTGTTTTATTAAATAACGATATTCACTTTACAAAATGGCCACGTTATGGCACTTAAATGGTCATATCTTTTTAATTAGAATATTTATGGCAACACCACATAGGCTATGTTGCCCGGAGAGGAAGTAGCTTTTGATCGATGAAAGAATTTTCAAAACAAACATACAAATATACCAGTCAACCTAAAATTGATTGAAAGAAATAACAACATTAAGGGTAGGATCGTAAATACTACATCATCCGATTGTAAATAAACATAATATATATGTCGGAGCATAGTAAAAGATTATCGATTAATCGAATCGTTATCATTGTCTATGGCGTTGGAGTGGGGTAGTAGTCACTTCCGTTGTTTTGACAGTCTCTACCCTCGACCCTTTATATGCGATCGACAGTCTAACTGAAGTCTTAGTCGTGCGCGGCCTCTCAAGAAGTGAACATCATCTAAGTAGTGCTAGTGATAGTGATAGTGTCAAGTGCAGTGTAGTGTGGAAATGCTGTCCAACTAAGGTCACGTAAGTCCTTACAATGTAATTGCCATGTGGTTAAGTAAACACAATGTTAGGTTAGGTTAGCCTTGTATTAGATTCGGTTTATGTGCCTTTAACCTTGGGTTTAAACAGAGAGCCTGAGCAGTGGAGGCGAGTGTTATGATCATTTAAAGGACGTCCTTAAGCCTACACCTTGGTCGCAAGTCCAAGGCACTCTCTTAGATTTCTCTCGTAATTGTTAGAGATCATATTTGATCATTTATCGGTTCAATAGGAGTATCTACGTTGCGTTTACCCAATATTCCATTCAATACCATCACCCCCTTTTAGTGTTCCCCAATATTCCCCATCTTCCTGCTTCCATTTCCTTTCACATCGTTTTAAAATCTCCGACATATATAAACCAAATTAATATAAATATAATTTCATACATAAATTAATATTATGATAGGTTAGATTATAGATAGGGCTGGGTAGTATTTGAAATACAAATGCGTATTTGGTATTTGTATTTCAATAACTTCCTAATTTGTATTTTAAATACTTATAGCTTCAAAATACTTTAACACAAAATTCATTTAACATTACAGTTAATGGTAAATCAATTTTGTTAAACAACATTGCAAGTCCATTTAAATAAAATTAATTATTAGGATCTTAAAAAATGAAGCGTCGCTGTTAAATCGCTACGTTCATAATTAGTAGGCAACACTGAACGTCAATTGTCATTTTGATTCGCGGTATTACCTACCTATGTTGTTTAATTCCGTTATGTTCACCTAAAATTTTAACGTAATTTGTAATCTTAAAATTAAGTAAATTGTAAAATAAATTTAATTTGCTAGCAAGAATTAAAATTGCTTAAATTTTGTTTTTTAGGACCCTAAAGTCAAAGTGTGAAAAAGTTGCTTCAAAGTTACATCCGCTCTCGAATATAATTAATTCCATGCTTCATAGCGAATGGAACTAACTGGAAAGGAATGGTTTAATTCTGTGAAGCGGTAATTACCCTTAAAGAGACAGCTGCGTGAGAACGTGACAACGCAGCAGCCGCAGGCTTGCCACAAACGAGAAGACCAGGTGAGCATAGACGGTGCTATGCCCTCCTCCTCCCTGACTAAAGTGTGATCACTGGCCTGTATTTTCGTCGGGGCGACACGGTAGAGTACTTTAGTAATCCCGTGTGGCCTCTTCATGACGATGATTTCTTTTTTTTTTTTTTTATGTAACTAGGTCGGCAAACAAGCGTACGGCTCACCTGATGGTAAGCGATTACCGTAGCTTATAGACGTCTGCAACACCAGAAGCATTGCAAGCGCGTTGCCGACCCTATCCCCAATTCCCCCCAGGAGCTCTGGTCACCTTACTCACCAACAGGAACACAACACTGCTTTAGAGTAGTGTTATTTAGCTGTGATCTTCTGTAAGGTCGAGGTACTACCCCAGTCGGGCTGCTCCATATTTGAGCAGGAAGTTTCCTGCTGTGCCCTACCTCAGTTAAAATGATTTCGATGGTTTTTAGCAGGTAGGACGGTGCCAGCATTTTCCATCGTAAAAAAAAATCTAAAATAGGTCGGCGAACTTTTTTTTTTATTTTCAGACGATTTCTTATGGAATGACCTTTAAGAGTTTAATTTCGTGTATTTTAACTTGCGAATAGGAATTTTGTAATTTGTATTTCAATTACAGGAAATCATGTACTTTGTCCATCACTAACTTTAGAATAATCTCCAATGTTACTTTATTGCGGCAGATCGATAAAATTTCAATTTATATTTAAACGAAGCCAATAAGGGAGATTTGCGTATTTCAACTGGCAACTCATTCCTGAGTATTACGGATAAGAAAAGGGGTTCTAACGCCACTAAAATAGGTCGGAAAATAGTAAACGATTATCGAATAATCGAATCGTCTTCGTCATCTATGGCGCTGGAGTAAGGTCACTTACATCATTTTGACAGTCTCAAATCTTTATATACCATCGACAGTCTGACTGCAGGGTTAGTCTTGCGCGGTCTCTCAAGGAGTGAAGTAATCTCTAGATAGTGTTACTGCTCTTCGATTAAGGTCAATTTACCTTACAATGGAATTGCCACGCGGTAACTAATTGCCATAACCTTAGATTTACACAGTGATCCCCCTTATTTTGCTCCGAAATTAATAATTAATCTCAATTCAAAATCCTCTGTTTACAGATTGAAAATACACGAATTTAAATTTGGAATCTTTTTTCTATCTGTAGCAAAGTTTTGTCTAGATCTGTATCTGTTCAATCAATCAAATTTGAATTTAATATTCTATATTCAATCCGTAACCGAAAGATTTTTATATTGCGTTATTAATTTCGGCCGTTAGTCATGATTAATCACTAACTGTCATTATTTGATTTCCTAGTGGTCACTACCCTATTATGAAGGTGTGAAGTCGCGGTGAGTGGTGGCGCTGGCGGGTGACGGTGACTGCGACGTGGCCGCGGCGCGACGCATCGATCCGCACCTGTGGCCTGTTTCCCGCCACGCTCCTCACTACACTTCCACAGATTGTAAACATGTCTACCGTATTATTTATTTCCTTTACATCTCGTATCGATACGAACTAACTAACGTATCGAAGCATTAACACTCCTGGGGCCTTAGCCAAGTTGACTTTCTACAATTGTTAACGCATATAGAAAACCTAAAAATGTATGGGAATGACATATGTCAACGATATATCACGTGATCAAATTAAAATGACGTATGTAGAATGAGCATTCGCTCTTAATGGGTACGTTCCACTAAGCACTCATGAGTACAATGACCACACTCACGACCACGATTTTTCCCGTTCCACTTATTTGAGAGCGTTCCGATCGGTAATCCAAGTGGAATATGTTATTGAGCGTTTTGAGCGTTAACGAAAATAATTCGAATGGCGAGTTATAAAGCAATAGTTTCAAGAGGTTAAGATAATAACTTGTTAGTCTTACCAATAAACTTAAATATTATTGCTTAAATTGATTAATATAAATATTTTTATTGATTGATATTGATTTTTTTATATTTATAATTAAATTAAAAGTAAAATTGATTTTACATAAATATATTTACCTGTAGCGGTACGTTGAGCATCCGCTGCAGAAACATTCCCTTCATCTAATAAATCTCAATCCGTATCAAATAAACTTATTTACATCTTAAAGTTATTTGCGCTTAGTGCAACGTACCAAATATGTCAACATGGCTTGACAACACTTATCGCTTGAAACTGTAGAAAGAGAATAGAAACATAACGATTGCAACCTGGCTAGGCCCCCTGGAAGAGTTTTGGTTTAACTTCTAACGTAGTAAAAGGAGACTTTAAATGTCATCATAATAACCGTTGTCATGGTAACCAAAGCATTAGGATGCGTTTTCATGTTTCTGTGAAGTATTTTTTTAAAGAATACTAGGAGTATGGATCACTAGGTACTAGTATTACATAACCCCTCCAATTAAGGTAAATGCTTGTGGAAATATGACTCGCAATAGCAAATTACTCATTTTATCTCACATTTTTTTTCTTTATTATTATTATTACTATATTTCCCCATACCCACCCTGTAGCATGCTGATAAGCATCCCCGGTTCATACATTGTAATCACAACACAAATTTTATGTTATTTTTATTATTGAAGTGAAACTTCTTTAGAATCGTTGTGATTTCAAACCGGATGCAACGGAAAAAACGACAGGTAAGAGACACAAATACAAAAATGTGTAGGAAAGAATGAGACAGAAATATACAAAACGACGGGTAAGAGACACAAATACAAAAATGTGTAGGAAAGAATGAGACAGAAATATACAAAACGACAGGTAAGAGACACAAATACAAAAATGTGTAGGAAAGAATGAGACAGAAATATACAAAACGACAGGTAAGAGACACAAATACAAAAATGTGTAGGAAAGAATGAGACAGAAATATACAAAACGACAGGTAAGAGACACAAATACAAAAATGTGTAGGAAAGAATGAGACAGAAATATACAAAACGACAGGTAAGAGACACAAATACAAAAATGTGTAGGAAAGAATGAGACAGAAATATACATACTATTTTATATTATTATATATATTCATCTCATTCTTTTGTCGATTTACTGAAGTTTCACTTTATTTATGTATTAGTATTAAGTGTAGCTTTTCTATTGCACAATAATTTAGCCGGTTTACTCTTTCTCTCTCTCTCTCTCATATAATCGTTTAATTATCTAAAACGCCACCAAATGGCAGCGAGTAGCAGATAATTCTTCTCCATGAAAACGGTAAAAAACGGTGCAAAGTGGTTTTGTTGCCTTCGATATTGAAAGTAGTTTTGAATAATTTTTGGCTATACATTAATTATACAACAATTAATACTTTTGGAAACTTGACTCCTTATTTTTATATATTTATTCCCATATTAAAAATAATAGTTTATTTTTTTTATCACAAATTGACAACTTGTTCAGACAAATTCTTGAAAAATATGACGTCTATAAGATTATGTCATTCTGTAGTTTTACTGCACAATTACATTCAAAGGACTTCAATAATACTTAATCTACACGGAAGCCGAGCAGTGCCTGTGGCTTGCGACCCAGGTGCAAGATTAAAAGGCCTTTCTACTATCAGTAAACACTCTCCTTCACCGCTCAACCTCCTGGCTCTAATATTACACGCTTTTTATTAGCTTCACTTGTATGTCAGTATGTCAGTCTGTCAGTATGTCAGTATGTAACTCTCCGTGGGTAATTTGCGCGCCTGCGGCCTTCCTTGGTTCTGGTAGCCGTTTCTCAAGCGTGATTTTTTTTAGTTTAAAAAAAAACTAAAAAAAAATCACGCTTTTATAAATAAATCAAACTAAAAAGTAAAAAATAAATACTTAATAGTTTAAAAAAACTAAAAACACGGTTTTTATTATAGAAAACCAAACTAAAAAATAGAAAATAAATTTTAATAAATTTAAAATAAGGATAGTGTTAAAAATTTCAATAAATATAAATTAATAATAGTGTAAATAAAAAAAATGTATTTTATTTAAAAAATTTCATATCGATATTTTATAGTATTATGTAATCTATATATCATCTACACTATTATATAAAGAGGAAAGATTTGATTCTTTGTATGTTTGTTTGTTGCGAAAAGGCTCGAAAACTACTAAACTGATTATGAAAATTCTTTCACCGATAGAAAGCTACATCCTTTCCGCGTAATATAAGCTTTGTAGTGTTGCCATAAATATTCTGATTAAAAAGATATGGCCACTTAAATGCCATAACGTGACCATTTTGTCAAGTGAAGAGTTTCTCAGGAACTACTTATACGATTTTAAATTTTATTCACTGATAGAAAACTACACTATTCATGAGTGACAAAGGTGATTTAGTGTTGCCATGTACATTTTTTAATTAATTGAATATGGGCATTTTGTTGCTACTGATCTGATTTTAAAAATTCTTTCACTGATAGAAGTCTATAGTATTTCCGTCTCTCTTCCTCTTATATACTATCATTCTCTTTTTTCTCTCTTTAATTTTTATAAATTTATCTGTTCAGAATGATCAGTTTCTTTTCGATCATCTCTCTCTTTCTCTCTGTCTCTGCTTTACCTATTCAATTTTATTATGCTCTGTCCTTTTTTATTATCTGTCACTTTTGTTTTTTTTTCTTTCTATTATTTTGCTTTTTATAACTATATCTTATTCTCTCTTTTTTTTAAAATAATGAATAACTACACAATTACAGAGTGACAATTTAAGGACATCAATTATAATATTGCTTTAAATACCCGGAGCGAAGCGAGGGACGGCCGCTCGTATTTCAATAAAACCTAACACTAAATCATATTTTTCATTTTCAAATTATCAGAAAATTGATCCAAATGAGAATAGGAAATGTATACTTCACGTTTTTTTTTTATAATAGATAAGGTGCACACGAGCAGATGGTCCACCTGATGGTAAGTGGCAGCCATCGCCCATGGACATCGGCAAAACAAGAAACACTCTCTTGTTTTGTCGATGCGTTGCATCCCAGAAGATAGAGGGGGAAGGGGGAATGAAGAAGAAAAATGATGCGGATTCAGCGGACCCTACGCAAGAGACCAAAGTCTACTAGACCCACAGCATTAATGGGATGGGGTAAGTCTGGCTCACATGCGGCTCAACGGGAACGCGTCTATGACACTTGGCGATCGGATTCGCATGCTGGTGATCGCAAGCCAGTCGGTAAACAGATCCCCTACCACCAAGGGGGTCAAATCATAAAAACGAGAGCCAATCCAGAACTTTCATTTGTACATCCGTAATCTATGTATTTGGAAATCTAATAATCTGTAATATAATATCTATGACAACAAAAATTGGATTTATGTTGAGCTGTGTAATCGATAATATAATAAAAGAGATATTTATTGTTTGTTTTTGATCTGTGAAACTATACGTTGCAAAATAAACCGGTGTTGTGGTACGTTCAATAAGAACCAATCTTTTATCTCCCATTCCTTTCCTCCACTAACTTCTTAATACACGTGACAGATTTTGATACAATTTTTTTTAATGGAAAAGCAATAAAGGAGGAATGTTTATGTATATAATTTCAAATTAATTAATTTGGTACTAAAGCTGTAATTGAACAGTCAATCAAGTGTAAACAACATGAGACGTTAGATATGTTCGATTTGCCTTCACAATCCACATCAAAGACCGTCGCTACAAATACCTCACATATTTTGACTAGGGTTGCCAGCCCTAATATATAGTACTGTACTATAATTATTAATTGTGTATTTAGGTATAATTTCACATTTTTATCGCTATCCTCGACATGCACTTCATCCCCACGTCGATAGATGGCGTACGAGCACTCATTTGTTTACTTTGTATTCTTAAGTTTTTTTTTTTCACAATAAAATATATCCTTCTTCAAGCTCTACTTTATCTCTGTATCATATTTTATCAAAATCGGTGCAGAAGATGGCAACCCCAATTCAGAAAAAAAAACCTAACAAATCGCACTTTGGTTTATATTATTTTTATTTTTTAATGGTATGTCCAGGTAATTATTGTGATTTTAAAAGTTTTAGACTTAGACTTAAGCTTCAGATAGAAATATTTTTGAGTTGGTAACATTGTCTATGTTACTAATCAAACGATACTGCAGTATCTGTATCGTTTAAATCGATTTGAATCGCAACCCTCTGAAGCGATTCATAAAAAAATCGAGACCAAAAAGATTGATTCATCAAAATCGATCTTTTTAAGTTGAAAAGCAAAAAAATATCTTCATCGTCAACGAAGCCTTAGATCAAGCTAATGCGAGGTTGTTTTTTGCTCTCGCTGAGGTGAAGAGCAGAAAAAGGTAATTGTTGCTAAATCTCATTTCATAGAATCGGCAGCCAGGCATCGAATTTTAGAAAAATAACAGGAAAAGTAAAATGTCCTATTTATAGGGTTAATTATCGATTCACTGGATCAATTCAGTGCTATACATCGATTTAAAGGACCGATTAATCGATCTTGGATCGGCATCCCTACTTCACTGTCAAGTGTCAAATTTGTTATAACGAGCTTCTTTTACTCGCACGTGTATTACATTTATTTATATTTCTGCAAATAAAGTATACTTAAACAAAAGACTACCAAAATGGGTAAAGTGTAACGCAGTAAAAATACTCTTTTTTTATATATATAAAAATGAATCCCTATTTCCCTTGGTCACGGCATCACGCGCAAACGGCTGCACCGATTTCGCTTAATCTTTTTTTGTTGTGTTTGTTATTGTCAGGAGAAGGTTCTTATGGGAGAAAAAATTAAAAAAGTTGCGCGGAAAATTAGAAAATTTAAGAAAACTTAACGTCCATACACTTATACTGCCAAATTCAATATTCATAGTTAAGACAAGAAAACGTTTGTCGGGTCACCTAGTACAGAATAGATTTTTTTATCTCTCAATATCTCTTACCCGTGAGGGGACGGGGACTAGAATACAATTCCCCTCTGCCGCTGGGTGAGCATCTCGTAAGAGCCGAGTAACCCAGCCCATACCATTGGTGGTAGGGGATCTGTTCCCCGACTGGCTTGCGACTACCAGCATGCGAATCCGACCGCCAGGTGTCAAGCCGCATGTGGGCCAGACTTACCCCTCCCCCTCCCATCCCATTAATATTGCGGGGTCCACTAAAACCGTAGCATTCAACTCTTCATTCCTCTTCCTCACTGTATTTTCAAGGTGGCAACGCGTCTACTCGTTTGCCCCTTAACTGCCATAAAAAAAATAAAATAAAAAAATCACTTGTACAACATTGGCGCAGCACGGAGGATATGTTAGCAGCCATCTTGAAAAACGTGCTTTATCGTATCTCCTAATGAGTTTGTTGGCTAGTAGTTCAACTAGCATTACTCTTAATAACCATTGATTAGCTAGTCGGTCCTATAGATTCAATTTATAAGATTAAGAACAGTTTGACGAGTAGTTTTATAGATTAAAAGATCTTTTTAAAACTTTCTTAAGATTTTATTTCCTTTGGGTTTGTACGTAAGTTCCAGCCATTCTGCATTTTATTGCATTACCAATTGTTCGATCCCGACTTCGTCGACTCAGACACATAAATTACAAACACTAACCGTTTTCTGAATAATAAATATTTATTTCTCAGGTTAATTAGTTTAATGAAACTGGAATGAGAGAGGAATGATACCCGTTGCTGTACAGCAACACGTACACACTTGCAATTTATACAAAACCGGGCAGCGCTTTGGACTCCCCCTCGCTGCCTGAACACTAACTACAATAGATATTAAAGTAAACTTACGTGGACCTCAAGAAGGGTGGCCTTAACCACGACACTATAACACTAACTTCCATGTACACTGCGCGACAACACCAGGGAGACTGACTCTAATCGATCGCGATAAAGGTTATATAATGTCTATAAGTCACGTGGGTATACTTAAAATAAAATAAAAAGGATTACCAGAGCATATTAATTTATATGTTTCGATGGTTCTTATATACAAGGTGTATGTAACGTGTATGTAAGAACCATCGAAACTGTCTGGATTACTGAGAGACATCTTATTATACTATAACGTAAGTATAGTGTTAATTATGATGTTGGCAACACTTATTATTTGAGTAGCATCCTGTTATTTAAGGTTGGCCAACTGATAAACATAAATTAAGGAAGTGGGGATTGCAAAATAAATACGCCGTCACGACAGAATAATGATGGGTTACATCGCGAGTATTCCTAGCCGAAAATCTGAAGCTCTGAGTCTAAAGTATAACCCCCAGGAGGGTATTCTAGTCAAGGCGTCATATTGTTAGTGTGCGTATAGACTACAATATCTTCTTTCTCCTTTATTAATTAACAATAGTTATAATTAATAAATATTAATAACTTTAAGGGTGTCTGAAAGGAGGGTTGCAACTGTACTAAGTGTCTGACAATGCACGATGTGGTTTGTAATATTATTCCAAATAAAATATATAAAACTGTGACCTTTATACTTACTAATAAAACGTGAGATCGTTGTGTGGACTCACTCACTATTTGGACAGTTGACAGCTTGTACATATTCAAAATATGTTTATTCGTAAAGAAATATCCATCCTAGTTCAGAAAAAATCTAGAAATGATATAGATAGAAAGATAGAAAGAGGGTAAATAAAAATTAACAATGTTTTCCAAAATGTACAGTTGATATATATATATATATAACAAACTACCAGACAATTTAAAAGAATTTCCATTTAAATTATTTAAAAAGAATTTAATAATGTTAACGACTATCTAAATTGTAGAAATTGAATTGATATGACATTGTTATAAATTTACCCGTGAATTTTCGAATACAATTCCCCTCTGCCGCTGGGAGAGCATCTCGTAAGAGCCGAGTAACCCAGCACCCCCTTGGTGGTAGGGGATTTGTTCCCCGACTGGCTTGCGACCACCAGCATGCGAATCCGACCGCCAAGTGTCTCAGACGCGTTTTGGCCGAGCCGCATGTGGGCCAGATCTACCCCTACCTCTCCCATCCCATTACTGCTGCTGTTCCAATGAACTCCGGGTTCTTGCTTGGGGTCCATTGAAACCGCAGCAGTCTTCTCTTTGCTCTCCCTCCTCACTCTATCTTCGAGGCGACAACGCATCGACGTATCTCTTGTTTTGTCGATGTCCATGGGCGACGGTGACCACTTTCCATCAGGTGGACGATCTGCTCGTTTGTTATCTATCATAAAAAAAAATTGACACTTTTAGGAAAATGTAATTTTTTTTTAATATATACTTGCTACCAGACGAAAGATATATGATACCCATTACTGTACTGGAATACGTATACACATGGCTTGGGACCCAAAAGCAGGTTTAAAGAGCTCTTTCAAAATATATTTACTCTCACCTCCACCACTCTACCTCGCTAACTACAACAGATAAACTTACGTGGACCTCGAGAAGAGTAACCTTAATCACGACACTATAACAACTATAACAACTTCCATGTTCACTGCACGAAAACACCAGAGAGACTGAGACTAATCTATCGCGCTAAAGGATATATAATATCTTTACGTCGGTATACTTGACATAATATAAAATGATCTACCCGCTTATACTACTTTATAAACAGTGTTGCTAACATACTTTACATTTACTATGTTTAACTGTTTAAATATTTGCACACTCTCTAGGAGTAGAATATGGATGAATTTATAAGCTATAAGAACTTTGTAAATACCGTATTCTGACCAAATAAAGAAATATTATTATTATTCATTTGAGGCTGTTTTATAAAAAAAACGAAAGTCTGATCGTCATGGTAACTTGGAATAATATTTATAGTCATTTTAAACAACCATAACTTGCGAAACACTCGTTATAAGTATCTTATGATCTTTTCTAATGTCCCAGAATTATCTATCCCAAAATTCATCAAACTAACTTCAGCAGTTTAGACATGAAAACGTAAAGAGATATTATACTAACTCATATATTTGTTTATGTACTCGTAAAGCAATTTATTTCCACATTGACTCAATGTTCAATTCCTTTAAACAAATATTGAGTAAATTGTAACAAATTAGAGTATTTCAAGTAAGTACTTTTCAAGAAATTGGATCCGAGTTGAGAGTCGTGAGGATATTTTAATAAGATTTCGGTTTCACTTAAATTATGTGTACATTAAATAAATTAAATTTATATACTTCAGTTTGTTTTCATACTTACTTTAAAAATGCGTAATTATTGGTGTATTATATTTTAATATTTAATATGTTTCTATTGGTTTAACTCGACATGTTTCTGGAAAGTTCTGATCTCTTCTTCATGGAGCATTTGTTGCATGATCGTTAAGCAGACTCGATCTAATAGAAGCGGGGGCTTTCCCGAATCATTTCGAGCTAAACTCGACACCATCACGTAAGTGAAATTCGTGTACCGATATAAACATAATGAACACTTACAAAGAACTTCATTTACTAATCAGATTATAGGTTAGTTTTCATTTATAGTATGTCAGGAGTGTGAATTAGCCTTAGGTTAGGTTAGCCTTGTGTTTGGTTAGGTTTATGTGAGTTTAACGATAGGTTTAAACACCGAACCTGGGCAGTGGAGGCGAGTGTGGTAATTACTTAAAGGCATTCCTTAAGCCTACACATGCTTAGTTTCCTGTCTGAATAGTACGAGATCATAATGTTTGGTTATATCCTGACCATATTGCCCCCGAAGCTTTCATGATAGGCAATCCATTGTGCACATACGATGCTTATAAATGATTGTGTGTGTAAGTATATAGCATCTTCTTCAGAGACCCTTAACAGACCATCGACACTATGTTATACTTCTTAGATTTCATTTCCCTTTTCTTGTCCTTCGTAAATACAATTATTGTTTGGATGTTCCATATAATTGTATTTTGTTTTCTTAGTCGGGCACTCTTGACAGAGTGTCGTGGTTGAGGTGATGATAGGGTTCTCAACCGTCGACCTTCTCGTAGGTTGGTGCTCGTCTTCCGATGCTTTTCACTATAAACATTTTTAACAAACAGTTTCGAACACTGCGGGCCGCCGCTCTTTGAGCGCGCGAGGATAACGGTTGCGGTGTGGGTGAGGGAACTGGAACGGCTATCATGTCATCGTCTGAGGCACTTAGAATTTCCTCACTGGAATCACCTCGTTTAAGCGGAATATTCCAGCATGCGGAACTAAACACATCGTCACTAGACTCTCGGTCCATATCTCGAGCGTTGTGAAGACACGGTTTCTAAGTCGGTGGCAGTTTCCATCATCCGTCTCTGTTGTATGTTGGACGCTTGCTGATTTCGATGGCTTCTCTGACTTTTCGAGGTATGAAATGCTTCTCTCTAGCCAGGACCCTTGCCTTATCGAACCTGATGTAATGTCTTTAATATTAAAATTAGTTTTTTAAAATAATATTTCGCGTAAGTACATATTCATTAAATCCCACGCCACCAAAAATATATGGTTTACCTAAAATTCACAAACCAGAATGGCCTCTCCGCCCTATAGTCAGCCAAATAGACTCACCGACAAATAAAACCGCTCGTTTCCTGTCAGACATGCTCCTCCCGTTCACTGGTAATACAAACAGCTTCGTTAGAGACTCTTCACATTTTACTCAGTTGATAGAGGGGGTTAAGCTAGAGAAGGACGAGGAGATGGTGAGCTTTGATGTTGTATCGTTATTTACGAATGTACCGATAGAGGACACCATCAACATAATATCTGATTTATTTCAACACATAAAGATACCTGTCGAGTACATCAATTTAATACGGTACATATTAATGAGTGGTTATTTTGTATAGAAATAAAGAATTCTCGTTTCTAGAAATGTGCCCAAAGAACATAAGTACTCGTAATTGCAAAGTCGACTAAAGTCTTTGTACGTGTTTTTTTGTAAAAATTAAATATTAAGTACTGTTAGTTATGACGTTGGCAACATTGATCTGAGTAGCATTTGAACTTCGAAGTTGAAATAAACTGAATCAGTTGTGCCAACAAAGGTAACAATAATACTGAGGCTCTGTGAGTGAATATTTCTTCCGAGGGTAATACCTTGTGCTAACATCAAACCACAACAAGAGATTTCACATAGTAAACATTGTCTATAGTAGTGTCATGTAATCTATAGTTACCAATACAAATCTTGTCTAGAATATCTACCGAATAGATAACATCGATATATTTTTTGTTTGCCATTTTATACAGTGTCGTTGGCGGCGCCATGAGACGGATTGCCTCCAGTTTACTGTCTATAAAAGTTAAGTGGTTTGCGATTGGTACATATTGTGAAAGCTCTTTTATTATATCAGAAACTCTTTATGTTTTTGCTTTTTATCAGACTTACATATAATAGAAGATCTCGGGAAAATTGACTTTCATTTATTGAGTTTCCTAATGAAATTTCTTCTACTTTACTTTGTTGTTTGTTTACCTAAACACTATTTAAAGAATTTTTGATGAAAAAATTAATACATACATAAAAATAGATTTAAAAAAAGATTATTAGCTACCTCTCTCTGTGGTCGCTCCCTCATGGCTGAGGATCGTGATCATCGACGGATGTGGATGGTATACACCTAGTTTGAATTATCTTCTCTGGCGACCGAGCAAAACTTAATTGAAGATAGGCCTCTCACTTGATCGTTTTCCCTCCATGTTTCCAACAAAGATCAGTTTTTCAAGGCTCTCATCCCCCCTTTCTCATTATGTAGCCAAAGTATGACAGTATACGCTGCAGACAGATCGTGGAGAGGCGGGTTTGGACGTGAAGCTGCGAGAGGATCAATGCATTGGTGCGCTTGGTGGTCCAGGGTATCCTCAGCATGTGCCTCCTGCACCAGACCCTACCTACCCAGACCTAATGATCGTGAACCCAACCCCTTCACCACTGAGCTACTAACGCTTTAATAGATTTTTCATCAAGAAAACAAAACGAAATCTATTATTTCATTAAAATATTATGTAAATTGGCCAGAGATACTTAAATTACTGAGATAACATGCAGATTACGATGTTTGAGATCAAGAGCAGATTCTTTGCGCAAACTCTCGCCTACACTGCCCGATCTCTCTACCTAACGTTTCATTGAAATGATAACAACATCAATTTATATTAAACAACTACATTAATTAAAACAGTGTTTACAGTATGAAATCACTTGTCAGACTGCGTCAAGGGCGGAGGTTATATATTACCAATGGTAGTATCACTGGGAATTCTTAAAATAAATTTACTCTTTACTAACTCAAAATATAATAGAGAGAAGATAATAGAGAGAGAAAGAAGCAAAGGGTTTACATAATACTAGCTGACCCGGCAAACGTTGTTTTGCCATATAAATTTTAAAAAATGTTGGGTGTGTCACCCTTATCGCTTAAGGATATAAAAAATAGATGTTGACCTGTTCTCAGACCTACCCGATATGGGGAGTAAGGGGGAGAATGACATTAATATCTAGTCAGCCTCAAATGCCAACCCCACCTGCACGCGCCCTCTTTATGGCGGCGGCCTTCAGCCGTGGTGCTCCCTGCTAGACAACAGATTGGGCTCTGGCGACCGAATCAATGGCGGTATATCCATCACCCCACTGAAGTCCACCTACTCAGACGCCTTTACGAAAATGGCACTGCTTCAGTGAAAACAGACGAAGTCTTCTCGGACAACTTTCACCCTAGCGCAGGAGTCAGACAAGGATGCATAATTTCCCCGCTTCTGTTCAATATGTACACGGAGATAATTATGCGTATAACCCTTGAAGACTGGACGGACGGTATAACTATAGGCGGATACAAGATTGCAAATCTACGGTATGCGGATGACACTACCGTTTTTGCCACTAGTAGTAGCTATATGGGAGAACTTCTCCTGAGCCTCCATCCTTGAGGAGCTTCGCATCAAGGAGCGTCTATCTACTCAAGTGCGCAGTCGGATCCTAAAATTCTTTGGGAACGTTAGTCGGCGTGGGAACGACAAGACGCTCTATGGAGATAGAGCGTCTTGTAGTTCAAGGGAGAGTCGAAGGCACAAGACCGCGGGGTAGGTCCCCTATGAGATGGACGGATCAGGTGAAGGCTGCGATGGGCGCTCCCGTACATGAATGCGCCCGATTATCAGTCAGCAGGCAAAGTTGGCGGGACGTCGTGAGGCGGGCGCTGTCTTCTGGCCAAATTGCTGGGACGTGATAACCACGACCACTCTGCCAAGAGTGAAACGACAAAGAAGACCCGATATGCACACAAAATTTCATAAAAATCGGTCGAGCCGTTTGGGAGGAGTAGGGTTACTAACATTGTGACACGAGAATTTTATATATAAGATCATAACCTTAGATTATTTATATGTCTAGATAGAGTGTCGCACTGCAAACGCGCCAAAAACAATAGCGTCCAACTGTAGGCCACTAAATGCTTTCTCCGTGTTCAGTATCACTCTCACTGTCATTTTTTTTTTTTTATAAAATTACTAGCAGTATGGATCACATACTACTAGTATTCCCTTTACCCCTCCTAGTAAGCTAATAAGTAGTTTGTGTCAGGAGTGGGCCACGTCAGTAGGCCAATGTCCGGGATTTGAACCCACGACTTGTTGATCGTGAATCCAACGCCCGAACCACTGAGCTACTGACGCTTAAGTCATTGCATACGCTCGAGTTGCTACGCTTATTTGTTTTGTTTACAATGACGTTTTTTGTAGACAAAATAGGGCATTAAAATATTTCGAAAATAAAATATTATTTTTGTTCGCCATCTTGAATTTGACGTAATTGACTTGTGTGGTGCCAGTTCATGGACTTAGAACTCTCTCGGTTTTTATTTTTTTACCATGCTAATGCGATAATGAAATGTTTCGACATGGCGGTCGCAAAATCATTAAAAATTCATAAGAATATTGTTTGGCGGTTTTCTAGTATGTTATTACAAATATGATTTTTTTAATTATAAATTCCAAGATGGTGGACCAGTTGTTTTTTTTATTATTTCAAAAATTATACATTTTAAGAAACGAAAAAGTTAGCGTTCGCTTAACCCATCTAAATATATAAAAACATTGCAAGTTTTAATCTATGGGAAGTATAGAATGACCGAAATCCGGACCTCGAGACATTAAATTATTATTGTTGTATTATTTTGGCATATTTTTGTAAATAAATAATACTTGACTCTATATGTAATAAAATACCTATTTTAAAATTAATTTTCAACTACTGGTATGATTACGCACGCACACTAGCATATAAAACTTGGCCTATTTGTATAAGTTCGTTTGCATCGCGACACTCTATCTAGATATATAGATAATCTAAGATCATAACCTATAATCATCTCTGCTTAAGCCATTCATTTAATTGTGTTACAACTCTGACAAGAAATCTTTTGAAAACTGGCATGTGATTTTGAGTATTACTGAAAGTAAATTCTGCTGGATTAATTTTGGAGTGGATTAGGTTGGACTAGTTTTGATGAGTTTTGAGTGCATCTCTGGATAAAGAATGAAACCTTAATCTAATCTAGAGATTGATTTTCAATTCACTTACTATACTAATAGAAGAATATTATTAAACGCACAAGACAATAATAAACAATAATGTGCATATAAAATGGAAACCAATGTAAGCAACATCGATTATATAGTACTAGGCGACCCGCGCGACTTGGTCCCGTGTAGCTCCGCTCCTATTGGTCTTAGCGTGATGATATATAGCCTACAGCCTTCCTCGACAAATGGCCTATCTAACACTGAAAGAATTTTTCAAATCGGACCAGTAGTTCCTGAGATTAGCGCGTACAAACAAACTCTTCAGCTTTATATATTAGTATTGTATAAGATTTGCGGGTAAGTCATTTTACATTATGGCAAGTATACCGACGTGTAGACAATATATAACCTTTAGTGCGATAGATTAGAGTCAGTCTCTCTGGTGTTATCGTGCAGTGTATAAGGAAGTTAGTGTTATAGTGTCGTGGTTACCCTTCTTAAGGTCTACGTAAGTTTATTTTAATATCTAGAGGTCGAGTGGAGGTGAGGGTTAATATATTATGAAAGAAAGAGGTCTTTAAACCTGCTCCTGGGTCTCAAGCCCCAGTCACAGCTCGCCTCAATGTAAATTTCATGTGTATACGTATTGCTGTACAGTAATGGGTATCATTCTTTAATTTATGACATCAATATTAAAAACTAACTCCAAACCTTAATAATGGAGACCCAGCATCACGACACCACACCACAGCACAGCCATAATCGTCAACAACTGGCTCAAGTCTATCGTAACAGAGGTTATATACAGTCTTGGAATAAAATAAAAAGTACTACCATAAGCTTCATTATAACAAACTCACAACAAACGTTTTACTTTAATTAAATTATTTTATTCATTCAATTAAATATAAATGAGTTTACTAAAGTGATTGTGACAGTTCATTCCAATTTCGTATGAAAATGAAACTTAATATTATTGAATGAGAAGATTTCCAAATTACATTCAACTTTATTTATGTAGAACAGAAGCTACAGAAATGGCATAGCAGTATATAATGTTAATTATTGTTATATGTTGGTAGGATTGAGTAGTATTTATTGTCAACTGATAAACATCAATCGAAGAAGTTGGGAGAGCATCTCGTAAAAGCCGAGTAACCCAGCACCCCCTTGGTGGTAGGGGATCTGTTCCACGACTGGCATGCGAATCCGATGTGGGCCAGACTTCCCCCACTCCCATCCCATTATTGCTGCGGATCTAGTGGACTCAGGGATCTAACTCTGGGTCCGGTGAGACCGCAACATTTATTCTTCTTCACTCCCCCTCCCTACTCTATCTTGGAGGATGCAACGCATCGACAAAACGAGGGTATCTCTTGTTTTGTCGATGTACATGGGCGATGCACCACGTTTGCACCTTATCCACTATAAAAAAAATTAAAAAAAATTCGAGTAGGAGGAGGATAGGATCTATCCCAGGAGGATATTCTAATCACGCCGTCATACTGTTAGTCTGCGTATAGACTACAACTCCTTATTAATTAACAATAAGTAAAATGTTTAAATATCTCGTGTCACAGTGTTTGTTATCGAAATCCTTCTAAACGGCTTGACCGATTTTAATGAAATTTTTTATGTATATTTGGTAGGTCTGAGAGTAGGTCGTAGGATGTTTTTTACCCCTAGATGACCCTCCTCTCCACTTCAAAAATTAATTTATATGATAAAACTACATTTGCCGAGTCAGCTAGTAATGTAGATAACATTACTATCGCGCGTTTTCTATCGCGAAAATCTCAAAAACCACTCAACTGATATTCATGCTGTTTTCACCAATAGACAGCGTGTTTCATGAGGAAAGATCAGATGTATAATTTGTCAAGGGTTTTGTGTAAATTGGTTGAAATATGACAATAATGAAAATGCTGCCTATTCCTAGACAAAACTTTTTTAATAAGCGTCGATCCTACTATATATAATTTTATAAACGTGAATGTTTGTATAATTGGATCTTTAGATATCGTTACTTAATCACTACTTTTATTCCAAAAGACAGGTTTTCACCTTGACCAACCTCCATTCCGTCCGTACTCCGTAGGCCAATTTGAACATTATCCTTTACACGGTCCAATACATTACTTGGAAATAGTGAGGCAGAAATATTGAGTGAGTAGATGCGAGAGTGAGTGCGTGGGATGGGTAAATAGTTCGAGATATTCTAAAACCCTGAAATAAGTATAGCAAACCCGGACAATCAACGGTTACTAAAGCGTGTTGGCATGGCAACACTCAATGACATTAATTGATTAGTAATCCCCTACAGATACAATTATACAACATACGGACTGACAAATAAAAATGGCATATATTGCTGGTATTCCTTCCATATTATTTTTTTAAATATCTCATAAGTGTGTATGTTACACTCAAGAAACGTAAGGTAATACTCAAGAAAACAAACTAAATAAACGGACGTGCGATTTAATATACTACTTACGCCATCTATGGACAAGTAGATCGGACGTTTAAATCACTGAACCGATTATGATGAAATATGATACAGAGATAAACTAGAGCTTGAGGAACGACATAGGGTATGTTTTATTGAACAAAATACCTAAGAATACAATATAAACAAATGAGTGAACGATTACGCCATCTATCGACGTGGAGATGAAGTGCATGTCGAGCTGTGTGGCCGTTATGTCTTTGTGAATTATATATAAATTAAAATTTAAAATACTCGGTGTCGACTAGTATTATTATATATATATGTCGGGGATTTTAAAACGATGTGAAAGGAGATGGAAGCAGGAAGATGGGGAATATTGGGGAACAATAAAAGGGGGGATGGTATCGAATGGAATATTGGGTAAACGCAACGTAGATACTTCTACTGAACCGATAAATTATCAAATGATCTCTAACAATTACGAGAGAAACCTAAGCAGTGCCTTGGACTTGTGACCAAGGTGTAGGTTTAAGGAATTCCTTTAAATGATCATAACACTCACCTCCACTGCTCAGGCTCTCTGTTTAAACCCAAGGTTAAATGCACATAAACCGAATCTAACACAAGGCTAACCTAACCTAAGGCTAACCTAACCTAAGGCTAACCTAACCTAACATTGTGTTTACTTAACCACGTGGCAATTACATTGTAAGGACTTACGTGACCTTAGTTGGACAGCACTTCCACACTACACTGCACTTGACACTATCACTATCACTAGCACTACTTAGATGATGTTCACTTCTTGAGAGACCGCGCACGACTAAGACTTCAGTTAGACTGTCGATCGCATAAAAAGGGTCGAGGGTAGAGACTGTCAAAACAACGAAAGTGACTACTACCCCACTCCAACGCCATAGACAACGATAACGATTCGATTAATCGATAATCTTTTACTATGCTCCGACATATAAATGTGAATTAAAGCTGAGTTAACAGGTTAAATATCTCTAACGTAAATTGCTAAGCTATACGCACACAGGACAGTATTTCCCCAACATTTCCCAAATTCGACTTACTTCGGACATAAATAATGTCGTAACGCTACCTGGTTGCTGAGGGTGAAATTTGGACATGTTTACGATACGTTTTAAACTACATGTCCTTTGCATCTGTTTCTATTTAATCTGTTAATTATGTTGGCAACACTTATAATTTGGGTAGCATCCTATTACTTGAATGTTGACCAACTGATAAACACGAATATAGGAAGTGGGGATTGCAAAATAAATACGCCGTCACGACAGAATAATTATGGATTACATAGCAAGTATTCTAGGAGTAACTCTGAAGCTCTGAGCTACTACTACAACTTGAACAACTCTCTCTTTAATTAACAATATATATAGCTAACCCTAGGAAACTAACGATGCTAAAATCACCTATCAGCTAACTGTTCGACTTTTTGCGATCGATTTTAAGATTTTAGATTAAATACTATATATCTTTACAGATCGATATATTACAATCTATCGCTTTTCGCTGTCTGTCTCTCCCTGTGTATGCTTAGATCTTTAAATCTAAACAACGGATTTTGATGGGTTTTTTTGTTAGATAGAGTGATTCAAGAGGAAGGTTTATATATATAATACATATATAATATAGTAGAGGAACGCTGATAATTTTAGAGGTTTCTATTGTGATGTCGTAAATAAACACATTTTTTTGCACTTACAATGCAAACGCAGCCTGAACCTTACGAGATAGATCAAAATAATGTACTACAGTATTGTACACTTTAAAAAGGTCTACAAAAAAGTCCGCAATGCTATATGTCTATCTCTTAGGAATAACCCACAATAACCATTTTTTTATCTTTTACTTTTTACGAGAAATAATAGCTTATTTACGAAACGATTTTAAACAATACAGCATTAATCCTTATCCAATTAGGCACCTTAAATACATTGTGCATTTAATATAGATCAATATGGCCCTTACAGCATTAAATTTAAATGAATATTCTCGAAGATATTAAATTTTCGAAGATTTAAAATGGACGAAGCCGGGACGGGTCGGGTAGTACATATATAAAACAAAGTCGGGTTTCTTCGAAAATTTATAATTCAAGAAAGAGAAAAATTTGTCTCAGTCCCGAATAGCAGAATAACTATTAAACACATTGGAAATTTGAAGAAAAAATTAATAAAAGAAAAAACATTTTCCCATATAAAATGTTGATGGGTTTCATCCCGTCGATATGATAAACTCTCCCCTCATATTAAAGAGCGTATTTAATTTAAGCTTTCGAATCGACATAATATTCGGATAATGACGTATTTAAAATTTCAAAAATGTAGAATAATGTGAGTAATGACATATATGTCGGAGCATAGTAAAAGATTATCGATTAATCGAATCGTTATCGTTGTCTATGGCGTTGGAGTGGGATAGTAGTCACTTCCGTTGTTTTGACAGTATCTACCCTCGACCCTTTATATGCGATCGACAGACTAACTGAAGTCTTAGTCGTGCGCGGTCTCTCAAGAAGTGAACATCATCTAAGTAGTGCTAGTGATAGTGATAGTGTCAAGTGTAGTGTGGAAGTGCTATCCAACTAAGGTCAAGTCCTTACAATGTAATTGCCACGTGGTTAAGTAAACACAATGTTAGGTTAGGTTAGCCTTAGGTTAGGTTAGCCTTGTGTTAGATTCGGTTTGTGTGCGTTTAACCTTGGGTTTAAACAGAGAGCCTAGCAGTGGAGGTGAGTGTTATGATCATTTAAAGGAACTCCTTAAGCCTACACCTTGGTCACAAGTCCAAGGCACTGCTTAGGTTTCTCTCGTAATTGTTAGAGATCATATTTGATCATTTATCGGTTCAGTAGAAGTATCTGCGTCGCGTTTACCCAATATTCCACTCATTACCATCACCCCCTTGTAGTGTTCCCCAATATTCCCCATCTTCCTGCTTCCATTTCCTTTCACATCGTTTTAAAATCCCCGACATATATATTGGTTGTGAACAGTTCAGGTAACGTTCGCCGGGAAGTTGAAAATAATTTAAACTCATGGGATAAATCAACATACATTTTTGTCCTGAAATATCCAAATCTAATAAACAGTTAGTTTAGTAAACAAATAGTCGTTTTTATTGTCATAGTTATTGACAATTATTATTGTTATTAAAAACAGTTTCTTTTCTCAGTATTGTTTTAAATGAATTCTCCAAGTCCTTCAGACTTTAAGATTTTTCGTATAACTACGAGAAAAATAAACTGTATGTTTTCCAACTGTGTAGTAGTTTTTACAGTAGAGAGAGAGAAAGAGAGAGAGAGAGGTAGAGTTAAAATACAATTGCTTTTCCATAGTAAAATATATAAGTAGTGTTAATTATAACACACTAAAATGCAACACTAACTTGAGTAGCATTCTGTTAATTATGATGCTGGCAACACTGATTTGTGTTGCAGCCTGTTAGTTTTGATGTTGGCAACATTAATCTGAGTAACATTTGATTTTAGAATTTGCCAATAACTGAATATCGTTCAGTTATGCCAACGTAAAGATAAAACAAACCAAATAAATACGTCGCCATGACGGAAATATTAATTACTAGTTGACCCGCGTGACTTCATCCGCATGTTGCTCCGCTCCTATTGGTCTTAGCGTGATGATATATAACCTATAGCGTTCCTCAATAAATGGGCTATCTAACACTGAAAGAATTTTTCAAATCGGGCCAGTAGTTGCTGAGATCTGCGCGTTCAAGTAAACAAACATAGAAACTCTTCAGCTTTATATATTACTATAGATTACATCGCGAGTATTCTAGCAGTAATTATGAAGCAAGAGGATATTATAGTCAAGCTATCATACTGTCGGTCTGCGTATAGACTATAACTCCCTTTTTTAAAATTAAGAATAGATATGAAGTTTTAAACAATTTGAATAATGTTTCAGTGACACTGCTCCCAAAACTACGAGGTACCTCAGAGAAGCGAAAGCATCGACTAGTGAAAATATATAAAGCAGACATTGTAATTTCTCTTTTAAAAACTATAATCTCCTTAAGTATTTTATCAATGTGATTATATTAAGTTAGAATTTTTTCTTTTCGTTCGTGAATTGTTGATAAAGTTTTTCATGATATTTTTGTAAATGTTAGTCTAGACAGGTGGAGAATATTTCGTAATTTGTTTTTAGTTATAAATAAGCTACAGAAAATGTTTGAAAGTTAAATTAAAATATAACTAAAATGATGAATTTTCTGTGTTATGAACATGGAACAGATACCACACAGTGACGTGGACAAGAAAGAAACCGAGTAAGGGGGCGTTCATAAATTATGTGAGGTGTTTTTTTTAATTTTTTGTACCTCCCTCCCCCTGGTGAGATGTCGTGAGATTTTATTAAAGCCCCTCCCCCATCCCCCAATCTCACGTGAGATCTTTCAAAAAGTGGGTTTCTTACGTAAACGCGTTGTATTGTTATTGTAAAATGAAAAAAAAAATCTGCTTCGTGCTTTTATTTACGACTGGCCTACCCTCGCTTCGCTCCGGGTATTTAAAACAATATTATAATTGATGTCCTTAAATTGTCACTGTGTAATTGTGTAGTTTTCATTATTTGAAAAAAGAGAGAGAGAGTGAGAAAAAGTTATAAAAAGAAAAATAATAGAAACAAAAATAAAAGAAAAGCGACAGATGCTAAGAGAGGGAGGACAGACCAAAAATAAAATTGAATAGGTAAAGGCGAGAGAGAGAGAGAAAAAAAAGAGAGAGGATGAGAGACAATGATAGTATTATAAGAGGAAGAGAGACGGAAATACTATAGATTATTATCAGAGAAAGAATTTTTAAAATCTGATTAGTAACAACAAAATGACCATATTCCATTAATTGAAAAATGTATATGGCAACACTAAATCACTTTTGTCACTCACGAATAGTGTAGTTTTCTCTCAGTGAAAGAATTTAAAAAATCGGATTAGTAACAACAAAATAACCATATTCTATTAATTGAAAAATATATATGGCAACACTAAATCACTTTTGTCCCTCACGAATAGTGTAGTTATCTAACAGTGAAAAAATTTTTAAAATCGGATTAGAAACAACAAAATGGCCATATTCAATTATTTACAATATGTATATGGCAACACTAAATCACTTTTGCCACTCGCAAATAGTGTAGTTTTCTAACAGTGAAAAAAATTTTTAAATCGGATTTGTTGTTCCTGAGAATCTCTTCAATTTACAAAATGACCACCTTATGGCACTTAAATGGCCATATCTTTTTAATTAGAGTATTTATGGCAACACCACATAGCCTATGTTACCCGGAAAGAATGTAGCTTCCTATTGATGAAAGAATTTTCAAAATCGGTTCAGTACTTTTCGAGCCTATTCGCAACAAACAAACAAACATACAAACATACAAACAATCAAATCTTTCCTCTTTATATAGTAGTATAGACTAGTAATCAATATTGCTGAGAGTTTAATTATTAGTGTAATAAAAATTTAACAATAGAATACTTAAATCGTAACTACTGTCATTAAAAAATGAATATCTACTCTAATTCAATCCATAGAGAATCATGCGTTGGTCTCAAGAGAGACTTTTGGAACCAGCATGTCCATATGATTTTCTGTAAAATCATCTGCTCCTTCAACTTCGTTCTGATCTAGCTACTCCAAGCCGTTGGCGCTTGCGCACAGTAACTCATCAGCTCGTGTTGTGACGTGACGTCTCGATTGGTGAGGGTCGCACTGTGCGCAACATACGCGCTTGCTTAGCTGGTGCAATGTATAATAGCTGGACCAAAATAGTATAATTTTTTTTTGTTTCAATCAGAAAAAAAATTGCGTGATAATTGCCGAGACCCCCCCTCTCTCCAACGTAAGATTAGATGAGATTTGACTCGACCCCCTCCCCCCTTTAAACATCTCACGTATTTTATGAATGCCCCCTAACCAATATTAAACTTACTCCAAACCTTAGTAATGGAGATCAAGCATCACACTAATCGAGCTCCGTTTAAGAACTGTCTCAAATCTATCGGAATAACGGTTATACACAGTCATGGAATGAAATAAAAGGAATCTAGTACACCACAGCGAAGCGAGGGTGGGCTGACTAGTAATCACTAGATAGTATAAAACAAAGTCGCATCCCGCTGTCTGTCCCTATGTATGCTTAGATCTTTAGAACTACGCAACGGATTTTGATGCGTTTTTTTAATAGATAGAGTGATTCAAGAGGAAGGTTTATATGTATAATAGATGCATATTATAGTAGAAAAAGTAACCGTGCGAAGCCGGAGCGGTCGCAAGTATTTTAATAATTTACAAAACATATACAACTAGTCGACCCGTCCGGCTTCGCCCGGGTGCAATTTAACACGTGTATTTAGCCGTAACCGCTATGTCCCTGCATTTTGAATCTGTAATATCTTCAAAAATATTCATTTAAATTTCATGCTGTAAACGGCCATATTGATCTATATTAAATGCACAATGTATTTAAGGTACCTAATTGGATAAGGATTAATTCTGTATTGTTTAAAGTCGCTTCGTAAATAAGCCATTATTTTTTGTAAAAAGTAAAGGATAATAAATGGTTATAGTGAGTTATCCCTAAGAGGTAGACATCTACCATCGCGGACTTTTTTGTAGACCTTTTTAAGGTGCACAATACTGTAGTACATTATTTTGATCTCTCTCGAAGGGTTCAGCCAGCGTTTGCAATGTAAGCGTAAAAAAATGTGTTTATTTACGACATCACATTAGAAACCTCTACAATTATCAGTGTTTATCTACTATATTATATTATACATATAAACCTTCATCTTGAATCACTCTATCTATTTAAAAAAACCGCATCAAAATCCGTTGCGTAGTTTTAAAGATTGAAGCATACATAGGGATATAGGGACAGAAAAAGCGACTTTGTTTTATACTATTTAGTGATGTGGTACCATAACATCAATTACTTGACTTGCTCATCATCTTCTGACATGACCATGTTCCAAAGTAACCATTCTTGCCGAATGTGAATTAAAATTTAATAATTCATACTACTTACTTCGTGCTGTCACGTCAGTCAGACTGAGTGATAAACGGGAGTTCTACGAGCGCTCCAGGCGAAAACATTGAATATCCATTCCGTTTTTTGACATGTATGACGTTTTGTTTTACCTTTTCCCATCTAACCACAATATCGAAATAACTTAGGTGTAGATTTATACATTAGTAGTTAAATTGTAAATATTTTGGCTCTCCCGCATTTCGGTGTCCCCTCTCTTGACGCGTTGCTCGCTGCGCTGCGTGCGTATTTTTTGTTTATATTGACATTTTTAATTTCATGAAATTTTCTTTTGAATGGAATGTCCGATTTCAATAATTCAAAAATAATTATATTAATATTTCGATACGAATTAATACAAAGGTAAGGAAAAACATGGTTTGATTTTGATAGACATTTCTATCAACTTTTAAAATGTAAAAAGTTGTTATAGTGACATAACTACAATAGTTAGACATATGGTCTCGCGAGGTTTTTTGTAGATATTGATACAATAATACAAATCAAACAAAAAAAAGTTACATACAAAAATACAAATCTTTCCTCTTTATAATATTAGTATAGACTACTGATTTGTTACTGCGATCTTTATATAGCTTATATTTTACTGTAACTACTGATTTTCTTTTCGTTATTTCTATTCGTAGCATTGACAGCCCAGTGGTTAAGACACTGATTTCTTACTCGGAAGGTCCGAGTTCGATCCTGGGTACACACCTCTAACTTGTCTGAGTTGTGTGTGTTTTAGGCAATTAAATATCACTTGCTTTGACGGTGAAGGAAAACATCGTGAGGAAACCTGCAACCCTGAGAGTTCTCTAAAAAAGTATTGAAGGTGTGTGAAATCTACCAATCCGCACTAGGCCAGCGTGATGGCCTATCCCTCTCCTCACTCTGAGGAAATTCGGTGATTTATATTTAGTTACCAATGATGTAACGTTCTTCTAACTTAATCTAAGTCAAATGTCAATTTCGGTGTCTTACAAATTTTAGTGTCTTAAATGTAACATAAATTCCTAAATTAAATCCAATCCCTGTGACATTTTCTATAGTTGGATATATTTCTGAATCTGTAGTAATGATAGAGTTAGCAACACCGTTAAAAAGTGTATTCAGGGATAGTACCTTTTATTTTATTCCAAGTCTGTATATAAACTCTGTTCCGATAGACTTGAGTCAGTTATTAAACGGAGCTCGCCTGGTGAGCATTTTGTCTGTGCTCTAGTGTGGTGTCGTGGTCCTGTTTCAATTACTAAGGTAGTTTTCAATATTGGTTACTAGATTTCAAGTGCATAATATTATTGTAATAAGCAAATCCAAAACAAACCACTAGTGGAACATAAATCTTTTAGCAGCCAAATTTGATCATTTATTGGCGTTTAATCGGTGGCAGATTTATTGATGGCTTATCAAAATACGTCTGGCTAATACTAATACAATTTGTGGTTTTCGTTATATGTGTGAAAAGCAAACAGATTACTTAATACATTTATTTTTCTATAGTCAAAAAATCCTTCTAGAATTTAATCAAAGTCTAATAACTTTATTCTTTAGAATATACAAACTTTACTATGAAAACTACGCTGGCTCCCAATAAGAGAACGCAAGAATACCCGACTTCTATGCCTTCTTTATTCTATCTTAAATGAACCAAACTCTCCCACCTATTTGTCTTCTAAATTTAGTTTACTCTCTTCTTCACGTGACAGGTCACTGCGTTCTTCTGATGCCTCACTTTGCGTACGCCATCTCACCACTCCGGGTTCATGTCTAACTCATTTGCAGTAGCTGCTGTACATATAAGTTTGTGTATCTATTAGTGGTGTTCCGGATATCCGTATCTGCATCCATATCCGCTGATGTCCGCGGTAGAAAAAATATCCGTATCCGTTATATTTTTGACGAATATTTTACCTTATAAATGTTTATAACATAGATTCACTTCTATATGTAGGTGAATAGGTAGCAATAAAATACTATTAAATGTCAATAAAATATTATTTTTATTTTTAAAAATCCAATATTTGGTTACCTTTTATTGTAAACATTTAACTTTTGTTATCGGAGTCTTTTTTCAAGAATAAATTATATTCTTTTATATATTTTCTTTATTAACTATTGTTTCAGTCACGTGCACCGGACACAAATTAAGTAAGATAGTTAAGATCCGTATCCGCGGATATACTTTTATAACGATCCGGCACATCACTAGTATCTATATCTATATGTGGGATACAATTAAAAAGGAAATGGATGAATGGCCTATAATATAAGCTACGGGCTCAATACGGTCAAGATATAACTCAACATTACGATACGTGATCTATTCTGACTAGAACTATTCTGGCAGGAACTATTATGACAGGAACCTAAGCAGTGCCTTGGACTTGTGACCAAGATGTAGGCTTAAGGACGTCCTTTAAGTGATCACAACACTCGCCTCCACTGCGTAGTTTCACTGTGTAATCCTAAGATTAGACTAACATTAACCTAACCTAACACAAGGCTAACCTAAACCTAACTCACGCTCTTCCTCCGAATTTCCGATCGACTTCTCTTCATATTTTTAAACGTCGTCTTACAGAATATTATCTCAATATGTAACTAAATCATTATCTATATTAATTATCTTATATTATTTAATATTTGTCCATGCATGTAAGTGTTGGATGTTTCTACATGCCATTCCGAATCGAATGACACCTAAATCATAATTTTTGGAGAATTAGAAAAAATTTCGACCTAAAAAGCACTTGTTGATTAGACTAAATAGTCAATGTCAAGTTGATGAGGGTATTTTAAAATTAATAATACAATGGAGACGACTAACTAATCGAAATCTATCAATAGTTTTGCAAGCACTAACTACTACATAATAAACTTACGCTTCTAATAGTTTTACACACAGACCGCACAGATTTACAGTAAAAAAATAAAGTTTAAAAAACTATAACCCGACTACGTAAAAAAGTGGATTCGATCGAGATAACTTTTATAATCTAATATTATAACGTAATTGTTGGCTTTATTTGTTTAAACGAGTAAATAACTGCAACGACAGGACCGCGCGAAACATATATGTTGACTTAAACAATAAGATATATATACATATTTGTAATGTGCTCGTCAAGACCTTTCTTTTGACCCCCAAACATGTGATAATCAGCTCAGTTTAATTTTTTTCGAAGTTAAAATCTGAGGTTTAAATTCCGTCATTAAAAAAAATCATAAAATTTTTATAGTCTATGTCACCCGCGCCATTATTACGAATCTACTGACACCTCACTCATGAAAATTGGTTTTGTAGTTTAGGCGCTAGAGTGGAACATACAAACGTACATACATAGATACAGACTCATTCATTTATTCATTCATACTCTGCTACCCACAACTATTAATATACTATTTCCGTTGAGTTTCTATTCTATAATGCGTAGTATGTCACTGATTTGAAGTGGACACCACCATCCGACTGACTCACTCACTCTTCTGTCTCACTCACTTTTTCTTTTATACACACCTTGTCCTGACAATAACTTACAAAACAAAAAAAGGATTATCTAATTTGGTGCAGTCGTCCTGAAGTTATGCGTGTAAACAAGAAGCTTTTATTAACTTGCAAAGTTTGTGTGTATGTTCGGATCAGTTATTACTACTGAAATTTATCATCAACCGATTGAAATGAAATGTTCTATTCTAAATCCAATATGGCGGAAAACCAAGATGGCAGTTATTTTGTAGTGCACGAAATTTAAATGGGTATCAAATGAAATGTTTGCTGAGAAAAATAGTGAAATAATTAAATATGTGCAGACAATTCAAAAGACGGTATAACTCACCTCCTGAAACATTTATATAAAATACAGTGGCTCCCAAAGTGGTTTGTATCGAGCTCTAGGGGATCTGCGTAAAAGAAAAATACGTTTGAGTCCGTCTCAGTGAAGTAAACATTAAAGTAGTGAAACACTCAATTGCATAGTTTAGTGATAACAGATCTCAAGGCTGCGTTTCCTTCAGAGATGTGTTTGTTAAGAACCAATAGAATCGCTTCATTTATCCGCGCTAGCCAAGAGTGTGTCAAATGAAGCGATTCTATTGGTTCTTAAAAAATATTCTTTGCTAGATCACATCTCTTGTGGAAACAGCCTTATCGAGGAATAATATCTTTTCACCAATAGATAAGACTTTTTCAATATATTATGAAACTTGCATATTATGGGAGACAAACCGTGCAAAGCTGGGGTGGGTCGCTAGTTTCGTTTATATAGCGAAATGTATTTCAAAATAATTAAAATTAAAATGTAATCGTTTTGCAGTCCATCAAGTGCGCCATTAACGAAAGCCGATAATGTACGATTTATTTATACCATATTGATTTTGATCGGGTGTTTATTCTATAGGTATTCGATAAATGTCACACAATACACGCAGCTCACAAGGTCGCCAAATACATAGATTACGTATATATGTATTAATAAATGTTCTGCTTTGGCTGTAGAATATTGTTAGGTGCTCTGAAGTTAGAAATGAGCTGATGGTCTTCAAACGGCTGACATGATCTTCACAATACATAGCTAAGAATCATCTCGATTAAAATACCTATCAAGCAAATAAAACCTCATCACGATCGGTCCATTATCTTGGGCGCTACGATGCGATAGACATACATACACATACACGTTTATTTTATAACACAACGTCATTACTAAACAAAAAATAGATAACATTTTTATATAAATAGATAACTCGCATATTTATTAAACCATACGTAATCACGTCAGTGTTGCCAACTACAGTATATTTAAGTTACTAGATATCAAGTCACAATAGTTCTTTTAAGTATTGCATTATGAGGCTAGGGGCTGAACAAAACTATTTATTTCTAGTAATATTGTCACTAAAAATAGTGTTTTAGGCGAGAATAGATGTACTGATAGTGTAACCAATGAGATGAGAGCGTATTATGTAATGCAAGTGATATGTTATTTAATAATATTCAACTGATTTTCTCGCTTACGGCAATACTTCAACACGATCCACTAATTTGCACTTAACACGATTGCCTGTCGACTGTCGCGTGAATGAGTGCGGTGACGCTCGATTGGATCATTGTAGGGAAATTGAATCATTTATGTCATATTTATATCACGCGATTACATGACATTCATATTGAATACTTCCAAGGAATTTACATACAGTCCGAACGCTCAAAGAATGCGTTTCAGAGAGATCGTGATCGACTAGGCGATGCAACTTTGAACTGGTGTACAAACGAGTGATAACATTAAAATTCGAATAATTATGCTAACTTACAATAAATGTATTAATTTTGGGTTAAAGTTATTCTTCTCCTTCTACTTCACTTATGGCTTTCCGGTGTGCAACAACATGTGTGCACAAAGTACTCCGCCAATGTCACGTATATTGAGTAAAACACAAAGGAGATTGGCCGGTTGTACTAGAATATTGCTTGCTTGAGTTTCCATTAGAGACATCACAATAGGAGGAATAAAATGTTAGTATAGATCTACAACAATACAAAAATAGTTAGAGCAACAAAAATATTATATAACAATATTTATATGTCGGGGATTTTAAAACGATGTGAAAGGAAATGGCAGGGGGAAGGTGGGGAATATTGGGGAACACTAAAAGGGGGTGATGGTATTGAATGGAATATTGGGTAAACGCAACGTAGATACTCCTATTGAACCGATAAATGATCAAATATGATCTCTAACAATTACGAGAGAAACCTAAGCAGTGCCTTGGACTTGTGACCAAGGTGTAGGCTTAAGGAATTCCTTTAAGTAATTACAACACTCGCCTCCACTGCTAGGCTCTCCATTTAAACCCAAGGATAAACGCACATAAACCTAACCTAACACAAGACGAGGTAATTACATTGTAAGGTACTCACGTGACCTTGATCGGACAGCACTCCTAGCACCAACACAACACTGCACAACACTATCACTATTTAGACACTACTTCACTTCTTGAGAGACCGCGCACGACTAAGACTTCAGTCAGACTGTCGATGGCATATAAAGGGTCGAGGGTCGAGACAGTCAAAACAACAGAAGTGACTACTACCCTACTCCAACGCCATAGACAGCGATGATGATTCGATTTAATCGATAACCTTTTACTATTCTCCGACATATATATAAAATGGTGAAGTGTTATTTTAAAGTTTTATTTTATTAAGCCTTATAAATGTACACACAAATTTGACATGACGACTAAAAACCAGTTGGAGGAAGCATTTCACGTTAGTAGGACGGGGAATGTTAGAAGGAAGTAAATCATAAAGTTTATAGCGGAGCTTAGGACAAGAAAATACAATTACTTAATTAACAAATATAAAAACATCTCTATGATAAAAACAATAGCTTTTAAATGTCAAACCACGTCAAATGGCGCTGTTTCAAGGTTATGTCAACTGTTTGTTTTTGTAGTGATGTGACAAAATAACGAGGCAATTGTAATCGAATATTTATGTAATCTGTTGGTATAATATGTAATAAAAGGTTATAATTTTATAATATACTAGAGGGCTGCCCTCGCTTCGCTCCGGGTATTTAAAGCAATATTATAATTGATGTCCTCAAATTGTCACTCTGTAATTGTGTAGTTTTTAATTATTTGAAAAATTAGAGAGAGTAAGAAAAAGTTGTAAAAAGAAAAATAATAGAAACAAAATTAAAGAAAAGCGACAGATGATAAAAGAGGGAGGACAGAGCAAAAATTGAATGGGTAAAGGAGAGAGAAAGACAGAAATTATTGAAAGAAAGAAAGTGAAGAGGCTAATCATTCTGAACAGATAAAAATAAAAATTAAAGTGAGAAAAAAGAGAGAGGATGAGAGAGAATGATAGTATTATAAGAGAAAGAGAGACGGAAATACTATAGACTTCTCTCAGTGAAAGAATTTTTAAAATCGGGTCAGTAGCAACGAAATGGCCATATTCGTTTAATTAAGAAATGAATATAGCAACACTGAATCACCTTTGTTACTCACGAATAGTGTAGTTTTCTATCGGCGAAAGAATTTTTAAAATCAGATTTGTAACGATAAAATGGCCATATTCGTTTAATTAAGAAATGTATATGGCAACACTGAATCACCTTTGTCACTCACGAATAGTGTAGTTTTCTATCGGCGAAAGAATTTTTAAAATCAGATTTGTAACGATAAAATGGCCATATTATATAATTAAGGAATAGATATGGCAACACTGAATCACCTTTGTTACTCACGAAAAGTATAGTTTTCTATCTGTGAAAAAATTTTTTAAATCGGATTTGTAGTTCTTAAGAAACTCTTCAATTTACAAAATGACCACCTTATGGCACTTAAATTACCATATCTTTTTAATTAGAGTATTTATGGCAACACCATATAGCCTATGTTACCCGGAAAGGATGCAGCTTCCCATCGGTGAAAGAATTTTCAAAATCGGTTCAGTACTTTTCGAGCCTATTCGCAACAAACAAACAAACATACAAACATACAAACAATCAAATCTTTCCTCTTTATATAATAGTATAGATATAGATAATGTACTTAGTATTTAATAAAGTTAATAATATAATAAAGGTACGTCCAGATAAAACTTAAGAAAATTAGTGAGAAAGGCCGGCTGCACGTTAGCCCCCGACGAGGAGGAGAAAGAGGTACTGACCGGCATGTAGAGTTCGGCTGTCGAGTTTGAACTCTACTGGCGGTCCCGGATCTCAAGCTCAGTCGAATTCTTGAGATCCGGACCTGTTCACTACTGTTGTAGAAACTTTGACTTCCTTTTTCACTATCTCCTTTTCCTTATTTTATTTAAAATATATTTTATGTGTTTGAGGACCCCTTGAAATTCGTCATCGATCATTATAAAAAATTTCAAAAAAAAATAATAATAATGAACAATATTCTACGAATTTAAAAATTTAATTAGTTTATAAACTAACAGTTTTAATTATAGGCAAAGATCCCGCGACGTTTAGACCTTCGTTATTTTATGAAATGCGAAAATTTTACTGTATGACACTTATAAAGATGTAAGCGATCCTCAACTGTCAAGTTTGGATCACAGTAGCTTTGAAAGGTAGCCTTGCTTTTCAAAGGGTAAAAACATGACCCTATTACTAAGACTCCGCTGTCCGTCTGTCTGTCACCAGGCTGTACCTCGTGAGCTGTGATAACTGGACAGATGAAATTTTTACAAATGATGTATTTCTGTTGCTCCTATAACAAATGTTAAAAACTGAATAACATACAACAAAACGTGATTTTTTTGACAAAACCCTTCGCACTTGGCCGGTTTTATATTAGAAACCACATCGCCCATTGTCAGAGACTTTGTACAGTAGTAACACCCTGGCACACCCTTAAGTTATTAATATTAATCAATTATATATCATACAAACTGAATGTTATATTATGTTATTTGAGGATCTATTAAACGATATGTTCTCAGTAATCAAACAGTTTCGAAAGTTCTTACACTTTGTCAGACAAATTTTTCAAAGCAACTGTGAGCCAAACTTCATACTTGGAGATCGTTTAAATATCTTTATAGGAAGGTAAACAGATAAAATAAATTTAATATACGTTTTAGCCAAAATGTATTTATGTACATATATTTTTATGTAAGTAGGGATGTATATATAATTTATATTTTGTATAGTTTGTATGTGTAGATATTACTATTTGGAATAACCTTGGCCTTTGTACTTGTTAATTTTTTGTTTTGTTTTTTTTTTTAAATTTTATGGTACATAAGGTGCAAGATGGTCCACCTGATGGTAAGTGGCCACCATCGCCCATGGATGCGCTGCATCCTCGAAGATAGAGTGGGGAAGGAGAGTGAAGAAAACAATGCTGCGGGTTCAGCGGACCCTGAGCACGAACCCAGAGTTCAATAGAATCGGATCATTAATGGGACGGGAGAGGGTGGGGGTAAGAATGGCCCACATGCGACTCAATCGGAACGCGTCTATGACACTTGGCGGCCAGATTCGCATGCTAGTGGTCGCAAGCCAGTCGGGGAACAGATCCCCTACTACCAAGGAGATATTGGGTTACTCGGTTCTTACGAGATGCTCTCCCAGCGGCAGAGGGGAAAACTATTCTAACCCGTCCCCTCACGGGTAAAAACTATTTATTATTATATATGTATTTCTATTTTACTTATGTACAATAGATATTCTCTCTCTCCATGGCGTTTATTATTCCCATCTCATGGTTGGGTCTGCCTTTCTGATTTTTCCCCTCCATTTCGCTCTATCGAACGTGTCTTTGTCGGAGACATTGCAGGAACCGTCCATATCGTCGACCCCGTGATGTTTAGATTGGCCACAACATTACGTAGTGGCTACATAGTCAGGAGGCCTTCTTTTTACGTGATACTCCAGATGATCCTGTATACATCATTTTAAAGTGTACAATAGAGATTAAAAAAAAATCAAGTTTAATGAAATCACGAAAGTCTGATTATCACGAGATCTTGCTCTATAATTTTGAACCTATGACTTGATGTCAAATGATATTAATTAATTATATCAATTATAAACTAATTTGACCACATACAAATAAAATTAGACTCTATACCAAGTGTATAACTATAACTACGAAAAGACGTAGATGCATCAGAACTGACCAAGATATGATGAAGATATTTCATACATTTTCAAAGGAATTTAAACCTTATGATCATAAAAATAAAGGTTATATATAAATGTTGTATGTGTAAATACTATATTTGTATTAACTATGTATTATGCGTGGAATAGCATTACCGGAGTCCACTCTTCAATCCAATTACAGCGTCGAGTGGATGAATATTCAACCGATCGTGAATGCAAAATCGATTATAAAACAATTTTGTTGGATAAAACATGGAGTATACCTCCAGCACCAAGGCTTGCCTGAAAAGTAATCTATTATATTTTATTAGTCGACCCGAGCAGTGCCTAAGGCTTGAGACCCAGATGCATGTTTAAAGAGGTCTTTCATAATATATCAACTCTCACCTCTCCAACAACAATAGATAGAGAACTTACGTGGACCTCAAAAAGAGTGACCTTAACCACGACACTATAATCAGACAATACCAGAGAGACTAACTAATCTAAATGTTACATATTGTCTACTACACGTCGACATACATGTAATACTTAAAATGACCTTCCCGCTACTACTTATTTATAAAAGTTGTTACTAACACTTAAGAGTTTTTTAAATAGTAAGTGTTACTTTCGTCATAAAATGTAAAAAAAATTGTAAAATAGAAAGCAGTGATAGTACGTGTTATTTTTAAATAATTTTCCATATTAAATAAGGTTTTTTCGCCTTTGCCCTTAGCCTCAATAAACGGTAAACAATTACAACTCAGAATATTGGTAGTCCCTAAGGTAAAATTCTCGTGTCACAGTTAGTTACCATACTCCTCCGAAACGGCTCGACCGATTTTTATGAAATTTTATATGCATAATCAGTAGGTCTGACAATCGGTCAACATCTATTTTTCATACCCCTAAGTGTTAAGGGAGGTACACCCCAATTTTTTGAAATTTATATGGCAAAACAACGTTTGCCGGGGCAGCTAGTAGGGGCAGAAGGTTCTTATGTAAGAAAAGAAAAATAAATAATTTAAAAAAAAATTTTACGACCATATAAACTTTTCTAATGTAACGTTTATGGCGTTTGACATAACTGTCAGACATTTGACCAATATTCATAGTTAAGACAAGACAACGTCTGTCACGGCAGCTAGTATTAAATAAATAAAATAAAAAATTAACCGATCTTTAT
This sequence comes from Limenitis camilla, assembly GCA_905147385.1. NCBI lineage: Eukaryota > Metazoa > Arthropoda > Insecta > Lepidoptera > Nymphalidae > Limenitis > Limenitis camilla. The sequence goes on along the minus strand of LR990246.1, from coordinate 10,273,517 downwards.
AAAAAGCGCCATCTATTGCGGAATAGTGCGAATCAAGAAAAAGCGGGATTGAGCAATTATATTTGTTTTCCAACGTTAACCGAAAGAGGGCAATACTAAATACATACAACATTTTTTTAAAATATGAATTCATATTATCATGTTCATAGAATAGAAATGGAAGGAATAATTTTTTTTATAATAAGAGTGATTAATAAAAATATACTGTACTGCAAATAGTTAAGCTGTTACAAACATTTGGCAACTTTGTGCATCAAGTCACGACTATTATGAACAACTAGCTACGCCCTGCGGTTTCACCCGCGTGGTGATCAACAAATCGCTAGTGAACTGAAAATTTGCATTACGGACAAACGCGTCTGCCCCCCTATGACCGCCCGCGCGATTTATGTGGTTCACTATTTTGGCGATAATGGCTTACACATAAAAGATAGATGTATGCTGTCGCTGGCCTTTTTGTAGGACTATTTAAAATAAATATTTCCATCATACATTATATACTTGTAACTCCAATAGTTTTAGCGGTGCACGCCAGAATAGCTCGCAGATGGCAGATTTTTTCCTACTTACTCGACACTAATTGTTATATTGTGGATAATCCACAATATATCATTATAAATTATAGCCTATGTGTTATTTTGATGTATAAGCTATATTATTGTAAAGTTTCATCAAAATCCATTCAATAGTTTTTGCGTGAAAGAGTGAAAAACATACATTTTTACAAACTTTCGCGTTTACAATATTAGTGGGATGCGGACTACCACTGAGCAGCAATAGTTTAAATCTCCTCTCCTCTCCTCTCACTCTCTCTCCTACACTATACATTTTTTTTTAACTTTATTTATCTATTTTGCTTATTTATCGAATCTATTATAAATTGAATTGACATTTTTTTTTATATTTTGAAACGCTTTGACTTATTTTAATCACATTTTACTTAAAGTTCAACTAGAATATGAAATATAAACAGATGAATTGAGTCTAAAAATCCTCACCGAAGCGAGGACGGGACAGCTATAGCTAAATATTCTTACTTGAATCAAATAGTAAACAAAAACGGAGGATCTTAAAAATTTTACATTTCTTAGATTAGACACACCGTTTATAAATTAGTATTCGCGGGTAGTTCTTTTTATCTTATTTCGAATAGACAATATATAACTTTCGCTCCGATACGGATGAAACAAATAGTCTAGGCTCCTTTATTGAGGAGCACGTGAGTAATGTACTTTATTATTTTAATATTTGGTAGGAAGGTCGAGTGTCTAAACCTACTACTGTGTCTCAAGCCCCAGGCACAACTAGTTTACATGTTAATATTGTCGTTTGAGTATTACTGCGAAGTATATCTCCCATACTTATAATAAGATTAGAAAGTATTAAAATTTTAAATACTTACAGTTTAATTGAAATCATGCTTTAATCATTGTGTTGCCATATAATCACATATTTAATCAATTACCCTTTATTACTTTTAAGCAAAGTGCTATTAATTTCACCTCAAAACATTTACGAAAGCGACATTTCGTCGCCATTTATATTTAATAACAACCCTAGTGAGGGTGAACACAAAAATCAATACGTCTGTCTGGGAGGGCGCCGAATCCCCTGCACGTCAAAATATCTGCATTTGAATTGGAGTGCACCCATACGTACAATACCATAGACACAGATGTAGGTATAGACAGGACGCGCGTCTATGTCGTCTAATGCTTCTACTGTCTATGAAATACCTAAATTTTCATTCTGTATGTGATACATACTAAAATGAAGTTTACCATTTGTTTCGAAAATAAAATGAAAAACAATATTCAAATCAATGTTGCCAACATCACAAATAACAGTACGAAGTTTAACAATTGTGCCACAATCGAAAGTAAAGTGCTACTCAAATCATGTTGCTAATATCATAATAATTTACAATATATTTAGACCGAAAGACTAATCTTGGACTTGTGACCTAGACAGGATCTTGGTGCCCGAAATCTAACTAACATTGAAGAGCTGGCAACACTATACTCCTTTAGATGATGAGTTTAGATCCATCAAAATAAAACTTATATATTGTCGAATCGGTGTGGATAATTTTAAAGTAAATTTATAGCCAACTAGCCTACCCGCGTGAATTAGTTCGCGTGTTGCTCCGCTCCTATGGGTCGTAGCGAGTTGATAAATAGACTAAGTTACTCCTTGTTACACCAGCTATCTGCCAGTGAAAGTCCCGTCAAAAACGGGAAAGCCATACTTAGGCTATTTAACATCTCGCTACGACCCATAGGAGCGGAGCAACACGCGAACGAAGTCACGCAGGTCGGCTAGTACATAACTAAAAATAGATCGCCTCTATGTTTGTACGCGCATAACTTCAAACTGTACCACAACGGAAGAGTTGGCGAATGAGTGAGTGAATAATTTGAATACACCTCAGCGAAGTGAGGGAGGATTACATCACTTAAATGAAAACATACGATTTCAGCCAAAAATTGTTTAAGCATTATTTAAATCGTACATCTAGAAGCTTAAGCTCTGATTTAAATACAGAATTCCATTTAGAATCAGGCAAAGTCTGTATAAGGTAAAAAAATATATTTTCCGCTTAGGTAAATCTAATAAATCTGTCAGACACATCGGCGATTCTTCAAAGCTAATCCAATTAGTGTCCGCTCTCACGAGATGAATCATTTAATACAGACTTCAAGGAGAATTCAAATATGTATAGGGAAAGGTATACCTAAATGTTATTCAAAGATTACAGCCATTTTGTATTTTAAAATTATCTTTTACTTTTACGTATTGCTATCAACAAATTTCAGGCGCTTCATAGTTAAATATTATTTTATTATCAACAGTGTTTCTCAAGCTCAAATATTTTTTTTTACATTTAACACCAGTGATCCTTAAAGTGTACTATTCAATATAAAGTTAGCAACACTGTTGACAACTTTATCTTCGAGGGTAGTTCTTTTTATTTTATTTCAAAACTGTATATAACCTTTATTCCGATAGACTTGAACCTGACTGACAACATCGGAGAATGAATTATTGGATACACATATTATTGTCTCGTACGTGTTAATGTTGTGCGTGTTACAAACTTTAGTAATGAAGACCCAGCATCACAACACCACTGCACTGCACAGCCATAGTTGTCATCAGACGAGGTTCCTATGACAACTTTGTTTTTCCCTCAAACATCTGATGAAACTGAATCCGTTGCCGAAATTTCTTTACGCTTTTGGGTTCGGTCGGACACTACAGACTTGAAATATAATAAAAAGTACTACCCACAAATATAAAGCTATCAACGGTGTTACTAACTCAGGATTATTTATTGCTTTACTTTTTTAATTAAGTTATATTACTACTAACTGACCCAGCAAACGTTGTTTTGCCACCATGGGCCACTATCACTTAGGGGTATAAAAAATAGAGAGTAGCCGATTCTCAGACCTACTGAATATGCATATAAAATTTCATAAAAATCGGTCGAGCCGTTTCGAAGGAATATGGTAACTAACTGTGACACGAGAATTTTATATATAAGATTTTATGGTATCAATATGTAATCTTAAAAATTTTATTTCATTCAGTGTATGTGACATTACTCCCCCTAGATATAAAAACACATAAAAATGTTTTTTATTTTTTATTACACGCTCTGACATACTAAATTAAATCCCCACATCGTAAAACCTATTATCTACATGACATGTTGTAGTCAATACCAAAATGTGATAAATATCCAGATCTATAAATTTATACGTTATAATTTTTAAACCTCCTCAATGACTCGTCTATACTAATAATCAAACCGATTTTGAAAATTCTTTAACTTATTAACATTAACACGGCAGCCATAAAGAGAGGATAAAGCATCATCCAAACAGACTGGCGGTGTTGCTCAGTGCCCAGGAATCTCTAGAACGGCTAAAGCGACGGGACATCCTAAAATTGGATAGCCTAACTTAGCAGGAGATATTCCCAATGGGGAAATCACTGCAAACGCTAATTCACTCCCAAAAAATCCGCTCATAGTCCTAGGACTGATTGCAGCTCCACTGAGAACTAAAAAAAAACTTATTAACACGAAAAATTAAAAGACAAATAAAAATTCAACGATCGTAAGTGAGTATTTGAATAGACCTCAGTGAAGCGAGGGCGGGTCGGTTAGTATAGTATATTCAACTATCTTTGTAATTATATTCGTTTAGAGTTCGGGTTACTAGATGTATTTACTACTCAAGAAATCCCTCGATTGGGAAAAAATATCCATCCAAATCATGTCTCGTATTACTGTAAGATGGAGTAAGTTTGAAAAGCATCGAAATATGACTAGGTCTGAAGACGTCAAGCACTTAAAGTTTGGCCACTTTAGTCCATTCGGAATCCATACGACACACGTAACTTGGCCACATCATAAGAATCTGCACTTTTTTGACCTTGGTTGATATACTATATTTTTGTGTTAATTTGTGAATCTAATTTATTGTCTAAGTGGTCTGTATTGCCCTGAGGGGTAAATGCAAGTAACAGTGGTATAAGGAAAAAAATTGGGGGTCGATGAATCTAATATGGCAATATGAAATATCGTATTCTCGGCAGCATAATGAGTATAGAGGTCTATCTACAAGCAAATCAAACGCTAAGTGAGCTACGAGTCAATGAAATTTGGGTATTCGTGAGTTAGGATACTATTCCCCTCTGCCGCTGGGAGAGCATCTCGTAAGAGCCAAGTAACCCAACACCTCCTTGGTGGTAGGGGATCTATTCCCCGACTGGTTAGCGACCACCAGCATACGAATCCGACAGCCAAGTGTCCTAGGCGCGTTCCGTTCTCTCCTTCTCCCCATGCAAGAGAGTTTTGCCGATGTCCATGGTGGTGGCCACTTACCATCAGGTTTTGGCATGAGAGAGCACAAACCTCTGACTCTGAGTTATGTGTGTTTTAAGCAATTAAATATCACTTGCTTTAATGGTGAAGGAAAACATTGTGAGGAAACCTGCACTCCAGAGAGTTCCCTAAAGTTCTCAAAGGTGTGTGAAGTCTACCAACCTGCACTGGGCTAGCGTGGTGAACTATGGCCTAATACCTTCCTCATTCTGAGGAGGAGACCCGGCTCAGTAGTGGGCCATTGACGGGTCGTGATGATGATGATGAATTGAAGACAAATGGAATTTTGTTGTATTCGCTACAACGTTTGTTATAATATAAATTTGATTACTTACAATAAAAATAACTAGACCTTTCGCACTCAAACTGAATCATTCAATACACTACAACATAACGAGGGGTGACGTGATCAATAGTTTTCCCCTGGGGAACACCGGGTGAATCGATATCCACCCCACGCTTGTTAATGTGCTCCTATGGATTTTACAATTATTATTACTTTACTAATATAATTAAGTACTGTTTACTAGTATCTGCCCGCAACTTTATCTGTGATAACTTCTGAATTGGGTCCAGAATTAATTCTCGAATCAACTCACTTTTCCGGGATAAAAAGTATAATACAATCCTATATATAGTATATGTATGCAAAATTTGATTTAAACTCGTTGGTCTGTTTTTGTTAAGCAACTAAAACATAACGCAACACACACGCAAAAATGGCTGAACGGATTTCGATGAAATAGTGCACACATATACTTTATAAGCTGGATTAACACATACGCTACTTTTAATCCCGGAAAATTCAGAGTTCCTGCGGGATAACATTAAAATAGGTTAGCTGTCGTAAGCGCCTGAATATTGCTATTTAGCTACAGCAAATGCTTTTTGATAAATTTTTACCTATTTTAGGCTGAAGGGGGAGTAGAGGGGGTCGTGTAGTATTTTAAATAAATACGTTTTTTTTTTTTATAATAGATAAGGTGCAAACGAGCAGATGGTCCACCTGATGGTAAGTGGCAACCATCGCCCATGGACATCGGAAAATCAAGAAACACTCGTTTTGTCGATGCGTTGCATCCCCGAAGATAGAGTGGGAAGGGGGAATAAAGAAGAAAAATGTTGCGGATTCAGCGGATCCTAGGCAAGAGCCCAGAGTCTACTAGATCCACGGCATTAATGGGATGGAAAGGGAAGGGGTAAGTCTGGTACAGTAAAGCTTGGGAAATGACATAAACTACATTATATGTATGTCAGAAGAGAGAGCCAATTTAGATGAATGAATAATAGAATCTTACGATACCTTAGTATTTGAACAGGAACCAAGGCAGTGCCTTGAACTTGTGACCAAGGTATAGCCTTAAGGATATCCTTTAAATGATCATAACACTCACCTCCACTGCCCGGTCTCACTATTTGTCTTAGGTTAGGTTAAGATAAGGCTAACCTAACCTAACGTAATATAGCGACACACTATTTGTTACACTTCAACTCCAGGTGATGTTCACTCAAAGAGACTTGTCGAGAGACTGAAGTGTACTGCGTCAGTCGGGGAATATAAAGGGACTAGACAATGGTAGCAATGCCCCTCCACTAGTGGGGAGAAGTAAATCAACAAATAGGAATACGGCGCTGGCGTTCCGATTAATCGATGATCGATTACCCGTTTGAAGCTATCAAAAATCATTGAATAAAGTGCCGTAGATGTCGCTCGATGATTCGACAATCGTTTACTCGCTATTTAAAATCGTCGAATATTAAAATGACGCGACGGAAGTGACAACAAGTCCTCTATATTATTATCCTACCCTAACTATAGCTTGACACGACCTCCATTATTACCCCGACATATAAAATGATTGAAATATGGGGATGAAGTTCAAGTTCGTTATATACAGCAAATTATGTTGTAAATTAAAATTAAATACATAGAGTTATTTGCATCCGGGCAAAGTCAGGGCGGGTCAAATACTTTTACACATAAAAGTCATGTCAATGTGAGGCTTGATACTACCAAGTTGAGTAGTACCGACAACTCAAACATTTTACCTAAGTTTATTGCATTTTTGTCGTTAGCCGGGTTATAGCCGCCATGATTAGATTTTTATTTAGACCTACAACAATGTAAATGTAAAAATCGTCTAAAATACTTGTCTGTCTTTTATTAAGTACTTAGTATTTACATATCGTTAATTATGATGTTGGCAACACTTATAATTTGAGTAGCATCCTGTTATTTGAGGTTGGTAGTATCTTACTTGTTGTTGAAAGCACATGTACTTTCTTGAATGTTGGCCATCTGATAAACACAAATCAAGGAAGTAGGGCTTGCAAAATAAATACACCGTCACGACAGTAACTCTGAAGCTCATAGTCTAAAAAGTATAACCCCCAGAAGGGTATTCTAGTCAAGCCGTCATACTGTTAGTCTGCGTATAGAATATAACGAATTTCTTCTCCATTATTAATTAACAATCCAGATTCTTTATGAATGTAGTGTATGTATCAATATATACCTGTTTATGAATGTATATGTTATGGTAAGTGTGATTAATTGAAAATTATTAATTATTATCTATCATTAATTATTAATAACTAGTCGACCCGCGCGACTTCGTCCGCGTGGTGCTCCGCTCCTATTGGTCGTAGCGTGATGATATATAGCCTACAGCCTTCCTCGATAAATGGGCTATCTAACACTGAAAGAATTTTTCAAATCGTACCAATAGTTCCTGAGATTAGCGCGTTCAAAGAAACAAATTGTAATAAATTTTCACCAACTATATTCAATAATAACTTATTTATTTTTACCCTCCCTTTGCGAAAAAAATTATAATATATAAATGTTGCCAGTATATTTATTTTAGTTTTTACAGCAACATCGCAATTTTTTTTTATTTTATTTAAGTCGCTTTTTAAGTCTATTATATTACTTTTAGTGAGTGCGCCTACCGTTCTTTAATAAATGATTCCTCCACCACAAGGTTGCCTGGAAGAGATCGCTCTGAGCCATAAGACCGCCTATTATTATACATATATACTTTTGTTATTTTTGCTTTCTTTTTTTGTAACATTTGGTGTACAATAAAGTATATTTATTGTTATTTTTTGATATACAGTAGATCGTCTGTAGACATATTTAATAATTTTATGACGTAGTCATACTAACTTTGCACCCCCCTTTCACCCCCATAAGTGATGATTTTCGAAAAAATATTTTACACATATTTCATGACTATCAATGAAGAACCTTCATACTGAATTTCATTTGAATAACTTCAAAAACAGCAAAGTTTCATACTAACTTTGCACCCCCGTTTTACCCCCTTAGGGGATGAATTTTCAAAAATCCTTGCTTAGTGCTCCCTTACGTTATAAAAGGAACCTCTATGCAAAATTTCAAGTTTCTAACCCTTATAGTTTAGGCCCTGCGTTGATATGTCAGTCAGTCAGCTTCTCCTTTTATATATATAGATTCTTTGAATCTATTTGTTGTAATCTTCACATTGCAATGATCCGTTTGTATGTATATTTAATGACAGTAGATAATACTATCATTTGGTATCTTGGAGCTGATCTGATGATGAAGCCAGGAAGGATAGGATAGAGTTGGTTTTGTTGAGTATTATTTGCTCAAGTTGTAGACTCTGTAAAGGCTTTGATGACGGATTTATAATGTAAATATGAATTTAGATTCATTTACTTTTAACTTCCAAGTTTCCATGCCTCAAGGTATAAGTTTACACTTCAAACGAAAGCTCATGAATTTTGAAGACCGTTGCTACATCTAAGGTAGAGAAATAACATATATACGGTACGACTACGATACGATACAAATCTTTTTTTGAAATATATCACAAAATCAGTCATAACAAACTTTCTGAACTTGAACGCCTCTAGGCACCCTAACGCCCTTGACAAAAAAGTCTACACCATCAAAAATCTATGAAGCATTTCTATAGTATGTGTTAGCATTTTTGTTTGTAATCTAGAGTGTCTCTAGCCCATGTAGCGCCCGTGTGCAATCATTATCGTGGCGCCTTTGGTAACGAAAAAAAAAGGCGCAAAACTTTATGTCGCTTTACCTCACTGTAAGGTTGACCTTGTTTTTTGGTCTTCATTATTTCTTTTCCGAAAATAATCCATATCCCTTGCCTGCGCCCCTAAAACCGCGACTCCCGTGTGCACCCTTGTACCCTTCACAATAGGTAAAGCTGTTTCTCATTTGCTTCGTTTACTCCTACTTAAGCGGACAATAATAGTATGGAATAAGCATAAACACGTTATATTTGTATATTAAAATTAAAAAAAAAAAATATAATTTCATTCAAAATGGCTGAACTACGCATTATTCATATTCACGGCTGGACTAATTTTAATGATATTTTTTCACATATGGAGTCATTTTAATAATTTGAATATGTTATCATCCTATAGTTATCATAAATGCCCTGAATTCTCTTCCTTTCCTTGTCCCGCGGTTTCACCCGCTATATTTTGGATAATTCACACTATATCATTATAAATTATAGCCTATATGTTATTCTGATGTGTAAGCTATATTATTGTAAAGTTTCATCAAAATCCATTCAGTAGTTTTTGCGTGAAAGAGTAACAAACATCCATACATTCTTACAAACTTACTCGTACGGCACAATCCGAAAGAGCACAACGTTCACAAAAAAGTGTAACGCGCGAACCCAAACCAGTACACACCACACAAGTAGATTGCGATGGACAATCGACGTACGTTTCGCTACGTAACCGAAGCATCTTCAGGAGGTGTTGACTTTACAAGCGTCACTAGCGTCGTTAGCAAGTGACGCTGTGCCGTACGAGTGTGGTTGTTAGATCGTCGAGCTACCTACTTGTGTGGTGTGTCTTGGTTCAGGTTCGCGCGTCTTCCCGCTGAGGCGTCACAGTCGTGTGCGTAAGCGTTCCTGTGGCGCCTCCCTACAGCGGAGGTATGGTACCGTTGGTTTTAGTGGGTATGCCTTGAACCGCCGCTCGCCCAATGGCGGACGGCATCAAGGAGAGCCCCACATAACCTCCCGCTCGTCGGCGGGGGGTATGCATAAGGCGCATTTCCAACGCAAAAAAAAAAAAAAAAAGGTTCGCGCGTCTCACTTTTATGTGGGCAGGATGCTCTTCTGGGTTGTACCATACAAGTCTGGTTGATCACGTTGCCGCGGATTATAGTAAGGTAACCTTTAGATTCCTTTTTTATATAAACCTTCCTCTTGAATCACTTGAATCTGTTGCTGAAAACTGCATTAAAATCCGTTGAGTAGTTTAAAAGATCTAAGCGAACAGACTATATAAAGAAGAAAATAAAACTAATATTTGAAGTAAGCAAAAAAACATCAAAAGATACAATAAACGTACAGTTCCTTCTGACGGGTACGACATGGAAACGATATATCGTATCGATTATAGTAAAGGGTCTTTATTGGCCATTTCGCTTTGCACGATACTTTACAGCTTTCAAAAGGATGTTATAAAATATTTCATGAACCATATTTTCGTTGCCGGATCCAACTTCCTACAAGTTTAGCTTAATAAAGCTATTTCAACGAATATCAACTTTAAACTAAATTAAATAAATATTTTAATATGCGATTTAAGATTTATTTAATAGGGTTTTTTTTAAGCAATTAAATATCACTTGCTTTAACGGTGAAGGAAAACATCGTGAGGAAACCTGAAGTCTGCCAACCCGAACTGGGTCAGCGTGGTGGACTATGGCCTAATACCCTCCTCATTCTGAGGAGGAGACCCGGCTCAGCAGTGGGCCATTGAAGGGTCGTGATGATGATGATGTTTTTTTTTAATTTTTTACTAGTTTTTTATTCAGATTAAAAACAAATAAATCAATAACAAAATACCAAACTATTTTAATTTTTTAAAATTCGAGGGATATAGATTTTTTTGAAGTGAAGACTTCTTTAGCGGCATTGTGCAGTTGTGTTTTTTTTTTTTTGGGATGGGTAAAGAATGTTAAACTCGCGTATGGACACGACACCTGATCGAAAATTCGTAAGCGACAGATCTCAATAATACAGTTCGGTTTTTACCCGACTACGGCGAAGCCAAAAGTTATAGTAGGTATAGGGTGTGACCACGGTTCTACCTTAACCATTTTTATACCGATACATTTCTAGGTTTCGATCTGATTATATTCTTGTTTCGTCCTTTTCAGACCACTTTTTTACGTAGTCGGGTTATAGTTTTTTAAACTTTATTTTTTTATTGAATTTTGTTCTTTGGGTTACGTAAACCGTAGAATTATATTTTCTTTCCAAAGTCCCGTGACACGTTCTAGTCTCGTTGTATGTAAGCCAGATCTCAATAATACAATTTTTAAAATTTTGTTCAAGTTTTCAAGTTTTTTTTACACATTATAAATGTAAATGTGATTACAGATTATTTTAATAATTAAATTACTTGACTGTTTGAAATATCAAAGATATTTTGAGTTATGAAGTTTGCTTTTGTCTGTATTACGTTGATAATTAAGTTTCAATGTTCTTTGTCTATAGTAAATCAGTGGGTGGTAAATACTTTAAAACAAAATGTAGGTAATTCACTTTATTAGTAATATAAAATAAACCTAAATACTAATCTGAGACTCAAAACTTGTATTGACCGGTGTTTTACTAAATTATTAAATACCTATATCTCGGAGATTTATGATGAGGAAGGGGGGTTATATTGAAGAACGCTTTTCTGAGTTATGTGTGTTTTAAGCAATTAAATATCACTTGCTTTAACGGTGAAGGAAAACATCGTGAGGAAACCTGCACTCCTGAGAGTTCTACATGTTCTCAAAGGTGGGTAAAGTCTGCCAACACGCACTGGGCCATCGTGGTGAACTATACTACCCTCTTCATTCTGAGGAGGACACCGGCTCAGCAGTGGGCGACTAAAGGGTGTTGATGATTGGGTAAACAAGGTAGACACTGCTACTTAATAAGTAATCAAATACTATTACAATTACGAGAGAACGGAAGAGTAATAAATAATATTTAATTTTTATCTTTCATTCAGTACATGAAATATTATTGAAGTTACGTGAGTGTTTTTAGTGTCATGTGAAAGACCCTAAATTCGGTTTGTTTTGGCTAATTTCTATTTAATTTAACTGATGTATAAGACTAAATACGATTATGAATACTATGCCTTAAACTTTAGCTACTTGCCCCACTTTCCCCTAATATTAAGAAGATCTTGATTTAAATTATGAAACTTCCATATGAATTTTACCTAAATAATAACTTCTCAAATGTATATTATAATATTAAATGTCCAAGTCAGGAGGCAAAGCTAGTATCTAGTGTTACTTCCGTCATGTCCACAACATTCAAAACCACAAGACGTCCAGCGCACGTGACTCGATGTGAATCGTGACGTCACAACCTGTCCATTGCAAGTCTACTGCTCTGCTCACGATGTTATGTAAACTTTGACCAGCTTTACTATTTACATTAAGTAACAGCCCTCGCTTCACTGCAGCGTTTATATAACCCCCTTAACTGATACTATTAGAATTGAGTATTAAGCTATCAAAAGTGACGTCACGTCGTGTAGAAAACAATTCGTAAGTAGTTACTAGTTCATTATAAAGTAGTACATTATAAACTCATCGGTCTACGGAAATGTTGTGACGTCATCAATACGAAAGAAAACAAACGAACTGTTTTTCTATTATTGTTAAGTAGAAAAATAATTAAACAAAAATTTATTCATCAACCTCGTGAATATTGTTTCATTCTAAAAGTATTTTTTTATAATTATATTTACAGTTTTTAATTATATTTTTCACAAATTTAGAAGCAACGAATATAAATTATAATTATACAAGAAACTCCTTGTCATTTTTAAATGCAATATATTCAAATTGTGTCAAGCTATTTATTTTCAACAGGCACTAAAAAATTAATTTAATTAAATAACTTCTTTTTGAGTAAATTTATGTTTATTAATTAAATTTTATTTTGTTAATTAGTAATGTCACTAAATTTATGGTAATTTATCTGTTTAATAGTATAATGTAGTAGTAAAATAAAACTCACGTTTTCAAACCACTTTTTTATTTCGTGTTCATTTTAATACAACATACAAGTAAATTTATCATCAGATATTATTTATCAATTCTTAGTTCTAACTTACATTTTATCAGAATAACAAATATTTTAGAGTATTATCATTCCCGAAGCAATGATTACAGGGAATGAAGAACTTAGACTGTCTAACCCACACAAAATAACAATCAAATGGAATGTGTTGTCTGTTGGTTCCAGACAAGTAACGCTGTGTTGAGTCGTCTGGTGGTATCGCGGGTATCAGACACACGAACGCCTACGACAGAAACCTTTATAATAGGCAATTAGGGTTGCCATACATATGACACAAGGAAAAAAATTTTTTTTTGAGTATTTAATTTTTTTAATTATGAAAGTTCGAAGTTATTTTTTATGACATCGAATTTTCTAGAAAAAAAACCTTTGTAATAATAATAGTTTGTGACGTCACGCCTAAGTAAATGTTGCATTCTACGCTCAACGTTTCAGTTAGAAATTTTACTAAGGCGTGACATCATGCGCTCTGATTTTTTTTATAGTGGTATATTTTCTTATAAGAATATATTTTTCTCTGAAAACTAAATGGTCATATCTTTTTACATTTCTCAACCTGAGAGCGGACGTGACGCCTGTCCATGTGATCTCCACCAGCTGACTCAACAATATAAATAAGCTGCCATAAAATTAAACACGAAAATCGGGAACAATCAAATCAACTAAATCGGAAGAGTTAAATCAAAATTACAAAACAAATTCTTAATATTACTTAATTTATACTCAGAGAGAAACCATCACGATAATTATTTGGGTAATTTTGTCTCCCATCATCATCTTGTTACAATTATCGTGATCATCATACAGATAAATAAATAGCGAGTGTTGGGTAACTTATTCATATTATAGTTGAACCACCTTAAACAAATCAAATTATTTAGATTATTTCATTAATTTTTCAATCCTTTTCATAAAATAAAAATCTAGTTTATTTTTTATCAAAACTTATTATTCAAGACATTGCTATGTAAAAATACCCAGGCGCTAATTAATAAGTTATGCAGAAACTATATCTAATATAATAAGAAACGGCTGAACTGATTTAAATTGAATTTAATACACGGATATTTTAGGTGGATCAACAAGGTATCCTAGTATTTTTTATCCCGAAAAAAAGCAGCGTTTCCGTGGGATAGAATGGTACGAAAAAAACTGAAGTTTCTCATGTGGTCGACTAGTCAAAAATGTGTCCAAAACAAATCCAATGTAGCTTGAAAGGTATACATGTATATGTCATTGTTACTACAAAAGAACTATTATAATATTTATAAAAACTCTTATAGCATTATTAAAGAAATAAATGCCTAATTTGTAGTTTAAAAAAAGTTAAATTATAATAAATATTTAATTTAAAAGTCTAAATGTGCGTAGGATATTAAAAAAATTTAGAAAATCGATTTTAAAATTTTAAATTTTAAAAGCGACTTGAAAGCGCCTGAATGATTTTACATGGTACATATTATATTTCAATCAAAATTGACATGGATGAAATCATACTTCCTTCTGGTTAGTGGTTCAATTATCAAAAAGCAAAAAAAAACTGAATTAATACTACAACATTGACATTTGTCGATCGTGACTAGAGAAAGAAACATCTAACTTCGACAAAACACAATTATTATATATACCAATACACTCAACTTATACCAACTAACTCGTAGCGACAAGGATGGCAACACAGACTCATCACAGACAATGCTAATACCGCTACAAGCCTTACAATCCACTGACTAGCTTTACATTAAATTAGAATAAATAATAAATTAGAATTTAACAATTCAAGAGCCATCTTAACTAAGATAGTGGGTAGACGTGAGATGTGCATTAAAGGCGGAAACAGGTGAATTCGTCTGGCAAGACCGGCAGAACTGTCAATACAATCTAACGTAACATGAACACTAAACAACTAAATCATTTGCCACGACCTGTCCGTCCCTCGGGTCTCCTCCTCAGCATCAGTCAATCCTGAACTCAACAGGATCGTGGCAACGATATTTATACCACACGTTAAATTTAAATTCCTACACAGATATAAACCTTAAGTATCGATTAGCTTCAAGTTCATTATGAAAAAATATATTGGAAATATTCTTCAACTTCTCTCCTTAATCTCAAACCACTCAAGAACAACTTAATTATGCACGTGACAACCGATTTTTATAACTACACGTTTATCCCTAACAACACTTTGGCAACAAATAGTATTTTTTCTTTTTTTCCATCAATTTCAACAGTAACGCCAACATATTTAAAGTTAACATTACCATGGGTTATTTTTCACCAATCTTTCGTCGTGTTTAACCATCGTCATTTGAAATAGAAGACAGAAAGTCGACAGGAGACGTACGAATGATACAGCCCAGGTGACCGAATGGATTTCCTTTACTTTAAATTTGGCTAACGATTGTCAATATGTAAATACTCTTCCAAATCCAGTGGATCACCTGGAGCTGCTGAGTGAGATGAGAGTCGTAAATAACCAATGAAAACAATTACAGGTTGTCTTTTTTTTATTTTTTTTTATTTTTCTGCGATCAGTCTTAAAATTGAGTCGTACAATCTAAGTAAGAAATTATGAATCCTTAAATTTATCTTAAATCATCACTAGGCCAGAACTAGCACAGAGTGTGCGTGAGGTTTCAGTGGTGAACTGTGTATAACAGAAAGGATAGCTATTGCAAACACAGAAGAGTACAGAGTACGGTAGTGTAGGCGACGATTTGTCATTATCTTCCAACAGTTGCTAGATCGTACTCGTTCGCTTTGTTGTCCACAACGTTCGTACACTTTACAATAAACACGAGATAGGAAGATTAACTGTCTAAGGAAAAGGCTTCTTCACTAGTAAGGCTCTCGGGGAAACTAATTATACCATCCTTAATACATACATTATTGGTTTTAGAGTAATCAACATTGAATAGTTTTTTATAATTATCTTAACACTAAAGAGTACAAAAAATAAAGGAAATATTACGAATATGAAAAACAACAAGTTATCAGCGAATACGATCGCATCTCTTATAAGAACAACATTGTTTTGTTACAGTAACATTAATTAATGCATTATCCATACTTATGAAATAGAGATGAGAAAACAGATCATCTAGACGATGATACTCAACAAGTCCGCGAAGACTTCGGTGAACTTCGGAAGGCTCCTCAACCCCTGGAGCATCCAAAAGTACCCATTACCGAATTTAATTGTTTATCTACAATACAAGATCGTTTCCCTTCGATTGTCCTCAATGTATCAAAAATATCTGCTAAAACAGCCCTTTCCCTTAGAGAAAACTCGAAAGAGTATATTTTGAACAGTCTCGAAGTAACTAATGTAGGTAACAATTATTAAGTGTTGGGGATATGCACGAATCGAAGTATTGAAATCAACGACTTACGCTATTTAGGATTTAGTTACATCTACACAGACCGCTACGGCAACATCTAGTCTATACATGGGCCACTACGATAATTAGCTTACGATATATGGATGCTAATGCATGATGTGAAACACGAAAGTCTGTACAAAATTCAAATGAGTTTTCATTTTTTATCAAAGGAATAAAATCCCCTCAAATATAAGGCCACGGCGCAATATGGTGTTTCAGTAGTTCATATAGTAAAGATTACTGAATTATATTTACCTTTTACAGATGCCTTTACTCTAATGACGGGCCTTATGTACAGTGTCGAAGCTCTCGGTGCTCGCAAATGCACGAATTTCTTTCGGTGCAAATCAAAGTGCTGAGAATTTAATGTGAAACAGCATCTTAATCTATCGACTAGTCGAGAGCACGGGATGAAGTCTAATGATACACTTGTAAAAAATATTGTGACAGACTGTTCAAAGCTCAAGGTGTCTTAAATACTAATCTAACATAGACAATGCAATATCTAAAAATACACACTACACCGTACGCTAAGTAGGATATAATATAAATTTAGTTCATCATAAGCATTGTGTCTTTATCATATTCTGGCAGGATGGCATTAATTATGTGTGTAAAATCGAATTAAGTGGACAATTTAAGCATCGTAAAACTAAGTTTAAACTTACGTGCATACACATATTACGATAACATTTAATTACCTAAAAGCGAGTTCTTTGGCGACTAGCTTCAATAAGAAAGATTCCAAATTATCTATCCTCCGAGCCTTCGTTCATTCAACACGCAATTAAAATCATTTCCTAACGAAACCCAAATTTGGACTATTAATTTAGTATATCAATGACACCACTATGTGGATGATATGTCAAGTTTCAACACGTGAAACATTTCTCTATTAAATCTTTAACCAACATCTGCAACTGTCGTATTGTCAGTGGGTCGAACGTAAAACACCGCTATACTTTATTTCACTAACCATTTCCTACTCACGCCTATACCTTTAATCATAGAAACATTACTTTGATATGTCATTAGCTACACCTCCTCTCCAGCTTCATTTGGAATCTTTCCGCGTATAAAAACTTTATCGTTAACTAAAATCACACCCTTACGATTATACATATTAAATTACCTAACACACTTTGAGAAATGAAAATAGAAATGGAACCTACATCTATCTGTTACTCTCCTTCTGCTGCTCCTGCGAGCTCAAGCGAGACACCTAATGAGCAACTCTGTCATGAAACTAGAAGGAGCGGAGAACTCAGAATAAGTATATCTAAATCTAAATACAATAATTTAGTAGAATCCATATTTAAAATACATTAAGATATCCAAATATTCGTTTTCAAGAATCACTGGAAAATAAATACTATTATTTGCAAACGTCTCAACTAACATAAGCGATAGTAAAATATTTTCATTTTTTTACAATAAAATGTATCATAAATTCAAACGTGAGTTAATCAAAACATTCAGCGTAGTAATCTTTGAGGATGGATGGTTTGTGCTCATATGTGCTTTGTTACTTTCACCTTAACTTACAACAATCACAATTTCGACAAGTTGCGTACAAACGGAAGCAACTTTGGCCATCGGGCTCTAGGTCTAGTACCTAGCCTACCTCATGCCGGGAACTTTGTTCCGCTTTACGCAATGTCCGAGATTTTTAAAAACTCAACTTCAGTCATTAAATGCAGTAAAATTATCGCATGCATCACGTTTAAGAAAATATCTCAAAAATCAAGTGAAACACCAACGTTCTGTGCACGATTCACTAAATTATATATCGATTAGCGAATTAATTAAATTCAACAATGATACAACATCGCCGCTTAATATAATTTCTTAGAAGCGATGATAGAAAATATTGTAAATTATCAAAATACAATGAGAAAACTAATGCAATTCCTGAGCAAATGATCTCGTTTGATTACGGAGGTACATCCAGTGGCTGTAGCGAGTCAAAGGATGTACGCAATCCTGCAATAGACCAGAGTCTAAACAAACGTAGAAGCGACAATGTTATTTACAAATCCGTATAATACATCAACGTATCGTTAAGTTCTATAAAATTCAACGACGTCTACTAAGTAATATAATAAGTGACCAAATCGTCAACCACATACAATCTGACAAGCTAACATTGATACATTACTTCTACCATGATGAATACATTAACAGGTGAATTTAATAACTGTTACGAAATTATCCACTTCAAACATATATATGTTAAGAGTATAGCTATCGATATGGTTACAGTTGAATTCTTAAATGATACCAATCCAATCGAATTCGGATTTCATACCTTTCGTTTCAATTTCAACAAATCTAGCCTTGTCCGATCCTTCGCTATCGCTTATATACCTTCGTCCCTAAATAACATATTAGAATATCTATCCTCGTAATTTTCATTATAAAAATACACACTTTTTCACGCTTATTCTTCGCGATTATCTGAACATTACCATCTTGTACGCGTCCCGGCATTCCTTACACCTAAGTATTACGACTACCAACGTACTTATCTAAATATATTTACATTTTATACACTTCCTGTGGGATTTCTGTTCTAAAGGTAATTTTGCTCAAAATAAACTATAATGATGGGGCTAAAATTAAAAGCTTGAAATTTCATCAATGATCATTGCAGACCACTAGGCCTAACTGTTAATGAGCGACCTTCGACCGTTTCACATCTTTTACACGAAATTTGTTAAATAAATTTGGAAAGTTGAAAGCTACTGGGATCGAAAATTCACAATTAGGCCTTATTATAATGATTAATACCGATACCGTAGGCAAGGCAAGAAGATGAGGGTTCGATAACATAATTAGGACAGAAACAGCAGCAGTTATTGTGAACGTCGATAGTAAAATGATCGGTTTTATGAATACAGATTTTGAAATCGCCAATATTTTAGATAAAATATTCGTCGATGATTTTTCTGAAGTATATAAAGAAATCTGAGCGACAAGTCTTAATTTTAGTCTTAAGAAATTTGCTGAGTATAAAATTATAAACAATCTTTGTAAGCCTAACTCGTGCTTACGTTACACTAATAGGTGCTAGTAAGTAGTAAAATGTTCCCTAGAGTAATTGACTTGGAAATAGTGTTTTTGGTTAGCGATTCATTTAACCTTAGAAGCAGTGCTGCTGAAGGGAAATGGAAGTTGGATCCGTAAGTCCTAGATCGGTCTCATTAGCTACTCGTAAAAAAGTAAAGCTTAGTCGGGATATATAACTTACTTAGTTTAGAATACAAATAGGTCTTACACGTACAATTATAGCCTACATTCATAAGAATATGTAGTTAAGAGATAGTGAGTGTGAAATGATAACTACCGCCTAATTCACTGAGATCAGCACCAGAATTTTCATCTAATTCTTTATCAAACTTCGATTAAGCATTTATGTACGGTGCATTAAAAAATACTAATAGGAGCAAATTCAGGCAAGTGCCTCTCTAAAGGTGTGTATTTAAATCTAAAGCAATACTTACAAATCTCATGCCAACATTTGTTCCCCAACACCAACTGTTTCAAATGAAATCTTATAAAAATGCACACACACATGAATCCATAATGTACACACACAAGACCTATCACCACACTCGCAGGTTTGTGCTACAGAATCTTAGGGTATTTTAAAAGTATTTGAAGCCGTTTGTAATATTTGCGTGCTTGATCTTAGGTTTAGGTTTAATGATAATATTGAGAATTTAAAATTTTAAGGCACAAACTGTTTTACGTGTTCGACAAAGATTCTAGAGCACAAACATTTCACATCAGTCAAAAATAATTTAGCACTAAATTACTTACGACTGAGGATTGCTAAACTACTCGGGCAAAAAAAAATAAAACACACAGTAAACTGCAATGAACTGGTATTATTATAAAAAAGCAATTATACAACAAAAATAATTCAAAACAAAACGACGTACATTAATTTAAAGAACAATTGTTTATACAAATAATTAAAAAAATATAATAATTATAACAACAAACATCGACAAAATATATTTAAAGACAAAACATGTTTCAATTTTAATCAGTCCTCAAGCTTTAGAAATGCAATTTTAAGAATGAATTGTTTTCTTATAAATCATTACTTATATTATGCGAAATCATATTGAACGTAAATTAAATTAAAACAAACAGAAAGGTTAAAATAACTCAAATCCTGTCAATGAAAAAAAAATTTGAAAATTATGATAAAATAAAAAGGAGTAGTTGTCATAATTTGCGTACCTTACATAGAATTTCGAAACACTACACTATACGTACTTAATATAAATATAATACGATCAAAGTTTTCAATTAAGTAAAAGCGTATGTTTAAACCAAAATTATCATTTCGTTGAAATTACAATACGATCTGCATTTGAACGAAAGACATTTTGGGCGGTAAATTCTAAGTAATCGAAGCCTAAGTGTTTCTAGCGCAATTTCAGACTTTTAGGATGATTTAAAGTTTTTTAAAATCATATTGCAAAACCGTGTCCATTACCCTAAAAGTCTGAAGTGAAGCTGACACTGCGACGATGAATTTAATAGTTTTAGAAACAATTTACTTTATTATCACAGTAGATTAAGTGAAATACAACATTACCCGATCATACAAAAGATAATAATTTATTAGGAACAGGGCAGTCTATACTCATAAAGTCATTGGTAATTCATCACTGAAATTTGGATACTAAAGACAATACAAAGATTCTACTTCACCTAATCTAATGCATTAAGAATTTGATTGACCTATCGAAGACACGTCAATATGACTGGCGGCCTGCAAGCACCGTGAGTTGCAAAATGCAGAAGAATTAATTATAAGTTCATTAAAAAAAGGTCGATCCTATGTTCTATGGTTAGTGCAAAATGTAGTCCATGGTAGAAAACGAGATCCTATTGAAAATGAATATAGATAACAAAACAGTAACAGTTAATTCATCAGTCATGCAAATTGGTATAATAGTAGCCCATACAGGACACGATAATGCACTAACGTGTAGAAACGGTAAAACCATTGAAGATGTTGGTTTACTTATTATTAAATTTAATAGATCATCAGTTTATGGTACATATTTACAAACAACACTAAATATCACTTATTAAATCACAACATGGTTTTATGGCACATGTTACGCAGGTATGCAAACGAACGATGGTGCAAACAGACGCGATCATCCCGTGACGTGGCTTCAATGTATTCACATAAATATATAAATGAAACAATTTATTTAATAAGGAATATCACCACCTTGAAAACAAACTAAATGATAAACTAAAGCAGATCGATATCAAAAACACTATTTTCGGAGCTACGGATCACATCAGATCTTTTATTGTCATAGATTCAGCAAAAAATACTAAAAATCATTATTAACTAAGAAAATGAAAACTAAATAAATGGAACTAAAATAATTCTGCTAACACACACAATCACACTGTAAAGTAATAAAAATAATAATAGCATAATATTCATAAAATACAAAAGAAAATAAACGTTACACATGCACCGTATAATACTAATGCTACAAAAATAAAGTTGTTTCCATATAAAAATATCTTACCAGAATAACAAATTGTAAAATTATTTTGTATGTCGAGCAAGCTATAATACTCCCGTAAGTAGCAAAACGCAAACGCGCAAACATATGGTGCTAACTTAAAATCTCAGAAAAATATCAGTAATAAAAAATTCTAGCGAGACGACCATTTGCTAAAGTGCTCTACTAGTTACTACCGTGTCAAATTACTAGTAAAAACATTCAATACCTACTTAGATTTGTATAAAAACGAACAATATTATAATCAACCAAAAGTTACTAATCGTTAAAATAAAACAACGAAATTGAGGAATTATGGGTTCGTGGGCTCTCAGTGACTAGGCGGTAATGACGTCAACGGTCGAGATACGGGAAACTGTCTTCCAACAATTATCCGATAATCCAAGGATATTAACTACAACCAACGCTATTCGTTACTCTAAAATGCTTTATAATACTCAAAGGTTATATTTAGTCAAAAGACCGGCGTAACTAAACAAAATTTTGAAACTGACTGAGGTCTATAAAACATTTTCGATCACTTGCCATCTTGTGATGAATGTAATTTGGTTTCTAAGTCAACAATGAGGCTTCAATAGGTCCATTTACGAGCCTATCGTTGCACATGCCTAAGGAACGCCGCAGTCAACTTTGTCATTGATAAAACCCCTAACATCATGTTTCCCTAAATTTTGTAACTACATTAATAGGGGTAGTAACTGAAGATTGTCCATATTAGCTCAATCAATTTAACACTTACCTAATAATAATGTAACAACTTCTTAGTTTCATAATCATGTTTCCATCGACACAGAATAAGTGCTAATTAAAAACAGGAAGTGCTATATTGTGCCGAAGAATAGACTTAAAACTACAACAATACCGCCCGATGCTCTCTTATTATAATAAAATCACACGCTTAACGCCTAACAATTTTTAAGTAATAATAGTTAAAATATTGGTCCAACAAATGGGCTAAATAATACAAACGCCCTTAATATTCATCCCTAATTTAACGATGTGGGATATGAAAAAATATTATTCAATAGATCAAAAAATGATAAGGGTCGAGAACCTTTCGCTTTACTGGATTGAACAAACGGAATAATCTCTACTCTTCAAATAGGTACTCATATAACAATGTCAATACTACAACTAATCTCATTACAGTTTTGTTCACGAATAATTGCTTCGGAGATCTCCCGCCGAAATCGCGAGAGTTGACGTGATTGATTGATCACATCGAGGCAGCCGCAATCATTGTAACACTCGCACTTTCGTAACCTTATAGTTCCATCCGTCAACGTATCATCACTTCACCCATTTAAAAATTGACACTAATGGCCAGAACCGTTAAACATCGTTTTGTGATTTATTTACGTTTAACGGTGTCGATTTTTTGGCCTAAAGTTCATCGGTCAATTCGATTTTTTGTGATTAGAACGTGAGACTCACATGCCTATAGGCGGAACTTGAACATAGCGATAGATGTAGAGTCGGTAGTCTTTGCTGGCGAGCACTACTGAGCCGTCATCCATTAGCGCCACATCGAAGCACTGTGCGTGTTTTACTTTGCTCTCTAACGCAGACACTAGCTGGCCGTCTTGCGTAAATATCGTCAGATTAAAGTTGTTATGGTTATCTGCAATGAGAATTTCGCCAGACGCATTGATACCAACACCAATCGGGTAATTTGTTACTCCCTCACCTCCAATCTGGCGTAAGTAGATTCCTTCATAGTTGAAAACTTTTACGCAGTGCGCACGATTGTCACTTATAAATATTTCCTGTTTGTCATTTACTACCACGCCATTAGGGAACTCAAGATGTTTGGAACAACCAAACTTCTGCAAGACATTACCAACTTGGTCGAAAATAATGACACGCATTACTTTACACTCGACTACTACAATTCTTCCCTTATTATCAACAGTAACTCCACGTGGATGTTGTAGTATGTTAGCACCAAATTTTCGAACAAATTGTCCATATTGGTTGTAAATTTGTATTTGATGCGTTGGTGATCTTTCTGTCACGATAATGTCTCCAGAAGTGCGCACTACAGCTACTCTATTTGGATATAGAAGTTGACCATCGCGTTTACCGCATTCACCAAATTGAAATTTAAAGCGTCCCTCTTTGTCAAATATTTGAATTCTGTGATTATTGGTATCAGCGACAATAATATCATTTTGAGCATTAACAGCGACGCCGCTAGGTTCTGTAAATTGGCCTTCCATTACACCAAATTCTCCAAATTTGCAATGATAAATCATTTTTTGTCGTTTAATTTGTGACTTCGGCGGGAAAATGGCAGTGGAAATCAATTTATTCGTTAAGTCGAGAATTGGGTCAGTATGTGCGGCAGTGGAAAGTGAGTAAGGATCCGTGGTAGGAGGTGGGAAGAGTGAGTCACAGCCACCATTTGACCATTTTTCGTAAGGATTTATACCATTCAAGTTGATATCACCAATAGCTGTAGAAAATGGCCCAAGAGTATTAGGACTGTTAAATCTTTTTGAGATTATATTAGAATCAAATGGAGAAGTCGATTGGCTTGTAGGACCGAGTAGTCCGTTAGTGTAGGGGCGGTCCAAAACGCCGTTTAGCCCAGTGGGTAGGTGAATGCCACCGTTTAGACTTCCGGAACTTCCATTCACGCTGCTGCTACTTGAAGACGAACCTCCGTTTAAGAGAGATCCATTTGTTGGACGCGCTATTGGTGGCTGCTTAGTTGGTCCAACATTTGCTTCTGAACTTGATCGTACATATCCAAACGTATTTCGTACTCCAACTTGTATCGCTTGATAGTTGGAAACAAATTCCAGTTCACAAGCAGTCTGAACGCTCTGTTCCGGGTTGGTACTCATCAAAGACTGTAGCTTAGTGTCTAATAGTTTTTTAAACATTAGAATGTCTGCAATGTTTGCACATTTCGTCAATCGTTCGACAAAGTCGCACGTTTGGTAAATTTTATCAACTGTCTCTTGAGCTTTTTGCCCAACTACAGTCAGCGCAATTTGCTTTGTTGAGAATACGCTTTCGAGCTCTTTTAGTAATTCTTGCTTACGCTCGTCTAGCATAGATCGATAAAATTGAAAAGTGTCGTTAATTTCATTTTGAGCTTTATGGTATTGTACCTGTAATTTCCCTGCGGCATGTTCTACAGTTTTGACTACGTGCCTTATTTCAGTGGCTCGGGTTTTTGCTTCGTTTACGGCTTGTTGCATAAGTTCTAATTGTTTAGGACCAGCGTCTGACAAATGTTCACAATCATGTAAAGCTGCAGGATGTTCAATGATAGTGCACTCTTTACAAACTGGGACAGAGCAGGTACGGCAAAAATATTTTAGGATGTCATTTTTGTGTCTTGGACAGAACGCTGTTTTGTCAGCACTCGTAGTCAGGGTGGCTCCAAGCATGGTTTTTTCGTCTTTTAAATCTGTGAAGGCTAATACTCGATGGCCTTCGAAGCAATGCATGAATTGGTGTGCCATGACGCAATTGGGGCAGAGAAAATTCGCGCAATCAACGCAACGCGCTACAGCGTCAGACTCTTTTGATTTACAACCGGTACAACGAGCTGAGGGAGAGCTAGTTTGACGAGCTGAGGGTAGAAGATCGGCGTCTTGTTCTACAGCAGCAGCTATGACAAGGTTTGTTAATAAACCGGGTACACCAACAGGTGGTAGTTGACTGTCTACGCGACAAGTGACGCAGGTTACTTTATCGGGGTGGGTTTGTTCTCTTTCTAGACAACCACGACAGAATGTGTGGAAACAGTTGAGCACTTTAGGGTCGACGAATGTTTCTCGGCAGATTGCGCAGATGGTGTCGAGTCCGTCGAACTCACGGAGGTCACATACGGCGGAGTCACTCGCAGGTGGCGAGGAACCGCTCAAAGTTAAGGGCGATAAGGAGCCACGCTCCAGCGAACCTATAGAGTTGGCACCGGGCAGCGACTCAAGGGACGGGGTGCGTGAGGCCATCTTCAGGAAACCGGCATCCCTGGAAAAAGAGAATGTAAAAGTATAATAACTGCTAATGACATACATAATATTTAAATTCTAATTTTATGTTCCTTTTAAATTATTATTTTGAAACATTTAAAATAGAAATCATAAATATATTTTTAAGATTTTAATGTAGGCTTAAGAAAATTGTCTACGTCTACGCTATATATATATAGGCTGTTGAAAACGAAATATTAAATAAGATTTACATTTAATTTAACTCAACGCTCGTCTTGCCATAAGTGTAATATAAATTGCCATCGTATAATACCTTTATATTTGATAAAGGTATTATACGATCTTAATACTCTGAAACGTTTTTCAACATCAACGAAACATGGCGGCTATATAAATACGAGGCGAAAGGATATGATATCATTTCGCTACACGCTCCAAAACTTATTACAGCACATCTATAGAGATAAAATAAATAGTACTTCGAGGTGTATAGTCTCCTCGCGTTAAGGAAAAATGGCATCTTAAATATACTGAGAGGTTCCGAGGAATGTATGTGAGAGGTTCACGTTGGAATATTAACAGACTACCCTACCGGTGAGGATTGTTTCAAAAAAGGTTTCTCGATGTAGGTCTTGGTCTTTAGTTTTTGTGCCTTTTTTATCGGTATAGTTCACATCTTTTGAAAATATATAGTTATATGAATAAGTCATCTAAAGTGATATATTAAGGGTACAAATCTTTTTGATTATTAGTTACCTAACCACAGCACCAAGAATATATACTTAAATGTAAATATATAAACGGTAACATTCCCCATTGACAAGTAAAAGGCCTTAAAGAATTTCGCGTGAAAAATATCTCGTGACGTAACATTTGGGTAGATCATATTTCTTCGTAAAAGGAAGTCAGTTGTATCCATCTCGAATATTTCGACCAAGATGGTGCTTGTATATACGAATATTATTTATTATGAATTCTTGCAACATTCTATTTCGAAATAGCTTCTCTTTGGAGCGAACTACTGTAATACTGCTTTAAGAGGTAAGGGAACAAAAAGAACATATATGTAGATATACTTTAAGTACTTTTAGTGTTATTGTTATAAAAATAGCTGTACCTTTTATTGTTTACTAGTGTGTTCAAATCCCGGACATTGGACTATTGGCGTGACCCAATCCTGAGACAAGCATTTTAGCTTAGTTGGAGGGGTAAAGGGAATACTAGTAGCATGTGATCCATATTGCTAGTAATCTTTTTTTTTTAAAAAAAACAGAAAAGTTAATATGATCGTTAAGTTTCCTTAAATTTTCTTCTCCTTCCAAACCTTCTCCTGACAATAACAAACAACAAAAACGATTTAGCGAAACCGGTCCATTACCGGGTGATGCTGTGACCAGGGAAATAGGGATTCATTTTTTTATATATAGATGAATAAATGAAATGAAATGAATGTCTCATTTGAGATAAATACTATAAGTTGACAATTACAAAAAATGCGTTCACAGTATATAAAATCTATATAGAAGCAGTTAAGTTGCTGATTACTTTATTGCGTTATTGGAAATTGTCATTAAATGGATTATAACAAACAAAATACGAATGTTAGCCAATTAAAGTGAACAATTTAAACGTTTGGAGACTTTTGTGCTACGTGGATAGTAGACAACAACAATTAAATGTAAACCAACTAAATTTAACACTGGAGTTATTGTTAAACGAGGTAGAAAAAGTATTACTCAAAATTATCAAACAAAAGGTAAACTTTTAAATTAAAGTTTATTTTTAAATCACTTTAGTTAAATTCTGATGACATAAAATACGACATAGATAATATAAGATAGCAGCAGTTTCAAATAGAGCTAAATCATTTTAGCAGGCGCCAGGAGCCCGGTAAGTGATACACCGTAAATGCATTTTCGAGCGTAACTTCGTGAGGTTATATATCTCGATATATTTCATCTACTAACACATTTTATATATAAACTTAACCTTAATGACTATAGCTAGATATATATTCTAACTATTAATGAATTCGAAAGTAATGTCTCTGTCATGCTTAAACCTTTTTTTTAATTAATGGAAGAATGAGGGTTTACAACTTATTATGAGTTATTTTCAATAATATGGAGAATGAAAAAAAAATATAAATTATGAAATTATAAATTAATTTTTAAATGAAACTATTTGTTATTTTTCGAAATTTAATTTAAATAAAGATTTTAAAAGCCTTTTTCTATGGACGACGATTTTAAAATAGATTTGGTAAGATCTGTGTAACTCAGGTTTTCATTTCCTTCGCTGGTCTCACAAACATAAATTTAGTTACAAAATTACGAATGGATAAACATACAGAGATTCATTTTTATTCATATACAATATATTTCATTCCATTTATAATTAGATAAAAATAAAAATCAACAGAACAAAACATTAGATATTACAAGCGCGTAGGAACTGAGTACAGTACAGTAAGGAAGCCAAGCTAACATATTTTCTATTTTATTTCGTACAAATGAACCCTCTTCACGAAGGTAACAAAATCGATATTTTCCTTGAGATGGGTGCGACCCCTAATACCTTATTTTATGGGATCCCCGCGTAGGGAGCAAAATACATTAATAACTCTGGAACTCGAAGGCGCAACGTTTAGTAATAATTCCAGTTATTTCTAACTTGTACTAAATTCTTTGAAATGTTGTAATGTTTTGCAGATGAGTAAAATATGTATATGTACAGAGATTTCTCATCAGTTTCTCAGTCAGGGATTCTTGAAAAAATGATGTTTATTCGAGAGATAAATTATTCTAATTTTGAGAACGATTTTTATTATTTTTTAATGGTTTTTGGTAAATTTTCTATTTTATAATTATATATTTAACTACAATATTTAAAAACCTATAAATTCATCTAAACAAGCAATGAGTTACTTGTTATTCAAATAAATCTAAAAAAACCGTTATTTTTTTTGAAAATCAATTAAGACCTTTTGAGTCACTTAAAATGAGAAGGAGGACCTCAAACATATATCTTTTTCTAATAAATTCTCTGGTAGATTAAAAATTAATTAGAAAAGTTAATAAATAAATCAGTAATCCATACAAATAAATAAAATTGGAGTGTCTATTTGTAATATTAAAATAACCGCTATTTTACAACTTTTTTTGTAATTTTTGTCTGTCTGTTTGTTCCGGCTAATCGCTGAAATGGCTGGATCAATTTCGACGGGACTTTCACTGGCAGATAGGCGATGTAACAAGGAGTAACTTAGGCTATTAAACGTCTCCCTACGACCCATAGGAGCGGAGCAACATGCGAAAGAAATCGCACGGGTCGGCTAATAAATAATAACTCTTGGCCACAGCATCACGCGTGAAAGGCTAGACCGATTTCATTAATTCTTTCTTTGTTGTGTTTGTTATTGTCAAAAGAAGGTTCTTATGTAAGAAAAAATTATGAATATTGCAAGGAAAATTATAAAATTTAAGAAAACTTTTGACCAATATTCATAGTTAAGACAACGTCTATCGGGTCAGCTAGTACTTTATATATATATACAGAACTTAGATGTTATGCGCCATAATGAGCGTTGCTAGGCAACGGTGGCGTCCAGCGAGGGGAATAATATTATCTCAATAATTAAATAAGGGAGAGGGTGGATGTTGTTAGGATAGGACATGTACGTTTACGTTGTACGTTTGTTAAGTCAATGAAAACATCTGATATTATATAAAACTAAAGTGTTGCTATATATTGATTATGTAATCAATAATTACTAGTCAAACTGCTGCTGATTTATCAGAGCTTATAAGTAGTCGAGGTTATGTTGTGTGTTGTTTATTTGATTTAGTTTGATGCACTTCGCCTCAGCCAATGTTGCCAGGCAACGTGAGGGCGTCCAGTGAGGGGTATTGAATTAGGGTGAGGGATATATTTGGTGTTAGGGGGAACTGTGAGGTGAATGGCCGATGCGTCTCGGAATTACTATTTATATTTTCTCTATCATTTTGGAACTTTTATTTTGCTCAAAATTGTGCTCATATGGAGGTCAGGGCTTAATACAAATGGTGTATGACTTTATTTTGACTGATTATAAATTTTTTTTTTAATTTATTTATTTTCCAAAAGAGAGCAGTTTTTAATATTGTGGTTTATTCTCACGGAGACGTTTACGTTGTGACTATATAGAATTAGATTTATTTTGCCTTGCAATATTATAAATGCGAAAGTAACTGTGTCTGTCTGTTACGCTTTCACGCTTAAACCATTGTACTGATTTTGTTGAAATTTTTTATAGAGATAGACTGAAGTTTGGGAAAGGACATAAGCTACACCTTTCCGTGAAAAAAGGGTTGAAATAGGGCATGAAGTGCTTGTCGAGCTGTCCGTTTATGTCTTTAGGAATTAGAATAAATTATGTTGATATTAAAAATTAAAATTTAGAATATAGAGATATAATATATGAGGAAGAAGCAGTAAAATCCTAGTTTGAACTATAAAAATATATATTTTCCGTATGTCAGTTTGGAAATGTATAGTTTCGATAGGTCCAGCGAGCGTCGGCTTTACGTAACAATACATCACGAGACCTATCCACCTAATTCTATACTAGTTGCAAGTTTGCCTCAAAGTCACAGGGTTGCTACAAAAACATATAAACTAAACATAAAACCTGTGTGAAATCTCATCACAAACTGCCTTAGATCTATCAATATTAGACTAGAGATAGTTACATATTGCCAAGACAATGGGTAGTACTCGTTTATGATGTTTTTTTATATTTCGCATTTAGATAAAGTTTTGCCTTTAACTAGATCTTATAGCACTATTTTATAAAAACAACC
Organism: Limenitis camilla; assembly: GCA_905147385.1. Classification (NCBI taxonomy): domain Eukaryota; kingdom Metazoa; phylum Arthropoda; class Insecta; order Lepidoptera; family Nymphalidae; genus Limenitis; species Limenitis camilla. Next base: position 10,242,741 of record LR990246.1, on the reverse strand, counting down.
TTTCCCTATAAACTAAGCTACCATGAACAATAAATTTTAGTTGTATGTGGCAACCCCGGCGGCACATGAATACGTGATAGATGCATACCGAGCAATACATTACACGTCCCTAGTGACGTTCGATCAAGCGATGCATCCATTGAAATGATATACGTGCAGCCTACGTTGATTTCATTACATACTACATAGTTTCAGACCCTTAAAACTTTAACTTAAAACAAATATTTTAAAACAAATATTATTATTTAAACTCTAAAAAAATTTAGATACTTAATACATAAGAATACAAACGAAATAAACGAAATGCGATTTAAATTACTATTCACGCCATCTATTGTCGGATAGTCGGTCTCTTTGTTACTCAATCACGATTAAATCGCTAAACCGAATTTGATGAAAATTTGATACAGCAGTAGATTAGAAATCGGGGAAGGACATAGGCTATATTATAACTTAGATGACATCCTTGACAACTGGGTTAAGTCTATCGGAACAGGTTACTTACTATGGATTTGTAAACTACCTTCTCATAATGTAGATATTTGTGAATTCAAGAAGAGGGTACAATAAATAACATTGTACGTAGGACAAGTATGATCACTCGTCACTTGTGTTCGTGCAGCGGTAGTGATCGGACGTGTGTCTGGATACGATAATACACAAGTATTTTATTTTAAATTGTCTATTATATATGATAAGTGATTTCTAAGAATTATAAGTACACTTTCTATGTAAAAAAAAAAAAATATACAACCGAATTGATAACCTCCTTTTTTTTGAAGTCGGTTGAAAATAAGATTTGAAAGATCCGAAATACGCAATGTTTTGTATGATCCGCATCGAGTTTTGAAATGCTGAACGAAATTTCATGAGTTAGATAATGTTAAGACCCAAAACAGTAGATCTTTTATTAAAAATGATAATTTAAATTTAAATGCTAATTTAAAATGAAGATATAAAGTAAAACGTTCAGACTAAGTTTGACCATAAACGATATATTATCGCAATGTAGTGCAGAGCGCAAAGACTTATATGATAGAAGTGGCGAGCTGCCAACGGATAATCGCCTATCACTGCTAATAAATTGTGAACATTTACTTTTTTTGACGTCGGTTAAACGTGAGTAATTACTAACGGCTTACAGGATATCCTATTCACCAGATTGTATCTTTATGCGTTTAATATGTTTTCATTTATGGATACAATCTCCTTTACAAGCTTCAATCGATTGAGCTGTACTATTTACACGTTTGAATTGGAGTTTGCGTTTTCAAAAACTGATTAGAAGTTACTGCAAAAACGTTTAGAGCTGTCACATAATAAAATTTCAATTTTAGGGATATAATATGTCTTGAATAAACAATCATAACGAACTAGTCTTACTTTGCTGGTCAAGTGCGAGTTGAAACTTCACGCAGTTGAGGTCATAATTCTAAAGCCTAAAGGTTTTTCTCAAAATGTTTTCCTTCCGAGTTAAAGAAAGTGATATTTAGCTGCATAAAATAAGAATCCGAAACTAACTACAATGTTACATCCAATATGGAGGACTCTCAAGGAATATCAAATAGGAAAGTTTGTTAAGAAAAAGATGAAAAGGCTAATTTATTTATTTTTTGTATAGAATGAAGACAGTCATGTGATAAAATGAACATCTAATTAGATAAGATAATTGCTGCATCAGTCGTAATCGCTGGTGCTATAACACTGCAGTGAACTGACATACGGGCACATTGTTTAGATGAAGAATATCCGAGTATATTATAGTTCATGTTAATGGCTAAGCAGTTTGCCAAAATGACCAAAATATTAATCCAAATCGAAGAAGATAATCGAAAATAATGCATACTGCTACAATGATAGCAGTTGGTACATAAATGCCGGATAAATGTTCTAAGAAAGAAAGGTTTCTTCTTTTGAAACCTCCAGAATATATTTATGTGACAAACCAAATGAAATGTAGGGAATTTATTAGTGGAAAAAGATCAAATGCCTTAATTATGTGATATCTAAAGCAGTTCATCATGATCACGAAGCTCCTAAATGTGAAATATAGAACTGATGCTACAGTCCCGTATGTATATCAAACGCATACTGCCTCGCATAATAAATTGCGTTGTAGACAAAGCCCGATGCCCAGCATAGCTAATGGGCATTAGATAGTGTACCCCATTACCGGCTTTATAGCTCATATCTGTAAGGTCATCTTCTCGTGTATAAATAAGGGAGGCATTGCACTACGTTACTATTGATTAGATACTTCGTGTAAGTAATAAAAACTTTTCCCTCCACTTTGCGTGGTTGCTGTATTTTCTGTTCTCTTTCCTACTTCATTGTTTACCTCTGTCTTTTTATCTAAAATTTCCCTTAATAATTTTGTTAGGTTTGGGTTAAATTATCTGACGTGAACCAAACCACAGATCTAACAAGAATAGCTGAGATTCGAATATTCGCTCAGAAATTCCTAGTAAAATAGGGGGTAACGATTTTTATAGCTTACAAAGGAAGTGGCCATTTGACAATGAAGTAAAGGAACGAAAGTTGTAAATTAATTTGTTTTGGTCTCAAAGTAGGTCAGAGTCAAATGAATGTTTCAAAATATCAGAAATCTAAAAATAACATTTCCAATTTTGGATATACAAAGGATATTCTCTCAATATAAAAGACCTTAGCATTTGAATGGCACAATTACACTAAGCAATCAGGCCAGGGAAACCAATTTGAGACGTTTTGTATCGGCTTCCATCAGCTTTAAGGTAGAATTGAGGAAAATTGTACGCTATTGTTGACAAATCTACAGGGAAGGTGTGAAACACTTGTGCTGTGAAACTCTAAATTGGACTGAATTTTATAGATATAGTAATATAAGAACCTTAAAACCCTTAATTTTCTCTTTTTGATGTTGAATTTTAATCATTTTTTTGACTAAGAAGGTCACTACTAAAAAAAAGATATATGTGTTCAGAATTACTTTAAAATCTTAATTATTAATATTAATAATAAATAAATTAGTAAAATACCGATCAAACTAATATGAATAGTCGTATTTATAAAACCCAGCTGACCTTTCTGTAAGTTTATGTTATGTTCAAAGAACTTAGCAAGTTTGTAGGCGAAACTTTCGAACGATGTCCCTGGAGGATTTTCTGAAAACCATCCGACCCCTGTCAACATCGTCAACTTCCCAGACTATTTCCTCGGGGGAAAACTATAGAATTTTCAAGAATCACTAGTTTTCCGAATTATATCTTTGTAAACCGATAGTTGGTCTGTTGGGACAAAATTAATTGGGATCGGAATCAAATAGATAGCGTCAAAGGTTTTCGTTTAGCATTTAACGCTTTTAAGGAATTAAAAGAATTTTCTTGAAACCAAAAAGCATATAATTTTTGATATCACATTTGTTACCTATAATTATTTAATGTTATTCTGCAATAGAAGGATGAGTTATAAATTTCTATACAAATGCTATTCTACGTTTCCCATATAGAAGGCAACACCACATTTATAGGCAACGGTAGATAACAGATTACGATACCAGAGGTTTAACGTGAAAAAGTTAACGCGAATTATACTTCAATACAAGGTATTATGGCTTAGAATTGTGTACCGATAATAAAGAAAATTTTAGCACATCCACCAGAATTGTGGTCATCCGACAGGCGTAAGGAGGAGCGCAATATTTTACGGTAACATGTTTTCGTGCCATTCATTATTTTGAGAATAAAATTAATTCCCTTACATTTCTTTTTTGGAGGGTCAATAGATTTCTTTATTAATTGAGCACTCGAGGTGTTGTTGTAATGAGTTTCGGCAAATCTACTGGAGAAAGAAATGTGTAGATTGATGATTTCTAATGTTTTTAGAAGTACGGGGCCCAAATTACCTAGGCATTTATACGAGTATATTTCTCGAATTATTAGCGGAAAAGGAAGTACCAATCTACGTTTTTTAATGTGATTAATATACAGGACTAAATAAGAAAATTTAAAGCGACTAACCAAACCAGATCCCAATTACAAAATACATCGTCATACTATTCATTTACGTCCGATATTACTGTTTTATAAGATAGAGAGATTAAAATATTAAGTCCATCTCATATAAATAAAGCAAACATTTCCAACATTTCATTCAAAATCGTATTTATCTATCACAACACTCAAGCACCGGATACCGGATACAGTTAGGACTAAAAATTAGTTCCAGAAGTCTCCGTCATATTTCCAACACGTGCGAGCGAGTTTCGTGGTACATTTCCTCGGAAAAGTATATTTGTACACATTTGGTGCATAAATTTGAGAAACACGGGAAATATTACTGCACGAAATGTTTTTGACTTTCTTATACATTTAGTGTTAGGTATGATTTGAATTTTGGATTTGCTTATGATTTATTTTTACATTCTCTTGATGTCTACAATTAGACATAGCTATTTGGAAGTCTCCTAAAGAGAGTAGAATGCGCCATGACAGGACTATGACTATACCAATCAGAATTAGGTTACTTATATATTGGAGATACTCCTATCCCTAGGATAGGATAGCGTATCTAGTTCTTTAATCATCGTACTAAACCTATATAATCTATCCTTGTTATTAATCTTCAATTTCAAATACACGATCATTATCATGTTTTCATCAAATTTAGTTTCATTATCTAGTCAGTTAGTTTGATCTTTAAAATCATTGTAGTAACCACAAATATAACTTAGTTTACTAAATTCACTTTTACTATTCACAAAACATTTGAGCTAACACAAGATTTATGTAGTGGAAAGAATATTATATTTACTCAAAGCCCTAGCCTACTCTGTAAGTGTTGCCATGATATTTAAATCCTCAAAGGCGTGGTTAAAATTCATGAGAATTTCGGGGACAGTGAACTTATTTTTCAGTGGCAACTCAGCATTTATGACGTCACGTAACACGTTAATGCATATAACAGTTTGGGAGGCGTAATGCGATTTTTTGTTCCTTCGTGTGACTTCGTATGAATATGTAATCGTTGGGATTAAATTTTCAACGTAAGGATTAATGTTGCTGTCTAAAGTAACTCGTATTAGTGGAAATTGGATTTTTGGGGTTCTACGTTCTATGAATTTACATCATCCTAATTTCAAAGATCAGATCATTCAAATTTCTTTGTTTACTGTACCTCATATAAGTTAGCAGCAATGTTGATAATATTGTATAAGAGTATAAAGGAGCAGGTTTTTTTTTTATTTTATTTCAAGAATATTCACTGTCTCGACAATGTATCACCACCCGATTAGGTCCTATAGACCTTAGGCACTCTACCGAGAGATTACACACAATAAACAGTAGTGGTTTGTTTGTAATGGTACTAGATATTCCTAATAGAGTATCAAGTGAGTCATTAGTATATATATTTTATTTTTATGTTTTTATTGAATAGCAAGAATGAGCAGTGGAAGGGGAAAAACCTCCTCTCAAAGTGCAAGTTTATACATATTGTACAGTAAATTATAATATGTAAATATGTCAATACAGTATGTAAGTCTGCGTGAGTCTTGAAATAGAGAGACTAATAAATCCGGATTAATTTTGACGAGCTTTCCAATATGGTGCGGAGGCTAAAATATTCTTTTGACGCCGTCTAATCTACTCATAATAAACTGAACGGTATCTGCCCCGACTTTGCTCGACTTCTTTACTATAATATGTTTGTATTGTACATATAAACCTTCCTCTTGAACCACTCTGTCTATTGGTGAAAACCTCTGTAAAACTAGTTACGTACTTTAAAAAGTCTAAGCGTACAGACAGCGGGAAGCGACTTTATTAAGGCAATCTTTAATTTAAAACTAATGAAATTTAATATAAAAAAATTTTATATTAAATTTCATTAGTTTTCCAAAGTGTATATTTTTGGTGAAGTTAGTATAATCCCCCGGCATACATTATTTATGCCGGGTCGAGATTTGCATCGTTGTTATTGACCAACTTTTATATTTTGTCATTCAGTTTCAACTTTTCTCTTGTAGTCTCGAGCTTGTAGATTAATTAAATTTTTATACAAATACACGGAACAATGCTTCAAAGTTTCTATTAGGTTTCTAATAAAATATGGACCCTTAATACCAATATTAAGAGAAAATTCATTAAATAATTGTTTTATTTCTTCTGATTTTTATATCTAATGAATCACTTTGTTATACTGTAAAGATCTTGAAGTATTTTTATAGAGAATTAAACGATCTACAAAAAAGGTATGAGATCATTTTTTGATGAGTCAAAGTCAAATTCCTGGATATTTTAGTTTAAGCAGAAATATGAACTACAATTTCATAATCACTACAAACCTCTCATATGAATTCAGTCACTATTAGTGCAAAAAATGACTAAATTTTAAAACCTAGTTAGTAAATAGTATCGTCAATGCAGTATTACATGAATTATTAAGGCCAACTCTATCACGGTGCCAGGCACCAAATATTTTTGCTTCAAACTTTACATTTGGTATTTATGAGTAAAATTCATTTAATTTTAAACTATGTATAACATTCCTAATTAATCTATTAAACTTTGTAAACAATTGTGAAACTACGTGTTTTACGAAAGTTAGATAAATATTCAAATACTAGTCGATCCGTCTCGGATTCGCCCGTGTACAATTTATCACGTGTATAATTTAGGTTTAATTTCACATGTCATCGCTATATCACTACATTTTACATTATAATTTATATATGTCTAATTCTTAAAGACAAGCACTTCATCCCCACCGAGATAGATGGCGTAATCGGATACTTATTTGTTTAGTTTGTGTTCTTAAGTATTTTTTTCGCGATATATACCTGTGTCTTTTCTCAAGCTCTACTTTATCTCAGTATCATATTTCATAAAAATCGGTTTAGTGATTTAAGCCTGATTGTATAACAGACAGACGCTATCTATTCATCAATAGATGGCGTAAGTAGTATATTAAATCGCTCTTTCGTTTCGTATTCCCTACGTTTTCTTAAGTGTTACATATCAAAAAAAATCATATGAAATAGAGACGGAATTGCGAAAAAAGAATATTTACTCCCTAAATAAGTCATCTGTACAAAGATATACGTAAGGGTGTACTTAAGTTATCTGGACAGTTACATCCATTTAGAAAGTTTGTTCTTAGTAGGTAGCTGTAGATGCTAGACTGTACCTAACAGACCTTAATCAGTTTTAGGTGAAATTAAAAGAAGTAATGTTAGCAAAACCGTTTATAAATTAGTGTTCGTGGGTCCTTTTATATTATTATATACATATAACCTTTAGGCCCATAGATGTCGTATACTGTACATGGAAGTTATTATTAAGTGTCGTGGTTAAGGTCACTTTTCTTGAGGTCCACTTAGGTTAACTTTATAATCTACTGTAATTAGTATTGGGGCAACGAAGATGAGTACACTCATCAGATAAGGTATAATCAGTTTTGTAGGGAGATGAAATCTATCTAATAGTATTTACCTCCATTTAGACGAGCTCCAATAACTGGCAACACTTACCTGCAAAAAAAAACATAATTAAAAACCATGTGCATATAAAATGAACACAAAAGCGTTGCTAAAGGTTTATTACGAGCTTTCTCATTTTACAGCTTTTTTCACTGAAAGACTTGGTTATAAAGTTTTTTTATATCCAATTCATTTCAGCAGTTTAGATTCTTTTAATGTAAATTTTGTTATGAAAAGAAATAAGTTTGGAGTACTTTTTTACTACTTTACAATTTTAATTGGATGGCTTCCTGAAGACAGATCCCTTGTGAGAAGGGAGAGAGAAAAAGAAGATAGAAGAAGATATATTGTTCACCTATAGTGTTTTTACTCAAAATTCTTTGGTTTAATCGACTTTTTTGAAAAATCAACTGTCAAATATCATAATTTTTTTTAGTTATTTGTCCTTACATTTGTTTTCGAATAAATAAAATATTACTTCTAACACATATTTAACGTCTTTTTTTACATAAAAAAAAGATCGTCAATGACTGAAACTTTTTAAAAAAGAAGATATTTGTTACCACTGTACTTACAGTTAGTCATACCGCAACGGAGCATAGGATTAGAATGATAGTCTTGTAATAGTAGAAAAAGTTCTCAGGACAAGGTATGTATAAAAGAAAAAGTAAGAGAGACAGAAGAAGAGTGACCGAGTCAGTGAGTGAACGGTTTGAATACACCTCACCGATGTTAGCCACATCTTATATCATAGTTTTTTATACTTCACCACATCTTAGTTTATTATACTTTGATAATTAGTAATAATTTTTCCAAATTTCTATCATAAAATATGTCTTAACATCTATTGAATTTTAATTTGAAACGTCCACAAACTTCCCCTAATGAATCCAAGCGGCTAATTAAGGTGACTTTTAATAAACTTTCTTTGAAGGATTTTCTATACAAAATTAGAAGATATTCCGACTTTGAGATGAAATTACTGATGTTTGTTATCCTAAAATTAATCTTTTGTATAACATTTCAGACATTTTTTTTGAGGAGGAAACATTCTATAATAGTAATTTATTTATTATTTCTACGCTGTTGAATCGATTTTTAGCAATCAACTTTGTGTCCGGTAAAAGAAGCTTTAAAGCTCTGTAGCTGGGTCACAAGCACCAGGTACTTCTTCCCTTATACCTATATAGTTAATAGTAATATCATCAAGTATTTTTCACGTAGTTATTTTAAAAAGAAAGTCCTGGATTTCGAAAACGAAGGGATCAATCTAAAAGTCAGTTGAAATATCTTTCTTTATTAATAAATTGAAGTTGTTTCCCAAAGGTTTCAAACAAACTAAAGTACATAAGATATATACACAAAACTGGCAAATTTTTGAGTTAAACGAATGCAGGTAAACAAACAGCCAAGTCAGAGTTGTTTGTCAAACAATACAGAATTTCTAATTGTAATTTGAAACATACTTTAAATTGCCTGAGGAAATGTAAAATATTTGTTTTTAATTTTACAGATGTTGAATATTTTAATGTTCAGGAAAACGCTGTTTCCTTTCCTTAGCAATACAATCATTATTGATCCCTTCTTTATAGGTTACATACATACTTTATAGGTTACGAACATTTGGTAGATCTGAGAGTAGGCCTAGGCTATTTTTTATACCCCTAGGTGATAAGGGTGGCCCTGTAGAAATAATTTATATGACAAAACAACGTTTACTATTTCAGCTAATTGATAAATCTATAATTTAGCTATCGACCTTGTATCTTGACAGGATAATTAATATTGATTAACAAACAAAGTTCCAGGTTAGTGTCAGATAAGTTTAAGTAAAATTTAGACATGATAATGGTTTTGATTTGGCAACAAGTAATATTTGTGTATATAATTCATACATAACTTCAAAACAAAATGTCTGAATTATGTACGAATCTACAGCGCTAACAAAGTTACTATCCACCTCTTTCTGTTCCACCTTTTTTTTCTTTTTTTATACGCAACAGATTTAAATATATTTTTTATTAATGAAAAGAGCGATAAACGATGATAAATTATGTATTTAAAATTAAAAATAAGTTGGAGCTCTAATATTTAAAATACAACTTAACAAGTTCAGTTTCTGCTTCTGATTGATCGCTCACTTCTCCTAAACCGAGCGACGGATTTTGATAATGTTTTTACTAATAGAAAGTGCAATAAACAAGGTAAGTTTGAGTGTATAATTTACTAGCGATCCGTCCCGGCTTTGCACGGATGTAATGTTATCTACATTGCATTCATCCATCCATTCCTTAGTACATTAATTTAATCAATAACGTATGGTTTAGCCAGCGTTTAAAAACTATATTTTTCGGCTTTTCAATATTATCCATATAAACCTTCCTCTTGAATCACTCTAACTATTGCTGAAAATTGCATTAAAATTAACAGACAGCGGAATCAACTTCATTTAGTCTATAATATAAGTAATTCGAAATTGCGTTTAGTTTATCCTACATTAGTACTGTAAAATAAAGATTTTGGTTTTGTTATTTATTAGTATAATTTAAAAGCAAGATTTATTAAAATAATAATATTAAAATATTTAGATGAAGGTAAAGTGAAGCCTTATAACCGTTAGTCCTTAACAGGCAATATCCGTTCGATCAGCTGTTCGGAAACATCTGGCGTCACGTCATCCATATTTTTTTTTATATTTTAATCGGACGATTTTTCGATACGGTTTCAAATGGTTTGTTTTTATGCCAAATGGCTTTATGGGTTCTGGCTATAAATTGTTAAGGTAATGGATGGAACAGCTGTACAAGATTGTTTTGTTATAAAATTTTAGATTTAAAGTTAAATGGATTTAAAGTGATAAATAAATTATTGACATACTTACAATATGGATAGTCTTTTGACTAAAAGCTTAACCCTTAATTACTTAATTGGGGTGTAACACACCCCAAGTCGTGTTAAAAGGCCCTATAACTTGTACAAACTACTGTGATGGTTAGCTTCGTCAATGTAAATGTTTTTTGTGATACAGAAGTGAGCGATTCTTTGTTGTCTCTTTTTGCCAAGAAAGAGAGTTTGGGGTGCACAACTCCACACGCGATTTATTCAAGAAATAAGATTCGATAAACAAAGACAGTATATTCAAAATACCAGAAACATGTATTGAAACATGAAACATGTATATAGTGAGAACAAGATTATTGAGTTGATTTTACATCTCAGTTCAAATAGAAATAAATAAAATACTTGTTTTGTATGTGTTTTATATTTTACTTCTTCATCCAATTCTGGGGTGTCGCATACCACATGCGAGCTTTTATTTAACTTTTTAGGCATAAGTAATTAAGGGTTAATAAAATATTATTAACATTAAATAATATGCAATAACTAAAAACTATGAAATACGCACTTAATTGCGTAATTTTCTAGAAATAAAAACTTATTAGTACTAACTAACTTTAAATAAGTAATGGTGCTAACTTCTAGACGTTTTCACATTACTTTAATTAACTTAGAGCTGCTACATGCAACTAGGCCATATAAAACAACAGCTTTATTAGCTTACAACCATAATTATTTTACTACCATGTTTAAATTCATTAAAAATGCATTAACTTTCATTGCACGATATTAGTCACTAGTTCTTTATTGAATATAAGAAAATAAATTAATATAAAGAAAAATTAAGAAATTAATTATAAGTGTTGCAACATAACAGCATATATGTCGAGTGTTGCTAACGAACAGCATTAGAGATTTATGAGAAGTTCTGCCATAGAATGGCATTATTAATAGATTACCAGTAGTATCGCTACGAGTACCTCGGGCATATAATGCGCAGTCCCAAATATGAACTGTTACAGCTCATAATACAGGGAAAGATGCTAGGGAAAAGGACCCCAGGAAGAAGAACATCTTGGCTGAAAAATCTGCACCGATGGTAAAAAAGAAGCATACGTTCCCTGTTTAGAGCTGCTGTGTCGAGGGTACAAATTGCCATGAAGGTCGCCAATTTTCGATAGAAAATGGCACCTAAAGAAGAAGAAGAAGAGTGTCGCTACAAGATAGACATATCACTAATTAGTATTATTGCCACACAATAGACCAGATGATGCGATATTCGTAGTGTTGCTATAAAGCAGCAAGCTAGTCAGAATATATTATTTTTGTGATAGCGTTGAGCTGATGAGTTAACAGTTGTACTATCATTAAATAGCTGCCACAGGATAACAAGTGATGAATTATGGAGCACATCACAAAACAACATGTGATAAGTATTTAGAAGTAATACAATGGATCAGTAAACTATGACCAAGGTGATGAATTCATCACAAGTGCAGCCTTTAAACAGCATTGATTATGAGTTATTAGCAGACTTTTTAGACGTTTTAAATCAACAAAATAATTAAATAATTGCATGTCTTCATTGTATATTTTGTAAGTATTTATATATTATTCATAATAGGTTATAAAATGAAATATATTTATTTGTAAAAAACATGGTACAATGGTTGGATTACTGCTAAAGGTTCCACATGTTTTGCTAGGATTTGGCATACAAAAATTTGTTACAGAAAATTCATTTAAAATTATATTAAACAATGTCATGAATTCGTTATTAGTTATACATACAATGTCATAGATTTGTTTTAAACACTACATTATTTCAAATTCTTTTAGGTCATAAAAACATTTTTCAACTAGCCATTGTTTTAATTTTCTTTTAAATTTATTGAAAGGCAGTTCTCTAATATTTCTGGGTATCCTATTATAAACGATAGCAATAGTTACGAAACATTATAAGTATATAGGGATATCGTTATTGTAATAATATGTTTAGTTTACAATTATTTTCTCAGAACGTATCTGCGCACGTCATCATAACTACGTCAATATTGCCGTAGGTAAACTGGAAAAAAATGCCTTAAGGCATTAAGTTCGTTAAATTAATTAATAAATAAATAAGTAAACGTGATGAGTAATCAAAAATGCAGACACAGAATACTGCTACTAGATAGCATGAATCAGTTGTCTTTATACAGGTCAACATAAATGAGGTATAAGTAACGCTGCTATTGCAAAGACTGCCTGCTACAGGATAGCATAGCTGACGAGCTAACACTGCTACCACTGGGCAGTATCCATGATGAGTTGCCAGTTAAGATTTCTTTCTTATTATTCTTTTACTACGATGAGGACTGCTACCAAGTTAACACTGTTTTAAATAAAACCCATGTTTTGTTACTTCTAGAAAAAATAAGTACAGTATTTTCTTCAGTTAATAAGTGTTGTAAATGGAGAAATCTTGAGGAGTGCAAGTAGTCTCGTGTCGTGGTGTGAGTTTATCAATGTTGATGGTGGATCATGTCTTAAATAATAGTACCTACACGTTAGTCCTTTTCCGAGTAAAGAGATAATTTTCATATTAGTTTTAGAACAAATTTCATCACACACATTAGTAGCAGTTAACAAAGTTTCATGGAAATTTCAACTTTATTTCAATGACATTAAGGTCTAAAATAAATTGTATAAAATAGTAGTATTTAGTGACAGTTCAAAACTTTGAATATTTGATGCAAACGTAATAGTTTGTTGATTAGAACTTTGCTGCGTTTAATATTTCATATGTGATACGTTGTGTTATTATGTTTATTTTAAAAAATAGACAACAGACCATAATCCTTGAGGAAAACTCTATTTAGCGACAATGCAAACAAAGCAACAAACAAGGAAGTGACAAACACGAAACACAGAAATAACAGCTATAATTAAACAAGTAAATCCTTTAGAGTTTATCGATGTCTAAATATATTTAAAAAACCTATAAATTGATTTTACGTTAACATAAAATCCTGAAATTCAGTCTTATAGCAAGTAAAGTTTAATATAATTTTTTTGCAGTTGGTAAATTGACCGACCGATGTATAAGAACAAAAGTTTTTCAACTGCAAAGATAAGTTTGTTCTTCAATCTAGTTTGGGAGCTGAACCTAATAATCGATTTTTCAGGGACTAGGTACTCTAAGGTCACATTAAACTTAATATACTGTAAATTATAGTTCCAAACATTATAGCTGTAGTACCGGCGCCATATTGTCGCCTTGTATAAATAGCTACATGAAAATATCGATAAGTGCTGTCGTTAACACAACTTGGATATCACGCTATTTATATATATAAGACAAAATCATGTCTGTATGTTGAAGATTAGGCTATAACGGAAATATATAATAGAATTAATTACCCGCATTTGCAAAAAAACATTTAATTTTTAATATATTGCCGGATAAAAATATTCAGACGTTCAATAAACATTTTATTATTATCCCGCAGGAACTAATTTTTCCGGGATAAAAAGTAGCCTATGTTTTGATCCAGGTTATAAAGTATCCGTGTGACAAATTTCATCGAAATACATTCAGCCGTTTTTTTGTGATTAATTAATAAACACACTCACAACCTACTTAATTATCTCACATTTACAATATTATAAAATACTCAAAGAATATTAAATTTTTCAAAAAGCGGAAATTATGTACGATAAATAAAGAAAATGTTTGTCTGTATGTTTGTGTAATCAAAGCTTTTAAATCACCATGAAACCTTATTTTTAAGCTTAACATTTCTACATTTATAGTATTTTATTTGCTATTTTCGCTTCTATAATACAATTGTATTATACATATAAACCTTCCTCTTGAATCACTCTATCTATTGGTGAAAACCGCATTAAAATCTGTTGAGTTGTTTAAAAGATCTAAGCGTATAGACAGCGTGAAGCGACTTATAATACAAATATAGTATATAACTCAAAACTGTATCTAGGTTTTACAATTTCTACTCTAGCACGCTACTGGCAACACCGCTGTGTGATTTACGATATTGTATTAGTTAGGAAATTAATTTATGGACAGCTTTAATATATTGTTTATTTTAAATTTTCTATTAATTTACTGTTTACCGTTTATTTTATTATTTACCGCCCTCGCTTCGTTGAGGCACTCAATCATTTATTCATTCATACTCTGTCATCCGCAACTATTATACTACTATTTCTGTTAAATTTCTTTTCTATAATGCATAGTATCACATTACATCATACACAATATAAACTCCATATGACGTCACTCGATTTAACGACAAACTCTCTAAAGCGTTGAATTAACTTCTCTTTGATTAGTTTAGATTGATTTCTATACAACAACTCCTTCAGTGTTGTTATATTTTATACTTACTTAATATATTAAGCTGAAGAGTTTGTTTGTTTGGACGCGCTAATCTCAGAAACTACAAGTCCGATTTGAAAAATCCTTTCAGCATTAGATAGCCCATTTATCGAGGAAGGCTATAAGCTATAGACCATCACGCTACAACCAATAGAAGCGGAGCATCACGTTGACGAAGACGTACGGATATCAAACTGTATCAGAAGATTTTTCTAGAAAGAAAAGGTCATTGACACAGACGAAGTGAAGGCTAGTACTCCATAAATATAAAGGCCTAACATGACGTACCCGGTGATTAGCGGACAAAGCGTACAAATTGTCGCGTGCACCACCCCCCACCCCCCAACACCTCAGCACCACCACCCGCATTGCAGTGCATTGCTCGGGTTTTATTCTTTGTACTAATTAGGAACTTAATGCTTCTGAACTATACTCACTTTAATCTAGTTTCATACCTAAAACTTGATGTACCAGAGCTTCCCAAACTTAATTGACTCGACTCCTCTCTCATATTAGAATTATTAGGAAGGAAGTATCTCGAATTCTGAAATGATATTCTGACTATATTACCAACGGTATAATGTTTGTTCTACTAAGGCCCCTTACATTTTTTTTATAATTTATTAAAAGGACAAGATCGATTTGAAGAAAATTTTTTTATTTAATTTTATTTAGTAGATTTTCATTTATTTTCAACGACTTAAAGATCTATTGCTCTTCATTTTACTTCTAGAAGTAAAAACATGTTAAATATTTATTTCATTAATTATGACAAAGATTTAAAGTATTAAATTGGCCCCCATATCTTCTTTCCATCCTTTACGTCTATTTTTTTTTATTTATTTTGGAAAAGGTTAAATATCATACAGCCTTGTCATATGTCATTGTATAAATCGTTTAAATTTAACACCGCAACACTAAACTCCACATCCATCAAACAACATCGATTTTACAAACAATATAATCAAACGAATCATGATCGCATGAATCGAATAATCGATCAAATCAATCCGTTTGTTCGGTAAATAGAACTCGGTCTATTGTATGGTTGAATAAAGGTGAGTTTACACGCAATATTTATGTCATACGGAATGTGACCATACTACTCGATTTGAGCAGACAATCCCGTTATTGAACCCGCGTGTAATTTGTGTTTATTTAACTTCCAATTATTATATATGTCAAGTTAAGCTTGGGTTACCCTAACGTTAGGTTTGAATGAAGGGCCTGGGCAGTGGAGGCGAGTGTTGTAATTACTTAAAGGAATTCCTTAAGCCTACACCTTGGTCACAAGTCCAAGACACTGCTTAGGTCCCTCCTGTAATTGTACGAGATCATAATGTTAAGTTATTTATCGGTTTCGTAGCAGTATTTGCGTTGCATTTACCCAATAGACCTTTCAATATCACACCCCTCTTAATGTTTTCAACATGCCCCTCCCCCCTTCTTTTTGTCATCATTTTTCTACGACATATAGTATTATACAGTACTTTTTTTGCTATGGAATAGGCTTGGAATAAACTCAGATAATGGAATGGATAAATGAGATATTTTTTTCATTGTCGCTAAGATTTGACTGCTACTAATATCTGTTTTTTTTTATTTTGATACATTTAGTATCTACCCGCGGTTTGATCCGCAAAAACTTCTGCATTGGGTCAAGAGTGTCAACAAAGTTAACCACTTTTCGCGGGATAAAAAGTATTAATCCAGCTTGTCATGATTCTGTTCTTTGCATAGAATATCATCTTTTTTACGGGATATAATATAGCCTATGTATTAATCTGGGTTATAAAGCATCTGTGTGCCAAATTACATTGAAATCTGTTCAGTCGTTTGTACGTGATTGAGTAACAAATATCTAAACATTCACAATTATAATATTAGTAAGCTAGAATGGACATGTCATCATTAGTGTTGGTAGTAAATGTCAAAATATTTGACATTATCTAATATTAAAGCCTTTCTATGTAATATAATGGAAATGTTGCAAAATTATTGCTTAGTAAATGTCATTGAAATATTACCTATAATATTTCATGATTCAAGAGTTACTTATTTTTTTTTAAATATAAATAAAAAAAAAATGTTAGAAACTATAGATTTTAATTGCAATTTCATTCCATTAACCTTATCCTAAACTATGAGGGGTAAAAAAAGGATGATATATGGTTATCCGTAAAATCTATTAGATGTTTTTTTTTTTTTTTTGAAAAAAAAAAATGCTTCCTAATCTCATTGGATGACAAATAACCAAACATGTGTGAATGCACCTTTGCAATGTTGACGGATACAAATGTTTCCTCACATCTGCAACAAGGGTTGCCATATTTATGTTAAATTATCCCCTACAGCCTATTTAACAATAACTACCGACCCACCTCGGCTTCGCATGGTTTCTCTACACTATTACACTATTTGTTTGGATATTTAGATGTTTGGATATTTGTTACTCGATCACGCAAAAACGGCTGAACGGATTTAGATGAAATTTGACACACATATACTTTATAATCTAAGTTAACATGTAGGCTAATTTTTTATCCCGAAAAAAATCATAGTTCATGCAGGATAATGTTTTTGTTAAACCGAAGTATCTGTGGTAAATTGTACCTATGAGAAGCTGGAGTGGGTCTACTAGACTCTGTGATACATATAAACCTTCCTCTTGAATCACTCTGTGTATTGGTGAAAACCGCAAAAGCTCTGTATGAGTGAGTGAGGATAGGAGGCTATTATATTTCCCAAAGTTAGTAACAAAACAATTATCTTAATATGAAAGTCAGTACGCACCTGTAGCTAACTGCTTTAAAACGTTCTTGTAATATCACAGATGTCATGTCCAAGTTTCTAGATAACTCTTTAAATAAATTAAATTTAGAGTCATTCAGATAAGACAAAAAAAAATTATATAAACTACCCCCACTTTTTTGGGGAAGTCTTCCAAAGGTAACAGTGGACAATGTGCAGTGAAGATTCTGAAAGACACGCGGTTACTATTTTACTTTAATGAATTTTACAGATAATGTTTTGGTTAGTGTTGCCAGAAAAAATATCATAAATAGTGTTACTATTTAGCTATGCTCCAATAATAGTGAAGTGAACAATAATGTTGCCATGTGAGGAAAAAAAGTTAAAGTTAGAGAGTTAAATTATCATTCCAAATTATAATAAAACTATTATTTGGAACATTTTTTTTAATCGTTTAATAATAAACATTTACTCATGGAGCAAAAAATTGCCGCCATTTTGAACATTTATCTACCGTGATTTCGGGCGCTTTAAAATATTAATAATAATAATAGGTTTCTATTTATCCCGGTAAAATTTCGTTCCTCCGGGATAATCCTACTAATATTATAAACGCGGAAGTTTGTAAGAATGTATGGATGTATGGAATTTTATTACTCTTTCACGCAAAAACTACTGAATGGATTTTGATGAAACTTTACAATAATATAGCTTACATATCAGAATAACACATAGGCTATAATTTATAATGATATTGTAGGAATTATTCAAAATATAGCGGGTGAAACCGCGGGATACAACTAGTAATAAAATATGTTGACTTAATTTTATGTTGTTTTTTAAGTTCTAGTTTATTAATAATACTTAGTAAGTAGTAAGCGTAATGCTCAGTCTTTCTACCATCGCTATATAGAGTTTATACATGTAAATAGTATCCTAATCCTAATACATAAGGAGCAAAGTAAGTTCCATATTAAGCAAGTTCTGAATATTGAAATTTATGGCATTTGGAAACAATTGAAGCTGAAGGTTGTATAATGTGAGAAGTTTGGCGTAATTAATTCACAAATGTGACTGTGCCCTTATAACTTAGAATTAGCTTTAATCATATTCATACATTCTTATGAGTTTAATTTTACAAACAAACATATCCACACTATTAAAACTTATGTAGCCACCGACACACTGACATATATAACTAAAATAATAATAAAAATCACAGAATAGAAGAAATTGTATTATTCTTTAATACTTTGATGAATAAAAACATAAAAAAATTTTATTCTATGAATTAATCGGTTACAAAAAATCGATTAATAATTATAGCAAATCAAGGAGGTAAAAGTTGACAACACTATTAGTCTATGGTTAATAATGGCGTCTTATTCTTTAATCTGTTTTTGTTGTCAACTTAGGGGTTTCCCCCTAAATATAGCAGAAAAAATTTATAAAAAAGTTTTGGCGTTATATTATTTTGATTACTGTGATTTTAGGGAATTTCGACTACAGCTTTAGGGAAAATATATTTGAGAATTGGTCACACTGGTGTAGATGTGGTTTATGCAATATTGAGAAGAATTTGTAGACATGCACACGTGTTAAACAAATATACAAATTAATATTGTTTTATCGGTGACATATTGTTTGAATATGAAAGCGATTACTGGAAAAAATCAATTAAGCAAACAGAGCTATCTAACACTAGACCCACTTTGATAAAGTTATTGATAATATGATAGTCCATGTATAAAAATACATTGTATTGAAATTTAATATACAATAGACAAACGAACTTCCAATTTTTATTATAAAAGTAAGGAGTATTATTTTTTAAATCACAGCGAAGCGGGGGCAAGTTATAACTTTTGTTTCATCAAAGATTCAAAATCGTTTTGGCAAGATCAAAAGATATTAGAAATTAAAATTATTATGGTGAGCTAATTACTGCACTTCGTCAATAGATGGCGCTGCATGTAAGATATACATGTTAATTTATTAATCGGTTTTCCGAAAATAATATATTATTAAATAAGTACCATATTTAATAAAGTAGATGACGTCACCTATACGTCTTAAAATTGCATAAATAAAAAAATATTATTTATTAAGTACTTTATTTATAAAATAGATGGCGTTACATGTATGTTTTTCCTTAAAGAAAATTGCAAGTTTCGTAGCAAGATTTCTCTGAACATACAGATCTGATTTTGTTAATTCTTTCACTAATAAATAGCTAGACTAATCCCTAATATATCAGCAAAGTTGAGAATACCAACTATTTTATTAAACCGTAAAAATCTTTCGGAATATAAAATCAGAGTTACGTTATAAATTCCAAGCTTTATCTCTAATATTTACGGTCTGCACACGTCCTATAAAAATTACTCTCACGTGGATGAACCCTCATATCTATAGATTTAATAGTTTCTTGAATAGAAAGATTACGAGAGTAGAAACGGACTCTTTTATAAGATTCTTGGCTTTATTCGATCAATTGATTATTCTGTAGAATCAAGTATTTCCAAATTTAGTAGAAATATATCATCATATGTAAAAGACAATATTATTATCTCACAAAATCCTTCACAATACATTCGACAATTGGCTCAAGTCCGGTATCATATTTTGTGTTGCTACCATTTTTTTATCTATACTAATATTATAAAGAAGTAAGATTTGTATTTTTGTATTTTTGTATGTAACGAATAAACATAAAAACTACTGGACCGATTTCAAAAATTCTTTCACCATCTATGAATTTTTAGATTGAAATCTACATTATCCCTGAGTAACATAGGCTATATTTATTACAAGAAAAAATTAGAGATCCTCAGAAAATCTCACTAAAACCAACCCAAGGTGCAAAAAAAATAGCCATAAAATATCTTTCATCGCATGCGCTGCGAAAAGTATTGATGATAGAACAAAAAAATGTTCTAGAATATTATAGAACGTATCAATATCTACAAAAAACTCCGCAAGACCATATGTCCAACTATTATAGTTATGTCACTATAACTACTTTTTTATATTTTAAAAGTTGATAAAAATGCCTATCAAAATCAGACCATGTTTTCCATAGCTTTGTATTAATCCTTGTCCAAATAAATTATTTCATATTCAAGACTGTTTCAATATCTGTTAATTACTTTTTGAATTATTGAAATCGGACATTCCAGTCAAAAGATATTACAAAATAAAAATATCAAGATAAATAAAAAATAATCCCAGACGGGCCGCCGGCGCGGTGTGCGGCGTGGCGTGCCTCGCAGCGCAGCGAGTAACGCGGCGATAGAGGAGCGACAGAATGCGGGAGCCAAAATGTTGCCAAAAAAATTATCCACCCGTGCGAAGCCGGGGCGGGCCCCTAGTATTCAATAAACAGAACAATACTTAAGTGATACAAAGTTTTACTATTAATATATGTTAGTGTATAGTTGCAGTATAAAAATAAAAGTTTATTAATAAGAATCTAGTATATTTAAATTTAGCCAAAAACAATCATGGATATAACCTTAATTTTTCTTTTTACTTAGTACACAAAATAAGGGAATAATAATCAATACAAATTTAATATTTATAAATACTAGCTGACGCGGCAAACGTTGTTTTGACATATAAATTTAAAATATTTGGGGCAGGCCACTCTAGTCACTGAGGGGTCTGAAAAATAGATAGTAGCCGATTGTCAGACTGAAAATCGGTCGAGCCGTTTCGGAGGAGTAAAGAGAATTTTATATACAATAATATATTTTGATATGATTTATAATCATAGTTGCTTTTCTCTAACATGTCAATATATTATATTTAAAATTAAAACACTTCGCATATTTTGAGTTTTTTACAATAATTCTTTAAATATTTACTATTCCCTAAATATTTATTTAAGAATGAAAAATAACAAGTAAACAGTAAATTGATATAAAAAATTAACGTTACAAAGTAAATTAAATTCTAGAAAATAGAATAGAATTAAGTCACAATAATGCTACAATTGTAATTAAGCTTCATTTTGCTAGAAACTAGCGAAGAAATATCACCTGAGATTTCTTTACACACAAAAGATTTAATCAAAAGATATTTTTTCTATTGAAGTGAACTAGGAGATCCTCCTTTCTTTCAATCTCTCTAAATCTCATCATATTTTTATATATATAAAAATCACTTTCATTCATTCACTCATTCAACCGTACAGATAAATAGAACCTCGTGCATACCGCTTCAGTTATACAGGAGCTACGGGTGAGAGTAGTCGTGTGAGTAGTCTGTCCTATAAGTGTGTGAGCGACCCTATAGATACGAGTCAGTTTTCAAGTCACTAATATTAGTGCAATGTAGTTCCATAAGTTGTTAATAGATGGCGGTGTAAGTAGGCATGGTAAACCCCCAATATGGCGCCGTGTTAACGATATACGATGATTTTTAACGTTCATAATAAAACAACTACTAAATAAATGAAATCGGGCAAGCAGATACTTTATATTATGAATTACTATATGGGATACTTTTTATCCCTAACAGACCTATGCTATTTGGACCTAGCACAGAATTTTTCGATGCAGCTACAAGCCGATGCCAGTATTTCTCTTAAATAGTTAATGTTAAAGGTACTCCGATAAAGTATAATCGAAAAACCGTAATTATTAGTATACCAATAAATCCAGGGTCAAGGCTCCCAATAAAAGACAACGAGCCGCAATCTACGGCTAACCCAAATCGGATTGCAAGGAATTCATTGAGAGAAGTTTTAGGCAAAGCCAATAAAACGGTAAGGGATTAAGAACTTTGCCGACTTCACTCTGCTTATATTGTATTCTTTGAATTTTAGATGAGGAAACCGAGATTTTGTACAAATATATTGTACCACAGAAGTATTTGTAGATTAATGTTATATCTATGAAAAATAAAAAATTTAATATACACCGCTTAATATCTCACTTAGGAATACTTTTGATCCGTATCAGTAATTTTCAGATCATCAGATTCTATAAGAGCTAAATCTTTAGTCTATATTAAATTAATGATCTCTGGCAGCACATTATTATCATTATTTTCAAGTATAGTTAAGTTAAAACCTTCTTCAAAAGCAACTGAAGAAATCAAAGAATTGATAAATAAATTCCAAGGATAGAATTTTGAAGCATACTGAATTAATATTAAGACAGACGATCAGATGATTAGGTCTACTTTCGTATTATAAGATCTGGTATAGTAGCTAAAACAACCAAAAAGCAGATAGCGACTATTGTCACTGAATTAGAAGTGATCAGATATAATAGTTAATAAGACACATCAGCCGGAGGTAACAACCAATATAGAAAAAAAATAATAACAGGTTGTATAGGCGGACGAAGAGATAGATGACTACTATTAACGAATTTGGAGTTACGTCAGCCGTTATAGAAGCCAAAAAGAAACATGAGCAAATGATATGACATAAAAGAGATAAAGATGAATAGGAAATGATCAGTAATATTGTTACTAGATGACAAGTTTTAACAGTAGATATAAACGTCATAAAAGACACATGAGTAGCCAAAGATTACTGTCATATTGATTTTGAAATTTTACCAGCCGTTTTAGTACCAAAAAAAAAACAAAAATAAATAATATATAAAATAAAATTTAAAAAAATACTTATTGATTTTGAAGATGTATCAGGAAGTATAAAAGTCAAAAGATGGTGCACGACCAAGGACATCTTAGTTATGCGTTGCAACCTCGAAGATAAAGTGGAGAGGTGGAAGGAAGTTAAGTCGCAAGGCAGTCAGGAACAGAACCCTTACCACTCAAGGCTGGGCTGCGTTACTCGGTTACGAGATGGTCTCCCAACGGCAGAAGATAATAGTATTGTATCCCATCCCCTCACGGGCTTCATATCATCATAAAAACATATATTAAAGGTAAAAAAGGTGTTTATAGCTGCATGGCAATAAGTGAGTGTATGGAAGTACAAAGAAATTAGAAACTAAAACACTCCAAAATCAAAATACAACTAAATTTATAGTTTTATAGAAGTTTTATACGGAGCAATTCGGGTTGGCCTTAGAACAGTGGGTTTGCAGATCGTAAAAACCAAACGATACATTAACTGATTGAATTGGTCCAGTTGAGGTAAATTTGATTGCAGCGAATTTTGATGTTTTATTTGAAATGTTTTTGAATGGTTTTGGTAGCTTTTAGGTTGATAAATATGGGTGACATTTATTTATTGAAATATGGCTCATTCACTTAAATACGGTTCAAACTTTTGGGTCATAGAACCAGTGTTTTTGGATAAGCATAAATATCTAAACTTTTTGGTAAATAAACTTGGATTAAAGATATAGGCCTGTTTTAAAAAAAGTATTTTTCCTAGAAATGAAGAGAAAGAATACTTAACAGGAAATAACCTCTCGAAAGATTTGAGGCAGTTCAACAAGAGATTTCATACAGTGAACGTTGTCTACATTAATATTTATAATATGTTGGTGCAAACAGTCCTAAACACTACGCGACTTTCCTTATAATATAAATTAAAGAAAATGAATTCTATATAGAATTTAATCTTATGTATATATAAAGTAATTTAAGCAGTCGTCGTAAACCAAAATACAATTTAGCTCTTATTGCCTCGATATCAAAGAAACATTGAATAAATAATTCGCAAAATAACGCTTTTCTGAGAACTGTATAACGTTTATTTGACGAATGTTCAATAATATTAAATTGCAGAATCATTTGCGAAGATATTTATTTACTTTTGCTCTTATATTAAGTACTATATAAAGCTGAAGAGTTTGTTTGTTTGAACGCGCTAATCTCAGGAACTACGGGTCTGATTTGAAAAATTCTTTCAGTGTTAGATAGCCCATTTGTCGAGGAAGGCTATAGGCTATATATCATTACGCTACGACCAATAGGAGCGGAGCTACGCGTGGACGAAATCGCGCGGGTCGACTAGTTTGAATCATTCTGTGTGTAAGTGAAATAAAATCCATTACGTAGTTTAAAAAATCTAAGCGTACAACACTCTATAAAAGTTTGTATATGTATGTTTTCATTTAAATGTTTGTGTCATTTAATTACTTTTACTCCTCACTAGATGGCGCAGAAGCATAAAATCTGAAAACAGCGAATAATTCAAAATATTTTAATTAAAAAATATTCGTTATTTAATGGAATATTAAATTAGAAATGTTAGCAAATAATTAATTTTTTTTATTGAGATTTTAAAAAAGACGTATTTGATTAAAATAAACCCAAAAATAGTGTAACACACACGAGTGGCTGAACGAGTGAATCATTAGCAATTGAATGAGTGAATGAGTAAGTAAGCGAATGAGTGAGCGAGAAGGAAAGAAAAAAAATAAAGAAAAAATAATTCTCTACTGGTTATAATTGAAATTATTTGGATTACATTTTGGTTACAAAATTTGCACAACTGTTATACGTACGTAGGAAATGCGTGAAATAAAAACATGTAAATCCTCAATTTTGTAGTCGGTTAAATACTTATACTAAGAAGTTTATATTGATAATATTCAAAAGAAAGATGAAAGCACAATCGTATTAACTTTTTGCATTGAATAATAACAGAGAGTTATTGGAATAAAAATCAATTTCCATGAAAAGCTTTTGCCGATTGTCGAGCTTTTGAGATTACAGATCTTTACTTATTCTAGACATTTCTTACTGTTTATTTGAAAAAGTAATTTATTAACCAACTTCTAGAAAAGGTGGCCTTCAATATACGAAGATATACTAGGAAATTCTAAAAATCAAAAATTGTGATTCCCGAAATTTCAACATCACATAGCTCGCCATGTACTTCATCCCCTATTTCGACCCCTTCAAGGCTTTTTTTCGCAATAAAAAGTACCCTATGTCCTTTCTTAAGCTATAGACCATTATTATACCAAATTTCATCAAAATGGGTTAAGTGGTTTGAGCATAAAAGCATAAAAGACAGACAGTGTTATTTTCGCTTTATAATACAACAATATTTGAGATAATATTTTTCCTCAAAAGGTCACTTGCTTTTTAAATAATGTATGTTAATTTCTTCACACTCATGTTTGTATGAATATGAGATGAGTCTACTGAGAAATACATGTGATTAAAAAAAAAATGTGAATAACACAATAAAGACTTTTGACCGAATAAAATTTAGACTTATTTTCTTAAATAGTGTCAGAGGCTTTTTGACTAGTCGACCCGCGCGAATTCGTCCGCCTGTAGCTCCGCTCCTATTGGTCGTAGCGTGATGATATATAGCCTATACTGTTCCTCGATAAATGGTCTATCTAACACTGAAAGAATTTTTCAAATCGGACCAGAAGTTCCTGAGATTAGCGCGTTCAAGCAAACAAACAAAGTTAGTGTATATTCATGTAGTGGTAATAGATTCTCCTTATTAAAGAAGTTTCAGTTAACTTCATTATCTGTCGGTTAGTATTTATAAAGTATAGAATAAATAAGGGTTGCTAGCTCGTGTATACAAGTCTTTACAAATCAATATAATACAAAGAAATTTGCCTTTTATGATTCAAGAACGTGCTCAATCAATCATTTGACATCATCCATCAATATTCAACAAGTAAAAACAAAGAGTTGCCTTTCATTTATAACATACCTTAAGGCTGCGTTTCCACAAGCGACGAGCGAGGGGTGTGTTTGTTAAGAACCAATCGCAACACATTCACGCTCATCTCTGGTGAAAACCCAGCCGAAAACAGTGCTATTTTTTATATAAAATACGACTATTTTCACGTATCTCTATACAGATGGGATTTAACGTTATTTTTGAGACGACGTTCTAGCTGGCAACCCATGGAAGAGACCTTTGTCCAGCAGTGGACGTCCATCGACTGAGACGGTTTGACTTATAAGCAGGTGCTTATTATAATTAAAGGTAAGAAGTGTCACAGTGCAAAAACTTATCGATATTTTTGAGCGGTATTTAATTTTTTTGACATAATATATTAAATAAAATCCTTTTACAACAGGTTTACTTGTGGATTTCTATAATAATACTAAGTTGTTCAAGGACTTTGAAGTTTTTTAATCGTTTAATCGCGTGGTGTTAAATACAGTTTATACAATATTAAAAGATAATGTGTCTGTCACTTCTTCAATCTACAAGGATTGACGAACGTGCCCAATCAATCATTTGATATCATCCATCAACAATATTCAACAAGTAAAAACAAAGTGTTATCGTCAGTCTTTGACAATAGCCCTCGAGTTCTCGTTGCCTTAAGACGGGTACACACTGGCGACTTTTGTAACAGAATATTATGTTACATTATCTCACTTACTATAGGTGTTAATGTTACATTATAAAAAACTTAGACAATCTCTCCAAACCAAGTATTTTTCTAGCTCAGTACACCGAAGTATTATTATTCTTTTAAAAATCATTCCCTCTTCTACAGAAATCATTTCCCAACGAACTTATTATTCAAAATTAGGCTGCCCTACTATTAAGCCAAATTTCAGTTCAATCGGATACCAAGTGCCTTTAACAGAACTTACATAAGAATATTGCAAGATAAATTAAAGTTTGTAATAAATATCAGGATATTTAGCACAACAGACAGTTACATTGCTTAGTTGTCGCTGTCTAGACAATTGTATAATCTGTCTCCAGATAGATTTGAGGCAGTCTGTCGACTGATATTGAAAATTGTTTCGAGTTGTACGATTAATATAATTTAAAGAAAGGGCGTCGCCAAGGGAGGCAAGTAGAAATAGCTACCCCTCCTAGAGAAATCAGAACTTGATTAAATCCCCTCATCTTTACAAACTTTTAATGAAATCACGAACAAAAATCACCTTCCGTTTATATCAACTTGCTGCCCCCCCATTAAACAGTTCGCCTAGCGATTCACTTGATCTATAGTACCATGGTCTAGGTCTCTCTCATCGATGATCACATAAGTGTTAGAGTAAAACTCTAAGCATTGGTAAAAGTGCATGTAATTATTATTCTTTACGTGTTGTGCATTATTGTACGGCTTCTGTCTAATTTCAATAACAATGTCTCTTTATCATTAATCACTTTCAACAATGTATTTTAATCCTAATCGCGAAATTATATACGCCACGCGCTGCAAGTAACCCCGTGCACAACCGTTTGTTGGCAGATGTGAGGGCAGCTGTCAGTCCGTCATTCCCCCATACATTATATACCCGGCTACCCGGCACGCTTTCACTGCTTATTATTATTGTTAAACTTGTATCGATGCAGTTGCTATGTAGGGTTTGATTTTTAATAACAATCGTCTTTTTATGTCGCTTTTTGTTGACAAAAAGTAACGTTGCACTGTGTTACAGTCGCTGTATAAATTTGTATCTGTGTGTGTATGATGTAAGATGTAATTGGTCACAATACATTTTCTGAAATTCGGATCTGATTGTTTCTATCAGTCTATCTATTAATTCTCTAAATTCTAAAAAAAACAAGCATATCAGTGGTGAAAACTCATAGCAAAGTTGTCTGAACTATCTTTTGTGACTGACCATATTTAGTAATTGAGGCAATTTTAAGAAAATAAACCAAAATAAAATTTAAAAGACTCG
Organism: Limenitis camilla; assembly: GCA_905147385.1. Lineage (NCBI taxonomy): Eukaryota > Metazoa > Arthropoda > Insecta > Lepidoptera > Nymphalidae > Limenitis > Limenitis camilla. The sequence continues at coordinate 10,214,749 of LR990246.1, read as the reverse complement.
ACGATAAACAAAATGTGTCTTAACATCCATAAAAAATGTTTAGACAAACATTACCTCAGATACTGACTCCAAAAGTTCAAAGTCAAGATAACATAACTAGTCTAATTCCGTCCTATGCCTATCCCTTTCTATCCCTAACTTAAACTATCACTATCTCTCTCTAACAACTAAGTACAACCCTCCATCAAGTTGATACAGTATGTGTACGTGCACATAAATTTTATTAATGTGACCACTTCATCTCGTGTGTATCGCTCTTATACAGAAATTAGCTTCCCTAAGCCCTGAAGACTATTATATATGAAAAATGGCTGAACAAGTTGCCATTATATTAGTAATTTTTGAACTATAATTAGGAGGTATATTCAAATTGATAAACAAGTAGGACAACATATATAAAGCTGAAGAGATTGTTTGTTTGAACGCGCTAATCTCAGGCACTACTGGTCCGATTTGAAAAATTCTTTCAGTGTTAGGTAGGCCATTTATCGAGGAAGGCTATAGGCTATATATCATCACGCTACGACCAATAGGAGCGGAGCATCACGCGGACGAAATCGCAAGGGTCGACTAGTTAATGAATATTGTCTATTGAAGTGCATGAAAAGGTACTATAGATTAGTCGAAGTAATGCAGGAGAAGTATCACAGATTGCAATTAAAAAAAATATTAAAATGAAATTTTAAATGAATCCGCGAACAAATCACTAAGGCTTTTATAATTCAGTTCATGTCGATCGTGAATAGGTACCCATTACGTACTGATTGGATCACGAAGGGACAAATAACTCTTTTTACCTTATATAACTGTACTTTACGTAATATTACTTAATTTTGTAACAAAAATATTATCATAATTATTAGTTAATAATGATATCTGTCTTAAACTTCTTAATTAATTTGATGAAATTTTTACATTGTGTGAAATTTATTCTAACTTGAGAGCCAGCTACTAACTTTTATTTAGTGTTTGTTATAAAATAAAAGGTTGTAATTACTTGTAAGTTCCACAAGTTGCCTACATATGGGGGTATAAGTCTATTCATTATAATATCATCACTGTTTAAAGATCTAAATTCAGAGATTTATCCAAAACAAACCAACCAAACAAACAAAAATTTAAACTTCAGTAAAAATTTAGTTTAGAAAATTTATATAATTCCTGACATGGTTATTGTAAAAACAAACAAACACACTTTCGCATTTATTATATTAATGATATTTAAAAAATAAATTACATAATTTACTGTCCTTGGTTGCTGTTTCAAGATTAGGTAAGCATCAAATAGATTTCGTAAATAAATAGCGTCCTCCTCCTGCTCACTCCTATAAACAAATCAATCTACATATCTCTCTCACTCGTTAGATAAGCAGAGTTAAATAAAATACAATAAAAACAAGATATTCTGTTTTAATTAAAAAACTATACTAATATCTTACTATCTATACTAATATTATAAAGCTGAAGAGTTTGTTTGTTTGATCGCGCTAATCTCAGGAACTACTGTTACGACTTGAAAAATTATTTTAATGTTAGATAGCTCATTTATGCAGGAACAGTATGGGCTATATTACATCACGCTACGACCCATAGGAGCGAAGCATCACGTGGACGAAGTCACACGGGTCGGCTTGTTACTAATCTGTATTTTCTATTACTTTTAATTACAATATGTCAAATAAATTGTACACGTGCAAAGACAGGGAAATTCGCTAGTTGATATTTAATAAAAATTTAGTCCAGAATATGATAATAATACAACACAAAAGAGTTTAAACATCACCCGTGCAAATATACTTATTCGATTTTTTCGCCCCTACCCTACTTCCCTTATGTACAAACTGACTGGGGCGTCGCACCCAACTATCGAGTTACAATCGATATTCCCAAATGGACATGTCAACATTATATACTAATATCTGCCTACGACATTGTCTGCAAAAACTCATTATTATAAAGTATTTGTGTGCAATATTTCATTTCAATCCGTTCCCTACTTCTCTCTACTTACTTTCTAAGCTCTCTTCTGCTTTTTACGCAATAAAATAGTCTATGTATTAATCCAGGTTATATAGTATCTATGTGCCAAAACAAAAGCCTAGTCTGGGACTTGTGACTAAGGTGTAGGTTTAAGGACTTGACATGATCATATCATTCACCATTCACTCGAACGTAATGCAAACTATCTATATCTTCTTATAAATGACAGATATTTTTGTATGTACTTTTGTATGGGATTGTGTATCTAGTTGATATTATATTTAATATCTAAAACCTACTTATAAATGACAGATATTTTTGTATGGAATTGTGTATCTAGTTGATATTATATTTAATATCTAAAACCTACTTATAAATGACAGATATTTTTGTATGTACTTTTGTATGGGATTGTGTATCTAGTTGATATTATATTTAATATCTAAAATCTACTTATAAATGACAGATATTTTTGTATGTACTTTTGTATGGGATTGTGTATCTAGTTGATATTATATTTAATATCTAAAATCTACTTATAAATGACAGATATTTTTGTATGTACTTTTGTATGGGATTGTGTATCTAGTTGATATTATATTTAATATCTAAAACCTACTTATACGTGACAGATATTTTTGGATGTACTTTTGTATGGGATTGTGTATCTAGTTGATATTATATTTAATATCTAAAACCTACTTATACGTGACAGATATTTTTGGATGTACTTTTGTATGGGATTGTGTATCTAGTTGATATTATATTTAATATCTAAAACCTACTTATAAATGACAGATATTTTTGTATGTACTTTTGTATGGGATTGTGTATCTAGTTGATATTATATTTAATATCTAAAATCTACTTATAAATGACAGATATTTTTGTATGTACTTTTGTATGGGATTGTGTATCTAGTTGATATTATATTTAATATCTAAAACCTACTTATACGTGACAGATATTTTTGGATGTACTTTTGTATGGGATTGTGTATCTAGTTGATATTATATTTAATATCTAAAACCTACTTATAAATGACAGATATTTTTGTATGTACTTTTGTATGGAATTGTGTATCTAGTAATATCAAATTTAATATCAAAAACTTCATAAAATAAATTCCTGTCATACTTCAAAATTAATTCCTAACTAACACACAGAATAAGAACAGCCCATCAATTTACTCCATTTTAATTTAAAACGTAGCCCGTTAAATGACGCGAGACAAATTGTATAATTCCGCCGCCATTTTGGCGGAGCTGTCATTTTTCGCGCCGTTTTTGAAGTTATTGTGAGTTCCGTTGCGCGTAATGCGCGATTTGTCGGATAAGTTGGTCCTTTGTCGACATTTTGCTTAGTCATCGAGTAAATTGAACTGTTAAGCCATAAATGACTTACTTGAGGTAATAATTGATTAAAAACACGAAAGTTTGTAAGAATGTATGGATGTCTTAATGTATGTTTGTTACTCTTTCACGCAAAAACTACTGAATGGATTTTGATGTAACTTTACAATAATATAGCTTACATATCCGAATAACACATATGCTATAATTTATAATGATAAAGTGTGAATTATCCAAAATATAGCTGGTGAAACCGCGGGGCGCAGCTAGTCCAATATAAATTGTTAACTTTTTCTCATAATTTCCAAATTATCATTAAAAAATATACACACTTTTCAATTAGATCAGAGAAAGTAATATACAAGTAATTTCATAGAGTGAACATTACATATCGTAGTACAAGTAAAATAATGTGCTGATCAGTTTTTTCTTATATACATTTAATTTAAACAATTTATCAACACAATTCACATTAATTTAACTTGGACCTGGTAAATACAGACATTATCACATTCCCCTCTGGCTAACAAACGAAAGGATTACTCTATTCATTCCGTAATCTATACGTACACCCCTCTCCTTCACTCGCAGCGGATTTGATTGATGTGCGAGCGGGAGGGTCCAGCTATTATGTAAAAGTAAATTGGTTTCGGTCACCCTTGCAGTAAACTCTCATGACACGTGCCAGACAGGGGACTGAGCCGGGAAACGAGTTATGGACCTCATGGAATATAGAATAGTGTACTATTGTTTATATATGACCTTCACTACCGAAAGTAACAATGGGAATAAATTGAAATGAGTCACGTGACGTGCATTAACTGTTGCATAAATAAGGACACAAAGATGGAGACCTTGTAAATGGTGTGTAACATATATTTTTAACACAGAAAGTCGAGAAAACACGAAGCTTGCGACCCAGGAGCAAGTTTAAAGACGTTCCTGACATAATCACGATGAACTCAAAATTAATTAAACAAAGGATTATACCATTAACTCCACATAAACTACATAATTTGCCAGACAGTACTGTGTACTGATCACGCTACATGATTAGGCGCATTTGTTCATAACTGAGAAGTAACACGTTTCATATTTATAATAAAAAATCTAATATTTTTCTTCGAAATTGAATCCGTAAGGTACATAAGAAGCTAAGACTAAAGCGTTATATGTTGGATTATATTTTGGTTCCAAAATTTCCTTAAAATAAATAAAATAAACCATACAGCTGTAAATATTAATCAGTCCATCTTGCTCAAAGTTTACATACAAATGAGTCATTCAGTCTAAAATTATCAAATGCATAATTTAAATTTCCACTAAAGCACGATCTAAACTGCGATAAATGATTGAAATAGTCCAACTTGATAATTATACGACACGAGACAATTTATTACGTCATTAATAACACATTTGTTATTAATATATACATTGTTTTGCTTTAATTTATTAATGAATTGCTAGAACTGGAAATTATACAAAAAAACTGTTGAATTCATTGTAGTTAATGAATGCAAAAGTTAATTATATTGTCAAGTCTAACATACTGAACTAATTACGATGAATTTTCATTTAGGAATAGATGAGATATTGAAAAAAGTATCAATTCTACGAAGATGAAAAATTGTCCAACTTTGACATTAAAAAAATGACAAAAATATAGATTTTACAGAATAAGTTATTTCTACATAATGAAAGAACAATTAATAATCTAAAAAAAATTATGCAAGAAAACAAAAATGGCCGCTCACTACTTTCGTGCTGCGCCATTTCATGGTTAAAGCTCAATACGCTATTAATCCTCAGTAATAAATAGTCAATAACATGGCAACCCCAGCCCACCCACAACTAAACGGATGTTATACAACGAAAGATTTCATTGCATTTACATGTTTGTAATCGTAAACAAGAGGTCACGCGCCTCCCTAAGGACTCCACTGACCTCTGCTATCTCTCAAATCTACACGAAAACATCCCTTATCTCCAGGAAGTAGAGATCAAAGTTTATTGCTGCTGTTAACGTGCTTTGATTACGTAATTTCATCCTGAATATGGAATTTGGAGATCTTAAATGTTAACTATCCAACTGATGACTTACAGAAAAGTTTTCTTTCCCCTACTACTACTACTACTGCTACTACTACTACTACTATTATCAACTGACAACCCCTGACATCAAAACAGATAACAAGAAAGAATTAGTTACTATTAGCGTGTACTATAGTTTATTACTTATTAGTGACGAAATAGTAGATCACCTATAAAACAGGTGACGAAATAGTATATCGCTTAAAAAACAAGTAAAGAAATAGTATATCACTTACAAAACAAGTGACGAAATAGTATATCGCTTAAAAAACAAGTAAAGAAATAGTATATCACTTACAAAACAAGTGACAAAATAGTATATCACTTACAAAACAAGTGACAAAATAGTATATCACTTTCAAAACACGTGAAAAAATAGTATATCACTTATAAAACAAGTGACAAAATAGTATATCACTTAAAAAACAAGTAAAAAAATAGTATATCACTTACAAAACAAGTGACACAATAGTATATCACTTTCAAAACACGTGAAAAATTAGTAAAATAGTATATCACTTATAAAACAAGTGACACAATAGTATATCACTTTCAAAACACGTGAAAAAATAGTAAAATAGTATATCACTTATAAAACAAGTGACACAATAGTATATCACTTTCAAAACACGTGAAAAAATAGTAAAATAGTATATCACTTATAAAACAAGTGACACAATAGTATATCACTTTCAAAACACGTGAAAAAATAGTAAAATAGTATATCACTTATAAAACAAGTGACACAATAGTATATCACTTTCAAAACACGTGAAAAAATAGTAAAATAGTATATCACTTATAAAACAAATGAAAAAATAGTATATCACTTTCAAAACACGTGAAAAAATAGTATATCACTTATAAAACAAGTGACAAAATAGTATATCACTTTCAAAACACGTGAAAAAATAGTATATCACTTATAAAACAAGTGACACAATAGTATATTACTAACAAAATACGTGACAACATGATATATGACTTACAAATCTGTGACAAAATAGTATATTTTTAATGTGTTAACAAATGAGGTGTTATTAGAAATATTATTACTACTAGGCCAACGTCACAATCAATTCAATATGGCGCCGTCTAGGTGACAAATCGTTTTGACAATAAAACCATATATCTCATGTTACCAAAGTTCGATGTTGGTATTTTCAAAGTTTTATCAATTTTAATTGAATATATTTGTATTCCATCTGTCTTTGGAGTCGGATTTGAACTCCTTTATACATTTCCCCTAACCAATGGAATTGACTGTCTCTAAATCCATACTCAAGAAATTACGTAATCTAACCACGTTTAGGAGATATGTAATAACATTTTGAACTCTAATACAAACACATAAGGTGCATATTTGATGTGATGAGTTGTATGTCTATGGCAGAAATTGGTAGACTGATAGATGTAGTTTTCTTATAGCTGAAAGTAATAATTAGTCTCATTGTGATTTATTTAATCAATATTTAGATCTTTGGATTACAGATTGAAAATAAATTCCAAATTCTCCGAATCCAAATTTTAAAAAATTGATCCAGATTTTAGATTTAGTTTGGTTATTAATATTGACCGTTAGAGGAGTATACGAATCGATTGGCTTTTCGATTCGATTTTAGAATCAATAACTCGTATTTTTATTTGGAATAATTTGTTTGAGTTAGGAATTATTCAAATCTTTTAGATAATTTGAGATTTTTATATTAAAAAAAAAGATTTTAAAAATTAGTTATGTATTTTCAAATAAAATTAATTATATTTGTTATCTAAATAAAATAGGTGTGTTTGTTTGTAATATTAAAATAACAGCTTTATACTTAGTGCATATGGATGTATACACGCACACACCACATATACCAACAACACATTTTTTGTTTCTGTTTGTTCCAGCTAATCTCTGAAATGGCTGGACCGATTTTGACGGGACTTTCACTGGCAGATAGCTGATGTGACAAGGAATATCTTAGGCTACTTAACATCTCGCTACGACCCATAGGAGCGGAGCAACACGCGATCGAAGTCTCGCCGGTCGGATAGTACTTTCTATACAAAAACCGTTTCAATACAAATTCCATTGTAACATTTATGTGACAATATTGGGACAAAGTTTTTGGCAGGTAGTTAAATAATAAATAGAAAAACAGTTTGATATAGCCATCGACAGTAAGCTGAGCCATAAATAAACCACCTCGAGTCGTGAATAGAAAGGATAAAAAGATTCAGCGTCGCATTATCGGTGGAGACATTAATTTTCTGCCTACTCAAATTGTGTTGTGTGACACAAGGTATAGGAGACATAATAAAAAAAATATAATCACTACATAGTATAAAACAAAGTCGCTTTCTCTGTCCCTATATCCCTATGTATGCTTAAATCTTTAACTACGCAACGGATTTGATGCGGTTTTTTTTATTAAATAGAGTATTTTAAGAGGAAGGTTCATATGTATAATACATACATAATATAGTAGAGTAACACTGATAATTTTACAGGTTTCTAATGTGATGTCGTCAATAAACACATTTTTTTCAGCTTACATTTCAAACGCTGGCTGAACCCTACGAGATAGAACAAAAAAATCTACTACAGTATTGTACACCTTAAAAAGGTCTACAAAAAAGTCCACGATGCTATATGTCTATCTCTTAAGGATAACTCACAATAACCATTTTTTATCCTTTACTTTTTACGAGAAATAATGGCTTATTTACGAAGCGATTTTAAACAATACAGCATTAATCCTTATCCAATTAGGTACCTTCAATACATTGTGCATTTAATTTAGATCAATATGGCCCTTTACAGCATGAAATAAAAATGAATATTTTCGAAGATATTACAGATTTAAAACGCAGGGACATAGCGGTTACGTCTAAGTACACGTGTTAAATTGCACCCGGGCGAAGCCGTGACGGGTCGACTAGTCTATTTATATAATAAAAATTTAACTTATCAAATGTCTGTATGTAAAACATATTTAAGAAAACGTATTGTAAAGTCTTTATTTTATAACACTAAACAATTTTTTTTTAATTTTCTTTTGTCGGACAATATTTTTGTACACGCATCACGCAAAATTGGCTGAACCATTTTGAAACAAAACTTGGTACAAAAATGCATTATAAATCGTATTTAAATATGATACATTTTTCTAATAAAATTTTGGGGACATTTTTAACCGGTTTATTAAATGCATTTTTATATATGCGGGTACTGAACAAAAAATGATATTTTGTACACATAAAAAAAAAATGTTGGTTTGTAACCAACATTTTTTTAAATTATTTTGTCTGACTGTATATTTATTCAATAAATATTAATGCGTTTTTATGGATGATGACAAGTTTATTTCATTTAAACCGGATATCAAGAAGAAAGTTATTATTATTCTGAAATCAGGTATAGCTTGAAAATGGATTAGGCAGCGTTTTCAGTAAAAGTTTTTGAGATGCAAATAAAAAAAATTGCATATCGCATAAGTATTTAACTCGCACCAAAATCCTCCGCCACGCCGGCGTCAAAGGATCTAGGACCCTTTCTACTTAACCTGTCTTTAACATATTGAATTTTGGGACTTTTAGGAAAAACGACTCGTAATTTCACATAAAACAAGTTTCACTTTTGAATTACGTTTGCTCCTTTGACGTGTTGAAACGTTTTATTATTTTAATCTTTCCTCGAAGGTGTTTCTTTGAAGTTATAGTTGATGGTAGTCGTTTCCCATGAGTTCATTTAGTTGTAGTTAAAAACAAAGAAATATAGTTTTTACCATCTTCATCCCGTAGTTTATTGTTACTAAGAGTTCAGCTACTTACCTGAAAAAAATAACAGTTACTATTAAAAACAAATGTTTTCATAATCAAAACTGAAAGCTTTATTTATATAGAATTTTTTTTCATGTTCGTTTAATAAAATGTACTTTATCCCGTTTATTCTCTTAAGCAAGGATTGTCTACGATGTAAATTATCACCAGACAATGTCACTAAACCTTTTGTATTATATATACTCTTCGTTTGATATTACAAAAGAGTATCATTTACCCATTTGTTTAATGACTATATAATAAATAATAAAGACATAACTATCAAAAACATATAATTTTTTATATATTATTTCCAAATAAAAAATATTCAGGGATTTACAACAGAGCTTTTTGGGTTAAAAAGTATCGTATATTTTAATCCAGGATATACTGTTCAGCAGATTTTGCGTGAATGAGTAACAAACATCTAAATATCCAAACTTTCACATTTATAATATTTGAAAGATAATCTCTCTCTGGCTACACTTAGCCGAATATACAATTTCAGTTCAAAAACTCCTTAATATAAAGGTAAGGTGTAATAATTGGGTAGTGAAGCACTATAGAACATTCCTGAAGCCGGATTTCGTGTAAATTGGCACTAAATAGTATTGCCAGCCTCTGGCAGAACGCCAACGCCATTCCTCTACTTCTTTACACTTCAAAGATTGTAAGAACGCCAATAGGCGGGAAATTCTTATCTTATGATGGAAATATAAGTTAAAAACGTTATCGCAGTTCGTTACTTAGCTACAGAAATACGTTGCAAATATCTTTCATCTTTAAATGTTACCCAAGTCTCTTCATCATTCGTTAAAGTAACATTCGAAATTTTCTTAAATTCACTTTTTAACGAATAATTCATACAAAACTGTATATACGTTTTAACATTTTCAGTTATCAATAATTTTGTTTCATCACACAGAAACTATTTTTCCAAAATAAAGTATAATCTAATATGCAAACTTGAAGAACACTTAAGAAATAACTATTTAATTAATTCACTTATAACAACTTTAATATTGTCACGCAATTCTCATGTTAGCAATGAGCCGATAGTCTTGAAGCAGCTGACCAGATATTCACAATATAGCTTAAAACTATCTCGATTAAATTACCTTTCAAACAGATCAAACTTTATCAGAATCGGTTCATGATCTTCGCTACGATGCCACAGATATTCAGATACACGTTAAACTACTAACACCTCGTTAATAAATCGAGGGTTAATAGTAAAGGAGGTAATAAGGATATATATTAATAATTGCTGGAAAAAATGTCTCCCGAATAAAAGGATCTTAATTGTATGAAAAAATTGGTCTTTTAGAAAAGTACTTCTGACATACCAAAACATGTCAGCTAGTAAGTTTATCCAGTTCGAGAAGAGGTGACAAGAACAGTGTTGCATTTTTCAAAATAGCCATTAATTAAAAAATTACATTGTTACATTATATTCAATTAGACCCATCATATAATTTAAAGAATCAAGCAAGTGAACTAAATGAAAGAGTTCACGTCTCAATTCCGTAAGAAAGGTCGTAAATAATCGATCCAGGGAATGGTAATGCGCAATAATCGGCAAACAATCGTAACATCGCAATATCGCTTCCCTAAGCCTTGAGCCAATTCTTTATCGTGTCTCTTTTGGGAATATTGGATATTCAACGTTTGGTGTAACGGCACGTTAAATAAATTTATGCTTTTTGTAAATCGTTATTTCTACTTAAAGTTCGCCATATTTTCTTCTTCACAAAGTGAGTAATTGTTTCATGGCGTTTGGTGTTCGCATTTTTAATAAGATTCCACAGCCTATATTAGATTTGCCACTTTAGCAATTTAAAACTCACATTAAAGTGTTTAATAAGTAAAGATCACCACTATGTACAGGATTATATAAACGATGAGAAAGATTGGAATGTAAATGACGTTGATACTCAGCTAAATGATGTAAACAATGGCATTTTTCTTAACAGATAACTGTATTCCAAATAGACCACCTATTTGAGCTTCAGACAAACTGACTGACTATTATTTAATGTTTTAGGGACTCGGTAATAAAAGAATTCACTTTTAATTGTGAAGAGAGGCCAAATAAGAAGAAACATTATACAGCGAGGTTATTGAACAGGAAACGAGACGGAATGAGGCAAACAAATTGACCGAGTGTTGTCGACAGCTGGAATAAAATCAGACTTGCATTCATCCTTCGGAGAAACTTGTAAAACGTTTGTCTCTTGAGCATTCTATTCATAATGAACCTTTCAATTGAATAGAAACAGACTAGATAATGAATTCATTTAAAATTTAACTTTAATGATGTATTAACAAAGTTTCCTAGAGCTTGTTTGTCAAACATTGATCCAAAACCCAAAACAGACAACTAACAAACAAATGTAGATGATATAATAAATTAAACTACAGGAAAACCTAGTAGGACGATAGTATATGGGAAATAGTATATGGGAAATAGTATATGGGACATGAATGATGACAAAATGGACACACGTGGTAACAATAAGTACGCGATATAGCAAGGTCTTGTAATGTTTATAAAAGACAAGCGCTTCAGTAAAAGAAACGTTCAAGTTAAAATAGCAAGTACATTTAAAGTACAATTCCAGTACAATACCGTTTAGCTTTAGACAAACAAGAGCAAAAAGGAAATGGTTGGAGTAGTTAAAACAGTAGCGCTAAAGGAAATGGTGGACAAACTTATGTGCTATACTATAGTACCTGTTGCCACGTGACCTACATCACAACTGAATTTTTGTTAGATCCATTTTGGATTCAATTTGGCGAAAATCTTTTGAAACTGCCGGATTGGCTTTAAATAGTTTTTTGTACAATACAAAGTCGGAGGAAATACGGATGAAAAATCTGAGCCAATTTTACTGAAACTTCTGGAGGTTATTCGACGTTACTACACATGCATTTTAAAAACGCCTAGAGCTTGCGACCTAGAGGTAGGGTTAAGAAGCTGCCTTTTAATATAATACTATAGAAACTACCAACAATCAAAAGATAACCAAAGTGTTGCAAACACTGTGAGAATTTTTAGCAGAAAAAGAAGTAGCAAGGTAATTCAAAATTTTTAAATTAGTTTTTGAGCTTCTAGATGAAGCGGAAAATATAGCTACAGTTTCTTCTGTAAACATATCTAATGTATAATTGGTATAATAATAAGATTAAAGCAGTGTAGTAAGTTTTAAATAGAATAGAAATGTTTCTAAACGTTTACAACGCGTTGTGGTAAACGAAAAACCTCAAATAGTTAACGGAATGAAAGCCAGATTTGTGTTGTTAGGTTTTGTACTGAACAACTTTTTAATGTCTGGTAGAATGTCAGTCCAAAACGAAAAAGACTTCTTAACACAATATGCATGGTCCTTCTATCTTTTTCTTTGTTTATTTTTGTTTGTTTATACTTATAGAAAAAGTATACAGCCTTAATGAGGATTGACAGATTGTTGCGTATGTTTAAAGACATATCCATACAATCAATCAACTACAATATTGTATCTGATTTCTGAACTTAGTATGTTACTACTACACTTATTGACCTTTAATAATATAGATTAACAATCTGCACTTATAAATATCCGAGGTAAGTTAATATATTTTAAATTCTTTTTTTACTATCTCAAACTTAAAATATTTATAATTATTTTTAAATGAATTAAATTGCACGAAATATATTTATCCTTCTTGTTAACATTTGTTCGCAAAGGCAGGCTCATCCTCTATAAGAGATCTCTTCCAGCCAACCCACGTAAGTAAGAGATAGTGTCATATAGCAAATATACACACATATATATACATACACACATAAATTTGTACATATATAAGTCCATACATATATACAGTAGAGGTGTAGAATTATTAAATCGATATTCATCTTATCATACTAATATTATTTTTATATTATAAATATGAAAGTTTGTATGTTTAGATATTAGGATGTTTGTTACTCAATCACGCAAAAAGGGTTAAACAGATTTCAATGAAATTAGGCGCATAGATACTTTATAACCTAGATTAACACGTAAGCTACTTTTCATCCCGGCAAAATTCAGAGTTCCTGTTGGATAATATTAAAGCTACTAGTAAATATATTTAATATGACCAATAAATCTGTACAAGTTATAGTAATCTAAAATTGCTAGCAGATAACTTTATTTAATTCTTGATCATGGTGGGTGATAAAACAATAAATAAGTAAAGTTCTATTTTAGCATGAGACAGTAATTTTGGCTTGATTGGTCAACAAATAGGCGCGGTTTGAACGGTCCGTGGGGGGTAAACAATTGGGCCGCACTTGTTCGAAAGCTATTTTTAGCGCCCTCTGTTATATTGTTCGCCATGTTTTTAGGTCACTTTAATGTATTAATTTGTTTCACTTTGTTTATGTAAAAACATGTTATTTATCATGTGTTTGTAGCATTAGATAATGATTACCATTTGTTGATAGGATGTTCTCGAAATGAAGAGATTGACAAGTAATTTCATAACGTAAATATTCTCTATCCTGTTTAAAGTGCATTATATGTATAACAATTTTTGCTTTGAATTAGTTTTTGAAGTAAAAAAATGTATGAATAAAAAGAAATACGACAAAACATTTACTTAGAATAAAAATGACATCTCAATATTTCTAAAAATCATGATTTTATAGTAAAATAATTTTTAAATTTCCTGAGCACAGCAGTTTCTCCCTCATTTCCTATAAATTGCATTTTGAGTTAATTCACATTGGAACTAAAGGTTCAAAATGTGTATGTGTGTTGTTTGTGCAATTCAATCCGACTATTACAGAATTTAGTTCTTTAGAAAAGTAAATTCCCTACATAACTCAAAATCCGAGTCCACAAGGGCAAAATTACTGAAACTCGTCGAGACCAGAGATTGTAGTGTGAAAATTTAACTTTACTCAAAGTTAGCGTAAATTGCCATTGTATGGGAATTGTTTGTTTCCATATTTACTCGCTAGGGGCGCTGTTCCAGTTACCATACGATATAACAAGCTAAGTCTAAATAATCTATAAAAAAAACTATTATTTTACTCATAAATGTTTGACTAAATAATATGTTTTTATTATGAAAAGGATGATTCAATTTTGACTTAATCAGACAAGAGAAGTTTCAATTTTGATTTACTCTGAGAAGAAGAGAAATTGCAATAAAAACTTATTAAGACAAGAAAAGAACTTTCCATTTCGAGTTACTCTTACGCACAAAGAACTTTTAATTTAGATTAACTTTAATAGGAAAAGATAGTTTATAATATTTAAAAGATTCGAGCACCAATATTGACTTAATTTGAAAAGGGAGCATCAATTTAGATTTACTTTGATAGAAGTTTCAATTACGATTTACTTTGACAAGAAGGTATAATTGTAACTTACAATTTTGATTTATTCTTGCTGGAAAAGATCTATCAATTACATTTACATTCATAAGAAAATAATTTTTCAATCAGTTCGTTTCATAAATGGTTTTGATCAATACTTATGGTATAAAATTAATATTGGCTTAATTTGACAATTTTGATTTACTCTAATAGGAAAAACACTGCTATTGTAACTTACAAGGACAGAACTTTAAATCGTAAAGTCGTTACGAAAAAAGACCCGTGAGGGGACGGGTTAGAATACAATTCCCCTCTGCCGCTGGGAGAGCATGGTGGTAGAGGATCTGTTCCCCGACTGGCTTGCGACCACCAGCATGCGTATCCGTCCGCCAAGTGTCATTGACACGTTCCGGTCGAGCCGCATGTGGGCCAGACTTACCCCTCCCCCTCGCATCCCGTTAATGCTGCCGTTCTCGATGTCCATGCGCGACGGTGGCCACTTACCATCAGGTGGACCATCTACTTAACCCCCTTAACTGCTATTAAAAAAAACTTTTTTGTGATTTACTTTGATATGAAGAGAACTTTTCATTGTTTATGATTCATTAATAATTATGATTATGATCAATATTTATGGTATAAAGTAACAAAGTGTGGTCTAGTACATAATAAATTAACTTTTGAATTTTGTGTTAATTCAGTATTCGCTGTAACAGGTACATTTATCGGCTTTACGAAGTGGATGTAAACTTCACGAAACAAACTTGATTTAGATTTTATTATATTCCTGAAAGTGGGTAAGTTGAAGTCACGTAAGCATAAAACTGGTTAAGTAGAATATATGGTGAAGATAAAAGGTATTTGCGGCGGAACAGCTCCAATTTGTTGCGAATAACTTAGAAAGTGCTACAGTTATTTCTGTTTTGTGTTTAGATAAATAATTTAATGAGTTTTGGTTATTCACTCATCTTCAACGAACTCTATAAATGTATCTGTCTCTATATCTTGGGTTTAACATTCAATATAAAATTTTTGTAATTTAACGTTCGGTAGTTGATGATTAAAAATATTTAATTCTTTCAAGACAAAATTAAGGTATTTTAGCCTGTTCCAATATGAATTAAAGAATCTTAATAAAATCTGACATCTATTGTTAACAGTATGTAATAAAAATATGAAACTTATACAGACATTAGTGAAAATAAGTGATTTTAATGTGGATGACAGTTAAAAGAAGGTTTTGGCTAGATTACTATTCTTACATCAAACAAATTATACCAACAAAGAATCTGTATTATAAATGATTTGGTGATATAACAGCAGTTAAAAAAATCTATCAATATCATTAACCTAACAATAGAATTTAAAAAAGGTAAATAAGAAAAGAAATCATACTCGTAAGTGAATAAAGCTAAAACTCATCGAACCGTTAAACTTGGTTTTCAATACGAATACGAATTAAATTTAATGCTCAATGGTTCAACGTTCACCATTCACCGTTCACAAGCAAATGATGCTGAAAACCGCTCTACGTAGGGACCGAATAATATATACGTACTTTTGGAACTAATGTGACTTAACTCAAAATAGCTATTTGTGGGAAAAGTTTGAGACAAAGAACTGAAATTAGGTGAAGTATTTTTTTTTGATATCAAATCGACCCTCCAACAGCCAATCGTAAAAAGCGTAAGGGAAGATTTTCCTTAGAAACATCGTTATAAGAGTATAAATGGGTTTCTAAGGAGTGTATCTCTTCCTTGTTTTGTGGAATCTTGAGTTAAATCAATACAAGAACAGTCAGATGAAGAAATAAAAAATTTTGTTGTGTAATCGTACAAAAATCATATAACAAACTATATCCAAATAAAAAAGAAAATGTTTTACTTACACTTTTTTTACCTTTCCCAACAATACTGAAAAAATCTTCAGCGTAAAAATATTTCACCGTAATCGTCCTCAACACATTAAAAACGACAACGATTTGATAAAGCTCTTCCTTTCAAAAAAACGGAACATTCTAGATACGACCCTTCCTCTAAAAAAGAAATTAATGAACTCCACAAACGCGCTGACATCCGCCCAGTTAACGGAGAAAACTGGAACTAGCATTTGTATGTGGAATACAAAGACGGTGGCGCCACGAGACAGCTCAGGTAAAATGGCCGTTAGGAAGTCGGTTTACGCAGGATGATTTAAATATTTGACGCCATTTTATCTTTAATCTTTACGCGAGGCACGCGTGACTCAGGTTCGTTCACAAATTAGGGTTTGTTCGTCAGGGAAATAAATTCTTTTTTCACTGATAACATATTATGGTTAAGTTAATTTAAATGAATAGAATTTGTAAAATTTTAACGTTTGATTGGTTAGGACTTTTTAATATAGTAAAAAGAAAATGAGCTTCTAAATTCTTTAGCTGAACAGATTTGAATGGAATTTGGCACACAGATACTTTATTTTCTGGACTAACACATAAGCTATTTTTTATCCCGGAAAACTAACCACTAAAAATATGTGCTTTTTTTGAAGTTTTTCCTGCTCAATTCCAACAAATTGCAATTTCTAAGTTATGTCACTTTAATTCTAAGAATACGACCCGCCATTGGCCCACTACTGAGCCGGGTCTCCTCCTCAGAATGAGGAGGGTATTAGGCCGTAGTCCAACACGCTGGCCCAGTGCGGGTTAGCAGATTTCACACACCTTTGAGAACACGGAGAACTCTCAGGAGTGCAAGTTTCCTCACGATGTTTTCCTTCACCATTAAAGCAAGTGATATTTAATTGCTTAAAATACACATAACTCAGAAAAGTCAGAGGTGTGTGCCTGTGTGGGGGATCGAACTCGGACCTCCCGAGTAAGACATTGCAGTCTCAACCACTGGGCCATCACTGCTTAATAGATAGATATAGATAGATAGTATATATTTATAATAAATAGTATTATTAAGACGCTATTTCATATATACAGTAAATCAGAGTTGGCATGACAACTAAAAACTATTTGTGAACGATTAATTCATTATCGAGGTCCAAGTAACATGTGAATTTAGTTCTTGACATTGTTTCTCGATCAGAATGTGGATAAGTATAACATAAATTATTCTGCCCTTGTCCCAGTTACCTCGAAATCGAATATTTTCGGTAAACATAATACCTAGCTTACCTGTTGCGATACAGAGGTATATAATTTGTAGATTTTAATGAAATGTCCAGTTCTAGTATTTGAAGGACTAGGTTAGACTTTGAAGGAATAGGCAATTGAAAGAATGAATTGTTGATTAAATTAAGCACTAGAAAATCAGCATAATTTTTTTTATTTATTTTTATGGTTCGTTGTTCTTTTCGTTTCGCTCACGATTTTTTTAAGACAAAATTTAGGCTACCTATAGTCTTACGAGGTTTACAAGAAGATTTTAGTTCAAGACAGACAAACAAGAGTTGTAATTTAATGTTAAAAATAGTGTTCTATAGCAGTAAAGCAAGGGAAACTCTTTAAGAGTTGCCAGTCAATAACAGTTTCCATTTAAAGCTGGTCTTAAAATGCGTAATCCCTAGTCGACTTTGTCACTGATTACATAGACTATGTAAATTTCTTTCAATCTTAATAAAAGGCTATGTTATTTTACATTATTAGTTGCAGTAGAAAAACATATATAATGTAAAAAAATAGCAGTCTCGCAATGATTTTTTTTTGCCGAAAGACATAATTTTAATGTTGTACTCGTATATCAGTCAATATAGATCAGAAGGAATTTTAACCGTTAAATATAAATAATAAATATACCCTAAATCTGTTTAGCTTATTTTAGAAAAAGCTATACTAAATACAAACAGTTGGTCTGTTGGTATCAAAGCGTATAAAATGCTAATTAATGTAACATGGAATGAAGTTGAATATCCTAATAATATATAAGTATTTCTATCAAGGTGGCTGATGGGCCAACAATCTATTTAACAAAACTGTCAGATCTTGGGTATCCTTAGATTGCGTTTCCGCCAGAGACGTTTAAGGATATGTAGTGAAGAATGTGTTGTTAAGAACCAATAGAATTTAATGCAGTTTGACAAATAATATCATAGAATATTATTTGGTAAAAGGTTTCAAAAATCTAGGTCTCTTATTGAGAATCACGTATACAGTTCGTTATTATCATATTTTACAAATACCTTCACACTATAGGCTATATTTATTACATTAAGGAAGTAAAACAAAAGCCACAGACATAACCTAGTATGTCATAATAGGGTCAAATAATAATATAACTGCGTAAAGGTCTGGTAACACCCAATGATCACGCTTTTTCGGCCATTATCAAAACGAAACGACTTAAACTTTACATTTTCGTGTTAAGGAGCTGTAAAATTAAGTTGACGAATGATCAGGGTTACTGTGAATAGAAGACAATTTTTGGGAAAGGTTTTTGGTGGCAATAATGGGGTTAAGTTTAATTTTTTTCACCACTGACTTATATTCAGGCATATTTAACTTAATAGACAAAAAGAAACGAACATGTATATTAAGATTTTATGAGACTGGGCTTTTTTACATTTTATGTTTTTAATAATAATAAAATTGTATGCATTTTCTTAGATTTTTTTTAGACAGAGAAAGTAAACATCTAAACCCTAACAGTACAGTATACATCTTGATTAAATAAATAGTTTAAAAATCTACAGTCAGGATAAAAAAGGGCAACGTAAGATAACCTATATTTTATTTAAATTGGTTAATATATTCGTAGATATTGTCAGCAGTTTCATATTTCATGTTAAAGCATATCAGTAGCGATAAACATTCAACAGCTTATAAATTATTCCCTTTCAAATGTATTGTAGCAAGTTTTTGTTCCGGCTGTTTTGGGTGTTAGTTACTGACTGAGAAACTTTTGTTATACAATATAATAGTCCAGATGCATAATAACTTTTATAGGCGAGTACGAAATTTTGAATGAAATTTCATTTCGTACTCCGTCACGATAATATTTTCTGATGCAATATGATTTTAAAATTACTACGAAATTTATCCATTCTTTTTAATTATGTTTTTTTAAGCTTAGTTTATTGGTTATTATCTTCTGATCCAGATGCTAAATTACTTACAGGCTAGTGCGAAATATTGTATACAATTTTATTTCGTACTATAGGTACGTACTTAGTATAGGTTTGACTTTAAACCTAGCTTATTCACTGTCAATATTATTCCATACCTTATTATTTGACAGTATTCTGAAGTAATATTGAAATTTAAGGTAGTATAAAATTTTCATACCGAGTACGAAAGGCTTCCTTTACCTACTTACTATTTAGTACTTGGAATTTTTTGGTCTCGGAATGTTAAACCCTTTAAAATAAAAACAATATGCCAAGTTAAAGCATTTCACCTCTTAAAAAAATTCGTTCATAAATCTCTCGCTTTTCGCGTAATGGCTAAAACTTGTTAATAGGTCTTTTACTTCGCAAACTTAGAATTTTATATTCAAATAAAAGAGTCGGGAGTATTTTTATTTCCAACTCAACTTTAAAGTACAGAAAAAACCCAGGAGTTGAGTATTCCGTAGATCACTTGATGAAGCAATAACTCAAGGTCTCCATGGATAGGCCTCTACAATCAAAGGTAGCAAATGAGATGATGATCTTTAGGTACCTTGTATATTGTATATTAAAAAAAGAATCAAAATGAGCCTCAAAAAGAATCTAACCGAGTACGAAATAAAATTAAAGCCAATTTTTTTTGGTTAACTAAATTCGAGAACATATTGGAACTTTTTACCATGGGTTCATTCATTTACTTATTCACCTTTAAAATCAAATATAGTCATTTGTACGAGAGCCATGGGCGAGAGTGAATGTATTGGTATATCCAATAATTGTGGTGTCAAGTAGTATGTGTCTACGAGTACAAGACAATAATAATAGCTAATAAACGTTACCATGGCAACGGTTTGACAATACAAAACCGTTAACTCTAACCAAGCGGTTTTGTCCTAGCGTCTATTGTAAATTCACCTGACCGTGGGATAGTTAAGGGTGTTTTTTCTCATAGGGGACAATATAATAGATTAAATGCATAGCTATAAAGATTAATTTATGTAAGTGCATCTTGTCTAGTTTGGTCTACGAAACTTTTATTTAATGTATCATGTCAAATTATACCAACCCTTGTATCTATTGTTGAATGTCTAAGATTAAACTTGAAATGTAAATTTTAACGAACATTGAAAGAAAAAAAAAGTTAAATAAGTCAGATAAATATTTTTAAATCATATCTGGACCTTTGATCACGAAAGTATTAGATACACAATCAGTTTCACAAAATATCTGAAACAAATTGTACACCCATTTGAATATTTGGGTGGACTTTTAATTTAGTATTATACGGGCAGTATAGGAGTATTATAAAAAAAACCCTAAATAATCATACGCATGCGATTGATTCTTATGCGTTCCCCCACTATTTTTTCTCAGACCTAAAGTTAGCTGCCGGCTACTATAGTTACAGCTGCCCAAGGAAAGTTTTAAGTCCCGGTCTGATTTATTTCGTATACTTCACGAATATATACGTATCGATGATGAAACATTCAATTTAACGTAAAATACAAGTAATCTGACGTACAGTGAACTACTTAGGGGAGTAATCCGATTATTCACTAATGCCTAACCTACTAAGCTGATACTTGCTTAATACTACCTACATTAACTATATTGCTTTTAAACATACAAGTGTAAAACACTAATTTCTATTATATACCTTGGGGTTGCCACCTTTTTGACACAAACACACTACTATTGATTATCCATATGTATTTATGATCAAAGTTTGTAAGAATGTGTGGATGTCTGAATGTATGTTTGTTACTCTTTCACGCAAAAACTACTGAATGGATTTTGATGAAACTTTACAGTAATACAGCATATACATCAGAATAACATATAGGCTATCATTTATAATGATATAGTGTGAATTATCCAAAATATATCGGGTGAAACAGCGGGCTGCAGCTAGTTTGTAATAAATTGTAAATTAAATATTAAATTAAAATATAATAAATATATTTTTAATAAGGAATCCCCGAACAGGTACAGATAAATTAAAAAAAAAAATGCTATTTTTTTTTGCTATTAAAATAATGCATGGTACATTAAAGTGATAAAAATATAGTATATTTATTTATTTGTAGATCTGTACATTATTGGGGATAACAATCAAAGCCATCTCATTAAAAAGAAGAAACAAAGGGTCCCTTAAACTCTGTATCAACACTTAAAAACTAATTTATTCCCAATAAGGGAGTTAAATGAAGACAAAAGGGATTAGGAAAGGAGTTTGTCGTTAAATAGAGTATCGTTAAATGAAGTTTACACAACACAATTGCGCGTGATATAACATATAATCAGATTATTACATAATTACATTATCACAGCCACGGCTAGTCGCATCAAAAATCAATAGTCAAGATGGCATATCCGTAGCACGAGTGCCCATTTGTATGGGAAGTGGCGCAATTTGAAAGCGAAAACGTATTTATTATTATATCATGAAAAATTTAAAAAAAATTATTCATGCCTTTAATACTCATGATAACAAAACTGACTATTTTGAAAAGTCTCTCAACTCAACGAAAGCTAGCTTACTTGGAGGGTTTAAGGAATACTAGTAGTATGTGATCCTTACTAGTAATCTTTTTTAAAATATATTTTGAGTTACAGTTTGCACGATCATGGAATCAATTTGAGCTCGATGTGTGATGACTTACATGCGAATATTTCAAGTTAACCCAGTTTGAAAAAATATTAAAATTGATCTGAATCTAGCTTTATTCAACATCTAAGTCGAGCAATCTAATTAATTCTTTTAGTTTAGTCTTCATTCATTAGGAAATATTATATTACGCAAGTAATTGAAGTTTTATATCAATTATAATATAATGAAATTTTAAATTCTTACCTAACACCGCTCCCACTCACAACCCACACCAAGACAAGCTCTAACGAAGAAATGAAAGTAATTAATTTGATTAATCGCGAGTGGCAAGTCTTTGAGGCGATGAGTAATGAGGGCTTTTCCTATATTGCTTCTTAGTTTTATGGTTTGTTAACGTTTATTTATATTTAAATTTCCTCTCACTTCCGTATCTATAAATATAGTCCTATTTTAATATAAAATCAAATATATTGTAATGATAGAAATATCAACAAGAATCCATTTGAAGTAGTTTTTATTTGTTAAATATTATGTTTTCCATAAACAAACCAAAAAGTAAAAAAACATATTTATTTGAAATAAATATACCTATATCAATATAGCAATTTTAACAGTCTATTCGGTAAAAATACAGAATGGACATTTATCTAAACCTAACATTTTATGGAGTATTTATTTTACTGGCACAAAGATCGGAATCCCATTCTCGACAGGTACATTGCGAGTTTGCGTCTGACGCCAGAGCTTCATTGTACTATTTTCGATAACGTTTTGTATACCTGGTTTTGGGATTGATGAGAATTTTAGTTTGCTTAACCCTTAACTACAGGTAGAAGCTTCTAAGAATGTTAATCTCTATGACTGTACGATATCATTAATATATTAAATAGAATGGCGTTTTAGGTAACTACTATGTGAATTCAAGTGACTCAATTCTCCACTTTTGCTAACTTGAACCTGCACATCAGTCGCTAAACCCAGCAAGGTAAGTCCTTCTTGCTTGACTAATGTTTATAATGCCTTGAAATAGTTTGATTATTATTATAATGTGTCTTAAACCTGCGTGAAGGTCGCTAGGGTCCTGTATAACTAATACTTACGAGTATATAAACCAGACATTTTTATTTCGATGAAGTGGTAAGTAAGTAAGAAGCCGTAATCTTTTAAATTACACCATAAAATGTTAGGGGGTGTTCGTTAATAATAATATGGATACCAAACCATACTAATGGAGATCCAGCAACAAGTGACTCAAGTCAATCAGATCAGAGGTTATATACAGTCTTGGAATTTAAAGTTATCAACGGTGTTGCTAACTATTGCAGTACAAGTAGTCTGCAGAAACAAAAAAACGTCATAGGGGTCTTCCAAAAAAACCTTTTAACAGCTTCCAGGAAGTTTTTGTGTATTTAAAATAATATTCTGTGTTCGCATGTAAAACAAAGGCAGAGCATTTGAACCGCAGCAATTTGGCGCCTGAACAACAAAGAAACGGGTAAATAATGGAATAGAAATTACTGTTCCGATCGATCGTGAGAATTTATGTTCTGAAGATTGTTATTATTGTATTTACGTTTGTTTGAATTTTATTGAGTTTTAGTATTACTCAAATTTTATATATGATAATCAATAGGCACATTTTTTTTTCGCTTCACTAAAATAAATCAGAATACCCCCCAAGCCTTAACTGTAGTCATGAAAATAGTTAGGATTTTATAAAAATGAATTGTTTTCATTATTCTTTCCTTCTCCTTTATTCTCTAAATGAACAATTTATTAATAAAATTCTCTAAATAACAAACAAAAAGTCAAGTCTCTCATAATGATTTAAATTGATGAATTGATTTCGATGAAAATAATTTATATACAAAAAACTTGTTAAAATAACGTTTGTTGTATGGGAGCCCCCCCTTAAATATTTATTTATTCTGTTTTTAGTATTTGTTGTTATAGGGGCAACAGGAATACATCATTTGTGAAAATTTCAACTGTCTACCTATTACGATTCATGAGATACAGCCTGGTGACAGACAGACTAGGGTCCCGTTTTTATCCTTATTTTATATATACAGAACCCTATAAATCGCTCTTTCTGATCTTCTTTATTTTTCTTGATGGAGTTTTCAGTTTAATTATGTCAATACGCATATTTGGAAATAGTTAGTATCGGAAAATGTTTTCTTTTTAAATTTTTAATCAGGTCTAAAGAAATCGAAAGTTCTAAAACATACTTAAACTCATATGTGACGCTTTTTTGTCAAAATCTATTATTTTTTAGACACTAAATCTATTTAAATAGAAGCGATAGGAAAATATTTATTTTAACTATCTATAACATAAACGTATTTGTCAGTAGTGTGTATAGTTAGTATAGTACAGCAGTTAGCACGAGGAAGCGAGGTGCCATTCGTCACACTCGTAAATCAAATCGAACCTAACGACTAACTGAAATCTGAATACCAAATCTCCAATGTCTCTACACGGTTTGAATAAAGCGCTGAGAGGAGCGGAAAGCGATTTTATAACTCATTACAAACACTTATCTTGTTCTAATATTTATAACTTGATTAAGAACTGTTTGTTTTGTAAGCAACAATGATTTCAGTAGCTTTTTACTTTCGAAGTTAGCGCAAACTTAATTAGTTGTAGCAACGAAATACGCCGCCATGACAGGACAGAAATCATTATTATTGCATGATGAGAAATCAATAAGTAATACTGTAACTCTGTGTCTAACTTACGTTGTTACAAACAGTGATACTAGGTCTGCGTGTGGGATATATTTAATAGTGAAATTATTATTGGTTAATTATTCCGCCGAAAATCTTAAAGGTACTGTCATCCAACTCTAAGTACAAATAAGAGTGATAATTCCCTAAATCGATATAAATTTTGAATCATTTATTTCGTTTTACAGATCGTAACTGTCTTTGTGAATAAAAATTGAAAAAAAATAGTAGTCGTTTAATTTTGAGATAAATGTTAAGTTATTTACCTGACAGTTAAGTTAGTCATAGTTTGTTAGATCGATGAAATTTAAATACATTTTATAAAAATAGATTCCGCTAACCGCTATCACTATAACCGCACCACAGGCGACATTCGCTTTAATAACTATCGGAGCAATCAAGAGAGGACTTGCATAATTCCCTATTTCATTTAACCAATAACCAGTGGGAAATGTTGCTCACAATAATAATAATAATAATAATTGAAACATTTACACTTCATTCATTCATTCAACCGTACACACAAAACATTCTCTTCCACACCACGTAAGTTATACATGAGCCACAAGTGAGTGCGGACGTGTCGGTCTGTCAAAAAAGGTGTGAGCGATACAAAAGCGAAGTATGAGCAAATTGTTAGTATGTCAACGTCTAGCACGCCCGATCGTTAAAAATTAATTCTTAGAATATTTATATTATCCCACTTCCCGGTATTTATTGTTTTCAACAGACTTATAAACAGTCGTTTCTACGAAATAGTTTGTAATCATATTACTCATGTCTGACGGTCTTCATTTGATCATCATTATCAATAGAAATATATAATAATGTAAGTAAATACGTCTGTATATTTAATAAATAAAATTCTAAAAAACTAGGATCTAGATACTAAAATTTGGTTTCAGTATAAAACTGAGGAAAGATATTTTTTAAAATTTTTGTCGTAATTTAGCAAAGCCGGGGTGAGTGCAGTTTTTGTTACTTACAATATAAATATATCAATTTTGAGAATTGTCTGGTTGCCATGACAACATAAAGGTAACACAAAATCAAACATGTTCAACAAATAGACGCTATAGAATGTTTTTAACTGGAACTGTACATTTGTCAGGATAAAAGTATCCTATTTTCTAAGTCGGGCTATAAAGTATTTGTGTGCCAAATTTCATTGAAAATGGTCCAGCCGTCTTAACTAGATGCCATGATGAATAATGTTAATTCTACCGTGACTTTGTCCGCGTGTAGCTCCGCACCTATGGGTCTTAGCGTGATGATATATAGCCTATAGCCTTCCTCGATAAATGGGCTAGGATTTTTGAAATCGGACAAGTAGTTCCTGAGATTAGCGCGTTCAAGCAAACAAACAAATATTCTTCAGCTTTATATATAAATATAGATTTGACTTAGTGATAATTAAAGGAATTAAATTTAGACAATAGATATATCTTTTCAACGAAAGCTAGACTAATTTTGACTGGATTAAATACAAAATCTGTGAGAAAAAACACAGGTATAAAAAATATAAAGCAAACAAACCCAACACGTACTTAACTAGCGGAAAATAACAATATAAGCTTTCGAATCAAAGGCAATTTTTCTGAAAGGTTTCCGAACAAGGTATAACGAATGAACAAACGAGCCGAATTGGATTAAAACATACTCTATAGTGTCTATGGGCTATATAATAATTGTTTATACTTGTCTAAAAATATCGTAGAAAAAAGTTAAAATTGCTATGAAAAAAAATTACTGACAAAACTTGCATAGACCTTACATTAGAAAAAAAAGAATTCAAATATAATAAAAAAAAAATAGTTTCCAAAAAAAAAAGAAAATTACGTTGATAAATATTAATATTATAATTTAATTGTACATAATTATCTAGTATTATTATTAAATAAATATCATAATTATAGTATAAAGAGGAAATTTTAATGTTTGTAATTTTAATTTAAAAAAAAATAAACAATGTCATAATATATTGAATCTTTACCATAATTAAAATAATATTTAAAAAAAAAACAAATACATTAATAATTGTAATTTAGTTTTTTTCCATTCATGTCAATTTTTATTCCAATAAAATAATAAAAATTGCATAAGTTAATTGTTAAAAATTATAGAATAACAGACAGACATACCAATTTGATATAAGCACAAAGAAAACAGCTAGTTAAATATTGTAATACCTACATAATAAATTATGTCCACAAAAAATGTTTATATAACGAAATATACTAAGAACATAACGAACATAGTCAAGGGCAAGCGACTAAGGTTAATCAACTTAAGGTGAACTTGTAAACTTGATCTAAATTGAGTTTGTCAAAGAAACCTGTACTCAATTATATTTTTATAATCAACATGTATAATTTTTTAATAATTTTTCCAAACGTAAAAAGTATGTAATTCTTTATATAGAATAAAATGAAGTCGCTTCCGCTGTCTATTCGCTTAGATCTTTTAAACTACCCAACGGATTTTAATGCAGTTTTCAACAATAAATAGAGTGATTAAAGAGGTTTATATGTATTATACAAGCATATTATAGTAGAGAAAACAAAAAAAATAAATGTAAAAGAAAATCACAACAATTTTGTGACCGTTCTTACTAATATTAAAAAAGTGTAATATTGTATTTTTTGATGTTTGTTTATCACGCGAAAATGGCTGAACGGATTTCAATAAAATTTGGTACACAGATTCTTCATAACTTGGATTAACATATAGGTTACTTTTTATCCCCAAAAAATTAAGTTCCTGCGGGATAACAAATTTTGTTTACTTTCTAGCGCCTAAATATTTTATTTTATTATACATTTATTTTTATAGTTATTTATAACGAAGGGTATTTTAATATTACACGAATATTTTTTTTTACAAACTAAAGTACTTCAATTTAAAACTAAATATAAAATAAATAAATTTATTATCTATTGATGATGATTTAAATTAAAAAAGTGACAAACAATTTAATTTCTAATTATTAAATATTAATATTAAAAAAGAAGGGTATTTTAATAAAATACTAAAATTAAAAAAAATAAAAGTACTTGGAAAAGTCGTAACTAAAACAAAATTCTTTGCAAATTAAAAAGAAATATATTTAATTTTAAAACATATATACTAATATTTATCACAACAACTTTTTATAAATTTAAATGGCGGTATTTAATAAAAAGCGAACTTACCAAAGCAAACCAAATCCGTTCATTAAAATCAGTCTTGCTATTGAAACACAGTAAACTAAACTATTCTAGAAACTACAGAAATAATACTAGAAATATTTTGGACAATGACTAGATAGCACGAGCACAACCGTCCGCGTCAACGGTCGAATCATAACTGACAGAGGGGGTCAAGTTTTGGAAAAAACCAGCACCCATACGTTTCGAGATGTACAAAAAAGAACCCCAAACATTACGATCTTGTGGTTCCCAACGTTTTTATTTATTGTTGGAATTTATTTTTTATACAAGGGTCTATTTAATGTACTTTATTTTTTATTATGTTAAATAAAATATATTAGTTTAATTATTGAGTCAATATTAAATATGAAATTTAACAATAACTAGATTTTTGTATTTTTAGTTGTTTTACAAATATATTTATATTACAATACTAGACAACACCCCCCGGCTTCGCTCGGGTGAATTTATTACGTTTATGTATAATTAATTTTCAACATATTTCTATATATTACGAACTCTCATACTAACTTTCATCCCTTATTTCAACCCCTACCATGTCTTTTTTCGGGATAAAAGGTGACATATGTCATTTCCCAAGCTCTAGACTATCTGTGTACTAAATTTGTTCAAAATCGGGCGTGCAGTTCTTGAGTTATAAATGGTTTTTTGGAAACCTATTTGGCATATTTATAGTGTTAGTGATATATGTTTGAGAGCGTTTTTCTCAGGAAATATTAAACCGAATTGAAAAATTATTTGTGCCTTAAATATTCTTTTTATTTACGAACCTAATATAAATATATAAAATTGCATGTTTGTCTGACTGTTTGACAAAAAAACAATATAAAACTTGGTGCATATGTATATTTTCATGCTATGATTTATATTAGTATAAGTTAAAGCTTATGACGTAACCAACATAATTTAATAAAGATATTGTAAATTGAAAAAAACAACAAAGAAATGCAATGCTCACTTACATCGTAATTGAGGTCAATAATATAATAATCTTTCTCTCATTTACCGATTCAATTGTCGCAATCACGTGTTAAAAGATGATGTCATCAATGTAAAATAAAACCGTCAGTTAGTTTTTTTTTCTGTAATGATTTTCACATTCGCGTTCTCAAGGCGATCCGGCTCCGTTCATTGTACCCAAATTTTACAACGTTTCAAATTGCTAACATTTATAATATTTGTAACGTCATTTTTGTTTACCGGTTTTTACATCGAATGATATTAAAATTTCCATCTTAATTTGAACCGCATGAGTATAAATTTGCCACACATTAATTTTAAGATTAATCAAAATTAAATATATGAAATACAATGATACATTTAATTTTGACGTGTTTTCTAATGTAATTATTTTTGAAATTCTTAGTCTGATGCTTATGAAATTAAAATAGGACTATCCTTAAGGTATTTTCTATGTAATAAAAAAAGAATAGACTAAATAGGTGAATAAAAAAAAAGTTATGCTTATATACATATATATGTAAAAAATAGTAAGATTTAGGTTTTATGAAAATCAATGTTCCCAACATTACATATCCCATGTTACTTCTGAAGGCGAGCTAATAATAAAATAGGAAATACAAAAAAATTAAAATACGAATTTCGTGTCCATACTGAGTGTATTGATAATAAAAGTTTGGGAGACGGTGTCTGAATTCAAGTTCTGCAGCTGCCGTTCCCGACTGTTGCACACATGCGTGTTCTTTGTTAACGTAGGGGTGTAATGATTATTGTTTTCCCTTTTGTATAGATAGATTGGTATTGTTGTATGTGCGTAAATGTATTAGGAAAACGAGTTTTTGGTACTTGTTGCTGTCGACAAGTAAATGCATATTTTGATACGTACAAAAAAAAAATTAACTAATTGACCAAAAAGGTATAAAAGTTAACTGAAACACTTAAGTGAGTATTGTGTTCGCTTCGCAGAGAAATTAAATAAATTTAGTATTTATTCAGATTCTTCATATACAGATCACAATGCTCCTATTTGTGTTAGTATTATTGATTATCTATGTAAATTCAATTTAAAAAAAAATACATTTTTTTTTATTTTCTAATTTTTTACAAATTGAAGAATGATTTTTTTGGTTGAGCGAGAAAAGTGGCCGCCATTTTTTTTTTGATCAAGTTCAAAATGATATATTTATGATTATGAGGACGAAGTCACGTGTCACATGTACATTTATATATTTTGAAATATATTTATCGAGTCTGCAATATCTTAAGTGCATAATAAGCGCATACACGATGTCATAAGCATGCATATTAAGTGTGTCAGTGTGTCACTAAAGAGTACGTTTTATTGGACGAACATACAAATAATTATTTATTTATATGTATAGATTTTTTTAAATATTTTATTGGACTTTAGAGATGTTTAGCGAAGAAAGTGTTTGTTAAGAATCAATAGAATCGCTTCATTTGATACACTGAGCGAGACTAGGCAAGGTATAACTGGTGGAAATGTAGCTTAACGCTAAAAACTAGTAGAATTAGAAAAAAGTGTAACCCACACTTTCTGGTGCAAAAAAAAAATTATTGAAAAAAAAAAATTTTTTTTTGTTGAAAAAAAGTGAGGCAGTAATTTTTTTGTAAAATGATATTAAAGTAAAAAAATCAACTATCGTCGTATCGTCTTGCGAAACAAGTTTTATTTATCGTTTATTTTTTTTACGTAGCTTTATTAAGTGATTTCCCAGAGTACAAAATCATCTAAATAGTGCAAGTACAGTGAGTTCTAGTCTTTAAAACTGCTACTGGGTCTCAAGTCTCAGGCACTGTATGTCATTATATGGGTATGTTATTATTATCTTTTGAGTGTTATTTAATATTATTAGATTTTATATACTTAATAATATAAATGTGAAAATTTATGTTTGTTACTCGATCAGGAAAAAATGGCTGATCGGATTTCAATGAAATTTAGCACACAGATACTTTATAACCTGGATTAACACATAGGCTACTTTTTAACCCGAAAAAAGTTAGAGTTCCTGCGGGATAACAATATGTTTGTGCGTGATAAATTGTACCCGTGCGAAGCCGAGTGGGTAGTGTAATATAAAAAATAATAAAATTCAAATAAAGAAGATGAAAATTTGAGTATAAACCGGAACTCATAACCTCTACCAATAAGCAGGTACAAGAGTTCAACGTACGTGTCAACGACCTAGCAGATGAGGTATCGGAAGTGGCATCAGTTTGTCTGTTCCTAAATATGGTAGGCGTTGTTTACGTCAAAAATATTGTTTTAAATAAAAATTGATTAAGGCTAGGTAGTATAGGGTGCAATAGGGATGACATACAATATGTAAAAGTCCTGACTTAAATCTAGATTTAAAAGAATATATTTTACAAAATAACGATATTCCCGAGTGGAATATAAGTCCGCCTTTGTACATGAATTTATCACGCATGTATAAAAAAAGTAGGTACTTCCTACTTGTTTTTTTTGTGTCAATTCTGTTTCTATTTAATTCTATTAAAATGAGTGTATTAATAATTGTGACAATTTGAATTTGTAGTGTACTTGTAGACACACATATCTAACATGGCATGGATGCTGTATTAGCATTTGTTAGCGACATGTATTATATATAGGTTTTAGTGTCTGTACGGTTTAATGAGTGAGTGAGTGAAGGTTTATAGAAACAAAAAATAAAGTTAACTTATCTATATGTTACATAATAAATTGAACTATAGCAGTGTCTGCTATTTCGTATAAATATTGACAGATAGTAAAAGGTGATAAAACGTCATGAGATTGTTGATTGATGACGAAATCTATGAGATTTTTTTTTCTTTTAACATAAAAATCAGAACAAAATTGCCTTCAAATGTACATAGAACTTGGCTTTATTAGAAATCAATAACATCTATCTTCTATCTATATATGTAAAAATGAATCCCTATTTCCCTTGGTAGCATTACGCGTGAACGGCTGGACCGATTTCGCTAAATCTTTTTTTGTTGTGTTCGTTATTATCAGGAGAAGGTTCTTATGTAAGAAAAAATTTAAAAAGTTTTGCTGAAAATTAGAAAAATTAAAAAACTTAACGACCATATTGACTTTTCTAATCTTATCACTTCTGACAGTATAAACTTTTCTAATGTAATGTTTATGGCTTTTGACATTCTGTCAGTCATGACCAATATTTATAGTTAAGACAGAACGTCTGTCAGGTCAACTAGTATGTTATAAAGTGACACATGCCATGTCTACGCACTCACAGGTCAATCACGTTACAAATGATTCATCTTATACAGATGTTCTTAAGAACAAAGACTTATTATTTGTACTTATCTCTTGTTACTTTTTGACTTTTTAAATATACAAAGTTATTCATATATATACCGCTATTCATATACTAAGTGAGGGCTCACTTCGCTGAGGAGGAATTTAATTATGGAAGCTTCATTGTATGTATACCTATGCCTACTCATACTTAATGATTTATTGAAAAAATAAATAAAATACTTTAAAAAAATTGTAAAAAGAATTCCTTATTCTAATTTACAATATTACACGTATTCTTTATTAAATTGTACGTCATCAATCTTTCCCTTTTCCACTCTAAAGATTGGACAAAGACAGATATACATAGTAGTAATCTTAAATGCATTTCGTCCCTCCATTCGATCTTAAAGCTATTTCCTTCTAATATTGGACTCGATTTTGTAAAAAAGTGTCTAAGCTAACATTTTAAACTTAAATATTATACAAAATTTAACTAAATTAGAAGTATTTTCCCGTGTCTTTGTTTGCATTAACTTTTTTAACTAAGCTTGGAGAGAAATAAAAAATATATATCAACGTAAAGTATGTCTAAGTCGCTACACAGTCATTCACATACATACTTACTTATTCATTTATTTATATACACTCACTCACTCAGTCCTAATATATTAACATAACCAATTTTTTACTAAGTGCATATGGATGTATATACGGTACATATGGCTGTACAATGACTGGACCGATTTTGACGAGACTTTCACTGGGAGATAGCTGATCTAACCAGGAGTAACTTAGGCTACTTAACATCTCGCTACGACCCATAGGAGCGGAGCAACACGCGAACGAAGTCGCACGGGTCTAGTATCTAATAAAGCTCCGTTTGACAACTAACTCAAGTCTATCGGAACAGAGGTTATATACAGTCTTGGAATAAAATAAAAGGTACCCGCGAATATAAAGTTATCAACAGTGTTGCTAACTCACTCAACTTTTAAAGTTTCTGTGAGCTTTCATTCAAATCCGAAGTATCATACATCCAAACATACAGACCTTTATAAGTATAATAATGATTTTATACTTATTATATATTATTTCTTACATAAGGTCGTAAGCCCGAGGGTTGCGAATCGCTATTGGACAGGTCCTTCCGTTTAGTGTTGTGTTACACCACATCGATATCGTTGACGTAACTCGATATGCAACTTGCGTAATATTGATTGCGGATGTCGAGGCTAACTAGTCCTAGATCCAGGAAACCTAATGGACTGCAAAACCTGTTAACTGCTACAATATCTCAGGTGGAAACCACGAAATTTGCAAATACACAGCATCCGCTACTTTAATAATTATATCCAAAAAAATATATATCGGAGAATAGTAAAAGACTATCGAAAAATCTAATCGTCATCGGTATCTATGGCGCTGGAGTAGGGTAGGAGTCAGTTCCGTTGTTTCTACAGTCTCGACCCTTTATATGCCATCGACAGTCTGACTGAAGTCTTAGTTGTGCGCGGTCTCTGAAGAAGTGAAGTAGTCTCTAGATAGTGCTAGTGAAGTGTTAAGTGCAGTGTTGTGTTACTGCTTAGGAGTGCTGTCCGATCAAGGTCTAGATGCCACTTCTTGTGTTAGGTTAGGTTTATGTGAGATTAACCTTAGGTTTAAACAGAGAGCCTGAGCAGTGGAGGCGAGTGTCGTGATCACTTAAAGGAATTCCTTAAGCCTACACCTTGGTCACAAGTCCAAGGAACTGCTTAGGTTTCTCTCGTAATTGTTAGAGGTCATATTTGATCATTGATCGGTTCAGTAGAAGTATCTACGTTGCGTTTACCCAATATTCCATTTAATACCATCACCCCCTGTTAGTGTTTTCCAATATTCCCCTCATCTTCCTTCACACCATTTAAAATCCCCGACATATATAAAACGGAAAACCGAGTAACCTATAGTAAACACTTACTCCAAACAACAGTAATGGAGACCCCAGCATCACGACATCACATCACAGCACAGCGAATATAAAGTTATCAACGGTTCCAGAAGGATAACTAGTCGTTTCAGGACCAAAATCCAAATGTTTTTATCGTGACAATATAAAATTACTTATTAAATTTCATCAACAATCTATGTTGGCTACACTTTTTGTATGTTTTGATTGTTGGTAGTTCTTATAGATTTTTATTAGGAACACCCCACCACCTCGATAGTATATAACTACTGTCCCAATCGATTTGACGCCAGTCGTCTATTTTATCTCGTCGAGTTAACATCACCTTGGTGGTATGATTTAGTGTTGTGGAGAGGAGGAAGAGTATGTAAGGGCTTTAGAAACTTTTACTGACTTAAAAATATTTATATATTTGAATCCTTAATAAAATAGAAAATAAAAATGATGAAAAACTTTAATTTTGTGATCTTTTGACTTGACCTTCTAGGATTAACTCATTTTAAAATTAACCTTTTTCTCACTTATAGATATTATTTTTGGTATAATCTTCCTTAAAACTCTAAAATAATATTGAGAATATTTATAGATTTATTTTTAATTTTTTCTTAGACTGACTGTGACCGTCAACACGTAACATGAAGATATTTCTTAAAACTGAATTTAGGGCACAAGTCCCAGGCACAATTTAATACAAATAGTTACTTGAAATGTTTGAGCAAGTAGATCGACTGAGCTTATGAGTCAACGTAATACTTTGATGACGAGAGCTTTAAGAAGAATACAAGAATTTGTAATTTCTCAAGAATTTCAAAATGGAGCAAAAACCCAATATGGTAAAGAAATATGTTGATTAGAAGGTACAAATGTAATAAAACGGAATTCCATAATAAAACGTGTATATTGAATTAACTTCAAAATCATTTACTTCAAGTGTATTAATTATTTATAGGGAGATGTTGAATTTTAACTTGGCAACACAGGCGTACTTAAGGTCTGGTCGTTATAGTGGAAAGATGAAGGAGTACTTTTGAATTATATAAAGGATGATTTCCACGTAAGAAAGTTTACTTATTTTTTGGAACTCGTGTGACTTCGAAAAAGAAGTGTTAAATATTAAGGTCCGGGGGTAGGCAGTGGAGGAGAGTGTTTAATTGAGCCTTTAGTCGATAAATTACAGTTCGCATGGCATAGAAGATAGGAGATATTTTCTCAAAATTTAAATTACTAACTGAATTAATGAATAAGTGAGTAAAAGCCTGATTAACTGCTGAGTAGACGAGTGAGTGGGTGTTTGAGTGAATTGTTACCTCAGTGTGTTAGTGAAAAAAAATTGTCTTTCGTTAGAGAAGTATCTACATATAGTCAAGCTCTGTCTACAGTCAACAAGTGGGATAAAAATAAATTATAAACAGTTCTATACCAAACAAACTTGTTTGTATATTTATTCGCTTACCACAGGTTTTAATAATAATTCACTAACATTATTATTTTCCTTTAAAACATCATTTTCCTATTGACGGTTTGTCTCTTATTAATTATTACAAAAGTTAGCAATACTGTTGTTTTTGTTTTACTTCAAGTATAATGTCTTGACAATATATAACCAATATCTCGATCTGAGGTCAAGAGCATACTTAATCCCGCTCTTGGGTCACAAGGACAGGTACTTCCTGTTTACATGTTTCTCTACATGTTATCGCTCTTGTAGTTACAATATTATTGTTCATCTTATTTCGTACTTAATATTATGAATGTAAAAGTTTGTATGTTATTTATTTAAATTTAGCAAACAGATACTCTATAAAGTACATTAAACATAAGCTACTTTTTATCCCGAGTTCCTGTGGGATACAAGAGATGTGTTTACACAAAAATGTAAACGGATTTAAATGAATTTCAATACTATCTTTATTTACTTTTTATACCTGAAGAGTAAGTTAGTAAGTCTTTCAGTAGTTCCAGTATGTCGGGTAGTTGAAATAATAGATATAATTTATCTTTTTGGTATATAAATAAATGCACAAAGAAAGCGCTTTCCTGTACGGAGTGTACGGTGCATGCGGAAAGTAAACAGAGGCGATCGATGCGGCGGCAAACACGGCGGTCGCCATGGCGACGGAGCCCCGGGATAGGGGGACTATGCTTCTGTTGTATAGGGAAAATAAACAGAAATTTTATTATTCTTTTTCATGGTAATAACTTATTTGTACTACATACATATTTACCTATTTTATATCTATACAAAATCGTAGAATTTGATTTGAATGAAATTTGGTACACGAAATAAGCAACGTTTTCGTAGAATAAAAGTGTAGGGACATTAAAGCTGAAGCCAAAATATTTATACCCTTATACGTAAATTAAAATACACTATTACGCAGACCAAGTCACGAAGTACGATATATAAGCATCTACAGTGGAGTGGAGAGGTCGGCAAGTTGAATATATATAATAAAGTACATGCTACCCGCTACTATGTGAGTGGCTTCTATCGCTACCGATCTTCACGGAATTACTTGTTAGGCTAGACTGCTATACAGATAGATCATACATACATCTAAATTTTCGTCGGAGTAGAACTGTATATGAATGATTTTTTTTATGTAAACAGTTTAAGCTACAGAAACATTGACATACAAATATTAAACAGAAAAACTATACACATGATAACAAAACTAAGCTATTTGGCCTTTAGCTTTTGTTTCTAAAAATATAAAGATATTGTAAACAAAGGACGTTTTTTGTGCATACTGATAAAACTTTCAAGAATTTGAATAAAAACATTTGTAATCAAGTCACTAAGGTTATGCACAACACTAATTATCTTTCTCTTGATAACAATTTCTTACAATTTAAAGCATGTGGTTATAAGCGCCATCTAGTTAGATATATTTATTTATGTAAATATGCATGTTTTGTGTGTTGGAAATTAATGCTCTAACTGATTAGCCGACTGTCATTAAAGATCTCGTCAAAGCGCTCGATAGAAGCAAGTCGCCAATAACTTCTGATTTTGATTTAATTTTAACACTTTTTATATCAATTGTTTGGTTAGTTGTTTCTGTAGTTTAATATTAAGTACACCTATATTTACTCTTAATCGATCTGAGGCAGTCATTCAAGTGACATCATTTAGTTAACGTGATCTGATGTAGTAAATATATAGACTTCTTAAGCCTGCGTTTTGTGTTTTGAGCCAAAAATGACCTTACTGTTTTGTTTCTGCTGCAATACGCATTATAAAGTATAAAAACCATACAATAAATTTCTCGAATAACTAAGGTACAAGTATGGCGAGATAGAAAAAGAAAATTTTGCCTTAATTTTGTGCAATACTTCGAAGAAAAACCTAAAAACTAGGTTCAGGGTTATGACAAAATAACAAAGTAAAATACAAAATATAATTTAACACTATTAAATCGTGAGTTTATTTAACTAGTTACAAGTTTGGCGCTTTAAATATTTCAAGAATAGCTCAAAAAAATAGTAAAAATTCGTCAAAATTCACGGAGAAATTCGCCATACATTTTTTCTATGGATGCGTAGCGCCGAATAAATATGAGTTTCTTTGTTACGTTGTTACCATAAACCAATTCCAAGGCATTGCTCGGCTTCCCTATCAAAGTGTATGATATTATTATATTATGCGAATTTCTGTAGATTAATATTATTCCTCATACAATGTAATTGTGCTCGTTTTTTTTTTACAAAAAATAATTCTGTCCTTGGACTTATTTGGGCTTGGAGTCCCTACTCGAAGGGCGCTGCCCCTGTTGTGACGCTATTCAATACTGGTGCTTGGTTATAGCGTTATACTGTTTAATCGTGGAATTAATAATCTGCCATTTTTATATAATCAACACAATATTTCTTGTCATATAAAATTACGGAAAACTTTACATTTGTTTTACACAAATATTTCCTTATTTTCATCTTTCTATATAAACGATACACATAAATAAATTAAAAAATATGTATCTTTATTGTTATCGATTATAGGAAATCTATACATTCCTCCTCAAATAAAAATTGATTTTTATTTGGCTTCATGAGTTTATAATGGCTTTTAGCGCGATCTTGTGGGATAAGGGTTTCAGTTTCCTTGAATCTTCATTTTCCGGTTTCGTACTTGGTAAATCTGTCTACTCATACTAATATATAAAGCTGAAGAGTCTGTTTGTTTGCTTGAACGCGCTAATCTCAGGATGTACTAGTCCGATTTGAAAAATTCTTTCAGTGTCAGATGGGCTATTTATCGAGGAAGGCTATAGGCTATATACCATCAGGCTACGACCAATAAGAGCGGAGGTATACGCGGACGAAGTCGCGCGGGTCGACTAGTCTATATAATTCTGACAAATTGAGAGTATGAGTAGGTTTCTTTATAGCTGTGACTAGCTATAGATATCAGTGAAAAGACTTCTCTCTTTTAAAAATTATACAAATTACCTAGATTTATTAGTTTATGTTATTCAACCAGTTGCTAAACTATATGTTATATTTATGGGAGCTATACTGCACAGTAATACGCAAAAGACAATAATTTTTTTTTTTCTTCCTCGAAATAAGTTTATTCGCAGAAATGGAAAATGTCACATAATAGAATAATAGAAATATGAGTCAATTTAAAGACACGATCTTTGAGACAAAAGTCTTAGCTGCGATTTGATACGGCTGAAGACTTAAGTCCAAAAATTGGAAGTTAACGTCAAGTTAACTTTCAAATACATTCATAACATAATAACATTCATTTACAAAAAAAAATTAAATTTGATTAAAACTAAAAGTATACAATTGATAATAAAAACTAAACATAAAATTAAGCCTTATGATATAAAAACATTTTTCTTTTAAATCAACTTAATTTGACAAACTAATAAAAAGAATATAAAGACTAGAAACCTAAGCTAAGAAAAATGAATATATAACTAGAGATTCACACTAAGGAGAGGGAATATACAAACTAAGGACTTAAACTAGATAATCGATAAGTTGTCTAATCCGATGTTTATTTACAAGTCAGTCCGCGAATAATCATGTCTTATTGAATTCTTTTATAAGATTACTAGCAGTATGGATCACATACTACTAGTATTCCCTTTACCCCTCCTAGTAAGCTAATAAATAGCTTGTGTCAGGAGTGGGTCACGCCAGTAGTCCAATATCCGGGATTTGAACCCACGACTTGTTGATCGTGAATCCAACGCCCGAACCACTGAGCTACTGACGCTTCTCCGAATATTCACTTTAGACTCACAAAATCTTTTACAATGAAATCCCAGCATCAAGACAACTGGCTCAAGTCTATCGAAACAGAGATTATATACAGTCTTGGAATAAAATAATAGACACTAGAATATAAAGTTTTAAACGGTGTTGCTAACCTATACTAGTTATAGGTTTTTAAATGACTAGAATACTAATGCTTAAGTATTATAAAATATAATATGAAAGTAGATCTCAATGCAATCTAATACGAGAATGAAAAATTGCAGGAACTTTTTAGTTGATTGTCATAGTTTAAAAGCTTCATTAATATACTAGCAACTATTTAGTTAACACTGCGGAACTTTAACATAGAAGTATTATGTACTAGTCTACCCGACCCGGATTTGTCCTGGGGCCACATATTTTGCTATATTTATACATAATATGAGTAACTCTCAAAGGCTTAGACGGTGACACAGCTCGTCATGTACTTCATCCCCTATTTCAACCTCTTTAAGCACTTTTTTCTAGATCAAAATTAACCTATATCCTTTCTCAAGCTCTAATCTATCAATGTACCAAATTTCATCAAAATCAGTATAGTAGTTTAAGCGTGAAAGCTCAACAAACAAATAAAGTTACTGTCTCATCTATATTTACATATATAAAAGGAGAAGCTGACTGACTGACATATCAACGCAGGGCCTAAACTATAAGGGTTAGAGACTTAAAATTTTGCACAGGGGTCCCTTTTATAACGTAGGGAAGCACTAAGAAAGGAATTTTTTAAATTCACCCCTTAAGGGGGTAAAATGGGGGTGCAAAGTTAGTATGAAACTTTGCCGTTTTTGAAGTTATTCAAATGAAATTCAATATGAAGGTTCTTCATTGAAAGTCATGAAACACGTGTAAAATATTTTTTCGAAAATCGTCCTTTAAGGGGGTAAAAGGGAAATCAAAGTTAGTATGACTACCTCATAAAATTATTAAATACGTGTACAGACGATCTACTGTAGTCTAATATAACTACCTAAATATCGCTAACGAAGTTGCGGGTAAAAGCTAGTTTATAATATTAGTTATTCTTAGCTTATGACAAGTATTATAGTGAATACGGCACAAAGAAATCATCAAATTTCAATTAGATATCTTAGGCATTACAATAATATATATTCACAAATATTTCCATGAAAATAACAAGTTAATAAGCATTATTACGTAAACGAACACAAGAGGATTATAGGCTAATATGGCGGTTGTCATGGAAACCATCCGAGCTTTAATGATGTAATAAATATAGCGACGAGTTCATGGTAACGTATGGGTATTCAATAAATCTTTTAGAGCTTTGATTTATTGATTATGAAAATGAGTTTATTTTCGTGACATTTTAATATGAGATGTTTAGGATTGAAATCTTTGAAGAGCAGAATAAGCATTGAATAAAGACTAGATGTTTCCGATATATCGAATATAAACATCGATGTTTCCGATACATTGAATAAAAACGTCGCAGACTTTCTATGTATTAAAAATATCCAGGTTTGCGATGAAAACATTGATGTTTCTGGTACATGGAATATAAACTTGCATAACACGATAATTATAGAATTCTATACTATTTTAAAGAGGTAAAGTTTGTCAGGTTGTAGTAGATTATCTCTGGATCTACTGAACCGATTTTGAAAATTCTTTTACCAATAGAAAGCCACATTATTTGTGAGTGTCATAGGCTATACATTAACACGAAAAATGAAAAGACTTCTTCGTGGTACTTGGATTATTATTCTTTATTAGACAGCAGTGATGGCCCAGTGGTTGAGACTTCAAGTCTTCCTCGGGAGGTCCCGAGTTCGATCCTGGGCACATCGACGACTTCTCTGAGTTATGTGTGTTTAAAGCTATTAAATATCACTTACTTTAGCGGTGAAGGAAAACATCGTGAGGAAACCTGCACTCCTGAGAGTTCTCTAAAAGTTCTCAAAGGTGTGTGAAGTCTG
Source organism: Limenitis camilla (assembly GCA_905147385.1). Classification (NCBI taxonomy): domain Eukaryota; kingdom Metazoa; phylum Arthropoda; class Insecta; order Lepidoptera; family Nymphalidae; genus Limenitis; species Limenitis camilla. The sequence goes on along the minus strand of LR990246.1, from coordinate 10,173,142 downwards.
CCAACCCGCTCTGGGCCAGCGTGGTGGACTATGGCCTAATACCCTCCTCATTCTGAGGAGGAGACCCGGCTCAGCAGTGGGCCATTGAAGGGTCGTGATGATAATAAATAGAAACAAAACCATTATAAGGTTTTATGAATCGTTCCTAAATAATTTAGTTGATTATTTATGAACTCATAGACATAACATCGAATGTTATCGATGCATCGGATTGATGCGATGCATTTATTAGCAAAGTACGATGTTTTCAATACATCGCGATGTATAATGTATATCATGCTCATCTAGTTAATTTCAGAACATACCTTAGTAGGCAGGGAAGCGAAGATGTTTCATTCTTTTATAAAAAATACTTACAAAACGTCCTTCCAAGTCATACTAAAGAAGCTGGCCATTACTTACCTGAAACAAGAAAAGATAACTTTAATATTGTCTTTCAAGAGTCGTTAAAGTCGATTTTCCTTGCAAACTGTTGTAAAAACACATATAATCATTTTCATTATAATCAAAAAATTACGCAGATTTTGGATTTAATGATTTTTTTTTATAATTAAAATTTAGGCCTTGATGGAATTGTTAATTAAAATTGTGACTGCTCATCACGAAGTAATAAAAATAAAAAAGGGCTATAATTTTGGCAGGGCAAAAACCTTAACGGCTAAAATTAAATTTCCTGTAGGTATAGAAATTTGAATTATCCGTATCTTTATTTAATCCGTAATACAAAGATTTTGGAATGAGATCAGTTGTTGATTTTGGCCGTCAGACTCCGCTCCTAACCCAAACTTTTGTTTCAGATTCGATCATAGAAACAATTTTCATCACTAATCAACACAGCCCTAAGAGGCTAAGATTTATAATTGGATAGATAGAGTTGCCATTGGAATTAAAAAAAACCCACGAGTAATTTTTTAAATTGATTTTCTCGCAAGTTTCCGTTAGTATAGAAAAACGTAGTTACATAACTCTTAACCATCGGTTATATTTAACAAAAGCTTTGTTTCCCTCACAATGAGCCTTTTCATGGGATTTCACATTAATTTCTATGGGAGTTGGACACCGTTTGATTATCCCAGTGATAAAATGCTTAAGTTTTGGCTTAAATTAATGTTTGAGTATTCTATCAGACTTTTATGGGAACAAACGATATCGCTTAAAATATACATATAAAATATTTGTCTCGTTGTTAGATATTTAAACGAATTCTCTGGATCTACTAAACCGATTTTGAAATTTCTTTTACCAATTGAAAGCCACATTATTTGTGATGTCATAAGATATATATATATCCAAAAAATGAAGATGTTTTCTGAAAAAAATAATAATAATAAAAATGTACAAAAAATCTTAACAAATTACCTATAAATCTATGAAAACTAGATAGTTTTCGAGTTTATCAGGAGCAGTCAAACAGACGGCATGGAACTTTGATTTATAATGGTTTTTTTTTAATCGTGACGAGGCTGCGACTGGCCTGAATCTCATCTGATGGTAAGTGAAGATGACGCCGAAGATGGAGCTCGAGTATAATATAATGAAACATGCTTGACTATAATTACATGAAATAGTACGTTATCAATATCTCAAAGGCATAAAGAAGGAAGCTAATACCCCACTCTGTCATCCACCTTGAGAGATAATTGAATAAAATCCATTTCATCGCAAGGGGATGTCAAATTACGCTGTATTATGGTGTAAGGGTGTCAGAGATTGCGAAGTGGATAGTCTGTAGGTATTTTTATAGTTTTATCTCTCGTATTTTACTTTACTAACGTATTATTTGCTTTGTACAAAAGCAAAATTTTGAAAAATGAAAGACTGAAAAATTTATCTGAGACATGACTAACTTGGATATCTACCATAAAATAATGTGATTCATATTTATAAAAAAAACCTTAACCCTTAATCACTATTTTTGAATGCCATACAGTTACCTATAGTAATAAGATATAATAAAAAAAAATCGCCATTTATTGTGGGTAGGAGTAGATCACTAGTTCTCAAAAGGTTGCTTTGTTTCACACGATGAACATTTAAAAGGGTTAAATATCACTTGCTTTAACTTTTAAGGATAACGTAGGAAGGGAACCCGCACTCTTGAGAGTTCTTTAAAGTCCTCAAATGTGTGTGAAGTCTTACAACCCGCATTTGGACAGAGTTGTGGACTATGGTCTAAAACCCTCCTCAATCTGAGGAGACCCGGCTCAGCAACGTGTCAATGATATCTAAATCATTTGGGGTGCAATAAAATTCTATTGAACAAGACAAAGAGAGTGAAGAAATGCCAGAAATGTTACTTAAAATCTAAATAAACATATGTTTTTCTCAATAAGATTTCAAGTGTCAATAACCTGATGAAACACAACATAATATAATAATATGAAGTACATGACGTACTGTTTATAACACTTTTAGTTTGTTTTCCTTGTTAACATTCCATGAATTTTAATTTGTAGAGGACATTGATATGTAATACAGCGGAAATGTACATTTATGACAACAATTGTTTTTCTAAAGTTATGCGTCTCAAATTAAAAAAAAAGTAATAATTTGAATAGGTAAAGAAGTATATGGGTCAATCAACTTCTTTTTGTCCGATGGTAACATCCGTGTGAAGCTGGCCCCCCACTGTCAAAATTCCGATTATATTTCAAAGTTCTGACATCCTTTTGTATAGTTCTATAGTTCTTGATAACTTTTAGAAATAGTTCCGGCGTTTAAATACACTAAAAATCGATTTTTCAAAATCAGGGGCTAAGTTCACGTTGCCCCCCACTTTTCGAAAAATGAACTTTTTTCAGAGTACTGGGTAGATTTAGCACAGTTCTCCAAAAAATTAGAACCAAAAAAAATTTTTCAAAAAAAAGTGTTAGCCCCCCACCATATAGAAAATCAAATTTTTCTTTCATATTCTTGTACTTCCAAAAGAGTTCTAGAGTTCTACAAGAAAACAATTTCGAAAAAATTGAATATCTACTAAAAAGTTACAATATTTTGAAAATCCAAAAATTTCTAAGAATTTTTTTTTTTTTTTTATTCCTGACGGGATTGCGATTGGCCTAAATCTTACCTGATGTTAAGTGAAGATTAGGCCGAAGATGGAGCTCGCTTTCCCGTAAATAGCCTATTCACTCTCTTCTTAAAGATTCCCAAGTTGTATGTTTGAGGAAACACAGACGAGGGGAGAGAATTCCAATCCTTAGCTGTGCGCATGAGGAAGGAAGCTGCAAAGCGCTTCGTGCGAACTGGTGGTATGTTAACAACACAAGGGTGGAAACCCTCACCCCGCCTAGTGGTCCGATGACGAAATGGTGATGGAGGAACTAAATCGTGAAGTTCCGCAGCACACTCTCCAAAAGGTATCCGGCTTTTCGAAAGAGTTCCACGAGCTCTGATCGGAGTTTTGTTAGCCCCCCGGATAGTTCCATAAAAAACACAACATTTTTCAATAAACTCAAAAATCTAAAATCTACACGCCGGAACTATTTCTAAAAGTTATCAAGCACTATAGAACTATACAAAAGGATGTCAAAACTTTGAAAAAAAAATCGGAATTTTGACAGTGGGGGGCCAGCGTCACATGCATGACACACACTTGAACCTAAATTTAACAGAAAATGTTTTTACGATAATCATCCTCTAAGAGGGTAAAATGAGGAAAAACCTTTCAATACTATAACCAGAGTACATTCAGACGGTTTAGCCATAACGTTATACATTGCTCTCAGAGTAAGATATTTATAGTACATTCGGTGTAGGCATAGCGACGTGTACGCTTGTACGTGACACGGCCGTAATGTAATCGAGACTCCCAAACGTAATTACTGCGACGTAGTGATTGAAATGAGTTAGGTGAGATTGTACTTGAGCGTTTAATAAACGCTTGAAAAACGTTGGTACAAACAACAAACCCGATTTATCCTACGATCGATTTACAAATTGGCAACATTTTTTACTTATTTATCCGTAAAATCGGTTTAAAATCAGAAAATTAGTAGTTATAGCTTGTACCAGGACACGACTAGACAAAGACAAGGTGATGATGAAGATTCCTTCATGAATTAAATAGTCCAACTATTGTAGTTATGTCACTATAACTACTTTTTTACATTTTAAAAGTTGATAGAAATACCTCTAAAAATATGACCATGTTTTCCATACCTTTGTATCAATAATTGTCTAAATAAAATATTTTGTATTCAAGACAGTTTCAATACCTGTTGATTACTTTTAGAATTATTGAAATCGGATATTCCATTCAAAAGATATTACGAAATAAAAAATATCAATATAAACAAAAAATCACGAGACGCGACGGGCCAGTGTAGTTCCACGCAGCGAGAGCCAAAATGTTTTTAAAAAAAATTTCCACCCGTGCGAAGCCGCGATGGGCCATTAGTAATAAATAATTTAATTAATAACAACTATTATAATGACTATTTTTATTTATCTAATCACAAAGGAAAACAAACAGTGACCTATTTAATATTTTAATTAATAATAAATATAAAGTTTAGATATCTATATTCATAAAATAAGATATATCCTGTTGAGTGTAGTGTAAAATGAGATTTTACTACAAATGTGTATTTTTCTACAAGTTTTATTAAATGCTGGTTATCACAACGGGAGTCCTGGGGAAGTGTAACACCACACTATATTATAGATTAAACGCTTTAATATCGTCAAGTTTGTAAGCGACCTAAACACGAAATAACGTTAAACTGTCTTCACTACACTGTCCCGAGGGTAGTCCCTAATCATTTTAGCTGTACATGCATATTACACATTTTCATTTTACATTTAATTTATTAGGAAAGGTACCCATTAAATAAGTTTTAAAATAAAAATTGTATAAATTAGAATATCACTACATAGTATGAAACAAAGTAGCCTCCCGCTATCTGTCTGTCTCTATGTATGTTTAGATCATTAAAACTACGCAACGGATTTTGGTATACTAATAAGCATTGAAACCTTTTAATGACTTTTTTTATGGACAATAGATAAGCGCTTGGCTACAATCACACCTGATGAAAAGTGATGATAAAGCCTAAGATGTAGCATGTTTATCTAGTTCTAGAAGATGCCTGTTCACTCTACTTTTAAAGATATCCAAATTGTATGAGTTCGGAAATACTGATGCCGGTAAGGAGTTTCACTCTAGAATCGTCGTCTTTATCAAAAAAGATTAATGAAGGGAACGAGTTTTCTTGATTGTGGAACTTATTCAAAATTACTTCAATTTTATTTCGACAAAATACATTTTATATATAAAAAATGTAAAAAATCAATAAATTAAATTTTTCGCTGCTTGGTACGCATTTGTCCCTTTGGTCGTCAAACGGTCAAATATAATTTTGTAATAAAGTCAAGAAAGTAAATTACGGTCTTTTCCTAATAATAAAATAGGTTATTTCCTTAATACTCTAACACATTTAAATAAGTATTTAAGTAACGACGACCTTGATACCAAGTAAAGTATTATCAAGATCTTAACGACAAATGTTCAAGTAGCAACAATGGCGGTAACATTTGCTAAACATGAAACCTAACTTATACTTAACATTCAACTTTGCTTTTTAAATTATTTAATTATCTTTATTTATTTTATTAAGTGCAAATTATTAACTTAATAAAATCATTTTTTTAAATTATTTATTAATTTGATATACTTGAAAACTTTCGAGTAATTTTTATGTTCTTAAAATTTGTGAACTTTTGAATGTTCAAAAAGCTACCTATAATAAAAAAAAATAAAAATATCGATACATAAATTATTACTTATAAATTTCGAGTTATTTAATTCTAAATTCGAACCGAATAAATTCGAAAATTTTCTAGAAATCCTTATGTTTTTTGGTTCAAATTATTAAAAACTTAACTTTAAAGACAGTGTTACCAACTCTCAAAAATATTTTACTCTAAAACTTAAGTCGAAAACCCCTAAATTCATAATAATTACTTGAAAATCTCACTAAAATAGCTTTTTTTTAAATATAGGTCAAGAAATAAATAATTTTATCCCCAAAAAAGCTTTTGGTGTTTTTCCCTTTGGTGTGATTAATTCGAATACATACCTCTACATATTCTCATTTAAAAAATAATATTCTAATTTTTTATTTATTTTATTAAATATATTTATATAATATTCAATTGAAGATAATATTTTTTTGTCAACAAAATTATTGCTGTACTAAGATGTTCGCGTGACCTCATTAAAAATATTTTGCTTTAGCTGCAATGATTTTAATACCGAAGTAAAATTAAATTAAAATTAAGATAATTTCTAGAAATATATTTTTAATTGATTGCACCTATATGGAGACATCGTGACACCATTTTGAAAATAACTCGACACTTTTTAATTAGAAAATATATTGACAAATATTTTAAACTGATTAATTTGCTAGTAACACTGATAGTGTTTGATAATTAGTATTCTTTATATATTTTTTTTTGAGAATAACCTCCACCAACTCGATAGTTTTCAAGATCTTTTTTAATTTAATGACTTCATTATGAATTACTCTGAAACTGGTTACTTTGCTAGCAACACTGTTCATATTGTTTTTTTTATGGTAGAAAAGGTGCAAACGAGCAGATAGTCCACCTGATGGTAAGTGGCCACCATCGCCCATGGACATCGGCAAAACAATAGATACCCTCTTGTTTTGTCGATGCGTTGCATCCTCAAAATAGAGTGGGGGGGGAGTGAAAAAGAAAAAATGCTGTGGTCTCAACGGACCCTGAGCTAGATCCCAGAGTCCACTAGATCCACAGCATTAATGGGATGGGAGTGGGAGGGGGTAAGTCTGGCCCACATGCGGCTCGATCGGAACGCGTCTATGACACTTGGCGGTCGGATTCGCATGCTGGTGGTTATTATATAGTGTATAGTATTGGCTAATATTCTTAATTTTTTTGGGAATCTCCACCAATTTGACAGTTTTCAAGTTCTTTTATATTGACTTCACTATGAAATATAAATTAGTGAAATAGCCTTGTAAACCTATACCTGGGTCTCAAGTCCCAGTTATCGTCTTTCATACATTATTCAGTAATCTTACTTGTTAAGGTCTTTTTTTCATTCGTTTTGTTACGTTTTTAATGACTTATGTACACATAGATATTCCACTTAGAAAATTATTAGTGATGCCGAAAGTTATCTAATATGTACTTTGAGCCAATGGAATAAGGTCCAAAATAGATGTTTAACAACAGTAACAAATGTAAATGTCAGAAATAGGTAATGCTAGGCACCTGTGGCGAACCGTTGAACGCTTCCCTACAGTTTTTGCCGTAAAATATGACCTCTCTTGTGAACTTAATATAGAAGTTTATGGATCCTTAACATGGAACGTGATCTGAAACTAAGTAAATGCTCTGTTTTGGCTGAAATATGGGAGGAGGAGGGGTTGATTATAATTTCTTATTAGCACGCCAGTGTGGGTGGAAATAAGATATATGATGAATTTGTTTTTACGTGTAGTGTATGTATATACAGCAGTGATGGCCCAGTAGTTGAGACTTCAATGTCTTACTCGGGAGATCCGAGTTCGATCCAGGGCACACACCTCAGACATTTCTGAGTTTCTGAGAGTTTTAATTAAATATCACTTGCTTTAACAAAACATCGTGAGGAAACCTCCACTCCTGAGAGTTGCCTAAAGTTCTCAAAGGAGTGTGAAGACTGCCATCCCGCTCTGGGCCAGCGTGGTGGACTATGGCCTAATACCCTCCTCATTCTGAGGAGGAGTCCCGGCTCAGCAGTGGGCCATTGACCTGAATATTAATCATGCACACTAAGTTAGTTAAGTAAAGTGGAGGTGTTTGTAGTCTGTCTAATAGTGTGCGAGCCTATAATAATTCCATGTTTTGCCAAGCCTGTGTCTGAAGCTTGACACTCAGGAGCAAATTTACTGACTAATATCCAAGATTTATTTAAGACAGTTATAATATCAGACTAACGTGTTCCTCAATAAAAATACCTTAGAGTTGTGCTTCACTATAAAAAATAGTTTATTTAATTCCATGTATGCTCTGAATCTGAATTTTACACACATTTTTCTTGTTATTTTAAAGCCCATTTAGTGAAGACAGTTCCTTCACTTGTTTTAATATTTCAATAGTTCAAATTCATCACAGAATTCGATACAGTCTTCCATATTTCAGAACGTCAAACATTAACGCCCGTGTGCCGTGCTAATATACACCTTGAATATTTATAATAATTAAGGCGTGTTTGCTCTGAAGTCTGAACTACGGGACGAATTCATTTGAATTTTACGCTCCAGGAATTTCAAATTCATCTGGGTTGCTCTGTCTATATATTAATACATTTTGTTAATGAAGCGGCAAAAATATATGCATGTACCCGAGGGAATTGTTAAAGTAAATCTCTCTAATAGAGATGTAAGTCTCTGGTCTCGATTACTTTTGCCGCAATAGATAGAAAATCTTTAAAAAAACTGATTTAATTTTTTTTGAAGCGAGGACGGGTAGCAAATTTCTATTAAATATTTAAAAACATTATTATATGTTTAATAGCGAATGTTTATACCTAACTAGCTTCTACCCCCATTAGGGAAGACATTCGCAAAAATATTTTACACGTGTCTCATGACTTTCAATGAAAAACCTTAATATTGAAATTCATTTGAATAACTTCAATAACGGCAAAATTTTCATACTAATTTTGCACCCCCTTTATCCCCTCTTATGGGGTGAATTTTCAAAAATCCTTTCTTAGTGCTCACCTACGTTATAGAAGCGAAGCGCCCCCGTGCAAAATTTCAAGTTTCCAACCCTTATAGTTCAGACCTTGCGTTGATATGACAGTCATTAAGTTGGCTTCTAAGTCAAAATTGGATCCCCTATTTCCCTTGGTTACCTCATCTCACATGAACGGCTGGACCGATTTCGCTGAATTTGTTTTGTTGTGTTCGATTTTGTCAGGAGAAGGTTCTTATGTAAGTCAAAATTTAAAAAGTTGCGCGGAAAATTGGACTTTTTTTTAATATAACGTTTATAGCGTTTAACATAACTGTCACTCATGGAAATTAAATGAATGTATGAAGCAATCTGTTTGTCTGTTACACAATATGTAGATAGTATTGATACATCAATAGAATCCAGAGTGCAGTACAAAATAACTAGGAATCACCTCCCCAGCCCACAAAGCTCCGGTTTAACGAAGATCAATTTTCGTGTGAATCTCGGAATTTGTGAATTTCAGCCGAAATTGCTGTTTCCTACGAGTGTTGTGTTGTGTTCATGTTCAAACCTTTTAACTGGGAATTGGGGATTAAATTCAGCTTTGTATACAGATTCAGATAAAATCTCTCTCTATACACATTTTATGGACTGGATTTTGGATTTAAATCGCTTGTTTATCACGCAGAATGAACGTTTAAAAGTTTTCGCTTATCTAGCTTACCTAAGGGAAAGAATATTTGATTAAATTTTAGTGGTTTTATTTGATTTTTATTTATTTATCATATCAATAAGTGAAAATTTTTTTAACAAATCATACTAACTTACTCTTGTTTATCCTTCTTAGGGCTTTAATTCATAAGGATAAACTAATTTTAAAATTAGATATTTGTATTATAAAAAGTGTATATTTCAGTCATTAGATTTAAAACTAGGAAGATATCAATCATCAAGATAAGTATAGAAAAATTTTGTACTATATTAAAATCGTAAAGATAGAATGTGGGTTGATTACTCAAAAAGTACTGAACGAATATCCATGCAATTTTGACCAATTGATAGAGTGATTCATGAGGAAATTTTTGATGTATAATTTATTAATTTCTTCCGTAAATTATTTGAAATATGACAATAATTGTTGAGAAGTGCTACCTAATACCTTTGTGAGATATAACAAAACAATGTATAGTGTAAACATAATATGATCTACTACTAATGTGAAGCCGCGGTAGGTTGCTAGTTGCATATATAAATGACTCAGCGAAGGAAGGCCGTTTTGATAGTAAAATATAATGTGGACGTTAGTTCCAGCTCTAACCGCTCCGGAAACGACCAATGACAGCGCTTTCCGAATTAATATCCGACTCTACCTATACTAATGTGTTGATCGTTGACTATTATTTAGTTATTTACTTATTAGTCACTAAGGAACTGCTGCGGATTTATTCTTGTTACGTAACCATATTATGACATATGGCGACTATAAAAAAAAAATTATTACTAGTTTTTTTTTCGTTGTAAGTTAGTGTAGCCAAAAAGTGAGAGTAGTAAAGCCAAGTTGTTTATAAGAAACTGGGAGAAAAATATTTACAAATGACTTGTATTATTAGATGAACCTAGTAGTCTTAAGGACAACTTATATCATAATACTTGTTGACCCTTCCCGACTTCACCCGGGTGCAATTTACTTAATTTTACATATTAATCATTATATCACTATATTTTACACACAGCTCGACATGCACTTCACCCCCACGTCGATAGATGGCGTACGAGCACACTCATTTGTTTACTTTGTATTCTTTAGATTTTTTTTCGCGATAAAACATAGCCTATATCCATCCTCAAGTTCTACTTTACCTCTGTATTATATTTCATCAAAATCGGTTCAAAGATTTAAGCCTGATTGTTTAACAGACAAACAGACGCTATTCGTCAATAGATGGCATAAGTAGTAAATTAAATAGCACTTCCATTTGTTTAGTTTGTAATACCTTTAAGTTTCGAAAAATTATTAGTTAGTATTACATACCTTAATCATTAGTCAATTTTGTTTTTGCACTTTTTCTTTCCTTATCTTTTTTAGAACATATCTACTTTGTCCACGCTAAATTCAGAATTCTAAGAAGTCCAAAAAAACTTAAAAAATGTAAGTATATATGTATTTGGATATCAATCAAATCCATCAAACAGTTTTAGTGCTTGTCTTCTCTTATGAAATTTGTTTTATAGCTGGATTAAAAGTGTTAATCCACAAATCCGTTTACACATTTTAGAATTATTGAGTAACAAACATCCAAACACATTTATAATAATTTTCTTCGGCATAAAAGTAATCCATATCATTTCAGGCTCTTAAAATCGTTCTACTTTTTATTCTTAGTTAAATAGAAGACATTATTAAAAGGATTTTAATGTATTCAAAATAAAAGAAATTTAAAAGCATATATCATATAGTATTTCCAATCTTTTAAAAGCTCAATAAATATTGCTGCACCTTTTACAGTGGGATTAAAATATAAATTTTAAATTGAAAATGAAACTGAACGTCATTCGTTGTCAAAGGGAATTCCATTAATGTATCACGCTATTTGAAATCAGTTTAAAATATCTTTAAACATATTAAACTAGCGACTCGTCCCGGCTCCGCACAAGTATTATGCATATAAACCTTCGTCTTAAATCACTCTATTTAAAAAACCGCATCAAAATCTAAGCATACATAGAGACAGACTGCGGGAAGCTATTTTGTTTTATACACATTTATTCATATAATACTACTAGCTGCCCCGGCAAACGATGTTTTGCCATATAAATTTTAAAAAATTGGGGTGGGCCTCCCATATCACTTAGGGTTATAAAAAATAGATGTTGACCTATTCTCAGACCTACTGAATATGCATATAGAATTTCATAAAAATCGGTCGAGCCGTTTCGGCGGAGTATGGTAACTAACATTGTGACACGAGAATTTTATATATAAGATTTCCGCACTATTTCCGTTTAATTTTTATTCTATAATGTGTAGTATTTCCCTGATTTTCGTAGACTGGTGTCCATCTCACTGACTCGCTCACTCTCCTGTCTCACTCTCTTTTTCCTTTATACAAACCTTGTCCTGACAATAACTAATACAACAAAGAAGAATTATTCGATGTGGTGCAGTTGTTCTGAAGTTATATAAAAATGCATCTTCTCTATGTATGTTTGTACCACTTGACTTCCGTTTATAAAAAGTCAAATCATCCACAAGTCGGTTCCTTTGACTCAAGTGAAGTCATTTTAAGCTGTATTAGTAGTTTGAAACTTAACAGATGTTTAACTTTTTTTAAACTTAATTTTAAACATCTGCATTAAATCATTTTAGGGAAAAGAATATGAATAAATTAAAAAGATTTAATGCTTTCTTGAACTGTTATGTAAAAACGTAGCTGTTAATGGATATATTTCTAGGGTAGTCTGGAACATCAACAGGACCATATTCTCCTCCGTACTACGTGATGGCTCTTCCACTGACTTTGTTGATAAAAAATTTACAAATGCATTCGCTTACTTATTTATCCTTAAGTTAAAATCGGCAATAACGCTAACTTTACATTAAGATAGCGTGGATATCATTCCAAAACTATAGGCAAATAAAATTGCCGGGTCATTTTGACCCAACCCATGACGCCAAGTTAATCCGCGCATAATATTGTATGCTAAAATCAACTAACTAAAAAAATTTTAGTTTAAAAAAAAAAATACTTTAAAAAAAAATATTTCTTTAATTTTTTTTTCAAAAAATTAGCATCAAAATGATCTCCAATTTGCTTGATCGATCATTCCACGTCCAATGATTTCCACGCTATCTTAATGTAAAGTTAGCGTTATTACCGATTTTTCGCGATCGGTTCGACCAAAAAAATTAAATTTTTAGCAACAAAAAAGCAACAAATTTCGGTGTATTTTTTTCTGATTCCGCTGATTTTACACCGCCAATTTTTTAGACCTGTTTAGATGGCCTGTAAACCTGAACGTGGGTCACAATCCTCAGGAAATTACTTGGCTTTGTATCTACAATGTTTGTTATTAATAATCTACACGTATTGCTGTACAGCATTATGGTATCATGTCGTACTATCTAGACTAATAAGTATTACATAACTGAAGAGTTTGTTTGTTTGGTTGAACGCGCTTATCTCAGGAACTACTAGACCGAATTGAAAATTTTTTTTAATGTTAAATACCCCATTTATCGAGGAAAATTATAAGCTATATAACATTACACTACGAGCCATAGGAGTCGAGCATCACGCAATCGAAATCACGTAGGTCGGCTAGTAGTTAATATATCAAAGATGAGCCAAAAGTCAGGAATAATTCTCGAATTTTCCAATGTAACAATTGAATTTGTCTACACAATTACATTAAATTGAATTTGATCTAGCAACACTGAGCAGTGATCAGACAAAAGCGTTATCTCTAAGTGCTCCGAAAATGGGACATGTCATTTGAAACTTGAAGTATTGTCGATGTAATGGCGTCCTTAAGGAGCTCCTGTTTAAATTACTGCGATCTTGTCTCTGTCACTTTGTTACGTTTTGTATTTAGCTTTAATCTATTTTTAGAATTGTCTACTTTTATAGCTATACTATAGTGTACCGCGCGACCTCGTCCGCGTGGTGCTCCGCTCCTGTTGGTCTTAGCGTGATGATATATAACCTATAGCCTTCCTTGATAAATGGGCTATCTAACACTGAAAGAATTTTTCAAATCGGAGCAGTAGTTTCTGAAATAAGCGTGTACAAGCAAACAAACAAACTCTTCAGCTTTATATCCTACTAATATTATAAACGTGAAAGTTTGTAAGAATGTGTGGATGTATAGATATATGTTACTCTTTCACACAAAAACTACTGAATGGATTTTGATGAAACTTTACTATAATATAGCTTATACATCAGAATAACACATAGGCTATAATTTATAATGATATAGAGTGAATTATCAAAAATACAGCGGGTGAAACCGCGGGACGCAGCATTTGCAAAATGTCATCAGTTAAGAGCGGCTGTAGGACATTTTTTGTGGTTTGTTTGAAAAATAAGAAAACTCTACCTGCTACTCTTCTTACTCTTACTCTTCTAAAAGGATTGAGCGAGGATGTGTACAGAGAGATGTGTTAGCTTTGAGTGTGTTTATTCAACCTCGCATATCTCTAGTGGAAATGCAACCTTAAGGCGTGTATTTTTGTATAAATATCCCTAGTATGGGTAATTTAATAAAATAATAGATCCCGATTTATTTGTACATTAAATATATGGGAAGAAGTGTATAAAAAATGAGGACACGACTAAAAAAAAAATATTTATTTAATCATAAGAGGAATGAAAAGGACTTAATCTTTTTAAATGCTTAACCGATTTTAACGGAATATATTAAGTTTGACTTGGGAAGTGAAGGTAAATAATAATTTCTCGTATAGAAACTATCCTGAAACAATTTTAAATGCAACGCCATCTTGTATGTAACATGTTTCAATTCCCATAGTATTCATTCTAGCAATTTTAATAACAGATTTGTGGCAGTTTGACGAGTAATATCGTAGTGAGTATATAGATTATCATTCTGGAGTGTATGGTGGCTCTTATTAAAGGTCATTCTAGTCGTAAATCTAGTGAGAAAGTAAATTTTTTAGGGGTCACTATTCAGTACCACTCTTTGTACTTGATATGTTAAACATTGTCGTAGTCCATTAAAGTGAGACAGACAAACATACATTTTTATATAGATTGGACAATCTATGAAGTCAACTACAACAATTCCTAGTTTTATCACAACATTTTTTTGAACCTAAAACTAGATGTTTGTGTCGTTAACGGATGTTCTGACCCTCGTAAAGACCAGATGTTGTCACTTGGTACTGTTCACACGAAGTTTGGAGTATTTTCCTGACTTATACGTCATGTATGGATTTAAGGAACTATTTACGTGTAAACAAATGTGTAGATAGAAAGAGTAGAGCTGATTAGATAGAGTAAAAGTTTGTTACTGAATCTCACAAAAACGACTGAACTTAATGAAACGGAATTTAATGAAACTTCGTACATAGATAGTAGGAAAAAGTAGATCCAGCAGGATATAAGGAAGGAATGTGTTTAACCAACAATATTTGAACTGTTTTAATGAAATATTGTGAACTAGTCGACCCGTCCCTGTTTTGCTCGGGTGCAATTTAATAATTGGATAAGGATTAATGCTGTATTGTTAAAAATCGCTTCGTAAATAAGCCATTATTTGTCGTAAAAAGTAAAGGATAAAAAATGGTTATTGTGTGTTATCCCTAAGAAATAGACATATACCATCGCGGACATTTTTGTAGACCTTTTTAAGGTGTACAATACTGTAGTACATTATTTTGATCTGTCCCGTAGGGTTCAGCCAGAGTTTGCAATGTAAGCGCAAACAAATCGACATCACATTAGAAACCTCTAAAATTATCAGTGTTTCTCTACTATATTATGCATGAATTATACATGTAAGCCTTCCTCTTGAATCACTCTATCTATTTAAAAAAACCGCATCAAAATCCGTTGATTAGTTTTAAAGATCTAAGCATATATAAGACAGACATGTCTTTGATATTATTATCCCTTTGGAGGGTCTATAGTCTATATGCAGAGCAACAGTATGACGGCTTGTGGTTTAGTATATCCTTCTGTTATACTTTAGACTAGGACCGACAACTATTAGAATACTCGCGAATGTAATAATGATTTCTAACATCATAAATAATAGGATAGGCTACTTAAATTAGTGTTGCCAACATAACAACATATGTTAATAATGTTTTATATTCGTTTGAGTTTTGTCATGAATCCTGAGGTCTAAAACGAGTTAATGAAATTGGTAAAATTATAAAGAACTTAAAGCTATGAATAAATAAATTATTTATAGCAACAATGTATCCTTAACACATATTTAATTATGTCCGTTTGTGCATAATTGAAAAGCAGTTATTTATAGAGCTTAAATACAAAATATCTAGAATGTTAGTTATTAAACATAAGAATTCTACTTGAGTTAATTCAATATAACAGTGAATGAGAAAGCACTAAATAGTTCTAAATGTTGTAGAGAACTTAATATTAATATTAAATTCTATTTACATGTTTACTAGATTCTGTTTCAAGCGTTTTCCTTTGAAAACTTAGTACACTACAAGCTTTTATTTATTGAATAAAAATATTATGAGAATTTTTGAGAGTTCTAGTATGTGTAGTTTCATAGTTATTTTCGGCTAAAAAATGAAACATTCGGCTAACTTTTGGGGTGAATCGGGACAGCTCGTGGTTCTATTAAGCCAACGCAAACAGGAGCGGTTTTGTTGAAATTGTGAAGCGAGGTTATCTTTTATTTCCTTTAAACCCCCTACTTAGTTCTTCTATAAATAATAAATATGATTTTAGTTTCAGTCGTTCACTATGTATTATATAAGGTACTAGTCGACCCGTCCGGCTTCGCCCGGGTGCAATTTAACACGTGTATTTAGCCGTAACCGCTATGTCCCTGCATTTTGAATCTGTAATATCTTCAAAAATATTCGATTAAATTTCATACTGTAAAGGGCCATATTGATCTATATTAAATGTACAATGTATTTAAGGTACCTAATTGGATAAGGATTAATGCTGTATTGTTTAAAATCGCTTCGTATATAAACCATTATTTTTTGTAAAAAGTAAAGGATAATAAATGGTTATTGTGGGTTATCCCTAAGAGGTAGACATATCCACCATCACGGACTTTTTTGTAGACCTTTTTAAGGTGTACAATACTGTAGTACATTATTTTGATCTATCTCGAAGGGTTCAGCCAGCGTTTGCAATGTAAACACAAAAAAATGTGTTTATTTACGACATCACATTAGACACCTCTAAAATTATCAGTGTTTCTCTACTATATTATGCATGTATTATACATATAAACCTTCCTCTTGAATCACTCTATCTATTTAAAAAAACCGCATCAAAATCCGTTGCGTAGTTTTAAAGATTTAAGCGTATGCTTATATAGGGACAGAGAAAGCGACTTTGTTTTATACTATGTAGTGATGATACAACAGGTATTTTTTATAGCAGCAAAGATAATGGCAAGGGGAGGGGTAAGCCAGGCCCACATGCGACTCGACCAGAACGAGTCTATGGCACTCACGGGTAGAATATAGTGTAGTGTAGTATGATACACTTAATACCCAGTAGGTAGCAATAGCAAGTTAGTCGATAGGAAATCCAAGCAAGCAGTGTTTACACAGAACTTAAGGGCTTAATTATAAATTTATTACATGTCGTGAGGGAACCTGAACGTCTTAATATATTCTAAAACACGTATCTTCATGCCGAGATGGAATCTATACTATACGTAGGGTACATATTAAATATTGTATTTTATTAAACGCTGTCCGATCGTGTCGGATGATAGATAGAATATTTGATGTTATAGAGAAACATACATTCTCACAGCGTTGAACATTCGGCTAAATTATTGTAAACAAATTTACGAAAGAATAAAGACAATCTATGTCAATAACTTATTAGTTTACTGTATGAGATTTTATTTACTATTAATTATAAAGTTTTATATATATATAATTTATAGAAAAGTCGCTGAAACGCACTGGATTTATATCGCCAGAGACAGAGACAAATGGAAATCTTTGGAGGAGGCTTTCACCTATGAGGGGTCCATGCATGTTTTTTTTATTTTTAATTTATATAAATATTCGAGCATGAAATTAGAAATTCAATATTGAAAAAAATTTGTAAATGCGTGAAACAAAAGGCTTTTTTATTTTTATTTTATTTATTTATTTTATAAAGTTAGCAACACTAACTTGAGTAGCATCCTGTTATTTTTAATGTTTGTAGCATTGATTTGAGTGGCATTTCTACTAACTTAAATGTTGGTCAATTGATACTTCGTCACGACAGAATCATTGCTAGCTAAAGCTCTGAGTCTAAAGTATAACCCCTTGGAGGATATTCTAGCCAAGAAGTCATAAATTAACATTACATTCAACGCATTAGATTATCTATATTTGATTAATACTTACGTTTTTTTGTAACGAATATAATTTTATAATAGTAGCCGAATCTTTTATATTATACAGAATTTTAGCCAAATATTCGTGGCATCACTGTTTTGAAATGTTTTTTTTTTACTCTATATTAAAAAACAGCAGAAAGATATAAAATTTCGGGTAAAGACTAAATCAGTGTTTTGGTATTCATAAGTTTATTCTATCTCAATTTCAGTATTCCTTATAAAAACAAGTTTATACAACGTTATCCAATTGTTAATCGAATTAGTCGTGTAAACATAAATCACTAAAACGCGTTAAAGCAAATTACGTATTAATTAAACCGTCTTTATTTACATTGAAACGTTTACGCGATGTATGTTCTTATCAAAACATTCTAGAAATAGCTATATGGTTAAGGAAACTAAACAAAGGGACTTTGATTACGATAAGAATTTTATTAATTACTGGAATTGAATTTTTGTAAGGATTTCAGCTGTCTATTTCGCAAGAACTACTGAATGAAATTTCATGTGCTTTTCACTACTAAAATCTGCGTTTCTCTAGCAATATTATGGTATATAAAAAAAAAATCTTAGCCCTTAAAAAAGTTGAGCAATAACAATATTAGTAATAGCAAGTAAAAGTACGAATTAATTGTTAGTATATTAAAATTATTTGTTCTTAGTTAATTACTATTTACCTTGAATAGATTTCCTTGTAATAAATATTTATTTATAACAACACCCTTTTATATATTTATATTGCGTTACAAGTACTTCCCCATTGAAATACTTCTATAATATTCGAAGCGGAAAAAAATTGCGACATTAAATGTATGTCAACAGCGTAAATACAAAATATGAACTAAAAATGAGGAAATTACAATTATTTATCCTGTTACTTGAATTTTAACATATATTTTATATAAGTGTTTCAATATTCTCTTGATGAGGTTAATACAGATATTAATATAGATCAAGATGTTCAAAAATAGGGAGAAAATATTTAAACATTGACATAGTGTGGGTAATTAGGGGCTCAACATCATACGGGAAAGCTTGTGAAAAAAAGGATCAAAATCCCTTACCAAGAAACCTCCTGATATTATTACTAAGACTGGTGTTTTATTCTCAGACCTATAAAGTCTAGGTAAAAAGATTCCATACAGACAATTAATGTTAAAATGCTTATCTTTTTTATTGTCTTTTCTTCTATTACATTTTTCTTTATCGTATGCAAAGTTAAATGTGATTTAAAATGTACCCCCTGGGGTTGAACTATCCGCGTTACTCGGTAACTGTTGAAGTTTACGAATTTATAATTTATTCATTTCACGCAGCTTGAATATTACATCACTTTACATAATGATATACCTTGAACTGCGTAAGAAATTAAATTACAGGAAAAATATTTGGAAAATTCCTTTCATAAAGAACCAGAACAGTTTGGGCGAATATCTCACTTGAAATGCCGATGATCATTAGTCGAATCACTATAAATCAGAAACTATTGTAATTGCCAATTATTGTATTGTTAGCAACACTGTTTGATAGCTTTTGATTAGCTTTACAATCTCAGAGGAGATATATCAAAGGCAATTATTGTAGATATTTTGTTGTTTATATTAGCGCTAGTAGAGCTCGGTCTTGTGCACACACCTTTGGCTGTTTCGTGAGGAAAGCTGCACTCGTAAGAGTTCTCCATGTTCTCAAAGATGTATAAAGTCTGTTAACCTACACTTAGCCAGCGTGGTGAACTATGGTCTAAACCCCTCCTTATTTTGAGGGGGAGACCCGTATAAGCTAACGCTCAGGTAAGACCTTGAAAATCAAAAAAAAATAAAATATTTTACCTAAATTTTTAATTTGACTGATAAGTAGGCGAATCTTGGCCGAATATCCTGTGGTTCGTGGGGGTCGTCTCAGATGTTTTGTTTCATTTAATTTCTAAGGTTCATAACTACTCATATTTTAAAATTATTACTCTGCATATTCTATTATTTGATACGCAAATATGCAAATTTCGTCTTACACAAATCAGATTAAAGTTTAAACTCGCTTAGCAGATAACTCCGTATATAAATTATATAATCAAGTCCTAAGCAAACATCGAAGCTTGTCTGTTTGAATTATTATTACTGTTGAATTTTGTAACAATGGATCGAGAAATTCGTGTAAATTAATTGTATACTAGCTAAGCATATGGCTTTATTTGAAACCCTTATTGTCGCCAATTCTATGTATCAACATTTAAATCTTTATATAACAAACATGACAAAGTACCTAGAGCAAATAGTAAATAGTTTCGACTTCTTACTTTACAGTTTTTATTACTATTAAAATCTTTTCTAAACTTGTTATTTGATTACGATTAATCGACAGCCATAATCATCATCAAGTTATTTGATAACTATAATTTATTTTTAAATTATGTTTTGATTGAAATACTGATCATTTTATAGGTATAATAAATAATCAATATGAATTAAAAAATATTTTTATTTGCGTTCTTTATGAGTTTATAAAACTGATGTGATGAAACTTCAATGTTTTGGTTTGCTTTCGCAAAAGGTTTTAATAATAAAATATTTTTATTTAGGTTATTTGTTTAATGAATATGATCCCTCAACGAAGTGAGTGAAGATTGATAGCATTTAATAATAAATACTTACGTTTGATATCGTTCGCAGCGATATCTAATTCATGTTCGGACGCCAGCGTGCCTCGTCCGCTAAGTCGGCTGCGCAAAATCTGTAACAAAGAAATCTTTTAAACAAAAGGACGAAAAAAATATATTGACATAATAAATCAATTCATATAATTATATTACAAGTAATCACGTGGAATAAAGCATCCTTAGAGACCTGTTGACGAAATTTCATAGAGAATTAGATTGAATATTGTAACATATTTAGAGAATAGCAAAATGAGAATTTGGATAAAATAAATCATCATCACGACCCTTCAATGGCCCACTGCTGAGCCGGGTCTCCTCCTCAGAATGAGGGGGGTATTAGGCCATAGTCCACCACGCTGGCCCAGTGCGAGTTGGCAGACTTCACACACCTTTGAGAACTTTTAGGGAACTCTCAGGAGTGTAGGTTTCCTCACGATGTTTACCTTCATCGTTAAAGCAAATGATATTAAATTTCTTAAAACACATATAACTCAGAGTCAGAGGTGTGTGCCTGTGTGGGGGATCGAACCTCGGACCTCCTGAGTAAGACTTAAAGTCTCAACCACAGGGCCATAACTGCTTGATAAAATAAGGATTATTATTCAATTTTACTTTGATACTATATACTAGTGACTTGCGAGATAAAATATCTAATTTAGGTTGCTTATTAATTATATGATTTCATTGACACCTACTTTTAATATACGAAAATATTGTCCGTTACTTTTACTTACAGCAATTGGATCTAGTTTTTTTATTAAAATAGTCTATAGAAACCCTGTAAGATGTCTAAGATTGTATCATGAGATTTTTGTTGACAGAAGACAGCTCTAGTGATTCAGTGAACATTCGGCTAACGAATTAGCCGAATGTTCACTAATCGTAACGTAATACGAAACTTTCATAGTCAGAAATTCATAGCTATACTAATTTATTTTGGATTTAAAAATAAAAAATATTGAATTAAAGACTTTTCTATCATTGAATATATTAAAAGATATATTGTTTAGGATTATAAAAAAAAAAAAAAGAAATTATAATATCGTAATAGAACAATTAAAGAATCTTATATATAAAATTCTCGTGTCACAATGTTAGTTACCATACTCCGCCGAAACGGCTCGACAGATTTTTATGAAATTTTATATGCATATTCAGTAGGTCGGAGAATCGGCTACTATCTATTTTTCATCCCCCTAAGTGATATACCAAATTTATATAGCAAAACAACGTTTGCTGAGTCAGCTAGTATTACTTTAAAACTCCTATTACAAATATTGAACTACATAACCTCTGTTACGTTATGAAATGTTTTAGATGACCTTGATAACAATTACGATTCACACTTTTGTAATACTGTTATCTGATTTCGAAATTTTGTACGAATAGAAAGATATCCACTCTATTATTCTTGTATAGCTCATACTAAATTGTCCGGGGGCACGGCAGTATCACCACCAACTCAACCAACACAAACAAACGAGTCGTAGAGTAACTATATTATGGATAAAAATCTGATCTCAATGAATCTTTATACATTTTTTAATTTATAGTTTTTGAACTGTCGATAGTCAATTTTGGGCTAAAACTAGTCCAACCGGCCTCGCTAAGATATTTTTAAATGACCATAACCATAACTTATATGCTAATTACATAAAACAAAGATTTCATTTTAATTAATTATATTTATTTATTACTAAAACTTTTGTTAGTAATATAGAGATTTAGATTGTTTATTAAATGTTTTTTGATACATGTCAACTTTTTAAAGACGTAAGGCTTAAAAACTTTATTTCAGCCAAATGGCTTCTCAAAAGTGAGTCCTCTCAGTTTTTATATGGAAGCCTTAATTCCAAGGCTTCTAATACTAATTTTAAGAGGTCACCTCTATTCACAGAAAGGTTGTGACAGCCCGAGTTTGTGCATAACATATATTTTAAAAATAATAACTGCGAGAATTGACTTCTTTTACAGTTTATGTTTTAAATTATACCTTTACTCATACCTCCAAAGTGTAACAACAAAAAACCAGTACACAACAATAAAGGTGTAGTTAAAAAGAAATAAAAAAACGTTATCACACTAAGTTTTTAATCAAAATCAACGGTCACAAAATTATAATCGTATTACCCTTTATGTACCGCAGCGGGACGGAACGGGACGGGACGGTTGCTCTATTATAAAAACCCAGGTAGCAACCATATTCGGAGCTTAGATAAAAAATGACGAGTCATTCAAAGGTTTGAATATATAAATAAAAGAATTTTTGTGACTGTTTATCTGAATATATAGACTAAGACTAATATATAAACAGTCGACTCACATAACTTCGTACACGTAGTAAGTATAATATTATTAGACTAGCGAATCGCTCCAGCTTCGTACGGAGACTTTCTCTACTATAATATGCATGTATTATACATATAAACCTTCCTCTTTAATCACTCTATCTATTTAAAAAAACCGCATCAAAATACGTTGCTTAGTTTTAAAGGGAAGCGACTTTGTTTTATACTATGTAGTAAAGTGATATAATTATGTATGCATAATTTTCTGCTTCTGCTTCAACTTTTTCACCATTCTGTCCCAGAAGACCGTGTTTTTTTCGGGCAAAAAGTACCCTATGTGTTAGTCCAACTTCTAAAGTATCCTAGTATCAAATTTCATTCAAATTGATTCAGCCGTTTTATCGTGATGCGTGCACAAACACAATTATACGATTTTATTAATCAGAGATGCCATTGAGAGAAGTACTAGAAATATAAAATAAAATCAAATTATTTAAATTGGCGTGGAGCTACAGGTAGCAGGGCGTGGGCCTTGTGACTCAAATACAATACCTTTGATATTTTTTGTTTAGTATTTTCTGATAAGGCCTAGGTTGGTCCATGGTATTATTAATTTTATCGTGTTACTCAATATCTGAGCAAAATACGGTCTCCCAGGTACTAATTACAAGTATCATTGAAACATTGAAATAGGTGAAAGGAAGGTTAAAGAGCATTCTACCCACACAAGGTCTAATTCGACCTCTAATTTCGCGAAAGAATAGAACATAATCAATCACAATTAGAGTTACTGTACGTGAGGGGATATTGTTTCTTTTTAACCTACTTCAAAAAAGGAGTTCATAGTAACACGCACAAGACAATAATAATATGCACTTTAAAACAGAACACCGAGTAACCTATATTAAATATTGACTCTAAATCTAAGTAATGGAGACCCAGCATCACTAACTCTATGAAACTCTAACTCTATGAATGCTATTTGCTCTCAGTCTTCTTCAGTTTGGTGTTTCAGTTTAGTGTAAGGCTGCGTTTTCACCAGAGATAATGTATAGAGAGGGATGTGTTTGTTAAGAACCAATAGAATCGCTTTATTTGACGCACAAGTCAACGTGTCTCTACTTTGCCTGTTTTGACGTGTGTAGAGCAATACACACATAATATATGATGCCGGGAAGCGTCTGGGGCTTGCGACCCAGGAGCAGGGTTAAGGTGCTTTTATGTATACATACTACCCTACTGCATTGCTCGACCTCGCTAAACAATAATTACAGATTATAAGCCTCAGCACAATAAGGCTGCGCTTCTTTTACACTTAGAGTCAAACGAAGAGATTCTATTGGTTCTTAAGAAACACATACCTCACAAATCCTCGCACATCTGGTGAAAACATTATCGTCATAAAGGCAAAAGAAGGATAAATAAATGTACATCAAAGAGAAAGGTTTCTCTTCAGAGTAGCTTTTTGGCTTGCGGTGTAGACTGGAGCTAAATACTAGGCGGAGCCGGAAATGGTTAGTAATTAATATAATTGATGTCTGGTTTTCGTGTACCATTTTCAAAGACAAAGGCTTCAATAATTGTATAGTAAACGGTTTTACTTAATTTTTATTAAATAAATATTATTTTAGGCCGTAATGAATTATATAGTTAATATTGGTTACTAACGTCTGTATAGATCAAATTGCAAATTTAAATTCTTGTAATATAGGATGGGCTAAAAATCATCTAAAACAAATCAACTACATATACAAATATATGAAAAAAATTGCCTTTTATACCTTAAATTTATAAAAGGCTGTCTTTTCAACAAAATTGTCACTTCGCAAATGACGCTTGCAGCAGCAAAGCAGTGATGGCCCAGTGGTTGAGACTTCAAGTCTTACTCGGAAGATCCGAGTTCCATCCTGGGCACACACATCTGACTAAGGAAAACATCGTGAGGAAACCTGCACTCCTGTGAGTTCCATTAAGTTCTCAAAGGTGTTTGAAGTCTGCCAACCCGCACTGGGCCAGCGTGGTGGACTATGGCCTAATACCCTCCTCATTCTGAGGAGGAGACCCGGTTCAGCAGTGGGCCATTGACGGGTTGTGATGATGATGGTGATGAAGTGACGCTTGTAGAGTCAACAACTCCTGAAGATGGTTACGGAGCGAAACATACGTCGATTGCCGGCTTCGCGCGTTACACTTTTATGTGGGCAGGGTGCTCTTCTGGGTTGTGCCATACGAGTCTGTTTGATCAGATTGCCGCGGATTATAGTAAGGTAACCTTTTGATTCCTTTTAAATATATGTATATCAAAAAATTCGGCCTCTTTTTATAAAAAAGATTACTAGCAGTTTGGATTGATCAAAACTATTATTCTTCTAGTATTCTTAACTCCTTCAAGTAAGCTAAATTTCTTGTGTTAGGAGGGGGTTACGTCAGTAGTCCAATGACTGGGATTTGAACCCACAACTTATCGATCGGGAATCCATCCCCTGAACCACTGACGCTTGTTTTAAAAATAATTATGAAGAAAAAAATAGAACTTCATTCCATTTCATCATCAGATCAAATTTTTGCTAGTTTATTTAAGTTTTGAATTATTAGCAAATATTTTAATCATAATAATACAATAATATTATTCTAATTTTTTAAGATTATAGCCCAACAATTTAGTTAAATTTTTAATAAATTCTTACAGATAAAATTGTTGAACTTCACTTAAAGGTAACTAAAGTAATTACTCTAAGTTTTGGCCCAACGTAGCTAGTAATAATTTCATTATTCGAGGACTTCTAACATATCCAAATGCATCCCATGGAACCAATTTATGGAACAAAAAACGCCGGAAGTACCTCAAAATGGATACGCATCATTACAGTACAAATCTTGCGTGGCGATGGGAAAGTGATTCAAGTGGAATTATACTAGACTATTCGATCCGCGCGGCTTCGCCCACACGTAGCTCCGCTCCTATTGGTCGTAGCGTGATGATATATAGCCTATAGCCTTCCTCGATAAATGGGCTATCTAACATTGAAAGAATGTCTCAAATCCGACCAGTAGATCCTGAGATTAGCGTGTTCAAGCAAACAAACAAACTCTTCAGCTTTACATTATGATTCAGGCGTTACTCCTTTCGTTCTCCCCAATATCTCGACAGCTTATTATTTCAGACCCTAAAATCTCGTAAGACAATGATGTTCTTATTAGCTTAGAAAAATGTTAGGTAAGGAACAGTGTAGGCGAGAATTTATATATGGTGAATGACTTGTCAAATTGCACTAGAATTTTAAGCAATGCCTGGACTGCTCGATTATCTGACTTAATTGTCTATAATTCTTGCAGAATAATAAAAGTATACGTTTTATACGTCAGTAGCTAAAAAAACAACTTAAAAATACACATTGAGGGGTAAATCGTTCTCTTGCGCAGTCGGGGCATATCACTAGTACAACAATAAATAAAGACAACCGAATTCAATTATCGAAAATGATTGAGAGAAAGCTCTTATCTGAAATTATGATGATTCTTTACAGCGAAGTTGGAAACGTTAATTGAATTTTTTCAGTATCTTTAAAGTATTACGTAACTCAGAACTTCAGAAGTTATCTCGCGTTTGTTCACACGAAACTGCTCTTTATACTGAACTTGTAATTTAATCCATAATAATCATTTTAAGTAATGAAATTCGATGATCTTCATCACGACCATAGTCCACCACCGGCCCAGTGCGGGTTGGCAGACTTCACACCCCTTTTAGAACTTTAGGGAACTCCCAGGAGTGCAGGTTACCTCACGATATTTTCCCTCTCTATTAAAGCAAGTGATATTTAATTGCTTAAAACACACATAACTCAGAAAAGTAAAGAGTGTGTGCCCAGAATAGAAACGGACCTCCCGAGTAAGACTTGAAGTCTCAACCACTGGGCTATAACTGTTACATGTTAGGTTAACCTAACCTTAGATTTTAACAGTGAACCTGGGCAGTGAAGGTGAGTGTTGCAATTGCTTGATAAGTCTAAATACCCTGCTTAGATTACTCTCGTAATTGTAAGAGATCATAATGTTTAGCTATTTATCGACTCAGTTGCAGTAGCTATATTGCGTTTACCCAATAGTCCATTCAATATCATATCCCCTCTTGTAGTGTTTTTCAATATAAGCCCTTCAACCATCGATTTGTTGTAAACATTCCAGTGTTATAAAAGAAAAGAAAATATTATTTATTTGACTATCAATCTATTAGTTTTTCATGTCCGTTTAATATAACTTCAAGTACTTACTCGTATGTTCACACAACTGTAGCGACAGTTTTCACAAATTAATTTTTCTACAGTTTCATCGTTGTGTGAGCAATCTGTAACTCTTCATTAACAGCCAACGATACCCCCATTTCCGTCATGTTTCGTTAATTTGCTGACTTTTATCAAACTTCAAAACAAGGTTATGTATATTCCCTTTGATCACCAACTCAGAGTAGACCCTCACTCCGTAGATGTTATGGCTTGCACTTCAATGTTTTCATTTTTCGTATAAATTACCTTTAATATTATATAACTTTTTTTTAAGGGTTTAATTAACTTTTTGTCAAAGGTATCTGTTTAATTTAGTAATAACAACTTCTTCCTTTAAAAGCGTCTAAATTAATAATAAAAGAACGTTGTGATGATAGCAAACGAACATCTATTTAAGCACTGCCCAAATTTCTTTCCGCATGTATTTCAAAAGTGGATGAAAGAAATCTACTAAATCTCCGCGAAGAGAGAAGGCTATGGCAACTCCTTTCCCATGACGAAAGACGATTTGGGGCGGGGTAATATTTTTTTCTATAGAGACAAGTGTAACTTTTCTGTTTTTCTGCACCTATGTTATATATAAGCTATTCTTTACTACATTTTATATAATTTATTTTGCTTTCAAAAGTATATTCTAGTATATCAGAATTATAAATGTTTTGTTAAATATATTTTATTTAATTCTATGTACGTGTTTACATGCGTTTTATACTTTTTCCCAATTTTTTTATCAATATGTCCCACCATGCTGAGGCGGAGGGTTAAATAACTAGTTTATTGTAGAAGTTTGTCTTTTGTTCAGGTCAAGGACGTTAAAACCTGCTCCTGGGTCACAAGCTTCACCAACTCATATTGAAGTAATACCTTGCATACTAAAGTAGATGATACAAGCTTTATGAAATTAAACCGAGTTCAACCCTCTTGGGCTTTTTAGGATTCTGTTGGAGCAACCGTTGACTGTCAGCTAACTTTAACTTGATGTTTAACTAAACTTTTGCAATAATATTAACTATGGTCCGTAACTTCAAAATTTAACTGTTTAACTGTCTATACTAATTCATCCTCTCAGCCATAGGACGTCCACTGCTGGACTAGGCCTCCCCCAGAGATTTCCAGTACGACCGATCACCTGCGACCTGCATCCAGCGGCTCCCTACCGCCATGACCAGGTCGTCTGTCCATCTTGTGGGAGGCCTTCCAACGCTTCGGCGTCCAGTCCGTGGTCGCCACTCGAGAACCTTTCTGCCCCAGCGGCCAACAGTTCTATGAGCTATGTGCCCAGCCCGCTGCCACTTCAACTTACTAATCCGCTGGGCTATGTCGGTGACTATACTAATTAAACTTTAATAAATATAAATATAAGGAAGTTATAAGTAGTGTCAATATGTGCAGAGATAGAACAGTGCAAGGGCTATCTCAATATGTTCCGCAATTTTATATATTTATATTTTTTCGTATTTTTAGTCAAATTTTAAATGTTTGATTCCTAAATAGATGAATAATATCTCAAAGCTTGTAGTTGTAAAAAATCAAGAATAATTTATAAAAAATCCATTAATTTTTTTTATTCTGACATTTTTCAATATCTACCTATCATATACATTTTAGTAATTTAAATAATTTTAGTGAACCTTTGGATGTTTGTGATTCAATCCCGCAAAAACGGCTGAACGGATTTCATTTAAATTTGTCACACAGATACTTTATAACCTGGATTAACACATAGGCTACTTTTTACCCTAGAAAAATCAGAATTTCTGCGGGATAGTAATAAAACATGTTCACTGTTGTAAGAGCCTGAATATTTTAATTTGCAACAATATATTGATCATAATTCAATGTTTTTATGATAAATCTAAGTAAGGTACTTGGTAAATTGCATAAGTGCGAAGTTGAGGCATTTCGACTAGTATATATTTAGTATATATATATAAAACTGAAACACTCGAACAAGAGCTGAATATCACATTACTATTGTAATTCATGTGATACAGGTAAAAATACGGCTAAATAGCAAAAAAAAACTTCTCTTCAGAGGATTATGAAAACACAAATGTATTATACACAATTAAATTAGGACTAGACCTTAATTCAAAGACCTTAATGAGACCTAAACTAGGTTCTGTGCCCAATTCTATTATTAGTACAACTAGCAAGTCGTTAAATTCGCAGACCTCGTGGACCGCAAACATATGCAAAACGTCGCTTTGACAAGGGTCCAATTGATAAAACCACATTAAAATTGCTTTAACAAATACTATATTACAGTATAAATGGTTTTTGAAGGTATATCTACTAATGTTATTTGTCATATCAATAACATGCGCTTTAAAGAAACCTATAATTCGAAGTCTATACTAATATTATAAATAGGTAAAGTTTATGAGGTTGTGGGGTAATCTCTGGATCTACTGAACCGATTTTGAAAAATCTATTATCAATAGAAAGCAACGTTATTTGTGAGTGTCATAGACTATATATTATGCCGAAAGATGAAAAGAATTTTTCGTAGTAGTCGGATTTGCAAAGTAAGTCGAAGAAAATACGGTCAAACGAAAACGTTTCTAAATGAGACACGTATATATGATTTATAGTTGCGAGTATGAGTAAATAAATGAGTGAGTGAGTGAACAGTTTGCATACACCTCAGCGAAGAGAGAGAGGGTTGGCTAGTTTAAAATAAAAAGCGATAACGAAGTAAAAAGAAAACACTGTGACAAGCTAGATGTTTTAAAAAGTAATGGGTCACGACTATTCAGTAACTAGAAAGCTCAGAAGTGGGATGTTACTAGCAAATAATTAAAGTTAATCTGTCATTTATATATCAAAAGAAAAAAATAAAGATGTATATCATTTTAATAATTTTTTTTATATATCTTCCTTCTCCTAACTATCCTTTGGGTAACTGTTAAAGACAGTAACTGTACATGACTATGACCATATAGTTCACTTTCATAGGAATTATTGGACTTTGTATTATTGGCGTAAAGAACCGATCAAGGGACCAGAGCTAGGGCCAACACAGACACTACAGAAGGCACATAAAAATATTTAGTAACGTCGCAAAGGGCTGCAAACATTCAAAAGCGAGAATTTTCTTTAAGGCGATGACCATTTACGAGTTTAAATATTTTTTAATAGTTTAGTTTTACGTACGAATTCTGACTGATGAAGATGACGATGTTTGTATCCTCATCCTCATTTTATATGATGATCCTATCCTCATTTTGTTGAATGTCTTCTCTTAATCCAAGTAGGCAATGTGTATTTAATTCATGACGTCTCTTCTCATTCTCACTTGTTTAAAGGGTAATAAGCCATTTGTCCTATTCAAATCTACTCAAGATAATCTAGATTCTAGGCCCAATTCTATTAAAACAAATAACATTCAGACCGAACCGGGTCGTGGACCGCGACAATGCAAACATAGTATGCAAAACATCGGGTTGACGAGGGTCCGATATTTGTGTACCTAACGATTGCTTGATTGTTAATGGTTATGTTTTCATTTGTTACCTTAATTTTAGTATAACCTTATTCATAAAAATCAACTCTATAAATATATAGATTAATTCATACTAGTAAGTTAGCAACGCCGTTGATAACTATATATTCGCGGGTACCTTTTATTTTATTCCAAGACTGTATATTACCTCTGTTCCAATAGATTTGAATCAGTTGTCAAACGGAGCTCGCCAGGTGACCATTATGGCTATGCAAATAGTGTGGTTTCGTACTCCATTGTTATGGATTTTGTGAGGGTTTGGTATTATTTGCTCGGTTTCCGTCTAGTGTATATTTTTTTTACGTGTTACTGTGCAGTATAGCTCACAAATAGATAATAAGTACTATAAATGCAAACCTCTTTGACTTTTAATGACACTATAGGCCACATTTAATTCCAAAAGTGTTTCAATTAAGAGGAAAACCCAAATTTGACCTATTTTGATATCACCATATATATGTAATCTTAAAATTTCACTATCACAAATGTTCACAAATTTTAAATTCAACGAAAGTCGATGAGAAAATCCAAGCAAGAAATTAATTAAGTGATGAAAAATTAGATAGATCTATCTAAGTGATGAAAAATTAATTAAGTGTTGTACAAAGCAGTAGAGTTTCAATAATAAGTATGTATATCAATCTTATATATAAAATTCTCGTGTCACAATGTTAGTTACCATACTCCTCCGAAAGGGCTCGACCGATTTTTATAAAATTTTATATACTCAGTAGGTCTGAGAATCTATTTTTCATCCCCCTAAGTGATAAGAGTAGCCCACCCCAAATTTATATGGCAAAACAATGTTTGCCTAGTACTACTAGTCTATCTGTTCTCACATCTCTGATGTTCAAAAAATTAATTGAAAGAAAATAAGTATAAGATAAAATTATGAGAGGTTTACTTCTAAGGCTTCTAACCTTGTTTGCGCAGAAGTCTTTTTTTATGGTAGATAAGGTGTCCATAAAAAAAAGACTGCGTTACCGTCCCTTCACGGGTAAAAGTCTCTGTTAGGATCTTTATAGAGTGAGCGTGGGGTGAGAGGAGCGTGCATGTGATTGGTTCGTATAGACAATAAAGAATTAGCTATCCCTTTACTACAAGTAACTTTTAAAGCGACTAAACTCAATTTAGAAGCAATAAAATTTAATTTGTATTGTTAAATAGATTAAAACAATGCGTTTAGGGAACGTACACAATTGTAGGACAAAGTTGTAACTGAGTTAGTAGATATAAGTTGGACCAAGAACAACTGAACAGTTGCTTCTAAATATGTTAAACAAACTTGACTTGTTTTGGATATTTTGAACCTTATTTGAATGGAAATAAGGCCTAGGAAATTGCAGAAATCATTTGATGGACATACCATCATAACTTTAAAGAGAGTATGGATCCCATGTAATATTATAAATGTGAAGGTAACTTTGTCTGTCTTTTCCGCTTAAACCACCGCATCGATATTGATGAAATTTGATGCAGAGTTAGACTAGGGCTTGGTTAAGAATGTAGGCTTTAACGCGAAAAAAAGTATTGAAGGGGTTTAAATAGGGGATGAAGTGTGACCGTTTGTCATTGGAAATAAGTAACAGAGAGAAAGAAATCTGTTGATGTTGAAAATTAAAATGTGAAAATGTAAGTCTTTGAACTATAAATAATATTGAGGCCTTAAATAAGGATATAGGCTATTTTTTGGTTAAAAAAACTTGAAGACAAGCTACCAAATATTTCTGAAGCTGAAGAAGGATTACAGTACATATTTGTGTACAATGCAAATTTAAAAAAACCACTCATAGGTACGTATAAATATTTCTGATCTGTGTATAAAAAAATTAAACAATAATTTAAAACCGTTTAGCAATTTCTTTCCAACTACAGTGTTAAAAATAATATTTAATAGTAGGGTTGAATTTAAATGTTATTGAATGTTGCCAGGTAGGTGACAGCGGGACAGGTTTAATTACTTTAGACAGGGGTGACCACGTAAATGTATCAATTGTAACTACGATGACATAAAAAAGTTATAAAATACTTTTTTTTTCCTAGGAAAAAAGTGTCCATAAATGTTTTCAATAAAGCTATAGTTATTTCAAACTAGCGGCCCATCCCGGCTTCGCGCGGGTGGAATATTATTTTTAAAAATATATTGGCCCTCCCGCATTTCGGTGCCCCCTCTCTTGCCGCTTTACTCGCTGCGCTGCGTCGCTATACTGGCCCGTCGCGTCGTCGTGTATTTTTTGTTTATATTGATATTTTTAATTTCGTAATATCTTTTGAATGGAAAGTCCGATTTTAATAATTCAAAAAGTAATTTACAGGTATTGAAATAGTCTTGAATACGAAATAATTTATTTGGATAAGGATTAATACAAAGTTATAGAAAACATGGTCTGATTTTTATAGGCATTTTTATCAACTTCTAAAATGTAAAAAAGTAGTTATAGTGACGTAACTATAATAGTTGAACATATGGTCTCGCGGACTTTTTTGTAGATATTGATACGTTCTATAATATTGTAGAACATTTTTTTCTTCTATCATCAATACTTTTTGCAGCGCATGCGATGAAAGATATTTTATGGCTAATTTTTTTGGCACCTTAGGTTGGTTTTCGTGAGATTTCCTAAGGATCTCTAATTTTTTCTTGTAATAAATATAGCCTATGTTACTCAGGGATAATGTAGCTTTCTAATGGTGAAAGAATTTTTGAAATCGGTCCAGTAGTTTTTATGTTTATTCGTTACATACAAAAATACAAAAATACAAATCTTTCTTCTTTATAATATTAGTATAGATAATTAATAGGTTTAGACCCTAGAAAAAGACCTTATTTCGAAAACATATGGCGACTATGTCATAAATATTTAAATTTCAAGTAAATTTTAACACATAAGGGGGTGGGGGTTAACACATAAGGTAATAAAATTAGTTTACGTATACAAAAAATAGTGAGTAAAAATAATCTTGAATTACCTACAATTATTTAATTATTAGTCGAATCGCCCTCGCTTCTTTGAGGTGATTATATGCAGTAAAAGGGAAGTCTTTTGTTATAAACACATGAGACGATAAATTTACTTAATCTAACTATTTTAATATAAAAAAACTACTTTTTGTGACTTTAATATATAAGTTAGACATATGTTGTCGCTGAATTTTTTGTAGGCATTATCAGACTCTACAACTTTTCTCTAGAACTCAATCATATATCTCTCATCGTTAAGGCAGCGTTCGTAACAAACGTTTTCGATCGACCGCTTTTTCTCTGACTTACTTTACAAATCCGACTACGACTAAAAGGATTTTTTATTTTTCGGGTTAATGTATACCATATGACACTCACAAATAATATGGCTTTCTATTGGTAAAAGAATTTTCAAAATCGGTGCAGTACATCCAGAGATTATTATTTTATAAATTATTTGCATAATGAAATTAGAGATTTATTTTGTTACATTTTAACATGGTAATCCTACAAGGTGTTTCAAATAATTTGTATATTAGACCACAGTAGGCGATGCTTAATTAATCGGGTGACCTTACTACAAATATAACCTGAAAACTCTAATTTCATTTATTAATGGTATTACCTAATATTTCAAAATGTCAAAAGATATAGTTTAAATGAGATATCGTCGTTGTGCGTGCAAAACCGCGAACGAGCACTTTGTAAATACCACGTATCTACGTTTTCACGGGACCTATACCGCAAAGTTAAACGCACAACAATAATAAACTAATATTAACACTTAATTCAAACAACAGTAATGGAGACCCAGCATCACGACACCACATCACTGTACAGCCATATATCTATAAAAAACCTGTTTTCAATGAATAACTTAACATCTATATAAGAAGGAATGGAATGACTATTACGTACTAGCCGACCCGCTCAACTTCGTTCGCGTGCTGCTCCGCTCCTATGGGTCGTAGCGAGATGTTAAATAGCCTCAGTTACTCCTTGTTACATCAGCTATCTGCCAGTGATAATCCCGTCAAAATAGGTCCAGCCATTACAGAGATTTGCCGGAACAAATGGACAGACAGGGAAAAATTCTAAAAAATGTTGTTTTGATATAAGTACCGTGTATACATCCATATGCACTTAGTAAAAAGCGTTTATTTTAATATTACAAACAGACACTCCAATTTCATTTATTTGTATGGATTGTGTACCCTAATGAGAAAAAAAATATACACTACAATAAATAAAATTAGGGTTATAATACCATGAATTGAAATGATTTCACTATTAAATGATCTATTCCTGAATCCTTTTAACTCAGTTTAGGCAAAGCCATGTATGTGGTATGATCACTCATCTGACCTGAAGATGTCTCGTTAGGAACTTTGCCTTTGACTCGCCCAATTACACCAATTCTACTTTGTGCTTTGCGGCAACGGATTATAGTTCAAAGTTACCCATTGTCAAACATACTCGTATTACACGAATTGCTTGAGCGAAATAATTTAATGAATGGTCTAATTATTTCTTTTAATTTATCTTTTGATATTTAAATTGGGATGGAGTAGTAGTTTTGCAGTTACTTAACTGATTGCTGTTATCTACATGGGACCGATACCGTAGAGCAGCACGCAAAACACAATAATAACAACAACAACATAAAATGGACAAAGAAATGACGCACAACAAGCGGCCTTATCGCTAAGAGCGATCTCTTTCAGACAACCAAGACAAATAGAAGGTAAGAAATCAATCGACAGAAATATTGTAGATGATGCATTTGCTTAATACATATACTATTGTAAACATATATCTACCCTTTTTTAGGGCAGATAAGGTACAAACGAGCAAATGGTCCACCTGATGGTAAGTGGCCACCATCACCCATGGACATCGACAAAACAAGAGACACCCTCTTGTTTTGCAGATGTGCTGCATCCTCGAAGATAGAATGGGGAGGGAGAATGAAGAAAACAATGCTGTGGTTTCAGCGGACCCTGAGCAAGAGCCCAGAGTTCACTTAATCCGCAGCATTATTGGGATGGGAGAGGGAAGGGGTATCTCTGGCCCACATGTGGCTCGACCGGAACGCGTCTATGACACTTGGTGGTCGGATTCGCATGCTGGTGGTCGCAAGCCAGTCGGGGAACAGATCCATAAACTACACTAATAAATTATATATACTTATATATGAATAAAATACATCCAACTAAATAATGTATATTTGAGAGAGAGAGAGAAGAGAGAGTGAAAGAGAAGAGAGAGAGAGAGGACCTTAAAACAAGAGTGACCTTATCCACGTTACTTTCATAAATACATAGCGCGACAACAACAGATAGACTGACTTTAATCTGCACTTAAAACAGAACATGAATATTAAACCCTTCAAATCTTAGTAATGGAGACCCAGCATCACGACACCACACCACTGTACAAAGTTATCAAGGTATTGCTAACTTTGCGACCAATGTTGATGTATGGAGACTCGAGAGAATAGTTTTCTCGTAGCAAAGTTAAGTTTGTCCCTTAATTCCCACTCGCACTTAACTAAATTTCTTTTGTGACAGAAATACAGATGTATATTAATTATCAGATCAAACGGTCTTAATATAAAACATATCATTTTACATAATATCAAATATGTTTTAGTAATTCTAATTAAAATTGAGCAGAATATTGTAACGTTATATATCTCCAAGCATATTATCTCATAAAATATCGTCTTTCAAAGGAACTCTATACTTTATGGCGTTTGTATAGATAATTATTTCCGTTTAACTTTGTATGGAAATAACTTCTTATAGAAATATACGCGATTAATTTACGAGTCCAAGTTTGAGAAGATATTGCGACCTATTGTCATAGAATGAGAGAGGAATTATACCCATTACTGTACAGCAATACGTATACAAAATAAAGTAAACTTACGTGGACCTAAAGAAGGGTGACCTTAACGAAACTCCTGTTTGGTAAATGGTAACTGTGATTTTGCTATAAAAAAATCTAGCTGACGTATATTCCACCACGTTATGGTCAGCTGACTTTATTTTTCCTTCAAGATACTAGGTAAACTATAATCCTACAAATTTTCAAATGGGAGGAAATGACTGAAAAAAAATTTTTTTCTACATGTTTGGGAGGTTGCCACTGCTCGCCCCACCCATGGAATCGCAGCTGACGGTCACGAGTAATCATAATATATATTCCTTATGCAGTATACGAATTTTCAAGCGAGAGGAAATGATTGACCGAATTTGAATCTGTCTCCCGTACCAGAACTACCCGCGCAAACTAATTTATAAACGGGGTTACTAACACTATATTGAATATGTGACGTCTTTGCGATTACCAGACCAGGAAAGATTTGATTTTTTGTTTCGAATAGGCTCTAAAACTACAGAACCAATTTTGATAATTCTGTCACCGATAGAATGCTACATCCTCTCCGGGAAATATAGGTAATGTGGTGTTGCCATAAATATAATACATAAAAAGATAATATGTCGATTTAAGTGCCAGAAAATAGACATTTTACATACAGCTTTAACAGTGTAGTGTTGCCATATTTTTTGCATACATTAAGACATTTTGTTTGATCCGATATTTTAAAATTCTTCTCTCGCCATTTCCTCTCTTTCGTTTTTACCTTTCTCTCTCTCTCGTTAATTTTTTCTCTTCTGTGTCTTCCTCTAACCATCTCCCTGTCATCATTTATCTTATTTCTTCTATTCCTTTCTCTTCTCAGTTATTAATCTATATCTATATATGTCGGAGCATAGTAAAAGATTATCGATTAATCGAATCGTTATCGTTGTCTATGGCGTTGGAGTGGGGTAGTAGTCACTTCCGTTGTTTTGACAGTCTCTACCCTCGACCCTTTATATGCGATGGACAGTCTAACTGAAGTCTTAGTCGTGCGCGGTCTTTCAAGAAGTGAACATCTAAGTAGTGCTAGTGATAGTGATAGTGTCAAGTGCAGTGCAGTGTGGAAGTGCTGTCCAACTAAGGTCACGTAAGTCCTTACAATGTAATTGCCACGTGATTAAGTAAACACAATGTTAGGTTAGGTTAGCCTTGTGTTAGATTCGGTTTATGTGCGTTTAACCTTGGGTGTAAACAGAGAGCCTAGCAGTGGAGGCGAGTGTCGTGATCACTTAAAGGAGCTCCTTAAGCCTACACCTTGGTCACAAGTCCAAGGCACTGCTTAGGTTTCTCTCGTAATTGTTAAAGATCATATTTGATCATTTATCGGTTCAATAGGAGTATCTACGTTGCGTTTACCCAATATTCCACTCAATACCATCACCCCCTTTTAGTGTTCCCCAATATTCCCCATCTTCCTCCTTCCATCTCCTTTCACATCGTTTTAAAATCCCCGACATCAGAAATGGGATCACAAGCCCAATAATTCACGTTTACGGTTTTTTGCGTATCATCTTGACGGTTATCTTAGTGTCAATGCTAGAGAAATAGTTTTTGAAAAAGTTAAAGTGGGTAGTACAAAATAAAAATTCAGAAATAGCTAATATCACATTACATAGTTGCGAAGGTAGTTTACAATCTTAAAATCGTGATTATTATTTGAAGTAGGTAGACTTTCGCTTTACATGAGGCACATCAGCCCTTACGGTAGTAAACTATGGTGTTGACAGTTTTTATGCATTGTGTTTGGAAATTACTGATCATATTAACGTTTTATTAGTGCGACGGAGAGCTTTTACGCTTTGTCGGAAAGATGTACTGGAAGCGTTGTCGCTTTGTTGTTATTGAGCCGTTGTAAGGTGGCTTTGTAGGCCCCGACGGTTGGGGCTGAAAGCTGTTACGCTTTGCTACGAATTTGAGATGTTTTCTGTAAAGAGTGTTGAGAGCTCTTTGTTTCTTTGTGTGTTAATGATTGAAATTCTTATGTCTAGTGGAAAATAGTGCTGAAAGCTGTCACACTGTAACGAAGTTATTGGTCTATGAAACTAGTGTTACGTGTTACGTATTTTGAAACTGTGTAAAGGCAACGCGAGAGCGCGTTGATTATCAGAATGGCCGTGTCGGAGCATAGTAAAAGATTATCGATTAATCGAATCGTTATCGTTGTCTATGGCGTTGGAGTGGGGTAGTAGTCACTTCCGTTGTTTTGACAGTCTCTACCCTCGACCCTTTATATGCGATGGACAGTCTAACTGAAGTCTTAGTCGTGCGCGGTCTTTCAAGAAGTGAACATCTAAGTAGTGCTAGTGATAGTGATAGTGTCAAGTGCAGTGCAGTGTGGAAGTGCTGTCCAACTAAGGTCACGTAAGTCCTGACAATGTAATTGCCACGTGATTAAGTAAACACAATGTTAGGTTAGGTTAGCCTTGTGTTAGATTCGGTTTATGTGCGTTTAACCTTGGGTGTAAACAGAGAGCCTAGCAGTGGAGGCGAGTGTCGTGATCACTTAAAGGAGCTCCTTAAGCCTACACCTTGGTCACAAGTCCAAGGCACTGCTTAGGTTTCTCTCGTAATTGTTAAAGATCATATTTGATCATTTATCGGTTCAATAGGAGTATCTACGTTGCGTTTACCCAATATTCCACTCAATACCATCACCCCCTTTTAGTGTTCCCCAATATTCCCCATCTTCCTCCTTCCATCTCCTTTCACATCGTTTTAAAATCCCCGACATATATATTATAATATATAAAGGGAGAAGCTGACTGACTGACATATCAACGCAAGGCCTAAACTATAAGGGTTAGAAACTTGAAATTTTGCACAGGAGTTCCTTTTATAACGTAGGAGAGCACTTAGAAAGGATTTTTGAAAATTCACCTCATAAGGGGGTGAAACGGGGATGCAAAGTTAGTATGAAACTTTGCCGTTTTTGAAGTTATTCAAATGAAATTCAGTATGAAGGTTCTTCATTGAAAGTCATGAAACATGTATAAAATATTTTTTCGAAAATCATCCCATAAGGGAGCAAAGTTAGTATGACTACCTCATAAAATTATGAAATATCTCAACAGACGATCTACTGTAGGCTAATATAACTATCTCAATATCGCAAACGAAGTTGCGGGTAAAAGTTAGTAATACATAAAGCTAAAGATTAAATAACTACACTACTGTCGAGTAACAATATAAGTATATGGATTATAATTTTGATTTAAATATCCGAAGCGAAGTGAGGGTGGGTCGCTCGTATATTATAAATAAAAAATGCTACTATATATTACAACGCAATAATTTTATCAGGTATCTTTACATATAATCAATATGTTACAGTCAACATTTCACGTTGCCAATCAAGAGGGTGGTTTAGTTGGTAAACAACGAAGTTACATTCAACATTCTCTATTTACGACGATTTTCCTTAGAAATTACGCATTAATAAATATATTAAATACTTTTTTTTAGAACAAACAGATTTTTACTGATTTAACAAAGGACGTCAATTGTGTTGATTACTAGTCGGGCTGCGTGACTTTTTACCACTCTATACCAAGGAAACGGTGCTTTTTCCGGGATAAAAAGTACCCTATGTCTTAGTCCAACTTTTAAAGTATCCGTAAAGCAAATTTCATTTAAAACGGTTCAGCTGTTTTAACGTGAAGCGTGCACAAACTCGGTAATTCTAAGATTTTATTATATGTATATAGATATAGATAGATTATATTTTGATTATAACTTGTATGATTATTTACCGATTTGGATATTTTTTTTAAAAGTAGCTCTTAAAAATTAAACTACTAAAATTAAACAAACGGAGAATATAAAATTGGCGACATGTTATGAAGGAAACTCGTCAATCGTCCCTTATACATGTTTTTGGCAGTGAATGGAGCTAAAAATAGATATTTATCTTATTATTTCCTGGTTTACGTCAAAAATGAAATCTCGAATCGTGGTTACCATAGTGAAGAAAAAAAAAAAACAACCGTCTTAAATTTTTTTGTTGGTGGATAGTGCTAAAAATGAAATCACTAAACAAAGGCTGGGTATCATAGTAATTAATATAATATCTAGTTACATCAATAATCCAGTTAAGTTTAACTGGAACTGATCACTTTTTCAAAAAAAAAAAAAAAAAAGAACTGATTGCACTCTGGTGCTGGCAGAAGTGTAAACTTGATCATTAATGTTGTGTATTTTTAATATTTTCGATTGGTTAGGGAATTTCTTTATTTATCAGTATAAAATTACTATCATTTATGTGGTTAAATACAATATTCATCTATTGCGCTATTGTATACAAATTTAAATTCAGTTTTGTATGAAGCATTCTAACTGAGGTAGGGCACAGCAGGAAATTTCTTGCTCAAATATGGAGCAGCTCGACTGGGGTAGTACCTCGACCTTACAGAAGATCACAGCTAAGTAACACTGCTCTAAAGCAGTGTTGTGTTCCTGTTGGTGAGTAAGGTGGCCAGACCTCCTGGGGGGAATTGGGGATAGGGTCGGCAACGCGCTTGCGATGCTTCTGGTGTTGCAGACGTCTATATGCTGCGGTAATCGCTTACCATCAGGTGAGCCGTACGTTTGTTTGCCGACCTAGTAACATAAAAAAAAAAAAACCAATTAAGCGTGCAAGCGCCGTCATACGAATTTCCGATCAGGAACGTCTCCTGACGAGAGTTTAACATTTTTTACCCATCCCAAAATTGCACAACGCGGCTAAAGAAGTTTTCTATTCAAAAACAATTTGCCCCAAAAATTTTAGTTGTCAGATAGAGGTGAAAATGAAATCACTAAGCAAATACTGATTAGCATAGCAAATAATATAATGTTTAGTTACATCAATAATCCAGTCAAGGAAGCTTGTGTGGAACTGGCGATAACTTTTTCAATGGATCCAATAATAGCAAATATTCGTGTTATTTCCTGGTTTTGAAAATGAAATTATTAAGCAGACTGGTTATACGTTATGTATATTAGTATCTCGTTACACGTATGATCCAATCAATGGGGCTTAAGTCGGCGTGAAATAGACAACGAACTATTGAACATGAGTGTTCGTGTTACTATTTATTATATACGATTAACAATCAGGAATTTTATCATCAATCTCATGATGGAAAGGTCGCATTACCCACTAAGACGCGGAATTATTTATAACCTAACTCAATTTTTTTCTAGGTGTTTTACTTTGAAATTTTGGCCTTAACCTTGGGAAATAAGGGCCGTCCAAGTATTACGTAAGCAGATCTTTTGCAATTATCAACCCACCCGCCCCTCATGATGGCAAAAGTAAGCCTAACCCCCTGTGCTTAGGTAAACATTGATGCATGAATTTTTCTCACGT
This sequence comes from Limenitis camilla, assembly GCA_905147385.1. Classification (NCBI taxonomy): domain Eukaryota; kingdom Metazoa; phylum Arthropoda; class Insecta; order Lepidoptera; family Nymphalidae; genus Limenitis; species Limenitis camilla. The sequence goes on along the minus strand of LR990246.1, from coordinate 10,131,371 downwards.
TTCGATGTGCGTGTTTACGACGTAATCACCATGCAGCTCCCCATGTCATAAAAAATAAGCCGCCCCTCTTTAAAGCTTAGGTAATACTTGAAAGTCTCCATAACAAGAGAGAGAACAATACTAAAGCTAAAACTTTTTTGTTAACTATATTAGATTTTGCCAAAATATTGAAGAGAAAATCTACAAGCGTGAAATTTTGTATGTTCGGAACTGAGGTCCTGTAGGATAGAAGGGAGTTATTCAAAGAAAAGGAGTTTATATCACAGAAGAGAGGGAGATTAATTGGCATAATCTTTTAAAATCACTTAGGAAGATGTCGTAAGCAGATACTAGTATAATAGTAGTGAATCCCTATTTCCCTTGGTCATAGCATCACGTGTGAACTGCTGGACCGATTTCGCTAATTCTTTTTTTTTGTTGTATTTGTTGTCAGAAGGTTTTAATGTAATAAAAAAAATTAAAAAGTTAAATAAGAAAATTTTCGGGTTAACGTCGGGTTAACTGGTAATAAATAATATACTGTTATTTGTTATATTATTTAAAAATTATTTATTTTACATATTTAATTGTACATTAACGGTCACACGGTCCTGTTTGACCTTCTTAAAGATAAATAAATGTTTGATAATGGGTAACTCTGAACTAATCCATTGCTGCAAAGCACAAAGTAGAATTGGTGTAATTGGGCGAGTCAAAGGCAAAGTTCCTAACGAGACATCTTCAGATCAGATGAGTGATCATAGCGAAGCTTTGGCTAAACTGGTACAGTCTAAGAAAAGTTAACAAATATCACGAATATACGTCCAAAAATTTCAAAAATGATGCTATTTTGAAAGGGACTTGTAAAGGCTACTGGGACCGTAGACAATGAAATTATAAAATTATATCCTGATTAGATTACACTATACTCACTAAGATATGGAGTCTACACACGATTTACTTGTAGACTTCCAATCAAGGTCAAAACAACTTAGAGTATTACTTCTCTTAAAGGATATAAATAACTCGGAGAAAATGATGAGAAGGGGATGAGACAGGGGGTATATTGAAGAACACTACAAGGGGTAATGATATTGGATGGACTATTGGGTAAACGCAACGTAGACACTGCTACTGAACCGATAAATAACTAAACATTATGATCTCTTACAATTACGAAAGCAACCTAAGTAGTGTCTTGGACTTGTGACCATCTTGTGTGTGTATTTAACAGCCAACACTCGCCTCCACTGCTTATTTTCACTGTTTAAACCTAAGGTTAGGTTAACCTAAGCCTTACTTACGCGCCGATATATATACTTGTGTCTTTTTTAACAATTGCACCACTCTTAAGTTTCATGAATGATTACGAAGTTTTTCTAAAAAAATATATTATAAAATATACTTCCTGAAGTGTTAGGTTTAAGGTTAGGTGTACAGGTAATAATATTAGAGGCTTTTTCGTGGAGTCGGTAACATTTAAGAGCTTATTGTGAGTCCATAATCTTCTAAACCAAGGCTAAACCTTCCCATGTAGAATTTTGCAATTGAATGGCACGGAATTATTCAGATAGTTAATTAGTAATCTTAAACCTGGGTATCAAGCTCAATACACTGCTCAGATTCTTGACAAAAATAAACGTATTGCTGTATAAACATCTAAATGTAACAATATTCCGCCACCCCAACGTCTCAATATCACAGTCTGTTTGAATGTTAGGTGCAGGGACGGAATTAATCAGCCAATCTAAATTCACCTCAGTTAATTAATAAAAGCTCTTACGCCATCGGGTTACTGAGATTAACATTTACTCACGAAATATTGACAATAACCTATACTTACCTATTAATAAAATATTAAAGGATTAATGATTAATAGAAGAGAAAGAAGAAAACCCACAAAAGCTTGATACTCGATTCTATTCGATACTTGATATCGAAAGAAAGATATCGAGAAACAGTGATTTTTCTGTACTCAGTGTAAGCAATGTCAGTGTGTTACCATGGTTACAAGATTGTTATAATTGTCAATAAATTAATATTGTCATGCAGCCCTCAAGTTAGCAATACGCTGATAGTCTTCAAAGGGCCGAACAGATCTTCACAAATTATAGCTAAGAACCATCTCGAGTAAAATACCTTTCAAACAGATAAAACTTTATCGGAATCGGTCTATAATCTTGGGGGCTACGCTGTCTCAAATATACAGAAACGCGTTAATCTTATAAAACCCCGTCGTAGTACTCGTCGTTCTCAATAAGTAAAAATATTCCCCGTTTTAGTAACATTTTTCATCGATGCTCCACTCCTATGGGTCTTAGCGTGATGTTATATAGTACATAAGCTTCCTCAATAAATGGACTATCTACCAGTGTAGTTCCTGAGGCTATTACAATTATAAACGAACACGAATTTACCATTTTAGTTATGTAAAGGAAGTAGTTTCCAACTAAAAAGGGATAATGAATGAATTGTTTCATAGAGAACCCGTATGACCCGTATAGTCACGTTACTCCCCTATCTTACCATATAAGTCTTTGTGTTCAACAGACTATTTTGTGACGTAATAGAAATTTTACTGTACTGCAATACGTATAAAATTATTTTATATACGTAAGTCATGTAGCGTCCTGGGTTTTTTATTCTTTAACACAATTAAAACAAAGTAGTCCGAAGTAAGACCATAATACCATTTTATAATTTTTAAAAAGCTCATAACTTCAAGGGAAACTAGCTGTGCCCGCCTTTCAAACCCTTACAACCCTTTTTTCGCAATAAGAAGTAGCCTATGTCCTTTTTCAGGCTCTAGACTATCTGTATACTAAATTTGATTCAAATAAGCTCAGTAGTTTTGGCGTGAAAGCGCGACCATCCTCTATTCCTTATTGGTTTTTTACACCCTTGAGGGTAAAACTTTTACAAACGTTCAATATCCTATTTATTTATATCGATTCAACAGCCTTAAAGATAAGTTTCAAGTTTCTAACTCGAAAAATGACGATACTTCTATGCAACTTTCATCCCTCCTTTTCAACCCCTTATAACCCATTTTTCGCAATAAGAAGTAGCCTATGTCCTTTCTCAGGCTCTAGACTATCTGTATACCAAATTTCATTTATATCGGTTCAGTAATTTTGGCTTGAAAGCGCGACAGACATACAGAGTTACTTTCGCATTTATAATATTAGTAAGGATAGTTAGGATTAGATACGGAACTCAATAAAAATTGTTTTATATTTCTTCTAAAATTGTATCGTGGTTAAAAATGAAAATTAATAAAAACGTCTTTTTTTCATAGATTTTATGGAGATCTTAATTTTTTTCTTATAAGCTACTATCAACCCCCAAACCATACCTCAAATTCAAGTCAATTGATTTTTGTTTTATATAATTTTTTTTAAAAACGGTAATATAAAGAGTTCTTAAGCTTGCATACAAATATACCCACGAAAATTATCAACGGTGTTGCTAACTGAAAATACAATATGTCAATGATTAAAATTTTCAAGTACATATTTTTAAAAGAAATAATTTATTATTTTTTATAGAGTACCAAATATAATCTATAATCGATTGTATTTAATTGTAAAATGCATCACCTTGCAATTTCTCCTTGACTCCGATAAGCACACATGTCATGACAAGACAGTATTTCCAAGTGTAAAAAATATTAATGAATAATAAGTTTTTAGGGTTCTTTATCTCAAAATAAAACCTGCCAAGTGCAAATCGGACTCACGCACGATGGGTTCCGTATCAATATTTAGCAAAAAATCACGTTCGTTGTATTGGAGCCGTTGTTATATTGGCTAAAGAAATACATCATTTATGAAAATTTCAACTGTCTAGCTATTACGGTGCATGAGATACAGCCTGATGACAGACAGACGGACGGACAGACCCTTATAAGATCACTTCTTAAAGCAACATTTTCCACACTATTAATTTCGTTATGTTTTGACAATAACTTCACATTTACACAACAATTTGTTAAAATTTTTATTTTTCAAAATTCTTTTTGAAACCAAAAAAAAAACGCTTGTATAACATTGATACCTTTTTGCATCTTTTAATACTGGCAAAAAAATAAAAACATTTAGGATACTTCTCATTGACACAGAATCATACAATTTAAATAGAAGCTATGATCCTGAAATCAGGGTTATACTTACAAAATCAATTTAGTTTGTACGGAACACACTATGGGTGAGTACGACTCGCACTTTGCGGATTTTTTTACTTTCTAGTTTCATTACTAACAGTAAATATTTAATCCCGTAGCCGTATTTGCAGGCCATTCCCAGGCACTAAACCTTAAAACTGTGGAATAGCGCAGGCTCAGGAAAACGGGATAAAAAGCGGGAGGTTTTATGTGAATACCTTCATTAATAATTCATATGTAATCCCTCAAGTTGGACCTGAACCCTGAAGTGTATTTTACGACACAATCGTCTATGTTAGTGGTCCTCAAAGTGGTTGATGACGATTTACAGGGGGTCAGGTTCACTTGCTAAACATTATGCATACTTGTATTTACAGGCTTGATCTCACTGGTCAGACCACCAATACGTCTACTCACGCCTACAGCTCATATATAACTGACATGGTGTGTACGAGATTTCAAATGAATGACGGAATGAATGAAAGGGTAAATGAAAAAAAAATGGAGTAGAGGACCCAAGATATTTTGAATCGCGAAATAACAGACTCTAGGCTACTAGTATTCATTAACCCCTCCAACTAATCTAAACGCTTGTGTTAGAAGTGGAATTTAGGTCTTCTAAAAGGGGGGTTTAAAATGATCTACGAAACAAATAAGTTTGGAAACCTCTGGTATATGTTTTATATGTTCTGCGACTTTTAATGAAATTCACCAAGGGTGGAAGGATGTGGACGAACTTTTACTTTTCTTTTAACTAACTTGTAGGGATTCTCTTTAGTTTTTATAGCTTTCGAAACATGGTATTTAAATTTAAATAATACAATACGAAATAGTAGTATCTTCTAAATACTAATAAGGTTTTTGAAAACGTCTCCACCGACATAAGGGGGTGGAGTCGAGCTTGCACCCTTCCAAAGGTGAGTTTATCAGTGGTCTCAATATTATCAGCAAATCCCTTAACTTTCGCAATTGTTGTAAAACTGTATAAATTAATTCAAATTTTAATGACTCAATTTATCGCAGAATTGCTCAAAATTGAAACATGTATTTTAATTGGGAAGCCGAGAAGTGCCTGGGACCTGTGACCCAGAAGCAGGTCGAAAGAACTCTACATAATATTACGCAATAATTTGACTGTAGCTAATGGTCATTGAACTTGAGAATTGCCTTTCATACGTACACATTAACACTTATCAGTTGATGATAACTGTGCTATTGATTAGGATCAATTATCAGTGAAGTTTTAATTGCTGAATCATGGAAGATGTATTTTATTATCCTCTTGTACATGCAAACTTTCGCCTAAACTGCTGGATTTCATTAACTGCTAGCTCCGCAGGATTCCTTTTATTTTTTTTTGACTTGAAATTGTTTGTATGTTAAGACGTTTGTTATTTAATTACTCAAAAACGGCTGACCGGATTTGATTGAAATTCGCTACATAGATGCTGTACAGTTTAGATTAAATAAAGGGTACTTTTTATCCTGAAAAAATCCCGTGGTATAGAAGGGAATTGCATATCATAAATATTTGATTGATATTAAACATTTAATTCCGGATGAGTGAGCTGATCAAGAACTGAATGTCTTTCTGAGTCTAATTCCGAAAGTTTCGCGAACGAAGTCGCGGGTAGATACTAGTAAATACATAGCTAAAGTAACTAGTGGGTATATAGAACAAACAAACGTCTGACTACAGAGTTGTAGGTCGTGCAGCTGAGTGATTCATGCATTAAATAATTCACGTGAACTTTTCTTTTTCTTTCAGCTGTTACGCAACTTCACTCTACATGTATGTGTGTATGTATTGTTCAATACTGGTTATACTATACACGCAGAACTGCAGTATTACTTGTTGACAAGAATATTACTCTAGACAAAGCAACATTTCTGTTTGATTACTCGCAATAGCCATGGTTTTCTTTTAGTATGAAGTTTATCAGTTATGCCATTTTCGAAAGTCAAAATTATACTCAAATCAATGTTGCCAACATCATAAAAAACAACAAAAACGGAGCCATGACCGAAATCATGATTATTATATCACGAGTAATCAAGACAATGCTGTAGATTTGTGTATAAAAATTAAAAATCAAATTCAATTGTGTTTTTTGGATTCAGATTGATTACTAATCTCGTCTCAGTCATCAAGTCGTAATACTGTAGGTTTGTGTGTACAGTATAACCTACACTTAAGTACTTGTTGTATCACATAACGGTCAGTATTGACGTGTTCTACCCTGAGCGTCATTATAGCGTCATCACGATTACGTGATTGGTTTATCACGCAAACCGATTGTTTCATATCTTCCTTTGTTCTGCGAATATTTCTTTGCTTATCAAAATTAATGTTTAAAACATTGTATATGCGATTTAAGATAGAATACGCAGTTTCTTGTCACTATTCTGAGCTCAGATTTGATAGGTTAGGTTGCAGTGTGACTAGTAATTTCGTTGAGCGAAAGGATCACGTGAATGTTGAGTAACGAGCTTGAGCGTTTATAATCGTTTATAATAATAATAAAAGAGCTTTCTAAACACTCCAAGGTCTAAAACCCAGACAATGCTCGGCTTCTTGCTGGCTAAATTGTTAGCCAGCAACACTGTAAATAAATTTTGACTAGCTAGAATATTGGTTTATTCAAAAAATACTATCTCGACATTCAATAAAATGTGTAGATCAAACAACTTTACGTCTACAACCAGACCCAAGTATCTAAAGATAGCTTTATCTTGGGTCGGCTACAAGGCGTCGCTGTGAAATATGACTATTGCACGCTATTGACCTTACAAATGTGTTTCATTCCCGAAAAATAGGATGTTTCGGACCCCTAACAATATCCGCTGATATCAAGTAAGGATATCTGTAGACCTTGAATTTGCGTTTTTCGATTGCTTTGACGGAATTTTACTTTTTTGTTTAGCTGACCCGAATGGAAAACATTTTTAGCAAGAAATTTTTGATTGCCCAAAAATATCGTAATAACAAAATCTTATTAATTATTACTAGTCAACCCGCCCCAACTTTGCACGCGTGCAATTTTCCACGTTTAATTTTCAAAATAATGTTGCTATATAAAAATATCTAGGAGCTTATGACAGCATTTATTATTATCCCGCAGGAGCAATGAATTTTTCCGGGATATAAAGTAGCGTACGTGTAAATCTAGCTTATGAAGTATATGTGAGCCAAATTTCATTGAAATCCGTTCAGTCGATTTTGTGTGATTGAATAACAAACATACTAACACCTTTACATCCTACTAATATTATATACGCGAAAGTTTGTAATAATGTATGGATGTGTGGATGTATGTTTGATACTCTTTTACGCAAAAACTACTGAATGGATTTTGATGAAACTTTACAATAATATAGCTTATACATACCGGGGGCGCAGCTTGTTCATAATATTAGTAAGATAACATACATACATAATTTTGTTTTATCTCAAAAATTCAAAATACAAGATCAAGACGACAGTCATTAACAACCAATTTACAAAAAAAAACATAACAAATTATACACCTAAACCTTCCTCATGAATCAATCTGTTTATTGATGAAAATCCCATGATAATCTGTTAAGTAATGTTTGAGTTATTGCGAATAAAGTGACATTGCTTTGTTTTACAGTATATATTGATGATGTTACACTGAGCAGTAACATTCTAATGACACTAACATACACTTTAGATAGTAGGCCGAGCAATGCCTTGGGCTTGTGACAACTCAACTCTAACCTAACATTTACTAACCTAACAATTATATTTTTTTATTTTTTTTTTATTACAGTTTCACAAAAAATGGACTTAATACTAGCACTTTTGTATTCTGCCAAACTGCACAGCAGTTTGTCGGCAGTTAATGCTCTCATTCTTAATTTAAAAAAAAAATAAAATATTTTTTTTTAGTTTTTTAAATATTTTAAATAAAATAAAATATAGAAACAAAACCAGTAAAAAAAGCAAAAAAAATGAACAAAAATTAAAAACCAAAATAAACTAAATATAAAAAAGTTCTTTAGTTTATGTGTAGGTAGTGTAAGTTGGTGCGTGTATATTTTGTACATGTATATACTTATGGCACATCATGCGTCTATTCTGTATGTAATATATGTATGTGTAGTATAGAATAACTTGTGGCCACTTCACTATAACTTGATTTAACAATCGGGACAGAACTAGACCAATCACCAAACCAATATAAATCACTCGCAAATGTAAAGCAATACAATTTTTTTGATAAAATGGGTCTTAAGACCGTAAATACTGTATGGGACAGTTAATTAAATAAAAATCCCCTGCGAATTTCTTCATTTAAATAAATATGAAGAAATGATGTACAAGACGTCGCAGTCCGTGATAAATTAACGCTGAAACCGAGCGAGTTCAAATATTTGTCCAATCCAGCAAGAACAGATGGCTGAAGTCAAATTTTGATGAAAAAATACCAAGTTTCTTGTTTACTTTGGCCGGGAAGCGGTAATGAAGGCGCCCTTATTTTAAAGGTTTTTGTGAATCCAAATATTTTTGACATTTTTTGCTAACGGTACCTACCTAAATCTACAGAGTATAAATTCCGTGGTGAATAAATACATGGCTCTTTTTAATATAAACTAGCGTTACGCTCCTAGCTAGCTAGCTAAGCTGTTATATTTCAAAATACATTAGGTAGAGTTTCGATGAAAGCTTCCTGACGGATTTTTCAGACATTTTCAACATTTATCACCATATTTCAATTAAATAATACAACAATTATACACCTAAACTTTCCTCATGAACCACTCTATTTATTAGTAAAAACTGCATGACAATTCGTTCGCTAGATTTGGAGTTTATAACGAACTAGCGACACGCTCCGGCTTCGCACGGTTTCTCTACTATAATATGCATGTATTATACATATAAACCATCCTCTTGAATCACTCTATCTATTAAGAAAGCAGCATCAAAATCCGTTGCGGGGTTTTAAAGATCTAAGCATACATAGGGACAGACAGACTGCGGGAAGCGACTTTGTAGTGAAGACAAGAAATGGGACCTATAAGTGGTGTATCTATAGGCTATATTAAATTAAATTTAAATAGGATTTTTTTTATATTATTTAATTTTATTTTTGTTCACCTGTTATTTCATTGATCTGAATATTATTATGTCTCTTTAATTCAGTTACTTTTGTTTTTGTTATTTTATGTATTTTATTTTATGAAATATATTGATGTAATTTCTAATATCTTGCACTGTCTTGTACAAATTAATTTTAAGGTATGTTTAATTTTGTTACTTACATTCAACGAAATAAAGAATAATGAATTAAGAAATGAATAATTGTGATTAGGTAATTAAATATAAATGTAACATGTCTAACTATTAAAAAATATATATTGTATTGTGTCATCATTAAATGCATGCTGTGTGCACCTGTAACAGGAGGAGCATTTAGTTCCATAATTTTATATTTAATTTATTACATTGCTTTTTAATGTTTACTCTGTTGGTGTGCCTAATAAATAAATAAATATATCCCTTTTTAATAGATTAGTGGCAGTTTGACGAGTATTTTAAACATTCCTTTTGATTGTTGAGTGTATCAAGAAGTGCCTTATTGAGGATCACGTAGTTTTATGATTTATTAATAAAGGCGAGAGCTTATGCCTCTCTTTAAACCTGCTCATGGGTCTCAAGTCCTTGACATGTTACTATACAATATATACTAATAAACTAGCCAAGTGTGAGTGGTACATACGTAAGTGATACAGTGGTAAATAATAAAGTTATTCTATTTGAAAATGTAGTAGAGAGAAGAAAATTACAAGTTGGAAGGATGCCGGGTAACTTTTCAGTTACAACCTAATGCAGTTACAGTACATACGATAAAACTTGAGACAAAACCATACGCCAAGTTAATTATTTTAGGGTATAGGGCTAGCTTAAGAAAAAGAAATAAAATATAATTTAATAAAACAGATTTAATTTTTAATATTTTGCTGTACAAAAATATACAGGCGTCCAATATACATTTTATTATTATCCCGCAGGAACTCGAAATTTTTCCGGGATAAAAAGTAGCTTATGTTATAATCTAGGTTATAAAGTATCTGTGTGCTAAATTTCATTGAAATCTGTTTAGCCGTTTTTGCATGATCGAGTAAGAAACATATATACTTTCACATTTATAATATTAGAATACAAATTTTATAAAAATTCGCATCAAATAAAATAAATGATGATGAATATATTACAAACAAGTTTTTATATTAAAAAATTGGACTAGACTGACCTTGTCTTTGGCAGTTATATATTTTACGACTATATTCCCTGAAGTGTGATATTTTATAAGAGCCTCTATTTTTTAGAATAGAAGTGACCTAACTCAAAACTCTTGGAAGTTTTGATTTTGAAAGATACTCAACACAATTTTGAGTTAAGTCTCTTTCTTTCGTATGTGTTTATTCAGTTCCTTCTTTACAAAAGATAATTATTATATTGATAACATCTACATTTTTCTAATAATTCTTGTACCTCCTGGTTTTTGCTCATTTTAATCTAAATAACCTCATCTCTCGAACTCTCTTGCAAAAAGAGAGCTACGAGGAAGAATAATCTATAAATTCCAAAAAACAAATTGGTGTGCATTTAAAGGTAATTCAAAACAATCTCTATCTATGGGTAATTAAAAATCCACGACGTTAACTATTTTGACAAATATCAGGCGCGCGAGAGCAGAAGCAGCTCCCGCCCCGCGTTCCCTATAAAGGCCCTAATAGTGAAAAATTAAATCAGAAGCTAAAACCTTAATGATGTAAATATAAAACAAAGACATTCCAAGATCAAATTCGCTCAGCCATACATCATACAACATAAGTTGAATGAATATTCATAATCCATACAATAAGCGATACACATGTGTTGCCATACGTACTTAATATGCGATTCTTGAAACACGTAAGTATAAACAACGGTTCAGTCACTGTGCCGGTTTCCAAGTTTACCTGAAACGAAGAAATAAACATTAGTAATATAACACGTTACGTTTATGAAATAACTAGGCTATTGCCTTCATCTTTCAGTCTATAAATACTGAAATTCATGACGAGTTTATGGGTAAGCGTTCCTTAAATTAACCGTTTTATTGTGTTAATGGAAATCCTTCTGAAATTAGGTTTTGTTATTGAAATATATTAACAGAAAATGACGTCATCTATAAATTATATATGGGTCATAACTATCTTATTAATAGTGATAGCTTAGTGGTTAAGACATTGGTGTCTTACTCGGGAGGTCTGAGTTCGATCCCCCACACAGGCACACACCTCTGACTTCTCAGTTATGTGTGTTTTAAGCAATTATCTCTGTCGGTGTATGAAGTCTGCCAGCCCGTACTGGGCCAGCGTGATGGTCTATAGCCTAACCCTCTCCTCATTCTGAGGAGACCTGGCTCAGCAGTGGGCCATTAATGGGTTGTGATAATGATGATGATGGTACTTTGATGCTATTGATAATTTTTTCGCACCTAAGAGTAACTCAAAATTCCAGCCACATTTATTGTATTATAATAAGTGATTTTTTTATATTTATTTTATGTAATTGAAGAATTTTTCTCTAATTTCCAACAAAATAGGTATTTTATCTGCTATATAACAATAATATGTATGCAATTTAGTAGTGTCTGGGGCTTGAGACCCAGAAACAGCAGATTTAAAGAGCTCTTTCATAATATATTAACTCTCACCTCCACCACTCGACCTCGACAATTACAATATACAATAAAGTAAACTTATGTGGACCTTAAGGAAGGGTGACATCATTATTGTATAAGAACAACATTATCATAGTGACTTTTTCGTAATATATATTGGAAATAGTGGCAGCCCTGTGATCTCATCTCATAATACAATCTCGACGGAAGAATGCTCTCACGAAGCTTACATTGTATGTAAGGTTTCCTTGCATTTTATTAACTGAGATAACATTTTAAAGCTTGGTTCTAAGCCAATAAACTGAATCTCTAGAGGGAACTTGTATCAAACGAAGCTCGATGTCGTCTTATTAAAGAGTTTACATGACCACAGTACAGCTCCATCATCAGATCGACTTCAAGATATAATAATATTGCAATGTAATCCAATTTTCATAGCTCAATTGGATATCGGAAAGGAGGTCAAGTTTACCTTCCAATATTTGATTACAGACATACATTTTCAATGTAATTTGGAGCAGTTCCTTGGTGTAAAAATAAGGTACCCTTAGTAATAGGGGTTTTGTTCTCCTACTGGCTTGTGATCACCAGCATGTTCAGCACCTATTTAAACTGCAGCATTCTCTTCGCTCCCCATCCTCAGTGTATACCAACAGAAGGACCGTCTTTTCGTTTGTCCCTTATCTATCATTTTTTTAATGATTAGCTATAGAAGCATAAATAATTTTTTTAATGATTAGCATAACGAAGTCTCAGTTAAGTTAGTTGCTGTTTTGTAAAAGCACCACAACTACTAGAATATCATCTACCATTTCATAATTGTTGTATCTTCTACTATATATTACATCAAGGCGAAGACTGTAATTTTAATATAAAAAGGAAAAACAAGCGCTATACAAAATAGCGTTCAAATCTTCAGGTCGTTTGCAGTAGGGTAACAAAGTGCTCTAATGAGATTTGTGATGTAATGTTCCTCCTTTTTAATATAAAGTGATGAAAGATTTAAAATATATGAGAAAATGTTGCAGTTTACAGCTGTAGTGTGCAATGTGATAATAGATTGTAATTTGTGTATTTTAAACGAGTTTCTAAAAATATTTCACTCTTAGAATTAAAGTAACCTAACTCAAAAATTAAATCGACTGTTCTATTATTTGTCATAAGGTTATTCCTCCATTCTGGCCTTCTCTTTAGACCAGCTGAAAAGTATCATAATGTCCCGTTATTACTGTATTTACATAAATATGACGAATTACATACAACTCAATATTAAACCAGGGAATGGTTAGAAAAATTACACACAAACCTTTTAAAAGTATAGTATAAAGGGTCGGTATGTTTTTTTATGTCATTTTACTGCAGAATTTAAAAGTTAATAAAGTGCAATAATAAATGTATTCAACAGAGTAAATATTTATTATCTATACTAATGTTATACAGAGGTAAAGTTTGTGAAGTTGTAGGGGGAAATCTCTGGATCTCCTGAACCGATTTTGAAAATTCTTTTACCAATAGAAAGCCATTTAATTTGAAAGTATCATAGGCTATATATTAACCCAAAAAATGAAAATACTTTTTCGTAGTAGTCGGATTTGCAAAGCAAGTCGGAGAAAAAACGGTCGAATGAAAACGATGAGAGATATATGAGTCATAGTTGTGGGCTGTATGAATGAATAAATGAGTAAGTGAGTGAACAGTTTGAATACATCTCAGCGAAACGAGAATAGGTCGGCTAGTTAGATATATATTTTTATTTATTATTACTTCGTTGAGGAGTTAGCTCTTATAATGCTTTTAAAGAATCGTATAATTACAAACTACAGACAGTCACCCACATTTGTCTCTGATCTTCACCCAAATACCAAGAACGACAGAGGTCGCATTAAAAATAAATAACTCAGTAGAAGTTTTTAGTACAACCATGTTTGTATTAACACACACGACTTGTCCAAAAATACGCGAAATATAAACAGTAATAAAAAAGACGCATCACGCAAAAAATTAAAACCATAATCTGTCTATACAGGAGGCGAAGTAGATAATGCTGCCAGGGTAAAATATATCTTAGGATAATTGGCTTAGGGGATATAATACGATGAGGGTGTATGTTATGTTTCTTAGTACACAACTCCACGTGGTAGCGGCTGCTCCAAAAATACTCTGTAAACACAACATGTTGGAAACTGAAGGAACACTTGGTTCGAACCATTAATAGATAAATAAACGTCTCTAGACCTTTCTGTAAGGTAACATTCCAATATTTGGATAGAATTTGAACATTTGTACAGACTAGAATATATACCTACTAATATTATAATCTCGAAATTAATACTTAAGAAATGTAGGAAATACTTTAGAATACAAACTGAACAAACGAAAATGCGATTCGATATACTACTTACGCCATCTATCGACGAATAGATGGCGTCTGTCTGTCTGTTACACAATCACGCTTAAATCATTAAAAACGATTTAAATGTAATATGATATAGAAATAAAGTAGAAATTGGGAAAGTGTCCTTTCCCAGGAAATGTTTTATAGTGAAAAACATGCTTAAGAATACAAACTAAACAAATCAGTGAGATATTACGCCATCTATCGACGTGGGAATGAAGTGCATGTCGAGCTGTGTGTCCGTTGTGTCTTTGGGAATTAGTTATATATAAATTAATACGTATAATATAATGATATAGCGATTAAAAATGTGAAATTAAACAGTCGACCCGCCTTGGCTTCGCACGGGTGCAATTCCTACAGAAATACAGAATTTTTTTCGGGATAAATAGTAGTTTATGTATTAATCCTGGTTATAAAGCATGTGTGCGCCAAATTTCATTGAAATCTGTTCAGCCGTTTTTGCGTGATTGAGTAACAAACATATTATATAGTTACTAGCTGCACCCCGCGGTTTCACCCGCTATATTTTGGATAAGTCACACTATATCATTATAAATTATAGCCTATGTGTTATTCTGATGTATAACTTATATTATTGTAAAGTTTCATAAAAATCCATTCAGTAGTTTTTGCATGAAAGAGTAACAAACATTAATCTAGACATCCATACATTCTTACAAACTTTCGCGTTTATAATATTAGTAGGACTGTTTTTAAATATGATCTACCCCTTAAATGGATCTTGAACTTCATCCGTTTACTTTTATAGTTTGGTTTAAATTCTATATTTGGAGTAACGTTAGTCAGTGAGTGCTGACTGCGGTGTAAAGCGAGATTTGTTTTACTTTGGTTTTCTGTTTCGGTTTCATTTAAAATAATTTAATACTGGTTAAATTTGAAATACTGTCTATTTTGGTTATTTTTGGTAAAAGATGTAAACTGAATTATTTAATTGTTTACGAAGAATAAATAATTAAATATCCTAGAAATAACTAAAAATATAAATCCTCATGTTATCACGTAGCTCTCAAGTTAGAAATGAGCTGATAGTCTTCAAACGGCTGAACAGATCTTCACAATACATAGCTAAGAACAATCTCGATTAAATTACCGTTCAAACAAATAAAACTTTATCACAATCGGTCTATTATCTTGGGCGCTACGATGCCACAAACATGCAGATACACAGGTTAAACTTATTATACCCAATTGGTGTACCATTGGGGGTTAAAAATAGTCAATAAATGATAAAACTGGTATTATTTAAATTCTCTGGCATTTTTTAAGAAAAGCTTTACTTTGACAATAAATACTATAATTTCTATTGTTATTTTAATATTACTCGAGATCTAATAATAATCGCTACGTCATAACGGAAGTTGTATACAAGGACATTTCCAGCGGATATGTAACAGTTTAGCAACTTTTCTAATTAACACATTTTGTAGCAATCCAAATCGATACATCGATTATAGAAAATTATAACTAACTGTATATATTATAAAGGATACAAGATAAGGACGAATAAAGTTCACCTTCACATGGGTGGTCTACATCAGCCTTTCCCGACCTTTTTTTTTGCTACAGACCCCTAAAGTTCAAAAGTAAGGTCGCCGCGTTTTACGTCAAGATCTTAGAATCTATATGTAGTATATATAAAAGCTTTTAGCATCCGTTAGTTTCAAACAAAGTCTGTCTGTTTGTCTTTAAACTACAAATTGTAATACAAGTTAGTTTTTTTGAAGACTACAAATTCGCTGAGCAATATTTCTTCGCCCAGGTAGTTTACTTTAATTATTTATCTCTAGTATTAACGTTTAAAAAACATATGATATATTTATATTTTTAATTTTTTTTAATGACATATAAGGGAACGAGCAGACGGTCCATCTAATGGAAACTGGCCATCGTCGCCCATGGACATCGACAAAACTAGAGAGTAGGTATCTCTTGTTTTCTCGATGCGTTGCTACCTCGAAGATACACTGAGGAGGGGGAGCGAAGAGAAGAATACTGCGGTTTTAGTGGACTCCGAGCACGAACCCGGTGTTCACTATAAGCGCAGCAATAATGAGATGGGAGAGGGAGTGGGTAGATCTAAACCCCACATGCGGCTAGTTCTCAACGCGTCAGGGACACTTGGCGGTCGAATTCGCATGCTGGTGGTCGCAAATCAGTCGGGGAACACATCCCCTACCACTAAGGGGGTGCTGGGTTACTCGGCTCTTACGAGATGCTCTTCCAACGGCAGGCGGGAATAGTATTCTAACCCATTACCTCACGGGTAAAAATACACATTGAGGAGCTAATCACGCAAAAACGGCGGAACAGATTTGAATGAAATTTGACACACAGATACATTATAACCTGGATTAACACGTAGGCTACTTTTTATCCCGGAAGAAGCCAGGCGAAGCCAGGGAGAGCTAAATTATAAATATTCGTTTTTTCGTCTATCCGATATAGCTTTTTATCCTAATCCTACGTGTATATCCCTCAGGACATGGTATTATTGTACCAAACGTACAAATTTTCCAGTAGGTGATGTGGGTCTGACCGGCTTCAAAGTCAAACATATGTTCGCTAACAAGATTTGCTGTTACTTGGAAATGTATTAATTATTGTTAATCTGTATGTTTACAATTTCATTTCTCTCCAATCCTCTAGTTTTATAGTGAAATGTCTTTAAATGTTACGTTTTATATTGTCTTTAGAGTAGATTTTAGTTTGGTTTTAATATTATTCATAATAAGTTTGTTTATTATATCAAAACTAGACAAGTTTTTATGATATTAGGTCATAATGTCATAATGTCTGCACTTTATGCATAAATTTCTTGCTGTTGACTACCTATAGATAAAAATAGAATTAAAATGTAGTAAATTCCACTTGAATTTTGTGAACCGGTCTTATATTGGTATTTAAATAATTTGTTTTAATATATGTGCCATTGTCACGTAAGTGCCACTAACTCTTAATAGATGGCGCTTCCTTACAATAAAAATGAGAAATGTAAAACAATCTTCTTTATTTGTTAATTCGGTTATATTATTTAAAATAAATTTCTATTAACATTATATTAAATTGGAACTAAATTTATTCAGTTAACAAAAGAGCACAGAAATATTTAAATAGAACAATTTTACTCTGATTTTTTTTTCAGTTTTTGTACTTAGATCAACAGCATTACTGCTGAAATACTCGTGATGTAATAATTATAATTTTTAACGTAACGGCTTATTTTATTTACAACCCACTACTTTGTCCAACATTAGAAAAAAAAAATGTAAGTAACAAGATGGTACTGAAATCAATGTTGCCAACATCATAATTTACAATACTTTAAAGTCGCTGTTTCTGCTGAAAATTATGCAAATATTATGAGTAAACGATTGTTAAAGAAAAAAATAAGAAGTAAACGAATATGGTGGATGTGTTAGTCAGAATTTCTCAATAAATATCATTATAAATATTAAAACCAAACCAACACCTACAAGACAATATAATACTTAACATTCAAAGGCATTGCACTGTAAAAAAAACAAGAACCATAGAACCTTTGTTGTGGTGGTCAGTGCCTCGCAAAACAAAAATAACAAGTCGAAACGGGACGGAACAGGTCCCAAACCAGTCGGACCAGTCCCAGCGACTCCCAAGATCTAAAACGACTGTAATGGTAGTAAACTTAAGGTCCAAAGTACCATAAATTCACTTAAACTATGATTTAAAGCATTTCGATTTCCTTAGGAATTTTGGATCACATGTGATTGTCAATTTTTGGGAGACGGTTTTCGTGGAAGCTAATTTTTTGTCAGTCTGCGTTTAAACGGGTCATTTTATCAAGGCTACCTATTAGACTGGTTTGAATTGCCTTTTGTTTTGTAATAATATTTGTGTCTGAGCTATTAAATACAAATGATGTAGGTAAGTTCGTTGCTCTATACGTCTGTGCACACACAAATACAAAATCAAGGACTTTAAATGCAATATCATTGAGAAACAAACATGTAAGAAATTGCGTTTTAGGAGATATAAAAAATGAAGAAAATAATGTTAATTTAATAAGTAAAGAGTAGTTTTTTTAATGGAATAGAGGAAACGAGTAAGTAAGACCAGTAGAATTTATCAACTCTAATTTCTCAAGAAATTAAATTAAATGATTAAACTTTTGGTAGTAAATGAATCTAGTTCCATAATATTAAGAAGCATACATTAACGGTCCAGTGGTTGAGACTTCAAGTCTTACTCGGGAGGTCCGAGGTTCGATCCTGGGCACACACCTCTGCCTCGTGAGGAAACCTGCACTCCTGAGTTCCCAAAAAAAAAGTGTTCTCAAAGGTGTGTAAAGTCTGCCAACCCGCACTGGGCCAGCGTGGTGGACTATGCCTAATACCCTCCTCATTCTGAGGAGGAGACCCGGCTCAGCAGTGGGCCATCGAAGGGTCGTGATGATACATTAATGAATGAAATGTTTTTTGGACGAATGACAGAGAAAGAAAATGATTTTAATATGATGATGATGATTAGAGTATTGCAAGGGATTACATTAAAGAAGAAGAAATAAAGTGATTGAAGATTTACATGACGTTTAATAAATACTAATCAAGTTTAAATTCTACTTTACTAATTTGTATTAAACCACCGAATATATTATTAACGAATCTGGATTGCTAATAAAAGCACTAGTTCAAAGACGTTTACACAGAGAATTAATATAAATACAATTTGCATTTAAATATCTGATTCGCAATCATCCTGAGCGGTCAATCCTTTAACGAGCTCAAGGATCAATCCTAACTAGTTCAGTCAACCTAAATCAACCCTTTGCTACCCTTATCTAATCTATCGACATCACCGGGGTTTACTGTACCTATGGTATTTATTATCAATTTTGATTCAAATTTAAATTAACCTTTCATGTAAAATTTCAAATATAAGTGAATAAATATGATAGGATCTTAAAGCACTAAAAAAGTGTTTAATATTGTTCTATTTAATTGGTCAGAAAGAAGCCGAGCAGTGTCTAGGGCTTGAGACCTATGAGCGGATGTAAAGATATCTTCTACTACGCGTAAATTCTCATCTCCAGCGCTTAACTTCTTTACCGAATATTAAAATTATAAAGCATATAGCACCACGCCACCGAACAACACTACACTTTTAGTCTCACTACTTGTATGTACTTCGCGACCCCACTTAACTAAGTTATCAATAGTGTTTCTAACAAGTACAGCTGCAAAGTTAACGACTTGTCGAAGAACATCAAGAAAATAAAGAAGAATGAAAAGAAAATACGGATTATGATATTCTTATTCCTCTCACTTATCCTAGAGAAGATAAAGGAAAGAGGAATATAATGGAATTAGAACCTTATGACATACATTAGAGCTTACAAGCTCACTAAGTATACGCTAAACTCGATTTACTAATATATAAAGCCGAAGAGTTTGTTTGTTTGCTTGAACGTGCTAATCTCAGGAACTACTAGCGCAATTTGAAAAATTCTTTCTGTTTTAGATAGCCCATTTATAGAGGAAGGCTATAGGCTATGTATCATCACGCTACGACCAATAGGAGCGGAGCTATACGCTGATGAAGTCGCGGGGGTCGACTGGTGACAATATAAAACTTGGAAACTACAAGACGACTTGATATTTAATTTTAAACATGTGAGTGATGGAAAGATGTGCGAGGATGCGTAGCTAGGGATGTGTTTGTTAAGAACCAACAGAATCGCTTCATTAACCTAGCCTCATCCTCGCACATCTAATGAAAACGCAGCCTTAGTCTGTTACTAGTCGTTATAAATAAAATTAAAAAACGATTATGTTCGTCTAGCCAAAGTTCTAGGTAATATTTAAGTTTTTTATATAATAGGTCCAAAAAATATTTTTTTTTATTTTTATTTGTCTATCAATTTTTTTGTGTTTGTATGAGCATCACCCAAAAATTGCTCTACGAAATTGGATACGGTTTTCACAATTGTATTGTTGCAGGTGTAAATTAAAACATAAAGTTACTAGCGGACCCGGTAGAGATTATTCTGTCAAACTAAAATCGCATTTAAAAAATTTAGAGTGGGGGTAGGAGGTTGAAAAATACTTTACGACCTACTCTTATATCTACTAAATATACAGAAAAAATATCATTAAAACTGGTTTAGCCGTTTCAGAGAAAAGCAGATACAAACACCATGACACGAAATTTTTTATATGATATTTTCATTTAAGAATGTAAATACTATTATGTAAAGAGGAAAGATTTGATTGTTTGTATGTTTGTTTGTTTGTTGCGAATAAGCTCGAAAAGTACTGAGCCGATTTTGAAAATTCTTTCACCGATAGGAATCTACATCCTTTCCGGGTAACATAGGCTATGTGGTGTTGCCATAAATACTCTACTTAAAAAGATATGGCCATTTAAGTGCCATAAGGTGGTCATTTCGTAAATTGAAGAGCTTCTCAGGAACAACAAATCCGATTTAAATTTTTTTTTACTGTTAGAAAAATACACTACTCGCGAGTGACAAAATTGATTTAGTGTTGCCATATACATTTTTTAATTAATAGAATATGGCCCCTTTGTTGTTTCTAATCTGATTTTAAAAAATTTTTCACTGTTAGATAACCACACTATTCGTGAGGGACAAAGGTGATTTAGTGTTGCCATATACATTTTTTAATTAATAGAATATGGCCATTTTTTTGCTACTGATCCAATTTTTAAAATTCTTTCACTGATAGAAGTCCATAGAATTTCTTTCTTTCTCTTATAATACAATCATTGTCTCTCATCCTCTCTCTTTTTTCTCACTTTAATTTTTTTTATTTTTATCTATTCAGAATGATTAGCCTCTTTTCACTTTCTTTCTTTCGATAATTTCTCTCTTTCTCTCTCCTTTACCCATTCAATTTTAGTTCTGCTCTGTCCTTTTTAATGTCCTGTTAATTAAAAATTACACAATTACAGAATGACAATTTAAGGACATCAATTATGATATTGCTTTAAATACTCGGAGCGAAGCGAAGGCATCCCTCTAGTTTTTAATATTTTCAGACAATTCATAGAAGAGACGATAATACGAAATTACTACGAAATATAATATGATTTATTAATCTTAATATATAGAAGCCAGACGAGTACAAAAACAAAGTCCTTTGCAAAGGTGAAATTGAGCATCCACTTTTGTAAGAACTACCTATAAATAACCAGTCCAGGCATCCAAGGACAGAAAAATAATCAAACATATGGTATGAAAAAGAAATGCGACATACGCGGCCATTTTAAAAAGGCCCCTTTCGAGAAGGCCATCCTTTATTTTTTGTTTGGAAACAAGAAACTTTGCCGGTTCATCTGGGAGTGGTGGTTTAAACCAGTTTTAGTTGATCTGTCGTGAGCGCTTGTTGGTTTATTTTGTGGGGTCTTTATTCCCTGGTGGTACAGTCACCCCAAGAAAAGGTCTCGTGGTCACTGACCATGAACAAGAATAGCTTGTACCTGCGCAGGCGCAACTCTGACGTCACAGATCATCGATGCATTTTGTTGCCAGGTATCTTTACATAAGTGTCTCACATTTTGAATATCCAACCAAGCTCTTACGATGTTATATGGGATTGGTTGTTAAATCGAGTGTTGATGAATTGAGTTTACTTTAACTAATGTTGGGTGATATTTTTATTGAATGATTTTTCTAGTTTTCAGTCTCTATTGTTGTCCTAAAAATGTTAAAAATTATTCCTCAAAATTTCCTAATTTTAATTTGATTGGAATTTGACTTTGTGGTTTTTGACAATTATTCTGGCTTCAGACAATTTATTGACCGACCATTTATTTTATAAAAATAATTCTTAAATCATTTCACCTAACCTTCAGACCTCACGCAGACTAAAAACGTGTTACTGTAGTGACATTCGATAAGTTATTAACAAAACATAATCATTATCAAAATACCAAGAATATAATCTTACAACGTAAGTGTAAGTATAAATCAGTGTTTTTGCCGAAATCCCTATCTCTTACAAATCAACATATATTATCGTGTCTGTCATTATAGTAAAGTAATTAAATTTGACATATTTATATTAAAAAAAAACTGTTAAATTAAAAATTTAAATTACCCCCAACTGAAACTATTTCAATACAGTCAACCACACAATATCGATTTAGAAGAATCATAGCTTTGACACTCGAATCTATTCGATACTTGATATCGAAAGAGTTATCGAGAAATACCGTTTAATCTGTACACAGTGTAAGCAATGTCAGTGTGTTACCATGGTTACAAGATTGTTATAATAAGTTAGAAATGAGCTGATTGTCTCCAAACGGGTGACCAGATCTTCACAATAAATTACCTTTCAAACAAATAAAACTTCATCAGAATTGGTCCAATATCTTGGGCGCTACGATGCCACAAATAGACATACAGAAACACACACATTTGTTAAGTCTGTATTGACTGCTGTTGAAGTGATAACTTCTTATGGGAGGGTAAACTGCTTCGTAACGTAACGCGTTACGGCACCACTGTGTCTGGCTTCCCTTTCTCGCATACGGCAGCAGTAGGCAGGTTGCTCCTCTCTCACTTTAACCCACAGCGCTAGCCGTATATCGGGCAGACGCTTTCCCCTCTCTCTACTCAGTGTACAATTTCAATATTAAATAGTTCAACTTAGATTAGTCGAGCGTCCCGAGACGCACACTTTTTTTTATATTATGTTCAACAATACAAAATTCTACTTATACATTAATTACAATTTTTCTAAATCGATCTCGTGTGGGTATTTGGGTGGGTGTTTCAGTCAGGGGTCATTTAAATTTAATAGTTATAATTATTCTATATATATCACTAGAAGAAGATATTATAGGTTTATGACAATTCAATTGGATTAACAATTTCTCAATAACTTCCTTGATAAATCAATGTTCGTACAACAAAGGAGATTCCTGAAAGACGTGTTAGGTATGTTTTGTTTCGTACACCTTCCGTTTACATAACCATATTGTTCGTAACTAATCAAATTAGTCATCTGTTATAATAACACTGCTTTGTATATTCTAAATGTTGCATTATTAGTATTACTCACTGGTATTAATACTTGCGGAATTCGCTTCCCTACGGTATCAATAATCGTTATTTTTAACGTAAACTTCAAATCTCTTTAACATCAGAAGTGAGATTTTCATACTAAAATTCGTCAAAATTAAGATTGGATTTTTATTTTTTTAAGATGTTGGGACTAATGGGAAATTGTGGGGTCTTTGCTTCGCTTATTTTTAATGAAATGAGGGTCGGGGGGTAAGGGCTTTGATTACTTTTGCTGACATGGGGAATGTTTTGTTTTTGATACTTTTGTATTGACTTGAACAACTCCTCATGTTTTTTTTTACTTTCCTAAGATATCATTACTATAATTATTGAGAAAAAACATTATCATTAATATATCTAAAATTTTAAGCTTTGTCTTGATACTAAACATTAACCAAACCTTAGTAGCTGAAGGTAAGTTATCATCAGAAGTGGGATTTTGATATATTTCACGTAGAACGTACAATATTTGGATTAGAGACAATTTTTTCTTGAAAGATATCTGAACTATAGATTTAAAAAGCCTTTGAAATAAGCTAGTATTTTGATTAAGATTTTATCTATATAATAACCGATTAATTGACTCGCTCCGGCTTTGCACGTAATTCAACCAACTTGTTCAAAATATCTATAAATTATTATTATACACAAAGCTTCGTCATTTATTGCTCTGTCTCTTAGTGGAAACTGCATCAAAATCTTTTGTGTGATTGAGAAGAAATAAGCGGATAAAGTAACAGCGACTTTATTTTACGCTGTCCGATGTAGAACATTAAAATAGATGTTAATTTATTAAAATGAATACTCGTTCTTAATTATTATCCAATAACGCCCTTTCATCTCACCGGTTGTTAAATATACCAAAATTAAAAGCTTGAAAAGTCTCATTTCCGCCATATAAATCTCTTAGCGACACCTTTAGGTTAATTTCGTTCAGCCATAAATCCGTTACGTCTTCGTGCCTGCATTTCTTAAAAACATTGTTTATTATACTCAATTTACTCAAATTATCATGTAATGTACAATTTTCACATCTATACATATTGTAAAAATGTAATCTATCGTCTGTAGATAGAATCTATTGCTGCAGGTCTCACCAAAAATATTTTTTGTCTTTTAAACCTAACCCAAAATATTGTTGGGAAAAGTTAATGTCAATAAAAATCAAGATGTTGTCTTTCTATATTTGTATGTATATTTGCTTCTCTTTTAGCAGAAAGAAAACGAGGAAGTCGCATGTTAATATTTTGCTGAACTGTTTGCGATACAGATAATGATACTAAGTAGATACACAAAAAGTTTTGTGTTTTTAGTTACATTAATCCATCACCAGATCCAGAGCAAAGTGTTAAAATATATAAAGAAGACACATTTTACTACTATACATATTCTACAACCGTTATTAGTGACTCCAAAATTGGACAAAGAGACCCTGACAGCATAATTCGCGTGTAAAGTACATAAAAAACATCAAAACTGAACAAATTTGCATGAGGACCGGATGAATGAATGGACGGATATGGTTATTTCGCATAATGAATTCGCCGAATAAAATGAAGGTTTCCGACCAGTGCCCTTTTAGGCTTTAAACAATATGGCGGCACTTAGGATTAATTTATATTAAATTATGCGGTTTTTCGATTTTGGGAATATATTATGAGGAGTGGATATTAAAGTAACTTTCCTAAAAATTTCCATATTTTCATGTACGCTTCTGCTCTGGAAGTGCTTACTCCCGATTTCTACCAAAAAATATTAATATGAATCTTACAAATAATACAAAAAAAATTACCTATGGTCTACTCTAGAGGTTTCCAAATTGACCACCACTTACCATGTTTTATACGTTTGGGTAGACCTCTGCTTTAAGAAAAAAGGGAACCGGTAGCTTGAATGGAGAAGAATTGCAGTCACGATCTGCCTAAATGAAATCTACTATCTCAATTTAATTCAGGGGTACATATTATTAACCTAACGGTTATACGTTTTGTTGTATCAATTTAACCGCGGTTTACTCTCCAAGTTTTTGTTTTAGTTTATCTTTTAATGGCTTTACTAACAAACAACTACTACAAAAAATTAATATGATTTTATTGTAACGCTAGCAGACCCGCGTGACTGAGATATTATATAGCCTAGGATACTCCTTATTACATCAGCTATTTACCAGTGAAGGTTCCGTCAAATCGGTTCAGCCATTTTAGAGATTAGTCGGAACAAACAGACAAAAATTGTAAAAAATGTTGTTTTGGTATATGTACCGTGTGCGTGTATACATCCATATGCACTTAGTAAAAAGCGGTTATTTCAATATTACAGACACTCCAATTTTATTTATTTGTATGGATTGAATAAAGTCTCCCTATTGGTCACTATCTCTTACACCATAAATAATTTTACATTTCAATTTGTATATCTAAAATATTTCAACACATCTACATTCTAACTATTCAAAGCATTTTTACGTAACAGTAGCTATCGTGATGGCATGCCTGTGTGTGTGTGTATGTGCAACCATTACAAAACCATTTCATTTAGCTCCAGTGGCTGTAACTGTCAAATTCTTTACAAAAATTAACTAAACACCAATGACAGCGCAGTCCAAAACAAAAGCCTTGCTCGCGTTCACTTGATTAATAACCCGAAACGTTTGTACTCTTGCCAGGTTAAAAAATAAAAAACGGACCCCAAATCAGGGCTATTCATACCACAATGGACCTAAAACGATGTCAAACAGACTTTATTACAAAGTTATAGGGTCCATCTCGTTGCTCCAATTTTGTATCCCCAGCTAAATGATCTTCAACTTTATTTTTTAGAGTATATTGTGTATTTTTGTTTGTTTTCGTATTGGAATTCAACATGGCGTCAAAAGGATGGGGCATGAAAAAATCATGGTTGGATGCGTGTGGGCGACGGTTCGAAAGGCTCTAAAATCTATATTAGTAATGGAAAATGGAATTTATTACAAGTTGCATTACAC
Organism: Limenitis camilla; assembly: GCA_905147385.1. Lineage (NCBI taxonomy): Eukaryota > Metazoa > Arthropoda > Insecta > Lepidoptera > Nymphalidae > Limenitis > Limenitis camilla. The sequence continues at coordinate 10,105,061 of LR990246.1, read as the reverse complement.
GTAAGAGTTTTCTCTTTTATAAATATGTAGCAAAGAAATTATCTAGACATTAGCCAGTATTAAAAATCGCTATATCAAACAGGAAGGCTTATTATTAGGATACATATATCACTTTTAATATTTATATAGTTAGCAACAATGTTAATAACTTTGTTTCGGACTATATTTAAATTTGGGTTACTAGCCCCACGCACTGCTCCTACCTCTATGTACTGTCTGTTTAAATGTTTATATGCTTTACTGTATAGTATTTGATATCTTAATCATCATCTTAAAAAATAACATACTTCAAATACTTTAGGCCCCAGAAACCTCCCTTGATTAAATATTTGACATTTAATACTTTTCAAATTAACTACACATTTCTGTTTTTTTTTTCCTCAAATAACTTAGATCCCAAAATAAATAAATAGTTTTTAAATACTAAACAAATATTTTTCCGTTTTTTCTGGTCTTCTGATTTTTCTAATTGTCGTGTCTGTACATGTCTTGTGGTCAATTTGATGACTTGCAAATACTTTAGGGACCTTAAATCTCATGATTAAATTATAAATTTTTTCTAATTTTTTTACTATTTTATAAGTCTTTACGCTACTTTTATTCCTATCAAAAACATTTAGCATTAAATTCTTCATAGGGCATTTGGGAAACACATTACGGATTGTTTACATTGTGGCGTATTTGGTTCAACGACAAGGTCATTGTACTGGAAGTTAAACATTTGTAATTTACCATGAAAATACGGTCAAAGTCCCCTTCTTAAATCCTATGAAACTGATAATACTCCCACCTCATCCTTACCCTCAGTAACTCATTGACTCACACGTCTACTCTTTCACTAACTTACTCACTTGTTTACTGTTAAATGCGCAATTAGTACAACACGAAATTTATAATTTTCTTAATATTTTTTCTGTAATAAAATTCTACAAAGTAACAGAGAAGTGAAAAATATGGAATCTTTTATATATATGTGTATGACTCACGTATCATAGACGCCATCTATTAACAATTTGTTGTCATTAACATGACAGATATTAAAGTTTTTTCTATTATTTGTTACTAGAACGGCAGCTATTGAACATAATGCCTTCACTTCACTTTATTGAATTGGTACGAAACCTATCACAGTAAATTTGTCCTAACTCGATACAAAATAATACCTTTTATCTGTTATATAAATTAGATACAATGGAATGAGATACAGAAGTATATAAAATCCGGGATTAGTAAATTTACATAATTCCTGTCAAATATATATAATTCCGAGCCATTATTAGGAAACGTTGGGAGTAATATCCCTAAGACTGTAATAGAGACCTTATATCTGAGAAAAATCAAACGTGCTCCAAACTGTTATATTTCCGATAGAAATGCGTATGATTTAGTGTTGCCAACTTAGCAATTTTGTAGCTACCAAAATATATTTGTTATAAAAAAAATTATAGGTTAATTCTAAATTATTTTTATTATTAAAAAAATCTTTTTAGTTGTTAGTGACTATTTTTGTTTAAATATTTTAGCCATTTTTACCTACTTTTTGCAAGAGAAATAGCTACAAAGATAATGTGTTAGTTGGCATCACTGTTTTGATTAGTCAAAACGATGCTAAAACTTGCAGCAGGATTGGGTCACATAAATTCGAGACGCGACATAATTATTATGACATCCAGTAATTAAGTCAGAGAGCCATAGGAAATTCAAAGTAAACCAATAAAGATTTTTCCATACATACATATCACATAACAATCACGTGGTGTCATGACGACAGCCGATGTTATTGTAACTGGATAGTGTCAGTAATTACAAGTAAATTGTATAATTATATCATTCTATGTATCAGTTATAAAATAATACTAGGAACTTTACATTACATCAACCTCCCATTAAGATCATGTCACGGATATATGGAAATACAAAAATCCGTGTAAATGGCCAAAGTTGTCCATGGACATCGATTTCAACCCATTCTAGATTTTACTGCAACTTTGAGGGACTCTTCTTTAGAATTTGGGATCCCTCAAGGTCTAATCTAAGTTTTTATGGGTTTTTCAATATAAAATCTTGGATTCTTTTTACTACAATGTCCTTATGTGATCTCGAAATCTCAAAAAGTAACTAATTTAGAATTTATATCATAAAAAGGAATCAAAATGTTACCTTGCTATAAACCGCGGCAATCGGAACTACCTTAGACAGCGTCACTTGCTAACTTGTAGAGTCAACACGTCCTGAAGATGCTTCGGTTACGGAGCGAAACGTACGTCGATTGTTGATCGCGATCTATTTGTGTGGTGTGTCTTGGTTCGGGTTCACGCGTCTCACTTTTCTGTGGGCAGCGTGCTCTACTGGGTTGTACCATACGAGTCTGGTAGTTCAGATTGCCGCGGTTTATAGCAAGGTAACATTTTGATTCCTTTTAAACCATGAATTTCCGCAAAGTAACGCCTGATTCAATTCAATATTTATATCATCATTTTAATGGCCCACTTCTGAGCCGGGTCTCCGCCTCAAAATGAGGAGGAATTAGACCATAGTCCACCATACCACTGCCCCAATATGGGTTGGCAGACTACACATCTTTGAGAACATGGAGAACTCGCAGACATACACGTTTTTCATCATCAAAAAGTGCTTCCCGGATTTTTTTACTACAATGTCCAATTTTGAATAGTAAAATAAAAAAAAACCGCAATGATGATTATCGGAAATATCCTATATGACACATAGAAGTTAAATGTGTAAACTATTCGTCACGATGATGATGATGGTATGGGGGAATAAACCGGATCTTTGTCTAGAAAAATTATCGCAATATACTTCCTATTATTATTAGAAGCTGATTGCTAAAATTATCATTTTCGGTTGACATGGCAACGTAAACATACAATTTTAATTGTAAGTGAACACGTAATCAATGAATGTGATATGTGACACGTTTTCTTTTACATTTTTTAACATTGATTATTTGTGACATCAAATAGTTTAAATGTTTGTTTGCAGAGCAGTTTGACAAGTAATTTCATTGTGTAGAAATTGTGTAACATAGTGAGAGTAGCGTAAATTGATATGGGTGGTCCATAAAGACAGACAGCAGAATACTATACCGCCACCTAATAGTTACAACAAAGACAAGGTTACCTTTGTCTATGTTAACTGTGTGTCGGCGCAAAATAAGGGAATCACTGTAAGATTACATAAGACGTGGTAACTACATTGTAAGGTCCTAGCACTAACACAACACTGCACTTGACACTTTCATTGACACTATCGAGGAACTACTTCACTCCTTGAGAGACCGCGCAAAACTAAGACTTCAGTCAGACTGTCGATGGCATATAAAGGGTCGACTGTCAAAACGACGGAAGTGACTACTACCCTACTCCAACGCCATAGATATCGATGGCGATTCGGTAATTCGATAATCCTTTATTATTCTCCGATATGTATGAAATGTGACAAAGTAGGGTAGTTTTAAAATTTATGTATTTTAACTGCCCCTAATCAATTGAGAGTGTTGCTAACAAAATGAAAGGACCTTCTAATGGCTCTGCATATGGATTACAATTCCCAGGTACAGCTAAATGCTTGTTTATACATATTTCTGTAAATATAAGTATACAATTTCCGTGTCGTCTGTTGAAAATAACGTTGTCATGGCAACCGCTACGGCAGCAAAGGTTAACATCAAACAGTACTAATGATCTAATAGAACAAGCGAATCCGCATGTCAAGGAGAGTATCATTACTCATTAATCATATTCAGAGAAACGTATGCGGAAATAGGAACTGTTTGCATACGTAATATGGAGTTCTTTTATACTAGTTACACTTCCTAATATTGTAATAGTTCAATCCTAATAAAACAAAAATGTAAAAAAGTCCAGTCTCGTTATGAAACCTTCTCGTTCCCGTAAAAAAGTTACCCGAACCAATATTGTTGACATGACTGATGTTGATGTTTTTTTTGTAACTTGATTCGATAACTTTACACAAACTACTACATTATAATCAATATTTGAATCACAAATAACTAACAGTAATAATTGTAATATGTTCTAGCAAATAAATAAATATAACCGAGTAGTATTTAATTCATTGTACTTTGTTCCTTTGTATTTGATTGTGTAACTAATATTATGAAAGATCTCTGATTATTATTTATAGTTCGTATTTTGCGTATTTCTTAAATGACAAGCTCAAAAATGTAGCAAGTTACTTCAAGAAGAGATGGTCCTGTGCACAGCTTTTATACTTTGCTTGACTTGGCGGAGGCACGACCGTGCTCCATACAGAGAAGTTAAAAACTTATAGTTGATGCATTATATGGAAAATTCTATATATCAAATCGGGAAACCATTTTACAGAAAAAATAAATTTAACTAGATTTTATATTTATTTTTCCTACTAATATTATAAACGCGAAAGTTTGTAAGAATATATGGATGTTTGTTACTCTTTCACGCAAAAACTACTGAATGGATTTTGATGAAACTTTACAATAATATAGCTTATACATCAGAATAACACATAGGCCATAATTTATAATGATATAGTGTGAATTATCCAAAATACAGCGGGTGAAACCGCGGAGTGCAGCCAGTAGAGACAATAATTTCAACGAAATTTTTTGGATTTTTAATGATTATGTAAAATACATAATAGTACTATAAGAACAATTATTAAGTCTAAGTAATTTCTATGATTAGATTCAAAGAAACGGACACGGAACTGAACCTTGAATGAACGTGTACTGACTTACAAATTTGCAACTTACAATGTTAACGTCCTTATACATACACACACTTGTGTGCTTTAATCAAAGTTCACGACACATAACTATTGTAAGGCTGCGTCTACACCAGAATCGAAATTGACATCGACACATCGAAATTATTGATTGAAATTGAAAGACAAACTTAATCTTGCCGATGGAAAATTGTTGAATCCATACATTGATATAGGTAGCAGTTAATTTACCAACTGCAATAAAATTTGTTAATTTTGGATTTTGACTTTACATTTCTCTTGATGATTCTAAAAAACATATTTAATTATCCACGCTTTCCAAAATAAAAGGGTCCTAAAAGACATATAAATAATTGATCCTATAACTGATAGGTCCTATAAATTTATTTTGAGAGTACCTCACTGTCTAGACTATATAATACTATCCCGATGATGAACTGATTCAGTCTGTCAGATGACTTCGTATTGTAAACATTGTCTAAACTATCCAAATCATTTGATTTTATTTTTATCTCATTAGAACTATAAATATTACCGAGATAAAAAGTATCCTATGTGTTAATCCAGGTTATGTAGTATTTGTGTGCTAAATTTCATTAAAATCTGTTTAGCCGTTTTTACGTGATCGATTTACAAACATCCAAACTTCTACATTTATAATAGTACAGTAAATTGGCGACGTGAGACAGTGGAAGTGTTTAATTACATTTAAAATTTAAAACGAAAAAGTTACAAACCAAAACTCCATCATTTCAAACACAGTATTTACTCGTACCTGTAAACAAACAAACAGATGTATAAAGGAACTTAAGTAATTAAGGTTTTACCCAATATTCCCTTCAATTGACAATATTTGAGAATGCTTCGTTAACTTCACAAATAATTTCCTTGATTTCAATATTTGAGTTCATTTTGAGTATTTTCCTTGTACTTTGAGATTATTCACTTATACCGTTGATCTATAGTAACATGGACGACTTGTATTCATACAAATATTGTAGACATGCCCGTCTGTACATGAAACATTTATTAAAAAAAAGTCGTGCGAAATAAATAACAGTATATATAATTCACTTCAAAAACAGTTCTTATAATTTTTTGTCTGTTTGTTTGTGCACACTTCACGTTAAAATGCTGAGACTGATTTGATTGATATTTGGTACACGGATACTTAATAAGTTCGATTAACAAATAGGGTACTTTTTATCCCGGAAAAATGCGAAGTTCCTGTGGGATTGAAGGCTTATTGTTCATATAGAAAAATTTATACACAAATAGTGTGTAACTTAATAAACATGTAGAATACTTCTTTTTTTTATTAAAAAAAAAAAATGAAATTCACTTAAAAACTTGAACACGCTAATCTCAAGAACTACTGGATCGAATTGAAAAATTCTTTCAGTTTTAGATAGTCCATTTATCGAGGGAGGCTATAGGCTGTATATCATCACGCTAAGACCAATAGGAGCGGAGCTACACGCGGACGAAGTCGCGCGGGTCGACTAATAAAATATTGTTATAGTTAAGGAACGACAGCAGAATTGGATCTATTCTTACGTATTGGAAAAGGATTAACCAGATAAATGAAACCATTCTGAATATACTATATCTTATATAACATATAAATTTATGAATGAAAATTTATATTGATATTTCAAATGTGTCCTATATGTGTCCAATGGAGTCTAATCTAAAAGCCTTAGATTAAGGGCCTAAACACACACGAGCGTATAAGCCGGTGTTTCCGTTTTGCCATTGTTTGGCCCGACCCGACCACACAGGTATACTGTTTTAGCTCATCCTTAATCTATATGGACTAATTATTAAATGTCACATGCTAGGTTGTTGTAGAGAGGAAACCGAGCAGTACCTTGGACTTGTGACCAAGCTACAAGTCTAAGTTAAAGTTTATATAATATGCCTCTCCCTGCCTCCCCTAGACAAAAATGATCTACATCTTACAATTCATAATTTCCTCACCTTTCATTTATATCAACTTGCCCCCCTCCCCGGGCAATCGACTCGAGCGTAAGGTGACTCTTGAATTGGTATCTAGAGCTCAGTATGGGATATAGTATATACACGCACACCAACAGTATCACCGCTTATTGACTACAATATAACTCCTGAGAGTTATACTTCCGACACAAAGCTCCAGCATTACTGCTCGATTACTCGTGACGCAATAATAATTATTTCTATCATGGCGGCTTATTTATTTGGTTACTTCTTGCCTTATCGTTGACACAACTGTAAAAGCTGCTCAAATCAATGTTGCCAACATCACAACTAATAGTTTACGTAGTGTGAAAGGCAGTCGTCAGATAAATTACGTGAACATTTGATTTAACTATACATAGATCATGGACAGTGCCAAGTGCAATTTTATATGGAACTGTGTATCTATTCTATTAGTGATCGAATGCAGTAAATGTTATACTTATTCCATTTATATATAACTCAGAGAAATTGTAGTATATTGAAAACATTAAGAGGATGCGATATAGAATGGACTATTGGGTAAAGGCGACGTAGAAACTTGGAACTCCGTAACATATATGTGAACACTCACCTCCACTGCCCAAGTTCTCTGTTTAAACCTAAGCTTAGTCTAACCTTAGCCTAACTTACGCGCCGACATATATAAATAAACAGTATTAGTATTTAAGTTTGGTAGCAATAAGAATAAACCATTGGACTTAGGAGACGGGGCGAGGATTATCTTGGGAATTTTTTGGTCGTATTTATTAAGATTTATCACATTGTTTGCTGAATTTACTTTGCGAATTTCTCTAAGAAATCTTTTACCGCATTAAATGTGTATGTATTTCGTGAAATTAATGGTTACATTGCGTTTTTTGTAGGTAAATACATTACGTTGAATATCTGAACATATCATAAAAATGTTACTTAAAGATATATTTAGGTAAACTTAATCGAGGGGTCTTTATAACACCAAAGGAAGCTAGAACAATAAATTTTTACTGTACCAAATTGGATACGGTTCTCACCTTAATTGTCATTTATAAATTGACTGAAGATGTTGCTGTTGCTTACATCAAGATTTTTTTAGTGAGGTTAGTCTCATATATTCTACATATATGTACTCAAATTATTTGAATGTTTTTAATATGTTCTGTAACTAGGCCTATTGTTGTACACAGAAAAATAATTGTAAAAAATACTAAATAACTAAAATTTACTGCAACAACTGTACACTTATATACTCAACGATATCCCTATCCTTTTCTAAGTGTAAATATTTGCCCAAGTTATGGTTATAGAGTACAAATCCAGCGGACTTTGTTTGAACAAGTTGTGTACTTTCAGGCCCGACATAGTAAATCTTCGGTAGTTCCAGTGATCCTGTAGGTTATTTTGTTTATTTTAACCAGCTTTAAAATAAAGTTTTTGATATGTTTACTATACAACTTTAAAGCTTAGGAGACTACAGTTTTATTCTGTAGAAAAAAGCTGTTCAAATAAGAGTATGAAATAAATCGGTTTCTATTGTTAAACTACTCAACGGACTTTAATGAGGTTTTTACTAATAGACAGAGTGATTCAAGAGGAAGGTTTTAATGTATAACACATGTATATTATAGTAGTCAAACTATGCGAAGACGGTGCAAATCTAGCAAAGTATTGCTATTGCTAAATTAAACTCCAAAATTTTAACAACTTACAACAATTATCTATGACTACTCCCAAAGTTTTTGCTATATACCTACACCAGGGGTTTACCTTGACCTACAAGGGGTTTAGTTGTAGGAGAAATAGGAATTATGAGATTCGTAAAATTTAAAGCAGATTTTATTCTATCTAACAGTCACTAGGTTACAGTGCTCCAAATGTTTTGTTTAAAAGCAAATTTTAGGTTATATAAACAGCTTTAAAACATTTTTTTATGTTTACTATACTACTTTATAGCTCTGGGGACTTCATTTTTATATGTAGAATAAAGCTAGTTTAACTTCACTATTTACGCTACATATCAATAACTGCTCTGCTGCTTCTGGAGAGACAAAATAAAAAACGTAACAATGCTAAGTCGCTAAGAAAAAAGTTGTATACATAATGAGAAACCGAAAAAACGACCTGTTACAACTCATCATTCAGGGCAAGATCCAAGGAAAAGGGTCGAAGAAGAACATCCTGGCTGAAAAACCTACGCCAATGGTTTGGAAAAAGCACTCGTTCCTTATTCAGAGTCGCGGCATCAAAAATACAAGAATAACTGCTCTATAACATTATCTATATGTACCTCAGAGGGGTCCATGTAAGCGAAAGTACCTGTATCTGTATTTTTTTGCTTTTCAAATGGTATTTAATAAGCAAGGGGTTTACCTAAAAGTGATAAGCTGATAAGTCATATTTTTGAGAGAACAATAAGACAAAAATATAGTTACCACATGATGTACTTTGGTTCACTGTACTATTCGTTGTTTGTTGTATGTTTTATTCGTTGCCATGGTTATATTTGTACATCATATTAGCATGTGTCAAATAGTGTTAATATTATTTAATTATCAACTATTATATTATTTTTTATTGATTCTCAAAATGGTCTATATGAAACTCTAGGTAAACAGGCCTCTGTTATGGTTTAAGTTGAGTTTTGAGTAACTAAAAGAATAAAGTTAAGGGACCACTGCCCTACATGTTCGGCTATACAGAACAAATACATTTTCCCTTTGTTGGTGAGTTCATCTGATACTAAATATATAAAGCTGAAGAGTTTGTTTGTTTGTTTGTTTGAACGCGCTAATCTCAGGAACTACTGGTACGAATTGAAAAATTCTTTCAGTGTTAGATAGCCCATTTATCGACGAAGACTATTAGGTAATTTACATCACGCTATGACCAATAGGAGCGGAGCTACACGTGGACGTAGTCGCGCGGGTCGACTAGTAGTAAATAAGTGGATTAATGTTTTCAAAGTAAAATATTCATATTTTAATAATATTTCAAGTAAGCCAAGTTTCATTAAAATTGGTTTAGTAAATCAGATAACAAACTAGTTATTGGACACTATATAGTAAACTAGCGACCTGCCCCGGCTTCGCACAGGTGCAAGTATTACACATATAAACCTTCCTCTTTAATCACTCTATCTTTTCAAAAATCCGTTGGGTAGTATTAAAGATCTAAGCATACATAGAGACAAACAGACAGCGGGAAGCGACTTTGTTGTATACTATGTAGTGATACTAGATAATCTATAACGATGCCGCGGCTAATCTTATAATTATCTAAAAAGCAATACCTGTAAACCTAAATAATATAGATAAGATAATTCTCAAGGAATGGAAAACAAAGAAAATATATCTAAACTAAATACCTATTTGAATACAAAGTCAAATTAATAAATACATTATTTCTAGCAGATTTCTCTAAAAAGGAAGAGATCCTCAATCTGAGTATTTTCATCCTACTTATAATATATAATAGAACCTAAGTGCTTGGGGTTTGTAACATATGTATCCGACCCGCGTGACTTCGTTCGAGTGTTGCTCCGCTCCTATGTACCACCCATACGACTACTACCGCGAGATGTTAAATAACCTAAGTTACTCCTTGTTACATCAACTATCTGCCAGTGAAAGTCCCGTCAAAATCGATCCAGCCATTTCAGAGATTAGCCGGAAAAAACAGACAGAGGTATATGTACCGTTTGCGTGTATACATCCATATGCACTTAGTAAAAGGCGGTTATTTTAATATTACAAACAGACGCTCCAATTTTATTTATTTGTATGGATTAATGGGTTATTCCCTATCAAATCGACCCCTTTTGATCGAATTTTGGGTCGAACATATCCCTATATTGAAAATTTCAGAATCTAAATCTGATACACTGACTGAAGAGGAAGGTATACTTATGTATAACTAACTCATATACAATTCCTCCAGGTATATCAACTTGGCATTAAAATACAAGCGTATTAATTATTATTATTAGAATGATTAATTACTCCCAAGGAATTCCTTAGGGATGTTCAGGATATGAGTAAGTATGTCAGGTAATTATTGTTGAATAAATAATTTGCTTAATTTCAGTTTAGACTAAATATTTAATCAAAGACCTTCAAAGCGCGTAAATCACTTAAGGTCCTAATACCCTCCTCATTCTGAGGAGGAGAACCGGCTCAGCAGTGGGCCACTGAAGGGTTCTGATGATGAAGGTTGTTTTAGCAGGGAGTGCGGGGCGAGACGAGCCCACGGTTAGACGAGCTCCCGCACGCCTTTTATTTGGCAAAATAGTAGACGTCGTGGATTGATCTACTTATACGAAACACTCGAAGAACAGATAGCATCTATTATTAAAATTAACAAATCTCCGCATTTCCTATGGAAGTATAACAGTTGTTCAAGATTTGAAACTAATAATTTTTGTGTGTCGTTTGTTCTAATGTCGGTGTCAATAAGTGAAGTTTTCAAAATATTTTCATTATAATAATAAAAAGAGTCATGTCAGTAGATTCCAAGTAAATACTCCTTTTTGGCATGGCAGTTAAGGGGGCAAACGAGCAGACGGTCCACCTTATGGTAAGTGGCCACCGTCGCCCATGGACATCGGCCATCAAGAGAGTGACTCTTGTTTTGCCGATGCCAAAAATAGAGTGAGAAAGGGGAATGAAGAGAAGAATGCTACGGTTTCAGTGGACTGGACGAGAGCTCAAGAGTTTACTAGAACCGCAGCATTAACGGGATGGGAAGGGGAGGGATTCGCATGCTGGTTGTCGAAGCTTCGGGGAACGGATCCCCTACCACCAAAGGGTGCTGCGTCACACGCCTTTTACGAGGGGAATTGTATTCTAACCTGTCCCCTCACGGGACGGGCATCTAGTAAAATTATCAAAACACGAGTTAAATGTGATTTAAAATAATTAAAGTAGACTAAAAAACCAAAAGCCTAAGTGCTAGAATAAGACCAGATTTCTAATAGATACGTAACGCAAACCTTTTAGCGGAGTTACTCAAGTAATTCCACTATCACGTAACCTTTCAAAAGCTCTTAGCGTTTAATTAATCATTAAAGGGAGTATTAATATATTTAGACCAGTTTTGTTACACTTGCTAGACGTCCCGCCCTGGCTTTACATGGGTCCAAATACCTATGTAATATAATAAATGTGAAAGGTTCTATGTATGTTTGTTACTCAATAACGCAAAAACGGCTGAACAGATTACAATGATACTTGGCACACTGATACTTCATAACATGGATTAACACATAGGCTACTTTTTATTCCAGAAAATTCAGAATTCCTGCGGGATAATTAACGCGAAATCTATACGCGTGTATCTGTATGTCTATGGCATCGTGGCGCACAAGATAATGGACCGATTCCGATATAAGTTTATTTGTTTAATAGGTAATTTAATCGAGATGGTTCTTAGCTATGTATTGTGAAGATCTGGTTAGCCGTTTGAAGACTATCAGCTCATTTCTAAATTGAGAGCTGCGTGAAAATATTAATATATTGACAATTATAATATTATAATTGCTTACACTGAGTCGAGTCTTTATTTGGAAATGTTTTTATGATCTATACTAGTATTAAAGGTCAATCTATCTGTGTACGTGTTTACCTTCTATCCCTCATTTGGTTGATCAACGAAAACTAGTTGATCCGGAATATTTATTCAATATAATACATAAATGATAGTGACGTGAGAACAATAAATAGTTACCTTTGACGAATCGAAGCTCAGTTTTAGCATAACAAAGCCTGAGGCTAACTATTGTTTGGGCCAGACGTTATTTAAATATTCCATTGGGAGCGCTGGATATATTTTTTCCTTTTCATCTTTTTGTACGAAAACTGGCGACGGTTGTGACGTGCGGTGACTGTAATGTTAGGAATTATCTTTTAATAAACTAGAAATTTGTCCTAACTTTGATCATAGGTGTAGTAACCATGTCTTTCTGGATAAGTCAAATTTTAATTATTTTAATTTCCTCATACAGTATTTCTTCATGATCAAATTTCGATATTCTTTTAAAAATTGTCCTTCTTTACTATAGGTAAAGCAGTTAATTCCAAGTGGACTGGAGATGTAAAGGAAACATGTACTCCTTACAGTTCTCCATGATCACTGGGGCAGCGCGCGTGTTGGACTATGGCCTAAACCCTTCTGGTGTCTGAATACTCATGATATATAATAATATTATAACGGAAACAGCTGCTGTGTAAATAAGCGTATATTGTATAAGATTTATGTGATAAGTTGTTTGTCAAAACAGCGGAACAATAGCGAGTGTGCAGGTGTTGTCTGTCGATACCTTATTGTTTTAATATTAAATATTTTGCTCTTATTGTATAAAGAAGAATCTTGGGCTGCATTTCCATCAGAGGTGAGGGAGGATGTGTAGCGAGGGATGCGTTTGTTAAGAACCAATGGAATTGCGAGGTTTGGTAAATGTATTGTAATAATTGGGCAGTTGATAATTGTTCTATAGTTATAACCAAATGTAGACAGTAAATAGCCAATCTGTCAAGTGATTTCATACAGTAAACATTGGCTAAAGTAGTAACTGTAAGAGTAATGTATTGTGATGCTAGGATTTCATTATTGAGAAGCACTTGAGTTATGTCTATTAAAAGTCGAGTTACGTAAACCTGTATCAGGGTCGAGCTCTTCATGGTTTCCCGTATCCAGATAATAGTGGTATCATTAAAGCGAAATCTCATCAAGTAAATCTATGGAATAGCTTCAGATCTTTTAGTGTAGTTCTTTAAGAAAAATTAACGAGACTCTTACCCCTTGAATATAATAAGGATCTCACAAACTGTCCTATTTCTTCATTCTATAATATTTTGAACTCGCAAACGAATAGTAAACGAACAAAGTCGTTGGCTTTTAATTTACATTTTAAAAATTTAAATGAACTACTACATAGCGGCCCAATTCATTTTGGTATTCAGTTACTGAGATGAATGTTGACTTGTATAGTCTTGGAAATACTGGAAACTGAATATTATTTACCCGACTGCTGATGTTGATGTTGCACTGTTATGTACTTAATAAAAACTTAATACTCGATTCTACTCGAAATACAGTTTCATCTGTATTCAGTGTCAATTAACGCGAACACTATACGCGTGTATCTGTATGCCTATGTGATCGTGGCGCACAAGATAATGGACCGATTCCGATATAATTTTATTTGTGTAATAGGTAATTTAATCGAGATGATTTTTAGCTATGTATTGTGTCAGCCGTTTGAAGACTATCAGCTCATTTCTAACTTGAGAACTGCGTGACAATATTAATATATTGACAATTATAATATTATAATTGCTTACTGAGTCGAGTCTTTATTTGGGGATATTTTTATGATCTATACTAGTATTAACGGTCAATCTATCTGTGTACGTGATTATCTTCTATCCCTAAAACCTAATACTCGATTCTATTCGATACTTGATATCTAAAGAAAAGTGTCGAGAAATACAGTTTCATCTGTATTCAGTGTCAACGGGTTACCATGGTTTGCAAATGAGCATCATAGTCTTTAAACGGCTGACCAGACCTTCAAAATACATAGCTAAGAATAATCTCAATTAAATTGCCTATCAGTCAAATAAAACTTCATTAATATCGGTTAATTATCTTGGGCGCTATGACGCCACAGACAGACATCTGAAATTACTTCAACTCTGAAACAAACCAATATCAAAAGAAAACCGTTACTCTACAATAACGAAATTCACTATATTCATACATGTGGGTAGCCTTTGTATATTAACAAAACATTAGTATTTAACCCTTTTCTACGGGTGTCGGGTCTAGAGGACCCATTTCATACACACGCGCTCTTCATCACACGTCTTATTGTGATTTAAAACGACCCTCGACTACGAATTTAAATCGGTGTTTAAGATTTCTATTCAATGTCCTGATCCTGTCAGGTTAATAGGATTTTAGATAGAATAAATTATATAATTTATATACGTGATGTATATTATCACTAGCTTTTACCCGCAACTTTGTTTGGCATATTGAGGTATATATAAGCCTACAGTAGATTGTCTGTGGACATCTATACTATTATATAAAGAGGAAAGATTTGATTGTTTGTATGTTTGTATGTTTGTTTGTTTGTTGCGAATAGGCTCGAAAAGTACTGAACCGATTTTGAAAATTCTTTCACCGATAGGAAGCTACATCCTTTCCGGGTAACATAGGCTATGTGGTGTTGCCATAAATACTCTAATTAAAAAGATATGGCCATTTAAGTGCCATAAGGTGGCCATTTTGTAAATTAAAGGGTTTCTCAGGAACTACTAATACGATTTTAATTTTTTTTTCACTGATAGAAAAATGCACTTTTCGTGAGTGACAAAGGTGATTTAGTGTTGCCATATGCATTTTTTAATTCACGAATTTGGCCATTTTGTCGTAACTAACCCGATTTTAAAAATTCATCAGCTAATAGAAAACTATACTTTTCGTGAGTGACAAAGGTGATTCAGTGTTGCCATATACATTTTTTAATTCACAAATTTGGCCATTTTGTCGTAACTAACCCGATTTAAAACATTCTTTCGCTAATAGAAAACTATACTTTTCGTGAGTGACAAAGGTGACTCAGTGTTGCCATATACATTTTTTAATTCACGAATTTAGCCATTTTGACGTAACTAACCCGTTTTTAAAAATTCTTTCACTGAGGAAGTCTACAGTATTTCTGTCTCTCTTCCTCTTATATACTATCATTCTCTCTCATCCTGTCTCTTTTTTCTCTCTTTAATATTTATCTTTATCTTTGTTCAGAATGGTCAGTCTCTGTTCGGTTTTTTTTTCGAGAGTCTCTCTCTCCTTTATTTTTATTTTTGTACATATATTCTTAATTTAACATATACTTTAACGTAGACGAAGTCACGGTAGTCGACTAGTATTTAATAATTTTATGAATTACCCCTTTACGGGATGAATTTCGATGAAAATATTTTACACTTGTTTCATGACTTTCAATGAAGAACCTTTATATTGAATTTCATTTGGATAACTTCAAAAACGGTAAAGTTTCATACTAACTTTGCACCCCCGTTTTACCTTCTTAGGGGGTGAATTTTCAAAAATCCTCTCTTAGTACTCCCCTACGTTATAAAAGGAACCCCAGTGTAAAATTTGAAGTTTCTAACCCTTATAGTTTAGGCCTTACGTTGATATGTCAGTCATTATGCTTCTCCTTTCATATATAAATTAACATATCTCTCTATACTGACGATATATCCCAGCTTCACATGAGAAATAAAGCAAATTATGCCTCCACGTTTTGTTTTCAATTAAACACCTAAACCTTCCTCATAAACCACTCTGTCTATTGGAGAAAACCGCACGAAAATCCGTTCAGTAGTTTTTAATAATCTTGTGTCGTATGTATGAAACATAATAACTTTTCACCCAAAAATAATACTTGTAAAGGAAAAGCTCATTCCTTTCAAAGGAATCACAAAAACGGGTCCATACAAACAGAATTGAGTTTTCGATCTCAGAAATGTATTACAAGTTGGTCTCCGCGTCAAAACGGAAACCGTAATAAAATATGTGGGTAAGCAAACTTCGTTTGAGTCTCATTCAATTTGTTTAAACAACTAAAATAGCCTGAGTGTATCCGCTTGCTGGGACTGTTTAGATTTTAAATGTCTTTGTGAGATTTCATTATGGAATTTTGTTACGCGTAATTCAATTTTCCCGGGACAGAAATCTTTTTTATTGACAATTGAATTTTGCTTTTCCTTTATATCTTATGATGTTATTAATTTATTGAGAACTTTTGTACTCAAATACGCTTGTTTGACCTAGTTTTAGAATAATAAATGGTACTAAAAAATTGTTTAGAACGTTCAATGAGAAAAAAAATGTCGAGTGAGTTTTATTAATATGCGTACAAAATAGAAGCAGAAGTACGCATTGTTACGGAATTTGAGTAACATAACGAACAATAGAATACAATAGCTTATTAGTGTTCGTAACGACGGGATACAAAAAAAATATGCGGGAAAATATGGGACTGAAACTTTGACGGCAGCATGCGGGTTAAGTACTTGGTACTCTTCTTTCATTACATAATATAAAATGTAACTTATACAATGTCTGTACATAGAAGATATTAAAGAAAACTTAATGTGACGAGACATTATGGATATCTGTATTTCAGTATATTATCATTTAAAATGTTTTGGTCCAGCAATGCAATTCTTTTATAATAATACTAGTCGACCCGCACGGCTTCGTCTGTGTGTAGCTCCGCTCCTATTGGTCTTAGCGTGATGATATATAGCCTATAGTCTTCCTCGATAAATGGGCTATCTAACACTGAAAGAATTTTTCAAATCGGACCAGTATAACCTGAGATTAGCGCGTACAAGTAAACAAATAAACTCTACAGCTTTATATATCAGTAAAATATTCAGCATTCTTCTCAGGACCAAAGTTTCGCAATCAAATGAATGGAATGGAAACTTCTTATTAAATAAACAAAAAAAATCAGTAATAACTTACACAATACTCAGTATTTCTGATAGTGATGAATCAATGATTTTTACCTGTAAAAAAGAAAATTAAACATTTATAATCTATTCATTTTTATCTTATATATAAAATTCTGGTGTCACAATATTAGTTACCATACTCCTCCGAAACGGCTCGACCGATTTTTATGAAATTTTATATGCATGTTCAGTAGGTCTGAGAATCGGCTACTATCTATATTTCATCCCCCTAAGTGATAACCCCAAATTTGTATGGCAAAATAACGTTTGGCGAGTCAGCTAGTTAAATGTATAAAGCAAAACTGCTCAACTAATTTTGATTTATTTTTGTATGATGTGAAACCAAGTCCAAGGCTTGGGTTCCTGGCGTGATTGTTCAGTAGCAGTATCTACGTGGCGTTTATCCAATAGTCCATCCAATATCACACCCCTCTTAATATTTACAATTTATAATATAAATAAAATAATACGAAAATGAAATAAAGTTAATAATCTCCCCAGATTATGAGATTTAGTATTGAGTAGGAAGGGTGAATTAAATTTTCGATAGCTATCGGAATCCTTGGAACCCGCTCACGAAAATGAGTTTCTGAAGTGAATAGCACGAATTTTGTATATAGAAAAATATAGGTCTAGGGTATATAATAAATACCCTGTATTGACTATTGATTTTATACCGTCTCCTTTCAGGCACAGAGTTTATACTCCAAATATTTTTTTTCTATCAGTCAACAAACTGCTTTTGACACGTCAAAATTGATCAGTCGGTTTGTCTTAAGCTACCGTCAGTTCGGAAAGCGGTTTTCTGATGAGAAGAACAGTTGCTCTTTTCAAAACGCCATTATTTACATCAGTTTGTTTTACAAAAGTATAATCATTCAGTTGAGTATCAGCGTCATTTTGATTCCAAGCTTTGTCATCATTCAAGTAATCATTTACAGAATAACATGAAACAAAAGTTCTGGTTTAGATATACATAAATCTAAGTCCAAAAATCAAGTCAATTTCAGCATTGTACTGGAATGGATGTACTTTACATTCTTTCTGTCATTTAGCTATTGACGTTTAGAAACCGTACTGTAAATGATTACAAGAAGTGCTCCTTTGAATTCCAATTGTTATAGAAATAGAAATCCAGTCTTCCTGGATCTAATGTGTTCCAGTGTAACGCATGTTTTCGTTTCCGATATAGATGAAAATTTTTTGAGCAAAAAATTCTGTGTCTCATTTAATAGAGATTTTGGGACTTAGGACTTCAAAGATACAGCAAAAACTCTTCTAAATCAACCTAGAAGTAATCATATTGAAAAGTTTCAAGACTGAGAAATCACGAAAATTAATTACATATATTTAATTTCTTAATAGAACTCTCTGATAGTATTACTGTTGCCAGTGCCAATGGTTAGGTCTGTTTATTTATCGGTTCATTAACGAATCAGTCAGTCACGAGAGCCCTTTATATAAAACTAGCAGCCCATCCCGGCTTCGCGCGGGTGGAATATTATTTTTAAAAATATATTGGCCCTCCCGCATTTCGGTGCCCCCTCTCTTGCCGCTTTACTCGCTGCGCTGCGTCGCTATACTGGCCCGTCGCGTCGTCGTGTATTTTTTGTTTATATTGATATTTTTAATTTCATAATATCTTTTGAATGGAAAGTCCGATTTTAATAATTCAAAAAGTAATTTACAGGTATTGAAATAGTCTTGAATACGAAATAATTTATTTGGATAAGGATTAATACAAAGTTATAGAAAACATGGTCTGATTTTGATAGGCATTTTTATCAACTTTTAAAATGTAAAAAAGTAGTTATAGTGACGTAACTATAATAGTTAGACATATGGTCTCGCGGACTTTTTTGTAGATATTGATACGTTCTATAATATTGTAAAACATTTTTTTGTTCTATCATCAATACTTTTTGCAGCGCATGCGATGAAAGATATTTTATGGCAAATTTTTTGGCACCTTGGGTTGGTTTTCGTGAGATTTCCTAAGGATCTCTAATTTTTTCTTGTAATAAATATAGCCTATGTTACTCAGGGATAATGTAGCTTTCTAATGGTGAAAAAATTTTTGAAATCGGTCCAGTAGTTTTTATGTTTATTCGTTACATACAAAAATACAAATCTTACTTCTTTATAATATTAGTATAGATAATAGCCGACTTCTCGACTTGGTGTCAGGCAATAAAATCAACCTGTTTAATTCTAAGAACGTATCGTGTTCACGCGTTTCAGTGGAAACCGTAAATATATTCCATACAAGCACTTGTTATCTTTTACGGGGAACAGAACAGATATGGCGGAAAATTAGTTGATTAGCTTTTACTTGTATACAATGATAGCTAATGAACTTGTAAACCGTGACTTATATTATAAATAGACTAGCTATTGACAGATAACATAAAAGATTGAAATAGTTTGAGAGGCAAAGGGCGACCGCGATATAGGCTCTAGCAATTGTAGGTATTATTATAAAAGAACGTTGAAAACCTGCATCTGGGTCACAAGCCCCTGACAATCGATAGTTTTTCGCTCTAGCAACACTTGTTAACCTTAACTTTAGGTTAAGCATTGATCATCTTAATTGAAAGTGTTTTCTTATAGCATGTTATTGTTACTGTACAACAACTAATTTTATAAATGCGAAAGTAACTCTGTCTGCTTCATTTCACGCTTAAACGACAGAACTGATTTTGATGAAATTTAGTACAGAGATAAGTTAGATCTTGGAGAATGACATAGGCTAAGTTAAATCGCGAAAAATAGGCTTGACGAGGAGATAAGTGATGTAATGAATGTCAAACTATTTGATCGTTTATGCCTTTGGAAGTTAGTCATATATAAATTATGATGTAATATTAATAATCCTATAACCACAGACAATAAATCGTTAAGAACATTAAGTACACAGCTTAAAAAGAAATATTTCAAGATGCTGAGAATTATCACAGTTCCATATTTTGCGATATCGCTTAAGACTGTTCCGGGTAATTTATTCTTTGCGGGCGGTCCAGAAATGTTAACCTTAAGAGTATACTTGTGTACTACATTATGTTATTTACGCCAATGATTCGCACGAGTTAGGTTATTTAGAGGTGAAATTAATAAAATACTTTTCGTATACCTAGTATTCATAACTCGGTGGAGACTTAAGAAGTTGTTTACTTTAGTGAGACACTCATTAACCGACCCTCCCACATTCTAATTGTGCCTAATTCCCAAATAAAAAATATTCTATAAGTTTTTTAAACTCGTAAAGTATTTTGTATGTAAAATATAAATAAACAAGATATTTTTTGGGATGACATTTTTTTGACGATGGTTGGTGGCACTGTGTGTCTGCTCTATATCTGATCCTGATATGAGGAGAGGAGAGCAGAGGAATTTTTTGTTGTTATAATTTCGTTTCATTATTATTAATTCTTAAATTATTCTTAATATTATAAATGCGAAAGTAACTCTCTGTTAATAAGTTTGTAACGCTTTCACACTTAAACCAGAGAACCGATTTTGATGGAATTTTTTTACAATAAAATATTTTTTTCTTACACTATTTTTAATTCAAATTTATTTTCTATTTTTTAGTTGGATTTTCTATAAAAGCGTATATTTTTTAGTTTTGTTAAACTATTATTTTTTACTTTAAATTTAACTAAACCAATTTTTTATTAAAAACTACAATATACATCTTCAAAAACACTATTGATATTGATAATACTAATTATTATTGACAAGAAAACAAAAAAATGTTGAAGAAATTCGAGTATATGATGTCTAAATTATTTGATTTTTAATATATTGAAACAAAATGTTTAGATCTACCATATAACCTGGGTTTGACCGTTATTTTTATAATTAAAATTTTTATTATCTCAATCGATAGGTGATAATGTACCGATCAATAGTTACTATGGGCATGGAGGTGTGAGACGAACAGTTTACGAGTAATTTCGTAAAAACAAGATTTTTATTGATTTTATATATGAAAACTGAATAATCGCTAATCCTGTTTATCCTAGTAAGGGTAAGGATCAAACTGTTTAAAATATTGAATTGTCATCGATCCTTAATAAGTATGGCAAATTTCGAGATAATCCGACGTTTTGAAGGGAGTCAAAATCATGTTTAAAAATACGTACTAAGATACGTATGAAGCTAATAAAAGCGAATTAAAAAAAAGCTTCAATCAGGCATAAGATTATCTATTTACAAAATAATTTTTTGTCCCATTGATTTTAGATGAATCTCCAAGGACTTATGATCACCGCAAGGACCTTCTGCTGGAATTGAACTTCAACACAAACAGCTATGACTTTTGAAATTATATATTTTTTTTTAAATTTTCGTGTTATAAGTCAAAACATTGCGTAATGATGACAAATTATTTATCTTATAAAATAAAATGGCAAAAAAATAATACTTAAAATTCTCATTTTTTCATTACCCCTAACCCCTTAAGTATCCGAAACTCGAAATATACGTATATCTATTATTATGATAATCCCAATTTTTTGCCACTTTATTCAGGGATTGAATGGGCTATTGAGTAAACGCAACGTAGATACTGCTATTGAACAGATAAATAATCAAAAATTAGACCTCTTATAATTACGACAGGAACCCAAGCTGTGCCATGACAATGTGACCAAGTGACCCTTTGTTCAATTGAAATACTCGCCTCCAGCGCCCAGGCTCTCTGTTTAAACCTAAGGTTAGGTTAACCTAATCCTAACTCACGCACCGACATATATATGTCGCAGTCATCTGGTTGAATCTGCTATTTGATTGAATGACTAGCGCGTTCATTGAATGACTAAAGGACAACTCGACATGACATACCTTATTATGATTTTATATTGTATTTTAAGTCCTCAAATTTTTGTCACACTATTTTATTACGAATAACGAACTTTAATGTAAATTTAATTAAAAAATATCAACACAGCGCTATCTGTGCGAGCTGTTTGACGCCATATTTGTTTTGATGACTACTAGCGCCGGAGTAGGAAAAAATGAACGAAATTTCAATCACCTGACTGATTTTACGTCCGCTCTGTTCAAAGGCCTATGTTACAATCCGCTAACTAGTTGGACGTTGAGTGACGTTTGTTCAATCAACATTCGGCCGTCATTCAACCGACTGTTGTCATTCAACGAACGCGCTAGTCATTCAATCAAATAGCAGATTCAACAAGATGACGGCGACATATATATTATACAATATCTAAAAGCTAGTTACTAATAAGTTGTCAAACCTATTAAGGAAATATACATTACTTACAAGTGTGTAGGTGTAGATTTAATGCATAAATTATTAAAAAGCATAAAGGTCAAGACACAGCAATTGATTGTAAAGTTATTAGTAATAATGAATATTTTATTGCTCTTTTACGTAATAACTGTTAAAGGACATTTCAATTAACTTTTCACTTTCTCAAATTGACTATAAATACGCTAAAGGTTAATGAAGTCCGCTATTCATCTCCTGGATCCATCATCTTCATTAAAAAATCACGAAAAAATGTAATAAATGTTTTTGAGTAAACACTAAACCTTAACTTGTTTTAATTTAGTTAGAAAAAAAATTTTATTTTTATTTTAAAGAACTTAGCAGTATGGATCACATACTACTAGTATTCCCTTTACCCCACCTAGTAAGCTAAAATGCTTGTGTCAGGAGTGGGTCACGCCAGTAGTCCAATGTCCGGGATTTGAACCCACGACTTATCGATCGTGAATCCAACGCCCCCACCACTGAGCTACTGACTTTTCAGAGTCTTAATACATCGAGCAGTGTAGGCATCCTGGGTCGCAAGTCACAGGCACTACTTGGCTTCTTGCCTAGATTACTTGTACTTCTATCTCTTTACTGTACAGTACAGCTAGCAAAGAGAAAAAAGAGTGACTTGACCTTGAACTATTTTGACAAATAACAGACGCGCGGGAACTGAAGCCTATCATAAGAACCAAACGCGTGTGACGTGCTCCTCTCGCCCTGCTAAAAAGTCCCTAATAGTGACTTCTGCATATTCAAGGTATACTATTATAGATCAATATTTCAATAATCTTTCATAAATGTGATTTAAGCCTAAACTTCTGGAATCTATATAAAAAAGCCTGCTTAACAATGACTCAGCCAGAGCAGGTAACCAGAATCATAAAAAGAACAGGTAAAACGTAAGATTATCTGTCTCTTTCTTGCATACCGAATCAGATGAATAACTTGATAGTAACGAGTTTCTATCCCTACAATCAAGGATAAATTAGGGATAGTGGATTTTTACTTGATTCTTACAATCGTTATAGAAATGATGTCTAAGTTGGAAGATTCAGTACAACGTTTTCTATCTATCTAGAATCTAGATAGTCCTAAATATAGATTGTTTTTTGGGTCAAAAATATTTTTTTTTTTTTACTTGACAGGCTTTGAATTTGTTGTTGTCTTTGGACTCCTTGTCTTCAAGACAAACAATAAAAAATACTTTCTAATATTTCTGGGCGACTTTGTGGCTTCAGAAAGTACTATATCTCATTATAGGATAGTTTTTTTTTTTTATAAAAATGTATCCTCCATTTAAAGTCACCTTAAGATGTTTTGAGGTTACATGATGGGAGACTTTTAAATCCACATACGCATATGTTTATGAAAAACATTAATAATTTGAAACCTAAACAAAATATATCAACAAATATGATATTCAACCTTATTTTTATACAAATAAGGAAGATAATAGCGTGTAAAGCAATCGCACTTACGTCATAATTCACACTCAAACAAATAAGTCTTCATAAACAGTCAGTCAGTCGGTCATTGACTTACTCGACTATACAAAGAGGTTATGAATTTGTACGATTTGTTACACTCGTTATAACTGAATTAAAATTTTAAATTAGTGTGTGACATAAAAATAGGCTGATTTTGGTATTTCTTTAATGAAAATAAATGTTACGAGATTTGTATTAGTTACAGTTAGTTACAAGCCTATAACTTAAATGTCATTGAAATATGGTGTAATATACATATCTCAATTAATATATCTTCTTTTCTGTTTTGAAAAGTTCCCTAGTGTGAAATCTAAGGCTCAATTAAATTAAAATAAGATTTTTCTTTACAAAGAACATGGGTACATACCGCCAATTGAAGACACTCCTCATATTTTTAAGCCAGTTAGTTCTATATAAAATAGAAAAACAATTTTAAGACTCATCAAGTGTTTCCAAATGTATTAGAGGGACTAGTTTGAAAAATAAGAAAATTGGTACCAAAAAGGCAAAATTACAGTCATGAACTGCTTGAATTAAGTAAACTATAGTTTGCTCTCTCTCTCTCTTTTTAATTCATGGACTAAAAGAACGATTTTTTCTTTTTCAGGAGTCAAAAAAAAAAATTTTAGGAATTGGATGTCTAAGCAGAGTAATTATAAATGAGTAGAAAGATTAGATTATCGAGATAAATCAATCATAAGGGGCCATTCATTTGTTACGTAAGACGATTTAGGGGGGACCATGTCTTATTTTTTCTTACAAGGGGAAAACAGCGTAGTACCTTTTACCGTTAGTACCTTTTTAAGTACAAATAAACACTTATAAAAATTGTTAGATTCTTACGTAATAAATATTAAACACTAGAGGGTAATACCTATTCTTATAATAGGGGAGCAGGGGGTCAAACACTAGCGATAATAGTCTTACGTAATAAATGTTTTTTTTTATGGTAGATAAAGTGCAAACGAGCAGATGGTCCACCTGATGGTAAGTGGCCACCATCGCCCATGTACCGGCAAAACAAGAGGGATGCGCTGCATCCTCGAAGATAGAGTGGGGAGGGAGAATGAAGAAAACAATGCTGCGGTTTCAGTGGGCCCTGAGCTAAAGCCTAGAGTTCACTAGATCGGCAGTATTAATGGAATGGGAGAGGGTGTAAGTTTGGCCCACATCCCCTATCACCAAGCGGGTGCTGGGTTACTCTTACGAGATGCTCTCCCAGCGGCAGAGGGGAATAGTATTCTAACCCGTCCCCTCACGGGTAAATGGACCCTAAGATGCAATTGTGGTTTTAAAGAGTAGTTAGAATTATACAAATATTTATAAATATTGTGAACCATTGAGAAGGGTTTCAATTTCTTTTCCTGGAGGTCGATTTCGAGAATTAATGGTAAGTAAGTAGGGTAAGTAAAGGAAAAAGCAGTTTGATGGCTATGGCGGATAATACACCCGCATTCCAGCTCAAGGATCCTTTACTACGAAGGGACCAATTCAATTTTATTAACATAATAAAATCTGTAACCCTAACAATGTGGCCCACACTGGTACATCAAAAGCGATGGACGAAAAAAATCATAATGCGTATAAAAAACGTGCGCCAACATGACGTACACATCCGTGCGCCGCGCCGGACAGATAACGTGAAGATTATTATTACCTCACGTTTCCTAGAACCCACGTGATTAACTTACCTTTTTTGGTAATTATACACGACTTTTGTATAAAAGATATCGCTTTCTAAAAGTTTAGTCACAAATATTTTACTAATACAACATTAATTAGAAGATTCAGTTTTCAACTTTTCACACACAGTCCATGACTAGGACATTTACTAGAGTTGTTATAAATAACTTTGAGACCTTTTGCTGAAAGAAAATATGTGTGATCTTATGTCAACTCAAAATTCCTCAAAATAGGAAAATATTATGCTATTAAAAGATTTTCTTACTCTTTTATACAAATAGCTAGAATTATGTTTTAACAGCCCCCAACGAGTATAAGGTGATTCTACGATAAGAGGTACTTTCGATAAACAAAAAAAAAACTTTTTTTACATTAACTACATAATTAACCTAGTCATTACTTAAAACTAAATGTTTTCTACTTGGTCACTCAAATTTATTACATAAATGTACGTAGTTTAGTGACAATAAGCTCTAATATAAGAAAAAAGTCTCTCCCCTGGTCTGCCCCCAAACGACTTTATTTGTTGTTGTTCGTAACAGTATCTTACAAGTAGTCCCCTGGATTTTTATTTTCGTTAAAATATCAGTTTTATTTTCCTAATCTGTGGAAGTTGTGACCTCGAAAGCATAGGATGTAACATGAAGCCTACTACTAAATATGTATGTAACATGTAATGTTATAAACAAAGGCTAAGAAATGGAAATTCTGATTATAAATAATTCATAATTAAAATAAACCGTTTTTATATGTTTATCTCTTCATAAAGTATCCTCCCCTGTGCATTTTGTCTCTCCCCTGTATTGAGTATTTCTCTTGGTCACTTTTAAAACGACATAAAACCAATAAATTGACTTGCCACTTTGTAAACGTTTTCAATTTTAAAGTCTCCAGGAAAATAAGTATAGTCAGATAAATATATTAAAAAAAAATGCTGTGCCGGACTCGTACCTATCGTAGAATCACCCATATAATAAATGTGAAAAAAATACTGTATATATTTTGTGTGGATATATAAGTCACGCTTGCCTTTATTATAACTTGATTTTAAAATTTAAAAATTGAGAGAATCTACCACCGAATGATACACGGACAGACCATTAAAATGTTTAGTATACTCTTTATACCCGCGATAAAACATTGGCCTCCTAAATTGAGACGTTTTATTATTAGAAATACGATTTTGACAGTCGTAAACAAGCGATCCCAGTTATTATATCCAGTTTACGATTTCAAATATACAATGGATGGAGAAAAAATTGTTTTCTATCTTATATTGTACTAGCGACCCGCTCCGGCTTCGCACGGTTACTTTCTCTACTATAATATGCATGTATTATACATATAAACCTTCCTCTTGAATCACTTTATCTATTAAAAAAAACCGCATCAAAATCCGTAGCGTAGTTTTAAAGATATAAGCATACATAGGGACAGACAGACGGGAAGCGACTGTTTCTTCATATTAATATCACGAAAAAAGAGGTAGCAATAAAAATATAATAAAAATTGGGCAGCTTGAATATAAATGATGGCCACATTGAAAATACAGTAATCATGTTAGGTATTAACTAGGCAACACAGGCCTATGCTGTGTATTTAATATTTGCTGAAGTGTTAAATGTTAGGTCAGAAGGTAGAGCGGTGTAAAGGTTTATTGCTTCGGGGTCGCAACCCCCAGGCACATCGACTTCCGGTTAGTTCGTATATTATTGTATTCTTTTAATTGAATTTTTTTTTTTTTTTAAATATACAAAAATATTTGTCGTGATAAGTCGCAACGGAAGTTATAATTAAACGTTCAAATACATTACCTACGGAAATCCAACTATAATAAAATGTAGAGAAAATTATTATAATCATAATAATTAAATTCTAATAATATATTAAAAACTCAAGTATTTTTTCTGTCAACTATGTCATACCAATGTCATTGCCATTCTCTTTGCAAGGTTATCGCAACGTGGAGATATAAATAAGACAATTTAAAAAGTAAGAAATTGTATATTACATTAAATATCTAGAACTAAAACTAGTATTAATATTATCTTCGTTTCTTTTATAGAATTACTTGTCAAACTCCTTCTGAATTATAGATACAGAGCGTATAAACTCTGCTCGGTTTCCTGTCTACAGTGAATATTAATATTCTGTTCGCGATGATATATGATGATGATAACATATAATAATATGGACGTTATATCTAATATCCGAAGATGTCCGAAGAAGTCCGAATCATTATTCTGTCTAATCTTTCGTTAGATGTACATACAGATTTAAAATACAGTATCATTTGATGTTGTTTTATTATTAGATTATAAAAGGTTATTTTTCTGAGCATAAATAGGTAAGTTTGTGAGGTTGTAGGGGGTAATCTCTAGATCTGCTGAACCGATTTTGAAAATTCTCTTACCAATAGAAAGCCACATTATTTGTGAGTGTCATAGGCTATACATTAACACGAAAAATGAAACGAATTTTCCGTGGTAATCGCATTTGCAAAGTAAGCCTGAGAAAAACGGTCGAACGAAAACGTTTCTTTCGAACGCTGCTTTAACGATGACAGATTGAATAAATGAGTGTGAAGTTTGAATAAACCTCAGCGAAGTGAGAGCAGGTAGTTGGGATATATACAGCGTTACCTGTTCCTTAAAGAATACATTCATATATACCTAAAATAATTGTCTCCATGCTCTTGCGTCGATCGTAGTGTCTAAAACAGAATAGGATATTTTAGTTTTCGGTTAGCCTTAAGTAGTGACTGTATATCCATAATATTACAGGCCAATGACAATCATTCGTCCACTGACTGATTCGTGACTCATTTTTTCATCTGTGACGTTTTTCCTGTCTCTGCGTATGGCCGTGACATTTGTCTGACCGATTGTACGGCCTTCGCGACTCGCGGTCATCAACTCCGAACATTACCTGTTCAGTGTAAACTGTGCTTGTCTCGCTCGCACCTATACAAACATGGCGTTTGTATTGTTAGTAGATGAAGCAATTTTTATGGTACTATTTATAGTCTGGATTGTACTAAGGGTTATCCATTCTATAATATGTAATATTCCCTTACAGTTGATACTGACTTGTAGGTTGTATTTAGACAATTTGACGAGTGATTTCGTGGAAAAACTTGCTCCTAGATCTCAAGCCCCAGATACTGCTCAAACCTGACAATTATCATGTGTATTACAGGAAGTGTAAACTATTTCATTTTTTTTTTGGAAATATGTACTCAAAAATTTATTTTTTACGATTGTAAACACTGATGACGTCACAAGTACTGGAATAGATTCATTGACAGTGAGTAAATGCAATGGAATTCAAGTCCAGGAAGCAATCAAAATGATGAACAAATGTGTATTTGGGGCTTGCGACTAATTCTTGGAGCCTCAGATGTATTACGACACAGTCCTTTATATAATCAGCATGAAAAAGGTTTCTTATTTTTTTAACAACGAGATAAAATAAGGGATAAAAGTTTATATTGAAGGTGCGTCCATTTTTAAGTTGTCTAACATTTGAGAAAAGGAAATCCCATCAGATACTTGGAATAAAGGAAACAATTTAACTTTTTCTTTTAAATGTTACGTAAGTATAAAAACTTGCTGCGCCCCGCGGTTTCACCCGCTATAATTTGGATAATTAACACTATATCAAAAATTATAGCCTATGTGTTATTCTGATGTGTAAGCTATATTACTGTAAAATTTCATCAAAATCTATACAGTAGTTTTAGCGTGAAAGAGTAACAAATATACATCCAAACATTCTTCCAAACTTTTGCGCTTATAATATTAGTAGGATACCCTAACAATATTTAAGATCTGTTAAGATCGTTTAGCAGTGTGACTAGTAGAGTAAATATTGAGTTATCATAGTAAAACTTAACAGGTCAGAATTTATGTTTGTTACTCAATGACGCAAAAACGGCTGAACGGATTTCAGTGAAATTTAGCTCACAGATACTTCATAATTTGGATTGTCACATAGGCTACTTTTTATCCCGAACAAAATAGAACCTAACAGTACAATTGAGTCCTAGCGAAGCGAGGGTGGTTCGACTAGAAAATATGCATGTTAACTAGCTCCGACAAACATCGTTTTGCCATATAAATTTTAAAAAATTAGGGATAACTCACCCTAATTTTTTAAAATTTATCTTATCACTTAGAGATATAAAAAATAGATGTTGGTCTATTCTTAGACCTACCCGATATGCACACAAAATTTCATCAAAATCGGTGGAGCCGTTTCGGAGGAGTATGGTAACTAAATAAAACTAGATAGAAATATTTTTAATACCCCACTTTCTTGACAATCTCTGCCGTATAGACTTCAAGCAGTATGACAAGTTATTTCATATAATAAGCATTATCAAATGTGATGGTGTTTAATTGTTAAGTGGTAGCTGTGAGAAGTGAACGAGCTGGTCAAATCTATACTTGGGTCATAGCCCACAGGACGCAGAATAGATCGATTTCGTTTTCTACCTATTAGTTAAATTTGCGCATTAAGACGTTTTGAACCTACTCCTGGGTCTCAAGCCTCATGCCCTATTTTGAAGTTGATATGACGTGTTGTGTCGTGGCGTTGTTTTTGTATTTAAATTTCAGTTGGCCTAAAAGAATCTTTTAATCACAGTAAGAAATAGGATTGTTTAGCAATAAAAATATGACGAGTTGATTTATCGTTTTTCAGTACAAAATGTATGGAAAATGTTTTTGGCGATTCCTGACATTTCTAGTACTCAAACCTTAAATGGTCCCATAGAGTCTTTTGATCCTTATACGGAGTAGGATCGATAGACATAAAAAAATTTTTTTTTGGATTTCAGCAGTTTTTTCGCTGATACCTTAAAAAGTTATGGATGGTCTCCTAGGAACGTTTTCCTGTAATTATAACGGTTAAGGTACCTGCCCTTACTGACCCGTCTCAAAAATCCATCCTGTATACTTAATACTAGTTATTTATACTCAATGTTGCATCAATAGACCGACATCAAAAATACTTAAAGGAAGCAACGCAACCGCAAGCGCTGAGGAAATGCGGTTCAAATTAAATCAACAGACAAATACTGTTGCGTTAAATTTATTCATATTTTATCCTATTTCAAATATTGTATACTAGCCGACCTTTGCGACTTCGTGCCCGTGATCATCAGCTCCTATTGGTCTTAGCGTGATGATATATACCCTACAGCCTTCCTCGATAAATGGCCTATCTAACACTGAAAGAATTTTTCAAATCGGACCAGTAGTTCCTGAGATTAGCGCGTCCAAACAAACAAACTCTTCAGCAGGATTGTGTTAGGGTCCGTTCAAGCATTACGTAAGCAGATGTTTTGCTCTTATCAACCCCCCGCCCTCCCATGTCAGCAAATGTAAGCAAAGCCTTAAACCCTCCCCTTCATGATGATACATTTTTCATCCTCTTCATTCTAAGCAGAGATATTCACGTTTCGGTGAATCTTTTTTATCGCTGACGTAATCATTATACAGACCCCCTCCATGTCATCAAAAATAAGTAAAGCAAGGACCCCCACCCCCCTTCATGCTTACGTAATTCTTGAACTGTTTTAGTTTTATTATTGTATAAGAAATATATTTAAAAACCTACTAATCCTTTTTCGGTTTATTCTAATAGGATTGATTTAGTCTGTCAGTCACGCAGTATAATAGTGTAGTGTTGTTTGTTGGCATGGTGTTAGGCCTTCGTTATCGAGGACTACGATAGTAATGTATTTTATTATTTTAATATGCAGTAGCGAGGGAGGAGTGGGCATGGTGGGAGTTTACGATTATAAAAGAGGTCTGTTTACCTGTTCCTGGGTCCCAAGGTCCAGGCTCTGCTCAGCTTCCATCCCTCTAGAGAGATCTAGATTACATGCTAATATTGTCATTTGAGTTTTTTTTATAATATTTTGAAATATCTAGCAAGTACCAATAAATTCAATACAACATATGCCTCAGTGAAGCGAGAGCTATTGCTTAACTTTAGGATAATCTATATACTATATGATAATAACTACGTAATATATGTGTAATACATACGAAGACATATTCTATGAAATTTAATATGCTACGTAACTTTGTAATATTATGCAAATGCTTTCATTTCGTTCGATTTGATAACGTATAGCGAAGCACGATAAGGTATTAAACATACATGATTTAAAAAAAAAAAGTAACTTATATTTTTATATATTTGAGTTTTGAAAATTAAAAAAAAAATTTATTCTGTCGTTTTTGATGAGTATGAACAAAAAAAACCATTTAATTTCCAACATATTATGGCTAAATTAAAATGTTTAGGCGCTTATGACACCTTCTTTATTATTATCCCGCAGGAACAATGTATACTTCCGGGATAAAATGTAGCCTATGTGTTAATCCAGGTAATAAAGTGTAGGTGTGCTAAATTTAAATGAAATCCGTTCAGCCGTTTTTGCGTGATTGAGCAACAAACATCCAAACTTCTTCATTGTTATAATATTATATTTTGGAAGGGGTCCTAAATTTTATGACGACACAATTTAAAATTTAATATTATCAATTAATTTAAAACATGTGACGTCACAAATGTGACCAGCTGTGACAAGGCCAGGGTCAAAAAATCAAGAACTACAATGACCCCTTTTGTATTAAAAATTTGAGTGATAAAGTTTAAATAAATATTTTTATATTTCACAATATAACATCTGTTCGTCGCCATATTTATTTTAGTCGATCAGTCGGGTAAATGATAGTGAAATCCTTGTTATTGATAACAAAGTTAATGCCATATGGAGTACCTTCACATGCAATAAATAACAGTGTATAAGTAATAAATAAGCATTGCAATTATTAAGGAAGTTATCATCAAGGCCTAGTGAAGGTTCGCATAGTTGAGAAATATCATTGCTGTGCCGTAAGCCGTTTCTACACAGCCATTGTTATACTTGATACGTTTGCTTATTATAATATACTGGTTTTTGTATGGTAAATGTATGTATGGATAGTTGTAATTTAAGCTTTAAAATTGTACCTAGGAAATAGGAAATTTGTTTAGAAGAACTTGTACCGACATGACATAGGATAATTATCGGATTGCGAGCACTTTTCTAGTGTAATAAAACTAATTCATAAATTAGATAAAATAGCTCTTTGAATTTACTTCATACTTAATAAATATAATGCTTACTATATCTTAAGTAGGCTGTATTTTTCAAAAGCAACTCGTAATGTAATTCTTTACTTCAAACTTCTAAGTCGGAAGTTGTGTCTGTGAAATTCCGACTGGACGTCGGAATTTGATGAAAAAAAAAAATTGTTCCATAAAGCTAAAAATATATATCAATTAATACATAAACTATAACTAAAAATAAAAAAATATGTTAATAAGACTACTACTAGATGTTATTAATAATTTTTTGCGTAGCCTGATGTTAGTCACGTCTACACGTCTAGGTGCAGTCTAAATTAGACTATTACACATTCATTCAGCAAAAACACTCGAGACCTGTTATAAACAATAATTTTCTAGGAAGAAAAAATGTTGTAATGTTTATAAAAATAAAGGAAAATGTGATCATCTGTGAAGCCTCAAGTAGTGACTAAAGTTAACAAATACTTTACTATCAGTATGGATTACAAATTAATAGTGTTCACTTACTTCTTATTTCTCTGATTTATATGAAGATTCTCAATAATTGTATAAATAGATTTATTCATAATCTAGAAAATTATAGGGGACAAAACCTAAAATGATGGAAAGGTTTCTTGGGAGATAGGGCTATCATATGAAAGCAAATTATTGTGCCTTAAAATATGTTTTTTTTTTGTAATTGATTATAAATCTATACGAGATATCTTATAATTTTATACGAGTAATTTTAATGGTGCTGTCCCCCCGATTTTTTTAATGAAAATTGTTCAAAATTAAAAAAAAGATTTTACAGTCATTTTAAAAAAATTTCATCACTTAGAGATATGTTTAACTATGACTATCTTTTTCCGACTGAACGGCTTT
Source organism: Limenitis camilla (assembly GCA_905147385.1). Taxonomy (NCBI): domain Eukaryota; kingdom Metazoa; phylum Arthropoda; class Insecta; order Lepidoptera; family Nymphalidae; genus Limenitis; species Limenitis camilla. The sequence continues at coordinate 10,071,336 of LR990246.1, read as the reverse complement.
TATTAAAATATATAACTAAAGTAGCCTTTTTGAATTTATGAGACAGAAGTTAAAGAAAAATTTAAAAAATTACTTTAAAAGATTGTATACTTTATCAGAAGTCTAAAAACATCTAGATACAGAAGAGGGTAACGTGGGCGAAGCGCCTGTTATAAAAAAAAAACTATAAATATATCGTGTTTATCTCAAATGCTTCCATTTAATATGATGCCAAGAGAAAAAACATTTTTGGCATCATTCCTCAGATTAACACGCACGTTGGGGAAAAAAAAACAAACCTTGTTAGTTTACTCTTGATATGACTATATAACTACTATTTATTAACTGACTTAAAATATGAGTATTTTGAACCTTTAGAATCAAAGTGACCGAACTCAAAATATGACTTCTAATTAAAAAAAATCATATTGATATAGGTTTTTTAATGCTTTCTTCCTCAACTCCTAGAAATCACAATATTTGAGTTACATTAGAGTAATATAGTGAATACTTTATAAAAGTAAATAACAACTATTTTATAAAATGTGGGTATGCGGTATATGGCGTGTTGGGATGCGACGGGACGTATGTCATTATACCGGGAGCTTTTGACTAGTGTGGACGTCTCGCTAGCCAATATTATTGTTTTTTGAAATATCTACATCAAATATTAGGTTAGTACTCTTGTTTAATTAATATTAAAATAATAAAGTTGGTTTGTTTTTTATGAACATAGAAAGAATATTTAAGATTGAAAAAAAGTCAATAATTTCTATCACATTTTCAAGACCAAATCACTTTTCTAGTTTTAATGAATTTTGGTGTAGAGATTAAAGAAACTTTGGAAGAGGTGAAAAACTTTGTATAGAAAATGACATTCTAAAGATATTTCGAAGACGAAGTCGATATTGTAGATAAAAATACAACTATTTTTTATACTTGAACTAGTCTACAAAAGAACTTACAATAAAATTACATGAAGACAGTGAGCTGTCTCTCTAAAGATTTATCAGCCCATTTACAAGATCCTTACAATATGAAATGTCTAGTTCTAATATTTGCAAGAGAATCATTTTCTAGTATTTTAGAACTTTATGTCTCTTGGATATTTGAATATTTTACGTATACCTTTATTTTTAGTAATGATTTCAATATAAGAATATTGAATTGGTTATTTCGATTATTTATCTCGTATTTTTGCTACATAAACTTAAATTAGCGATATCTGTCAGAAGTCTTACTAATCAGGGCGTCAAATGCTTAATGAGGGACACTTGCCCCCTCTTAAGCAATATGGATATAATTAAAAAGGTTAACAAAACATCAATTGTGTGTTTTTTTACATTTTTCATGATTGGTCCCATAGTGAAAAATCGCAAAAATGAGCGATGCCCTAAATCGCTATTTTTAGATAATTTTCTTTCAGATCCTTACGCATTTCCTAGAAATTAATGATTACGAGAATTGCGCACTCAACTTAGGTTATCTGTGAGTCAGTCACTGTCAGTATTTACATAGATTGAGTTAACAAGCAAAATTTCAATCAAATGATAAAACCAGACGCCACCGCAACGATTCGGTGGCTGTTAATTAATTACAATGAGAGACCAGTGAAATGTCACATGACTAAAGCCAGCTAAATTGTATCTATACTGTGGTTCAACATTCATTATTTACATACTTAAATTACCATTGATTATTTATTTAAAAACTAGTACGACTAGTCGTAGCTGCGTTGGGCGAAAATATTTTTAAGAGACAATTACTTTTTTGCAGATATTCGAGTTTATGATGCTTATATTCTAAGGGTGTACCTTAGCAACATCGTTGATAAATTAGTGTTCGCGGGTAGTTTTATATTTTTTCAAGTATTTTTTTATGGTAGATAAGGTGCAAACGAGCAGATGGTCGGTGGCCACCATCACCCATGGACATCGGCAAAACAAGATTTACTCTCTTGATTTGTCGATGCGTTGCATCCTCGAAGATAGAGTAGGGAGGGAGAGAGAAGAAAAAAATGGTGCGGTTTCTCCATTATCCTCAGCATTAATGGGATGGGTGAGGCAAGGGGTAAGTCTGGCCAACTGGCTTGGCTGGGGAATAGTATTCTAACCCGACCCCCACCGACAGGTAGACCGCCGTGTAGACAATATATAACTTTTAGTGCGATAGATTATAGTCAGTACCTCTGATGTTTTCGCGCAATGTACATGGAAGTTGGTATTATAGTTATAGTTTTAATTTAGATTATTTAAGGATACCCTCCCTCACCACCTCGAGGATTTATGTGTGTAGAGAAAAGAGAATTGAATAAGACAACTTTAGCAATAAGACCTTGTAAATCTGATACAGGGTCACAAGTTCCAGACACTACTCAACCTACCCTCTAAAATGCATGTTTATTAGTATTGCTATACCAGGATGTAGTAGAACAATGATACACCTAGGCAATGACCCAATATCTATGGAAAAAGTCTAAAGTCCATAGTTAATATCTTATCAATGCATGTAATGTAAAACAATTATCATGTAATAGTAATAGACATGGGAAATAAACGTTTTTACTCTATTTTGTGTAACCAATGTAACGTGACCTCTCGCCTTATCGTCTAACCCAGAAGTTCCCAAAGTTGTTTGACCCGTAGACCACATAGCATGTTATTGTGTAGATAAATCCTTTATCATATTTTATATCACTTTTACTACGTATTATATAAAACAGTATCACGACGCATTTGTCTGTTTGTTAGTGATGAATTAAAAAAAGTATTAAACGGATTTTAATGCGGTTTTCGTCAATAAACAGAGTGATTTAAAAGGAAGATTTAGATGTATAATTTGTTTAGGTTTTGCGTAAGTTAGTTGAAATATGACGATTATCGTTGAAAATGTCATGAAAAGTCAATCCAACTGAAAGCTACGCAGTCTGTGCGCGTGAGGTGAGAGATGATGAGCGAGATTCTCTCTCTTTCTCTCTCACTCAAGGACCATGTGAAGTACTTTATTCCACGCGAAGTGTAGCCTACCCGGCTAGTTAAATATATAAAGGGAAGAACCTAGTCTGTTGTACAATACTCATGAGAGAATTCTGAAATTATATCTCAATTGGATTGCGAACATTAAATATACCATCATAGAACTGGGCCGTAGATACTTTTTTATATCTCATCGACTGATCCCCAATTCTCGGGAACATTTGGGGGTCATTATAAACCACTTTGGCAATCACTGATTTGACCTAACAAAGACCAAGTTATACTGGCTCGTATATTTCTCAGCCCATATAATTACTACGTCCCTTAGTCTTTGTTCATACAGCGTAACATTCACAAGCTGTGCCCCGTTTAAACTCGATTAGTACTCGCTTGAGTCATGAGCGAGTAGTATTAGTCATACTTCTTTGTGTATCGCGACGGTCGCATTCGTCATGACGCTAATATTTACCCTGGATGCCTTTTTAGAATTGTGATGTTTAAATTGTTTTGCGTGTGAACTTGAATACGTATACTTGCCATATTTAATTATTTATAGCGCATACAGTCGTATGTTTTTCTTTAAATAGCAACATCATTGAAATAACATCGTATGTTTTAAAATGCGCTTTTTATTTTCTTTGACTGTCTGGCACTTGGGAGCCGAATTTAATAAAATTTTATTATATATTAAGAATGTACGTTGTACACTGCGCAGTAACACGTAAAATACAATAGGATCTAGTAACATAACATCCTCGAAAAAATTAAATCTAATTACCATAACCTCAACAAGGCTATGATAAGATCCATAGGGACGAAAAACTTTTTGGGGGAAATTTTAAACGAATAATTTTTGTAAAGATAACAAGAATATCTATAAAAAATTACTCCAACGATTTATAGAATTTTATATTTTTTTGAATCTTATTTAAAAAAAAATCTACTCGTATGTCAAGCGCCATTAAAAAGTCAACGAAGCTCGGTCAACCCAGCAATTTTCTAAAACTATTTTATCCACTTCATCAGCAAGGTCAAACCTTATCTAATGTAGTATAATTAAACAAACTGCACCCTTAAGGATAAAACTCAAATAATAGAACAGAATAACCCTTTCTCGTTTCGCATTCAGTCTCGTGACTCGTCTCACCGGCGCCATTTTATTTAATCATAAAAATGTTATACATCAAGTGACATTTATGACAATTTATCCTTTATCAGAAAGTATACTAGAAATAGCTTCAAATTATAAAAACTAGTTCATTAAATGTGTCAATTATTCTTATTTATCAAAGTCATATTAATGTTTGTATGATTATGTTTGTGACTAAATCACACAAAAATGGCTGAATGGATTTTAATGAAATTTGGCACACATATACTCTATAAGTTAAAATAACACATTAATAACACATAATTTGATTTAGAATACATTAAAATATGTAAGAAAAAATTAAACATTAATTCGTATTATAATTTCGTTTACTTGCACCGATGTAATGACGTCCATTCTCGCCGGAGTCTCGTACTGTAATGACGCACTCCCCAATACACTGTAAGCACGTGACAACTACCCACTTATTTACTTTTTTAATAACAATAAAATGACGTCGTAAGAGAATTTAAATTACGACACATTTGTTAAACATCTTTAGCATTTGATGTGACGTCACATATTTTTATAATATATTAAGTAAATTTCCATATGTGACGTATCTTTTGTCGCACAATGTCACCTGCCACCAGGTATCAACCCAACAAGAATATGATATAGATTCAAAAATATGAAAGCCTCGAAATATCTTATTAGATTATATTTATTATCTTATCTATAGCATTAAAATAGTGCAGGATGGTCCGTGCTTTGCTTATTTTTGATGACATGGGGGATGGCTCCACGCCTAAACACGCACATCGAAACATGAACATCTCTGTTCAGAATGAGGAGGAAGAAAAATTCATGCATCAATGTTTACGTAAGCACGGGGGGGTTAGGACTTAGCTGATGGTGGTTGATAATTGTAAAAAATCTGCTTATGTAATACTTGAACTATTTAACGACAACTTCCAAATAGCACCTCAAAGTGTTCAGTTCCTGGAATTAATCCATCAATTGCAAACCGTATATGCAATAAGACATACATGGCCAATTTACTATTACCCTCACATGTCACTTTTACTATACTTTACCCTTATGTAATTGAATGATTGCTTGTAATTATAAGTGTCCGGTTCTTTTGTTATATTACTGAGGATGTGGTTTAACGGCAACAGGGGAACAAACTACAGTGGGAAAAGTAATATTAAATTATAGCCTTTAGGTGTTCCGATAAACTATAATTACCAACAATGATATGTGAAAATAAAATAACTTTACACTCAAGTCTGAATATTTAAACAATAGTATTATACACTAAAAATCATGATCTACTCTCTCTCTCTCTCATTCTTATATATACAAAACAATCTATACGTCTCTCTCACTCTTTCATAAGCAAAGTTTAAATAACACATAAATATAATATTTTCAGAGAGTTAATATTATCTTGATGAGTGCTAAGTATATGAAAGAAATATGATACCCATTACTGCACAGCAATACGTATACACATGCAGTTTAGACTGAGGCGAGCAGTGCCTGGGGCTTGAGACCCAGGAGCAGGTTTAAAGAGCTCTAGATAATAAAGTAAACTTACATGGACCTCGAGAAGGGTGACCTTAACAACGACACTATAACACTAACTTCTACGTTCACTGCACGAAAACACCAGAGAGACTGAGACTAATCGCACTAAAGGTTATATATTGTCTTCACGTCGGTATACTTGAAATAATATAAAATGATCGCTGCTACTACTACTTTATAAACAGTGTTGCTAACATGAGGTCGAGCAGTGTAGGTGAGCTGTTACACTGTGTGGCGTGTGGTTAAGTATATGTTTTTTTTTATACTACGATGGTGGCAAACAAGCATACGGTCCACCTGGTGGTAAGTGGTTACCGATGCCTATGGAAACTTGCAACACCAACCCTTCAGAAACCTATTCACCTCCCTTTTGAAGTACCCCATATTGCAGCTCCTAGGGAAAACCTTGCCAGGATTTCCCTTACTTAAAAGGGAATTTAACCCATGACGTCATCTAGCTAAGGTTGGTTCAAGTTTCACGTAAGATTTCAAGTTTAGGGTCCTTGCTTTGCTAATCTTTGATGACATGGGGGATGAGGACATCGAAACTTAAATATTATCTGCTCAGAATGAGAAGAGAAAAAAAAGCATCAATGTTTACGTAAGTATGCAGAAAGGGGTGGTATTAGGGCTTTGCTTACTTTTGCTGACATGTGGGTCGAGAGGTTGTTAATTGCAAAAAAATTGCATACGTAATATTTGAACGGCCCCTTAAGGACAGACACATAAAGGAGATAATGTATTGGTTATTAGGGTATATCTTAATATTGTTGTGACTTATTGATAACATAATGATTAAGGAAAAAACCAAGTTTTATATAATAGAGATAGGAGAATAACTTAGCGACGTGACGATGGTCAAGTAGTTGTATTATATAATGTTTTTCATTAAATTAGTTTTTATCATCAAGGAAATTTTATAAATTACGCAATAAGTACTTATTACGTTTAACTAGTACGCCATATTTTATTCAAAACTGAACCTCTTTGCCTTAAGAAGATATTAGACTACAAATTAAATTTCATTTAAATATATCAGTAATTCCCAAAGTAGTCGATGACGCGTTACTGGGGTCGGTAAAAAATAATTGGGGTCTGTGAGATGTTACATTCATGATGATTATCATACCATAATATTTGTTTTAAATATAAGCAAACTAAGGGGTTATCCATAAACTACGTCACAATTTAAAGAGTTGAAGTGTTGCAAAGGCCTTATATTTGGTGACGTCACACTTTAAAAATTTAATATGTATAATAACTCTTATTCCCTTGGTGGTAGAGGATCTGATTCCCGACTGGCTTGCGACCACCAGCATGCGAATCTCTCAGCCAAGTGTCATAGACGCATGGACCAGATTTACCCCCTCCCTCTCCCATCCCATTAATGCTGAGGATCTAGTGGAGAAACCGCAACATTTTTTTCATCTCTCCCCCTCCCTACTCTATTTTCGAGGATGTAACGCATCAACAAAACAAGAGTTTGTTTTGTCGATGTCTGGGCGATGGTGGCCACTTACCATCAGATGGACGATCTGCTCATTTGTACCTTATCTATCATAAAAAAAACGAAGTATTAAAACACAAAAAAATAATTTTTTATACTGTGACGTGACAAATGTGAAAAGTCCGGTGGAGAGATCAAGAAATCATGATTTTTGTGTGACGTAAATAAATTAGTATACTTTATAATAGTCCCCAAATGGTCTACGTGTCAAATTAGGATCTTCTCATAAAATAAATGAGGACTATCTATCAAATAACTCAAGCGAAGCAAGACCAACATCTATAAATGTATATCATAGAGCATTCGTATAAAAAACAGTGTCAGGTACAAGTATTAACATATAGAGGTAGGTCAGTAACATCTGGCAACCCGCCGAGACTCGAACCCGTGTCCCCGACCCCTCGCCCCCCACTCCAATGTACTCATAGATTGAGAATATGCGGTAACGTCCTTAGAGTTGACTTTGCCAGTTCATAGCTCCCTGCGAGACCCGAGGAATTTACTTCTCACGTACTTCTATACAAACGTACGAACGTTCTTTTTGTATTAATATTAATATAGATAGTTAGACTGTAGGTTTCTTATATTAGATTTCAAATATTTTATTTTTTTTTCTATATAAAATGATATTTCTACAATATATTTAGGGCTTATTATTGTAAGTGCTAGTAGTATTGTTCTCGCTTCGCTGAGGTTCATTAACTTTTTTTTCTCGTGGACAAATGTTTGAAAAAATATTTGTTTAAACTTCTGTGAATTCTCAGATAGGTCATCTGGTATTACAATATAATTGTAAAGCATCTTCATAACTGGCAATTGAGTCGCAATCCACAGATACTATTCTACATTAATGATCACCTAAATCATTTGCGGATATAGCTAATTTATTTTTAATTTTTTTTTATTGAAATAAAATGGCTAAATTAACATTAAAAATAATGTTGTATTTATTTAATATATTTGAGTTAAAGAAAATAAATAAAAAATATTTCAGTAAAACTCAATTGTATAATTTATTCAATTATTCTAGGCTTGTATGTGGTTGCCTTCCGGTTTCTATTTGCGTGGGATATACGGGGTCGCCCACTAATAAATTATTATTTCACATTAAAACCTATTGTAACATGCCCTTCAATACAGGAAAAGGTTTGGTCAAATAAGAAAATATAGTAAAGTATATTAAAATTACCTATACACTAACTATACGACTTTTTTACGAGCGATCACAATAAAACCAACGCTTCGGTGAAATTTCGTATTTAATATTAATATTTAATATCAGGACAAGTCTTGAATTTTTTCAACATTTCAACAAAATGATCAGAATTTTTTAGTTACATAGACTTAATAGTCCTTTACCTCTACTTTATTAAAAAAATAATTTTAACCTAGCAAGCAATAATTGTTAATTTTTTTTAGTGTATAACCCACTATGCATATAAATACTTTTCTAGTTTAAGAAGAAAGGTTTAGATTAGGTAGATAGGAGTTATATATTATTCTTTATGTATTAAAAATAATTTTTTTGGTCAAATTGAATTTATCAAGTTAAGTGTCTTTCAGTTAAAATATTCAGGCCCTTACGACAATAAAATTATAAATTTTTCTAGGGTAAAAAGTAACTTACGTGTTAATATTCTAGGCTTGTTAATATTGAAGCGTGAGTAGCTCAGTGGTTTAGCTTAGTGTGAGGGGTAAAGGGAATACTAGTAGTATGTGATCCATACTGCTAGTAATCTTTTTAAAAAAAAAAAAAATATGGGTTATAGTCTGTGTGCTAAATTTCAATTATTCAATAAACATACAAACTTTTTACCTATATAATATTAAGTAAGATATTGCATTGTAAACTACATAAAATGCGGTAGACTTGTCTTATCGTAATGCCCTCGTTTTTATAGCCCCATGCTAAGGTCTATAGGTAACACAATTTCCGTTTTCTTTGTATAAAACAATGCGAGACTAAATAGAGGAAATTTTATTGCTAACGTGTTAAAAAAACTGGCTTTCAAAGAACGCAATTATTGCTTTAGAAATATAAGACCAATTTTAAAATGAAAAGCAATTTTAAACTGAACGGTAATTATGAACTATGAACTACTATTATTTGTCGGAGTCTGGAATCCTATATATAATTATATTTATTGGATATATAAAATTATAGTAGTTATAATAATATCATTATATCATCCTCATAAGACAATAATTTTTTTTTTTAAATATCAAATTTTAATCGAAATAAATTGACAAGTTTGTTGTAGATAACACTAATAGCTGTTTAAAAATATATACTGCTATTTTTAGTGTCTTTGTTTTGTGGTAGATTATAAATTCTTAAGAATTAATTAAGGACAATAGAAACCCATAGATGACGCTGGTAGTTTCTAGGATAATTGTTACCTAAAAATATTTGCAAATTTTAGACAGTTAGGCGGTTAATTATAATCTAATATATAAAATTCTCGTGTCACAATGTTAGTTACCATACTCCTCAGAAACGGCTCGACCGATTTCTATGAAATTTTATATACATATTCAGTAGGTCTGAGAATCGGCTACTCTCTATTTTTCACCCCCTAAGTGATAAGGGTGGCCTACTCCACATTTTTTATATTAATATTGCAAAACAACGTTTGTCGGGTCAGCTAGTGTTAATGTATACATTTTGATTGCATTTTACTCTGTGAGATGCATAGCTCTTTTATTTCCTTTTATTAAATAAATTAATACATTAAATCTCTAACTTAAATCAGAGTAGTGTTCACATAACCTAAAAAGAAATCAACAGAAGCATCGTTGAATTCCTAAAAACTGGGAATTTCACTTTCGGTGCCGCTTTGCTTTGATCTTGGCAAATTCTATCCGTTCTATTCGTTCAGACTTTTTTGTTGGCTCGCCCTTTGTAGTGTGGACGTGCCTTTATATTGACAGTTAAGATTAATTGAATACAAGGCTAAAAGATTTTAATGTTGTAAAAAAGGCAGGCAAATGCGATACGAAGCATGTTAACACACAAAATGATACCTAACTAGTGTTACCATTAATTGCTTCCTCAAAACAAGATGCATAGAAACCGAATTTTTTCGGGGTTGCTATATATCTTTTTAGTGTCGACGACTCTCCAAAAGCGAAGAAATCTCTTAAATTTTTAACAAGTAGTCGATGTGACCTCTTGTAGTGAAATCGGGTTAATTTTCCGTTCCTAAGCTTTGTTGCGTTTGTTTGTTTGAACGCGCTAATCTCAGGAACTACTGGTCCGATTTGAAAAATTCTTTCAGTGTTAGATAGCCCATTTATCGAGGAAGGCTATAGCCTATATATCATCACGCTAAGACCCATAGGAGAGGAGCTACACGCGGACGAAGTCGCGCGGATCGACTAGTTAGGGATAACGGGACAGATCACAGAAAACTGTACAGTAATATGTATAAACAAATTTAGATAAAAAGCCGATAAGTGCCTGGGGATTGTGAACCAGATGCAGGGTTACGAGGGTCTTGAAAGATATTCTTAAAATAAACAAATAGTGTTGCTAACAATGGAATCAAAACATGTCTCAACATGTTCTAGTGTGATATCAAATTTCAAAACATTACTTAATATTTCATTATAATTGCGTATATATATATATTGAAATATTCTGAATCACTATCTTTTAGAACGTAGTAAAAACTAAGTAGTGACGGATAAGAAAACTCCATAGCTTTAGTCATAGGTCAATGGCTCTTAAAGTTTTTAAGCAAATGCAAATAATATCAATTCCCCATTTGATTTGCGACCATTATCAACTTACAATCAATGACGCATTTACTAACTTTCCTACTATTTTAAATGATACATAAAAAAATTGGTCTGTATTTTTCAAGTGTCCCGAAGCGAAAGAAAGAGATCTAATTCCATTTTAGTTTGTTTATATACCAGCTTCTGACACTTATTTCATAATATTTGTTTAAAGACTTGACCAATGGAATTTTTATCATTTAGTTATCACAGTTAATGAGATACAGCCTGGTGTCAGACAGAAAACGGAGTCTCAGCAATAGGGTCCTGTTTTTACAGAACCCTACAACTATCTACCTGAAAACTATTACACCATGAAACTATTATGGTATTAAGAGATCGTGGACCCCTTTTAAAGTAGTTATAAACTTTGGAAATCACAGCTATAAACGAACATCTCAACAATGAGTATATGTGAATATGACCTTAATCGGTCAAGTCGTTCAAAGTTACGCGATCACAAACTTCCGGACCATCGACTATATAGCTGTTTATGTACTTATATCTATAGATTTAAATCATTATCTATGGAAATTACTATCAGTGTTACCAGATCTCAGAAATAACTCTCTCTAAATCTTAAGTCAAAAACTAATAGTTACCTAAAAATACTCAAAAAAAATATTAAATATTTTTTTTCTCCCTAAATTTAAGAGAAAACCCCTAATTAGTTGATTACTTGGTACGAAAAAAATTCCAAATTTTGTCGTTTTTAAATAACTCACTTCATAGCCGCCATTGTTTATTATTTACATTTTGTCTAACGTCAATCTGGGCGTATAAAAAATTAAAAAAAAGTATAGACTAAAAGTTAACGACGTGGCTTTCTATTCGTAATCATATTTCAAAATACAAGTAATATGTTTAGAAATAAACGGCCTTGTCTTGAAAGTATGTAATCATTCAATTATGCAATGTTACAATATGTTTTCATTGATGAAATATTAATCTATTACATTATGTCAGAAACAGCTGACGATGAAAAAACCATAGACTCTTAATTAAGCTTTATATAATCTGGGTGACGGATAAATATGTGTTACCAATTTTGGATACTTTTGTCCCCAAATATAATAAGACTGGTTTCCCCACTCAAATTGATAATTATAAAATAAACAGCTGTTATTTAAGTATCGGTGAATACATTATCTCAAGGGTAAGATGAAAAGTACCTTGACCTTTGTACATAATAACACTTCCATTTAAGATCATGGCCGCTATAAGATTACAATAAATACTTTTCCAAATTAGAACTGCTTGATATTTATAAATCTATATTTGATATTAATTATTACTTAAATAAATTTAATAGTGACTCATATAAGCGGAATTATCAGTGTTTTTTCTGCTACAAGCAAATGTATTGTAAATAATGTTTTTGTTATTATTTAGAGCAGGAAGAATGTCTACTGTGTTGCCATTACAGTACTCATGCACCTATTTTAAGTCGGAATATCCTTCACCCGAACAACACGGTCAGACAAGATTAAAATTCCTTTCGTTTATAAAGTTCAATGTCAAACGAAGAAAATATTCAGACCCAACATATCTTGATAGTTTTAATAAAATATGTTTAAATTCAAATTACAATTAGAATAACCTCAGTTTCGACATAACAGTGCGGCCGGCGTGGTTAATGCACTTTGAAAGTAAATTATCCAGCATTACGCAACGAGGCTTTGTCTTGTCTTTGACATCATGCATTAGGAGTTAGGACACAGTTTCATAATAAATAGACCATAGACAATAAATTAGAGTAATCAACTTTGAATTATAATGTCCGCAAAACCGTTAAATCGCACATGAATACAATGTATTTATTTGTCAGTTAGATAAACGTAAAATGTATTCACGAATTTTTTAAGCAAAATCTAAACGCAACAGGTACCCGGCACCGGTTACTACAAATCGCAAACAAAAGGTTAAACATTATATAATACACGTTTCCACCCATAAACTTTTTAATTAGACTTATATAAGTAAGTAATGTTGCAAAAAATTACAACTTACCTACATCTACAATATTAAAAACGAGTTCGGTGAACTTTTAAACAACGTATGCCAGAGGTTATGTACAAAATCTCGATTAGTCACGTATACGCACTAAAATATTAAAAAAAACTCACCTTAAATTCGTTATCCACGTTCCTTATAAGCCTTTGTTTCGAGTTTCGACAGCCGAAACGTTTATCTGAAAATAAAAGGATTTTTATTAATAGTTCTCAACGCACGGTACAACCATGTTATGGTCGATACGCACCGATAACGAACGTTCACTTAAGTCACAAACACACACAGGATAGCCGGAGGTTTTGAAACTAGTTTATATTTCGAATCGTAATATGAGAGCGGCAGACGTCCGACCTAAGCAGCGGTCGACGCGAGACTGAGGGCGCCCTCTCGTCCGCGCCCCGCTAATGTGTGTATTTGTCTATGTAGGGGTGCGCCCCTATATTTATTTTGAAAACAGATTATAAAATAAAATAACTACGATGTTATAGATTGTAATGACACTTTTTTTAAATAATGGGAAAAATACTAGCGTCTGTCCACATGGCCGTGAACCTACACCGGTCGGTCATTGCCACGGTATAAATACGTCACAGCATCTGTAACGATTATGCGTCTATTTTTTTTAAATATGTTGAGCGTTTGGATTTTAGATTAAGATATGAAAAGCTTTGGCGTATTTTTACGCCCAATCATAAAGGTTGATATTAAAAGATCTGTCTAACAAAACAAAAGCAAACATTATATTGTCATAGAATGAGAGGAATGATACCCATTACTGTACATGTATATACATGAAATTAAGACGGAGCCGAGCAGTGCCTGGGGCTTGAGACCCAGTAGCAGGTTTAAAGAGCTCTTTCATAATATATTAACTATCACCACCACTCAACCTCGTCTATGACAATAGATGATAAAGTAAACTTACTTGGACCTCAACTTCCATGTACACTGCGCGACGACACTAGAAAGACCAACTATCGCACTAAAGGTTATATATTGTCTACACGTTGGTATACTTGAAAAATTAACTTGATTTATTAAACTTTTTGAGAAAATTTAAATGTTAATAAATTAGTATAATGAAAGATAATAATTTAATTTTAAGTTCCAGATGAAGTTGTTCTTCAACTTCTGACCGGCGAGTGAACTTAAATAAAAACTATTAAACTGCCCTTGCTTTGCTTGAACTATAATAATAATGCAGGTTTTATTTTGTTACATAGTTGTACACAAGTCTATACAATTTAAATTCTATTTTACATCACTCAATTTACCAACATATTCCCAAATCCGAATTCATTTGACATATTGACATATAAATCGTAGTTTGTATCACTATTTATTTTATACTAGGGGCCCATCCCGGCTTCGCACGGGTGGAATATTTAGTTTAAAACATTTTGGCTCTCCCGCATTTCGGTGCCCCTCTACCTCGGCGTTACTCGCTACCACTCGCTGCACTTCGAGTATCACCCAGATAGAACTACACTGGCACTGGACTGGTCGCGTCGGCGTGTATTTTTTGTTTATATTGATATTTTTAATTTCGTAATATCTTTTGAATGGAAGGTCCGATTTTAATAATTCAAAAAGTAATTTACAGGTATTGAAACAGTCTTGAATATGAAATAATTTATTTGGATAAGGATTAATACAAAGGTATGGAAAACATGGTCTGATTTTGATAGGCATTTTTATCAACTTTTAAAATATAAAAAAGTAGTTATAGTGACATAACTATAATAGTTGGACATATGGTCTCGCGGAGTTTTTTGTAGATATTGATACGTTCTATAATATTGTAAAACATTTTTTTGTTCTATCATCAATACTTTTCGCAGCGCATGCGATGAAAGATATTTTATGGCCATTTTTTTTGCACCTTGGGTTTGTTTTAGTGAGATTTTCTGGGGATCTCTAATTTTTTCTTGTAATAAATATAGCCTATGTTACTCAGGGATAATGTAGCTTTCTAATGGTGAAAGAATTTTTGAAATTGGTCCAGTAGTTTTTATGTTTATTCGTTACATACAAAAATACAAATCTTACTTCTTTATAATATTAGTATAGACTAGCTTTTACCCGCAGCTTCGTTTACGATACTGAGGTAGTCATACTAACGTTTCACCCACCTTTTACCCCCTTAAGGGATGATTTTCAAAATAATATTTTACACATATTCATCTTTCGTACTGAATTTCATATGAATAAAGTCAAAAACGGCAAAGTTTCATGCTAACTGCAACTCCTTTTTACCCCCTTAGGGGATGAATTTTCAAAAATCTTTTCTTACTGCTCCTCTACGTTATAAAAGGAACCCCTGTGCAAAATTTCAAGTTTCTAACCCTTATAGTTTAGGCCCTGCGTTGATATGTCAGTCAGTTTCTTCTTTTATATATATCTATAGATGTAGGTTTGTTTATTAGGCCTTTTCTACACAATAATTTATGAAATGTTAAAACTGTTTTTCATACCCTGTGAGATCGAAGAGAAAGTAAGAATTCCAAAATATTGAAGAAATACTTTTGTTTACGTATTTTAAATGCATTATTGTGCCAAAATTTCCCTAAAATCAAGCAAATTTTTATAACAGGTCAACACTACTGTATCACCGCCATTTGTATTAAGAATTCCTACAAAGGTATGACTTGGAATATCAGTAAGAATTTAAAAAATACATGATAAACATCTAGCTATTGGGAGCTTGACGTTATTACAGTAAAGTAATAGTTGTCCTTTCTATGATTAAAGTAATAAATAATAGTTTAAAAAAACTAAAAACACGCTTTTTATTATAGAAAACCAAACTAAAAAATAGAAAATAAATTTCAATAAATATAAATTAATAATAGTGTAAATAAAAAAAATGTATTTTATTTAAAAAAAAGCGTGGGGTGCATGGTGTCAATAGTTATAAATATTTTATTGACAGATATGAGTAGAGTGATTATCATTTTGATAATATCTTAAAAGGCACCCCACGCTTTTTTTTAAATAAAATACATTTTTTTTATTTACACTATTATTAATTTATATTTATTGAAATTTATTTTCTATTTTTTAGTTTGGTTTTCTATAATAAAAAGCGTGTTTTTAGTTTTTTTAAACTATTATTTATTTTTTACTTTTTAGTTTGATTTATTTATAAAAGCGTGATTTTTTTTTTAGTTTTTTTTTTAAACTAAAAAAAATCTCGCTTGAGAAACGGCTACCAGAACCAAGGAAGGCCGCAGGCGCGCAAATTACCCACGGAGAGTTACATACTGACATACTGACAGACTGACATACTGACATACAAGTGAAGCTAATAAAAAGCGTGTAAACATCGATAGTTTTATTGCTAGTTAGATAAGTCTATTTCACACTATAGCAAAAGCTGTACAACTGTACATAAAAGGACATTACTCGTAAATGTAGTGCCAAGAGATATTAATTCTAAAACAAAATGACTTCCATGCTTGTGACGTACATTAATTGCCTACTACAGATATAATTAACTAGGCAAATATACAGACTTGCCTTTGTAATAGTTGCTTTGACCGTGGTGAAAATAAAACCAGCCCTCGCTTCGCTAATTTTATAGACCTTTCTTTGATAAAATATTTATTTTTTGTATACCAAAATCTTTATTATTTTTAACTTCAGTTCTTTTGTACCACTCTATCCCATGGGAACAGTGCTTTTATTCGGGATGAAAAATACCCTATGTATTAATCAACCTTTCAAAGTGTCCGTGTGTCAAATTTCATTAAAATCGCTTCGGCCGATTTAACATGATATGTGCACAAAAATAAAAATTCTACAATTTTATTATATGAACTAAATAGCTGCGCCTCGCGGTTTCACCCGCTATATTTTGGATAATTCACACTATATCATTATAAATTATAGCCTATGTGTTATTCTGATGTGTAAGCTATAATATTGTAAAGTTTCATCAAAATCCATTCAGTAGTTTTTGCGTGAAAGAGTAACAAACATACATCCAGACATCCATACATGCTGACAAATTTTCGCGTTTATAATATTAGTAGGATTTATGAGGTATATTTTACAGCAATACCTAAAAGTTAAAAATAGGATGCACTTTAGACAGGAAGCCAAAAAGTGCCTGTGGCTTGAGACCCAAGAGTAAGTTAAATAGGACTTTGGATAGCAAAGTATCGTAAATGGGTTTTTGTCTAGATGGCTCAGATCAAGTTCTTATGCTGGCCGAACTATCTATAGATTTGAGTAAAAATAGTGGGGTTGGTTGCACATTGTGAGCTTCTTGCGTGTGGGTATAGGTAGTTCAATTAAATATACTAATATATGAAACTGAAGAGTTTGTTTGTTTGCTTGAAGGGGCTAATCTCAGGAACTACTGGTCCGATTTGAAAAATTCTTTCAGTGTAAGATAGCCCATTTATTGAGGAAGACTATAAGCTATATATCATCAATAATATAAAAGCATTTTGCCTTAGAATATCGCAAACATATTAAACTTATATAATGTAAACTGTTTATGATAGGTATAAGTTAACACATAATATCTATTATCTATATGTAATGTCTGTTCTCGACGTCTAGCCGCTGTGTAGCGCGTGGGTAGAATGTCTAATTAATTTTTACTGCAATTATTGAAGCTTTAATAAAGTTGAGTTATAAAACAGGTTTTATATACTTGTACATATATATAAAATGTATGCTTATCGTAGCAACTTGTAGGAACAGACACAGAGTAGTACCTGGGTCTTGATACCTTTGATCAGGTCAACAAGATCTTTTTTAACCCACGAATAAGTCTTTCATGAAAATCGGTACAAGATGGCCGTCACCACAAAATGGCGGATTACATATTTTTTCACAACACCTTAAATATGAGTAAATAAAAAAAAACAAAATGGCGATTTACTTTCATACTATTTTTATTATTTTTTGTCGGGGCTTTTACTACTGTAACTTCATATAATGTTTATTGTGTGAAAACACTTACTTATACTTGTATCTCGCAAAACCGGCTGAACAGATTTCAATGAAATTGCTACTTTCCATCCCGAAAAATTTTACAGTTCCTGTGGGATAGCAAAAAAAAATGTGTCAATGTGTTGATAATTAAAATATTTTTTGAGTTAAAAAATTAGTTATATAGTATAAGGACAGGGAGAATTCTCTGTCCGTGTTCCTGGTGAATTCAGGTTCGTGAAAAGTCCTTTTAGTAGAAGGGTAATTAAGTTTGTAAGTGTATTTTATTTACTCTATAACCAATTCAGAAGTTTTCACAATTGAAGTCGATGGCAGATACTAGTATTGGTAATTCAAAAGACGTTTTTTGTAACTCGCTTCTAACTTGAGCGATTCGGGGGTTCTTTAAATTAAAAATAGATCCCTCCCTCAGAACTTGTTTTAAATTAAAATTTATACGTCATTTTAAGATGACTATATTAAATATTTAACATTTTGTAAAATTTTGGCTCCATTCTCTTTCTTTGACCGGTTCAAGTCCACAAGTTACAATTACAATTAAATAATCTCAATCTCGAGGACGAATTAAAGACGTTTAGGCTACGTTTTTAGCAGAGATGTGCGATGAATATGTTTATTCGCTTTATTTAATCGATACTAGGTAAATGAAGCGATTCTATTGGTTCTTAAAAAACACATGCCTCGCTCCACATCCTCATCCCATCACCATCGCACTCTTACCCTTAGAATAGTGTCGGTGACCGTCAATATTGGGTCGCCAGCGCTATTTTATATAACCGATTCGTCCGCGTGATGCTCTTCTCCTAAGGGTCGTAGCCTTCCTCGGTAAATGAGCTATCCAACACTAAGATTTTTTACAAATCGGACCAGTAGTTCCTGAGATTAACGCGTCCAAACAGACAAACCCTTCAGCTTCATAATATTAGCAGAAAAGTGTTGCATCCTGCTATAGTACTGACAAAATCAAATGCATAGACAAACATCACACACAATATTACCCATTAATACTTCATTACACGTAAATACGAGTAATAAACATCAACATCAAAGTACTCAATAAACGCATTGATTTGTCTTTGACTGTTGCCTTTGAAGCAAAATCGCGATATTAGACTGTAAATTACAACCTCCCCTAATGTCCAAATATCAATGCTATCGGACTGTCTCTGCGAATCGATTACCTCTGTCAGGGCTTCTATATCACCCTCAAAAGAGAAATACAAGGTAATTAGCCCGAAAATAACAACAAGTACAAAGTATAACCACCCTTCGGTCTAGACTTTAAAGTTGAAAGTTGAATAATAAATCATTTGCATTGCACCCTTCCAAATATCCATACCTAAATTGGATGCACTGATGAGTCAATGTACATGACTCATATAGCTATAGGCCAGTGATTCCCAAAGGTTAGTAACACGCGTTCTTTTGTTGTTGGTAATTTATTAATTATTTTAGGAATCATTTCTATTTCTAAGATAAAAAGTCTAGTCTAGCGGTTAAGACATTGGTGTCTAGGAGGTCCGAGTTCGATGCTGGGCACACATTTCTTAAGAAATTAAAATTATCACTTAATATTATGGTGCAGGAAAACATCGTGAGGAAACCTGCACTCCTGATAGTTCTCTAAAGTTCTCAATGAAGTCTTAATGAAGTCTGCCAACGCTTACTTGGCCAGCGTGGTAGACTATCGTCTAATCCCCTCTTCATTCTGAGGAGACCCTGCTCAACAATGGGCCATTAATGGATGATGTAGAATCGTCTTGAGTTCCATGTAAGTTTACTTTATTACTTATTGTACTTGGACAGCTAAAGCGAGCGACCCTATACCTTGGTCACAAGTCCGAGGCCACTGCTCGATTTGCTCTCTTGAAACTGACCCCAAGTTTCGACGAGTTACAGGGGTTGACGAAAAAAAAAAGGATTTAGTCTTGGTAAGACGTTAAAAGTTTATAATTTCAGAATTTTCATTAATAACATTAATACTAAAAATATTTTAGAATTATAATTAGTCTGTTATATTTAAAGTCAGTGAAATTTTAGTAATGATTAATAAAAATTTATCTACGGAACTGATACAGACTTATAATGTAGGCAAACAATTTTCAAAATCGGTAAGGTAGATCCAGAGATTACCCCCTATACCACGACAAATTTACAAACTTTACCTCTTTATAATATTAGTACTATAGATGAAAACAGTCTATTTAAGGGACTAATATTATATGGTTTGGGAAGCTCTGCTATAGACGCTGTTGCCTAGCAACAATACGATGTTGTTAAACCTTATCAAATTGGGATAAGGTTTAAAATTCTATATCTCTTCCGACTGGACTTTACTGCAAGGCGATAGAGCTCAAACGCTGTCAATTCTCCAGCGAATTTCATTGTCATGTGCGGATCCTATGGCTTTGTTTTAAGGTCTAGATTCGTTTTGATGGCAATTTCAGATCGGGTGTAGGTATATGGGGTTCGCCAGACGGCTAGACGTCCAGACTAGGGGGTGCTGTGGTCGTAATAATATCAGAGGTATACGGTATACGGTTGTGTACGAAATGGGTTTCATGATTCAACGCGCTAACTTTGATGAACAATCTAATGGTGGAATAAGGTGAAATTACATGGTGACCGCTTCCAATTGCCTATTTGTCTAAAAAGGAAGAAAAAAAAGAAAGGAAATTGATAAGACATGTTTGGAAATATGTTTTTTTATATACATTTTAATATAGTCAATGCGAATACTACTCTACCACTAATTTATGCATCTCACATCGACTTTCTTATTAACTTGGCTAAATCTTTTAAACTCGTTAACTAGTCGACTTCCTTATATTTAATATTAAGAGGATGAAATTTAAAAAAAAATTAAAAATAGGTATTTTTGATAGTATTTCCTCAGTCCCCATACTAGATTTCCTTCCTCATTTCACATTTACTTCTTTTGTAATAAAAGAAAAAAAAATCATGTTTACAGCTTCAGTAAATTCGTTATATTTAGCTGTTTAATATTTACATAAGCTATTCAGAGTTATAGAATTAATTGTAGTAGTACATAAGTAGGAGACGGACAGTTCTTGAGTAACCAAACATTGATTCATGAAGTGAAGATCACCTTACTACGTACGTACAATTAGACGACCCGCTCTCGCTTCGCTGAGGTGTTTTCAAACTATTCACTTACACACACTGATGTATTCATTCATACTGCCCGCAACTATGAATCATATCTCTCATCGTTTTTTCTCCGATTTACTGCAGCAAATCCGTCTACCAGGAAAAAGTGTCTTCATTTTTCAGGTTAATATATAGCTTACGACACTCACAAATAATGTGGCTTTTGATTAGTAAAATAATTATCAAAATCGGTTCAATAGATCCAGGTATTACCCCCTACAAACTCACAAAGTCACAAACTTTCCCATTTTATAATATTGTTAAAGATTAGCACTACCTGGAATTTCGCAAAATTTCATTATTTCGCGAAAAGCTAGAAATGAATAAAACAATTCGTCTGACCACGTTGAGATAGTTTCCTCAGCAGGGCCGTAAATAACAGCATGGGCCCTGGGACTCAGTAGATTTACAGCCAACCTTTCTATTTGGATAAGAGCATTTTACACCATTAGGATGTATTCCAGTTTAACGTACTTTAATAGTATTATGTATATGTAACTGCCCCGGATCCGCACGGATAGTATTGTATGTTATTCGTACACGTATCTCCCTATATTTTACAAAACAGTCAGTTAATTCAAAAAGGGATTAGGCAGGGTTCAAGGTGAAAGTTCCCAGGCGGCCCGACGTTCTCAACAAATATAATCATATTTTTAGTAATTTACACAAAAACTTATCAAATTATACAGATAAATCTTCATGATAATCACTCTATTTGTGAAAACCATAAGAAAATCTATTTAGTATTTTTTGAGAATATTGTGAACAGACAGATGACGTGAAACTTTGATGACTTTCTTTGATTATACATAGGGATTTGTTACCCTTTTAGATCTTCTTTTTGTCAGATCTTACTTTACGGATTCAGATCCATACTTGTATTATAAAAAAAAAATAATAAGAAGATGTATTAATCGAATAGGAAGCGCTTGTTTACGCCTGATTTTATATTTCAATCCTACTTATATAATAAACGCGAAAGTTTGTAAGAATGTATGGATGTATGTTTGTTACTCTCTCACGCAAAAACTACTGAATGGATTTTGTTGAAACTTTACAATAATGTAGCTTACACATCAGAATAACATATAGGCTATAATTTATAACGATATAGTGTGAATTATCCAAAATATAGAAGGTGAAACCGCGGGACGCTGCTTGTGTTTAACTACACTCACTATTAGGGCCTTTTTACCGGGAAGCGTGGGGCGAGTGCAGGGCATCACACGCGATTGGTTATTATACGACGTTTACAGTTCCCGCGCGTCTACTATTTGTCAAAATAGTAAACGTCACACTATGCGCTACTTTCCCCCACTATTTTTTCTCAGACCTAAAGATAGCTGCTGGCCACTATACGAAGGTCATAGGTACTTTTAGGTAAGTGTTCGGTTAGTCAAAAAATAATTTTGCTTATAAAAATAAAACTGATCTTGAAGGAAAGTGAGATACATTTTTTTGTTATATATTACATATATTAAAAAATACTTAGACCTTCATCTTATGTCAAACACCTTTAGGTCAAAAAAATAAATTCCAATTAAATTCCTTAACCGAAGCTTGAGTCAGGCTCGTGGTATTTTTTAAAGGAAAAAAATCAAAACCGGTACATCAACTCAAAATATTTGTGCTATGCGTGTTCAAATAAGAATAATTAAAATTGATTCCTAGTCTATTAATCTTCTTTACAAATTCTCTTAAAGAAGTTTTTCGAAGAACTTAATTATGTACTAGTTAGTAACACTTTTGATAACTATGTATTGGTTAGTTGTCCCTTTTATTTTTTTGTTTCAAATAATGCAAGCAGGGCACTTGACCTGCCTTAGATCTATCAGGACAGAGATTATAGAAACTTCTTGTTAATTATAATGTTGCCACCAGTGTTGCTTACTATATTGTTGAGACTATTTAATAATGCTAAAAAGTATTAAAAGAAGTTTTTCATAAATTTTAAAACATTATTTTATTCTAATATAAGCAACCGATTTAAATGAAATAAAGCCTATATTTTAGATTGGACCTCCAACAATACAACTGTGAAAACCGTATACAATTTTGTTCAGTAGTTTTTGCGTGATGCGTGTACAAACATATAAGTAGACAAATACAGAAACGAACATTTTATAAATTATTTTATTTGTTATATAGACTCCTCTCATTGAGTTTTCTTAAATATCCTTTACTACCAACCTGTCCTGTCTTCGCATGGGTTTTCTACATAAAAACCTTCGTCTTGAATCACTCTGTCTATTTGTGAAAACCGCATTAAAATCCGTTGCATATTTTATAAGATCTAAGGGTACAGACAGCGGAAAACATTTTTTATAGTATATAAAGATACACAGACATTTTATTATATCTATAGATAACAAAACCCCATCAATTTTCCCATAGTTAGCGACAATAGAGTCAGTGAACTGTCAACAATAATCGAGTATCGATTTCGTGTCACCTATAAATTGTGTTTGTCGATTTAATTAAAACGATATGTATTAGGAGTGGTATTGGACGGGGTTATGTATGTTTGTTTATCTATACCATCGTATTGCGTTTAATTAACGACCTAAGCCTGTAACTATTGTATAAAGTTTAACTGTTAATTTCTTGATTGATCTTATATGGAATTTTCTATATCGTGAATATTATTACAGAAGAAAAACATTTAATTTGCTATATATTGCTATATGAAATATTAATTACATTTTGTTATATAGTTATCCTGCAGGAATTATGAATTTTCTCGGGATAAAAAGTAGCTTATGTGTTAATGCAGGATATAAAGTTTTTCTTTACCAAAGTTCATCGAAATCCGTTCAGCCGTTTCTGTGTTATTGAGTAACTAAAATCCAAAGGAGTAGGATAGACAAAAAATATACAATTATAGTTACTAAAATTTGGACAAAGTGATTCTAGTCATTATAATGAAGAATATTTATGTTTATGCAAATACCACACCGAGGTACTAATGTACTTTTGGGTCTAACGCTAGAAGTTAAGCTTTTAGCATTCAATTATATAACTTTTTAAAGCCAGCATTACGAGACCGAAAATAGTGTACCCTTTTAGTTAGTCTCCACTACAATAATTATTAACTTTCGTTATTCTAATTACGTGTAATAACACTTTTATGTAAAAGTGTTTTTTGAACTAACTTTGTAGCATTAATTGTCTATTTTGATGGCAATAAAGTAAATCCAACATTCAATATATTCTACACCAGCCAGTGTCGGGTACTTTCTCAAATATTAATTAAACGTTTATGAATAATGTACGTAAACTCTATATGTTGTTGAATTCCTGGAAGGGTTTGAAATAGAAGATAAAAATTTGTATTTAAAAATATGTTGAAAATTAAAACTGTTGTACTTAAAGGAAGCTGGGGCAGGTCGACTAGTTTATTTATGAAAGACGAGGATAATGTTTGGTAAAAGCATTTTATTATAATTTTTTTAAATATCCAAAAGCATTTGTGTTTCCAAGGTTTATTGTTAGCAGTCTCACTACTTTAATGTTTACTGTTCGAAATCACGAGATAGACTGGCTTAAAACTAGCGTGAAGGTTCTTATATATTACCTACATGTGGGTATACTTGAAATATAAGTTAAGAATAAAAAGTTATTAATAGTATTGCTAACTGTGCTGCTCATTAATGTAAAGTAATAGATCCCAATTCTTGTCCACATAAAAATGTAAAAAAAAATACGTTCTTTGTTAAAATTTCTGTATTTCTGTTGAAGTTCGAATCCGTATAAATATTGTATTTCGTACGTAACATTTAAAAATAAAAATTCAAATATGAAACGTTGTTAAAACAAAACTAACAGCTGGGTGTTCCGGACGGGAGAGTATCGGCGCGAGTGCATCCGACTATATGCACTCTTTATAACGCGGAAAAAACGGGACAAAATAAAGGACAAACGTCCAAGTTTGACTCTCCTATCATGTTTCTACACACCTTCAAAGTTTGGAATATCTTCCTAGTCTGGTAATGGTTTGGTGCCTTTGAAAGATATCAAGAAAAAAGGTGTCATTGTATAAAATAATAGCGGCCCGTCCCGGCTTCGGTGAATATTTTTTTATAAAAATTTTGGCTCTCCCGCTCTCAGCTCTCAGCCTCTCGCCGCTCGCGTGCTGTACTGCATGGAGACATACCAGCGCGTATTTTTTATTATATTGACATTTTTAATTTCGGAAATTTTTTAATGGAATGTTTGGTTTGATTTTGATAGGCATTTCTATCAACTTTTAAATGTAAAAAAGTAGTTATAGTGACATAACTACAATAGTTGGACATATGGTCTCGTGAAGTTTTTTGTAGATATTGATACGTTCTATAATATTGTAGAACATTTTCTTGTTCTATCATCAATACTTTCCACAGCACATGTGATGAAAGACATTTTATGGCTAATTTTTTTGCACCTTGGATTGGTTTCTGAGAATAATCTAAAAATCTAAAAAAAAAATCTATTTAGTAATAAATATAGCCTATGTTACTCGGGGATAGTGTTAGTTTCTTAACGACAATAGAATTTTTGAAATCGGTCCAGTTATTTTCTAAGTTTCAGTTCCAGTTACTTGTCAAATATATTCGTTACATACACAAATGCAAATCTCTCCACTTTATAATACTAGTAGAGATATAGATAAATGTGTAATATTAAATCATTAGCATTATTAGGTAACCTTAAGTGCCAGACACTTTGTATGGATCCAATTTTCTGCCAGACGCCTTCAAAGTTAATATACTTAACAAAGTCTTTATACACGATTTTCATTGTAGATCTGGCGGGAGTTGGCTCTCCTACTATCACTCTAGCCCTCTCTACTCGACACTCGGCGAAAAGCAATATACTTAGTGTCTGATTTTTCAAAATACGGCTATAGAATGTTGCTCTGCCTTATTAACCTTGAAAAAAAACCTAACCGAGTACGAAATGAAATTTCTTACAATATTTCACAATGACCAGAGAGTTTTTACGTTTTTAAA
This sequence comes from Limenitis camilla, assembly GCA_905147385.1. Taxonomy (NCBI): domain Eukaryota; kingdom Metazoa; phylum Arthropoda; class Insecta; order Lepidoptera; family Nymphalidae; genus Limenitis; species Limenitis camilla. The sequence continues at coordinate 10,045,272 of LR990246.1, read as the reverse complement.
ACTAATTTCGAGTAGTAATAGAAAGGAATTTTTCGTTAAAGTTAGTAGACATTATCAATATCAATGAGTTTATTCATTGATGTAGAAAATCGGAATTTTCCTCGAAAATCTTAACACTTGGCTACACTACAGTCCACTGAATATACAAAAAAATGTAAATTATAAACAGTACGAGATAATTTAGTCTCTACTCCCTCCACAGAGGGTGTTGTTCAGCTTGATTCGATATGAGTCAAGTCGGGGTGTTCAATGCGTCTATTATGGCGGTTGATGTTTGTTTGTTAATCATTTTCGGTCCTTATCATTAGTATAATAGCAGAGAGAGATGGCAATAACGATCAAACGACGGAAATGAACTGAGATATCTTGAGGAAGAGACGGTTTATAAGGATTTTAAATTTTAGTAAATTTTTGACTGGATGAAGTTCAATGGGTGTTTACAAATTCTGTATTATGTAAACTCTATATAACAACTCTTAAAGAACTGATTAATTTAGAGTAAAAAACAATAAACAAGTAACAAAGTACCTAAAGTAAAGAGAATTGGGTTATTTCGATGTTTTAGAGAGTGTCTTTAAATGGACTGTAAGTTGGAAACAGTGATGGCCCAGTGGTTGAGAGTTCAAGTCTTACTCGGGAGGTCCGAAGTTCGATCCTGGGCACACACCTCTGACTCTGAGTTATATGTGCTTTAAGCAATTAAAAATCACTTGCTTTAACCGTGAAGGAAAACATCGTGAGGAAACCTGCACTCCTGAGAGTTCCCTACAAGTTCTCAAAGGTGTGTGAAGTCTGTCAACCCGCACTGAGCCAGCGTGGTGGACTATGGCCTAATACCCTCCTCATTCTGAGTAGGAGACCCGGCTTAGCAGTGGGCCATTGAAGGGTCGTGATGACGAAGTTGGAAACAATTATAAGAATCGGAATACATTGGTTTCTTGATTCTCTTTATGTTTGTTGTAAAATAATGGTTTCACCGATAGAAAGAGACAGCCTTTACGAATAACATTGGTTATTGGTGTTGCCATAAATTACAAAATAGAGTATGTAATTTATGGCAACTATACTTAAATTACGAGTAAAAAGTAACTTTTGTTTCGTTAGCATTGGATAAGTCTGTCTGTCGGCGCTGTGTGCTAGGCCTCCGTTATCGAGGAGCACGTGAGTAATGTACTTTATAATTTTTATATTTGGTAGCGAAGTCAACTGGTGTAGGTGAGAGTTTACAGTTTTAAAAGACTCTTCTTCTCTTAATAATTTTATTTTAAATAAGTGAAGTAAGGGTGTGCCGCTAGTGTATAAGGTGTGATGACAACCATGAACAAAGGGTTCGGTAGTTATTTTAAAATTAGAGCTTGTTCCGTTGGGTGCGTGCGATTGGGGTGACGCGCTCGGCTTCACTCGGCATTCATGGAAATGAAAATTTACTCTAAAAGGTAATTTTACATATATTTTAATAACATAAATGGTGTAACTGTAATATTAATGTCGTACGATTATATTTTTTTAACTTATATAATGAGCGAGAATGTATAGCGAGGGATGTGTTTGGTCCAATAGAATCGCTTCATTTGACACACTGAGCGAGGCTGTGTGATATTAATTTTATCAATATTTTTCATAGCCTGTGATGTTAGATGAAGAGGTTGGTAAGTAATCATATGAAAAAAAGATTAATAAATACACTGAGTCGCAATCCCTAGGCTTTTTCTTCTTTATAGTATAAAAGTGTATTAGCAACGCAACACTATTTTTACACTTCCACTAGCACCACTCCAAACTATATTTACTCAATGGCGGGGATAATAATGTCCAGCAGAAAATTTAAGAAAACTTAACGACCATATTAGCTTTTCTAATGTAAGTTTTTGACAACCAATTAGAAAATCAATATTCTTAGTTAAGACAAGACAGAAAACCTAACCTAACCCATCTCTAGACAGAGATATCTGCCGATATTATTTTTAGTTGTATTGAGGGTACAAGATATGTCATTATGGCGGTGGTGGTAGAAAGTACAGTGTATCAGCCTAGTGGGGGTTGGCAGACTTTACATACCATTAAGAACATGGAGAACTCTCACTCGTGCAGGTTTGTTTCCTCATGATATTTTCCTTCACCGTTAAAGCAAGTGATATTTAATTGCTTAAAACATACATAACTCAGAAAAGTCAGAGGATCGAACTCGGATTTCCCAAGCAAGTAACAAAGAAGACAACAGACAGAAGAGTATACAGAAACTAGAGCCTACACCTTGGTCACACAAGGCACTGCTTAAGTTCCTGACGTAATTGTAAGAGATCATAATGTTTAGTTATTTATCGGTTCAGTAGCAGTATCTACCCAATACCCAATAGTCCATTCAATATAATCCCCATTGTAGTGTTTTACAAACTGCCACCTCTCTTCTTCTTCTCATCATCTCATCTCCGACATACATATTAATGTCTACATGTGGAAACAATGTTTATATAATGTAATTACATATTTATGAATATTGCTTCAGACTGAATTTAAACACCTCAAAGTTACCAACAAAGTTGTTCGGTGGTTTACCTTTAGAATAAACAATAACTATATTAATATATCTCTTGAATTTAATAGCAAAGTTCTAGTTTTATATAAAACCAGTAAATTGTAGACAGAAATTCCGACAGAGCGCAATAATATCACTTAGCATCCAGGACGACAATAATAGATAAGGAATGAAATGTAATAAGACGAAATATCTCTATTCCTGTAAATACAAAGTCGGGAAGCCACAAAAGCACTTTAGTACTGGTATTCTCATTTATAATATTATTTAATAAAAGCATGTTTCAATGCCTTACTGTTAAACATCCGTAGGAAACTTGACGTTTAAATGTAACATGTACTGTGATGGCTAGCAAGGGGGTAGTCTAATAAATGTAATGATATCGATGAAACCGATATTGTAATAAAAACACCGATATTATACCGGTATTTACAACCTAAATCGATTAAAAAATATTTTTCATTTTCTGACTTACAGTAGAATAAACTAATATACTGTCAGACAAATTCAGTAACATTTTAATATATTTTACTTACTTTTTTATAACATTTCCATCTTGTTAAAACAACTTATTTTGCGTATATTCAATTACCTGAAACAAAAACACTGAATATTAGATTATAATAAAAGTTTCGGGGAATTTGATATTATTATTAGTGATAGAAAATATTTCACTCGTACTTGGCAACACTTAAATAAAAGTGACGATAGGTCGATATACTTTGGCTCCAGTGATCAGATCTCTAGACATGGTATCTGTTCATCTATACTAATATTATAAAGAGGTATAGTTTGTGAGGTTTAAGGGGGTAATCTCTGGATCTACTAAACCGATTTTGAAAATTCTTTTTCCAATAGAAAGCCACACTATTTGTGAATGTCATAGACTATATATTAACCCGAAAAATAAAAAGAATCTATCGTGGTAGTCGGATTTGTAAAGTCCGAGAAGAAACGGTCGAACGAATATATTTCTTACGAATACGAACGCTGCCTCAACGAAGAGAGAGATTCATAGTTGCGGGTAGAGTATTAGTGAATAAATTAGTGAATTTGAGTGTGAATGAGTGAGTGATTTCGGTATTTTAGAGATTTACAAGGCCTTTTTAAAATTATCGTAACTCTCACCTAACTTATTTGATTTCGCTATTTTTCTTCATATAAGTACGTCTATCTTATGCTTTCACGCCTTAACTACTGAACTGATCTTGATAACATTTGGTACAGAGATAGACTAAAGCTAGGGTAAGAACATAGGCTACGTTTTATCCCGAAAAAAGGCGTGAAAGGGTTGAAAAAAGGGGATAAAATGCATGACGAGATGTGTGACCCATTATTAGTTAAAATTCTTTATAATAATTTATAGAATATAAATATTAAAATTCCCAATTTGTTATTTGATATTTTAATTTCCAGCTATAATAATTTTAACCGGTTCATAATTAAAGAGTAATGAATGGGTGTATTATTAACGTGCTTAATTAATTCTGAGGATTACAAATTATGATGCCTACCACATATTAACTATTATACTTTGAATATGTATATTATAGTTATTTCAGAGATTTTTATCCTTTAGGGACAATCCATTAGTAAAGGATTTTATTTAGCTACTTAATCATAACGGAAACTACCGTTTATAAATAAGTATTCGCAAGTAGTTCATTTTATTTTATTTCGAATAGACAATATATAACTTTCGTTCCGATAGGATTCAGTTAGTCTGTCAAATAATAACGCGCAGTACTTGTTAAAGTAGCGAGTCTAATGGTGTAGTGTTTTTTGGTGGCATGGTTCTAGGCCTCAGTTATTGAGGAGCATGTGAGTAATATAGATGACCAATCAGTACCTAGGACCTGAGACCCACAAGCAGGCTTGAACAACTCTAACAACAATAGTCTACAGCTCGACTTCGTAATCCAACATTTAAATAACACAACCCAATATTAAAGCAATATAATATATAAATCAAAACCTTACATTCATTATTACTTTACAAAACTACTTGGATATTAACGATGAATAAATCAATAACGGTACGGTAAAATCGGTATATTTACCGATATCGTAATTCAATTTCTATATATCGATGTTTCTTTCGAATACCTTCAGTATGTTTAAGGCGTCGGACTTGCGATCTAGACTAGACTTTTAGAATAAATATCTAAATGAAGACATAAATAAAAGAAATGTATTTAAACATTCACCGAGTCAACTTAACACTTAAAATTTTAAAATTTATTCTATTACAAAGAATCGCATAAATATTTCATTTTATGAAAATCTGAAATAGAATTCAAAATTATATTAAACTAGTCGCCCTGCCCTGGCTTCTCATGGGTGCAAAATACCATATATAATACTTAAATTTATCATGTTACTAAATAACAATATTTAGGCATTTATACAGCAAACATGTTTTATTGTTATCCCACAGGAACACTGAATTTTTCCGAGATTCATAAATTAGTTTTGTATTTTAAAAGCGAATGTTTGGTTATTGGTTTCATTATTATGAAGACAATATGTCTTAGGACAATTCAATGAGATTTAAAAACATTTATAAAAATAAATTTAACCGACTTCAAACTTAAAAAATTACACTAAAAGGTAAGAAATAATTCCATTATTTATTAACCATTATTTATTAGGAGGACTTTGGATTTTGAATAAAATGGGACCAGTCTGTATGCATATCCTACTAAATACAAAAAGGAATTTCCAATGCGGTTCATAAATGACGAAGTTCTGAGGTAAGAGACATAAAAAAAAAATACAACTGAATTGATAACCTCCAGCTTTTGAAGTCGGTTGAAAATATGACTACGCTTTTTTATCTCTTTTTAGCATCCATCTCATATTAAGAGCGAGCTAAAATTTGGAAATGTGTAAAGCATTTTTTAAGTTTTTAAATAACGGTAACCGATAACCACTTCCGTCGGAAATGCGTTTGGATATATATATATATTGACATCGAGATGCAAGGAAAGTCTTTTATATAAATCATAAATACATTACAAAGATACAAATGAAGTCCTGAATTGTCCAGTATTAAACTGAAACTTGAGAAGGTTAGACACAAAGCGAAACTCAATCACGACGCATTCCCGTTCCAGACTTAGGTCAAAACAAATTTCATCCATTTTGCATCGCAGTTTCTCATCAAATACTCTGAAATAGGTAAAGGATAGGACTCCTTTGTGAGTGCCTTGAGGTTAGCGGTTACAAGTTATAAGTTTATAGCGATAATATTTATTTAAAACTAATATCTGCTCGTTTCCCGCTATCAGCGTTGTAAACTTCAGACATTCACTCATTTTCACACTTAGTAACAAACTTACTCACTCTCAAGTTCCATCAGTTTAATTTATGGATAACGTTATGCAAAAACATGTATTTCGGTTTATTTCATGATGAAAATCATTTATAGAACAATTACTAAGCTGCTTTTCAGGATAAATAAATATCTTTTGCACTAGCACATCGTCGTTCAATATGTCGTTTGTTCAAAAATCAAAGTTTTCAGGAGGGAGATAAAATCTTTTCAACATGTCATTAAGCTTCCAAATTATTTCTTAAATGCTTATTAAACAATATTTATTTTACCTTACAATGATAACGGTGTATATTTTTTTTCAAAATGTATTGCTTTGTAATAAACAATAACAACAAAACTTGAAATTTAGTGACATAAAACAACTTGCACTGACCAAAGTGATGGAAACAAAAAAAATTCATCACCGACTGTGAGGGGAGGTGAAGGGGGGGGGGGGTGATACTAAGCTTCTGATTGGCTTACTAACTCCGGTCAATCGCACTCGCTTCGCTTCTAAACTTGGATCAAATCATAAGACTGCAATCTCTGTAGTCGGTTAGGCTTATGCGGTTCAAGGAAGGCTCTTCAAAATAAAACGGCATAAAATCCGTATTAGCTTTCATTTTCTTAAGCTCTACTAATATAATGAAATATAACCAAAGTGTAACTTATTGAATTTCTGTTTATAGAGGAAATACAAGAAAACTTAATGCGAGAGGTCTTTATAACACCATAGCCGAAACAATCATTTTCAGAATTATTCTCTGTCTTTATGTTTGAACGCATTTTATGCTAAAACGGCTAGACCGATTAGAATGAAATTTGGCATACAGACACTTTATAGCCTATTTTATAATATAGGATACTTTTTATTTTAGAAAAAGTACAGTTCCTGTTGGAAACAGGGATTTTATTAACATATTATGTACTAATATTATAGATGTGAAAGTTTGTATACTTGGATATTTAAATGTTTGATACTTAATTACGTCAGTAGCTCAGTGGTTCGTGCGTTGGATTCACGATCAACAAGTCGTGGGTTCAAATCCCGGACATTGGACTACTGGCGTGGCCCACTCCTGACACAAGCTATTTATTAGCTTACTAGGAGGGGTAACGGGAATACTAGTAGTATGTGATCCATACTGCCAGTAATCTTTTTATAAAAAAAAAAAATAAAAATAAAAAAATTATAAAAAGGATTAATACATATGGTAATTTTTTATCCCGGAAAAAATCATAGTATTAAATAGATAATAAATAATAAAATAATATTTGTTAAAAATAAATTAGAAAGAAATTCTTGTCATTTAAAAATGTTTTGGCCCAGCGAATTGTGTCTATAGGGAAGTTGGTTCATGAATTCATTAATCCTATTTCAGCTGCAGGTATAAGAGTTGGGAAGTTTTTCGTTTTAGCGTGTTTTTATAGGTTTCCAGTACTTCTCCCAATGGCCCGACTTTGCAGTTTCACCAGTTCTGAACGGCTGATTGCATTTTAATGGCGATTATTAATGGATTCAGACTTTTCTCACAGTTTTTGTAGGTTTTTGTTAAGAAATATGGAGAATTTTCAGAGTGTTTAATATATTTATTCAATAGGATTATCTAAACTTAAAAAAAGTAGCTTACGTGTATTAGATTTAGGGTTGTTTTCTAATGTCTAATATCTATGCTATATGCTATGTGGTTTCCTCTTCGGAATGAAGAGGGGGTTATGTTATACTCTACCACATTGACCCAGTACATGTTGGCAATCTTCACACATTTTTGAGAACTTGGAGAACTCTCAGGAGTGCAGGTTTCCTCACGATGTTTTCCTTCACCGTTAAAGCAAGTGATATTTGATTGCTTAAAACACACATAACGTGGAAAAATCAGTAATGTTTGAGTTGGGGGATCAAACTCCCATTTTAAATACTCGTCTATCATTGCTTCATTAATGAATAAAAACAAGAAATAAAAAAATAATAACACTAGGCCTTTGACAGTCACTAAATTACTAGTCATACTATTATTATTGATCGATTGGGACAAAGGTCAAAATAAACTGAGAAGAACTCTGTTAAAATTTTGTTATCAATATTTCATTGGACACAATGGCTGAAAAAACTTGTTTACAAAATAGTGCTTTTAAGAATAAAATTTACATAAATACCTTTAAATAAAAGCTATGCAGTTACAGCTCAGAAATATTCGCTAATTTTTTCACTTAAGCTCAAAATGAAGAGACGACCCGGCTAATGAGTTCTCGGTGAAACGAAGTTGCTGCTACCTAATACTGTGCATCCATTTACAAGATATAAATATATTTTATAGCATTCATGTTAGTAACACTGTTCGTAGATCTATACTGTCATGTCACACTCAATAAATGGAAGCCGAGCACCGAACGGTGCCTGGGGCTTGAGACCCATTAAAATAATAAAGTACATTACTCACGTGCTCCTCGATAACGGAGGCCAGCACCACGCCACCAAACAACATAACACTATTAGTCTCACTACTTTAATATGTACTGCGCGATATCAATTAACCGACTAATTCAATCCAAACGAAAGTCATAATATATTGTGTACTCGAAATAAGATAAAAAGAACTACCCGCGAATACTAATTTATAAACGGTGTTGCTAACATTATTAATGAGTATTAGTTTAAGGTACAAGAATAAATAAAATAAATAAATAAAATTAAGCTGGCTAATTTGAAAAGCTAATTTGTTACGTAAGGATAGACATTGTTCCTTATGAACCATGTCGATTTAAAACGCATCCACATGGAAGAAAAAAGAATAAGGAGTCTATGACATCTAACATAGTGTACTAAAGTATTGAATGAAATAGCATACGTTAGTCTTGTATAGTAAAGGTTAGTGGACAACCATCTTAAATGTAAGCGTAAAGGGAATGCGATTTGAGACTCAAATTGCTACTAACGAAATTGAAGTTTGATGTTTCATGACTATTCCGTATATAAAAAACTGAACTCTTTCGCTAACACTTCGCTGAGGTGTATTGAAACTGTTCACTGACTCACTCATACTCACACTCATTTATTCATTCATACTCTACCTGCAACTATGAATCATATATTACTCATCGTTAAGGCAGCGTTCGTAGGAAACGTTTTCGTTCGACTGTTTTTTCTCCGACTTACTTTGCAAATCCGATTACCACGTAAAAGTCTTTTGATTTTTCGTGTTAATATATAGCCTATGATATTCTCAAATAATGTGGCTTTCAATTGGTAAAAGAGTTTTCAAAATCGGTTCAGTAGATCTAGAGATTACACCCTACACAAACTACTCACAAATTTTACCTGTTTATAATAACAAATATAAATAATCAAAATTATTTTTTTCGTTCCTGTCCTGTCCGGTCGAGCTGTATGTAGGCCAGACTCACATATTCTATACCATTAGGAATAATATCTAAGTAAATAAGAGTTCTTTTATTTTCTTAAAAGAAAAATATCTGTAATATTTTAGAAGTGGATAACATACGTCTAATCCTAGATAGCTGAGGTTGTTAAGATGATCATATAAGCTAACTATTCGCCTTTTTTACGATCGAAGGTAAAAATTATATTTTGTATATTTTTATATAAATAAAGTAAATTAATAATAAATAAAGTTTTAGTACAAAATCAAACATGTTTTAAAGAGAAACTTACAATAATAACTGTTAATTAAAGTCTGTACGTAGACAGCATGACGGCTTGACTAGAATAACCTCCTGGGGGTTATACTTTAGATACAGCCCTTCAGCGTTATTCCAAGATTATTCGCGATGCAATAATAATTATTCTGTCGTGACGGCGTTTTTATTTTGTAATCCATACTTCTTCAATTGATATTTATCAGTTGTTCAACATTTAAGAAAGTAAAAAAGCTACTCTAATCAATGCTACCTGGAACTGCTGGTCCGATTTGGTTAATTTTGATTTTTATATACTTTGTAAAAGTCCAGGGAAAGTAATTTTGGTGCCTGTTTGGGAAAGTGTATTTGTTAGTTCGTAAGCCATCCAGAACCTAATATAATCATGCAAGCATTCCGTTATACGATTGGATGGCCGTCATTTTGACGAAGGCTAGCAATCTGGGGTTAAACTTTTATTTTGATTTTTTCATTTGGAAAGGGCAATATTACTTTGATATTTACTGAAATATGAAAAGGCCTTATGACGGATACTACATACATTCGGCTCGAAACACTATTTCCGGTGACATATTGAAATGGAATAATCTCATGCGAAATCTGTGATATTTAAAATTCATTCGCAAAATATCTTCATTTTAAAATAATCAAAGCTGAAAATAGCTTTTCATTTGAATATTACAAAGCTTTGTTATCTGTATTGTTTTTTTTTTAATAATTTTGTTGCCAAATCTACTGAAAGTTCGTGGATTTTCGAATTCCAATTATTTCACATAGTAAACTTAATAGGAACAGAGATATTTTTTATTTCTAATTTCTCTTTTTTTAGGGTCTGGAAATTGTGACCCTAGGTGCGGTCACTGTCCATTGCTCTCGATACCTAAGTAAGTCACTTAATCGTCAACAATGGCTTTTCTACACTTGATTTTTTCCGTGAGGAGACGGGTTAGTCTGCCGCTGTGAGAGGATCTCGTAAGAGCCGAGTAACCCAGTACCCCCTTGGTATAGGTAACCCATCCCATTAATGCTGCGGAACTAATGGTCTCTGGGTTCTTGCTCAGGGTCCGCCGCATTTTTTTCTTCATTCCCCCTTCCCACTCTATCTTCGAGGATGCAACACATAGACAAAACAAGAGGATATCACTTTTGTCGATGTCCATGGTGGCCACTTACCATCAGGTGGACCATCTGCTCGTTTGCACCTTATCTACCGTAAAAAAAATTACACACTTGCACTACATTAGACAATTTTCACTCTATGAAACTAATTGTTAAATAAACTTGGATAACTGAAATCAAATCAAAGTAAACAAAAATCACAATCCAAATTCCAGGATCATCACCTAAATCCTTATTTATTCTTATATTATTAGGCTGTCTATCTGTAACTGACACGCTTAAACCACTGAATTGATTGTGATGAAATTCAACACAGAAATAGCCGAAGGCAATAGGTTGCGTTTTATCCGGAAAAAAGGCTTGTAGGGGTTGAAATAGGGGTAGGAGTGCTGCACAAGCTGTGTGGTCTTTTAATTCTTTAGGCATTTGTCGTATCCTACTATAATAATATTATAAACGCGAATGTTTGTTTACTTTTTCACGCAAAAATTACTGAATGGATTTTGATGAAACTTTACAATAATATAGCTTACACATCAGAATAACACACAGACTATAATTCATTATGATATAGTGTGAATTATCCAAAATACAGCGGGTGAAACCGCGGGGCGCAGCTAGTATAAATTATATTGATGTCAAAAAAAGATGTAAAAAAATAGAACAGTTGAATTGATAAACTTCTTTTTTTGGAAATAGGTTAAAAAATATTGCAAAGAAATTTAAGAAAATTTTCAATGCAGAATATCAAGTTTGCAGCAAGAGATAGTACAAAGGAAAAATTGACATAAATCTGGACTTGTTTAAAGATAAACTTCCTTTCATTATCTCTTCATCGACGATGGAAATTTTTAAAAATATTTTAGTTTTTCGATACCTCTTTTATATTCTTAGAGTGAATATTGATTATCATAACGAAGAGAAAATGTAAACGTCGTTTACCTTATTGCTTAGTTAATTTAAATGATAGGTAGGTGGGAATTTACGACTTGTTTCTTCTGTTGCTCCTGGGTCTCAAGAAGGCAGAATATACCCCATATTGAAAACAATACAATGATATTGAATAGACTATTAGGCAAACGCAACGTAGATGCTATTGAACTGATAAATTATCAAAAATGATCTCTAACAGCTATGAGAGAAACCTAAGCAGTGCCTTTGACTTGTTACCAAGGTGTAGGCTTAAAGAGCTCCTTTAACAGAAATCCAACACTCGCCTCCACTGCTCATGCTCTCTGTTTAAACCAAAGGTTAAATTCACATAAACTTAACCTAACATAAGAGGTGGAAACTACATTGTATGGTACTCACGTGACCTTAATCGGACAGCACTCTCAGCACTAGCAATTCAACACTTTCAATGACACTATCTAGAGGCTACTTTACTCCTTGAGAGACCACGCAAAACTAAGATTACCGTCAGACTGTCGATGGCATATAAATGGCGATGCCGATGCGATTATTCGATAATCGTTTACTACTTTTCGACATATATGTGGATTAAGCTATTATTATGAAAAGTTAAAAAAAAATACTTTTCGTCTTCGCGATATTAATTCCCAATAACAGACTTTCTCGTATGGAAATTACAAATAAATTGATATCTTTGTAAAACAGACTGATGTAAACAATGACATTTTGAAAAGAGCAACTGTTGAGTTTCTTGCCAGCTCTTCTCATCAGGAAACTGGTTTCCGAACTGGTGGTAGCTTCAGACAAAGTGACTGATTGACTAATTTTGACGTGGCAAAAGTACTTTATAAAATTTCTAATTGAAATGACCTAGTTTGACGCGTTTTTTTATATTCGGTACGACATACAATAGCTGAATATATTCGATATGAAGGTAAAAATTGGAACTTTTGTTAATAAAATATGTTATAGTGCAGTTTGATTAAAGGTGTTCTCGTTTGTTTATTTTTTACCAAAAAAATCCTTTCAAAAGCTCAAATAATAGACATAGTTTTAGGAAATAGCGTTGTTTTTTATATAAAACTAGTTTGTAGGTGTAAAATTGAAATACTAGTTCGAGTTTTTATAATTACTTATAATATTTGTAGGATTAACTTTTTTTTTTAATAAATACTAACATTAAATTTATATATATTATCTACATATACTTATGGAAAACGTTACGAACTAAATAAAACTCCAGTAAATGTTTATAATAAGTATAGTAGTGAAACCAGCATTGGACATCAAAACAGAAGTCAACGAGAAAAAATATTACTTAATATAAATTTAAGAATAAGTACTTAATATAAGTTAACTTAACTTCGTCTTGATTCAATATGACGTGAATGAGTGAGAATGAGTTTGAAATATTGAAACGAATACATTATATGTATATATATATGTCGGAGAATAAGTAAAAGATTATCGATTAATCGAATCGTTATCGCTATCTGTGGCGTTGGAATAGGGTAGTAGTCACTTCCGTTGTTTTGACAGTCTCGACTCTCGACCCTTTATATGCCATCGACAGTCTAGCTGAAGTCTTAGTCGTGCGCGGTCTCTCAAGAAGTGAAGTAGTGTCTAAATAGTGATAGTGTTGTGTTAGTGTTAGGAGTGCTGTCCGATCAAGGTCACGTGAGTACCTTACAATGTAATTACCTCGTCTTGTGTTAGGTTAGGTTTATGTGCGTTTAACCTTGGGTTTAAACAGAGAGCCTAGCAGTGGAGGCGAGTGTCGTGATCACTTAAAGGACGTCCTTAAGCCTACACCTTGATCACAAGTCCAAGGCGCTGCTTAGGTTTCTCTCGTAATTGTTAGAGATAATTTGATAATTTATCGGTTCAGTAGAAGTATCTACGTTGCGTTTACCCACTACCCATTCGATATCATCACCCCCTTTTAGTGTCCCCCAATATTCCCCATCTCCGTCCTTCCATTTCCTTTCACATCATTTAAAATCCCCGACATGTATGATATAGAAATATACAATAGTTTAAAAACATTAAACTTTTTAAACATATTAAGGTTGAAACTTCGCCAGCAAACTTATTCTTAAAGCGTCCATGATTAGTTGTATACTATAATAGAGCTTGCATTAAGTACTCTATAAAAATGTCTCATATAACATTTTGTGTGTTTAAAATCAACATAGTTTTTCCATTTAAATATATGTAGAAGGAAATTTATTTGTAGAAGCTACATATTCGTAGCTCCCTCGTAGATCGTAGCAAATTGCTACGCGTTCGTAGACTCGCTTCGTCGTAGATTAGCTTAAAGAAACTTTAGACTTGTGTATTGAGTGAAATCAAAAATGTGGGAGACTCACGCACCAACTTACTCACTCGATCAGCCTTCCTCTAACAGACTCACTAAGTCATTTATCGAGATATTGCTTGACAGTGATTTACTCTAAAAAAGTATTAACAAAGTAAATCAAAAAGTTATTTTAACTCAATTTCAATTCACACAAACGAATTTTAATGTTTGGCACACAAATAATGTACACAATAAAATACAGTTTGAATTAATCGAATATTCGTTACTTTTAGAAGCGTTTTTTTACTAAATAATTAATTACTTATCGAGTATTTAAAATTTGAGTTGTAAAGAATCTCTTTACACTATATAGTATAAAATAAAGTCGCTTTCCGCTGTCCGTTTGTCCATATGTATGCTTAGATCTTTAAAACTACGCTACAGATTTTGACGCGGTTTTTCTGTTAAATAGAGTGATTCAAGAGGAAGGTTTATATGTATAATACATGCATATTATAGTAGAAAAACAATGATAATTTTAGAGGTTTCTAATTTGATGTCGTAAATAAACACATTTTTTTGCGATTACATTGCAAACGCTGGTTGAACCCTACGAGATAGATCAAAATAATGTACTACAGTATTGTACACCTTAAAAAGGTCTACAAAAAATTCTGCGATGGTATATGTCTATCTCTTGGGGATAACCCACAATAACCATTTTTTATTCTTTACTTTTTACGAGAAATAAGGCTTATTTACGAAGCTATTTTAAACAATTACAGCATTAATCCTTATACAATTCACTTTACATTGTGCATTTAATATAGATCAACATGGCCCTTTACAGCATGTAATTTAAATGAATATTTTCGAGGATATTACAGATTTAAAATGCAGGGACATTGCGGTTACGGCTAAATACACGTGTTAAATTGCACCCGGGCGAAGCCGGACGGAAGCTATACACCGTAATACGTAAAAGACAATAATAAGCACTTAAGACGGAAATAGAGTGTTTAATATTTTTTACTCGGTTTCGGTCCGTGTAGATAAAAAATATTAATTTATGTTCATTAGGAGATAAAACGTGTGAAGCAAAAATAATGACAACGATTTATATTGTTGTGTACCGGTTGGAAAGAGATAACGGCATTGTTTTCCTGGAGAAATGTGTGGGTAATTAAGGGTCCCGTACCTCCAAAAGGAACACCACAGCACAGCCAATGGTAATGGGCACCAGGACACCTCCGCTTGACAACTCAATTCTATCGAATCTGAGGTTATATACAGTCTTGGAATAAAATTAAAGGTATTACCCGCGAATATAAAGTTAACAACGGTGTTGCTAACTACGCTTCATTACTAAGGAAGTAAACATAGCAACAGTTTATCTTCGTCTCGCAAATTACAGCTATTAAATTAAAGCTCGTGATCATAAGTTTTAAAATCCCGGTAAATCTGAGGTAGCTCGTTGCAGTTTAACATGATTTTTTATGATCTCAGTAAATCTTTCCAGTGAGGTAATTATAATTATCTTTATCCTTGTTTATGAGTTTATTTTACTTATATACATGAGTGATGTTTGTCCGTGATTAATTCTAAAACTATCGTCAGGTTAATCTATAGGTTATTGTTAAACAAGGATCAATAAATTTGGGAAGAAATATAGTCTTAGATAGCAGGTTATTGATAGTGTTAGAGGCAGTCTCGAAGAACTACATACTACCAATACTCACTTCATTATTCAATGAAATAAACAATTGGCCTATATACTGAAAAAGATCAAACATTATTCTAGAAAGGAAAAAAGAAGATATAGTTAACTACAGACCTATAAGTCTGATGTCAAATATTTACAAGGTATTCTCGAAAGTTATCCTTTTTTTACTTTTTAGACTTAAAGAAGTCCATAACTTAGAGACTCATCAACTCAACAATTTTTTTTTTAATAAATGTATTAAATGCTCTAGTTAAGTTTATAGTTCATTTAGATTTGAACCCACACTGTACTTACATTAACAAAAATACGATTGGCAAACTTTTTTATACTTAGACTAGCGGTCTATCCCGTCTTCGCACGGGTGGACATAGTCCGGAAAAATAAGAAGGTAGATCTGAAATGAGCTTTTGATAATACTTAAAAAAAAGAGTAAGAATACTTTAAAAATTAAATAGTAAAGGTTACTGGAACCTAACTTTTCGACTTAAATATACTCGAAATCTGTAAACGTACAAAAAAAAATATAAAAATATGATTTGTATTTCATACAAATAAACAACTTAATGTATAAGTAGTCTAAAGTGTATAATTAGTGAATTTTCATATAGTTCAAATGAAAAAATCATCTCTACTTTTTTGTAGATCCAACGAAAACGACATGAAGCGCGATACAATTTTCGCCAACACCATCTATATTTGGTAAATAATAAAATACATAGAATGAGAGGAATGCAATCCCCTTCGCTGCCCGAACACTAACTACAGTAGATAATAAATTTAAATTACGCGGACCTTAAGAAGGGTGACCTTAACCACGTCACTATAACACTAACTCCCATGTTCACTGCGCGACAACACCAGAGAGACTGACTCCAATCTATCGCACTAAAGGTTATACGTTGTGTACACGTGGGTATACTTGAATATAAAAGGGATTACTCGAGAACACTTATTTATAAACGGTGTTGTTCACAGAAATATTATATAATAATTCAGATTGCGATTATCGAATGAATATTCCATTCCGCCCACCTAAAGGAATTTTTTCCCTTAGGTATCGCCCACCATTAGGAAACTCAAGGATGAATACATAGAATACTGGAGTGTATAAAAAATTTACAATTTAAATATGGACGGGCTTTTTATAAACGATTGAGTTACCTAATATACAAACATTGGTAAAAAATAAAAATATAATTTTGCGGGGATTAATTTTATGTTGTTGTCTTACTCGGGAGGACCGAGTTCGGACTTAGAGTGAGTTATGTGTGTTTTAATCAATTAAATATCACTTGCGAGGAAACCTGCATTGCATTCCTCAAAGGTAAGCTATGGCCTAACCCCTCCTCATTCTGAGGAAGAGACAAGGCTCAGTATTGGGCCTTTGACGGATTATCATGTTAAGCTAAGTTTTTGCTCGCTGACTCCAGCAGATCAACCCACAGTTTTGCAGTGGGAATAAAAAAACCAAAAACAATATTTCCACCAATGGTGCTTTGGTTGGGTTTGTCTGCCCGTTTGATAGAAAAAGGGGGAGGCAGGAATTAAATTGTCTAATTCTTCGGCACACTCTCCGAAATGTATCCCATAAAAGACCGATAAGGACAACCACAAAAAATAAAGGCAACTTTGCGAGCGTCGTCTCCTCTAATTCTTCTGGTGCTCCTCTAAATCGTCGTACCATCAAGGTGACATTTAAGGAAATGCTCTCATAGACATTCCAACTCGCACTTGGAGATTTTCACCAATAATTCAACAATTTAATTAACCATCCATAATTCATTACTAAAACGAAAGCTCATAATGAATCTTTACTCAATATTAATAGAGCACTAAATGAAATAGCGGTTACCGAAATTGAATTATTCAATTTATTTGGTAAATGTATTGGGTTGTTCGTAGTAATGCACTAGAAATTTATTTGATAAATGCCTATATGTGTAATTGATGGAAATTTCTGGACTGAAAAATGCCTGGAGTGTTTTGTAGCGATGCGAATTACAGTTAGACTGACATGACGTCACGACACCATTGCTTTAACTGAGTGTTATATCAAATGCTATTAGTTAAAATGGTGAAATCGATGACGATAAGAAACAAAATAATATATTCATACATTTTGCGTCGCTGAATAAATTTCAGATATGATAATGGCGGTGCTAGACGTCGGTGTCGGTGAAGTCAATGTTTATCTTCTGTGTAAGTATTTTTAGATTTTAACATCTTATCTATTCATTTTTATGTATTAAGTTCCATCGAGGTGTAAGTATTGTTTATTAAGATTTGTCTGGTAAATATAAAGTGGAATATATAAGACTGTGTTTGCACCAGTGACGTTAAGAACCGATAGAATAGTTTCATTTCCCTAGCCTCGCTCAGAGTGTGCACATTCCTTAATACACATCTTTGCTCATCTCTGGTGGAAACGTAGCCTAATAGGTTTCGTAAAACCTAATAGGTTGGGGAAAAAGTCTTTTCGCATTATAGTATGTATGAACTTGTAGTAAAATCTCTTTGGCTATACTATTTGTATCTGGCTGGTTTTGGTATCATTCAAAGTTTACATTTTAAAGAAGATAATTCCAAATTAGGAAAATGTGCGATATTTATTTGGTTTTTCGTATTGTGAAGATGAGTGAATCTAATAAAGAAATTCGATCAATTTTAAAATTTTACTACAAAAAAGGTAAAAATGCAACGCAAGCCGCGAAAAAAATTTTGCGATGTTTATGGACCTAGTGCAGTGTCTGTGAGATTAGCACAAATTTGGTTTAAGCGTTTTCAATCCGAAAATTTTGATGTCAAAGATGCACCTCGCTCTGGTCGCCCTATTACGGATAAAATGGATGCCATTTTTGAAAAAGTGGAGCAAGATCGGCATATCAGTAGTTACGACGTAGCTGAAGAACTAGGATTTGACCACAGAACAGTTTTGGTGCATTTGAAAAAAACTAAGTACAAAAAAAAGCTCGATATTTGGGTACCTCACGAGCTCACTGAAAGAAACCTAATGAACCGTGTACTCATTTGTGATTCTTTATTACGACATGGATCATGTACGACAAGAACGTGCGAAAAAGGTTGTGGTCAAAGGCCGGTTAGGCTTCACAGACTGTGGCGAAACCCGGGTTAACTCGCAACAAGATGATGCTGTGTGTGTGGTGGGATTGGAAGGGCATTATTCATTATGAGCTGTTACCACCAGACAGAACCATCGATTCTGAACTCTACTGCGAACAACTGATGAGATTAAAGCAAGAAGTTGAGAGAAAGCGGCCGGAATTAATCAACAGAAGGGGTGTGGTTTTTCATCATGATAACGCTAGACCTCACACATCTTTAGCCACTCAGCAAAAATTAGGAGAGTTTGGCTGGGAGGTGATAATGTATTCACCGTATAGTCCTGACCTTGCACCTTCAGATTTCCACCTGTTTCTGTCTCTTCAGAATTCTTTAGGCAGTGTCAGGTTAACATCACAAGAGGACTGCCAAAACTACTTGTCGCGGTTTTTTGATCAGAAGCCCCAAAATTTCTATAGCAATGGGATCATGTCGCTACCTACAAGATGGCAAAAAGTTATCGAACAGAATGGTGCCTACATACTTTAGTTAGTTAATGTAAATAAACTATTATTAATAACTATAATAAAAAATGTTTTGAATTTTCTTAAAAAATGCGAAGAAACTTTTTCCCCAACCTAATATTTTACTGACGCGAGGTTCACATTTCGTATAGCGCCGCCATTAATAATATATAACGACAGGATTATTGAATTATATATTATAAAATACAACAAGGTATTTTTGAATTTTATTTCTAATGAATTTTATATTGCTAATAATAAAAAAAAAGATTTGTGATACCTTATATTTAAAGGGTAGTAGTCACTTTCGTCGTTTTGACAGTCTCGATACTTTATATGCCATCGACAGTCTAACTGTGGTCTTAGTCGTGCGTGGTCTCTAAAGGAGTGAAATAGTCCCTGGATAGTATTAGTGTTGTGCAGTGCAGTGTTAGTGCTGGTAGTGCTGTCCAATTAAGGTCACGTGAGTACCGTACAATGTAATTGCCACATCTTGTGTTAGGTTAACCTTGGGTTTAAACAGAGAGCCCGATCAGTGGAGGCGAGTATTTGAATTCTGTTAAAAGAGCTCTTTAAGCCTACACCTTGGTCACAAGTCCAAGGCACTGCTTAAGTTTCTCTCGTAATTGTAAGAGATCATATTTGATTATTTATCGGTTCAGTAGTAGTATGTACGTTGCGTTTACTCAATAGTCCTTCAATATCATCACCCCTTTTAGTGTTCATCAATATTCTTCTCTCCTCTTTCCTTCTCATCATTAAAATCCCCGACATACATATGATATAAGAACACTTCCTAGCCGTCTGCCTGTCTATTCGCAATGTTTTTCTGTAAATTAGTTGAATACTACGATAATAGTTGAAAATGTCGAAAAAGAAGAATTAGTAATGGTGGAATACATGTAGGTATAATAATCTCTAATAGGTATATAACTATTTATATCGTTTTTATTATGACACTTAATAACAGAACGTCCAAAGCACTCAGCACCTCACTTGCTCAGTCGGGGATTCAATTTCCGCTTGAGACAAATTTGTACTGGCACCTTCACTTGTGGTAATATAGGTCACATTCCTCCATACGAGTAGTTAATCAGTGCCGGCTTCAAATGGGCAATTTACCACGTTTGCTTAAAAGCAAACAATCCTAATCTATCCTATCTATCTAAATAAATTACTAATATAATATTATATTTTCAAAAGTAGTAAAAGAAACGTAGCTAATACTTAAGAATACAAACTAAATAAACGAAAGTGGGATTTAATATACTACTTACGCCATCTAGTGTCGGATAGATGGTGTCAGTCTGTCTTTTACACAATCAGGTTTAAATCAGTGAACCGATTTCGGTGAAACATATACACATAGAGATAAAGTTGAGTTTGAGGAAGGATAAGGAGGTTTTGTTCGCGAAAAAAATACTTAAGAATATAAATTAAATAAATGAGTGTGCTCGTGTGCCATCTATCGACGTGGGGGTGAAGTGGATGTCGAGCTGTGTGACTGTTATGTCTTTGGGAATTATTTATAGAATAGTAAAAGATTATCTAATAATCGAATCGTCATCGTCACCTATGGCGCTGGAATAGGGTAGTAGTCACTTCCGTCATTTTTACAGTCTCGACTCTTTACATGCCATCGACAGTCTGATTACAGTCATAGTTTTGCGCGGCCTCACGGAGTGAAGTAGTCTCTGGATAGTGCTACTGAAGTGTTGTGTTAGTGTTGTCCGATTAAGGTCACGTGAGTACCTTACAATGCCTAGAGCCTAGCAGTGGATGCGAATGTTGCAATTCTGTTAAAAGAGTTCTTTAAGCCTACACCATGGTAACAAGTCCAAGACACTGATTAGGTTTCTCTCATAATTGTAAGAGATCATAATGTTTGATTATTTATCACCCGGGCAAAGCCGGGACGGATCGACTAGTGCTATATATAAAAATATCCAGCTCATAAAGTACCTGTATGACAAATTTTATTGAAATCTGTTCAGCCATTTTCGTGTGATTAAGTAACAAACCCAAACATACAAACTTCTACATTTATAGTACTAGTAAGATATGGATGAATGTTCTGTTATTTTAAATATTTTTTTCTGTAAAATTAAAACTTTATTATAATTTTTATTATTGTTTTTCTTACATAATATTATAGATGTAAATATTCTTATACATACAGCAGTGTTTTCCAAACTTTTTAACATTCCGAAATTTAAAAAGAAAATTTAATTTTGTGATACGTAACAACAATTAAAGTTCATTTTGTAAAACTGTTCAACGCAAATATTGGTATAGCTCAAATAAGTCGTTTCCAAACTTCTAAGGATTCAGAAGTCTAAAACAATCTTCTTTGTTTTATGAACCTTCAATTACAATGTAGTTCGTAAAACTGTTACATGATTTTTGGAAGTAAATTTTCGTGTACGTCAGAGCAACGCTTTCTAAACTTATAAGGATTCCGAAGTCAGAAATAATTTTATTTATTTCATAAAAAGTAATACCGATTATATAACTATAACATTAGTTTCGCAAGAATTTCCAAAGATCTACAACGTCACTTATTTCATCGTCATTAGAAAATAACGTTTTGTATATTTTTTTATGGATAAACATATTTTTCCCGACTTTTCATAAGTTCTAGTTCTCCCATCATACATGTCAATAATAGTTTAAAAAAACTAAAAACACGCTTTTTATTATAGAAAACCAAACTAAAAAATAGAAAATAAATTTTAATAAATTTAAAATAAGAATAGTGTTAAAAATTTCAATAAATATAAATTGATAATAGTGTAAATAAAAAAAATGTATTTTATTTAAAAA
This sequence comes from Limenitis camilla, assembly GCA_905147385.1. Classification (NCBI taxonomy): domain Eukaryota; kingdom Metazoa; phylum Arthropoda; class Insecta; order Lepidoptera; family Nymphalidae; genus Limenitis; species Limenitis camilla. The sequence continues at coordinate 10,023,303 of LR990246.1, read as the reverse complement.
ACGCGTGGGGTGCATGGTGTCAATAAATAAATATTTTATTGACAGATATGAGTAGAGTGATTATCATTTTGATAATATCTTAAAAAGCACCCCACGCTTTTTTTTAAATAAAATACATTTTTTTTATTTACACTATTCTTATTTTAAATTTATTAAAATTTATTTTCTGGTTTTCTATAATAAAAAGCGTGTTTTTAGTTTTTTTAAACTATTATTTATTTTTTACTTTTTAGTTTGATTTATTTATAAAAGCGTGATTTTTTTTTAGTTTTTTTTTTTAAACTAAAAAAAATCACGCTTGAGAAACGGCTACCAGAACCAAGGAAGGCCGCAGGCGCGCAAATTACCCACGGAGAGTTACATACTGACATACTGACATACTGACATACTGACATACAAGTGAAGCTAATAAAAAGCGTGTAAAAAAGAGGATAAGGCAGCGTTTTTGATATAAACTCCTAAGCGACCTGACTGTTTCAATAATTATCGTCATATTACAACAAATTTATAAAAAACTATAACAAATTATACATCTAAACCCTCCTCATGAATTACTCTGTCTATTGATGAAAGCCGCCTGAAAATACATTCAGTAGTATTTGAGCTTATCGCTAACAGACACACAGATGCGGCGTTGGATTTTTTTTATGATTATCCTTCAAAGATTATATATGTCAGAACAGAGAGACGATTTGGATTAATTAATAATCGAATATCACGATTCCGTAGTTTTTTTGAACAGGAACCCAGGCAGTGTCTTAGACTTGTAACCAAGGTGTAGGCTTTAGAAATTCCTTTATTCGATCGAGACACTCACCTCCACTGCCCGGTCTCACTGTTTGTCTTCGGTTAGGTTAACATAAGGCTAACCTAACCAAACCTAACATAAACCTAGCTTAAGGTTGTGTTAACACATCTAAATACAATGTTGGGACTCATAATAAATAAGACGTAAGAACTCACATGATCCTTAGTCCGAGAGATCCAATATCCGTGATATAGCGACACACTATTAGTTACACTTCAACTCCAGGTGATGTTCAATCAAAAAGACTAGTCGAGAGACTAAAGTGTACTGTGTCAGTCGGGGAATATAAAGGGGCTAGACAATGGTAGCAATGCCCCTCCACTAGCGGGGAGAAGTAAATCAACAAAACGGAAATATGGCGCTGCCGTCGCGATTAATCGATAATCTTTTACTCGTTTGAGACTGTTAAAAATTGTTGCATATTAAAATAACGCGACGGAAGTGATGATTAATTTTCTTTATTATTATCCGAAGTAAATTAACAAATAGGAAATATGGCGCTGGCGTCGCGATTAAACGATATTCTTTTACTCGTTTGAGACTGTTAGAAATCGTTGCATATTAAAATGACGCGACGGAAGTGATGATTAATTTTCTTTATTAATATCAGAATTAAATTAACAAATAGGAAATATGGCGCTGGCGTCGCGATTAATCGATAATCTTTTACTCGTTTGAGACTGTTAAAAATCGTTGCATATTAAAATGATGCGACGGAAGTGATGATTAATTTTCTTTATTATTATCCGTAGTAAATCAACAAATAGGAAATATGGCGCTGGCGTCGCGATTAAACGATATTCTTTTACTCGTTTGAGACTGTTAGAAATCGTTGCATATTAAAATGACGCGACGGAAGTGATGATTAATTTTCTTTATTATTATCCGAATTAAATTAACAAATAGGAAATATGGCGCTGGTGTCGCGATTAATCGATAATCCTTTACTCGTTTGAGACTGTTAAAAATCGTTGCATATTATGACGTGACGGAAGTGATGATTAATTTTCTTTATCATTATCCTACTCTAATTATAGCCCGACACGGCCTTCACTATTATCCTACCCCAACTATACTCCGACATATATATTCTGGGATTCTTTTCTTGCCCTGTTAAAGCATAAATAACGACCAAAAAACACATATAGAAAATTACTACAGGTTATAAAGTAAAGTTTGAGAACATATTATAAGGGGTAATATAACATGGCAAGTATAGATACGTGGAAGTTACGTGTTGCGATTAATCCGGTCGCCGGGATCCGTGAATAGTTAAAGTTTCAACTACAAGCTTGCAACGCTTCACTGTTTATTTTATAAACTTTTCGTTGGAGTTATAATTTATTTAATAATTTTTGCTGCTATGAAATTAAAATTACTCTAATAATGAAATTTGACGTGTCACACTTTGACAATGAACCCTGACATATTGACAGTTGAGCTGAAATCACCAGGTACTTAATACCTATGGATAGAAGAAAAATCGTTGCATATTAAAATGATGCGACGGAAGTGATGATTAATTTTCTTTATTATTATCCGTAGTAAATCAACAAATAGGAAATATGGCGCTGGCGTCGCGATTAAACGATATTCTTTTACTCGTTTGAGACTGTTAGAAATCGTTGCATATTAAAATGACGCGACGGAAGTGATGATTAATTTTCTTTATTAATATCAGAATTAAATTAACAAATAGGAAATATGGCGCTGGCGTCGCGATTAATCGATAATCTTTTACTCGTTTGAGACTGTTAAAAATCGTTGCATATTAAAATGATGCGACGAAAGTGATGATTAATTTTCTTCAACGATTCATACCCAGAACGTACTGGATAAATGAGACAATACCTTCTACAGCAATTATCAGGCGAAAATTTTTCTCAGAAGTAAAGTAGCGTTGGTTAAAATAGTACATTTCTCCGACGAGGATTTCCACGACCCCTAAGGGCTCATCCCTTAGGGGGTCGTAAAGTTAGTGGTGGTGGTGGTTTAGTGGTGGTGACATGAAATTATAAAATTTACAGGTCATTGAAACAATCGGTATTTTTTTTTGTTTTTTTTTTATATAATAGATAAGGTGCAAACGAGCAGATGGTCCACCTGATGGTAAGTGGCAACCATCGCCCATGGACATCGGAAAAACAAGAAACACTCTCTCGTTTTGTCGATGCGCTGCATCCCCGAAGATAGAGTGGGAAGGGGGAATGAAGAAGAAAAATGATGCGGATTCAGCGGACCCTAGGCAAGAGCCCAGAGTCCACTAGACCCACAGCATTAATGGGATGGCACAGGGAGGGGGTAAGTCTGGCTCAACTGGAACGCGTCTATGACACTTGGCGATCGGATTCGCATGCTGGTGGTCGCAAGCCAGTCGGGGAACAGATCCCCTACCACCAAGGGGGGGCTGGGTTACTCAGCTCTTACGAGATGCTCTCTCAGCGGCAGAGGTGAATAGTATTCTAACCCGTCCCTACACGGATATTTTTGGCCACAGTTTGGGAGCCACTGGTCGAAAGTTTTATATTCGTAAACTTAACTAGTTAAACTAGCATTATCTGTTATCTATGACAACAAAAAGTGTAAGAAGTATTTAATTAAAGTTGAATCCTCGTTGCAAAGTGAACGCGAACACTGCGACCACAGAACACTAACTACTGAAGTATGTACAATTTGCATTAAGTTTAGAGTATATTGTCTGTCAGTTACATTAGACGTTTAATGTTACTAGGTTGCTCATTACCTTATAGTATTAAACAAAGTCGCTTCCCGTCTGTCTGTCCCTATGCATGCTTAGATCTTTAAAACTACGCAACGGATTCTGATGCGGTTTTTTTTATAGATAGATTGATTCAAGAGGAAGGTTTATATGTATACTTGCACCCGTGTGAGGTCGGGGCGGGTCGCTAGTAGTTTAATAAACAATTAATACTTACGAAGGTATTGATATATATTCGTACGTTAAATTTGAGTATATGATTTTCTTATTCGTTGTTTTGTGTTTTTTTAAATGGTAGATGAGCTGCAAACGAGCAGAAGGACCGCCTAATGTTAAGTGGCCACCATCGCCTATGGACATCGGCAAAACAAGAGATACCCTCTTGTCTTGTCAATGCGTTGCATCCTCGAAGATAGAGTGGGGCGGGGGAGTGAAAAAAATTCTTTGGTTTCAGCGGACCCTGAGCAAGAGACGAGAGTCCACTAGATCTGCAGTATTAATGGGATGGGAGAGAGAGGGAGTAAGTCTAGCCCAAATGCGGCTCGACTGGAACGCGTCAATACCACTTGGCGGTGGGATTCGCATGCTGGTGGTCGCAAGCCAGTCAGGGAACAGATCCCCTATCACCAAGGGGGTGCTGGGTTACTCGGCTCTTACGAGATGCTCTCCCAGCGGCAGAGTATTCTAACCTGTTCCTTCACGGGAAATCCTCCCCTCATGAGAAAAAATGTATTTAGAATGTGAGTAGTCATAATCTTGTAGAGTAATTTAATGTATAAAGTAATGAATAATAGTGAAGTAGTAAAAAAGATTAATATTAACTTTGTGTTCAGATTTAACATACAAAAGTTTTTCATGTCAGACATCAAAGAATACATTGTTTCCCATACATAATATTTTATAGCACTTCTAATATTCTACTCTAAGTATGCAACAATGTAATGAGCGACGGAACTGACTTGAATGATAATGGAAGCGTAATCCCGGACCCCGGGATCGCTGAAACGTTGCTTAAACTTTGTACACTGTCAGGGCTAGTTTACTCATCACTGTTTTATGCATTTTAACATTATTACGGGATTGTTAAAGTTTTTATACCTCACGCTTTATAGTTTAAACTTTTCCGCTTTTAGTATTTTTTAGTAATATGAAGTGAAATTTTTGGAGTAAATTTATCTCGTCGCAAATTCTATTACCGTCATGAAGTTACTTTATTTTTTATTCAAAAACTAACGTTACCCTCGATTTTATACTCCCAACTTTGTTGCTCTTTTTATGTGAGTATACTAACGTGTAGCAATAAATTCATTTCAATAGATACTTATTAATATAAATTAATGTGATCCTTTGTATCTTCCAATGATAAAGTGTCTAAAAAAACTATAGTTTTTTCAAACATATATAAATCTGAGAAATAGAAGGAGTCTTAGAGTATTGAAAACATTGAAAGGGCAATATTGAATGGACTATAGGGTAAACGCAACGTAGATACTGCTACTGAACCGATAAATAACCAAACACTATGATGTCTTACAATTACGACAGGAACCGAAGTTGTGCCTTGGATTTGTAACCAAGGGATAGGTTTAAGGGCTGCCCTGTCACATATGTGAATACTCACCTATACTAGATAGGTTATCTGTCCAAGCATAAGGTTAGGGTTACGCAAGGCTAACCTAACCTACGCTCCGACATATAGTTTCCTCTTACTAGAATCATCTAGTGGTCTTTTAAAAACATCTTAGAATAAATAAAAGCAGAACAAATAAATTCAATTATTAACAACACCTTAAATCACAAACAGCAGAAAAAGATAAAATTGGAAAATAATCAAGAAGAATTTGTTTTGCATAAATCACTTAAACCGAAGCAAACCTTTCTTCATGTTTCACGTTAATGGAAGGATAATCCCGGGCTCCGGGATTCAGAATCACAATTATGTGTAAACTGACCGATGGCGTAAAGGGATTTTGGAAATACTTTATTATTTGTTTTACTTAGTATATTCATACGATTAATAAAGCAAATGATAATAGTACTTATTACTATACAAACAGTTTAAAAAAATGAATTAATCCGGCCGCCAAGTGTCTTTGACGCGATCCGGTCGAGTCGCATGTGGAAAAGACCTAGCCCTTCCCGTCTCCCATCCCATTATTGTTGCGGTGTCGGAGAACTCGGGATTGATGCTCAAGGTCCACTGAAGCAATAGCATTCTTTTCATTCCCTTCATTCTCCTTCTCATTCTATTTTCGAGGCTGCATGCATCGGAAAGAGCAACTCTCTTGTGCTGTCGATGTCCATGGACGACGGTAGCAACTTACCATCAGGTGCATCGTCTGCTAGACGATTGCTTGCCCCTTAACTGTTATAAAAAAAAACATGAACTGCTTTTTTACCTTTAGCCAATTGCAGTCTCTACATCTATATGCCAAGTTCCTGCTTAATCGGATACCAAGAATTGGCTAAAATAGCTAGTCCGCCCTATTGGATTTAGAGTGAAGACTTTTTATCTTATTCTTAATTTTGCGTGCTGCACAAAAAATATATATTGTCTGCTATATTAAGTCGACGGCGAACAGATACGACTAACCTAACCATGTATTGTGATCTAATTGTATCCAGAATTTCATCTCAATCTATTGAAGTTAACTGTTTTAAAATTCAGTTCCAAGAAATGACCTGAATAAACATACATACAATGTTCTCTCTCTCGGTCGCTTGCTTCATTTCTGAAGGTCATGTCCACTATGGTCCAGGTTCTGGGTCACGGTCTTTATGAGCTTTCTCCAATCCGTTCTGTCCTCGGCTTTCCTCAGGGCTGTGGTCACTTTGAGGCCCGTGAGATTAGTAACTTGGTCCGACCACCGTGTGGGGGAGCGGCCTCGTGGTCGTTTCCCCTCCACTTTTCCAAGCACCATCAGTTTGTCCAGGCTATCAGACTGCCTTCACACTATGTGCCCAAAATAGCGAAGGACACGCTGGTAGCAAATACTTGACAGTCTCGTTTTTACGTTTAGTTGTCGCAGAATCGAAACATTGGTTCTTTTGGTCCACGGTATGCGCAGAATCCTTCGCATACAATGTTAAAGAAAATTATAAAGAGATGAAAAATATAGAAATAATTTATTTTAGTATTTACGAATGAATTTTACTTCATTATTAGAATACGTCCGCTGGGGTCTACGTCTCGTGCACAACTGCCTATTCTACTACCTTCGTAGGATATTTATATTACCCGCGTAATGAAGATAATATGATACATGCATATACACTACACTACAGGATAAACCAATAAACATACTCTAAAACAACATTTATTTAACATATTGTCCTTTATAATATTAACCTACTCTCTTTTGATTTCCTCAGTTTATCAATTGACCTAAATTACATTTGACAGTTGGTATAAGTAATTCAGGCTACTTACGATGATTTTTACAACAAAATTAAAAAAAAACTGGTTGACTTACCACTATTTAAATCAATAAACACATCGTACTTGATTTTTGCTAGCAACACTATTGTATTTGTAGTTTCTATTGGATTACTGTAAACAAGCTGCGTGCCGCGGTTTCACCCGCTATATTTTGGATAATTCACACTATATCATTATAAATTATAGCCTATGTGTTATTCTGATGTGTAAGCTATATTATTGTACAGTTTCATCAAAATCCATTCAGTAGTTTTTGCGTGAAAGGGCTACAAACACACATCCATACATTCCTTTACAATATTAGTAGGATATATCTGTCCACCGGCAACGGCTCGTATATAATAATTTATATGCTTCCAACGGCAGCAGTTTGACGAGTAATTTTGGGAAGCAATTGCCAGACTACTAATCTAGTCTAGTATAAGTTGTCTAGTATAAGTTGCCTTTACTAAATACCACGGAAATCTTTAATATTGTTACAGTCGAGCAGTGTAGGTATAATATTAAAATTTAAATAATATAAGTATAGTACTTTAGAAAATACTTTCACTTATAAGTTTGAACTTTGAAGGACTTACAAAAGAGTAGTAAGTACAGGATAATACTCCAAAGTTCATTAAATAATTTGATAATTAACGTACTTATTAACAACTTCTAATAAACTTTTAAAGACTTTAAAATTCATAGACTTTAGATTATAGTAGAATTAAGAATTTATAGATTACGTCAAACTAAGTTTTCACCAGAGACAGGCGTACTTCGCCTGTAGCCAAGGATGTGTTTTTGAGAACCAATACAATCGCTTTTTTTGCCTAGTCTTAGTGTGTGTCAAATAATGTGATTATATCCGTTTCGTTAAAATACATACGAAAATCAAAATTTGACAGTATTTGTCCATTAATTAAAATTGTACGGAAACCCTTAGAGCACGAGTTCAACGCTCGCACTTGGCCAAATTATTCTTATTTGATTTAAGTCTTCTCAGGTACGTTTATGTTTTCATTGCTCTAAACATTACTTCATTAACTAACACACACTAACACAACTTATCATTCTTTTTCACACATCATTACTGAAAAAAAAATCGATTAAATCTTCGATTAATCGATCTTAAATCACATCAATTAAAAAAAAAATCAAGAAAATCTAATTGAAAACATCTTTTGTTTTTCAAGTTAGTTGAAAGATCAAACTTTACAACTTTATTAACAAGCAAACATTGTTAGTGATAGGTAAATAATGAAATAATTCCCAAAGTTTTCTCTCTAAAGCAAACGTAGACAGTTTGAATGCAATTCTGTGTTTTTATTTCGGTGTTTTTCTCTCACAAAGGTATTAACTTGAACTGCTTTGTCGATCGAGTTTGTGAACTCGACATTCTTTATAGACACAAACAAATTCAATGTTTTCAAATGTCTAAAGACTTAGGTATATAGCTTTTAGTGAAACGCTGCCATTTTGAAGAAAAATTGTTTGTGAATTTATGAGAAAATTGTAGAGCTTTTGTTAGAAAGATTCAATTCAATTATTTGGGTAAAAAAAACGTGATCAATTAAATCTTTGTATTAACTGTATAAGATACTAGTCTAATTAAGCATATGTACTTAAATAGAGAAAAAAACCACTGAGCTAATGACGCTTAAACTCAATGTCTTTTACTTCACGAAATAACAAGTTAAACTGTCGTAACAGAATTTACAAATTGTTGGGCCGAAGGGGTTTGTTAAATATAAATTAATAGAAACGTTTTGATGAGTAAAAGGTTAACAGATCATAAACATTTACAGTCTATTTTTATGTGAATAAAATGCAAATGACAATTAAATAATTAACAAGACGTACGAGTCGAGAAACATGGTAAGTAGAAAAAATCTTTTTCTCTAAATAAGCTCAAAATTCGAAAGCATATATTCTAATACTTTTTACGATAAATTTTTATCAGTTAAATAAAACACTACATGGTAATAAAAAGTTAAAAGTACAAATACAATCTTCAAACTCAAAAGTGTGGAACTAATACCGGCTCTAGCCTCAATAATCCAATGTTAGCACCGGTAGTAACCAGTTCGGACTGGTTTCAACCGGCTCGAGTTGCTCCAAACCGGATTTTTCCAGTTCCACGGACGAAAACATGCCACGTTTTTGACTCAACGCGTTCTGTTTGTGACGGTAACATTGCTGGTACTTTAAAAGATTTATAGCAGTTTTTATTGGATGTAAGGATTTGATTCGGGGAAATCTTATGAGATTTTTTATAGTTTTTGCAGGAATTCAATTAAAAGGAATTTTATAGTATTGATGTAAAAGACCTGTGATAGTACGAGAGATGTAATCCAATGCTTAGACGCTAAATTATCCAGCAATGGTGAATATTGAGAATTAAGTAGGGGTTCAGTCAATGTTTTTCAAACCTCAAAATTATCGTACTATTAGTAAAACTAAAGAAGCTCTAGCATTTTAACCATTTTAATTTGCTTATCTAAATTTTTTTTAAATCTTGACTGTAGCAACAATTCTTCCAAAAGTGAACTCCAGACCTCTATATTTGTAGCTAATATATTCTTTCAATCATCCAAATATTGTAGTTTCAAGATGTCTCTTGATCAATCTCCATCAACACAAGCTTAAGCCATTCTAAAATTAGTTTAAGTACGGTTTGAAAATTTATCTTTACCACATTATCACAGCAACAGAGCAATAACTATGAACATTAAAGCGCGAGACTAAACTTAACTTCCATAATACTAGATTATAAGATTAGATGAATCAGACACAAGCTTAGAAAGTCGTGAATATCGCGTAATTAAGTAACAAGTACCCAGATACGAAAGAAACAGCAAACGTATCCACAAATGAGCAAAAAATACTAAAAATATGTCTTCGAAAAGCGAGCTGTCAGCTGTGTCCGGAAAACGCTAATGAAAAGAAATAAGCTTATTTCGTTTCTTCATTTTGCCTTGATATTTCTATAACGCCGAGTAATAGGAGCTTACATTGAAAAATAACAGCGTTATAAAAAAGTGGTTTTTATAGTCAAGTTGTGAATAGTATCTTTGACGCGACTGAATTTCGCGATTTGCTTTTCATACTATTTCTAGTTTACTTTTAAATATTAATTATTCAAAGGCACTTATGTTACGAGATATATTGGACAGAGTTATGGAAAATAACATGTACCTGTTATCAGCACCGTTTATAATTAGTGTTCGCGGGTAGTTCCTTTTATATTATTTCAAGTATATATAAACCTTTGGTGTGATAGATTAGAGTCAGTCTGTCTGGTGTTTTTGCATAGTGTACATGGAAGCTAGTATTGTACTGTTGTGATTAAGATTATCTTTCTTGAGGTCCACGTAAGTTAGCTTTATTATCTACTGTAATTAGTGTCCGGGAAGCGAAGGGGAACTTTATAATTACATATATAAAAGTGTAGGGTACACTTTGGTCGCAATTCTAAGGCGCTGCCTAGATTCCTGTCTAAAAATGTTCTTCTACTACCAGTACCCTTCCATCAATATACTCAACGTCATGTAAAATTTGACTAAATCAAGCAACAAAAATGATGCCTTACATGACCCTAAATATTCAATATCAATCATTCAATATTCAATTCACCAAGATTCTAGACATCCACTCAACTATCGGATTAAGCTTATAAATTTTGATGAACTTCTAACTAATCTAAAAGCTATTATCAACATATTCAACAGTGTTGTTAGAAGTATAAACTTATTTTAATTGATGAGACGATGGCTTATAACACAATTTTCTTCTGCAGCCAACTAATCAAGTAGCCCTGAAAGTTTAAAAGTCGAGGATTCTTTTCCAAGTTAATTCACTATCTAGATGTTTACTATAATTATCATGTTAATGAATGCTTTTCTTATTCTTCTTCTTTCTTAATGCCAAAAACTCGCTGACAGATATCTATGAGCAGCTGTAAATTCTTAACATCATGTTGTAAAATTATTCAAGAGAATCTTTCACTAAAAAAAACAATTACCAAGAATCTCTAGTTAGATTGTAAAAAAACGAATCATGTTCATCTGTCGTTTCATTTTAGCTCATAAACCGTTTATTACTTTTTTATACCTCTCTCACATTAAATCAGAAAACACAATCAGGCCTAATATTTGCAGAGACGGAATTATTTGCACTGAAACGGATTGCCCCATCAGCAGCTAAAGGACAAGGGCCCTCGTATATTTGGAGGGCTTTCTATTTAATTGTATTTGTGCCGGGAATCGAAGGAAAATAGGCCGAAACTTAGAAGATTTCGGTCGGTATACTTTGTATGAGTGGCTGTTTTACTTACGTATTACCGGATTATGGTTCTAAGAAATATATCGTGTTTATTTTATTTAACCTCTGAATAATAAGAGACTTTTCTGTCTCTAGTATTTCTTCGTTATATATTATGCTAAATACATGTAAGTATATTAACACCACCAAATATAATGAAAACTTCCCAAAACCTCTACAATACTGAACTAGGTTAATTTATATTGTTAACATTTGCTTTATCCTCTTTATTTAATGACAATCCCTACTCAGTATCTATATAGAGTTTTCACTCTATCACTTATTGTTGTATTATAAGAATTAATTAGGCTGATTTTATTTAATAGTAAAATTATTATATGCCAATGTTTTCGCTTCCGTATATCCTTATTCCAGCTTAGTGACTGATATCAATATTTTTTGACAATAATGGTTATTAATGTTATTGATACAAATAAAATTTCCCTAAGAACCTTTACAATTTTAAAGCGTTTGGCGGTCTTTTTAGTCAGAGGAAGCAAACGCAGCGACGACGGCTGACACTCAGACCCGAAAAGAGAAGAAGACCACAGAATGCGGCTGAAACTATAGTCCATTTGACCAAAACAATATGTAATTCTTTAGCGTCTTATTAAGCTTTAAAATGACTAATTACTACGTTAGTGTGTATAATAAAACCTTTACAATTGAGAGACAAACTTTATTAAAGATTTGTGCCTGCGAATATATTAAAAATGTAATTTTTATTAACTCATGTGTTTTGAAAACATGGATATTCAATAACAGTATACAGATACCCCCAAAAATAATAACCCTCATGAATGTAGCATAGAATTTAATTAAACATTCCTCACAATAATAATTCGTATTCGTACCGATGCCATCGGAACACCCCAATTAATAACCCTATAAATAAACGCTAACAAAATGCTCTCGTTTGCTTTAATTTTTTAATTAGACCTTTTTTGCTGAATCTTTACTTCAATTAAAAAAGCATATTTTACATTTTTTAGCCAATTGAATTTTGTATAAGTACAAAAATATATTAATTTGAATTATAGACTTAATTTATGTGTTTTGAGGTTTCCAAAGGTTGATTGTAAATTTATGTGTATTTGGTCTGGTACTGTTTGGGGGCATACTCAACCAATTTAATAGCCATTTTATTAAATGACTACTTTTATATTTATTTATTTTAGTTAATCTTTATAATATTTATATGGTTCTCTCACAGCACACATCATTAGGCAATAGTCATTTAATAAAAAAACTGTTCAATTAATTCTATTCAAATAAATCTTTGTATTTACATTTATTGTATTTGTAGGCTTCTAAAGATTGATCGTGAATTCGTGAGGCCTTGGTCTGTTACTACTTGGGGGCATACTCAACCGATCTAATAGCCATTTAATCAAAAATCAATTTACTCCCTTTTTTACCATTATGTACTAAAGGTGGATTGTGAATTTATAGGATCTTGGATTAACACACTTATCCTTAGAACAGCCTTAGAACAGAAAAATTAAAAAGAAATTAGACTATTTAAGCAAAATACGAGTATAATAAAGATATAAAAAACATAAAAATATAATAATCTGTAGATGTTTTACAACACCATAGGCGAAAATTAAACTACATAAAGTATATAGTGCAATGAAAGATTTTATTTTCGGGGTTCATTCCCTTCTTTATTATTCGGGAACAAAGGTTCATTTTAATTTTGTATACCCAAACATCAGTCGGGAAAAATGTATCGGAGAGAGGGACCTCTCATATACGAATGTTTATTTTAGTTTTTAGTAAACAATATTTTTTGAGAATAATGTTTTTATGTGATATTGGAGAATATAGAATACTAGATTCACCTGAGATTCGCTGAGGTAAAATCTAGTATTTCTTGTAAGAAATCAAATAATAAAATAACTAGATTTTATCTTATCAATTAGCATTAATTATTGGAAAAAAAAAGTATACCAAAAATAATTTGTCGAAGAATTGAATATTTGTCGAAAATTATATTTTAGCTTGAAGTTTAGGTTATCTTAAAAAGCTACATATTGACAGATAAGGTGAGAAATCAATTTTCATATTCAATATACAAGTGTTACAAACACTTGGAACTCTGATAGTGATAGTGGGCGCAAGTTAGCATTTGTAAATTTAATCATTATCTACGAAACACTTGACTATTTGTAGTCAACGATTTAGTAGCAATGTTGAGACGTATTTTTAACGAAAGGACTGAATGATTGGCAAATAAAAAAAACGGTAATGCATCAGAATTTGAAGTAAACAGTAGTCCACAGTCATAATCAATCACACAGCTGATTGTTCGCGCTTCAATGCTTTCATTTCATTTCAACTTTAACTGTTTCATGTTAATAAGTGGACTGTGAATTAAAAAAACAAAATATGAAACACATTTGAAGTAACAAAACAGTGTCCACAGTATGTGAGAAGGTCCGTGCTCAGTCATAATCAATCACACAGCTGATTGTTCGCACTGTATTGTCTCACTGTGTGCTCCACAGTCCACTAGATAGTTCCTTTGCGAAACGAATTATTATTTCAATTTTAAATGTTTTATGTTAATGTTTTTTTTATTGTATGATAAACTTTTAACTGTGACTTCGTAATTATGTGTGTTATTGAAGTGATATTGGTTAAGACTTCATTGTCTTACTCGAGTGCTCCAGAGTAGGATTCCCGATATATTTGACGTTGCGGGGTTAATAAAGTATTATCATCACTGAAATATCATTTGGTTTAATGTGCCCTGGGGGGCCTGGATACTGAAGTTTTGCTTCTTGGCCTGGTACCTAATCTTGCTGATGGACCTGAGATACACTGCCCTAGGTACTTGTACTCCAGGCGTCGAATATTCTGGAACATCGCGGTTGTATACGTAAGCGCTCTTGAATGAAGATACAGAAATATCCTCAGGAAATGTTGAATGTACAAAAGTTGATTGCAGAATCGATATGATTATTGGAAGGAGGAATAAATTATATGTTACGTACACATCGTTAGACTTCTACGAGGATGATCATCTTCTTTTTAATTAATATTTTGATTACCTGTAACAAAAATGTTTTGATAGTAGAAAACCATATAAAGTATTTTAGTTGAACTATTAAGAATATTTCTTCCACCAACTACTTTGTATACTGTTACCAAAAATATTGATAAATTGATTAGCAAATAGTTCCTCTACTATTTCCTGATAAGTCAGCATAAGTGTTTTTACGCATAATAAAAGGGCATATTAAACCTGTACCTAAGTCACAATCACCAGGTACTTCTTGACTTTTGCCTAAAGCGCATTTTTTTATCTTTTATAATCTTTTATGCTTATAAAAGATAAAAAATTCTATCGAATAATCGAATCGTCATCGCCATCTATGGCGCTGGAGTAGGGTAGTAGTCACATCCGTCATTTTGACAATCTCAACTTTTTATATTCCATCGACAGTCTGACTGTAGTCTTAGTCGTGCGCGGTCTCTCAAGGAGTGAAGTAGTCTCTGGATAGTGTTAGTGTTGTGCATTGCTGTAAGTGCTAGGGGTGCTGTCAGATTAAGGTCACGTGAGTACCATGCAATTTAGTTACCACGTCTTGTGTTAGGTTATGTTTATGTTAATACGACCAAAACTAGTTTTCTCCAGGCGAATGTCAACCACTGCGCTAGGGCTCAGGATCTGCTTTTGCAGTCCATGGAGCAGTGGAGCATTGACATTGTCGTAGTAAGTGAGCCTTACTATATCCCCCCACACCAACGATGGGTGGGAGACGCTACGGGAACTGTTGCGGTCCTGGTCGGTAACAACTCAGCCTTCCCTCTTAAGGTATTGGAGAGGGGCTCGGGATTTGTGGCAGTGGAATGGGGGCAGTACGTCATAATAGGCACTTATTTCTCCCCCAACCGGCCACTGGTGGATTTCGAAGCGTTTCTCGATTCCGTCAGAGAAGCGGTGGGCAGACAGGCGTCGAGACCCACAATCGTTCTCGGTGATTTGAACGCCAAATCCCGAGCCTGGGGCAACCCCGCCTCGGACGCGAGGGGAAATGCCGTCCAAGTATGGGCTCTTCTCTCCGATCTGGTCCTTCTTAATAGAGGAGACGTCCAGACTTGCGTGCGCCACCAAGGAGGCTCCGTGGTGGATGTCACATTCGCCACTCCCTGCGTCGCGCGTAACGTCCACGACTGGAGAGTCGAGGAGTGGGTGGAGACGCTTTCGGATCACCTTTATATACGGTTCGAGATATCCACCCAGCTGAGGCCAGCGGAACTTTTAAGAGGGCCCAGCAAATTTAAACGCTGGGCTCTTGGTCAGCTGGATAAGGAGATGGCTGTAGAGGCGGCCATGCTAGAACGGTGGTGTTGCGCGGGTTGGAGTGAGGGCGCCAGCGTTGACGAGCTGGCAAGCCGCATGCAGGACACTCTCCAGCGGGTATGTGATGCGGCTATGCCGAGGGCACGGCGTCCGACGCGCAGTCGATGCGTGTATTGGTGGTCGCCTGAGATAGCCGATCTTCGGGCGACATGCATCCATGCGCGGCGAGTGTACGTACGTTTCCGGCGGCGGAACGGAATTAACCCGGTCCGCGAGGCGGAGCTGCGGGGCGAGTATCAAGCAACACGGAAAGCACTGCAGCTCGCGATCAGCCAGGCGAAGGCCAGCGCCAGAGAGGAGTTGCTGAAAGGACTGGACGCGGATCCATGGGGACGTCCGTATCAGGGGGCGCGCAATAAACTTCGCGCCCGCGGCACCCCCGTCATGCAGTCCATGCCACCAGAACAACTATTGCGATTGGTGGGGGAGTTGTTTCCACACCCGGCAGTTCATACGCCGCCGGAGATGGCACTGCACTGCGATATAGTGGAGGAGATGGTAGTTCCTCCGATTACCGAAGGGGAACTGGAGTTAGCCCTTGCGCGCCTGAGGGCCAAAAAGACGGCTCCAGGTCCGGATGGTGTTCCGGGACGGGTACTTGCTATCGCCTCAGAACACATAGGGGAGCAGCTTCGGGGACTGTTTAATAAGTGTCTTGCCACCGGCCAGTTCCCAAAGCTTTGGAAGGATGGCAGATTGTTCCTCCTGCTGAAGGAGGGGCGCCCCCTTGACTCCCCTTCGGCGTATCGGCCAATAGTGTTGCTGAGCGAGACAGGTAAGGTGTTCGAGCGGATTCTCGCTGCTCGTCTCGCTCAGCACCTCAAACAGGTAGGACCGGACCTCTCAGAGGGGCAGTTTGGTTTTCGGGCGGGACGTTCCACCATTGACGCCTTAACACGGCTGAAGAGGGAGACCACGGAGGCGATCGAACACGGTGACGTGGTGTTGGCCGTCTCACTGGACGTGGAGAATGCTTTTAACAGCCTCCCCTTTGAGACGCTTCTTGAGGCACTCCGCTTCCACAGGGTGCCTCCATATCTCAGGAGGCTGTTGCATGCGTACCTCCAGGGCAGAGACGTTCTGTGGGAGGGCAGCGACGGACGGCACTACCACCGCCTAGTGGGATGTGGTGTTCCCCAGGGTTCGGTCCTAGGGCCGGTCCTGTGGAGCATCGGGTTCGACTGGCTCCTGCGGGCACCTCTCCTTCCCGGCATGGGGGTTATCTGTTATGCAGACGACACACTTGTGACGTCGAGGGGAGGAACCTACCGGGAGGCGGTTCGCTTGGCGGAGGTGGGGACTGCACTAATGGTGGAACGCATCGAATGGCTGGGCCTGAGGGTTTCTATAACTAAAACAGAGGCCCTTCTATTCCATGGACCACGCAGGGCCCCTCCGCGAGGGGCGAGGATTACTATCCAAGGTGTGGAGGTGAAGATTAAGGCCCAGATGAAGTACCTGGGCCTTACTCTAGACGGAAGGTGGCGCATGGACGCGCACTTTACTCAGCTCGCTCCCCGGCTCATTAGCACCGCCGCTGCGTTGGGAAGGCTGCTGCCTAATGTCGGCGGTCCGGGCTCACTATGCCGACGGCTATACGTCGGCATAATACGGAGTATGGTGCTGTACGGAGCACCGGTATGGGTGGACGCTCTAACCCCACACAGCAGGGCGCTGCTACGAAGGACGCAGAGGATTCTGGCGGTGAGGGCAATACGGGGCTACCGTACGGTTAGTTGGACGGCGGCCACTGTTCTCGCGGGTGACCCTCCCTGGGTACTCCAGGCGGAGGTGCTCGCAGAGATGTACTGCTTCAGGGTGAGCCGGCGAGCAAGTGGAGACATCCTTCCTGGAGAGGCGGTTGTCCGGATCAGGGCTCAGGCTCAGCGAGCTCTGGTTCGGCGATGGGAGGAGGACCTCGGATCTCCCCCGGCTGGTCTAGCGACTGTAGAGGCGGTTCGTCCGTACCTGGCTCGTTGGGTTGACAGGCGGCACGGTGTCCTGACCTTCCGGCTGACGCAGATGCTCACCGGACATGGCTGTTTCGGGAAGTATCTCCACCAGATTGCCCGGAGGGAGCCTACGCCGGCGTGTCATGAGTGTGGGGCGGCTTTAGACACGTCGCACCACACTTTGGCCGAGTGCGCTGCCTGGGGACCCCAGCGACATGCTTTGATGTCGCTTATAGGTGGAGACCTGTCTCTCCCAAGGGTGGTTAGGGCCATGCTCGGAAGCAAGGCAGGTTGGATGGCAGTCGCCTCCTTTTGCGAGACAGTGATCTCGCTGAAGGAGGCCGCGGAACGGGACCGGGAGGTAGATACCTCCTCGGACCCGATCCGTAGAGCTCGACCGGGAAGGAGACAGCGTCGTTACGCCCACCTCCTTCTCCTGCACGACACTGGGGCACCAAGGATGTCCCCGTTACTCGGGACATCCCCGAATTAGGAAAGCAGGCCCGCTATAGTGCGGGCCGCCCGTTGAGACGCTGTTGTCGAATGCGAAAGCGATCCAGCAGCGTCTCACTATGACGGAGAGGGTAACCGCGGAGGTTTAGTGGGTAGGACGGTTTCTCACCGGTGAGTCCCACATAACTCAGATAGCCCACCCCTTACGGGTTGGACGGGTATGCGTAAACGCATTCCTCCGCGTAAACAAAAAAAAAAAAAAAAAAGGTTATGTTTATGTGAGTTTAAACTTGGGCTTAAACAGAGAGCCTGAGCAGTGGAGGCGAGTGTCTCGATCGAATAAAAGAATTCCTTAAGCCTACACCTTGGTCACAGGTCCAAGGCACTGCTTAGGTTTCTGTCGTAATTGTAAGAGATCATATTCTATTATTTATTTAAATAGTATAATAGTTAGTGTTTTCCAATCATTCCCTCATATAATTAAATTGTTGGAGATTTTAACTAATTTTGTTTAACATTTACTGTGTAAAGCTACAAACAGACAAATATAAACCACTTCTCCGTTAGCAGTTAGTTTAGTATACAGTATACTAAACATAAACTACAGTATTTATATTATAAGTAACCTTGACCCACTCAGCCATTACTCCACTTTACAATTACGTTACAAAACAAATTATTCATTTAGATTTCAGAAGTGCCGGATCTACCATTAACCGACTTTTACAATGTAAAGCGATAGCTATAAAAATGTTTTTATCTTACGGTTGTATGTATTTTGTTCTACTTTAAATATGAAATAGTATTAGCTTTACATCCAAGTACTACCAGCGTTACCAACTGATCGTTATAGCTAGATCACTTGTATTAGGAAAAAAGAATATTTTTTTTAAATAATTAAAGTAGCTAGAAATAGCTAAAATAAAAAAATAAAATTAGAAACATTTCTTTAACATTTTTAATTTCAAAAAAAAATCCACGTCTTTTCAAAAAGCAAGTAGAAAAACTAAAAATGTGCAATGTTGAAAAGTACCTCAAAAAGTAGCAAAATAATTGAGCTACAATTTTTTTTGGTTTGTGGCTAAGAGATTTATAAAAATTGTGTTTCTAAGAGAGCAACACTGACTGGTATTAAAAGTTGTGTAAATGAATTTAGGTACCATGCTGGACAGTGCTTGGGACTTGTGACAGCAAGTACATAAAAAAAAATGTAATAAACTACGTGATTCTCAGTAATGGTTACACTTCACTATGGTAGTCAACATTCACTCAATAGGAACAGTCTAGTCAGTAGGTATTTTTAAAGTAAACGTATAGCCGATCTAAACGTTATCAACAGTGTTGCTAGCAATAAATATATTTTACATATGTAAAGCAAACCTCATCTGTCGACAAGAGGAATATGTTACGTAACGTATTTTTTTTTTGAGAGGAAGACATTTTAACTGTGATTAGAATTTTTATTCAAAGTTAAATAATTAGATAATTTTGCTTACATTAAATAAAATAAGTTCATTTTCGTTACCAATGATCATCAAGACTTACCTGTACCTATCTCCCAGTTACATCATGAAACGAGCTATATATAACAACTAGTCATCCCGTGCGACGTGCGTCCACGTGCAGCTCCGCTCCTATTGGTCTTAGCGTGATGCTACATAAACTATAGCCTTCCTCGATAAATGGGCTATCTAACACTGAATGAATTTTTTAAATTGGACCAGTAGTTCCTGAGATTAGCGCGTTCAAGAAAACAAACGAAAAAACTCTTCATATAACAATGTATTATCGATATAAAAATCAATAACTTCAAATAGATAAATAAATGTATTATTTATTTGTTTCTACGAGGTATATAAATAATTTGACAAAAATTATCAATTTAAAAAAATACAAAAGGTGACAAGAAACATTGCAACTTGTCGAAATGTTAAAGAATTTGACAGATTTCCAGGATGTGGTAACCCTATTCGTAAATGTCGTATACACTGTCGTATCGATTACGTACAATAAGCCAGCGAGTTTATAAGCGAGCGTGTCAGGTAGTGCGACGGAGATAGCAAATAAACTTTCCACGAGTTCAGTAGCTAACTCGCTTGCGAGTTAAAACCACGTCTTGTTAGAATTATTGTTTAAAAAAAATCTATAAGATATGAAGTGGAATATTCACAATATCACAGAATTTCTAAATGTCTACCAACAATATCCCGTATTATGGAATACAAGAAACAAATATTATTGCAATACAAGATTAAAAGAAGAAAATTTTCAACGTCTTTATAACGATCTCAATAAAAAGAAGTTAATTGGTGGATGAATGAATGAATGAATGAAAACACTTTATTGCACACTATCAAATATACAAATAAACAGGCTTATGAACTAAAATATGAATAAATACTAATTTGTACACAAGAATGTGTGCAAAGGCGGTCTTATCGCTATAAGCAATCTCTACCAGACAACCTTTGCTGTGTGGACTTTTGAGATTGGTACTGGGCAGTGCAAAAAGTGTTGTAAATTAATTTATAACAAATATTATAATCCAATATTATACTATATATAATAATATCTATAGAAATTACTAAATATCAGATATATGTTTATTTATTTATACATACATACCTACATACATACTTACATACATACATGCATACATACATACATACATACCTACATACATACATATATTACGTACTATATCTACATAAAATACTTTACATATATAACTATATTAATGTTAAGTAGTAGTTTTTTAATCGACACTTGAAAATATTCAGTGATTCTGAATGACGAATATTTTGCGGTAAGTCATTCCATAAATTAATAGTTTGCACAGTAAAAGAGTCGTTGTATGACTTTGTATAAAAAGGAGGCAGTTTGAGTCGGTTGTCGGTTTGTGATCGTAATGTGGGGCACTGGTCCGGATCTCCTCCGAGAAATGTAAATCTCTCTTTCAGGTAGGAGGGGCTATTTGGCATATACAACACAGAGTATAGTAAGCAGAGAGCATGGAGGTTCCTACGTAACCTAATGGGTAGCCATTTAAGCTGTGCACGATATTCCGAGACGTGATCAAATTTTCGCAGGCCATAAATAAAGCGTATGCACAGGTTTTGTAATCGCTCAAGTTTATTTAACAAGTCCTCCGTCAAGTCAGTGTAGCATACGTCAGCATAATCTAGTATTGGAAGGAGGAGTGATTCAGCCAGGGTGATTTTTGTTTTGACTGGAAGCAAATTTTTCCACCGTCTCAGAGATCCCACGGCTGCAAAAAGTTTCCGACTAACTTCACCAACTTGCGGTGCCCAAGTCAGAGACCGATCAATAGTGAGACCAAGATTTTTAACAGTGCAATTTATTGGCAGAACAGTGTTATTAAATATAATAGGTGGCAATGAATCAAAATCAATTTTAGCGATTTGTTTTGGTCCGCCAATAATTGCAGCCTGTGATTTCTTAGCATTGATAAGTAAGCCATGGGTTCGACTCCAATCTGAAATTTTTTTCAGGTCAATATTAATATAGTCTATGACCTTACTGATGTCATCCACGGGAGATGTGACGTACAATTGAAGGTCATCAGCATAAAGGTGGTATTGGCATGATAGTAATTTTGAAATAGAGTTAATAAAAATAGTAAAAAGTGTTGGAGAGAGAACACCACCCTGTGGCACACCGGCTTTTAACTGCTTAGTAGAGGATGATTTGTTACCAGCTCGAACAATTTGTTTACGATTCCAAAGGTAGGAACGAAACCAATCAACTACATCTGATGAGAAGTTTAAGGACTGCATTATTGCTATGAGCACATCATAATCAACATTGTTGAATGCGTTGCTAAAGTCAAGGAGTGTTATAACTGTTATCATCTGTCTGTCACGTCCGTATCGCATATCCTCACAGATTTTAATTAAGGCTGTTTGAGTACTGTATCCTGGTCTAAAGCCAGACTGGTAGGGACAAAGGAGATTATTTTTAAGTAAATAAGTTTGTAATTGAAAGGACACAATCCGTTCAGCAACTTTTGATAGAAACGGTAATATCGAGATGGGACGATATTGTGAAGGGGACGTAGGATTATTAGTTTTAGGTATGGGGATAATATAGGCGTTGCGCCATACGTCTGGAAAACTCCGCGATGTTAAGGAAAAATTATATATGTGGCATAAGACTGGTAGCACGGTATTGAGTACCATAAGTATCATCCGACGGCTTATACCGTCACTACCAAGAGCCTCTGATTTTATGGCTAAGATATTTCTCCTTACATCTTCTGTAGTCACACAAGAAAATTTAAATTCGTCACAAGCAGGTTTAGGTAAAAGGTTAATTTGATTTAAGGTGTTTTCCTTAATATTTTTATCTAGCGGCGTAACCAATGTAAAGTATTGGATAAGATCATCCAAGTTGACGTTGGTATTAACCTCTTTATGCTGTCGACCAATTCCAAGTGTCCCCAAAAACTTCCAGATTTGTGAAGTGTTACTGTTTTCGATGGAATTTTGTATGTAATTTCGCTGTGCGTCTCTACAGATTCTGCTGCATCGATTCCGTAGTTTTTTGTATTTAAGTAAATTATCATCTGTAGGTTTTAACTTATATCTATGTTTAGCAAAATTACGTTCAGATGACATCAGCACTCTGATGTCATCTGAAAGCCATGGGGCTGGAATATGTTTTAACTTAATACGTCTTAGCGGTGCATGTACATCGAATAATTGTGTTATAATCGAATTGAAAATGTTTAATTTGGCATCCAGGGTTGGAGCTTCGAAGACATAATTCCATTCAGTATTATTGAGATCCCGCATAAACGCATCGTTGTTAAACTGTTTAAAACTACGTCGCATAACTATGGTGGGTTTGGCTTTAGGTGGACGAATTTTGTAGGATACATATATAAGATCATGGTAGGAAAAAGATTCCGCCGGCAACTGACCGTGGGCATCAACGTGGTTAGTGGAAGACACTACAATCAAATCCAAACGTGTAGGGATGCAATTAGGGAAAAAGTGAGTAGCATTGCTTTCTAAAATATGTAAATTTGAGCTGCTAACGATGCTTTTAAAACGATGAGCACGAGAATCATCTTTTAGCAAACACGTGTTAAAGTCACCCATTATGATTGTGTGATCGACGCTTGGTATGTACTGTTCTAGCAGACTTTCAAACTTATCAAAGTAATTTATATGAAGGGATGGACTGTAAAAAACACCCAGGAGTAGTTTTAAATGACCGAACAGTATCTCAAGGAAAATGTGCTCAGAAGTTTTTGAGTACTGTGAGGGCGATTTGTTCAAAATAGTAAAAGGTATATGGCTACGCAGATAAATAGCTACGCCTCCACCTCCCTTTCCAACTCTGTCATTACGGATCAGGTGGAATCCAGGAATGGAAAAAGAAGTAGATGGTAGTGAGGGTTTAAGAAATGATTCCGAAACTAGTATGGCATGAATATCTTTGTTGTCGAAACATGTTAACAGGTCGGCATAATGTGCAGGGATGCTTTGCGCATTAATGTGGATGACATTAAAATTTTTGGAAAAAGATGCAAACGTGGAACAAAGGGCTAAGTCAAGAGGCATACAAGCACTGTGAAAACTGTCATTGGAAAAATCTGAAATTGATGCATAACTATCATCACTAATATTACTATCACGAGTGTCGTTCATAATAAGATATAAAAATAAAATAAAAATTACAATAAAAATATATAAAATAAATTATAAAATATAAATAAAATAAATAAAACAATATAAATAAAATAATAATTCTGCAAATAAAAAACTTTTGAGTACCTATTAAATAAATTCATCAATCTTGACCTACCAGATAAACTTTGAGATTGCTAGATTATAAAACCGTCTTTCCATTTCTGGCTAAAAGTATAGAAATAATATAACAGGAATCACTTATAATTAATAATCACGGTATTTATATTTACATTCAATAGATACAATTTTTCTTCAAATTATTATCAATAGTATTGACCGTTAATAGCATTGATGCCGTGTGTAGGCACCTTTATAACTGTCACTTGTCAAAGACGTATTGCCACAATCTTTGATTGTCACAATTGACATTAGTTTTATACCGTGTACCGTGTTTATATCATCATACATAAGTAAATTAAAGCAAGAGATGTAAATTTATGACGGTAAATATAAATCAAAATACAAAAACACTTCAAATATCGGCACTTCTCCATAATGTATGAAAAGGATAATAACTTAGCATATGTTTACTTTTTAGAAACAATCCTTTTGGGCCTGACAGTAGTGGATTTGGAATCTTTTTGAGTGGTACTTGCGGTATTGGATGGCGGCTGTGGAGCAGTAGTAGCACTTTGTATTCTAGTGTCTTCAGGAGAGGACAGGGCCCTCAATTCAGCCATGTTAGTGATCCGGTGACGAGATGAATCGGGCATGCAGATAATAACATCCCCTTCCTTTGTCCAACATTTCTCAATTCCGTACCGTTGGCGAGCTGACTGAAATGCTAGGTGTCTCTCTTTAGTCAGAAATTCTGACAATGTTTTACCCGAACTTTTAAGAGCTGTTTTAGCATACCAGATACGGTTTCTTAAAGATAAGTCATGAAACTTAATCAATATGGGCCTGGGTTTATCATCTCTAAGCTTACCTAGGCGATGAGATCGGCTGATAGTGTGAGAGGTTACCTCAGGCATGTTAAGGTGATCAGAAATGACACTTGAAGCCGTTGCAGCAACATCTTCTTTTTTGACTTCAGGGACACCGTGAAGTAGTAACATCTTCCTTCTGCTTCTCATCTCAGTGCGGTCCACTTGTTTTGCAAGACAGTCAACCTGCATTCTGAGATTTTCGAGTGCAGACATGACAAATGCTCTAAACAAGCTGAACTGGGCTGCCACATTAGAAGTAGGACTTGACGCAGGGTTAGAGGAGCTTTGAAGACTGACTTGAAATTCTGCCATTCTTGTGTTAAACTGTTCGGCTAAGTCAGCTATGGACTTTTTTACCTCTTCCATTTTTGTGTCTGTGACTTTGAGGTTAAAGTGCAAGTGTATTCAAATAAAAATAATTAGTTGAAAAGTTGTGAAAATTTGTTTGGAATTTAGTGGCTGGTAGGTACTGAAGATTGTTTATTCCATTTAAATTATAATATTGTATATATTTACACTTTTAATGAATATATTATTAAAGAACACAAATCTATCAACTATACTTTTATGCTCCTACCCACAAAAAAAAAAAAAAAAAAAAAAAAAAAAAAAAAAAAAAAAAAAAAAAAAAAAATGGAATGGATGTGAAGCAATTAAAAGCGAAGATTAAATCTATTAAAGATGTTTTCAGACAAGAATTACACAAAATAGAAAAAAGCAAGAGAAATAATAGCGAAGTAATATATTCTCCAAAGCTGGCATGGTTTAAAGATGGATATTATTTAGCCGATGTATTAACTAAAAGACGAAGCAGAACTAATTTGGTAAGTAAGGAATTTAATATTAACTTTAGTGGAGTTTTCTTTAAAATAAACATAGGTAGGCCTTTTGCACTTATTTCTAATCTAAATCAAATCAAAAAATCTAATATAATTCTAAGTCTAATATTTTAAAAAGTCACAACAGTCTTTGCAATTAGTGCATCTCTGTAATTCCAGGATATGCCACAAAATAACCAAAAGTCGGAGTTGAGTGAGAATAATGAGACTTGTATGGAATCTGCTGAATACGCCAGCGACATAAATGAAGAAGAACATAAGCCGATAATTAAAATGGTATCACTAGCAACACCTACAAAAAGACTAAAAGCGCGAGCAGAGTTCGAGAATATTCCTTCAGAAGTATCATCGTCTCATCAATTAGACTCTACACGAAATGTAATTGAGAAGCCATATGAACATTTTGGAATTTATGTTGCAGCTGAACTTCGTCAGCTGCCACAGCGTCAAGCAATCATACTGCAGCAAGAAATCCAGAACTGTATCATTCGATCGAAACTGCTTTGTCTAGATCAAAAGGTTTATTTAGACCCAAATAAAATTGTTGATGTTGCCTTTTCAAGTAACCATTCATTTACTTCACTCAATGTTTCTAATGAAAATGATAATATTTTAAGTTAGGTTATAAATAAAATTTTAGATTTGATTATTGTTTTTGATTTATATGTATATGCGTACCTAAAAAGGTTTCAAAGGAAGAATGGGAGCTGAAACATTAACTTACTATTGGAAAGTTAAAATAAATGTCAGAGTCAAATCCAAAGTTTTATTGTTAGTAACGCTGTTGATAACTTTTATTTGCTGAATAATTTCTATTGGTTTAGTTAAAAAATCTCGTACTGTGTAAACGACTTACAATGTCTGTCCTTATCTGTCATATTCATAAAGTGAAAATTTATTCACAGTGTTGTGTCAATGTAGTTAAATTTAACCCTTATTAAAGATCACGTAAGTCATTAAAATTAAAATTGGCTTACCTAGATCTTAGGTAGAAAGATCGAGCTGTGGCTTAAGCATTAAGGTACTGTTTGATTTCACTATTAAGAAAAGATTCAGATATCAGATAGAAATCAGTATCCTGCACTCAACACATGTTTGTTATGGCGCAAAAACTTGTACAGAACATGAACAAAAATAACTTTTCTTGTGTTTACGTACAAAACTGTCTTCAAAACATGTTGCGGGTCAACATTGTGAAGAAAAAGTAAATAATTTATTATTCCAGAGGTCATGAAGACCTTGGTGTCTTATATAAAACATTCTTATTTACAGTTTCAGCGGATGACAGCTGTTTTTTGTGAAAGCTAATTATTTTTCGTCCGCCATTTGTGTTTCTTCGCCCTCGTTACCGCCTTATTATTTTGACAGACTGACTTAATAATGTTTTCCCTTACTTGATTAAATTATTAAATTTAAGAATTATTTACTTGCTGGGTTAGGAAGATTTCCTAATATTATCATGTATAAGCTTTACTGAAAAAACCTAGAGATAATAATAATAACATTTTAAACAGGAAGCCGTGTTGTAGGTACCTTAGTCTTGTGATCCACATGCAGGTTTAAGGAGTTCCCTTAGAATTCAATATCTATGTGATCTGATCTGATTAAAATCAAAAATGTCAGAAAAAGACAAGCTGCCTGAAAGCGTTTAAAGAGCATTTTATTTTTCATTCAAAACGGGAGACGGACAACGGGACGGAAGTCTTGCAGACATCCACGGGTGGATTTAGTAGGTCACGTTATGAGGTATCCCTAGTATTTTCTAAAAAAAAAGCGATGGTGTCTGTCATATTGCCGACAACGCTTTAATTTTTGCGCGATGTTGGAAAACGGGACAATTTAACGTCCCATAGCTTACTTTCAGGACAACGGGACAGACAACCGAATTATGGGACTGTCCCGTGGATGAGTGAGAGAACATGTAGAGTGCTAAATAATACCTCTCGGGCAAACTTGCGCTGGTCTGCTAGTAAATTAATGACTTACATGATCTTCAAGTATGATTTCACTTCGCTTCATTTAAATTTCACTATCGTAGTCAATAATAATTGTTATGAAATTATTAAGTATCTACAGTGTTGCATACATAATTAATTTGGTATAATATATTATTTTTGGTAAAATAAATCAAAGTTAACTATTGATTGAAAAGCAATCAAGTATGTCAAGTTCAATATCAAACGTTGCCAAATAAGGGACGACAAACTTGTGTAATTTAAATTCTTCTGTTATTTCTTTACACAAAAAATTATTCTTACTATCAAATAATATGCTAGCAACACTGTTGATAGATGTTGATTGGCTAGTAGTTTGTATTGGTTTATTTTAAACATTCCATCAAGTTTGATTAATGATTTCATGGACTAAATATTGTCTTACCATAGTGAAGTGTAAGTTAGTAAAGTATATCCCTTATTGTGGTTCTTTTAAATCATAACATTTTATTGCTAGCCTAGTTCAATTTTGGGTAACGAGGTCGAGCAGTGTAGGTGAGAAATTCTTACTAGTATAGCTAAAAAATACTTAATTTATTAATTATAGTGCTATTAAATAAATTATAAATATTTAAATTTATTTGTGATGTCTTGTGCATAACATAGAAATATTTGTATAAATTTTTTTACAAATATTTCTATGTTATGTAATTACATAAATACATAATCTAGTTTATGTAATCTTAGCAATAAAATTATTTGATAATAATTTCTGTTTATCTATAACTAGCTGCGCCCCGCGGTTTCACTCGCTATATTTTGGATAATTCACACTATATCATTATAAATTATAGCCTATATGTTATTCTGATGTGTAAGCTATATTATTGTACAGTTTCATCAAAATCCATTCAGTAGTTTTTGCGTGAAAGAGTAACAAACATACATCCATACATTCTTAGAAACTTTCACGTTTATAATATTAGTATGATTCATATTATCCATTCAGTCTTTCTCTTAAACACACAAAAAGTTCACGCTATTAAAAGTTATTATTGATTTTTCATGTCAATATGTTTTTGACTGTATCTATCTCTATCGTGTCGTACCGCAGTGTCGCCGCAATCCGCCGAAAGCGTGCATGAGTAGCACCTACGCATGCTTTCGTTAAACACGGTTAATAGTGACGTCACAAAACGTTTATTTAAGTACATATACTGTTATAGACGAGAGAAATGATACCCATTACTGTACAGAAATACATATACACATGCAATTAAGACTGAAGCGAGCTGTGCCTGAGGCTTGAGACCCAGGAGCAGGTTTAAAGAGCTCTTTCATAATATAATAACTCTCACCTCCACCACTCGATTTTGTCAACTACAGTAGATAATAAAGTAAACTTACGTGGACCTCAAGAAGAGTGACCTTAATCACTGCGCGGAAACACCAGAGAGACTAAGACTTATTTATCTGATACTAGGGGCCCGTCCCGGCTTCGCACGGGTGGATAATTTTTTTTAACATTTTGGCTCCCGCATTCTGTCGCTCCCTCTATCGCCGCGTTACTCGCTGCGCTGCGAGGCACCCCACACTGCGCCGGCGGCCCCTCTGGGATTATTTTTTATTTATCTTGATATTTTTATTTCGTAATATCTTTTGACTGGAATGTCCGATTTCAATAATTCAAAAAGTAATTAACAGGTATTGAAACAGTCTTCATTACGAAATAATTTATTTGGATAAGAATTAATACAAAGTTACGGAAAACATGGTCTGATTTTGATAGGCATTTTTATCAACTTTTAAAATGTAAAAAAGGAGTTATAGTGACTTAACTACAATAGTTGGACATATGGCCTCGCGGAGTTTTTTATAGGTATTGATACGTTCTATAATATTGTAGAACATTTTTTTGTTCTATCATCAATACTTTTCGCAGCGCATGCGATGAAAGATATTTTATGGCTATTTTTTTTGCACCTTGTGTTGGTTTTAGTGAGAATTCCTGGGGATCTCTAATTTTTTCTTGTAATAAATATAGCCTATGTTACTCAGGGATAATGTACCTTTCTAATGGTGAAAGAATTTTTGAAATCGGTCCAGTAGTTTTTATGTTTATTCGTTACATACAAAAATACAAATCTTACTTCTTTATAATATTAGTATAGCTGAGACTCGTACTAAAGGTTATATATTGTCTTCACGTTGGTATACTTGAAATAATATAAAATGATCTACCCGCTACTACTACTTTATAAACAGTGTTGCTAACAATACTTATGCATGAAGTACATAATATGGCATTTTTTTTAAACTGACCAAAAAGCCTTTATAAATATAGTTAGCAACACTGTTTAAACTTTTTTTTGGCAAGTAGTTTCTTTTGTTTTTTTTCATGAATACCCACATGTGCACTGTCAATGTATGTCAAGTGATTTTGTACAGCAAACATTGTCTAAAACAGTACATGTTGATGTAGTTCAAGCAGCGGTAGTCTTAATTATGTCTGACTTAATTATATGTAAAGTTTTATAAATTCATAGAATTGTTAGATCCTCATTAATTTGAAAAGGAAGTCCAAAAAGCGATAAACATAAATTTAAGCAATCGCCAACCTTGTCACAATTTTCGCTTTTTGTTCAATTGACACTTTCGCTGACCCCAAACGTTGGACCTTGACTAGTGACGTCGTGTGACGCAGTAATAAGATCGTGTTATTGAGGTCCATCTAACTAAACAAATTTGTACGTTTGTATTTTTATTAAATAAATGCTCTCCTATAGTGGCCTGCTATATTTTTGTTTTTTTTTTTAAAGATTACTAGCAGTATAGATCACATACTTACTACTAGTATTCCCTTTACCCCTCCTAGTAAGCTTGTATGCTTGTGTCAGGAGTGGGCCACGCCAGTAGTCCAATGTGCGGGATTTGAACCCACGACTTATCGATCGTGAATCCAACGCCCGAACCACTGAGCTTGGTATATTATGTACCAAGTATCCTTAGATACATTGTGATTAGCGAGTTCATATTATTTTAATTTTCATGGCGCCATATTTAATCTGCTTGACTACGAGAGACATCTTTATGACACAAATCTACTTGTACAATAGACGATAGCTACTGGCACGTAAATATAGGTTTGACTTTGAATGCGCAGAGGTCACCCTTTTCAGCGGGAAGCGCGGGGCGAGAGCAGCATGACGTGCTGCTCGCGATTGGTTCTTATGTGACCTTTCTGTTCCCGCGCGTTTGCTACGTCACGGATGGGACTGCTAATACAGGAGGCACGCTCACTATGCGCAATTTACCCCCACTATTTTTGCTCAGACCTAAAAGAAGCTTTGTAAAATAGTTGTATCAAGTCTTCTAGACGGTCATATATGCCAAAAAAATCCAAGCTTGTTTTCCAAATATCTGAAAAAGTATTACAGTTGCAAAAATAGTTTAAACTTTGTTTTAAATGGGATTAAAAAGGGGATTAAAAATTACAGAAAAAAAATCAGGAATTTTTTTCCAAAAAAAGAGCAATTTTGAACATGTTTTTGAATATGTATAATTTTTCTTTAATAAAAAAATATTTAATAGTCTCGAAATTAATTTATACTCTCTTCTCTGCTCAATTTGTCCATTTTTATTTATGGTTATTCAGAATGAAATCTAAATGAAGTTAAGGCAGCCGTTCACCTATTACGTAAGCATTAAATCGGGGCGAGGGGTCCTTTCTTTGCTTATATGTGGTGACATGGGGTCTGCATGGCGTTTACTTTTGCGATAAAAATGTAAAAACTCACATCAAAATGTGACTATCTGCTCAGAACCACGAGGGGGAGGGGTTAGGGCTTTCCTCACTTTTGCTAACATGAGGGGAAAGGCGAAAGGGGGAGGGATTGTGTAGTCAAACTATAAACATATGTTAGATCATATCTAACCAGAATTAGTGGAAATATTTAATAGTTTCAAACAATTAAGGAGAGCTAATGAAAATTTTAATCAACCGTTAATACCTACAGTATATTTACGCTAAATCTCCAGTCCAGTGGTTCTAAAACTTAAATGTATAGTCAGCAACTTCTAAAGGGGTTATTGTTGAGGATAGGTTATCTGTCATATTTATTAAAATATGTAAAAGATGCATATCAAATCTTGTGACGTCACGCGACAGAATCCCTATTAGTCAACATATTCATGTAATGACGACAGCATTGAGCAAAGGTAATGTAACTACTGTCATAACAAAGTTGATAGTTACACACGATGTGACGTCAGAGACGCCATAATAGTTCTGAGCGTCTTCACGATAATTTCAAATAAAAAGTATTAATGTTGACTGCGTTAAACTTGCGTAGGAAATGTATTTGATATTTGAATATAATTTCGTGGCATTAAAATTTTTTTTTAGCTTTTAATAAAACTTGATATGAGGTTATAAAATTGAAGAACCAGTGCTCCAAAAGTTAAATATTACGTAATATGAGATCCCTAGCGCGGGTTCAATTTATTAACCCTGCCTCTGTTTAATATCAACTCTTAAGTATAATCACCAAAACTTCTCCTATGAATAAGCTTTAACACTTACACGTGAACCTTCTTAAATCAAAGTTAAACCTCTTTGTTATCATCATGCTAGGTAATATCGTGGGATACCAAGTTGGAACGTTATTCTTTATAAAATTATTCGCACGGGTGGATAATATTTTTACATTTTGGCTCTGTCGCATTTCGTTACCTGCGCTGCGCTGCGTGGCGTGCCACACCGGCTCGTCGCGGTCGGGGCGTATTTTTTGTTTATATTGATATTTTTATTTCGTAATATCTTTTGAATGGAATGTCTGATGTCAATAATTCAAAAACTAATCAACAGGTATTGAAACAGTCTTGAATACGAAATTAATACAAATAAGAATCAATATGTATGGAAAACATGGTCTGATTTTGATAGGCATTTCTATCAACTTTTAAAATGTAAAAAAGTAGTTATAGTGACATAACTATAATAGTTGGACATATGGTCTCGCGGAGTTTTTTGTAGATATTGATACGTTCTATAATATTGTTGAACATTTTTTTTTTCAATCATCAATACTTTCTGCAGCGCATGCTAAGATATTTTATGGCAAATTTTTTTGCACCTTGGGTTGGTTCTAGTGAGAATTTCTGAGGATCTTTAATTTTTTCTAATAATAAATAAAGCCTATGTTACTCGAAGAAAATGTAGCTTTCCAACGGCAAAAGAATTTTTGAAATCGGTCCAGTAGTTTTTAAGTTTATTAGTTACATACAAAAATACAAATCTTTCCTCTGACGTCCATTAAAATATTTGATGAACGCACCAACACCTAGGCAACGGTCAATTATTTTATACCTCGGTTTCTAAGCATTGGGAGATTTTTTATGAGAATTCTAAAGTAAAAAAAATTACGGGACGGGTTAGAATACAATTCACCTCTGCCTCTGGAAATGCATCTTAAAAGGACCGAGTAACCCAGCACCCCATCTGGTCCCCGACTGGCTTGCGACCAGCATGCGAATCCAACCGCTAAGTCTCATTAACGTGGGCCAGATTTACCCCACCCTCTCCCATTCCCTTAATGCTGTGGTTCTAGTAAAGTCTGGGTTTCCGTTTAGAGTCCACTGAAACCGTAGCATTATTCTCTTCATTCCTCTTCCTCACTCTATCTTTAAGGTGACGTGAAAGCAAAGAAGTAAGCAAAACACACACACACATGTACAACAACCTGTATTATATTTAAAAATATATACATTCAAATATACACAGGACTTGTTTCCCTAAAATATTATTTTCAAAAGACATTAACAGATAGAATCTGAATCACAGTCCCTGTTTACACAGTTATTGAATAATTAAGAAAGTTACACGGAAGGACCCTCCAAATCACTAAGTTATCATTGCTAAAGGGATTTGACCCTTCTTATCAAATATTCTAAATATCTTCCGGTGAACTTAGTTAAATTGCTAAATATTACTGGATGTATGTACAGTCTAAATTCGTCTTTAATTGTATTGTAGGAAATTCTCTAGTTCTTCACAATGATTTGTGTATGTCGCTTAACCTACTGATGAGCAGTAAACTCCGCCATTTTGTTAATTACCATGTAAGTACCGTCATTAATTTGATTTACTTCATTTATCAGGCAAGTAATAGCTATATATTCTCCTAAGACATGCGTTTCGCGTTCATCTTGGAGTTCTGGAATCACTTGGATGGTTGAGTAAAATGAGTGATAATTAAAAGGACAACATGGTTACTTGATATATAAGTTTCTTAACAAACAATCTATTTAATTTTATGTTGGTAACACTCAATCACTTTTGGAAGCCTTTGAATAGCTTGTAATTCCTATTACATTTTGTTTTTTTTATTCCATAGAATCAATATTGAACCTCATATTGTAGTGTTAATATTATTGAAGATCAGCAACTTTTTTTTTATCGTTTATAGGCAAGCGTTTGACCGTAATCTGCCTGATGCACGACACGGTCTAAGATTTAACACGCTTACCTAAAAGGTACCTGTTTACTCTGATTTTGAAGACACCAACGTTGTACGTATCTGAAAACACAAACTCCGGCAAATCGTTCCACAATTTCGCAGTGCGAATAATGAAAGTGGATTCAAAGCGTTTGGTACGCACTCTGGGAATTTCCATCATGTACCGATGTCGCTTTGGTCGCGTTTGCCGGGGTGTTCGATAGTAAAATGGGGCAGGTGGGATTAAGTCATGGAGTTCTTCAGCGCACTCTCCGAAATGCATCCGGTAAACATCAAAAAGAGTATTTTAGAGATTTATCTTAAAGATCACGTGACTCGTTTATTGAATTACTTAGATTCGTCACACGTTAAGCTGTGGTAATTATAAAAAGAAGTTATAGTCTATACGCAGACCAAAAGTATGACGGCTTGACTAGAATATCCTCCTGGGAGTTAAATTATGGACTCAGAGCTTCAGCGTTACGGCTAGAATACTCGCGATATATCAGTTATCCAACATTAAAGAAAGTAAATATACTACTCAAATTAATCTTACCAACATCATACTTAAGAGTAGCTAGATGGAACAGTAGAAATGAATGTTAATGTAGTACAAAGGGATTCCGTAAACTTAATCTGAGTCACAAATGTCAGGAACTACCAGGGTTCTGGATATGATGTATTTTATTCTACAGGTGGAGTCTGTATCTGGTTCATAAGCGCCAGGCACTATTGGGGTTTCTGTCAAAACATTGAGGTATTTCATAGCATGTCTACGTCTATAAATCAGTGTTTGAGTCTTGTAGTACTTCAGAATCAAAGGAAAGTAGTTTATGCAAATACGAAACCTCCACCTCGCGTGTTCCAAGAAACAGCAAAAATACAAATTTTACAAAAGGCTAAGAAAATAGCTAGTGACAGAAAGTACAATGAAAAGTTTAGCGTTATGCGGCGCAAGTAGTACCTCTAGGGCATTGTGTAGGAACACGTTGCTTTATGTTTATGTTAGGACGTTTATTTAAACTACAAAGGTTAGTGTTAAATATTTCCATTTTTGTATTATAAAGAGGTAAAGTTTTTGCAGTTGTAGGGGGTAATATCTGGATCTACAGAACTAATTTTAAAAATTCTTTTACTAATAGAAAGCCACATTATATGTGAGTGTCATAGGCTATATATTAATCCAAAAAATTAAAAGACTTTTTCGTTGTTGTCGAATTTGGAAAGTAAGTCAGAGAAAAAATGGTCGAACGAAAACGTTCTCCGTACGAAAAGTGATATATGATTCATAGTTGCGTGTAGAGTATTAATGAATTAAAGAGTGAATGTGTGAGTGAGTGAATGAACAGTTCGTATACTCTTCAGCGAAACGAACGGAATGTTGAGGTTAACTTTCTTTCAAGGTCAATAGCTAAATAAATTCAAAATATCAAGTATGTCTATGATCGGTTAGTGTATCATTGATATTATGAAACTTTAAATTTGCTAGATTTAGATTAACGATTCACGGTTTTAGTTAAATCAAAGTTACAGAAGAGGGTCAAAGCATAACTAGTTTTTATAAATTAATGGTATGGTATGCAAAGCCTTAACTTTTTTCCTGCCATCTATACAGTACGCAATACTTTAAAATGGGTAAAGATTTTTCTCTTCCGGTACAGATATCTTCTAAGTTTTAAACATGGACACCCTACACAAAGCTCGCCCGACCTTGCCTCACTGCACTGCACTGTGCTCAGTCGGAATTGAAAACGTGTGTTTACTAATAATATCAGTGTTACCGCTGCAGGCAACTTCACTGTGTAATCTTACACTTTTCACCTTTATTTCATTTCTTTCATTATAAAAAATTAACATTTATATCTTACTAGTATTCACTCGCTACTCTGTTTGCTAAAATTTATCTGTTAGGTCCAGAGTAAATTAAAATATATTGAAGAGTGAATTGAAAGACACTGAGTCTGTTCGGATCTATCGAAGAGTGATTTGAAAGACACTCATTCTGCTCATATCTATTAAAGAGTGATTTGAAAGACACTAATTCTGCTCATATCTATTAAAAAGTGATTTGAAAGACACTCATTCTGCTCATATCTACTGAAAAGTGAACTGAAAAACGCTTTGTTCGGATCTATCGAAGAGTGAATTGAAAGACACTCATTCTGCTCATATCTATTAAAGAGTGATTTGAAAGACACTCATTCTGCTCATATCTACTGAAAAGTGAACTGAAAAACGCTTTGTTCGGATCTATCGAAGAGTGAATTGAAGGACACTCACTCTGTACAGATCAATTGAAGAGTGATTTGAAAGACACTCATTCTGCTCATATCTATTTAGAGTAATGATTCCTAAAATCCATTGCAAGGGGTTCTAGGTACAAAAGATTAGAGGTTCAGTCACCTACAAGTAATTTACAGAATTATTTTCTTATAAATCTCTTTGTTTATTATCGTTACTAAAAATACATATTTGATACTGTTTTAAGTGCTATAAGTGATCACAGATTATCCTATAACGATAATATCATTGAATACCTCCATTACACGTTGTTTGAACGTTTATTCAAGTAATCGTTGGAGGTAATGGTTCGTGAAGGTTTTAGATATAAAACTGAACACTGAAACGATTAAGATTGAACTTCAGACTATAAATATTAACGTTTGATTAAATTCTTAGGGGTGGGGTTGGAAAAACATAACCAAGTTTCTGAGGATAGATATTTAAGGGTTTCTTTGTGGAATCCTAAAAAGCCATTTTAGATTTTTTTTTATAAACTTACTACTTATAAACGACTTTTTTCAAAGTTCTTTAATATCTTTGTAATCTTAGGAATTACACATAAAAACAAAATCTGTAAAAGAAGACCACCCTCGCAATGCAGTCTTCACGATATAAAATTGTGTGATTTAAAAGTCAGATTAGTAATCCAAAATAGTATTATTTTTTTATTTATACCAAAAAAAACACTACTAAAAACAATAATTAACTCTATTATTTCTAAAAGCAAAACTACATATAATAATATTTGATAATGAATTAATAACTAATGATGTTATTTAGTATCCATGGAAGCAACTATTCAAAACCTTTGATCAAATCAATATTAGACATTTATTAATCTTATAATAAAAATATTGACGGAAGAGTATTCGCTTTTTAGATAACTCATTCATGAAAAATAATAGATGATAGCGATTTTAAAATTTGGGCTAACCTAACCTAACCATATTCATAACATAGTTAAATGTCGAAAATATAGTAAGTTGCTTCAAGAAAATGATGTTATGCTTTGTTTGACTTGGTGAAGGTAAAATATTCCATTTATTTAGGAAGTTATATAACTTCTGAATACTAATAGGTACTAATTCCTCAGCGAAGCGAATATTTACAATTAGAATATTATATATTTGTACTATGAGTTCTAGATCCTTGTTATTCCGAGAGGCAGACAAGGTAAGTGACCCCGGATGTGTTCACGCTTATTTCGTTGCTCAATATTTCGTAATTATTCTAATAAATTGTTTTGATTATTCTATCAATCAAAGTAATTTAGATTTTGATTTTGAAAAATATTAATTTTTCTACGAAATTGATTTTAACAGAAATCTGTTAAAAAAGTAGTATCGGTTGCTACTAACATTTAATTAGTAGGAAATAATTATTTGACTTGAGACATGAATATGAGTAGTATCTAGACTTTGTGACTCTGGTGCAGATTCTCAGACCTCTCCTGTTCTTCTTCGCGATAAATATTAAAAGATAAAGTTAATGACTTTACTTTTACTATAATAAATAATATTCATCCCATCAAAATACTTGTTAAATAGTCTATCAAAACACAATCTAATTGTTGACTAAATGAAGTTACCTGTACGTGAAGTTATATCATAATAATACGAGGCTATTGTTCGGAGATAAGTATTTTTTTCCTCGTGAGGCGACGGGATAGAATATTATTCCCCTCTGCCGCTGGGAGAGCATCTCGTAAAAGCCGAGTAACTCAGCACCCCTTGGTGGTAGGGGATCTGTTCCCCTACTGGTTTGCGACCACCAGCACGTGAATCCGACCGCCAAGTGTCATAGACGCGTTCCGGTCGAGCCGCATGTGGGCCAGACTTACCCCCTCCGACTCCCATGAATGCTGTGGATCTAGTAGACTCTGGGATCTAGCTCTGGGTCCGTTGAGACCGCAACACTTTTTTCTTCACTCCCCCTCCCCACTCTATCTACAAGAGGGTATCTATTGTTTTGTATCTATTGTTTTGTCGATGTCCATGGGCGATGGTGGCCACTTACCATCAGGTGGATCATCTGCTCGTTTGCAACTTGTCTTCTATAAAAAAAATAAATAATAATAGACACTATGTGTTGTCAGTCAGAAAAAAATACATAGAAACTAGTATAATTCGTTCATAAAGACTTTCGGATTGGTTTCGGAGTGAATTGAAAGACACTCTCATCTCACCCACTCACGCATCAATTCACTCTTTTAGGATCCCCATTCCCACATAAACTCTTTCTAGGATAAAAAGGGACCTGTGTTAAGTCAAGTTATAAAGTAACAGTTTCCAAAATTTCATTGCAATCCGTTCAACCGTTTTGGCATGACTGATTAACAAACAAAAACATTCACATTTATAAGATTCAGACAGGTGTCCAAAAAAACTAAACCATACAGTGTGTCCCAAAGTTCATAATTAGGTGGGTGGTAGTAACAATAAAAACTAATGAAGCGACCTCTAGCTATAAAAGACATCCGTGCCGTAACGCGCAATCCCGTTTATATCTTATTCGTGAGGATATTCTTTGATGTTGCCGTGTAATCGGACCTTAATTCTATTTTGTGTCTATCTTAGAACAAATATAATTTGTTACAGATAATACATAAATACCCTAAGATTTATAATGAAGCGCTTTGTCATCGATCTCAGCAATATCTGCTTGTCTGCTGACAGTTAGGAATTAATGTTGTTGAAAAAATTTTACTAGATTTCTAATGTTTGATAATTTCTCATATCTTGCTGTGCCAGTCGGAAAAAAGTCAGATATAGTTTAAAAACTGTATATAGGACAAAGATTAAAACCATCTTATCAGCATTAAAACGAAAGGTATGAACTCGAGTCTTCTGCCGTGCTTGACTTATGGATGCCAGACATGGAAATTCACTGACGATACAAGACATAAAATCAATACGTGCCAACGAGGCCTAGAGCGTAGTATGCTAAATATAAAGAAGCTTGATAAGATACGACACATGAAAATAAGAAAAATAACTAAAGCATACAACGCTTTGAGCTATGCACTAAAATTAAAATGGAAATGGGCAGGCCATGTGGCAAGACTCAGAGACAAGAGATGGACGGGGCAGGTGACATTCTGGAATGGTCCACAAGGCAAAAGAGCCAGAGGCAGACCTTTGTCCCGCTGGGAAGACGATATTAAAAGAATAGCTGGCTCAAACTGGCAAAAAATAGCACAAGACAAAGACAAATGGGCATCTTTGGAGGAGACCTTCACCCTTCCTGGGGTTCTTACAAAAAAGGCTCTAAAAGGCTTTTTATTTATTTATTTATTATTTATCAGCATTAAGGAGGATTTTTAGGGATATTTTTTAATTTATAGTAATATTATAAAAAGGTGAAGTTTGTGAGGTTGTAGGGGATAAACTCTGGATCTATATAATCGATTTCGAAAATTATTTTACCAATAGAAAGCTACATTCGTTGTGACTGTCGTAGGTTATTGAGTCGAGCCTCTTCGTGGTAGTCGGATTTGCATAGTAAGTTAGAGAAAAAACAGTCGAATGAAAACGTTCCTTACGAATGAGTATGAATGAATAAATGAGTGAGTGAGTGAATAGTTTGAATACACAGCGAAACGAGAGCGGGTGGGTGAGTTCTATATAGAATTGTATATACCATAATGATTTCTTGGAATTCAGGATTCTATTAAAGGATCAGAAATACATCCTGTGCTTGTTTGCTTTGTTCGACTTAGCGGGAACACTATCGTGCCTCTAAAAGCTATAAATTCTTTTATCATAATTTTTCTATTAGTGTTTTCTTTCTGTTTTTAGGTGAAAAAGTGGAATTTGTGTTTGCAACACGTCCAAATGATACCTGATTCTTAATATCACGTTTCCTCACGTGCCAGGATGATGTCAAAGGGTCAAGATTACTTATATAATAGACCAAATACACTCTAATGAGTTTATCAGTTACGTGGGCTGCTTTGTTATGGGATATCCAGCAATATATAGCTATTCTGACAACACTTACTTTGTTTAGGTGTGGGTCGACTCTATTATTTACTCTACTACACAGTAATACACAAAATACAATAATAACATGCTATTTAGACAGCAAGTCAAGCAGATCACAGAGCTTGTGACCTTACTTTTTTTTCCTCTCCACATCTCTGGATTACTGATTGAATATAGATTCCAAATTATGATTTTTTAGATACCCAAGATAGGTTATATGAGGGGCCGGATTAGAATACTATTCCCCTCTGCCGCTGGAAGAGCATCTCGTAGTAACCCCTTGGTGATCTGTTCCCCAATTGGCTTGCGATCACCAGCATGCGAACACGCTTCTCGAGCCGCATCCATCCCATTAATGCTGCGGATCTAGTGGATTCTGGGCTCTTGCTTAGGATCCTCCTCCCCACTCTATCTTCGAGGATGCAACGCATCGACAAAACAAGAGGATCCTCTTGTTTTGTCGATGTCCATGAGCGATGGTGGCAACTTACCATCAAGTGGACGATCTACTCGTTTGCGAGGTGCAATCTAACATAAAAAAAAATCTCATACACAAGTTTTAAATCAATCCATAATCCAAAAATTTTGGATTAATATTCATTATTAATTTCGGCCGTAAATAAATTTGTAAAACTTTTCGATTCAATTTATGCAATGTTCTTGATGGTAGATAATATTTATTTTTTTTATTTTTTTATATTCCATGGAATGATATGCACTTCACTGTCAGTGGCTAAGTGGTTCACGATCACGATAACGATCCATGTGTCGTGGGTTCAAATCCCTGTCATTGGACTACTGACATGGCCCACCCTTAATACAAGCATGTCGGAGAATAGTAAAAGATTATCGATTCTAAAGAATATCGAAATCGAATAACCTAATCGTTATCACCATCTACGGCGTTGGAGTAGGGTAGAAGTCACTTTTGTCGGTTTGACAGTCTCGACTCTCAACCCTTTATATGCCATCGACAGTTTGTCTGGAGTCTTAGTCGTAAGCGGTCTCTCAAGATGTGAAGTAGTCTCTCAATAGTGTTAGTGTTGTGTAGTGCAGTGTTAGTGCTAGGAGTGCTGTCCGATCAAGGTCACGTGAGTACCTTACAATCTAGTTGCCACGTCTTGTGTTAGGTTAAGTTTATGTGAGATTAACCTCAGGTTTAAACAAAGAGCCTGAGCAGTGGAGGTGAGTGTCGTAATTACTTAGAGGAATTCCTTAAGCCTACACCTTGGTCACAAGTCCAAGGCACTGCTTAGGTTTCTCTCGTAATTATTAGAGATCATATTTGATCATTTATCGGTTCAGTAGCAGTATCTACGTTGCGCTTACCCAATAGTCAATTCAATATCATCACTCCCTGTTAGTGTTCTCCAATATTCCCCTCACCTCCTTCCTTCACAAATTAAAAATCCTCGACAAGCATTACCGAGTTGGGGGGGTAAAGGGAATACTAGTAGTATGTGATACTGCTAGTATTTTTTTTTTTAAGAATGACAAATTCATATAGGTAAAACATTAGAGATTCATTTTATTTATTTTTAACCCAAACCCCTCTAAACTATTTATCTTCGGTCTCGGATAATTAAACGTTTAGATGTTCGGAATAAATATGGCGGTGGATGCGCGGCACGTCGCCCACAGACTGGGTAAACACTTGAATACTATATTACTTTTTATTTCTTTTTACTCTTTCTATTCTTTTGGAGTAGTCCCTAATAAATAGTACAAAGAAGTTTCAATCTAATATAAGAGACACTGGAAATAGAAATGAAAATAGCACAAAAAAATAAATTGTTTCCTTATCCCTGGAATAATCCTTGTGTTTTTACTCATAAATAATAGGTTGGGGAAAAAGTCTTTTCGCATTATAGTATGTATGAACTTGTAATAAAATCTCTTTGGCTATACTATTTGTATTTGGCTGGTTTTGGTATCATTCAAAGTTTACATATTAAAGAAGATAATTCAAAATTCAAATTAGGAAATTGTGTGATTTTTATTTGTTTTTCGTACTGTGAAGATGAGTGAGTCTAACTAAGAAATTCGATACATTTTAAAATTTTACTACAAAAAAAGTAAAAATGCAACGCAAGCCGCGAAAAAAAGTTTTCAATACGGAAATTTTGATGTCAAAGATGCAACTTTAGTCGCCCTATTACGGATAAAATGGATGCCATTTTTGAAAAAGTGGAGCAAGATCGGCATATCAGTAGTTACGACGTAGCTGAAGAACTGGGAATTGACCATAAAATAGTTTTGGCGCATTTGAAAAAAACTGGGTACACAAAAATGCTCGATATTTGGGTACCTCACGAGCTCACTGAAAGAAACTGAACCGTGTACTCATTTGTGATTCTTTATTACTACTTAATGAAACATTTTTGAAGAAGCTGATAACTGGTGATGAAAAGTGGATCACGTACGACAAGAACGTACGACAAAAGGTCGTGGCCAAAGGCCGGTCAGGCTTCACAGACTGTGGCGAAACCCGGGTTAACTCGCAACAAGGTGATGCCGTGTGTGTGGTGGGATTGGAAGGGCATTATTCATTATGAGCTGTTACCACCAGGCAGGAAAATCGATTCTGAACTCTACTGCGAACAACTGATGAAATTAAAGCAAGAAGTTGAGAGAAAGCGGCCGGAATTAATCAACAGAAGGGGTGTCGTTTTTCATCATGATAACGCTAGACCTCACACATATTTAGCCACTCAGCAAAAATAAAGATAGTTTAGCTGGAAGGTGTTAATGCATCCGCCGTATAGTCCTGACCTTGCACCTTGAGATTTCCACCTGTTTCGGTCTGTTCAGAATTCTTTAGGCAGTGTCAGGTTAACATCACGAGAGGACTGCCAAAACTTGTCGCGGTTTTTTGATCAGAAGCCCCAAAGTTTCTATAGCAATGGGATCATGTGCCTACAAGATGGCAAAAAGTTATCGAACAAAATGATACCAACATACTTTAATTAAATGAAAATAAACTATATTAAAAAATGTTTTGAATTTTCTTAAAAAATGCGAAAGAACTTTTTCCCCAATCTTATATAATATATTATGGGGATCTAAACTGTTCAGATTAAATAAAAATAATGTGTACAAATATCTTATATATATTTTTATTTAATCATTATATCATTTATCTCTATATTTTACATTTTAACCTTCAACACCAACGTATTTTTTA
This sequence comes from Limenitis camilla, assembly GCA_905147385.1. Classification (NCBI taxonomy): domain Eukaryota; kingdom Metazoa; phylum Arthropoda; class Insecta; order Lepidoptera; family Nymphalidae; genus Limenitis; species Limenitis camilla. The sequence continues at coordinate 9,979,892 of LR990246.1, read as the reverse complement.
TAAAAGACTAATTCCCAAAGAAATAACATTCCCTATTTCAAACCCTTCAAGCCTTTTTTCGCGATAAAAAAAATTTTTGGCTTTATTTTCTTCCCTGAGTTCTAGTATATTTCTGTACCAAATTACAACAAAATCGATTGTGAAAAGTGATACAAGCGTGAAAGCGGAAAAGACAGACTGACCATCTATCCGTTGATGGATGGCGTAAGTAATATATTAAATCGTGTGTTTTGTGTATTCTCATGTATTATCTACGCTTCTTAAGAGTTACTTTCGGATTTATAATATTATGTTAGGATTGAATAACTCAAATGTATTAATTTTTTTTTATTTAACAGAAACGCTAAAATAATTAAGGTATAAGATAGTATGATATAATCTGTAAATAAAAATATAATAAACAGTAAATTATTCTACAATAGAATATCACCTGAGGAAGTGAACCTGCATGTTACAATACTCGTAAGAGATTCGGGTCAGCGATCATAGTTTCTTGACGCTATTGAATATTACATGCCAGTGTACACTCCAACTGAATGCTTCGTGATTACGTACGATTTTTGTAGGGTTACCACTATATAACTTAGAGAAAACAATAATTTATTGTCTGTGATACTAGTTTTGTAAGGATTGTGAAAAAAAAATGGGTAAAATAGGACAGGAAACCACGGAGAGTGCTGGATGCCATACATGATTGGTTCTTATGCAACGGCTCAACGGCTGTCGCATAAGAACCAATGTCCAAAACCAACCAAACCAAATGTCGATGACGTTACAGACGTACAGCTCCCGGCCACAATATACTTTTACTGCCATATCTAATAATATAATTGGAAATATCTTCCCAATAAATGCGGATAATTATCATATAGGACAATTAAAAGCTGAATCCTGAACTATAGATGTAAAAATAAAGATGGTGGTGATCATATTTTCTCAAACAAATTCATAAGTTATTATTACCTCTATTAGGAGACAAACATTTATATCAAATAAGAAGATAAATCGTATAATGGTGACTTATATGACTTATTGCCTTAGACCTGGAGTGTTGCCAATAAGATTAACCACATAAAAAAGATATCTTGCTAAGTATCTCGAATTTCTGCACCATTTTTTATGAAATATGTTCAATACTAAATTACGAAATGATTTCAAAATCCGCACATCTGTCAAACATCCGTAAGATATTTTGACAAGACCAGATAATCTGCTACCAACAAGTTTTAAAATTGCGTTGGTATATAACCTGGAAACTACTAGAAAATCTGGACAAAATATTATGGAAATCGAATGCAACAATCAACACAAGCCTAAGGTAGATTGGAAAGCAGGCCATCAACGCATTTCAAAACAATTCATGACTGGCAGAAACTTCATCAAATGAAATAGAAGAAGAAGATTAAATAACATGGTCGACGTAAGTAATAAAATCTGGCAATAAACCTCGTAATCTAAGAGGAGGTTACACATTGATGTTACAATTACTGTAGTGTGTAAAGAATATAAAATCTTTTCCAACGTTACTGCATATACAAAGAATTCCACCATTTTTATTCGTTGCCCTCACCCCAATGCACAATAAATCACATATCTTTGAACGATGACAACCCTGTAAGAGATAATACTCCCGTATGACCGGGGACTTATTTTTCTCGCATCGTATCCTTTTTGTGTATATGGAACTAGTATTGAAATATATCATCATTTTGATATAGAGAATTTTCTTTGTTTGTTAGAATATATTTAGGTTAGAAGCTTTTAAAATAAAGATGAGTAGATGAACGAGCTGATAGATATTGGTGATAGTGGCCATTGGTCTTATAAGTTCCTAAAAGGTTGTCTTCTATAAAAACTATTAGGATAATCCAATATTGGTTTTAATTTTTGGTAACGGCAAACATAATCCAGATTGAAATGGTGATCAATCGAAAAGCTGACATATTGGAATTTGGTCCACGCGTTTATTTTTGAGTGACATTATTGTTGATGATCGACAAAAAGTTCTTCTGTTACGTTATGGATTCATGGCATCAAAGACTTTAACTTACAATATGGAGTTTGTTATGTGAACGTACAAACTATTATACATATTTAAATCGCAGGTAATCTCTATTTAGCCAGCTTTTAGCTGATTACCAATTCGTACGGCGTTATATTTTATACACACAAACAGATGTTAATAATCATGATATATAAATTAACAGCTGAAGTAGATAATAATGTTATTGAGGAAGATTTGTATAACATTGATCTTGAAGTATATAATAAAATTGATAATCGTGAACAAACTGATACTATATAGTATGATAATGTCAAAGATTTCATCATTAATGCTGACCTGCAGAATAGAAAGGATTCAAGGGAGTTCAAGGAAGCGGAGAAAGAAGGAGATGGTTATATTATTACTTCGGTATAAGCAGAAGATACTTTACAGAAATCAGCGCTTGCGATGCTATCTGTAAATAATACGTCAAACAAAAGCTGATAATAAATTTTCTAGTAGGTGTCGGATTAAACGTGCGAAGAATGAAAATTTAACGATGTACATAGTGCTTATATTGCCAAAAACAGACATATTAGATATTGTTGATAATAATATAATAGATATTGTTGATATTATAGAGATCGTAAAATTTATAGATGTGACCAACAAAATGGCTCATAGATTGAATTCAATAAATTATGATGAAATTTCGACCATGAGGCTGTCGCTATTTTAGACATAAGTTACTAAGCAAAACGCGAAAACAAAATCTTAAAATTATTACAAAAAACATAATGGCGGTGTACACGACCCACCCAAGGTCGGTACGGTCAGCGACATTGCAAAAATAATGGGGTAATTAATGTATTAGAGTTCGCCGACCGGATTTGGTATCGTCATACTTTAAACGAGCGTTCACACTGTCATATCGTGTCAAGTATAGGAGGTAAACTGCGCAATAACATTAAAAAAAATGATCTACAATTGACGAAGTCAAGCATATAACTTCCTTCTTTTTAAGATTCTGTGTATCTCATGAACCGTGATAGCTAGGCAGTTGAAAATTTCACAAATAATGTATTTCCGTTGCCCCTAATACAACAAATACTAACAAAAGAAAATAAATATTTAAGGGGGGCTCCCATACAACAAACATGATTGTTTTGCCAAATATTGGTAAAGAACCCTTGGTGCGCGAGTCTGACTCGCACTTGTTTAAATTATATTAACTTGCACTTAAAAGGAAACCCGAGTAGAGCATGGAGGTTCTTGAAATAAATAAAAAAATTTATAACTTTTCACTTTTGAGTATATAATATAATTTTTTTAAACCAAAAAATGTATTTAAAATTACATCGAAAACGTTAAGTGACGTCATAACGTGAAGAGAAATTTCTGATCATCACTCTGTAACGTATGACATCACAGTGTATTTCACGTATTATTTATTTATATATTTTATTAAATATTAATGTTTTTGTAATGTCTATATTACGATAGTACCAAGGAACCCTAAATAAGTTCTGAAACGTACCGCTTATAAAAATCTAATTAAAATTCTACACTTTTTACGGATCACTTTGGTACGCAAATTTGCCAAAATCTAACCATATAAGGGATCTCCTTAGGGGGTACAATTTAAATATCTCATGAATCGTTTTCATCAAGTAATTATTCGTTTCTTAAATGTCATTAATTAATCGATATTGGCGGCTCCTTGTATGATTAGAAGAATTTGTGATTTAGTTTCATATTTATTTTTATTTATTAACCAGTGGAACCCGGGGAAACTGTTCAGCTGGATCTCCTTCTCAGAGTGAGGAGGGTGTTAGGCCAAAGTCTAGCTCGCTAGCCTAGTGTGAGTTGGTAGACTTTTGAGAACTTTAGGGAACTCAGAAGTGTAGGTTCCTTCACCGCAAGTGATATTTAATTAATTTAAACACACATAACTTAGAAGTCAAAGGTGTATGCTCCTATAGTAGGATCAAACTCGGACCTCCCGAGTTAGACACCAAATTCTGACTTACACTGCTTTTTTAATTGCATTTATGAGTAGGTCAAAATTGTAGCAAAATGGTGTAATGTATTGTTTATATATAACTTTCCTAAGCAATGAAAGACATTGTGTAAAGAACAACTGTCAACGTGTTTTCTGTATGATGTTTGAATATAATTAACATATCTGTTAGCTGTTATTTTGACAATAGTAAGGTAAAGGGCCCAGTTTCTGACACTCTAAGAGTGACGGTAGAGGTTATAATGCAATAATTATTATAATATTTAATTGGAGTAAATAATTTTTACACCATAAAAAAATTTAGAATTTTTTGAAAAGATCATAAACGCGGAAGAATGATATGGAATCCGTTTATAATTTAAATTAATGTTTTAAAAAGTGACCTTGTAGGACCTAGTTTCTGACACTCAAAATTTCTTGTGTTGTAGTTTCTGACACTGACGTCGGCCTAGATTCTGACACTCATAAAAATTATACATTATCGATTAGGTTTACATTATTTAATTAAAATAAACGAAATTAATTCAATAAAAGATAAATTAAACTTTTATTATAATTAAAACACTTTTTTGTTACATTTGTAGCATAACTATGTAAATAATATGTATAAATATAGGTTACAATATTACAAATTATTAATATTTTATATTATATAAATATTCTTTCGATGTAAAAATATATTATAAACAAACATAAATAAATATTATAAAAAGGCAACTTAACATAAATATATAATAAAACAATATGTAAAAAATTAAATAATTTGTATGTAAAGCGGACACGCAAACATCGTTTATTAGTAGTGATATGGTAGATCGGCTGCGACCGGTTTGCATAGTATCGCACGCCAACGCCTTGCCGAGTGGTGGCGCTTGGGTCCTACGACTTACGAGTGTTCCCGAGCGCTGACGATCGGCAAGCATCGGTGGACGGCCCGCCGACTATCGAGGAGTCAGCTGTTCGCTTTTGAACGTAAAATATATGTTAGAGAGTATCTGGTGAAACGTGTCCGCTGAGCCCTAATGTATAACTGTTTTCTTGTGAAAAATCTGTTCTTCTTCTTCTTCTATTAGTGTGTATATGTGCTGGTGGCCATAAATAAACTGTAGTTTATATCTGTGAATCTGTTTTTCTTCAACTTCTCTTCGCTCAACACTCCTTCTTCATATTAATATACCTATACATTTAAGTATTATTAACAAATAAACAAACTGTTACAAATATTTAAAATTAATATTAATGATTTTTCTTTTGCTTCGTTGACAACTTTTTTTTCTTCTTTTCTTCGAGTTTTTCTTTTTTTATTATCTTTTCTGCTTCTTTAATTGCTTGTTTTCTTTGCCTTTCAGCTTTTTTAAGTTCCTTTTCATTTCTAGTTTCTGTTTCTTTGCCTTTCAGCTTTTTTAAGTTCCTTTTCATTTCTAGTTTTTGTTTCTTTGCTTCTTTATTCTCATAATATTTCAACCATAAGTCAGAAGTATAAACAGTTGGAATTTTTAATGTTAATTTAACACTACAATTATGAATAAAAGCATATTTTTATAATATATTAACTATAATAAATATAAATATTTAAATTTTCATCCAGACGCCAACAACCAAATAACCTCGATAATAGGTTAGAATTGGTGTGTCAATAACTGTGGCATTTCTAAAAAAATGAACCTAGTTATTGACACCCACATTTTAATACATAAATGTGATTTAATGTGATATATTATAATTAAAAACTAAATAATATATAATTATTAACTAATCTATATATTTTTCATTATATTTTTATACTTACATGATAAATAATTGACTGATTCGATCGACGAGCGCTCTTACGTATGCTGCTTAGAATATAGCTTAAAAATGGCTGCCACAGTCATTCAACACTTAAAAAATTTTTTTTATAAAGTTATTTTTTTTTGACGGTTGGAAATTTAATTAATTACGTACATAATTAATTAATTTAAATTTTAAAAAAATTTATAAAACTATTTAACAAAATGTTTTTTTTTTAAATTTAAAATAACGTTGGAAGTGTCACTAACTGGGTCAGGGTCAATAACTGGGTCTTTTACCTTAGTATGGTTTGCGTTTTGATTTAATGAAATAAAAATTTAATTTACCAGTTTGACAAGATAATAATTTGATAAGATAAATTGCTTGTAATATTATATTAAAAAGTTAAAAGACAGGTTTAAAAAGTTTTAACAATACATTCAAACCTGCTCTACAAGCTATATAGCAGTTAGCAACACCGTTGATAACTTTATATTCGCGGGTAATACTGTATATAACCTCTGTTTCAATAGACGTGAGCCAGTTGTCAAACGGGGCTCGCCTGGTGACCATTATAGCTGTGCCACTGCACAGCTCGGACTCGGACCTCTCCAATAAGACATTACACTCTTAACGACAAGGGGGCTTAGCAAAGTGGCAATCGCTTTGAAGCGACTCTATATCTATAGTTGTAATTGCTTCATCAGTCAAATTGACCAGTATCGCCGTGTTGACAACTGTCAGAAACGTCACTTTACTACGCATTTGTATGAAAATACCATTGAAAATACTTATTTGTCTCTTTTCAATTCGTTTGCCTAAATTGAGCAATTCTACATTAACTGTCGATTTTTGTTTTTCGATTGTAGGTCACGTGACTTTTCTTAACCTTACGTCAATCCCATACATTTTTAATTTTTCTATAAGCGTTATTGAATATTGATTTGACATTTTGCTAAACCCCAAGGTATATTTGTTTTTTAATTGCATTTATGAGTGGGTTAAAATTGTAGCCTTTTCTTGCTTTTCCAATTAGGTTTATTACACCACTGTGTGGTGTCGTGATGCTAGATCTCCATTATATAGGTTAGAGTTAATTTTTAAAAGAAATAAATTTTCTATTAAAAATGTTGTAAAATTAGGTTAAAAACATGTTGTTTTTTATAATAAAATTTTCAAGTACCCTCATTTTGTAGTAAGTAACTTAAAAATAAGAGATGTAGGAATTGAAGCGACCAAAGCTAACACGTTATACACACAACCCACACGTAACTCCAAGAGCCAACATCGCGTGGTAAGTAGATTTAAACAGCCGGTAAGTGGTTAGAGGACTGTACAGCTAATGCTTGCTTTTAACATTTTATCTTGCTATTTTTGACTTACTCGTGCTATTTTTAGGTCGCGTTATAATTATAGACAGAGCTGCAGTGTCATGACTCTGTTACTAGAATATTCGTCCATTATTCATTTAAGTAAAAAAACAATTATTAAGAGTATGGTAGCTATACTGCGCAGTAACACTCAAACGATAACGTGTCACGATAGGAGTCGAGTACCTGGGGCTGGAGACCCAGGAGCAGGTTTAAAGAGCTCTATCATAATATATTAACTCTCACCTACAACACTCGACCTCGCTACTAAATATTAAAATAATAAAATACATCACTCACGTGATCCTCGATACTCGGATATATAGATTGTCTACTCGAAATTCATAAACGGTGTTGCTAGCACAATGTCTAACGGCTTGTTCTGTAATGTTTTTTTTAAAAATTAATTTAACATATTTTCAATGTATTATATTATCAAATGTCAATATCTGCTTTCTACACTTTTTCTACATTATAAATTTTAACTGTTCCTCAAACTTCCTAATCTGCCTAATTTTCGTAAAAGGGGGAAGTACCCCCTAGTACAAAGTCTTTGCATTACGTAAGTATTATGCAGGAGTCTCAAAAATACTAGTACGTTAATCAAATCTTGATTTGTATAATACTTTTAAATTCAGTGACATCAATTATTAAGATTATTGGTTAATTTATTTTCTTAAATATATAAATAGTACATTTTTCAAAAACTAAAACAATTATGATCAAATTTATCACCATTACACCATAAAAAAATTTGAAGTCGGTAGAGAATAAAATACAATAAAACTTTCGCGGGCGATTTAAAAAATAAATTTACTAAATTTTTTTTTATCCATTTTCAAAAAATTGCAAATATCATTAACATTAAAAAAATATTAAATTGTGTGCCTAAGAGTAGAATTATCTAAGATTCTTCACATATATAAACTACTATGTTCGCTTTATTCCTCACGGGTATTACTTCATCATGAAGTGATTACATTGATATTCACAATTGGCAAATATTAGCAACTCTTCATAATGGGTGATGCAACCCGCTTACCATATGCTTTATATCGGGTTACGCAGTGTCGTGAGAACCGGCTTCACTCGTTAACTTCCTTATATTTGAGCATACGGGTGTAATAATTAAGTGTTCACCAATACATTATTAACTAGCGACCCATCCCGGTTTCTTTGTTGTTATCTACATAAGACCGATACCGCAAAACCAATATTAAAAACTTACAACAAACATTAGTAGTGGAGACTCCAGCATCCCGATATAATACCACAGCACAGCCATAATGGTCACCAGGCAAGCTCCGTTAAACAAATGGCTCATGTCTATCGGAACAGAGGTTACATACAGTCTTGGGATAACGTAAAAAGTACTCAATTGTATTTAGATGCATAATATATTGAACATATATACCTTCTTCTTGAATTACTCTGTGCTTAGATGAAGCATGCATTAAATTCCGATGCTTAGTTTAAAAATCTTTTGAGTATAGTTTATAGAAAATTAATCTGCTATTAAAATAAATTCTGTTAATTCTGCTTAGGTTTTAGCAGTATCTACATTGCATTTACCCAATACTCCATTCAATATCATCTCCCCTTATAGTGTTCTTCAATGTTCCCCTCCTTCTAATCATAAATCTCCGAGTAACATAAATTTAATTTTAAGAATGGATCATGGATTTGGAATTCAATTCGTATCTTTTACAGCAGTTACACAGACAGAAACTAAACAATATTGTTTAAATTCTAATAGCATTTTATAGCACTTTAAAATTTTTGGTAATAACACTTTTTTCGACTTTGTTTGGGATGTCAATTTTTATCTAAGATTGAATTTTCTTAAATACTTACTGACAAGTAAGCCTTTGGAAGATAATTTAATTAGAATACGTATTTCTGCCAAAAAAATATAATTATTTTACTATTTTGAGCTCTTGAGCAGAGACAGAAACAATATCTAAAATATAAATTATATTGTACAGAATAGCGTTTAATAAATTAATTCTTATTTTTACTCATGACGCTTTACGAGAAAAAAGTCTGATTCCTCTTATTTTTTCATTAAATATTGTTCTGTATTATATATATATTAGAACTTTATAATTTGTTGGATAGAAGAAGTTCCCCTAGCTGATAAAGTTAAGCAATTTCCTCCCGGAAATAGATTTTTCAAACCTAGGTCATGTAGTGTCAAAATGAATGGCTTATAGTGAACCTTCGCACTAATAAAGAGAAAGTCAACGTACGAAGCCACAGTGCAGAGGTGCAGTATCAAATATTAATAGAAAACCACCTTTATGACTTGGAAATAAAGTTAAAATCACTGTAGAAGCTTTAAAATTAATTTCATTAAATAAAAATCAACCTTCTGCCTATAAAATTACGGTTGAAACGGTAATTGGGAATGCAAATTTAATTTTGCAGTCATCAACTACATTTTCAACCTTATTTCCACTTTGATACAGTTCAAAATGATTATTTCAATATTTTTAAATAGTTAAGTAGTTTAATATGGTCATGTGCCTAACGTTAAGTAGGTTATGAAAAGTGAAAGGTTGTGTAATCGAAGTGGACTCTTTAATGTCTAGAACTAGTTTAGAGTTATATAGTAACCCGTTCTCATAAAAAGTGAATGAGGATTCCCTGACATCATATTCAGTGTATAATCTGTGTCACTGAACAGTAATTAAAAGTTTGTGTAAGTACTGTGATGCTGAAGTATTTTGTTTTAAAATGAACTCGAGTTTAATGTCAACCTAGAATTTATAAGCTTCGTAATAAATTATAAAGTTATTATAACAGCAATTTATAGCTGTTTAGACAAAACATCAGTGATAGAAAGGAGAGTTGGAGAATTAGAAGAATTGTAGATTCTAAATTTAATCTCTATGGTAAAGTAATTCTAGAGGTAAAAGCACTCAATAAATATGAAGAATTATTATAACATTTGACCCTTAAACACTATAATTTTAAATGATGATCCAGCTGAACAATTTTTTGTCAATCTTGAATTATTACTAAACCTCGAACATCCCAATACTAAGAGTAGATTACCTGCAACAATAAGAAAAGCATTAATACCAAAACGTTCGTATGTAAAACAAGTGAAACGTGGGTAAATGAAAAATTTAACGTAAACCGAACGATAAGGGAATGCTGATCCACAATGGGGGATTAATGATAAATGAAAACGCAGAGTTGCAGCAGATATTTCTTGTTTTTGCTTTTTAACGAATGCCAAATAGGTTCTCGGTTCGAGTTTTTTATTTATGATACGTGATCTGTGGAGTTAGTCAAGCGATTTTACTGATTCTTTTTAATTGAGATGAAAAAACTATACGTCGTATATAATAGAACTTATTGAAGTGTTTTTGAATCGTGATAACAAGAAAGGTAATAAAGAAGAAAATGTGAAGAAGTTTTAACTGAGATGAATAAACTACACTTCGTTAAATAAAAGTATATATAAAATTTGTTTTTTTTTTTTAGTAAAGGATTATACTAATACATATTAAAGGATTTTTAAATCGTGATAACCACATAAGTAATAAAGAATATATTTTAAAGAACAAAGACAAGATCTTGTTATTTACGTAAGTAGTACAAGATGTAATTTGAATTACTTAACAATACCTAAACGTACCTATCAACTGCGTAAGCATAAATATCTTATGACATAATTTTTCCCCATTGTCTATCTTTAGCTGAACAACGTACGAGTATGTCTACGTTAGCAAATGGCAAAATACCGAGCGCAATCGGCGAACCATTTGCGAACGGAAATGAATTCTCGCATGAAACTCGGAGGTAACGAGACGATGACGCGATAATAAATTAACTTAATGTGTGATGGTTCTGTATAAGCAAATTTCACGTTATTGTTATGTTAGAAATGCTGTTTCATGTGTTCAGGTATTTAGTAAATCGTTAAACACACAAATAGCTATTAATAAATATTATGACAATTTTCCAGATTAATAAATTTCCTAAAAACGACGTTGTTGCGAAGGTTACAAATAATCCATGTCAAGATAAGTATCAGTTATTAATGAAGTGAAATATATTACGTAAATAAATGTGCTCATGGTTTTATAAGCGCAAACAAGTATTTTGAGATCATATCTGCTTAGCCAACCAATTTAAATAGAACAAACAATGAATGTACTAAACTTATCGCTCAATTTACCAAACAAAAAATATACATACAAATGCACAGAGGTAGATATATTAGCAACGATTTGACTGCTTATAAATATCATTTACAGGCTACATAAAACACAGCACGAATAGCAAAAAGAAAGGATAAAGTTGCTCAAGTCGTTTCCAAACATCTGGTACAAGCAAATGCTCTATACAAGTGGGAGCGATCGGAATTCAATAAAATTAAAGATTCAGGAAGCGTGCGGGGAGAGCGTGGAGCACAAATTAAGGAGATCGGCGATTTTAAAACAAAAGTTGGCGAGAATTAGTAATCAGCCTATAAGATGGCCTAGTGAAAGAAAAACAGATGACGCAAATACAAATTCTGGCTTAAGAACTAATTTAAATTTAAATTTTAAATCTTTATCTTATGATAGAAGTGGAGCAATAAAAAACTTAATTTCAATAGATGTTATAATTTTTAAACCAACTCACATACGAGAGTGAGTGACTCTGCAAATTTTTTACTACACATAATTGCAAAGGGGACCTTCATTTAGGTTGTTGACGTTAAATCTTTAATATTGAACCATTTATTTTTATATTACATAAAATTATTTACAGTAATAAGAGAGGTTTTTTCTTAGTCTAGGGACGAAAATTTTTTAGAGGGCATTATTCGAAAACCTATTTTGTACTAGAATATTTTACTATAGAACCTTACCAAGTTATTTCGCAGCTGGGTACTAAGTCTGATTTTCGAAAGTAATCTCGAGTATATAATGGAACGTTTCACTCAAAGTAGTTAAAAATGTCTGTACCCAACAGTATCCTTTAACTTGGTCTACACCATAGGCAAATCCAGCAGGCGCATTACCACTTACCGTTAATATGTTTATTTACAAAAGCTGATGTCTCGATTTCAATTATTGTTGTTACTGTTCGGCCCAAGGGGTGCGGATATTGATGAGAATTTGTTTACACGTTATTCTTAAACATTCTTAACTCTTTACCTACATGTAGCTATATTCTACTTAGTAACACGGCTTCTATTTAATCTAAAATATTTAAAATTAAGAAGAAATATCGGGATTTTGAATTCGTTTATCATTTTATTATTAATCTCCTTTAGATTTTGCAAAATTTTGAATTGGCTTTTATAAAATTTCCGAGTTAACAATTTTTAAGAATCTAAGTTATGGTCAAAAATATGTTCCATATGTAAAGTTTTTTCAGTTAACGTTTAATCCTCAGTATATGTATATACAAAGTCTAGTTAACAGACAGTTAGTTTAATCTAACAATTTGGTCGAACTTCCGAATTCAGAAGTTCCGACATCTTGTTTGGTTATCTCCGCTAATGGATTTTCGTCGATGTGTTACACAAACCGCGGTGAAAATTAATTCCATCTAGGACTTTGTTCGACAGGTTTAGGGCGATTGCAAAGTTTAGCCTATTGGGATGAGGAATGTTATGTAACTTATTGGTATTTGGTAAGATAATGATATTGATTGCTATATTTACATTTATACTCTGATTCGTAACTATATCCTATGGACCTTTGGATCATCAGATTTTTTTAAAGGCAGTTAAGGGGTAAGAAAGCAGAGGGTCCACCTGATGGTAAGTGGCGTCGCCTATGGACATCGGCAAAACTAGAGAGTATCTCTTGTTTTGACGCAGCATTAATGGCATGGGAGAGGGAGGGAGTAGAACTAGTCCACATGCGGCTAGACAACACGTCAGAGACACTTCGCGGTCGGATTTGCATTCTGGTTGTCACAAGCCAGTCGGGGAACAGATCCCCTACCACCAATGGTATGCTGGGTCACTCGCCTCTTACGAGATGCTCTTCCAGCGGCAGAGGGGAATCGTATTCTGACCCGTCCCCTTACGGGCACATTCATTTTAAATGAATCAATCAATTCTTTCAAGATTGGTATAGTTTTAGATTCTCTATTCAGTTTCTTATTATTAAAAGAAAAGTCTTTCTCACGTTATAAATTTCATAATGTATGTAAGTTGAAAGCTTTTAATACCAAATTTCAGTTTAATATTGGCATTGCACTCAAGCCGCTCCCGTTGCACGTTGATTGCTTCTTGTAATATTAACTATCTTACTACTTGTCTCACGATATTTTTTTAAAGTGAATGATATTATAATGGATATTTATCTATTTCTAAAGCCTCCTAAATATATCGATCAGATGTGAGTGTGAGTTATTAATTCTTATTTACGTTTAGTTTTTTGTCTACATGGACTATGATAGGAAGTATTTAATTTTATTTTAATTCGCTCATTCACACACGTCACTCTTAAATAAATAAAAATATTCCATAAATTCCCATAGATTCTTATTACGATTGATTTCGTAAATTAAATCGCAATTAGAGATGGATTTTTTGGCTCAAATTTTCTTAAAATATTAGAAGATTATTTAAATCTCCTTTTAGATACCATGTGGTGTAAATATCAAAAATGAATCAAAACCATAACTTATTGGGGCAAAAGTAACTCTAATCACTCCACTCCAATATTTCAAGCTGATCCTTTAAATCTGTGTCACCGCCATATTGGAAGTATCAATCTATTTTATTGGATCTTACGGTAATGGCGGTCCACTTATATTGCGTCTCTTTCTTTAGCTGTATCGTATTTAATTAGTTAATGGCTACCCCATCACTTTAAAGATAATAATAAAATGCATTTAAGACAGGAAGCCAAGTAATACCTGAGATTTGAAGAGCAGGTTTACTAAATTATTTTTGCAATAATCAATTTTCACATTTAGAAACCACTAGTCAAACTGTCATTGAAGTATTAGCACAAGCCTCATATGGTATTGGGGCAGTAAGTATTTAAGACAGTATGACGAGTAATTTGGCAGTTAAATGCTGGCTATTATAGAGAAGTGATTAAGGATCACGTATTGTTATTGATTAAATCATAGTCAAAGATCTTTTTAGACCTGTTTCTGAGTCTCAATCTCCAGGCACTGCTCGGCTTGTATGCTAAAGTAAGCGAGGTACTATCGAGTAACTAATAGTAGGAGCACAGATCATTAATACTGAGTACGATGCAACTTATTGCAGTCTCGCCGCCTTTTGAACTTATTAAATTAAGGAATATTGTTTTCTGAAGCATTTTCGATGCCTCGGGGAGAAATGAAAATGAAAAATGAGTGCCTGACAATGGCGTTAAATTGCTTTTCCTGCAAACTAAGGGAAAAATATGTAAGTATAAATTTAAAGTTTGTCTAACAAATGTCCTGACTTCATTTAAATGGAATGAAAAATTAGGTAAAGACAGTTAAACGGATTTGAATGAAAGTTTAATCAACCAGAAACATTTTAACAGATTTTAATTAAATTTGAATCAGATTAAAACAACTGAACAGATTTGAATGTAATTTTAATAACGATGAAATTTAAATCAAACATAAACAACTGTTACAATTAAATTATATTTAAATTAGGTCAAAACAGCTGACAGATTCGTATTTTTTAATCAAGCAGAAATATCAATATAGATTTAAATTAAATTTGAATTAAATTAAAACAACTTAAAAGATTTGAATGAAAATTGAATCACTTAAAAACCGATGAACGGATTTGAATGAAATTTAAATCAAGCATAAGCAACTGTTACATTTTAGTCAAGTAAAAAACAGCTGAACAGATTTGAATTTTTGAATCAAACAGAAACATCTTAATGGATTTAAATTAAATTTGAATTACGTAAAAACTGTTGAACAGATTGAAATGTAATTTAAATCAAGTAATTGTTTATGCTGAACAGATTTAAATGATATATAAAATAGTTGAAAACAGCTGAACGGATTTGAATGAACTCGGATCAGGTAAAAAAAACAGATTGAATTTTAAAAATTCTGAATTTTGTATAAACTGCTTGGTGTACGGTTTTGAATTATGAGTGATGGAAAAATAGCTGAACGAATTTGAATGAAATTTACATGAATAGTACATTCATTTTTATCGCTCTAAATGAAATATTGCATGTTTGATATTGTTATTTAATCTCTCACTTTAATGTGACTCTTCTCAATATATAGTTATTTTTTTACAGCTAATAATAGAGTCAGACAAACAGACTTATTAGTCCCTAACTGCTAAAATCGAGAAATCACTGATGTCAGTGGAAAAGTAACAAATGGCGAATATGTGCCTAAATTGCAGCCGCCATTGTCCGTTAATAATGAAAGTTAGTTTCGACTTAGTTTCCTTTCTCGTAATTATGAAGCATTCTCGAAAATGAATTTCAAGTAACTTCTGGTAATGTAAAAGTGTTAAGTCTTTGCTGGATTTTCTTCATTGAATGCTTTTTGAGAACTTAGTTTTCTCATAGCAATTATTAGTGGGTATAAAAAGAAGGCTGTTGTTTTATATGTATTGTCAACGAGAGTTAGTGAAATGCCTATACCATTCGACTAAATAAATATTAGTCAATCTTTTAACTTTATAATATAATAATATAATCAAAATTACATAAAACTAACTAACCCGCTTTCGCTTGTGTGAGACAAAAATTAAAAAAAAATTGTCAGTGTATTATTACCATGGTTGCAAGATTGCTATAATTGTCAATATATTAATATTGTCACGCAGCTCTTAAGTTAGAAATGAGTTGATAGTCTTCAAACGAGTGACCAGATCTTCACAAATCATAGCTAAGAACCATCTCGATTGAATTACCTTTCTAAGAAATAAAAGTTCATCAGAATCGGATATGCAGTATGGTAACAATGACAAAAATTAAACCATAAAAAAATTTCCCATGTTCACTCAAAAGAGAAATAATCTAAAATCATGTCTTAGTGCTCTACTATAGGGTCATGGAAATTATGCATTTATATATAAGTCAATCAATTATTTTTTATATACATAAATATGTGTAATAAAAATTCAAAAATAATGCACACAATTTGAATATTTCCACACGCCATTCACGTGGAGCTGCGAGCCGAATAGTTCGGAGTTTTGAAGCGAATTTTGGCACGACAATAGCTCTATTGTTCCAACCTTTTACAAAACGTATCAGGATAGTTCAGGTGTATTAACTGACTATTTTAAACTACGATTTTTAGATTTGTTTTATAATTACTAACTGTTTCAAAAAGTTAGATTAATATCCTAGTTAACTTTTTTATATTAAACCGTTATGATCATCATAGAAATATTGTAGGCATTTTTTTTAAATACTAGCTAACTCTAATGACTCCGGACTCGTGATGCTCTCCTCCTATGGCTGATAGTTCTCCACAAATGGGTTCATCATCACGACCCTTCAATAGCCCACTGCTGAGCCGGGTCTCCTCCTCAGAATGAGGAGGGTATTAGGCCATAGTCCACCTCGCTGGCCCAGTGCGGGTTGGCAGACTTCACACACCTTTCAGAACTTTTAGGGAACTCTCTGGAGTGCAGGTTTCCTCACGATGTTTTCCGTCACCGTTAAAGCAAGTGATATCTAATTGCTTAAAACACACATAACTCAGAGTCAGAGGTGTGTGCCCAGGATCGAACCTCGGACCTCCCGAGTAAGACTTGAAGTCTCAACCAATAAGCCATCACTGCCGTGTGACGCAATTCATAGAAAGAGAAAAATATATGACTAACATCCATGAAAGATAGGAAGGTACATCAAAAATATTTGTGTGCGAAATTCGAACGCCTCCACGTTCACATTTTTTAAAAAACGAGATTTTCATTCTTAATCCAGGCAAACCCTTTCAATTTGATTTCCATATCGTGCGGATGCATAAAAAAGTTGGTCGGCCATCTTTTAAAATCCACCATATTGTATTAAAAATTAAAATCAACTGAATTGTGAGAAGATATTTGAAATCTTGTCATATACACCAGTTATGGATACATATATTAACAAAACTTTTCAAATTACCATCCTAAGTTTGGGAACAGCTGACCACAAACTTAAGTAGTCATCCAGCCTATCAATTCCCAAGTAACAAGCGAACTTGGTAACTAATTAAGACGTACTCAAAACTTTGATGCACATTGCTCTGCTTCAATGGAGTTGAAGTGCAACTTGCGTGTATGGGTGTATGGGTGAGGAGGTAATTACTTGTTAAGTTGACCTGAGACCAAAAACCTGTACTACCTGATAGTTTGATGCTTTGATATTGTTCAAAGTTTTGCTATCTTTTATGAACTAATTCACCTCTTCATTACAGGTAAGTTTATTGGGTTATGGACGTTATGGAGAGAGTAGAATAATAAAAAAATAATTCGAGGTAGCTGAGCAACAACTGGGGCATGTAATTCAGGTAAAGAGTTATCCAGGACAACGACTCGTAATCCTGGATCAGGAAAAGCGATGAATAACGTGCTCTCTACTCTCTTGTAGTTTTGCCGATGTCCATGGCGACGGTGGCGACTTACCATCAGGTGAACTGTTTGCTCGTTTGTCCCTTATCTAGCATAAAAAAGCGTACCGTTCACAGTCGATAGTTTGACTTGGGACTCAAATAAGGGTTTCTAAGGATGTTACAGTACTATTGAACTTCCGTTCAATTTTTGACCTGTTCAATTAGTTGGCTCATTAGTTACTTTTCAGCTTCCTTCAACCCCATTACTGCTTCTCAAAATCTTGTCACTACTGTCTACTATCTGTCGCTATCAAGCATAGCATCTTCTATATTAGACAGCGACAGATCCGCGTAAATTTCTCTTAGCATTGGATGGCGTTTAGGTCCCCAAGCACACTTAGGGTCTGAAGAGCTGTGTCCACAGGTATACCACACTTTTTTTTTTTTTTTTTAAAGATTACTAACAGTGTGGATCACATGCTACTAGTATTCCCTTTACCCCTCCTAGTAAGCTAATAAATAGCTTGTGTCAGGAGTGGCCCACGCCAGTAGTCCAATGTCCGGGATTTGAACACTTATGATGTTGTAGCTTGTTGTATTACTCAGTAAAACACAAAGATAGATGTGATAAACGTGGCCTTATTAGACCGTGCAATATTCAATATATTTAGCTGAATATATTAGCAATTTATCTATCCACAACATTTTCCCATCGAACGTTAATTAAAATGCTGTAATATACGATGTTCTAATTAAGAGGCTTTGCTGATCGAATGCCAGGCTCCAAGTAACATGACATTCATTAGTTGTCTGTACTGTATCAGTATATATATAATTTGGTATAAAAATTTACCCCTTATATACAACTATAGTTAACCGGACAAATTAAAAAATCAATAGTGGTATTACAAGTTAGCACCACTGTTGATATTTTTATTTCCAATATTGTACATAACCTGTGTTCCAATAGACTGAACCAGTTTAAAACGGAGCTCGCCTGGTGATCTGGGTCTCTTCCTCTTCCTAAGTTTTCATATAAAGCTTATCAGTGTAGCGTGTAAAATTCGCTACACCCTATTCTTATTATTTTTAATACAATCTTCTTCAAATATACAAATATTTTACTTTAAATTTGTTTAAATAGTGCATACTACTGCCATCTATGGTGAACCATCCACACTAAGCGTGAGCGCCATCTAGTTTCGAACGAGTGATCTAGCACGTATAAATCGATTCGTTTGTTTAGTAATATTATATGATTTCTTTTTTTTATTTTCAAATAAACAATTTCAAAATTAATATTAACCAATATTAAATAAATTATAATTTTTGGAACTTTAACAATTAAATTATTATTGATATAATGGTACACGGACCTATATTTCATTATTCGATTTTTAATTGTCTCTCGTAGGAGCTGGCAATATTTTATTTCTTTTCCGTCAAGTTGTAGTACTTCATTTTCTTTCTTTTTCTCCATGTCGTTTGGGTAGGAGGCGACTGTTCCTTGTGATTCCTGGAGAGGTGCCAGGAGCACCTAATATTATTTTCTTTTTTGGTAAGTATCAAGTACATTTGAATCGTATTAACATTGGCGTTGTGAGTGGATAGTGTCTTATTATTGTATTCGTTATAGCTGCCGCGACGCGAGCCATGCTGCGTGCGAGCATGCCTTTCATCATCATGCCAGGCTTGGAATCCTTAATGCCCTAACAAGCCTGACATACTAAAAACCTCCACAGGTTAGTTAAATATAATAATTACGTATTTCATACAGTTCTAATTGTTCTAAACTTATAGAGGTTATTACCATGTGCTTACATTATTTATATTAATACTTATATTCTCCTTATAAATTCCTATTTAAAAACATTTGAATAAAATATCTAAACGATACGAGAGCGTGTCTTCATGAATTTGTACGATTTTTGGGAGTTTATTCAACTTAATATGTTACCGCAATCCGGCACATATAGGTTGGATGGTATATGTCCATGAAATCTTAATTCCTTGTTAATAATCTTCTAAATATGGTTAAAACCAATAAAAGAGATAATGTATGCACATGATTTATGTAGAATTTCTAAATATTTTGAGGTATCCGGAGACAGTTGATGTCCGGCCTCTCTGGAAACAATTTTCATTTCTTAATTCTTATTTATATGTTTGAATAACATAATTTAATAGTCAAAGTGGAAAAATATTAATGTGTCTATATTGGGATTCTATTGGATTTTCTTCTTGTTTTGGAGATTTTGGATAAATTATATACCGTCTCAGTGAACATTTAAGTTTTCTTTATTTTATATTTGTGTTATCAGATAGTAGTGTTAAATGCTTGATTTGGATTACTGTTAGTTTCCTGAATATAGATTTATTCATTTTTTAATAAGATATTTTATAAAAATAATTAAAGTTTCTTCTTATGTAGCTTCGGACTACAGTTGTTCTTCTTAGTCCAAGCCGTTATAATAGCTTTGTTTATTCTGTAATTACAGGAGGTGTGTACCTAGGGGGCGTGTGTAACTAGGGGGCGTGTGTACCTAGGGGGCGTGTGTACCTAGGGTACTCCGTATCCGGAGGGTAGTCCGTATCCGGATGTTCGTCTGTATCCGGATGTTTGTATCCGGAGGGGATTGTGTTGTTGGTGCGTGGAGTTGCGTCCGGAAGACCCTTGTTTCCCGAAGGACAAGTTCCTAGGATTCTTTTCTTTTTTTTTTACTCCCTGCATACCCTGCTCCGGGTTCCATTATGAAGGAGATTAGGAGGCTGATGCTGCCTCTCCGAGTCGCCCGGCTCCGTGAGAAGCCCGCGGACTCTGGCATGCGCGCCGTCAGGCGTGGATGACCGTGAGCAAGTAACCGGTTGTTTTTTCTTATGTCTGTTAATTCAACTCAACCCTTCAATTTTACCACTGTAAGTCCTACGGTCAGTCCCTCAGGCGCGCAAATCAAATCCTGTAAACTATACTAGAATGCGAAGGAAGCTTTAGGTAGCTTTTCGATTCATTTCTTGCTAATAAAACTTTATGTAGTAAAGAGTTGTTTTTTTTTTACAATTGTAACTGTGGAATCTTCGGATCGTATTGTCATTAAACAATTTAATTTACATTTTTTTTTGTTAACCTCCCACCCGAAGGGTAGGAGAGGTTACAATGGCGACCCTGCCAGGATTAAATTTGCTGCGCGGACGTTGTTTAGTTCTTTTTAATCGAGTTTTCTCAGTTAATTACTGTTGGACTGATTGTTGAGTTGAGTTGACATACTACTTACTACCTGGTTAAGAATGTATTTTCTTAAGCCGTTTATGTGTTACTTGGTTTACCTACATTATTTTTTACTTGTACTTGTATTTTACTCGTACTACTTTGTAACTACCGTTATATTTAACTGTTCAGTTTAATACACTGACAGTATGTATTATTCTTACTTAAATGTTACGTATGTACCAATGATCTAGGGCATTTTAATTGTTTACTATTTTTTATTGTTTTGTATTATACCTACCTTAGAGCTTCACTCTAAACAATTTGTTATTTCTACATTGTGCTCCGTATTTGCTATCCTGGGCTACTGACCATTTATTTTTTTTTCTATTTGCTTTATTTAATTAATTTACAATGGAGGAACGACCAATTAATTTTAACCTTTTACATAAAGATGAGTTGATATACGAAGTCTTAATAAGAGAAGCCAAGCCTGCGAATACCGTTGTTGGCTTGCGTTCCCAAATTAAATCCTTAGCTAAAGAATATCCTAGTGATGATATCGATGTCTATGAGGGTGACATTGCTGTCGAATTAAAATTAATTTCCTGTAAGTTAGTTGAGTTGTCCGGACTTATGTCCGAAAAGCAATTGCGTTTAAAAGTTTAAATCGTATTCATACTTTAGGTAATCATTTATTTCATCGGTTAGGAAGGTTGAAGCCGGTCGAACCTGATGATATTACTTTGCATACCGATCTACAATCACAATTGGATAAAATATTAGACAAGTCTGATTCCGTTTTCGTGAGTTACCAAAGGAGCTTAAAGGACTCAGTACATTCCTTGTCCATCGAAGCAGAGAGTGCACCGGAACCTAGTGTCAGCGCGTGTTGTGATCGAAGTAAGGGAGTTCACACGCTCGGTATAAAGTACAACGGTCGCTCTTGCGTGCTTTCTTTTGTTCAGCGGTTGGAGGAATTGTGTTTGTCGCGAGGATTGTCTCATCAGAGGTTGTTTGAAGGAGCAGCGGAATTATTTACGGAAGAGGCATTGTTTTGGTATCGTAGTATTCGTGATTCGGTACATTCTTGGTCGGAACTTAAGGAATACCTATTAGATGATTATTTGCCAGTGGATTATGACCAACGGTTGCTGGGTGAGATCCGAGACCGAACCCAAGGTCGTGATGAGTCTATAATTAGTTATTTAAGTGTAATGAGAAATTACTTTAGTAGGTTACGGGTTCCTTTAAAGGAAGAGGAACAGCTACATATTGTTCGATATAATTTACGCCCTCATTTTTCTTCTCAATTAGCTTTTGTGGATATTCATTCTTGGTCAGAATTAAAGTCCAGGTGTCTTTTGTTGGAGTACGCTAAGCAACGAGCGGATTCATTTACCGAACCCCCTCGATTTAACTCAAGTTTAATTGCCCCAGATTTAGTATATAAAGGAGTACAGAAGCCGTGTCATGTGGTTTCTAAGTTATCTACCGAGAAACGTCAAGAGTTCTGTGTACGCTGTCGTAACAGCGGACACACTTTAAAAAATTGTCGGGAGAAGCCTTCCTTGGTTTGTTATCGTTGTGGTGAGAAGAATTTCACGGCGACGAGTTGTCCTCAATGCAACCAAAGCCAGACCAATAGGCCAGGTTCGAGTTCTGGTACAAAAAACTTGCCAGAGCGGACCACAGAAGGAAAGAGCTAGAACTCTCCGACTCTATTGATAGTCATATTCGTCCTACCTCATTATCTATGAGTGAGGATCCGGCTATCTCTTGTACAAGCTCAAGTCACGTTTCGAATTATAACTCCTCTTTGGTCCGCGAAACGAATAAAAATCGTGTTCGTGTTTTCCCTACCCAGGGCATACGTAATGTTATTCCTGTTACCCAGGAATTACCTATTTCTCGTCGTGAAACCCACGATGTCATTCCTGTTACCCAGGAATTACCTAACTTACCTATTTCTCGTCGTGAAACCCACGATGTCATTCCTGTTACCCAGGAATTACCTAACTTACCTACTCCACGTCGTGTTACCCACGATGTTACCCCTGTCATCCAGGAATTACCTAAATTACCTATCTTACCTACCTCTCGTCGTGTTACCCATGACAACGTTCCTGTTACCCAGGAATTACCTACTTCACATCGTGATACCCACGATGATAATCCTGTTACCCAGGATTCTACCCTTAAGCTGCCCCATGTTTACAATGGCGTAGTAGTTATACACCATGTTACCCATGGTGCAGTTTCTGCTAAACAGGAACTTACCCCTATTACCACTTTGGGACTGGAATCTCGGACTGATTCCAATTGCCCTAAATTAACTTGTTTGTCTGTAACAGATCGTTATAATAATGATCTCAGACCCTATTTAGATACAAATATTTACCGTGTTAGTTATGCTACCTTACATAAAGATGTGGATTTGGTTTTTATTTTAACCGCAAAGGGTTCTATATCTCCCGTGGTAGGTTACTACCTATTGCTTGTCACGGTTGATACTTTTACTCCTGTGGTTGAATTAAAGACACTTTGTTTTAAATACCGCCGTAAACGAGGTTTATGTATTTCTAAGATTTATTTTATTGTTTCAGGATGTCTTCTGATGTTCTTACTTTTATTTAAGGTTTCTTTTGGTGTTGTTTAGTTTAGGATTAGATTTTGTTGCTGTTTTACTTTGGTGTAGTGAGTGGACGGGTGAGGGCACCCGACGAATTTTCTATCGTAAATTCTTTCCGATGGGAGGGGCACTGTAGCGTGTAAAATTCGCTACACCCTATTCTTATTATTTTTAATACAATCTTCTTCAAATATACAAATATTTTACTTTAAATTTGTTTAAATAGTGCATACTACTGCCATCTATGGTGAACCATCCACACTAAGCGTGAGCGCCATCTAGTTTCGAACGAGTGATCTAGCACGTATAAATCGATTCGTTTGTTTAGTAATATTATATGATTTCTTTTTTTTATTTTCAAATAAACAATTTCAAAATTAATATTAACCAATATTAAATAAATTATAATTTTTGGAACTTTAACAATTAAATTATTATTGATATAATGGTACACGGACCTATATTTCATTATTCGATTTTTAATTGTCTCTCGTAGGAGCTGGCAATATTTTATTTCTTTTCCGTCAAGTTGTAGTACTTCATTTTCTTTCTTTTTCTCCATGTCGTTTGGGTAGGAGGCGACTGTTCCTTGTGATTCCTGGAGAGGTGCCAGGAGCACCTAATATTATTTTCTTTTTTGGTAAGTATCAAGTACATTTGAATCGTATTAACATTGGCGTTGTGAGTGGATAGTGTCTTATTATTGTATTCGTTATAGCTGCCGCGACGCGAGCCATGCTGCGTGCGAGCATGCCTTTCATCATCATGCCAGGCTTGGAATCCTTAATGCCCTAACAAGCCTGACATACTAAAAACCTCCACAGGTTAGTTAAATATAATAATTACGTATTTCATACAGTTCTAATTGTTCTAAACTTATAGAGGTTATTACCATGTGCTTACATTATTTATATTAATACTTATATTCTCCTTATAAATTCCTATTTAAAAACATTTGAATAAAATATCTAAACGATACGAGAGCGTGTCTTCATGAATTTGTACGATTTTTGGGAGTTTATTCAACTTAATATGTTACCGCAATCCGGCACATATAGGTTGGATGGTATATGTCCATGAAATCTTAATTCCTTGTTAATAATCTTCTAAATATGGTTAAAACCAATAAAAGAGATAATGTATGCACATGATTTATGTAGAATTTCTAAATATTTTGAGGTATCCGGAGACAGTTGATGTCCGGCCTCTCTGGAAACAATTTTCATTTCTTAATTCTTATTTATATGTTTGAATAACATAATTTAATAGTCAAAGTGGAAAAATATTAATGTGTCTATATTGGGATTCTATTGGATTTTCTTCTTGTTTTGGAGATTTTGGATAAATTATATACCGTCTCAGTGAACATTTAAGTTTTCTTTATTTTATATTTGTGTTATCAGATAGTAGTGTTAAATGCTTGATTTGGATTACTGTTAGTTTCCTGAATATAGATTTATTCATTTTTTAATAAGATATTTTATAAAAATAATTAAAGTTTCTTCTTATGTAGCTTCGGACTACAGTTGTTCTTCTTAGTCCAAGCCGTTATAATAGCTTTGTTTATTCTGTAATTACAGGAGGTGTGTACCTAGGGGGCGTGTGTAACTAGGGGGCGTGTGTACCTAGGGGGCGTGTGTACCTAGGGTACTCCGTATCCGGAGGGTAGTCCGTATCCGGATGTTCGTCTGTATCCGGATGTTTGTATCCGGAGGGGATTGTGTTGTTGGTGCGTGGAGTTGCGTCCGGAAGACCCTTGTTTCCCGAAGGACAAGTTCCTAGGATTCTTTTCTTTTTTTTTTACTCCCTGCATACCCTGCTCCGGGTTCCATTATGAAGGAGATTAGGAGGCTGATGCTGCCTCTCCGAGTCGCCCGGCTCCGTGAGAAGCCCGCGGACTCTGGCATGCGCGCCGTCAGGCGTGGATGACCGTGAGCAAGTAACCGGTTGTTTTTTCTTATGTCTGTTAATTCAACTCAACCCTTCAATTTTACCACTGTAAGTCCTACGGTCAGTCCCTCAGGCGCGCAAATCAAATCCTGTAAACTATACTAGAATGCGAAGGAAGCTTTAGGTAGCTTTTCGATTCATTTCTTGCTAATAAAACTTTATGTAGTAAAGAGTTGTTTTTTTTTTACAATTGTAACTGTGGAATCTTCGGATCGTATTGTCATTAAACAATTTAATTTACATTTTTTTTTGTTAACCTCCCACCCGAAGGGTAGGAGAGGTTACATCAGTTATGTCACCTTTGAAAGTAAAATGCTACTTAAATCAATGTGGTCAACATCCAAAGTTACAATAGTTATATCTACAGAAGAATATCACATTCTATATTATTTTGAATTTGAAAAATTTAGAAACACTGCGTGTAATTTAGTTTAGTTGACAGTTAGCAGAGTAAGTTAGTTTATTGACACAATATATCAACAGATTTTGTAGTCTAGGTTGGGTAAGCATTCAAAAGATGGCATGGTGTTAAGATTTTCAACATTCTTAATACTCTGTTTTGTTTTATTACAGAATAATATGTGTAAGGTAAGGAGTTAGAACTAGTTAAAACAGTTATAATATAACGTATCGTTATTCAGTGACCCATTTCGAGGCTCATCTGCATATCTTCATAGTTTAATTAGATGCTTGTCTCCATGTTTCCGCTTGCAAATTGTATGGCGCCGGCAAATTAATTAGATTGTTGTAATCTACTATTTTGTGTAGTACTCGTTATATTTCATTGTTCAGTTCAACCACTTTTTTGTTTTGTTTCAATTGGATTTATAAAACACTAGCGGCCCATCCCGGCTTCGCGCGGGTGGAATATTATTTTTAAAAATATATTAGCCCTCCCGCATTTCGGTGCCCCCTCTCTTGCCGCTTTACTCGCTGCGCTGCGTCGCTAAACTGACCCGTCGCGTCGTCGTGTATTTTTTGTGTATATTGATATTTTTAATTTCGTAATATCTTTTGAATGGAAAGTCCGATTTTAATAATTCAAAAAGTAATTTACAGGTATTGAAATAGTCTTGAATACGAAATAATTTATTTGGATAAGGATTAATACAAAGTTATAGAAAACATGGTCTGATTTTGATAGGCATTTTTATCAACTTTTAAAATGTAAAAAAGTAGTTATAGTGACGTAACTATAATAGTTGGACATATGGTCTCGCGGACTTTTTTGTAGATATTGATACGTTCTATAATATTGTAGAACATTTTTTTGTTCTATTATCAATACTTTTTGCAGCGCATGCGATGAAATATATTTTATGGCTAATTTTTTGGCACCTTGGGTTAGTTTTCGTGAGATTTCCTAAGGATCTCTAATTTTTTCTTGTAATAAATATAGCCTATGTTACTCAGGGATAATGTAGCTTTCTAATGGTGAAAGAATTTTTGAAATCGGTCCAGTAGTTTTTATGTTTATTCGTTACATACAAAAATACAAAAATACAAATCTTTCCTCTTTATAATATTAGTATAGATATGCACATATTATAGAACTACAATCTTCAGGGATTAATTATTCTTTAAATTTTCCAAGTTATAAAAAAAATTTAAAATATATGGTATATCTGTTAGATAATGATACGTACCACTATACAATAGCACATTTCAAATGCCGAGGAATTCTTTGGGATTGTAACCCAGGAGTAGCTGATCGCGACACTGACGACGACGTTGAGGGTTCTGACGCTTACAGTCAACTTACAATCTTAACACTAAACTGACAAACTGACTCAAACCTATCTGGGCAAAGGTACATACATACATTGTTGACACAGTAGATTTTCTAAAAATAAGAAAGAAGTACTCGTAAATATAAAGATATCAACGGTGCCAATTACCATTTTAGTTTTATCAGATCCTCAATAAGGACAAAAGAACAATAAAGCAAAGAACCAAAAAGTCTGGTCTATAAAATAATTTTGATTTGGGATTTGAAGAGAGAAATGGAAAAATTAAGTTAGTCTTACAATATTGTATGAATATATGAGTGCACTAGTTGTCACAAATCTAAAGATACAACCCTTTAAATTATTTCAACGAGCGAGTCTATACTAATAATTGTAGTAGCCGTAAGGTACTAAAATTAATTAGGTCTTGTCATCGTATTAGTAAACATATACAATATTAGTATTAGTATGTTTGTTTGTATCGGCTAATGGCACACTGTTGTTGCTGAAGACAGATCTATGATTTAGTAAACCTGTTTAGGGTCGTCAAACACGCTTAACATGTATTTGAAATTGTACAAGAATATATATTTCATACTGTAGTTTATTTAATGCATGGTCTTTAGGGATTTTATAAAAGTATATCGTGACACTAAACGTATTTACAAAATTTTAATTTCAAATGACCTACTTCGACTTTATTGTGTTTTTTGCGAGTTATTATCCCTACTGTTAACGTTTTCCATATCTTTATTTTTTAATCCGTAGCTATGAGCGGTCTCAGACTCTTCTCTGACGGAATATCTTCTCGTGGATAAAAAAAACACTATAACCACCCAAATTCCTATGTAAAATGATCTTCATTCATTTGATTAACCTTAATTGACCTTATAATTTCACAAAGT
The DNA here is from genome assembly GCA_905147385.1 of Limenitis camilla. NCBI lineage: Eukaryota > Metazoa > Arthropoda > Insecta > Lepidoptera > Nymphalidae > Limenitis > Limenitis camilla. The sequence continues at coordinate 9,951,841 of LR990246.1, read as the reverse complement.
ATAGATCAACACTAATTTGTTTTTTACAAAAATAATGAAATTCTGTGAGCTTATAAAAGACTAAAAAAATTTAATTTTGGCATCAAAAATAGCCAGAAATCGACCTGGCGTATTGTTAATTCCTCGTTTCGATCTTTCAATAGTAAAATTGGCATCCCTAGAAGTGACGAAATTATTAATCACGTCGTGGTCATCATAATGCGGTTTCTAGATTTGCACCAATTAAACCGTTTCAAATTGATTGCAAATTAATTATTAATTCAATTCCCATTACATGAATAAAGAGTAATTTACTGTGTAATTTTCATTTATATTAACCAATCCTACGTAACTCGGGTTCAGGGCTGAAATTAATTTGGATTAAAACTTTTAGTAATCCAGACTTATACATACAGAATATTATGTTGATTCCTTAAGTTCATTAGTTGCTATGAAATGACTGACTGAAATTATTTGACTTTAACAATTTATTTTTTCTTCTTTGATGATTTTATATTTAAGAGTTCTTAATGCAGTTAAATGTTCAGCTTCTTCAGCATAAATATTGCAAGCAACATTTTTGATAGCGTTTGATTGGCTAGTAGTTCTGTATATAAAAAAATCTTTATCTCCTAGCTTTTCTTCACCTGGTCTTTGAGTGTTACTGCTCTGTATATCTCATATTATATAATTAATAATGTATAAAGTTGCACTGTGTTTTATTATTTAAATATTTTTCTGTAATTTAAAAGTTTTCCGAGACCACAAATCAGAATGGTAGGTACTGATTTACCATATTTGAACATTTAAATGCATCAAAAATACCGCATCAGGTGTGTAAGTGATACAGCATATCATCCCTGGCATTGCTCCAAGATCAGGGTTGCGCTGAATACACAACGAGTTGTCGAGTACTTCCAAACTTGAACAGGTCAGTTTCCATAGTACAAGTAGACGAACAAATTTTCTTTTTTAAATTGAACAAAATTCTATTGTACCAAGTATCAAAATCAGGAGCAAAGAAAGACCAGATGAGCAGTTTTTAAGAGTTGCTGAATTTGATTTGACAGGAATAATAAAAATAATAATATCTCAGCTTCAAACTGCCATTAGATAGAAGGTGGAAAGAATTTATGTGTATAAAACTATATACTGCAATTAATTAAATAGTACAAATCTAGATATTTAGAACTTAAGTGATAATCTTTTGTGCATAAAAAATGCAAATTCATTTAATAGAATTTAGAACAAAGCCCCAAGATTGTCAAACAAATACTTTCCTTGATATTACGACCCTACAGAACTTCTAGGGAACAAACTCCATATTGTATGCAGTTAATAGCGAAAGGAAATTCTTAAAATTCTATCCATGCAACTATTATAACAAATTTCAAAGAACACCTCAAAAGCTGCATTAACGGTGTACATTATTAAGCTGATCTGCAAGTTTGAGAGCGTTCAGCTACTCGTGTATTCACCGAGTCCCTGATCTTGGAGGTTTGCCAGGAGATGTTCCGTAACATTTGTACACCTGATGCAGATCTGTTTCAAATAGTCAAAATGGCAAGTTCAAGTATACAAGAAAAACAATTAATTAATTTGCCATTGACCATCAAATTCAGAATTCTATGACGCGTAGAAATGACAAATTTATTTCTTATGGTAAAGATGGCATATGCATACTAATATATACCTTTTATATCTAAGTCAAAGGGTTTATTACAAGAATACCGTTGATTGTGTGACCGGGTGTTCCACAAGGATCAATATTAGGTCCTTTCATATGTATACTAAACATGATGACTAGGATTTGTATCATATTTAATATATCGAAAGTACCTTTTTAACGTTGAAGTTAAATTCTGTAAGAACAATTACAAACATTGTCTACATAGATTATTTTACAAGTTGCAGCTATAAATTTGAGTAGACGCAAAATTAACAGTGTAGTGACCTGATCTTCAAGTTTCGAAACACTCAACAACTCGTTGTGCTGAGTTCACCTCTGATCTTGGATCGCTGCCAGGACATGATATTTCCTATTATTTTGACATCTGATGCAGTCGAGTTTTATTACTTCAAGTGTAGGGAAATTACAAGGAGTCTATAATAAGGAGTGGTCTTTTTTTATTTATAATATAAACTATCAGGATTCATCATTCTTAATCAAAAATTTCATGTTACGAAAAAAAAAATCGAGCACTAAAACAACATAATTTTTTTTCAAAGTCAACGAGGAAAACGCAAACAAAATACTATTTGTAAGTAATGATATTACTAAAAACACTTAAGTATACATTTAGGCAATCCAATAATGCTTGGACCTTGCGACCCAGGTGGGCTTAGGGTCCCTTTAGATAATATTAATACTTGGCTCGATGTTCAATCTCGCTACTTCACCTAAACTAAGTAATAAAGTGAACGACCCACTACTTTTCGTAGTTATGTATTTAAATCAACAGCAGTTCTTAATAAATCAACAGCAGTTCTTAAACTGCATTAATTAGAAAAATTGAATTGTGTCAAAAACATCATAGTTATTCATACAAAATTTACATCATTTAATAACAATAACTTATAAATTGCGCTGACCTGCTCTTTGCACCTGTTTTTCACCTTTATAAATCGCATGCAAAATTCTACCTCAGCCTCTACAGATTTATGAAGTAATACTTATTGCAATCACCATAAAGTTGATAATAAAAATTCCCACAACTATTGTGCAAATTGAATGAATGTCATTCCCTTGAGTATTTCACTTTACAACGTTTTCTTTGAAATATTTCTTAAAAATATTGAGAAGAATTTCTGAAATGATGTTGGAGTTATTTGTATTGAAAACAGCTTAGTGAAAATTCTGTTGGACATTTTTATAGATACTGCAATTTATGTTGACTTTATCATTTTACTAATAAAAATAAGAAATATCTTTTATAAAAGAATCTAATTAAATTTTTTGGGCCTTTAATACTATGGTCATTTTAGGATCTGCAGAAGAAGCAGAAAAAGAAGAAGAAAGAGAATAACCAAACGAAATAATGTGTGATGAAGGAGATTCGAAGTTCTCCAAACCAAAATATTTTTCTATAGAAGAAAATGAATGATTAGACGTGACAATGAATTTAGTGGATTTAGCTAAGCACTAACTAAATTTTCAACATTTCCTTAAACTTTAACCTTTCAGACTTAGTACAGGTACTCATCGATCTGTTTGTCAACCCAACTAGGTCACACCAAGACTAAGCCATTAAATTCCCGAAGTAAAATTTTCGGAGACACGAACCTAATAGAATTGACTTCCATCAAAACTCGTGCCCCAATTATTTTACCTTCACTACCTGCAGCTAAAAAAGGAGAAGTTATTTTTATGAAACATGTACAAACTTTTTAACACGCTTTACTTGTAACTAACAAACAATGTAATCAAAACTTGGAAGTCAACTTTAACCTAGATATTTTGTGTGTATATATAGTGACGGATGCTGATATTATCATTTACTTTCCCTCGCTCAGTGTGTCAAATGAAACGATTCTATTTATTCTTACAAACACATCCTCGCTCATCTCTGGTAGAAACGTAGACTAATAAGTATCATTAACTTCACATCTTGAGTATAAAGACGAGAATATTTATTGCAGAAAAATAAAAAAATATTTGCTTGATATGACATACTAGCCGAACCTCTTACGCTTAGCTGAGGTGATTTCAAACTGTTCTCTCAATCACACATTTATTCATTCAAACTCTCCCCGCAACTATGAATCATATCTCTCATCATTAAGGCAGCGTTCGTTACAAACGTTTTCGTTCAACCGTTTTTTCTCCGACTTACTTTCCAAATCTGGCTATTGCAAAAAAGTCTTTTTATTTTTCGAGTTAATATATAGACTATGACACTCACAAATAATGAGGCTTTCTATTGGTAAATTAATTTTCAAAATCGGTTCAGTAGAGATTACCCCATACAACCTCACAAAATTCTCTTTATAATATTAATACAGATAATAAACTGTGGGCATACAATATCTTACCTAAGCCTAGTTATAATTCCGTAATATCTTGTGTAATAAGGAGTTGCGTGTCCTAGGTTATGTCACAAACCTACAGAGGTCTGTTTGATGACGTCAGAAGTCATTTAAATTTCAAATAACGTTACGTTTTATTTTAATTGCTTTTCTAGTTTACTCTTTATAATATTAACTACGTAGACTGCGCAGTAACACTCAAACAATAACTAGTTGGAAACCTAGAGCTTGAGACCCAAGAGAAAGTTTAAATACGTCTTTTATAACCGTAATCTCTCAACTTCGCCGTCTTAAATCCATATATTATCATTTCTTTACTTGGAAAATCTACCCGTGAGGGGATGGGTTTTTACCCGTGAGGGGACGAGTTAGAATACTATTCCCCTCTGCCGCTGGGAGAGCATCTCGTAAGAGCCGAATAACCTAGCACCCCCTTGGTGGTAGGGGATCTGTTCCCCGACTGGCTTGCGACCACCAGCATGCGAATTCGACCGCCAAGTGACATAGACGCGTTCCGGTCGAGCCGCATGTGGGCTAAACTTATCCCCTCCCCCTCCCATCCCATTAATGCTGTGGGTCCAGCGGACTCTAGGCTTTTGGTCAGGGTCCGCTGAAACCGCAGCATATTTTTTTCAATCCCTCTTCCCACTCGATCTTTGAGGATGCAAGGCATCGAAAAACAGGGTATCTCCTGTTTTGCCGATGTCCATGTGCGATCGTGGCCACCTACCATCATGGTCCACCATCTGCTCATTTTCACCTTTTCTACCAAAAAAAATTCTTGTGTACATTTCTTTATAATATTTTCTCATTTATGATTAAATAGATTTTTTTTAGACTTCACTTATAAAAAATACCTTCGGTAAGAAAACTAGTTATTTTATTATCTGTAATACATTAATTATTTTTTACGTGTGGCTTACCTGGTTAACTGTGTTCCTAGAATTCTCATTAAGATATTGTTTACAAAATCTACTAAGGGTATTAACCTTTAGACGTTTGAAGAGTATCATGATCTATAATTACATTGTAAACACAATTTAACACCGGGAGATTTAACGAAAAACTCCTTTTGCCTCCTTAAGCTTTAACAGAACCTAGAATCGTGGCGATATTTTGTACAGCTACCTATAGATAGTGGTATATCTATAGATGTAAAAGAAACATAGGCTTATCCCGGAAACAATCATAGTTACTGAGTGATAATAATAAAATGTCTATCAACTCAGAATCGCCTTAATTTCTAATAATGTTTTTTGTAAAATACACTTATGCAAATCTGCTGATCCCTAGTATAATATAAATTAAAATGGCTACTAAAATATGAATATATAAAACCGTGTAATTACTTTAAATAGTTAATCCGACAATATGACGCTATCTACACGGGATCACATATAAATTGAATTGCAAACATTTGATCCCTTGCAGTAATGCTTAAACAATATCAATTTAGTGCGGATCTGCTGAAATATTGTTTATTAGCGCTGTCGCAGTAATCCACTGTGTAAATATTTAAAATGAATAGAATAACAAATAGGTTTACCGCACTGTTAGCAAATGTAATAGTACTAGCGACCTTCTAATAAATATTTTAGCTACTGCTAGTTTATATAACTCTAATAAAATGCTCTATATATAAATATAATAGTAAGTATAATCATAAAAATTTGTCACATTAAGACAAAGAAATTATCAACAAACCAACAAACATAGTTTCTTATTTCAGTACAGAACAGTGCAGTAATGGACAGTGAGTATAGTACAGCACTATTCAGCACAACGCAGTTAAATAACACTATAGGTACTACACTAATCTGTATACTCAGATGGTGTGTAATATAGAACACTTCAGTGCTGTGTAGTATAATAAAGCACACTTTAGTTCAGTGTAATGCATTCATCACGATCCTTCAATGGCCCACTGCTGAGCCGGGTCTCCTCCTCAGAATGAGGAGGGTATTAGGCCATAGTCCACCATAATGCGTTGAGACTTCAATGCATTATAGTATACCATAATTTAGTAAAGAGTAATGTACCGCAGTGCAGCGAAATATATGTAGATAGTACATACTTTTGCAGTGTGTGTAGTGGAGTGAAGTACGGTATAGTATAATCCAGTGCAGTGTAGTATAATATAGCACACTCTAGTTCAGTGTAATGCATTATAGTATACCATAATTTAGTAAAGAGTAATGTACCGCAGTGCAGCGAAATATATGTAGATTGTACATACTTTTGCAGTGTGTGTAGTGGAGTGAAGTACGGTATAGTATAATCCAGTGCAGTGTAGTATAATATAGCACACTCTAGTTCAGTGTAATGCATTATAGTATACCATAATTTAGTAAAGAGTAATGTACCGCAGTGCAGCGAAATATATGTAGATTGTACATACTTTTGCAGTGTGTGTAGTGGAGTGAAGTACGGTATAGTATAATCCAGTGCAGTGTAGTATAATATAGCACACTCTAGTTCAGTGTAATGCATTATAGTATACCATAATTTAGTAAAGAGTAATGTACCGCAGTGCAGCGAAATATATGTAGATTGTACATACTTTTGCAGTGTGTGTAGTGGAGTGAAGTACGGTATAGTATAATCCAGTGCAGTGTAGTATAATATAGCACACTCTAGTTCAGTGTAATGCATTATAGTATACCATAATTTAGTAAAGAGTAATGTACCGCAGTGCAGCGAAATATATGTAGATAGTACATACTTTTGCAGTGTGTGTAGTGGAGTGAAGTACGGTATAGTACAATCCAGTGCAGTGTAGTATAATATAGCACACTCTAGTTCAGTGTAATGCATTATAGTAAACCAGAATTTAGTAAAGAATAATGTACCGCAGTGCAGCGAAATATATGTAGATAGTACATACTTTTGCAGTGTGTGTAGTGGAGTAAAGTATGGTATAGTACAATCCAGTGCAGTGTAGTATAATATAGCACACTCTAGTTCAGTGTAATGCATTATATTATACCATAATTTAGTAAAGAGTAATGTACCGCAGTGCAGCGAAATATATGTAGATTGTACATACTTTTGCAGTGTGTGTAGTGGAGTGAAGTACGGTATAGTATAATCCAGTGCAGTGTAGTATAATAAAGCACACTCTAGTTCAGTGTAATGCATTATGGTATACCATAATTTAGTAAAGAGTAATGTACCGCAGTGCAGCGAAATATATGTAGATAGTACATACTTTTGCAGTGTGTGTAGTGGAGTGAAGTACGGTATAGTATAATCCAGTGCAGTGTAGTATAATATAGCACACTCTAGTTCAGTGTAATGCATTATAGTATCCCATAATTTAGTAAAGAGTAATGTACCGCAGTGCAGTGAAATATAGGTAGTACATACTTGCGCAGTGCAGTGTGGTACACTCCAGCACACCACATTGTAGTGCAGTAAAGTATGGTATAGTATAATCTAGTGCAGTTTAGCATAACATAGCACCCTCTAGTTCAGTGTAATGCATTATAGTATAGCACGTATCAGTGAATAGTAGTATTCTATACTTGTGCAGTGCAATATATATTTAAGTACAACACAATACAATACAGTACAATATAGTATCGTGCAGTGAAGTAGTTCTGTATATTAAAATTTAATATTATTTTTAATCTAATTTATCAATGCATTTCCATAACAAAATACTTCATAAACTTAGTATAAAATTGAAAGCAAAAGGTTTCAGTAATTGTGTTTCAGTTCAATAGCAATCGAGGCAAGATTCTTTTACTTTTTAAAACCAATTAACAACTCTAATAAGAACAAAACTTTGCTTTTATTTTTCATTATTTAAATCAGCTGTAATGTCAAAACTTTGATGCTTGTTCCTTTTGTTTAGTAACTTTTTGGATTAATTTACAATTACTACATCAAAAAAAGACAACATAATACCACTCTCTTTTAGTCTATGTTTACTATTCAGCTCGTTTTTTAAGCATTATAATATAAATAACAAGTGTATTTTATTAAGTTATATAAAGATTTAACAAGTAGATTAGTTGTAGATTACTACCACAATTGAATCTTTATAAAAGTTAGATTTTTAATCCGAAAATTTATTAATTTATTCTTCCATAATTTACACATTACTGCTTCCCTAGTTGACACATTCATGTTAACATAGTTAAGACATTTCTACGTCTCTAGTGCACACATTCATATGTTCACATGATTTCAATGATAGTAAGATTTTACAAGTAGATTTCTTTATATCCCTACTAGAATTAAATCCTTATAAAAGTTAACCGTAACGAAACATTTTCAAATGAATACTTCGCTAGTTAATACATTAATACTACCCTAGGTTATTACATTTATTACATTCCTTTTTCTTTTTTTTTAACCCGGCAGGAATCTGCTCAACATATACTATCCCAAGCGGGGACTCAGGATGGTACTTGACTAATCCACACATTCAAACATATGTATTTCACAAATTTCTACTTCCATAATTTACACATTAATACTTTCTTCGTTTACACATTCATATTAAACTAGGGAAGTTTCCTACTTCCCTAGTTTTTACTTTCCTACTTCTATATTAATCTTTCCGTCTATCCTTTTCAAATGATGGATTTGTAGTTGAAACTATTTTGATTTACAAATAAATTTCGACACAAAAAAATTATTCTATTCTTTATGAATATCTAATAAAGTCCAGGGTACGATACTAGTTAAATCTAATTGTCTGAACACAGTCAATTGACCATAAAACATCGTACATTCGAGTTGTACCCGCGGAATTCTCGAGCGAATTCATGTTAACATCTCTCAAGTATGTAACATTTAAACTGCTATATTTTCTACTGTTTAGAAAATAACTTATACGTTTTAAAATGTTAAACATTTCTATTAAATTAAACGTTAGCTTTACTCTTCTATTTTCTTTTTATCTACATTTACATTTATATTATGAAGTATAGATGTAATTTTATTAAGTGCTGAATCAATGCAATGCAATTTAGATTAAATTAACTAATTATGTAGGGAAAATTCTTTCAAGATTGCTATTTGAGATTATATTGCCAATGTCGAGTGATATGTGTTAGTGAGTGTCCACTATCATTAGTTTGAAAGGTACAACCCCTTATAACTATTACTAGTAAAGTGATATAAGTAAAGATAATAGATTTAATTATTTAATATTATTACCCTATTACTTGATTAGGAATTGAAAAGTTGCTCTACTAAATAATGTAACCATTAGAGAATTTATCGAAATACAATCTGCACCAAACACTTAGTCGCATGTAAGGGAGATTTTCTATACAAATTATATAAAAAAATTTAAACCATTTGTTCGATGGGCCATAGTCTACTACCCTGGTCTAGTGCTGGTTGGCAGACTTCACACACTGACAGAGGACATGGAGAATGCTCAGGAGTGTAGGTTTTTCTTCACCGTTAAAGCAAGTGATATTTGTGAGTTGTGAGTCAGAGGTGTGTGCCCAGGATCGAACTCGGACCTCCGAGACTAACCCTGCTCTATGCGTTGGTATATCAATCTGTCTGTTTTTCTTTTGTATTGGTAGAATAACATAATATTTTATAATTGATTTGTTATTGACTGGTTTACTTGCTGAAGTTTTGACTTCTCCTTTCCCGTTCCTTAGTTTCATCACATTTACTTCATAACTTCTTTTTTCTAAAAAAAACCGGCACCTTGTTCTTTTTTTTGCCTCTATGTAGAGTAATCCAGATATCGAATATTCATAATAATTGCTAGTCATTTCTATACCGTTCAAAAAAGTCACTCCATCCCTTTCTTTTACATGACATTGTCCTTGTTTCCGTTCTTGCCTAGCAATGACTGTTGACAAGTATTTATTGCTCTACCGATATATGGAAAATCGGTCTTGCAAGCTTTAAATGGTTATTACAAATCCAATGCAATGCAATTTATTATCGGACATAAAATATATAATCTTATTAATACAAATTACGTTAAATAAATGCAAATCAGTATTAGCTACAGTAATTGATAGTTTGGATAGGATGGGATTTATTATACTATTAAATAGATTTAGAGGTGGTTAGATAGTTTTGGATCTCTATCCAAATTCGCGTTGTTTATTTATTGACGTACTATACTATGGTCTCGTCATATAGATCCCACAATAATGTCATGTAAAATTTTTAAGGTTTTTGTATAGTATTTTACTTAAGTTTCAAAATTTACCACAATCGCAGGAAATCATATATACCCCGGAGAGAATTAATTTGTTGTTGTCCTTAGGAGAATAGGGCGGAAGATTGTCCTGATGCTATATCTTCGGCGTACTTTACAAAAACATTAGTGAGTGTTTACTGTCTATAATCCTTAAAAATGACTGATTACCACGTTAGTTTCTATAATAAAGTCATGTCTTGTCATATCATTTTGTCATATCTTGCACTGTCAATAAGTTTCTAACTCTACAGGCCCTCACTTCACAAACTCTACACCTTAGTCAATATATGTGGCTTGTCCTTTTCGTTACTACAAGAACTCTTCTGTCATAAAAAAGTAATAAATTGAATAAGTATGTATGAATATGTAAGACGGTTACGAAACGGACAAGCTAATTATACTTTATATTAGGTATATCTGTTATAGTATGGCTAATATATTGTTGAGTTTCTTGAAAATACCTCTAGCATTTTTATTTTAAACCAAATTACTAGCAAACTATAAATCCAAAGCACAATACGTGAACGATGTTACCCCGCATTTTCAAAAACATATTTCTTGTATTGAAATAAAAGATCAAAACCAAAAGAATCTCACATTAACCCAAGTTAGCAAAACGATTGCAAAAAGAAAGACAATAAATCTTAAAGACAAAGAAAAAGAAAATTCTGTGCCTTCAATAACGAATGCCTGAACTTTTAATGGGACAAACTATTAACAATGAAGAAGTTTCAAATAAATTGAAACACGAAAGCTTCGATCAACTCTCATTTGATGGATTCTATACGAAATAAACTAAAACTAACTATTGATAAAAATGAGAACGTTTGTCTGTATACTTGTTATGCATTTACTATTATTTTACTTGTTTTTTTTTAATGGTAAATAAGGTGCAAACGAGCTGGAGATGGTCCACAAACCATAGGTCCAAACAAGAGATGTCTTCTTGTTTTGTCGATGCGGTGCATCCTCGAAGATAGAATGGGGATGGGGAGTGAAGAAAAAATGCTGCAGTTTCAGCGGACCCTGAGCAAGAGCCCAGAATCCACTAGATCCGCAGCATTAAGGGAATGGGTTAGGGAGGTAGTAAGTGTGGCCCACATGCGGCTCGACCGACTCGACGATGTCGGATTCGCATGCCGGCGGTCGCCAGCCGGTCCGAGAACAGATCCAATACCACCAAATGGGAAGGAGAAGGAGGCAGAGGGAAATAGTATTCTATATCTATATATATATATATCTAAGTAAGTACATCGTATTTATACTTGTAGTGTATGTATGTATGTATATATGTAGGCATATTATGTTTATGTATGTAGTGTATGTATTAATATATATACCTGTTTATGAATGTATATTTAAGTTGAAGTGTTTGATTTGGTTATTATTTTTAATGAGTGCGCCTACCGTTTTTTTTTTTTCATAATGATTCCTCCACCGCAAGGTTGCCTGGAAGCGATCGCTCTGAGCGATAAGGCCGCCTATTGTACATATATTTCTTTTGTGGTGTAATTTTTTTGGCTTACTTTTGTAATATTTGGTGTACAATAAAGTATATTTATTATTATTATTATCTAGTTTATAAATTGGTATTTGCGGGTAGTTCCTTTTAATTTATTTCAAGTAACACGTGTAGACTATATTATAAAACCTTTTTTGCGATGGATTAGAGTCAGTCTCTCTTGTGTTGTCGCGCAGTGTACATGGTAGTTAGTATTATAGTGTCGTTGTTAAGGTCACCTTGAGGTCCACGTAAGTTTCCTCCAAGTCCAAGGCACTGTCCGGGTTTCTGTCTAAATTGCATGTGTATAGATATTGCTGTACAATAATGGGTATCATTTATCTCTCGTTAACATGTTAAACAAAGTAATTTAAAAGTAAAATGAAAAGTATTTACGAAATACAAAAGTTACTATTTGAAACATGTTTAATTACAAGCAAAGTTTTCTTGACGCATACCTGGAGACGAGACGGAGACTGGAGTGAAAACATTTTGGGACCGACAACTTTTCTCCTAATTTGTTCAACGGAATGCTTCCACAAACCCCTCTATCTGTTTGGTAAGAATTTGTAATTGTATTTAAGGTAGGAAATTGTTCTTACGTAAAAAAAAACAAAGCAAAACCTACCATGTGTATGGATTTCAAAAGATATACATAGCCTCTATTCCGATAGATATGAGGCAGTGTGACAAGTGATTTCGTATAGTAAACATTGTCTAAAGTAGTCCAAGTATAGTTTTATGTTTATATTAGATAATGAGCTACGAGTCACAAGCTACAGGCACTGCTCGGTATCCTATAATCCTCTTACAGACATATTGGGCTAATAAGACCTGGTGTGTCCATAAGAGGATTAATTCTCAGATTCAATTCAATCAATCTATAGATTTTAATGAGATTTTCACAAGTCGATAGAGATTGGTATTATATCATTTAAATCAAAAAGAAAAAAAAATTATTCTCTTTAGAGGTTAAAGACGAGGTTTTATATTATAGCAAAGTGCAGCCGGCACTTTAGTATAGGTTTGACCTTGAACGCACAGAAGTCACTATTAGGGCCCTTCCAGCGGGGAGATAGCAGCGCGTCACCTGCGATTGGTTCTTATGCGACGTATGAATTCTCGCGCGTCTGCTATTTGGCAAAACAGTATAAGCACGGATGGAACTATTTTTTCCCAGACCTAAAGTTAGCTGCCGGCTACTTATCTACAATTAATTACCTTCTTGTACAGTGGCTGTAGAAAGTGACTAGACCATATTCACTTTTTTCTATTTTATAAGTAATAAAAAAAAATGTGACTGTGTGACCAAAGTGTAACTTTACCCGAAATTGTATTTGTTGATTTCTTTGATATCGGTTTCTTTGTTTACAGAGAAGATTAATTTCGCAAATAAAAAAATCTCTTATAATGAAATAGTTGGGGTGTAAGGTCTGTGTGTCACTTAATACGTAACTAGTGACCCACCCTAGCTTTGCACGATTTCTCTCCTATATTATATATTATAAAAACCTTCCCAACTGTTCCTATTTTTTCATAAAATTAAATCTAACAGTGTTATGATTGTTAGAAGGATGGGAGATAAAATAAAAATCAATTATAATTTGTATGTCGGCGCGTTAGTTAGGTTAGGGTAGTGATAAGTGGTAACACTTCACCATCCCCACTAGTGGATGGGTGATCCTAACACTGTTTCTTCACTTTTCTCTTACCTTTCTTGGCATATCAAAGCTTAGTCCAACGAGTGGTAAGTGATCATTGACTGAAGTGGTGGTAGTTTAAATGTGAAAATAGTGTTGTGTTGCTGGTGCATGGTGTCTCTGATTAATATAATAACAAAGGAACCATTTTTGTTAGTATACATTTTAAATTCTACAAGTTATACACAAACCAGGCGTGCTTTAGTGAGTCATGTACTTACGAGGCCTCTCATGCGGAATCATTGTCCGCACAGGAGCTCTTGGGTCCTCAGTCACGGTTTTAAGGATGCTATTTCTACTCCCCCGAATCCTTGTCACAAGCGAAGCCATCTTTTTCCGGATGATAGCTTGGAAACCATCTGTACCCGATTGGGTAAACATCTCCGAGGCACTACAGAATCGAGGGAGTTTCATCATCATCCAAAAAACATTATTATATTGGACGTGAACAGCTGAACCACAGACTTCTCGTGTACAGGCCTTGACAGTTTGATTAAGGTTTAGTAACAAAATCTAGGATGCGTTTTCCCAATAGTCTATTCAATATATACATATTAAAAGATTATATATTAATGACAAAAACGGTTTATTGAAATACTGTCGAATTGTCAATTTATATGACAGAATACACTTAGAAATTATTAGTGAAGAATACGAGCACCTAAAAGAATTAAAATATGGGGTAAGACCTCCTCAAATTCGTCACCTAGAGTATTTACCACATTTTAACATAAGTAAACTACAAAAATTACTATGGAATGCGCACTTGGCAGTGTCTGTTACCAGTAATAATGAACAATCTACCTAAAAGCATTATAGATCAATTAATGACAAGCAAACATACCAAGCATTTAAAATTGATATTAAAAAGGTGGTATATACAAGGTAAATATAATATATAGATATTTTTATAGCATATGTAACTGCACTATGTTATTTAAACATATATGTCGGGGATTTTAAATGATGTGAAAGGAAATGGAAGGAGGGAGATGGGGAATATTGAGGAACACTAAAAGGGGGTGATGGTATTGAATGGAATATTGGGTAAACGCAACGTAGATACTCCTATTGAACCAATAAATTATCAAATATGATCTCTAACAATTACGAGAGAAACCTAAGCAGTGCCTTGGACTTGTGACCAAGGTGTAGGCTTAAGGAATTCCTTTAAATGATAATAACACTCACCTCCACTGCTCAGGCTCTCTGTTTAAACCCAAGGTTAATCTCACATAAACCTAACCGAACACAAGGCTAACCTAACCTAACATTGTGTTTACTTAACCACGTGGCAATTACATTGTAAGGACTTACGTGACCTTAGTTGGACAGCACTTCCACACTACACTGCACTTGACACTATCACTAGCACTACTTAGATAATGTTCACTTCTTGAGAGACCGCGCACGACTAAGACTTCAGTTAGACTGTCGATCGCATATAAAGGGTCGAGGGTAGAGACTGTCAAAACAACGGAAGTGACTACTACCCCACTCCAACGCCATAGGCAGCGATGATGATTCGATTTAATCGATAACTTTTTACTATTCTCCGACATATATATTCTTTTTTCATTCCTTATGTGGCTCACTCACACACATAAGCCATACAAGTTTCATTTTATAAAGTTATGATATAAATAAATAAATATGACCATTTTAGTTATTTAATACTCCCCACACTCCGTCTTGGAATGGAATTTCGGAGTTGACGTCATAATGCAATCATAATGTGTTGAGGAATTATTTCATAAACAGCTATAATTCAAAACATTGAGATTTGCAATACATTGTGCAACGTCGAACAAAGGCTTGTTAATGTATAATGTATAATTCCGTACACAATTGGATATAATTATGTCAAATGTACACAGTACAGAGCTTACAGTACATTTATTTATATAATAAATACTCGTTTTTCATACAGGTAACGTGAGTATCTGTATGTCTGTTTGTAGCACTCAAGATAATTGATCGAATGTGATGAAGTTTTATTTGTTTGAAAGGTAATTTAATCGAGATGATTCTTAGCTATGTATTGTGAAGATCTGGTCAGCTGTTTGGAGACTATCAGCTCATTTTTAACTTAAGAGCTGCGTGTCAATATTAATATATTGACATTTGTTACAATCTTGTAACCATGGTTACACACTGACATTTAAGAAACATGTTTTCTCGGCTAGTTCCTTGGATTTTCTTTCAAATTTACTCAGGTGTAAATAATATATAACCTTCGTTCTGATAGAATTGAGCATGGCATGTCAAGTGATGTCGCGCCGTACATATTGAAGTAGTGAGACTAATGGTGTAGTGTTGTTTGGTGGCGTGGTGCTAGACCTCCGTTATCGAGGTGCACGTGTGTCTAGTAATGAAGTCTAGCAATAGAGATGAGAGTTTACGTTGTTAAAGTTATAACTGAGGTAGGGCACAGCAGGAAATTTCCTGCTCAAATATGGAGCAGCCCGACTGGGGTAGCACCTCCACCTTACAGAAGGTCACAGCTAAATAACACTACTCTAAAGCAGTGTTGTGTTCCTGTTGGTGAGTAAGGTGACCAGAGCTCCTGGGGGGAATTGAGGATTGGGTCGGCGACGCGCTTGCGATGCTTCTGGTGTTGCAGACGTCTATAAGCTACGGTAATAGCTTACCATCAGGTGAGCCGTACGCTTGTTTGCCGACCTAGTTACATAAAAAAAAAAAATCTAGAAACTATTACGAAATCAAAGGCTAATATTGGATTCAAATTTAACATGGTCTCCGTAGATCTATACAATGTATACCACCTAAGGTGCGTAATATTACTTACAATTAGCTTTTTAAGTCACAAATATAATATCTAATAGAAATTTGGGGATCTGCTCCAAACGAGTCGTACTTCAATTTACTAAGTGTGATGATACTTTATTATATATGTGACTCAAATATTGATTGTCCTGAATTGTTACGCAATTTATCATTTTTAGTACCTAACAGACCAACACATCGTATGTGTATTACACCACGACTTTTTGCTACGAAGAAATGTAAAACGAATGCTGGTAAACGCTCACCTCTATACCGTTTGTTGAACTTGTATAATAATAAGTTTCTACTGCTGATATATTTGCACTAAAGACAAACGTATTCAAAAATAAAATATCAAAATTATTACAAGAGCCACGAGTAGATTAATCAATGTAAGATGACAAATATGTATATGCCTTGTATTTATCTGTATATGCATGTGTTTATGTATGTATTTATGAATAATAAACATAAATTATCTATAATAATAATTGCTTATTGTTTTTGTTTGCCGTGATATATAATTGTTAAAGTAATTAGTGGATAACGGTGTGAATTGTACATATACCAGTTTCTTTTTTACACTGTATACCCTACTTTAAACATTTGAACAATTATTTGTTTTCTCAAATAAATAAAATAAAAAAAAACAAAGTAAATTTAAAAGAAATCAAAATATCATAAAATAAATTTATTAAAATACTATATCATTTAAATTACCTTACACCAACCAAAGTCTACTAAACAACAAAAATACAATACAACAGCTATATCAATACAGAATATGCGTTTTGGTTAGAAAAATACTCACAGACACACACACACACTAAATTTACATACAAATCAAACAAATATGCTATACGAAATAAACATCACAAGAACGAAAAAATCTGCAGTTAAAATTTAATTTAATTTAATTTTTTTTTAAAAGAGCCTAGAGTCCACTAGAACGGGTTAAAATTCATATTTCCATAATACTTTATTCAAATAAAATACTTTTATAGATTTATAAGAATTTACCTTTATTTTATTACTAAGTTTTTTTTGACACAATCACATTCTTTTTCACGTCAAATAGTATCAAGTATATTGGAATAATTTTTTTTTGTGAAACGAAAACATCATAGAAGCTGATTAAAAGTTATATCATGCTCACATCCGTATCAAGCTATTTTGGATGAACTATAATAATTAAATTAACCAACATCTATTACCCATCAGAACAGTGTTGCCATAGTAAGTATAGTTTATCACATTCATTTATTGATGATGACTAAATTTATTAATGTCAAAATGTATTTTGCATTTTGCAAATACAAAATATGTCTTAAAAGGTATTTCAAATAAAATACAAAATTGTTTTAAAACATAAGTATTTAAATACGAAATGGAAATAGGTATTTTGTATTTTATATTTCAAATATAAAATTAACAAAAGGCAAACATTACCCATTAGTCCAACATGATATTCCAAAAAAACCCTGGTTCTTTTCTCATCAAAATGAGGTTCGATGGATCATCTCGACTATCGGCTGTATCCGAATTGGACTCTCATGTACTCCAGTGCATCTGGCTAAATTAAGGATTCGGGATAATTCACTTTGCGAGTGTGGTCTAGATGAAGGATCCATCTCTCATATCTTGTTCTCTTGCTAAGCTTCTCTGCAATCTCTTTGATGCTCTTCCTCTATCTATCCCTCGTCCTATCAATGTTAACTTTTTCCTCAATTTAGTATGTCATCCTCGTAATGTAAAAATTTGTGTGCAAATTTATTAAAAATAAAATTAAATTGTAAATATTAATTGTAGTTAGTTGTTAATTTATAATTAGTCATATGGTGGTGGTTTACTAATTTCTAACGAGTGTGTGTGTTTTTGTAAGTTTGTGTATTTTTGTTGTAGATTGAAACTATCAAGGTAAAATCCTCACATGTAATGGATGACGGATAATAAATTAAGTATTGTATATTTTCACCGGTCAATCCTCCACAAGTTTGTTTCGTTCTTACTACGTGACATTGGCAGAGTTTTAAAAACAAACATAAAAATATATAATAGAATTAACAAACTTATTATATTTGTTCTAAATTACTTATACGTGACGTCACAATATTGCATTAAAAAAATGTTTAATATATTTTTTATTGAATCTCAGGTACGTGAACATTGTTCTTTAATGAGTAAATAAAGCTTTCTATAAACCTCAAAGACGTCTTTAAACCTGCTCCTTCCTCAGGACCCGTGAACTCGGCCTTCGAAAAGAAAGGAAGAGTAGTAAAGGTGGAAAATTAGTTACTTAGTGTTTGAGGTCATTTTAGAAAATAGAGGCTATATAGCATGAACTCAATTTTGTAAGGAAACGGGAACGAGTTGAATGTTGTAATAAAAGTAATTTGTTGCATAATTTTTCCTGAAAAGGCTCGTAACCACAATTAGTATGCATTAGTTGTACCAAATTACATAAACGTCAACCTAACGAAGTACCCACTAAAGAACTTGTTATCTGGACACTATTAGTACTAACTACCCTCATTTAATTAATATAACAATATTATTTTAATTATAAAGTCAAAATGCGGGTGAGACTTTGCATATTTAAATAGGGACCAGAAATACGGACCAGTGACATTCTGAGACTTCATCATCACGACCCGTTAATGGCAGACTTCACGCACCTTTGAGAACTTTAGGGAACTCTCAGGAGCGCAGGTTTCCTCTCGATGTTTTCATTTACCGTTAAAGCAAGTTATATTTAATTGCTTAAAACACACATAACTCAGAGTCAGAGGTGTGTGCCCAGGATCGAACCCGGACCTCCCGAGTAAGACTTGAAGTCTCAACCACTGGGCCATCACCGCTTTTTTTTTCTGAGACTCATGATTCCCTATATATAAATTATTAGCCGTAACCGCTATGTCCCTGCATTTTAAATATGTAATATCTTCGAAAATATTTATTTAAATTTCATGCTGTAAAGGGCCATATTGATCTATATTAAAAGCACAATGTATTTAAGGTACTTAATTGGATAAAAATTAATGCTGTATTGTTTAAAATCGCTTCGTGAATAAGCCATTATTTCTCGAAAAATATAAAAAGATAAAAAATGGTAAGTGTGGTTTAGGGGATAGACATATACCATTGCGGACTTTTTTGTAGATCTTTTTCTATCTTTAAAAAAACCGCATCAGAATCCGTTGCGTAGTTTTAAAGATCTAAGACATAGAGACAGCGCTAGCAACACTAGAGTCAGATTTAAAGAGGATTTTAATATGCATAAACTCTTTTCTTTAGTTCTCTACTACCCTACCTAACCTACCTAACCTATTAGAATAAGTTAGTATCAATAAACTCTAGGACATGGCGATGAAGGTATTCATAAAATAAAACAATAGAAACCACTAAACAACCAAAAGTTATCAACAGTGTTGTTCCCATGAGATAGTTTTAAATATAACAAGGGTATAACATATCATATTACAGTATGTATAAATAGCATTTTAAATACGAAGTGCCTGGGATATGTGAACCAGACTTAAGTTCAAGGATGTGTATTGCAACAAGCATTAATTAATCTGATAATAGAAAAACCGGCCAAGTGCGAGTTGGACTCTCGAGATATCGAGCAAAATATGGCATTAAAATCACATTTGTTGTATGGAAGCCCCCCTTAAATATTTATTTTAATCTGTTTTCAATATTTGTTGTTCCTCTATAGGAAACAGAAATATATCATTTGTGAATATACGGACGGACTGCGGAGTCTTAGTAATAAAGTCCCAAATGTTAGCTCTAGAACTATTAACATAGATATTTCGTAAGAAAAACACAAGCACTTACACACATAACTTTAATAGCACTTATTACATCAAAAATCAAAGAAATACTGCCCTCTGTCACCTTGCATCATCTTTTTATATCCTACCTTAGCCTAAAAATATAACGGAAACAGTATCAATGCTGACATTTCATCACTAACATGATCTAACTCATAGACAATTAATTTCCTGTAAGGTAAACAATTTATCATATACCATAGATAATATTCAAGCATTGTACGGACATATAACAACAATTTATATAAAATTAAAACGGATGCTAACACAGATAACTAATAAAGAGGTATTTCTCTACTTTAAATGTTAAGCGCAGAACATACTGAGTGCGTGTGCGTTTAAATTATAACATATAACAACAATTTAGATAAAATTAAAACGGATGCTAACACGTTTTTGTCCTTCACTATGATAATCAACATTTAATCAATGAATTTAACATCAAAAGTTTAACGAGTCTCTTATTGATGATCACTTGAGTTAAAAACTTATCGCATACTTCTTAAACCTGCACCTGGGTCAACAGCCTCAGGTATTACGGTTTTCTATCTAATATTGTCTTTTACGTGTTGTGCAATAGAAATATAAATTCCGGGCGTTTTTCTCAAAATAGGTCGTGTAGTGAACTGCAGAAGTTTATGAAGCGCGATAGGTCACGTCGACACCTACCGGTACTCGTACCGGCAAATTACCGAAACCACTCACATACTACCTCTACCTCTAACGCTGCTTGTGATTATATTGTACGTCACCTTAATATGATTTGCGAAACCAGAAAAAAAATGTCTAGAATCATTATTAAATTCAGAAACTATATCCAGACTGGATTACAAACATTAAAAACTAAGTAAGTAGATCCCCAATTCTTTCTTTCTTTTCTGTGTACCCTTGTAACTTTTCATTGACCCCCAGGGGTAAATTACTGCTGCTTGTAAGCTATTCCGATAGATCTGCAGCAATTTGACGAGTATCATTAAATATTGACTACTATAGTGAAGTACAAATGTAGTGAAGTGTAATTCTTATTGAGGACTAGCTGACCCAACAGAGGTCCTCTCTTAACTAAAAATATTGGATTTCTCATTGGCTGTCAAAAGCTTACATTAGCAAAGTTAATATGGCCGTTAAGTTTTCTTAAATTATCTAATTTTCCGCATTATTTTCTTAATTTTTTTTACATAAGAACCTACTCCTAACAATAACAAATACAACAAAAAACAGAATTAGCGAAATTGGTTTAGCTATTAACGCGTGATGCCGTGACCAAGGGAAATGGGGATTCGTTTTTATATATATAGATTATATATAGAAGCTGTAAGAACATGAGGCAACGAACCTATTCATAATGTTCGTTATAAAAACAAAATAATAACCCAATTCCTTTTTTCTTATAACAAATAAAACCCATAAGAGTTTCCGAACTCAAGTTTTACGCTCTTTCAATTTCAATCAGCACCAATATTAAAAACACAAAAACCGTTCGTGCCGAGTAATAAAATATATTTTCTATGCGATAATCCTATTCGACATGTAAAAGCGAAATTGGATGGATTTTCGTACAACTTCATATTACAGACATTCGTTTTTTCATAAAAGTGCTGGGGGCTTATTTTATGTTGTGATATAAAAGATTCACTTCATATTACACGATAACTTGTATTTTATGTATTAATAAAATAAAATTTAATTTAATTTAATCTTTTGTTCTTGTGTCACTTAGTCTATCTATAACAAACTTAAGTAGCAAAAATCCAAATTGGCTAAAGCTGGGTACTGGCCAACGTTACGAGATGTAATGTAACATGTTACACAGCGAGCATGCATACAGTCAGTACGTACCACTACATAGGGAACGGTACGGGTAGGTACGGGGAAACCAGCGAGCAACGAGCCGTTTGTTGCTCGCTTTGAGTGCTCCACCCAGTTGTCGGTTTTTTGGCGAATTCTTTGAGTGTTACGCGGTTCAGACTTCAGTCAGTACGCCGTAACAAGTCGTCGCGAGCGCACAAGCACACGTCGTTCTTCTCGTATAATTAGAATATTATAAATTCTCGTATAAAAAGAAAAGGAAAAAACTCTGTTACTTCTTCTTCATTTGAATTAGAGTAGCGAATATGGAGCACAGAGTTCAAACGAGCATGTTACGCTGATTTCAGAACAGCGTAACATGCTCAATAAGAATATTAAATTACGCCTCGTAACGTTGGCCAGCTTAATAAGATTTTTCTATCTCGCTTAAATTTGTATAAGCTGTGAAACAAATAAATATAATAAAGGAAATAATCTCATTACGACCCGTCAATGGCCCACTGCTGAGCCGGGTCTCCTCCTCAAAGTAAGGAGGGTAAAGGAAATAAATAAAATAAATGTAATACATAATATACATGAAATATATTAGACGGGATATATTAGACGTTAAGTGGTAAATTGTATCTATGAAAAACCATGAAGAATAGTTAGTTTTAAATAAAAATATGTCAAATTTCAAGTAGAATTAATACAAATTGTTCCACAGCCTCATAATCTGGATTAATACAGCATACTTATCTCTTAGGATGAAGCTTAGAGGTAATCTGTACTGAAGGATATTATTATAAATTCATGAGATATTAATTTACGTTTTGGAGATTTATTTTGAAATGAAAACAATTGTTTAAATATTCGGCCATTAGAAAATATTAACAGTCGTTACTTCTTAAACATTTTCTTGTATTACGTCAGCAGATTTTTTTACAATTGTCAACCCTCCCCGCCAATCATGTCAGAAAAACAGAAAAGACGCCAGTTGTTACCACGTAACAATTAATAAGAAGACAATATATAACCTATGTTCTGATAGATTTGTGTCAGTTGTGAAACGGAGCTCGCCTGATGACCATAAACGTATACCACTTGTCTGGTGTCGTTTTGCTGAAACTCCATTGTGAAGGATTATGTGAATGTTTAGGATTATATTTCTTGGGTGTATATTATTATTGTATGTTACTTGTTACTTTATCTCTCATATAGATACCAAAATACTCTTCCAAACCAGTGGGGGTTTCCAGCTAATAAAATATAATATCTTGTAAATACATTTGTCGTGATTTCGCTATTCATACGATGAATAGAGCAATTTGGGGACATGTGATTCCCTTTGTGACGCTGGTCTTGGGATTTCGTTTATTTATATTAATATTGTATAAGGTTATAAGGCAAGGTCGAATGTTAACTTTGCGTAATAAACATGATAAAATCTAAAAAAAATATAAGTTTATTATCTATATGGAATCACAGTAACACACTTAAGAAAATAATAATATGCACTTAAAAAGCAATAACTATCGGAACAGAGGTTATATATAGTCTTGGGATAAAAATAAAACTACCCGCGAATATAAAGTTATTACCACAACACCGTTGCTATCGTGTTTATTTTTTTGACGTGTCGTTTCGTGGACGTGGATAGACGGTTGTTTTGAAAATCAATAAGAAACACTTTTTTTATATTATTGGCTATACAAAAATAATTTTCAAATAATTTGGAAAAAAAAAGTTGGTGCGATAAGTTTAAAAATAATTGTACTCAAGGAAAGGCTGATGAATGAAGTGACTCTTTCATTCACTTTGTATTGGTGTTCTGATAAGTTCTGCCTCCTTCTCTTTCTTTCTTTAGTAAAGCAACTTAAGATATTACAAAAAGGCTTTTTAATAAATAATAGAATATTTAAAACTAATTCAGGCTCATCGCTCTTACTACACTATGAAAGTTCCTATATTTGGTAGTTTGGATCTTTTCCTCAATCACACAAAAATGGCTGAACGGATTTTAATTAAATTTGGCACACAGATACTTTATAACCTGGATTAAAACAAAGGTTACATTTTATCCCGGAAAAATTCAAAGAGTCTGTGGAATAATGAAAAATATGTTTACTTTCGTATTACAAATGTAAAAGTTTGTATGTTTGTTGCTCAATCACACAAAAATGGCTGAACGGATTTTAATTAAATTTGGCACACAGATACTTTATAACCTGGATTAAAACAAAAGCTA
Organism: Limenitis camilla; assembly: GCA_905147385.1. Taxonomy (NCBI): domain Eukaryota; kingdom Metazoa; phylum Arthropoda; class Insecta; order Lepidoptera; family Nymphalidae; genus Limenitis; species Limenitis camilla. The sequence continues at coordinate 9,927,789 of LR990246.1, read as the reverse complement.
CTTTTTATCCCGGAAAAATTACAAGAGTCTGTGGAATAATGAAAAATATGTTTACTTTCGTATTAGAAATGTAAAAGTTTGTATGTTTGTTGCTCAATCGCACAAAAAATGGCTGAACGGATTTTAATTAAATTTGGCACACAGATACTTTATAACCTGGATTAAAACAAAAGCTACTTTTTATCCCGGAAAAATTACAAGAGTCTGTGGAATAATGAAAAATATGTTTACTTTCGTATTACAAATGTAAAAGTTTGTATGTTTGTTGCTCAATCACACAAAAATGGCTGAACGGATTTTAATTAAATTTGGCACACAGATACTTTATAATCTGGATTAAAACAAAAGCTACTTTTTATCCCGGAAAAATTACAAGAGTCTGTGGAATAATGAAAAATATGTTTACTTTCGTATTAGAAATGAAAAGTTTGTATGTTTGGAGGTTTGTTACCTTATTACACAAAAACAGCTTAACGGATTTCAATGAAATGAAATGCACAGATACTTTATAACCTGGATTAAAATATAGGATACTTTTTATCCCGGAATTTTTTAGTTCTCTCTGACAATAATACTTAATAAAATTTGTTTATTAAACTCCTAATTAATTTTAAATAACAATGTATGAAAAAATAAAATGTTTTTTGTTAAAACACACTAATAAAATTACAATGTACTCCAGTCCCTCTTGACATAATACATAATGCGTCAAAATATCACATAATAACACGATGGCAGCCATATTCCGATCACGCACGCCACTTTGACTAAGTATGTTTACCACTTTTATTAGCCTCGTAAACTTTTATCTCCCCTCCTTTCTCTCAGAACAAAAATGCCCTTTAGTTGTTACGCGATTTTTATGAGGGTTATCTTAAATAGTTCAGGATTTACTATACTACTAAAATATGTAAGTTTGTATGTTTGGATGGATGTTAAGTATAGGTTTGACCTTGAATGCGCAGAAGTCACTATTAGAGCCTTTCTAGCGGAGAGCGCGGGGGCAAGAGCAGCGCGTCACACGCGTTTGGTTCTTATGTGACGTTTCAGTTCCCGCGCGTCTGCTACGTCACGTAGTATGCTCACAATGCGCAACTTTCCCTCCACTATTTTTACACAGACCTAAAGTTAGCTGCTGGCTACTATACTAAATTACATACATTTTAATCTATGATCCAAAGATTTTGTGTTGAGTTTGGGATTGTTTTGTTAAGTGAAACAGTTAAGAGTTAGTGAGTGAGTTAAGTAACAGATGCATTAATATAGCAAAATTATGAGAAGGGAAAGATGTAGAAGTTGGAGAACCCAAGCGAAGCGAGGGCAGCTCGTATGTAATATTACTTGTGAAGTACGTGAACTAATTACGATAGTCTAACTAATTAAAACTAATTAGTTACAGTAATTCAATGATTATGTTATAATGACAAGTATCACATTATATTTGAAGTTGAATAATTAATCATAACATTCAACATATATAGGACAGTACCTTTAAAAAAATAAGTTACTGCTATTTTCACTCTTTTCCTTTAAATACAGTAACCCCTGATTTTGGGTATACTATAAAATAATACATCCTTCCTTCAAATTATCATCAGATCAACTCAGAGGTTAATAATATTGCTTTTCTACTTTATTTACATCAATTATACATTTAAAAAAATTTTAAAAATATTATCCCCCCTTCCCCCACTCCCCCCTCCACATGCATTGTTGCATTTTTCTCACGTTTCGATATCTGTGTTTACTTTTTATCACGTAATCTCCATGCAGACCCACCATCCCCCATGTCATCAAAAATAAGCAAAGCAAGGATCCCCCCGCCCCCCTTCAAACCTTACCTAATACTTGAACGGCCCCTTTATTAGGAAGTGAAGTGACCATTCACATAGCAACAAATGCTTTGTAGCATAACATGATAGTGGTCAGAAATCCATTGGATTTGTAACCCTATCACCATTTCGCAAAACATATGATTTGATCTCCATTTAACTCTGGTAATAACCTATAGAAATATTGCCTTGTAATAATATGAAAGAGATGAATCATCATAAAGATACAAGGATCAGGGATAAGATGAGGAAAAACGAGACATAAAAAGAAACAACATCTATCTCCAGACAGGAATTAATCTAAATTATCACAACTTTCCCAACATCATCCCTCGTAATATGTTATTGTACAAAGATTTATCTACTTTTTTTACTTTTATTACCTAAAAACTTAGTAATAAGTTCAAGTCTGAAAATATGTCTGGAAAATGTGATTACATACCTTATCTAGTCGCTGAGGGGTTTGTGTCTTCTGAAACAAATTGTAATAAAATAAATAAAATGGCATACTGAACGTCAATTTTTTATGAGACTTAGGCTGCGTTTCCATCAGAGAATTGCAAGCATAAGTGGCGAGGGATGTGTATGTTAACAAACACATCTCTCTTTAGACATCCTCGCATATCTCTGGTGGAAACGTAGACAAAATAAGGCAAATGAATTTTTTATTGGTTTGTCTTTAAAAGGAATTATTTTTATTAACTTCTGTACAAACAAACCGAATTAAAATCCGTTGCGTAGTTTAAAAGATCTAAGCGAACAGACAAAAAGCGAATTTATCCTTTTATTTTTTAAATTACTATTGCAAAATAACTTATTTATCACATTGTCTAGAGTCTTAAAAGCTAAACAACGTACTTGAGTCTGTCACATTGTCTGTCTGCATTCTACATGCATTACGACTTCCTTGCATCAGTCGACTTCAATAAAACGAGGATTGTCGCAGACCATAAAGCAGTCGTTAAAATCCACTTGAATCCAGATGTCTTACATTGTATACTTATCATAAGAATAGACCATTCAGTGCAGGTGACTAACTTACTCTAGTGACAGATGATTTGTCATTAACTACAACTATTAAAAACTTGTAATCGCATAGCTAAAAACACATGTAAAAGGTGCGTTTTGCGTCAGATACCTATCAGAAACTGGACTTAAATAGTGGTAATTCTAAATTGAATATATACAATTGAACATTACCTACTTGACCTGACTTTATTTCTTTCAGAATCTGTTAAACACGTAAAAGGATTTTTCGTAGTTTTTTAGGAAGGAATAAATCAATTAAAATATGAAAGAAAAAAAAAGAAATCAAAACTACCGCTGCTGATCCTTAATCTTCAGCATAAATAGTAGTTAATTCTACAAAAAAAGAAGTCAGCAAGGTTAGAATTGAAAGTAAACCACTAGGTGAAATATTCCTAGTAATGGGAGAAACAAATAAATCATTTCCTAATACTTTAAGTATAATTTCCAAGTTTAATCTAAATCTACATAAACCGTTGGTAGTTGGGACAAATTGCACGTCACTTGACTGCACCCGTCGTATAAGCGGTGCTCGTAAACCACCTACCATAAAAGTGCGCAGATCACCAATATAATATAGAGTTTAAATGGACACGATATTATGAGAGAGAGTGGCATCCATCTAATAATTAAATATCACTTGCTAAAGCAAGAACAGTGGAAGAAACATCGTGAGGACACCTGTACTCCTGAGAGTTCTCCATGATCTCTGTCGGCGTGTAAAGTCTGCCAACCCGCTGAGCCTTGGTCAGGCCAGGGAGGTCGACTATGGTCTATGGACCCGGCTCAGCAGCATTAATGGGTTGTGATGATAATCATGATGATACTATGAGGAAAAGGAAAATAAAAACGTTTAGTCCAAAACTTTAATATCTGAGTTCTAGCAGTGTTGAAACATATAAAACGTAGGACATATTGAAATCTATATCAAGGGAATTAGATTTTTAAACTATAACCAATGCCGGAAAGCCATCGTATTCATCCAAAAGTAATTGAACCTATAGACGTAGTAACAAACCCCAAATTTCAAACAAGCTAATCTATTAAACTATGTGTCGGTGAAGATAGACACACAATGCAAAATCTAGACGATTAACATATTTTTGACTAATCTCTTAAGGGATATATAAAAAAGAATTGATGTCATCAATATTCTTTAAATTATAAAGCTAAGAAACATGAAACATCAGATACCATGCATTAGAAAATAAAATACCATAGACATCAGAAGAATAAGCAATAAGAACAGACTGGTGACAAAGTTTTTGAAACACTATTTAGGTTAACAAGTTCTGATTTAATCGAAAGGAATTAAGATACAAATTCAGAGAGTAATACATTGAATAGATTATAGACTTTAGTTTTACCAAACGATCTTAGCTAAAACTTTGAAACATCTATACGAGACTAACTATGTCACTGCACGTGCTTAATTTTAGTTTAAGTAAGGAGCTTTTAGTCTGAATTCTTGTTTCTTTGCTAACTTTTATTAACATTGTTAGACTCATTTAATATATTAGACTATGCCTGACTGACCTGATATAATTAGATGCACTATGAAGGTTTTTATGTATTCAAAGTGCTTGTAATGTTATTATTAAGCTCACTGGTTAGTAAATTACGTTAGCTAAATTAGGTTAAACTATTGTAAACAAAATACAAACTATATTAAAATAAGTAAATTCTAGTCATAGACAAACTCAGAAAATCATTTTCAAATTCCGCTTCATACAAAATTGGTATTACTGGTGTACCCAATAAATGTCTCCAGTAAATGGGCTCTATAGTTTATGACCCTTTTTTCTAGGAACACTTGAGTTTACTTCATTATTAATTGTGGTAAGAGGTCGGTTAATGTAGGGGAGCCTTCGTAGGGCCCGGAATCCTACAGCTGAGTAAAAAGAACCAGGTGCAGTTTCCAGCCACAATGGGTTTCTCTGCCTTTTGCCTTTTTGGCACAATTCCTCACAATTATGAAAAGTAACGAATAAACTTGGTTCTATTCTAACTCTGTACCAAATTTCATCAAAATCGGTGCAATGGATTAATTGTGAATTCGTAGCAGATGGACAGAGTTACTTTCGCATTTATAAAACTAGTTGGGATTGAGGTAAGAGGTCAGGTAGCGGTGTACAGTGTAAATGTAAAGGTGCCTTGCACCTGGATTCTCTAACTTTTGGCTTATTGGAAAAAAATAGTAATTAGCGAAGTATTTTCATATGAAGCACCTGTAAAAAACAAGTAAAGTCAAATTCTTACCATGTATAAGTTAATGTTAAGTTAGTCTTATCTCGGAAGCGGGGCAACTGAATTTATTACCCCCAGCTTTGTATATGGCAGTTAATTTAACTTGCGTTTGTTTCGACAGATAAAGAGTTTGTCGAAAACTTTGCGCTTTGCTAAATTTCATTTGGCTTACTGATTATGAGTTGTATCTGTACAATTATGTATATTCTTGTTTATTTAAATAAATCGCTATTTTTACATTTTAACTAACCGTAATTTTTTATCTCCTATTTTAACTCCTTCAAGCCGTTTTTCGCAAAAAAACGTAGCCCTTGTCCTTTTTCTGGCTTATATCTGTATCAATTTTTTTCTAAATTAATTCAGAGGTATAAGCGTGAAAGCGCAACAGAGTAGTCAAAAATAAAAAATATAGAAAAAATTAACAGATAATATGATCAAGAATTAATAATTAAAAATATTTATTAAATAGATTTTTTTTTTAATTCCACGAACATATTATTATAGGCAATGCCATCGCAATTTTGTTTTTGGCAGGTTAAAGCAGAAGGACCTCTCTTCTTCTACTAAAAGAAAATATGAAGATTTTTTAGTTATTCACTAACTCACATAATATTATATTATAGTAGAAAGCATCTAACTATAATTCTAACCTTGAATGCTCAGAAGTCTTTGGGAACGCGGGGAGAGAGGAGCGTACCATATGTGATTAGTTTTTACGTCACGTTTCTCTTCCACGTGCCAGCTATATGTCAAAATAGTAAACATCGTGGACATACATACACCAGGCAAGCTACACGTTTATAATGCGTAACTTCGCCACTACTTTTGCTCAGACATATAGATAGTAGCCGCCGGCCAATATACGGTAATGAGTTAGATCTTTTACATTGTTATAGTAGTCGGCAGCTAATTTTAGGTCTGAGAAAAAATAGTGGGGGAAAGTTGGGCATTGTGAGCATTCGGCGTGCCTGTATTGGCAGTTCCATCCGAGACGTTTAATATTTTGATAATTAGCAACACGAGCAGGAACTAAAACGCCGCATAAGAACCAATCGCGTGACGCGCTGCTCTCGCCCCTTGCTCTCTGCTAAAAAATGTCCAATAGTGACTTCTGCTCGTGCAAGGTCAAACCTATTCGTGCGTGCCGGCTGCTATACTTGTAGCGCAACTATCTCGCTTCAGACTTATTCTGGAAGTTAAACCTTACGTCATAAACTAAACCGTCACTTAAGTACAAATGTGTAGAACAGTAAAAGCTATTACCTTTCTTCCAAGTCGGTTATAGCTTGGTTAATGGTAGCTGTAATTGTCCTGTTAAAGCGAATGACTTATGGCGTATTATTTTAGAAAACCCATAAACTTTAAACGACGAGCTGCTAATGGAAGTATCGTTTTACTAATTTTCTTTTAGTTTAGAAATCAAGTATATTAACTATATATACGAGCTATAATGCACAGTAACACGTAAAGGACAATAATAAAATGCACTTGTTCCTGAGGAGAGTGACCTAGTTGCAAGTTTAATTAATTATTTCTTATTGCAATAAGATACGCCGTCCTAACAATATAGTCACGTAAGTCTTTACCAGGGTAACACTTTGCTTCTAAATTATTACACTATGGGAAGTCATCATTTTAGTCTCGAAATTACTCGTCAAACTGTCTGGTATTATTATAATAAATCAATAGAAATCACTAGCCAAATGAACATTATCTAAAGTGTTAATACTTTAAACTAAATTAAAATCGTGGTCTTTGATTTATTAATAAATATTTTAATATTATCCAGTAGGAACTATGATTATTTTCCGGGATAAAAAGTAGCTTACGTGTAGTAAGTATTTGTATACAAAATATCATCGAAAACCGTTCAGTCGTTTTTTTGTGATTGAGTAACAAACATCCAAACATCTAAATCCAAACATACAAACTTTTGCATTACTTTACTATACTTTCGCATATATTAGTAAGTAAAGTAAGTACTAGTAAGTAAGATAACATGAGTATAGATAATGTTTTACCATAATTACCCCATCATATAATATTTTGGCTCAACCTGTCATGTGGTTACCAACATCAAGTAATTTCCGCTCGTTACATAAATCAATTCCTCTAATGAATTACATTCATATTTAATTGCCATTTATATATAAAGCTACGTTTCCCTCCCTAATAGAATCTCTTCATTTACCTAATCTCGCTCGGATTGCATCAAATGAAGCGATTCTATTGGTTCTTAACATTCTTAACAAACACATCCCTCGCTACGCAGCCTTATATCATAATCTTAGAATCTTTGAGAATCAGACCTCAGACAGAAATATTTAGAATCAATATTTCCCGATTATGCTCTGGTGTAACTGTTACAGATCTACATAGAGTTAGATGATGATGGCAAAAAAGATTTTTAAATTCTTTTTCCACTCCCACTATTATGTGTATAAAAGACCTTTTTTTTAAAAATTCTGTAATTTAAAAAAATTAACGACAAACCTATAATATTTTGATGTGAACTGGAAATCACACTTCTAATAAAACTATATTAAATTAGTTCACCTATTTATTTAGTTAGTATTAACAAGATTTTTCGCAATAAAACATAGCCTATGTCCTTCCACAAGTTATAATCTATCTCTGTACCAAATTGATGACAATCGGTTCAGTAATTTAAGCGTAATTACGTAACAGACAAAATAGACCATCTATCCATCAATAGATGGCGTAAGTAGTATAATTTCGAAATTACTGTAAAGTAATAAAAGTAATCATAATAATAAAAAAAAATTAAATTTTTTTAACGATATCATAAAAATTATATACCTACATCTTTCATACAATATGATATATTTTTTAATTTTCTAACTAAACTATTAAATCATTATTATATGTCAAAAACTTTATAACACATTATGTTTTGAACGCGTAAGTTTTCTTGATGTGAACATTAAAACTTTGGATAATGTTCGTAATTATCTCATCTTAGATAATTTAGTTGAGATGAGATGGCTGCGGGAGACACTGACAAGTTGGAACAAGTTATTTATTAAGTTTTTCTTTCTTCATGGTGTTATAAGTTATACGAACATATTTAGAAGTTATTATTTATATACGTCGGAGGATAGACAAAGATTATCGAGTAATCGAATCGTCATCGCTATCTATGGCGCTGGAGTAGGGTAGTAGTCACTTCCGTGGTCTCTCAAGTAGTGAAATAGTACCTGGATAGTGTTAGTGTTGTGCAGTGCAGTGTTAGTGCTGGAAGTGCTGTCCACCTAAGGTTACGACTACCTTACAATGTTATTGCAATTGTGATAGGTTAGGTTTATGTGAGTTTAACCCTGGGTTTAACCTGAGCGGTGGAGGTGAGTGTTAGAATTCTGTTATAGGACGTCCTTAAGCCTACGCCTTGGCACTGCTTAGGTTTCTCACGTAATTGTAAGAGATCATTTTCGATTATTTATCGGTTCAGTAGCAGTATCTACGTTACGTTTACCCAATAGTCCATTCAATATAATCACCCCTTTTAGTGTTCTCCAATATTCTCCTCTCCTACTTCCTTCTCATCGTTTAAAATCCCCGACATCTATATACGGGCGCGATACAGTCAGGAAATAGCTAAACATTATGATTTCTTACATTTTTGACAGGAACCCATGCAGTGCCTTGGTTTATAGACGACATTCAAGCAATCGTAATACTCACCTTCACTGCTCTGGTTCACTGTTTAACCTAATCTAACCTACGTGGAAATTACACTGTAAGGTATGTAACCCTTAAGACGCCTCAAGAAGCTGTGGCAAAATAATACGACATGGCACGACACTATTACAACACTTTCACTAGCACCACTTTATATAATGTTCACTCAAAGCGACCATGCTTTAAAGTAAGTTGCTCATTTATGGGTAGTGTGAGCTGCGAAGGGTGGACCGCAACATTGATCCCATAATCAGGCTCGCTAGAAGTTATAAAAGGTTCCATAGCACAGTCCCTGATACTCATTGAGTGCCTAGTACCTATAGAGAATTATCAGGCGAGATCACTTTGACACATACTAAATAATTAAAGGTGTTGCTAACTCTATTCTGTACCTGTTGTGAAAACCCATTCCCTCATTTAGGGGTTGCGTGAGATGCGAAGGGTGGCATGTTTCCATGAGCAGGCACGTTAGACGTTATTTTATTGTAGATTAGAGTTAGTTAAGATGGTGTTTGTGTGTGTGAGGGTTCTAGATTGGCTTCCAGATAGTACTTACAGCAAAACTATTAAAATGATTGACTAACTTATCGCATGAACATATTGCAAAATTTTCTCACAAAGGGCGTATCCAAAAGCAAAATGCTTAAGATTGAATCTAGAAATTTATGATAGGGCGTTGAGAACATAATGCTCGGAGGAGAAAATAAATATTTACAGCCACACTTAGCCGAGATAAAAGCGGTTTCCACGGCTTAGTTTGCTCAAGAATATCTGCATTACGACAATCCTGGTTACCGCAATTTTTTTTTGATATTTTAATTTAGAGACTGAATGTTTTATTTTATTTTTTGGGTGACCAATTTATACTTGTTTATATATAATAATTCAGTTTAAGTGTCCTGTGGTGTATTTATAAATACTATATGGCGTCTGTAGAATTGTTGGTTGTGTTGTAATGTTTAGTGGTGGTTATGTTCGGTGTGGGCAGTGGATACGTACGTACTCCTTGCTTATCCTATTTTTGATAACATGGGGGATTAGGAGGGGTCTGTATGATGAATACTTAAGCGATAAATAAGTATATACGCACATCGAAACGTGAATATCCCTCAGAATGAGAAGGGAGAAAATGCATGCTTCAATGTGTATGTAGGCATGTGGAGGGGGGCTTTACTAACGTAATAATTGCAAAGATTTTTTTCCCGATTCTCGAAATTCCCGATGGATATAGAAACCATAAAGTTTTGTTAAAAGTTATCTATCAAAATATACATAATTTATACATCTTCCACATTTTTTTTAATATCTCAACCAACTTGCATTAACTATATCTATTGGTGAAGACTTGAAAAAATCTGCTCTGTAAGTTTTGAGTCTATCAAGAACAGACAGACGCCATAGACTTTGTTTTATAATAGTAGTGAAACATGACTTATGTCACCTAGTTTTTGATTACACGTGTTGCATAATGTGGAAACAAACGATAAAAAATCTGATAAAATTAATCGATTTGACTCACGTATCGATTTCATGGACTTACGTAACTAGAATTGTATAATATGAAGAAAATACACTGACATTGGCATTACTTCTGTGAAAGTAGTACAAGTGGATACATTGTAAAATGAACCTTATATGTATGTAATAAGGTTGATATTAGCAATATTGTGAAGTTAATATGTTTATTGTTAACAGTTTTAACAATTTTATGAACTGAATATTAATTTTTATATATAATAGATGTTCTGCATGAAATATATGGATTTTAATAAAGTTTCCATGGAGATTAATTTCTGTAGCTCGCCACTAGATGGCGGTGTAGCTTTATTAATTATCACCGTAGTACGAAAAATAGTACCTCGATCAAAGCACTTAAATTTTGACTATTTTTTAAAACATTTACATAGTATTTAGATTGAAATATTTTAAATATAATAATATGGATACAAATATGAATCCATTTTAATATTAATTATATTCAAACACACAAAATAGTGTTTGAAATTAAAACATTTTAAATAAAATTAATTTTTATGCACATAGTTTTTTAATGAAATCATTTCAAATGGAATTATATCTTTACATAAATTAAATAGTATTTTGAATTTAAAATATAATTATAATTTTTAAACAATTGGATTGTTTGTAATTAGACCATTTCACATCTCTCCACAATTAAATAGTGTTTTAAATTAAAAAAAATATTAAATTTTGTAAACAATTGTTTGTAATTAAAACATAAAAAATTTAATTATATTTTTACACAATAAGATAGCGTTTCAAATTTCAATTAAAATATTTTAGATTTGATTATAGTTTTAAACTATGCGATACTATTTCAAAGAAAACATTTTAAATTCAATTACATGTTTCAATGAAACCGTTTCTTATTTAATTAAATCCTTACACAAACAAATAAATAGTGCTTTAAATAAAAAAAATAATAATTTTAAACAATTAGATTGTGTTATAATTAAATTTTGCACATTTTAGATTTTATTATAATCTTAAACTATGAGATAGTTTTTCAATGAAAACATTTTAAATTCAATTACATTTTACACAATCAGATAGTGCTTTATTAAAAACATTTTATATATAATCATTTTACACAGTTAAATAGTCTTTAGGTGAAAACATTTTAAATTAAATTACAACTTAAACAAGTAAAAACAGCTTTTTTATTAATGTCATATAACCCACAAAGAACTTAATAGCTGAGCCAAATTACAGTTTAGTACTAAAATTTGTCACGCGATAGTGATAGTGTAATTTTCGTGTTTATGTCCTAAAATTGTATGTAATTTAAAATGGTTTGTTGTGTCTATTATACTACTACTAGCGACCCGCCCTGGCTCTGCACGTATGTTATAGTACATTATGCCTACATGTATGCCACTATACATTGTTTTTTTATATCTCAAAATGGGATTAGACAGCGTTCAATATAAAACCTCCTAGGCCGACTGCCTTTCAATATTTATCATCATATTTTAACCAACTTACACAAAACCTTAAGAAATTATACACCTCAACCTTTCTCATGAATCACTCTATCTCTGAGTTAAAACGCGATTAAAATCCGTCAAGTAGTTTTTGAACTTATCGCAAACAAACAGACGCGACGTAACAGTTTTATAATAAGGTAAACCTGTGAAACTATACAGCGCTATCTATTGGAGATAACAAAACATGTCGAAGTGATGTGTCTATAAACTAGCTTACAACGCCATCTATTAGAAACTTATAGAACTTTTTGTCAAAAAAAATATACTGAGGAATATTTATGTAAACGTTTGATGCACTTACATTGTTGCTGTTGGATTGAGGATGAGCAAACCTTGGTTTCCCAGGTACTATTATTTTCAAAATCAATTTATCTGTCTTATATCCGTTCTATTTACATATAGCTCGATTGTAGTGTATGAAGAAGCGTCAGTAGCTCAGTGGTTCGGGCGTTGGATTCACGATCAACAAGTCGTGGGTTCAAATCCCGGACATTGGACTACTGGCGTGACCCACTCCTGACACAAGCTATTTATTAGCTTACTGGGAGGGGTAAAGAGAATACTAGTAGTATGTGATCCATACTGCTAGTAATCTTTTAAAAAAAAAAAAAAAAGTGTATACCTCTTTTCTATAGTCGTCATTGATCTCCCTCACTTTGGGAATCACTGATCACTTTAACTTTTTACTTCAACAAAGCGAGGATAATCTCATTAGCTACATAATAAATGAAGTTAGCTTCAAAGCATTTAAATAACAGAATGAAACAATCAGTTATAGAACGAGATAACAACTCTGACAATTCCAGTGAATGGATGCTTATTACGAGATAAATCTTCATCTCGACCAATTGTAGACGTTCTAAATTCAATTTTGTTCCAATTTTCAATCGAGATAGTGTAATTAAGTGCCAATCAAAAATTGTTTGAAGTTTATTATCGGTTTGTATCTGGTCTATAAATGTTATATTTAAAATGAAAAATACAATGTAAAAATACATGTCGGGGATTTTTACCCGTGAGGGGACGGGTTGGAATACAATTCCCCTCTGCCGCTGGGAGAGCATCTCGTAAGAACCGAGTAACCCAGCACCCCCTTGGTGGTAGGGGATCTGTTACCCGACTGGAACATCCCCCACCAGCGTGCAAATCCAATCAAGCCAAGTGTCTCTGACGCGTTCCGGCTGAGCCGCATGTGGGCCAGATCTACCCCTCCCTCTCCCATCCCATTTCTTGCTCAGGTTCCATTGAAACAGCAGCAGTCTCTTCGCTCCCCCTCCTCACTCTATCTTCGAGGCGGCAACGCATCGACAAAACAAGAGATACCCTCTAGTTTTGTCGGTGGACCGTCTGCTCGTTTGTCCCTTGTCTATCATAAAAAAAAAAAAAATTATGAGAAGGAAAGAGGAGCGGGAAATATTGAAGAACATTATAAGGGGTGATGACATTAAATGGACTATTGGGTAAACTGCTAATGAACCGATAAATAACTGATATGATCTCTTACAATTACGAGAGAAACCTAAGCAGTGCCTTGGACTTGTGACCGAGGTGTAGGCTTAAAGAGCTCTTTTAACAGAATTTCAACACTCTTCTCCACTGCTCAGGTTCTCTGTTTAAACCAAAGGTAAAAGTCACATTAACCTTAATCGAACAGCACTGCTAGCACTAACACTAAACTGCACTTAAAACTTTCACTGACACTATTTAGAGACTACTTCACTCCTTAACAGACTGCGTAAGACTAAGACTACAGTCGGACTGTCGATGGCATATAAAGCGTCGAGACTGTGAAAATGACGGAAGTGACTACTACCCTATTCCAGCGCCATAGATATCGATGACGATTCTATTATTCGATAATCCTTTGTTATTCTCCTACATAGATACATACATATTAGTAGCGTGGGGTCCAAAAGTACCCCAGATTTTATTACGATTCGTTGTCACAATTAGCATGACTAGCAACCTTGGTTACTAATTACTAATATTCTTAACCCCTTCAATTTAATTGAATAATTGTGATATGAGTGACTTTACGTTATTAGTGCAACGCCTGGGATTTGAATCCACTACCTTTTCGTCGTGAATCCAACGTATTAACCATTTTGTTATTATTATGTCTGGTGGGACCTACGTGCCCAATTATAATTGCTAATCTTTTGTGGAAACCCTGGTTTAAATATCACTGCCCAGTCCTGTAGGCTCTAGAAATATCCAAATCTTTTGGACAGTGATCGATTGTGGGGTGGTGGGTGATGCATATGCCGCCTTAGATGGATACTTCTTTTAACGTGCAAAGCAGATTCGTATGCTTAATGACAATATCTGCACTTTGGTTGACGTGTGAGAATTCTAGTCATCGCGCTTAGTTTGAACTTTTGGAGTTCAAGGTGATCCATTTAGCTAGTTTTGCTATTAAGTAGGGATTGGTAGGGTATAATCAAATTAGTCAATTGATACCATAAGTGGTGTGGGATCCATATGTACGCCAGATTTTACTAGTAAAATAAATTTTTCGATCTACTAACAACCTTATCGACAAATATTATATACACCCCAAGATCTCTCTACGTCTCATCTGTAGTCAATACTCGACGCTGCACCGTATCTTGCTGTCCTGTAAGTAGGATGTATGGGGTCCATTTGGCCCCATTTAATTTACGGATAGACATTTTGGGCTAATTTTTTTCGTTATTCCTCTTATTTCACTACATCATTTAAGAGTATACACAATAATTCTGGCTAACATGCGTCGCAACTCTTTTATTGTATAGTTATTGTATTGTTTAACAGTCACGCTAGGTTAGTGACCACGTGACCAGTAGTTGAAGCTAGTGAACTCTACCAGAGTCATGTAACGGAAAGAACAATTGTCTAAAATAACAAAAACCAGTGGAAATGTTATTGACATTGTTTTTATGGTATCCGCACCATTGTTTAGTTTTTATAACATACCAAAATAATTGGTATTTAGAGGAAAATATGACTTTTTTGTTATAAGTAGAGTCCTCAAGTATTTTCAGGAGTCTATGTAGAACAGTCTAGACGACTTGAAAGAGGGGTCTATGTTGTAGGTTCAGTGAATCCTAAAGGTTAAACTTTATAACTAAGGGCACTAAACTTAACGCTATCATAGAAAGAAAGAGTAATAAGGAAAAGGTTTTAATAAAAAAAATATTAGAAAATTTTATATTAAAATTTGGCTTAATTTGGTGTTTATTTTTTTGGCAATACTAATAATATTATATTCTTTAAGTTGTTGTTTGTATTTATAGTTTTATTTTAACTTGTGTTTTGAAAATAAACTTATTTTCTTTCTTTCCTTCAAAAGTTGGGTTTATAAGTGTTAGTCAAAAAAAAGGAGCTTGAATATGTTGTATTTCTTCTTGAATTATTTTTTTTAATAATTTATTGATAGTTATTAATTTATTTTCTATTCTAGTCCAAATGCAGGATTTTTACTCTATTAAAAATAATTTTAATTCATTATTCTTTTTAGAGGTTTTTTAAATATCCTTAGTGTTAAGAAACTAGAGTTTTTAAAATTTGATTTTATTCGGGGTTATTAAACCAAAAAACGAGAGTACTTTTTAAAAAATAATTTTAATCCTATCAATGTCAAATTTAACTCAGTAGTTTAAATATTATAAATTCGAGAGTAACTGTGCCTCTCTGTTTGTTATGTAATCACGCTTAAACCACTGAATCGATTTTGATGTAATTTGATACAGACTGGAGCTTGAGAAAGGACATTTTATTGTGAAAATGCGGCATCGCGATTTTTGGTACAGAGATAGACTAGAACTTGGTAGACGAGTAGTAGTAGACGATATAGAGACATACCTAGAAATATAGCGACCTAGAAAACTAGCAACTATCGAGCTAGCGTCATAGCAACCTAGCGACCAAGTGATTAGCGATATAGTGACCTAGCGTACTAGCCCCTTATCAACCTAGCAATACAGTGTGGCGATAGGGGATGAAAGTTTGTAAGGGATATACCTTTATCTTAGAACATATTTAGCTCTACGTGAACATAGTCACGCCGGTCGACTAGTATATTTGTGATAATAATAGATCTAACATCGAAGTAGTGCAGTGAATTTTAAGCATTTTAAATTTTTACTTGTTGACTTCTTTATATAAGTTAATACTTACAGTTTGTCTGTGTGATTTATTAGTCAGTTTATTCCTAGAATATGTTGTTTACTGGTCCTATGCTTATCTTGTACAAATTCTAAGTTTCCCCGAAGAGATAGCTAACTATAGCACAGGTACACGTGTGTACCTTAAAAGGCATTGACTTCTATATCTTTGATCATCTCGGTTCAAGGATCACTGTTTACTTCCTCTGCTTAACACTATATAAACACGCGACTTTCACCTCTATTACTAAGTTATAAGGTAGAAATTAAAATTTGTAGTTACAGCAAAATGCTTGTTTTTGCATTCGTTCACCTCTGTTCGGTATGTGGTATTTCACGTTGATTATTTTATTTTTTAATATGGAAAATACAAAGAGCAGTCGATCCGCCATGGCTTTGCTGAGGTATAGTATAATTTTTCACCTTTAGGCTGCGTTTCTACCAGAGAAGAGTGTGTAGCGAGCAATGTGTTTGTGAAGTGCGAGGGTAGGTATAGTTAGCATAACCATTGATAACCCTTTATATGCAGGTAGTACTTTATATAATATTCCAAGACTGTATATTAACTCTGTTCCGATAGACTTGAGCTAGTTGTCAAAGGGAGCTCGCCTGGTTACCATTATGGCTGTGCAGTGGTGTGGTGTCGTTTGGAGTAAGTGTTTAATATTGATTACTCGGTGTTTGTTTAAAGCGCATATTGTTATTGTTTTATGAGTGTTACTGAGCGGTATCTGTCCCATGTAGATGACAGTATATGAAGCGATTCTATTGGTTCTTAAACACTCGCACATTTCTGGTGGAAACGCAGCCAATATAACCGATATTTTTTAATATCAATAAAGATATAATATTAAGTAAATAAATCGTAAAAACTGCTTGTTTGCGCCTTATATATTATAAAAAAAAAACGGTGAAGAACATCGCGAGGATATCTCCACTCCTGAGAGTTCTCCATGTTCTCAAAGGTGTGTGAAGTCTGCCAACCTGCACTAGGCCAGCGTGGTGGAGTATGGTCATACCCCCTCCTCATTCTGAGTAAAGAGACCCGGCTCAGCAGTAAGCCATTAATGAGTTGTGATGATGATGATGAATAGGTGTCCACATAGATCATCACAACAGGCAAACCCTAATTTGTATGAACATGTTGATAAATTAAACCAATAATACTATTAATGTCTAATTTATAAGCTCTGGGTCGATGGTTGGATGCAAAGGTTAAAGCTCGTTCTTACGTAGAAATAAATAAGGTCAACTACAACTATAAATGCGAATCTAACTCTGTCTGTCTGTCGGGCTTAAACCATTGAACCGATTTTGATAAAAAGTTTGAAGGGGTCAAAACAAGCGATAGAGACCATGACGAGCTTTGTGATCGTTTATGTCTTTGAGAATTAATCAAATATATGTCGGAGCAAAACTCTTTAAGCCTAAGCTTAGGCTAACGTAAGGCTAACCTAACGTTATGGCAATTTCATTGTAAGATATATTTATCTTAATCGGACAGCACTCCTAGCACTAAGACTATAGTCAGTCTGTCGAGGGTACATAAAGAGTCAAGACTGTCAAAATGACGGATGTGACTACTACCCTACTCCAGCGCCATAGATGGCGATCAAAAAACAAAGCAATTGTCAAAAATAAATAAACTAATTCAGTATACTTAAACTTATTTGCTTAATACAATTTAATAAATTGTGTAAACGGATATAATTGTAACACAACTCTGCACTGCACGACACTAACACTATCCAGAGACTAGTTCACTTCTTGAGAGACCGCGCAAGACTAAGATTAAGTCAGGCTGTCTGAGACTGTCAAAACGATAATTGTTTTGTTCGATAATTGTTTATTATTGTTCGATATACATATTTTAATATGCATAAATTGTTGCTTAATAAAATTAGTCATTACTTGTGTAGCTGCCATCACGCAAGTACAGGTTTGACCTTGAATGGTTCTTATGCGACGATTCCGTTCCCGCGTGTCTGCTACGTCACGGATGGAACTCTCAATACGCACGCAGCTATTATTTTGTAAAAATAGCATTAACATTTGAGTGTAGTTCAAATAAAGTTATGAAGAAACAAATAGAGACGCGCACCTTTTTTTAATTTAATATAAAACTGTATACTATATGTGAACGAACTGAGGAGGAATAGAGGGCATCCTTCAATTAAGAACGACAAGGGACGGTACTTCAATAATTATATATGGAATTAGATTAGAGCTGTGCTGATGGACAGGATGGATTAAATGGATTTAGATAGACGTATAGCATTTTATCCTACTTCAAAGAAGGGAACCCCTCAAAATCAGATAGGAAATTGAATGCTTAGCGGGAGATGTGTTTGTTAAAGACCAATGAAGCTGTTCTTCATTTACTCAGCCCCGTTTAGAGTGTGCCATACGAAGCTTAAAAAGACCTAAAATATATGGAAATAGTTTTATATTCCATTTTCTATGGTGTAAAGAAGTTAAATCAAATATTAAAGTTTGGAAGCATCCCTCCTATGAAAAATGATAATAAACGCAAATGAAATGATCGATACTTTTATTCCCTCCGGCTACATTCTGAATTCGTACGTGGAAACAAAACATATCATTAATATTCATTATCGTACAACACTGTTTCACTGAACAAAAGATTTTATAATATCAATTATATTTGGTTAACCAGAAAATACAATAACAGCAGTTATAGCCCAGTGGTTAAGACATCGGTGTCTTACATCTGAGTTATTTGTGTTTTAAGCAATTATATATCACTTGCTATAACGGTGAAGGAAACCTGCTGTCCTGGGAGTGGTCAAAGGTGTGTGAAGTCTAACAACCCGCACTTGGTTTCTGCACTATTGCCTAAACCCTTCCTCATTCTGAAGAGGAGATCCGACTGAGTCTAGGTCTACTATAGGTTGTGATGATGAACAAGAAAATGTTTCTGTAGGTACAGGCATCACAATGAAACGGCTAAACTGATTAGAATAATATTTGATACTTTAGAAGAAAATAAAAATCCAAATTAGACTGAAAGCTTCATTAGCACTTTTGAGAGTCCTTGGTCTTGGTCTTCAAATTATAACTATCTTTTAAAAATTATAACTTCAAATTATAGTCTATTCTACTCATAGGCAGATTGACAAGTAACTAGAGGGACTATTGTTCCTTTGTATATCTCTAATATGCTACATCTAACAAGTTGCTATAAAATTAATAATTTTCATAAACTATTTAGATCGGCGCTTCCCAAAATGGTCTCCACTCCAGGAATCAAAGACGATTTGCATGAGATCCTAGCTATTCGGATCCATAGTATTCTTTCAATCTAGTGTTCTTGAGCTAGACACTTAGCAGTAGACAGAAACATATTCTTAGCACAAAATTCATTGAACAGTTTCTCAATTTCTTAAGAATTCAATAGTTAACCCAAACATACGCGTATCAAACATTATAGAGCAATCGTGGATATTTCCGATCAGTCTATTCCAGTAGTTCAGTAATGGCTACAAATAGGTTTTCTGTTTTCTTTGCGTATTTTTAGATGTGCCTCGACCTACTCAAATATAAATATAATAAAGTACTTATAACCAATATATGATGTCAGATTATTTAAGAGTCTGGAATATTTATTTGATGGCCAGAGCTGAGTCATGGACTAGAAATACATTTAAGACAAAAACATGTAATAGAATGAGAGAGGAATGATACCCATCACTGTACAGCAATATGTATACGTCCTTAAACTTGTGACCAAGGTGTAGGGTTAAAGATCTTTTCGTTCCTCCTCAACAAGGGTGACCTTAACCAGGATACTATAATACTGACTTCAATGTATACTGCGCGACAACACAAGAGAGACTGAGTCTACGTGTGTATACTTAAAATAAAATAAAATAAACGTATATTAATTAATAAACGGTGTTGCTAGCTTTTGTATAATTAAATTTAATTAAATTTGTATAATTGTGTCTCTGATTTCACCATAAGTAATGTTGGATGAGGACAATACGAGTGATAAAAGTAAATTTAGGGTCTGTGAAAGGTAGAACAAAGTTTAGGTATAAGGTTTTTAGTTTTTTTTTAGTAACATATAATCTAGGTGGAAGCCAAGCCTGAGTTAGAGTACCTTGAGACCTAAGAGCAGGTTTAAGGGTTTTGAAGCAGGCTTTTATAATCGTAAACTCTCCTCTTCAACATTCTAGTAATAAAATATATTACTCATCTGCTTGTCTATAACGGAGGCCTAGCACCACCCCACCAAACAACACTACATTAGTCTCATCTCACTACTTTAATGTGGACTTCGCGACACCACTTGACAGACTAACTAAATCTCATCGTAACGAAACTTATATACATATTGTCTTCGCGAACTAAGATAAAATGAACTACCCGCGAATACATATTTATGAGGTATTGCTAACATATAGTAATTTCCTTAAAAGAAGATAAAATAAATTCAAGCTGTTATATTTGATATATTCGTACATTTCTACATAAAATGGAAGCGACATAATTCAATAACGTGTAACAAAATTGAGTCCTCCCTTACTTTATTATGTAAAATTCTTAGCATTTCCTCGAGACAACACTTTGGTTATGAAATTACGGTCTTATAACATTGACATGTTGTAACAATGTTGTTTTTTATTTTCGATTCATTTTTGGTTCAAAATAATAAACAACATCTTCCTATTCTTCACTGACTATCGACCATTTATTTTATTCCAAGACTGTATATAACTGTATTAGGTCTGTGCTGTGATGTTGTATCGTGATGCTGGATGTCCATTACTAGGGTTTGGAGTAAGTGTTTAATATTAGTTACTCGGTTTCCGTTTTAAGTGCATATTGACATTGATACGTGATCTTATGGTTATAGTATATTTTTGGACAACAATCCAGCTTAGTTTTCTAGCTTATTAATTAGAAAGTTTATACTATTATGACTCCACGCTATAGTAATATTAGGCTCGTTATAGCTACCGGCACGTAAGTATAGGTTTGACCTTGAATGCATTGACGTAGCGAGTTCCACGCGATTGGTTCTTATGCGACGTTTCAGTTCTTGCGTGTCTGCTACATCACGGATGGAACCCAGCACGCTCACAATGCGCAGCTTTCCCCCAGTATTTGTTTTCAGACCTGAAGTTAGATGCCGGCTACTATTCTTGATGGTTTGAAAAGAAGCATTATGTATTATGTGTTCAATATTTTTTTGAAGTGAAACTTCTTTAGAATCGTTGTGATTTGAAACCGGATGCAACGGAAAAAACGACAGGTAAGAGACACAAATACAAAAATGTGTAGGAAAGAATGAGACAGAAATATACAAAACGACAGGTAAGAGACACAAATACAAAAATGTGTAGGAAAGAATGAGACAGAAATATACATACTATTTTATATTATTATATATATTCATCTCATTCTTTTGTCGATTTACTGAAGTTTCACTTCTATCGTGTGTGAATCGTATATAAGTGCCATGTCTACAAAACCATCTATGGTCCCAAAAATGAGGAAGGTTTTACTGGTAACTTCTACCTACTTCTTGAGCGATATAACCTGAATTTATATATGTATGCCCATGTAATATATAATTACAATGATAATTTAGTTCACCATAGAATATTCATAATGATTTAAGTTCAAAATCCTTAAATAATGAGCACCGAACAATAGAATATGGGTGTCGCATACAAAGAAGACTCGTGACGCACGGGTATCATTAATATATGTATTGTATAATGAATGCACGTTTGTTCACATTAAATATGACTGATTTTTAATTATTATTAAATTATCTAGATATTAATTTAAGCATCTGATTGATTGCACTTCTGTTTTAAACTCCGACGCTACAACGATATAGGTATAACGTTTGTATGTGGCATTGTAGCTCACAAGATAATTTACCGATTCTGATGAAGTTTTATTTGTTTGAAAGGTAATTTAATCGAGATGGTTTATAACTATGTATTGTGAAGATCAGGTCAGCCGTTGCAAGATCATCAGCTCATTGCTGAAACGATATTTCTCGATACCGTCTCGAATCTTCAAAATAATTCGGTTATTTTCCCGAGAATTTGAAAATAATTTGAGATTTTTGTATTACATAAAGCTTTCTTTAAGTCTTAAAAGATTTACCGAGTATATATGAGTAAGAAAATTCTGAAAAATCGGAATGAATTATTCAATTCGGACTTCTAATCAGATAATATATTTGAAAATTTGTATTTTTGTTTTGTTTATTATGCATGACCAAAAACATTTTTTATACATGGTGAATAATAATACTATGCATATCCTACTTAAAGATTTCAAATAATTTGTAAAATCGATTTTTTATAAATCATATTTTAAACCAAAAAAATATACCTTTTAAAATTCACCAACTCTGAGATAAAACCTAAAATTTAGCAATGTTGGTAAACATTCAAAACGAACATTGATCACGAAACATTTTAGACATTCATTACTCAGTAATCTTATGACCGATTTTGGAAATTCTTTTACCAATAGACAGCCACATTATTTATGATTGTCATAGACTATATATTGACCCGAACAATTAAGACTTTTCGTGGTAGTCGAATTTGTAAAGTAAGTCGGAGAAAAAACGTTGGAACGATAGTTTATAACGATATATGATTCATTATGGGTTGAGTATGAATGAATAAATGAGTGAATAACTGAGTGAATAGTTAGAATACGTGAATAGTTAGAATACGTGAAGTTAGAATACGTAAGTGAAGCGATAGCGGGTAGTTGTAAAATAAAGAAGAGGCAAATACAACTAATTCGAAAGACTCCACAGGAAGTTGTGTGTAACTTTTTCTAACATTTGTAACAAGATGATTTATGTACTCCAAAGTTAGGCTTACTTGTGTGAGCACGTGTGCTCTGAGTTTTGTTTAATGTATTACTTTGAAATTTCCGATATTTTTCCACTCATTTCATAATAATTAAAATATTATATATCTATAATGATTATAATATATATTATATATCTATAGTTAGCGATGCAGTGATGGCCCAGTGGTTAAGACTTTAAGTCTTACTCGGGAGGTCCGAGGTTCGATCTTGGGCACACACCTCTGACTCTGAGTTATGTGTGTTTTAAGCAATTAAATATCACTTGCTTTAACGGTGAAGGAAAACATCGTGAGGAAACCTGCACTCCTGAGAGTTCCATAAAGTTCTCAAAGGTGTGTGAAGTCTGCCAACCCGCACTGGGCCAGCGTGGTGGACTATGGCCTAATACCCTCCTCATTCTGAGGAGGAGACCCGGCTCAGCAGTGGGCCATTGAAGGGTCGTGATGATGATTATATATACCTATAAGTTAAAGCAAAAGGCTGCGTTTTTACCAGATATTAGATAGGATGTGTAGCGATGAATGAGTTTGTTATAGAATCGCTTAATTTAGCCTCCACGATCATCTCTGGTGGAAACGCAGCCTAAAGCCTGAAAAAATCTTGTGTATTATGGATAGTTAGCAAATGTCTAAAAAGAACTTCCTATAGTGACGGTTTTTTGAGATATATATAATAAGGTATAATAAGGTGTGGTTATGGTAATTTGAAAGATACAGCAAGGCCTGAGGGACTAGAAAGACCTCCTATTATCATGTCTGTCTGTCCACAATTAATGGATTATTATATACAAGTGGTTGGTATATAAGAGTTTATCTAATGATGGAGCAGGAGGTGAGAATAGGTTTGGAGGGACTGATGATGAGACTTAGAGGAGGATTATGGATAGTTTGGAATTGTGCGATTATTTTTGGAGGGTGGGGATGAAGAGACTAAGAGTTTGGAATTATGATATTCTTTTTAATGAGTCTAGTCTATGATACATACCATGAATGATAATGAAAACGTAGGTGAAAAGTGAAACTCTTCAGTAGCTACTAGAGTTTCGAATTCGTAATAAACTGAATATAAATTTCAATTTGAAACTGTAATGATGATGAAAGCAGAAGATGGATAGTAGAACTCTTCAGTGGCTACTAGTAAATCCCTTTAATTTAGGAACGTAGGATTGTTTTGATGAGTCCAATACACTAAGTTTAGTGGGACTGATGATGACACTAATGAATAATGAGATTCTTATTGATTGATTGATTTGATTTAAATGAAAATGGAAACAGTAGGTGGAAAGTGAAGTTCTTTAGTAGCTAATAAAGTTTCATATACCTAATACATATAATGCCAACTGAGTATAAATTTCAATTTGAAGCTGCCGAGTAAGTATATTTAGAACAAAGTCATCACAAAAGACAAATAGCAGACATATATCATGTAACTTTCAGCTTATGACATTAATATTCAGGATCCTGTCCCAAGCACTTTGATACATTCAATACCAATCTGACAAGACGGGCGACTGCCGAGTAAATATTACAGATAGGCGGGAAAGGTTCCTCTATTCTCATATAAATGTTCTGTTTTGTGTAGTGATACTATGCTTTTGGATGTTTGAGGACTTTCTGCTCAGAATATGAAAACTCTTTATTTAAATGCGAGGATACTTATATATATGGTTATTGTTCTTTTACATCTTTTACGCTGTAATAGAACTATGGATTGACTTTATTTTTAACTCCCTGCATAAAAACGACGGGGTGTTATAAAATTGATGTTTCTGTGTATGTTTGTCTGTGGCATCCTATTATAGGGTTTGAAAGGTGAATTATTCGGGAAAGTTCTTACCTATGTTTGATAAAAGTCGATGGAAGTAAGCAGCGATGACCCAGTGGTTCAGACTTCAAGTCTTACTCGGGAGGTCCGAGGTTCGATCTTGGGCACACACTTCTGACTCTAAGTTATGTGTGTTTTAAGCAATTAAATATCACTTGCTTTAACGGTGAAGGAAAACATCGTGAGGAAACCTGCACTCCTGAGAGTTCCCAAAGAGTTCTTAAAGGTGTGTGTAAAGTCTGCCAACCCGCACTGGGCCAGCGTGGTGAACTATGGCCTAATACCCTCCTCATTCTGAGGAGGAGACCCGGCTCAACAGTGGGCCATTGGAGGGTCGTGATGATGATGATGATTTTTTTTTAAACACCACCTCCACTTTTTGAACATAACAAAAGGTCGACTTATATGAGTTAAGATCGATTCTTTTAAATCGATGTCGAGTGGGTATCGATATTTTGTGACTGTATATAATTTGAGTTCCAGTAGAACCCCTAGATTTAAATGTTTTATTTAATTTTAGAAAAGGCAGTTCATAAGTAAAAACGTGAGACGCTTTTTATTCCAGGAATATAAAGAAAAAGGAAGCAAATAAATTGTTTAAGTAGTCATATATAATATTAATAGATTTTACTCATGGATCAATTCATGACGGCGCATAGCTTGCATTCTATATGGAAAAATAATACGCGGACCGTCCGAAGTTTGGATTAGGATATATTTTGTAAGTTATGAGACTTTAAAATATGCTAAAAACATTAAATGAAATGTCTCCTTTAGTTATAGATAAACTGTGTTGAGCTCACCCTGGTGGGGTGCATCATTACAGCGCAAGTCTCTGTTACTCTTTCTACCTTTAAAAAGGTAAGGTTTGAAAAAAAGGATGATGTATATCTTAGCCAGAATTATTCGAATGTAATAATAAAATATTTATAAGATTTTACACAACAAAATTTGAGTTTTTCGTTAATCTCGATCAAATGTGATCAAATGTCAACATCATAGTTATCCTAGTAAAAGTCCTCAATCTTTGATGTTCAAGAAAAAGGTCGAACAAAGGTGGGATAAAGTAATGTTCTGAGATGTGAAATGTAGATTTCTTACTTTTCGTCGTTTAAGAATTTGTAACTTACGGGACTTGTAGTTAAATTGAAGATACTTTTTGTCGGTACCTTTTAAGCTTACGTAAAATTCTTTAAAGGAAAATGTTTATTTTTATATCACTTGGTTGCGATAGATTAGAGTCAGTCTCTCTGGTGTTGTCGCGCAGTGTACATGGAAATTAGTATTATAGTTTCGTGGTTAACATCACCCTTCTTGAGGTCCACGTAAGTTTACTTTATTATCTATTGTAGTAAGTGTTCAGGCAGCAGAAGGAAGCGTTGTAATTATTAAAAAGGGATTTAAGCCTACACCTGTGTGGCCGGTAGTTCAAGTCGCATGTGTATACGTATTGCTGTACAGTAATGAGTATCATTCCTCTCTCATTCACTTGGACTGCTGAGTAATTGTTAAAGATTATGCTTCATATTTTTTCATTTTACATATCTTTTCAGAGATCTTACCTAACCTTCGTAGGTCGCCTGGCTGTGAACTTACAGATTTGTACACGTGTAATCGATTTTAAGTTTCATCCCTTATTTTTTTACCTTAGTAACTATAAAGTATTATGGAATAATGGATGTCTATGTGCAATTTATTATAAATTAAGTTATTGGGCATAATTAGCATAATA
The DNA here is from genome assembly GCA_905147385.1 of Limenitis camilla. Lineage (NCBI taxonomy): Eukaryota > Metazoa > Arthropoda > Insecta > Lepidoptera > Nymphalidae > Limenitis > Limenitis camilla. Next base: position 9,901,400 of record LR990246.1, on the reverse strand, counting down.
ATATTTATAAAGAAACAGAAAGCATTGCTATATAAAAATATTCAAGAGTTCAACATGTTTTATTTTTATCCCGCAGGAACTATGAATTTTTCCAGGATAAAAAGTAGCCTATGTGTTAGTTCATAATATAAAGTATTTGTTTGCCAAATTTCATAGATATCTGTTCAGCCGTTTTTGTGTGATTGAGTAACAAACATCCACATAACATACAAACTTTCACGTTTATAAATAAAGTTAAAAAAAATACCGTTTCTTTACTTATTTTCCTTGAGTTTAAAAAAAATATCTGATTTTTTTGTTCGTTCCTTTCTGAGATAATAAAAACTAAAATATGTGTGATGACGTCACTTATACGGTAGATTAAGATAATGCTTTTGCCTTAGTTGTTAAAGCAGACATATCGCTATCCAACCGTATAAATGACGTCATTTGGTATTTACGTCTTTTTAGAATAGATTAAATTCCAAAATTGATTCTAACCATTACCGGGAGCAAAAATACGTGTTCATTTTTTTTTATTTCATACTAGCGGCCCGTCCGGCTTCGCACGGGTTGATAATTTATTTTAACATAAACATTTTGGCTCTCCCGCATTTCGGTGCCCCCTCTCTAGCCGCTTTGCTCCTGCGCTAAAAAAAAAACGCCGACGTGCCGGTGTGGCGTGCTACTTTGTGGGAACTTTAAAGAATCTACTCTTTTACCTCATTAATATAGTTAGATCAAAAACTCCTAAGTTTTTCATATTATGATTTTTTTCATTTAATTGTCAACACTATAAATGCCGCAGGCTTCGTCTGCGTAGAAGTAGTTAAATTAGTATATTTTGTTTATGCCCTACCATTTATACCAACCTATAGTAGCTGAAATTTTTTAACGTAATGCGCGCACAAACATGGCAATTCTATGATGATGTTGGCAACATTGATCTGATCTGACATTCGAAAAAACTGAATCAGTTGTTGCAAAAAAAAGTTAAAAGGTAAGTAACCATATAAATACCCTGACATTAAGATCATTATAATTGTAACAAGTAATAAAGTTGCAATGCTGTCGGTTTGTGTGTAAAATATAATCCTCAGGAGTAATATTCTAGTTAACAAGCCGTGAAACTGTATCACCCATATTTAATAGATCATAATTAATTTCATGTTTTTTTAGTTTTTATTTTATTTTCTTACAGCAACGTAATGGCTACAAAAGTGAATTTAGAGGAAATTTAGAATTTACATGTTATCTTGATATCAAGCTCAGTGGCACTGATTTATCGAGACCAGCGCTAGCAACAAAATGAATTCTCTAGTATAGCTACCGGCACGTAAATATAGGTATGACCTTGAATGCGCAGAAGTAACTATTAGGGCCTTTCTAGCGGGGAGTGCGGTGAGAAAAGCACGTCATACGTGATTGGTTCTTATGCGACGTTTCAGTTCCCGCGCGTCTGCTACGTCACCCCATTTTTTGCTCAGACCTAAAGTTAGCTGACAGCTACAATACTTAGAGTTCAAAACTAAAATTTAGTCGTATATAAACTTACTTTTGTATAAAAGGTTATGGGCCCTGACCTTTTTTCCATTATATTACTCATACCGCAGTATTCTATTTAAAATTAAATTAATATTTAAATATGTCATCTCTATTATATAAGGCCATGTTGTTTCTAAGCAGACCTTGTGATTGTTTGAGTCATGTATGACCTAATTATTTACAATTACAATTGCATGTTAGAATTTAATTTTACATACATTATAATTTATTTTACATTGAAAATTAAGGAAAACCTTTTCAAATGCTATTTTTTAGAAATCAAGTAGTATGAAGGTTCTAGTACCTAAATATTCATTACATTTAAAATTCAATATTAAAAAAAAATTATGTAAAAATGTGGAACTACTAATTTCAAAACACATGCAGCTTTTGAAATTAAGGCGTAACCTAAATCAATAATTTTAAAATTTTAACTAATATTTCTTAATAATAAAATGTATAGGTATATAAATACAGAAATAAATAAAATTTGTTGGTTTGTCCTCCTTTCATACTGTGACACAGGGCATAAGCAAATATTAGTGGTCAATTGCACCCCAACAAAGCAGCAGTCGCTAGTTATATCTGAAACAGGAAATTTTGATTTCGATATCACAGATATCCATTTCAGTCCTTCCTTGTTATCTTAATCTAGACCTATTTCTCGCAATGACCAAATATAGTTATGCTAATTGACAAGTTTTACACAGTTGCTTACTTGCTAGACGTATGAAAAGTGACTATTAATGTCTAACAGCGCACAGAACTTTCTATTCTAATCGACGGTCGAAAACTTTCAAACAATTCCAATAAACATGATAAGATAAACCTGTTTAAAACGAATATTATTTGTTTCATTATTATTATTTTTAAATAAAAGAATAAAATAAAATATAGATGAGCAAGTAAACAATTATCGAATAAACGAATCGTCATCGCCATCTATGGCGCTAAAGTAAAATAATAATCACTTCCGTCGTTTTGTCTGACTCTGATTGGCTAGCGTTTGTTATTCGCTTAACTCGCTAGGTCTGCTCCACCCGTGGAAGCAAATTCTAACTACCGTCTTGTCTTTTTATATTCTCTTACCGAGACACTGGAGCTTAGTCTTGAGCGTGGTCTCAAAGAGTGGATATTATCTGGCTAGTGCTAGTGAAAATGTTAAGTGCAGTGATATGTTAAAGCTGAGAGTGCTGTCCGTTGCTGCTTTAAACACAGCGTTTGGTTAGCCTTGTGTTAGGTTTGCTTTATTTAAACCTAAATGTAGACTTTCAAAGTTATCTCCTTAGATCCCAACATACATATATAACTATTTAGTAGTATTGTTAATATTAGAATTTTGAGTATTTTGTTTTTTTTTTTAATACAAAACAAACAAAGTCACTTCCTGCAGTCTACACGCTTAGATCTTTTAAACTACGCAAGGGATTTTAATGCGATTTTCACCAACAGATTCAACAGTGATTCAAGAAGAAGGTTTATATGTAATAGTATAGATAAAAATATAATAATATATAATTATATTTTTGTGATTTTTAAATAAATTTTACTTACATTATCTTTTTAGGGTTAAAAACTTTATGCGTTTTACCTGTTTATCTATTAAATAATCTATATCTAAGGAACAATACCTTTTATTTTTTGAAATGTCTCAAAGACTACAAATATATGTAATATTAAAAAATATTTAGCAAAATAAATGATAAGAGAAAACTATTTTCTTTTAACCTTCGCGTTGAGACAATTACTATATAACTAATGAACACCTTGTTCTTTTATATAACTAATGATTTCGCACTATCCTGTGTCGTAAGGGTGTGGTGCGAGTGACAGCTGGAAATTACACTCATTTATTTTGTTTTTCTATTACTTGTTTAGTTTAACAAGAATTATATCTATAGTCATTTCGTAAATATTTTAGATACAGTTAGCAACACCATTTATAACTTTGTATTCGCGAGTAAATCTCTTTATTTCATTTCAACTATAGTCACGTAGCAATTAACAAGACAATATATAACCTCTGTTCTGGTAGACGTATGCCAAATGACAAACGGTGCTCGCCTAGAGTGACCATCGTAGCTGTACAGGTGGTTTGGTGATGTATAGCTAAAGATTCTTTTAAGTATAATTGCATAATTTCTGTTGAATGTTGAAATCTAGTAACTTAAAATACCTTGTTGCTATTGAATGTAAGCCTTTTGATACGAATAAATTAAATGACTTGTTCCTCCAAATTCAACGAGACGTTACATAAAATACAGCAAGGGATGCTTTATCGCCCACTTCTAGGCTAGGTTTTATTATGAGGAAGCATGAAAAAGAATGCAGTATAATAATTACAAACCTACGATTCTCTTGATTGCAACATAAAACAAAAATTTAAAGCACATGAACTACGGCAGTTGGACGGCATCAGAAGTCAATTATAAAGGAACCTGTCAATACTAATTTCTTTATCTTCAGACATAATTTAATAGATGAAGCATATTCCGCTCGCAGCCCTTACTTGGGGTGCAAGTCGCCAGTCATGGCACTCGATCACATTTCACCTAACTGGCTGTCAGCGGTAACTACGTATTTTTTCCTTGAGCTTCTATTATGTGTGGCCCAAAATCTAAATGTTCTAGATTACGTTCAAAATTGTTAAATAGTCACATTTTTCGACTTTCCAGAGTATTTACAAAATACATTCATAAAAATATTGTCCTAAACAATAAATAACTAACCAAATCAGTCGGTTAGTTATTTATGCAGCTACACATAGGAGACAATTAATTTTTAAATATATAAAGGGATAGTATTTAGGACTACTTTTAAAACTTTGCGCAAAAAACTGATTATAAAACTGAAAGAATTATCGATCTATCAACCAGATATATTACAAAGAAACTATAAAGAATGTGGATATACTAGATATTAGTATGCTTTTCCATTTCAGGCATTGAAGATCGGATCTGTGGTAAAACGGTTGTCATATAAAACCGCTACCTCTCTCATTTTAGATCACGTGCCCAAGATTTGCCGCGTAAATTATTTCTTTATGCGACGGACGTAAATATCTGTTGTAATTTCGCGATAAGCCCCCGCGTGCTACGGCGAGATACTGCGGGATGATGGAAGGGAAAATGTACCGTTATTTATAATGTTACCCATTATTTATCATTATCACATTATATTAAGAGTTTTTTATACTTACGACTATGTAAAAGGATATTTCCCTTTGAAAGGCAAAACTACTTCAAGTCTGTATCGCGATAAATAATTTTTTAAGACTAGCTAGCAATACGTTCTGATTTTGCCGATATCTGCCAATTTGTAGCCCAAACTTAAATGTCCTATGTAGAACAGGTTTTTGGGGATTTCACATAATAAGAGCTTATTAAAAACTGGGTACCTTTAACTTTTTTTATGGCAGTTATGGGGCAAACGAGCAGATAGCCCAACTGATGCTAAGTTGCCCCTGGATATCGGCAGTTCAAGAGACTCTTGTTTTTCTGATGCATTGCCACCTCAAAAATAGAGTGAGGAAGGGGAATGAAGAAAATAATGCTACGGTTTTAGTGGACACTGAACGAATATGAATATCTCGTAAAGGACATGCCTGATACCGCATACTAGGATTGCAGGTAGCGATATTAAAAGTTCGTTGATAACTGCCAATGATGGAAGCAGATATTTCACAAATTCACCTCATTTGCTTAATTATTTAAACTCAGTACATAAATCAGGAATGCCGATAGCGAACATATTTGCTGCCATTGTGGCTATCAATTCTGAACAACATTTAACCTGTAATGAGAATTTAGTAACATTTCTAATGAATTCTGATCTGATTTGGAAATTATTTATGAGTACTATTTAGTAACATTAATTATTTTTAGTGATTTTATTGTTAGAAAATAGTATTTAGATGTTGAAGAATTATTACGAACGTAATATTTTATTTTCGGTCAAAATTTCTCAGGTATCACGCGTTATTTTCTTGGTTCGTGGATGGTTGATTGTTTTTAAATCATACTCTTTTTAAATGTGCTCGACAATAGTCCAAATCCTGGGTCACTTGGAGAGCTAACCAATGGCTTCTAAAAAAATTGTGATGCTAGATGAGATTGTTTGAACCTAGGCATTTACTGTTCGCGACTCGCGCCTTGATACCAATTATTCTCACTTGAATTTAACGCCAGACTGTAGGTGTCATCGATTGTTGTAGAATGATCTGACCGGAGTGCTATAAAGATAAGGTAGTAATTTATCATCTTAATGCATAAGTAAAGGTCTAGTTGTGGACAACTATTGACGGGACGCAAAGCGTTTTTACTATCCGTTAATCTCGTCCTCGTAGCAGCGAAGAAGAGCACCACTTTTCTGACCTAGATTCTAACTCGGCATAACCATCTAAAAGTACCCTCTTAGGATGGTATAGCATGAGAATCTTTAAATGGCGAGTGAAATATTCCTTCGAGGTCAATTCTTGTATTGCAATTCCGTTTCTTGTAATCTCAGTTTTGCTTGAAGGTTCTTTATAGGAGAATAAAATTAGCATTAAAGCTTCTGTAAAGTCAACATTAGAAGTATTGTCCCATAAACAATTAAAGGTTACAAAACCCAAAGTTGTTATATCGAAGTAATGTCCCAGATCACCTTGAGCGAAATAGGTAACCGTATCGCGTAAAGTTATTACTGCACCTAATTACTTCATCATTTTCATCATACTAATTTGAACCTAATTTCACATTATTTAGACCCATTTTGTATTGTCTTGTTTTTTTTCTACTTAGGTTGACACCGATTTCGGCTGAAGGTCGTAGAACTTCCCTTGTAGTTTTATTTTAATTAGTACTATTGTGTTTTTAGTTTGTTCTGTAGTTTCGGTAACAGTAAAAAAAGTCATTAAAAATGTAATGCAATCCAACTTAGGTATACGATGAACCTTTGGGGGAAATAAGGATTTCGAAACAAGACCTTAATGAATCTTTGTCAAATTTTCTCATCTTTTGGTTTGGAACAAATTACATAATTGACCCCATTGAAAAGAACCCCAAAAATTCACTAGGGTTCCTGTCATGGTAGTTAAATAGTGAAGTATAAAAATTGTCTGAATAAAAAATATCTAATTTAGTCTATTACATCACCTAAGTTCTAGACTTCCTTGTTTATTACATTTCCATATCAAGGTACCGTCATTCAGACGACTTTGCAAAGACGAGATTACACTATCAATGAAATTAACATTTTTAGGTTTATTTAACAGGTTTTTGAAAAAAAACAATGATGCAGGTTTAAACACAATTCGACCAAACTACTTATCATTTAACTAAAACTAAATAATAACGTCAACTTCACTATTATAGTTAACTAGCTGCGTCCCGCGGTTTCACCCGCTATATTTTGGATAATTCACACTTTATTATTATAAATTATAGCTTATATCTTATTCTGATGTATAAGCTATATTATTGAAAAGTTTCATCAAAATCCATTCAGTAGTTTTTGCGTGAAAGAGTAACAAACATCCATACATTCTTACAAACTTTCGCGTTTATAATATTAGTAGTATATTCACCATGAATTTATTCGTGAAACTGTCGCTGAATTGAATTAATCGTTTCAAAAGTTATCAACAGTGTTACCCTCTTGTAAAAAATATGCTTCTATAGTTTTTTTTTTCGTCGCATAATTTCTTTTACTATTTTTCTTGGATTCTAAATTTTTGAAATATAATGTTTTTAATTGGGGCTGGGATAATGCAAGGGTGAGGTTCAAATTAATGACCCTTACTGATACGCAAGAACTCTTCAAAATAAAATAGGGAATTTATATACTAGCCATAGACAATCTTTGTCTATAACTATATACTTATTTATAAAGAAGTAAAGTCCATACAAATTAACCCATTAAACAGCCCAAGAGCCGCCTCGGGCTATAAATAAAGAAAGTCATAACAACGCTTGTATTTATATCGGCTTGTTCTTGAAAGCAGCTGTAAAAATTTCATGGTCACGAGGTTGTTGGTCTTCATTCAGGTTTTAGTTTTTTTAGTAATATTAATTTACCTGATTTTATTTAATCCAACTGATATCAGTAGGGACCGCCTTCAACTCAGTTTTGCGTCCAATTTTGGGCAAAAAATCATGGTTAGGCAATTTTTTGTTCTTGGTTCTATTTTATTTTAGCTCTTTATATCCCAAGTTGTCAAAAAAAACTATACTTCAGGGAATAGTAGTATTATTTTTTTATCATACTTCGAACTCATTTATTTAATTAATTTTGTTATTATTATATTAATTTTGTATTTATTGGTCGTCTATCAATCAAATCAGTTTACATAGCTATTAGCATAACTAAATGTACACACTTTATTACCAAAGGAAACAAATAAATAGGAAATATATTTTTATAATTTGTATAAAAACTCGAGCGTTACCAAAAAAATTATAATCTAATTAAATGTTATAATATGAATTATTTCATTCATAAAAACTCATTGATGCAGCTTCTGCAATTTTAATTGAGCTAGATTTTCACTAATTTTGAATTCTTATAGCCTATATAAGCTGTTTCTTTTAATTAATTTCTAACTTTTTGTAATACATTCAGACAGACTAAATTCTATTATAGACATTTATGGCATGCGTGCACCTAATTGAACTACGCAGAAATACGCAAAATAAGAAGAAAGCATGACCCTACCACAATAAAAACTGTTTGAAACCATCCGGGCTAAAATTATAATGTCGACGCACTTGCAATCAAAATACTGTAAACAAAAATCCACTTTATCACAAAGGTGTAAGAATCAAAGTCTTTAAAATAGATTGTGTGATATATATCGTTATAGAATCGATAAGGACCGCCATTCAATAATAAAAATATTTGTAAAAGGTCGTAAGTGACAAAACTTGTTAAAGAAAATTAAATTTTATTATGTGTATATAGAGTATATATTCAATTAATGTTTTTCATTGCAAGCTTTAAGTGTTAATAGAAGCTGGATAATGCTCTTCGTAGAATGTTTAATAAAATCAAATTTGAACTTTATTGTAATAGCATAAAGTCTAAATTTCTTTGTGTTACATTTCTATCGTATTTTTATAAGGTCGTTACTCAACTTATAAGCGGTTTTGGAATTAATACTCAATTTTGGTGTGGTTAAGGTTGAAATTGAAATAATAATTTATTTAAATGTCAGGCTAGTGTCATGACATTGCATTCCAGTCGGTGCGAATGACTCCTCGATGACAACGGCCAGACAAGGGCACTATTTGCCAGTATGTGATGTATATGTGACATGCGGAGATATTTTGAATCATAGGATAACTAACTTTAATAATAGGGATTTTTAGTACAGATAGCTCGAACAGAGACAGATACTGTATAAAACTGAAATGATAATGAAATTTGCTTAAATTTATTGTGTCCTCAGGGACGCGAAAAGTGATTTTTTATCACCGTGCGATGACCTAATGTTCTTTTTGCATATAAAATGTACCAGACTGATATATTGCCATCACCTACGCCATTTAGTGGTCAGCGTCAAAAATAGAAATTAATGTTTCATTCAAAGAATATATATAAAATGTAGACTCGTATGTTTGTGTTAAACACTAATATATACCTCAATTATTTAAGATGCGGTTTTTATGATTTAGTTAGTAAAATAAGATTGTTGTTTGTTTTTGCTGTAATTGATTGTAATAGTAGTAGATTTGATGATCTTTGTGTGAAAATAGGTGATATATGAGCATATACAAAATATATCATTTTAATGGTACATTATCATAGATGTATGGACCATTTATATTTTGTATGTATGTTCCCATTCAGATAGCCAAAATTAACGTTTTAACCAAACAGACGCTTGAAAGTCATTGAATGCATAAAAATCCCAAATTATCCCTTTTATGTGCTTTCATTTCCCTTTCTCTTGTCTTTTATATATGTCGGGGATTTTAAAATGATGATGAAAGGAGATGGAAGGATTAAGATGGGGAATATTGGGGAACACTAAAAGGGGGTGATGGTATTGAATGGAATATTGGGTAAACGCAACGTAGATACTCCTATTGAACCGATAAATGATCAAATATGATCTCTAACAATTACGAGAGAAACCTAAGCAGTGCCTTGGACTTGTGACCAAGGTGTAGGCTTAAGGAATTCCTTTAAGTAATTACGACACTCACCTCCACTGCTAGGCTCTCTATTTAAACCCAAGGTTTAAATAGAGAGCCTAGCAGATAAACTGAATCTAACACAAGGCTTACCTAACCTAAGGCTAACCTAACCTAACATTGTGTTTACTTAACCACGTGGCAATTACATTGTAAGGACTTAAGTGACCTTAGTTGGACAGCACTTCCACACTACACTGCACTTGACACTATCACTATCACTAGCACTACTTAGATGATGTTCACTTCTTGAGAGACCGCGCACGACTAAGACTTCAGTTAGACTGTCGATCGCATATAAAGGGACGAGGGTAGATACTGTCAAAACAACGGAAGTGACTACTACCCCACTCCAACACCATAGACAACGATAACGATTCGATTAATCGATAATCTTTTACTATGCTCCGACATATATTATAGAGATAGCAAGATACTAGTATACTATATATAGTATATATTGTAATGTTCAATATATAAACATCTTGATTAGTATTCCAATGCGACTAGCTTCCGCTGATGTCTCATTTGAGATTCACTCGTGAATGGATCGGCGCCAGACTATTGTATGTTACATACATACATTCTATGTAACTATGTAATGAATTATGTAATTGTATATGTGATATACTCAGATAATTTATATTCTATAGATTATAACCTTAGTCACAGAGGATTGGAGATCTAAACTAAATAATAGCTTAAAACTTAAAAAAAAAACAAATGTAAAGGACATTGCCATAGTTACCAATGGATTATTCATACAGCAATATGTAATTATTAGTAATAGAAGTGCCTGGAGGTTGCGACCCATATGATGGATTACCAGGTTTTTTAATATCAGCAAAAATATCTTCCACTTACTATACTAATTAATGCACTAGACAATGTAAACGATTTGGGAGACCCAGCGCTACTTTAGACGACGTACTCTTTGAAATTACTCGTCATACTGCCTCCTATCTATCGAAACTTATTACATACTTAGAATTTCCTGTCAGTTTGAATTTATTTCTTGCACTTCCGGTACTAAATTTACGTGATTTAATTATCGTGTGTTTCTTAAATTCATTATACAAAGTAGAGGCTATGCCGCCATATTGGAGGTACTTAATTCAGTACCTATCCTTTTTTAAATTGCATTTACTCTGACCTCCACTGCCCGAACAACCCTAACATCTAATGATCCTAAGTAATAAAGTAAACAACTCATGAGGTAAACAGTAAGAAGCTTCGCTTGTCAGTCTCATTAGTGAGGGGTGCTCTTAAAAAACTGCCCTCTCATCGCTGAGCTGTATTCAAATCGTTACACTCACTCATTTATTTTTTCATACTCCAGACCATCCGCAATTATAAATATAGAATTTCCGTCACTGATTTGCGTGGACACCAACCATCTCACTAACTCACTCACTCTTTCTTTCTATATTTATATCTATCAGAATAAAAAATAATTATTCGATTTGATGCAGTCGGTCATTCATCAGCGTTCGGTCCATTTTTATTTATATAGATTAATATTATTAAGGTTCGTAAAGCTTTAAGCTGCTAGTATTATTATTAAAGTAAAGTTAGACGCCATCTTGTCCGCCATATTGGAAGGAAGTGACGCTTCACGCTGTGCCGTGTGGGACGGTTTATTAAATTTTCTCATAGAGCCTTGATTTTGAAATTGTTGCAGATTATATTTTATTTAAGCATAAAATGAGTAATGTAAAGCTGAAAATACATCTTACATACATTATAAATGTGAAAGTTTATATGTTTGTTACTCAATAACACAAAAACTGCTGAACGGATTTCATTGAAATTTGGCACACAAATACTTTATAACCTGATTGACATATAGGCTACTTTTTATCCCGGAAAATTGAGAATTCCTGCGGGATGATCCTTAGAGATATAATAAGTACTTAACTTTACTATAAAATTATATTAAACATAAAAAAATATGTCCTCAATATTATTTATTTCATTATCATTCGACCCGCATGACTTTGTTTACGTGTAGCTGCGCTCCTATTGGTCGAAGGCTATAGGTGATATATCACCTATAGCCTTCCTCGATAAATGGCCTATCTAACACTGAAAGAATTTTTCTAATCGGACCAGTAGTTCCTGAGATTAGCAAGTTCAAGTAAACAAACTGTTCAGCTTTATATACTTAAGAAAATAGAAAGATGATATCGAGAAAGAAACAAAATACATTATAAGGATTTAGTTGATTTTTTTCTGTAACAGAATATTTTTATTTCATTTTATAATTCTACCTTCTCGTCGTTCTAGTAACAAGATCTCTAGATAATAAGACTGTGCTACAGAAATAAACACTATTCATGAGACCAATACCGCACAGTAACACGCACAAGACAATAATAATATGCCTTAGTAATGGAGACCCAGGATCACGACATCGTACCACTGCAAAGCCAACCAAGCGAGCTCCATTTAACAACTGGCTCAAGTCTATCGGAACTGAGGTTATACACAGTCTTGGAATAAAATTAAAGGTACTACCCGCAAATATCAAGCTATCAGCGGTGTTGCTAACATCATGAACAGCTAGTTTATTATCATGAATGAAGTATCTAGTAGCGTGTGTGGCGCTAATTGATAAAGTACATATACTAGACAGGTCATACGGTCATTCACACTACGTCACACCTAAACATTACTATTTCCTTTATTTGTTAAACATAAACAGAGCATAAAGAATATTTCGCTATTTTTCATATTGATAAGTGGATATGTAAATGTTTTTTGAGTTCCGTAAATCGTTTCCGTACTTCAATTGCAGTCTTTTGACGGTTTTTATATTATAATATGCATGTATTATATATATAAACTTTCCTCTTGAATCAGTCTGTCAGTCTATATTAGTGAAAACCGCATTAAAATCCATAACGTAGTTTAAAAGATCTGAACGTACAAACTGAGGGAAGCGTTTTTAGGGGCAGTCATCAATACTTTTGAAGCTTATAATCCAATGCAATCAAAATATTTGGAAATTTCTGTCACAATCGTGTCTGTATATGGGATTCTTAAGGGTATTAAAGACTTTAGGGGCCTTTCTGTTGACATTGAATGAAGAAATTTGTTTTTGTTCATAGTTATATATAATGCTAAACAAGGTAATTAAATCTATTTGATAGACCGGTCACGAACATCAACCATTTTAGTCTAGATTTCAAGGAATACGTACAAGTTAAAGATGGGTAACCCATACTCTATCTTAATATCATAAATGAGAAAGTTTGTTTGTTTGTCCTTAATTCACGTTGTAATGGAGCTACAAATTGTCGTGGTTTTTTCCTCTTTATGTCCTGGAAAAGTTACCACATCCTCTGGTGTAATAGCGCCCTTTATTTTACTTTTTTTATAATTTATTCATTAACATAAGATGGTTGAACAAGACTTAAAAAGTAAATCTCACTATACAAAATCAGTTCTAAATCTAGCAATGGTCGATAATAGGTTAAAGAAGATAAAAGATACAACGCAATATCTCAACAAAGAGACGTCAATTTTAAAACAAAACAAGTAAAAATAATTTAAATTTATCTGGCAATATATTCCCGTGGAATTGGCAAGTGCACAGCAAACATTAATTCCAAACGAGAAGGAAAAAGGAGTTTTTGGTGAAATTCGTAACGTATGACATCCGCACTCTGAAGCCAACGAGCGGTCTGTGAGTACGCACACCCGGTAGACTGGGTTTGCCTTAGATTATAGATGAAAGCGGATTTTACAAAGAAATAATTCATTTAAAATTTTAAAAAAGTGTTTACGAGTAACAAGTTCAACAGAATTGTAAAATATTTGCAAGCAGACCGAGTTTTTTTAGTTTTACTTGACATCTTTTGGTTACATTATTTTTAAAGTAATATTCTTTCTTCTGTATTCTCTTTCCTTCCTTTAAACTATCGTATCAATGGTGGCCATTTACTATTAAGTACATTGTTTAGCCATCTTCCTAAATGGACAACAGATCGAAAATGGGCTCAAAAATTACTTACATGTGTTTAGGTTCCTTCACGAAACCAATGACTTCGCACTTCCCTGTCGACGCGTCTAAGGAAATTCAAGAAAGAGAACAGATTTACATGATTACAATGATGATCATGCTATTATTGGTATGATTTTTTTCCCTAGGACTTAAAGTACTCGTAAAATTCCTGTTCCTTATTCACAATATTCTCTTGGTATTACTGATAAGCAACAGTGACTATACCATTAATTTGAACTTCTGTTCATCTGACTTCTTCCTTAAGAAGATTACAAATATCTATGTCTAATAAAGGAGATCCAAAATCTATGCAATATGACAGATGGCGCAAGTATTTAGTAAAAGCAATATAGTGAGATTTTCCTGATAGAGACAGGTTAATAACTCCTATCCCTTGAACCATAGAATAGGTAAGAGTGCTTGGACCTACAAGATTGCTTTTCGAGTGCCATTACCCTGTTCACGAAATGTGAGGCTTTTATTAACCGTTTTACTTTAACATCCACATCGCTTTACAGCATTTACAGCGGTATAGTTTATTTTATATTTAATCTTTAGTCTGTAATCTATATATATAAAAATGAATCCCTTTTTCCCTTGGTCACGGCATCACGCGTAAACGGCTGCACCGATTTCGCTAATTCTATTTTTGTTGTTGTTGTTATTGTCAGGAAAAGGTTCTTATGTAAGAAAAAATTAGGAAACTTGTGAGGAAAATTAGAAAATGCAAGAAAACAAAACGATGACGACGAAAATTTACATCTACAACTTTATAACTTACAAATTCATCAGCTAAGTAGTGATCATTATTACCTGGAACAAAAAAAATATAGTTTTACTTTAAACTTGGAAAGTTAAATTGCGGTAGTGCCTGGGATTAGTGACCCAGGCGTAAGTCGAAAAATTAACCGCCCACTTCTGAGGTTTACTGTTTAACCTAAATGTAAATCACGTAATAATTATTCTAAGTTCTAATCAGTCATATAACGTTTAGCGCACCCGACATCCGTCAAAACTACACCTTAATTAATAACCCGTTTAACCAGATAATCTCCAACTACCTTCCTAAACTAGAAATAAACGTTAAATAACTAAGCATTTAGCGAAATCTTCAAAGACACATTTAATATAAAGGCATGAACAAACGAGTGAAACGGACCGGTTTGAATTATTTCCCTCTCATTTATCTCACTTTGAGAATTTGTTAATTTTGTAAGCATTTCCGTAAATTCAAAACTTCCTTACAGCTCCAATTACTGTTCCCTTAGGCCGATGTCGATAAGGGTATTTAACAAGTAGATTTAAATGATGAATAAATGTCAATAACTTGTACAGTTTGTTTAGATTGTACGGTGGTGACTTGTTTGGGGTTCTTGTAAATGTTTTATCAGTTAAATATAAGTAACTCTTAATTTTGGTCATGGTTATTAATAGCCATTAATTTAAAAATTTAAATTACCCCCGACTGAAACTAGTTTGATCAGTCGACAAGTTCGAGAAATACCATTTCTTCTCTACTTACAAAATTGCTTTAATTGTCAATATAATAATATTGTGAGGCATCTCTCAAGTTAGCAATGAGCTGATAGTCTTCAAACGGCTGACCAGATCTTTACAAATTATAATCAAGAACTATCTCGATTTAATTGTCTTCCAAACAAATAAAACTTCATCAGAATCGCTACGATTTCACAGACAGATACACACATTAAAGTTTTTGAAAGATTGGAATATCTTACAAACATGGTAAGTTTCGCATGACACAATAAAGTTTGGGAGCCTTTGTTTTAGACCATAGCATATTTAAGAGGTGGAACCTACATGACCTAAAATGAAAGAATCCCAGTGTTTTTTCTCGACAATTTGTTAAAGCAATCTACTAATTATTAAACTGATAATATTGTTTCATAATGTAGTCTCGAATTGACTGAATTTTTATGCAGTCAACAGTATGACGGCTTAACTAGATCATCCTCCTGGGGGTTATACTTTAGACTCGGAACTTTAGCGTTATTGCTAGAATACTCGCCATGTAATAATAATTATTCTGTCGTGACGGCTTTTTATTTTGCAATGTCTCCTTCGATTGATGTTTATCAGTTGTCCAACATTCAATAAAGTAAAAATGCTAAACATCATAAATAACAAGATGCTACTCAAATTGCGAGTGTTGCCAACATCATAATTTAAATTAGTTAAATTAATGTGTTTAATATAATTAATGTGATAAATAAAATAATTACAAGAATTCACAAGATAATGTTATAAAAAATTACGAAGAGCATCTTTTTTAAGTATTCTTATCAAGAATTTCAAGATGTTTGTCTTGAAATGTTAAATATTCATATTTTCTTTATAAAATAGCAGAAACTAGTAGAGATAAATAAAATTTAAGTTTATGGTCAGTTAGAAACACTTACTTAAAGTGTGTTAAAGTAAATATAGTATATTGGATTGAATCACGCGTTACTTTGCGGAAATTATGAAAGTGATGCTTGTAGAGTCAACAATTCCTGAAGATGCTTTGGTTACGGAGGGAAACGTACGTCGATTGTCGATCGCAACCTACTTGTGTGGTGTGTCTTGGTTCGGGTTCGCGCGTCTCACTTTTTTGTGGGCAGCGTGCTTTTCTGGGTTGTGCCATACGAGTCTGCTTGTTCAGATTGCCGCGGATTATAAAGGTCTATATTTACAAGGAATTAAAAGGTTAAGCAACACAGCATGCCACTAACCATAATATTGTGAGGTAAAATTTAAAAGCCCAGTCTCATACTCTGCTTGTATTCATGTCGAAAAATACTGTGATTTAATTAAAAAGTTAACAACGTTGCCAGTTTATACTATCTATCTCTCTCTGTATTTCGAGTGTACACCAACCCTTACCTCAACCCACTTAAATTATTTAATTGATGTCGCTTGCTTCAAACGATACCAATAACTAAATGAATTTCGTTTTACTCTGATTTTAAATTGTCACTTTGTAAATGATACTCTGTTATTATAGCGAAATATTTCTGTTATTTTGCGCTAATTACGCCTTTTATATTATATACTTTGATGTTAATAAGTCAGTTAATTACTCTGTATATAGTTTTCGTCTAACACTTTCTGTAGAGGCAAGAAACTACAATTGATAATAATCAATACTAAAATAAACCTGAAGAGTTTGTTTAATTGATCGCGATAATCTCAGGGACTACTATTACGAATTGAATAATTCTCTTAGTGTTGGATAGACCATTTATCGAGGAAGGTTCGGTATAGGCTATATAACATTACGTTACGACCCCTAGGAGAAAAACGGGGAAGATTTACTCACTTCCGTCACATGCGTTGCGTAAACGGCGATGGCTAAACTATTTTTTTTTATAACTATTTTTAGCGTGATGTAGTATTTACGATTCTGAATTGGAATAAGCCTTTTAACTCGTTTTAGTTTTTTTATTTTTTATTTATGTAACTAGGTGGGCAAACAAGCGTACGGCTCACCTGATGGTAAGCGATTACCGTAGCTTATAGACGTCTGCAACACCAGAAGCATCGCAAGCGCGTTGCCGACCCTATCCCCAATTCCCCCCAGGAGCTCTGGTCACCTTACTCATCAACAGGAACACAACACTGCTTTAGAGTAGTGTTATTTAGCTGTGATCTTCTGTAAGGCCGAGGTACTACCCCAGTCGGGCTGCTCCATATTTGAGCAGGAAATTTCCTGCTGTGCTCTACCTCAGTTAAGTTTTATTTAGTTTAGTATTATTTACTGTATTATTTGCTTTCGCTCAATCTCTCTAACCTCTCTTTTTCTTCTAAATGTACAACTAATAATAATCAAGTAAATCTATAAAAGGAGTAATATTTTTTATAATACTGCTTTTATAGATTACATGCCAGGTTATGCGTGATGTAATGTAACGTGAAATGTAACCCATATTATGTGACGAAAATCTTGGTCAAGGGTTGCTGCGAATATACTAAATGAAAAGGTTGTGATAACATATGTATTTTGTAAGCAACACTTTTTATTACTTTTTTTTAATGTTGGTAGTATTCATATTAAGAATACTCCATTCTGCCGATAAAACTGCTGGCTCAATCGTATAAGTGATTTCATATAGTATAGTATAGTGTTAGTGGTGTAGTTTGGTGTTGTCGTCTTGAACAGCAGATTCTTCTGCGGTATAAATTGCATGATCATACGTATTTCAGTGCAGTAACAGGTATCATTACTTACATGTCTTTTAGCATATTTGCATTATACATTGAAGACTGAAAAAACTGTCAATGCGTCAATGGTAGAAAAAAATACCGTATAAGAGAAAGTGTTCATTATTTGTGGTTGTTACTTTTAGTACTACATATTCAATTAATTTTTATGTAACATAATAAGTTGAAGCGATTGTTCTTTACATTATGAAATGATTATTCACGTTAGATATTAATAACATGTATATAGAGTTGATAACCATTAACAAAGGTTTCTTTTTAAAAAAAATGATAATTTTTTTTTATTATATATAAGAGACAAACGAGCAGAAGGTCCACCTGATGGAAAGTGGCCACCGTCGCCCATGGATATCGTCAAACTAGAGGGTATCTCTTGTTTTGTCGATGCGTTGCCGTCTCGGAGATAGAGTGAGGAGGGGGAGCGAAGAGAAGAGAAGAATGCTGCGGTTTCAATGGACCCTGAGCAAGAACCCGTTTTCATTAGAACCACATCAGTAATGGAATGGGAGAGGGAGGTTTAGATCTGGGCCACATGCGACTCGGCCGGATCGCGTCAGAGACACTTGGCGGTCGGATTCGCATGCTGGTGGTCGCAAGCCAATCGGGGAACAGATCCCCTACCACCAAAGGGGTGCTGGGTTACTCGGCTCTTACGAGATGCTCTCCGAAAGGTAGAGGGGAATTGTATTCTAACCTAACCTAAACTAAAAGAATGATATATTTTTTTACTGAATGTACAGAATAATCTGTAGCTTTAAAATTCATCTCTTAAGTTGTAAACATCCATATATTAATAGAAATTATTACGAATCTAGACGTCCCTTTTTATTAAAACAAAATTCCTGATACTACAAACATAGGTACCTAATTTTAAATTAAAAAGTCGGTAAAATCCTTTTAAAATACTTGCCAATTTCTTTTCACCACTAACCTCTCATTAGCTTTAAAAGTTTGATACCGTTTTTAATTAAACTAAATTGAAAGAAATATGACGTGAATGCAAACTCGGTGATTCTAGGAGATGTAAAATTTTAAAAAGAATTTCTTCTTTGTTTAAAATAATTTAGGAGATGAGTTTCAAAAGCTCCAGCTTCTTTGTAAAATTAGTGGTCAAACCTTGAGTCGTTTTTTTACATTTCTGATATTTCTAAGAATGGTCAGTACCTCAGTGGTTCAAGCAATGGATACATGATCGATAGGTCGTGAGCTGTCGTGGTCCACTCCTAACATTTAGCTTAGTTGGTGGGGTTAAGAATACTAGTTGTATGCAATCCATACTGCTAGTAATTTTTAAATAAATATATCCAAACTAGCTGACCCACTCCGACTTCGCCCGAACTCCCACACAATTTTTTATCTTGTTTTTATTAAATTTGAATAATAACTTTTATTTCTTTTACATCCTTAGGTATTTGAATTTTAAAAACTAGGAAATTTTTTTGATTTTTGACAGAGCTGCTCAATACAGATTTCAATAACTCTATATTCGAAAATCACGGACTTTCATACTAACTTTCATCCCCTTATCACTACCGTAGGGGTTGAATTTCCAAAACTTCGTCTTATTGCTCGTCTACAATGTAAAAACAATCAGCAAGCACACTTCCAGGGATCTATCTTCAAAAATGGCGGACTTTCATACAAACTTTACAGCCCCCCCTCACCACCTTAAGGATTAAATTTTCAAAAATTATTTCTTTGTGCTCGTCTACAGTATAATAGGAGCCAGCATGCAAACTTTTAGGGTCCTAACACCTGTAGTATCGGCTGTGCGTTAATACGTTACATGTGCTCTAAGACTTTGCTTAGAATCAAATTGTGTGATTCTAGCTTAAACAGATGTATATACCCTACAGGTTTTGGTTTCTTATCGAGTGCCGTATCTTTTGATTGCGTTGGCAGAAACATATTCCCTTACGTTTTTCCTTCAAATTGTTTCAAATCGCATTATACGATTATAGGTAAAAGGAAAGTACGAAATAGATTTAGATTTCTTTGCAAGTACCAAGACATCAATATATATATATATATACGGCATAAAAAGTCGTATCTTTTGATTACGTAGGCTTACAATATTAATTTTTTGATTTGATACTAATTTCAACTTCCTCTTCATTCTATTCTTAGAAAAGGAGATTTGACAGATTTTCATTTTGAGGTCTAAAAAACAGGCACAAAAAAATTTTTTCTTCTTTCCTGTATTAAGGTTTTCCTTTATTAAGGTTACTTGTTAGTTGAGTGGTTCTGTTGCCCTAATTGGAGGTTTAAAGCAACGGAAGGGTTGAACAAAATGCAGTGAACGTGTAATTGTTAACAAAAGATTTGAAGGTAACGAGCTTAAATTATATATATGTCGGAGAATAATAAAGGATTACCGAATAATCGAATAGTCATCGATATCTATGGCATTGGAGTAGGGTAGTAGTAACTTCCGTCGTTTTGATAGTCTCGACCCTTTATATGTCATTGACTGAATCTTCGTCGTGCGCAGTCTCTCAAGGAGTGAAGTAGTCTCTGGATAGTGTTGTGTCCGTTTAAGGTCACGTAAGTACCTTACAACCTAGTTGCCACGTCTTGTGTTAGGTTAGGCTCATGTGTGTGTGCGACGCAGCCATGCCGAGGGTCAGGCGGAGACCGCCGCGCCGCCAGGTCTACTGGTGGTCGCCCGAAATAGCTGGACTTCGAGCGACGTGCATCAGGGCGCGGCGGGCCTACACCCGGTGTCGGAGGCGCAACCACTCCGACCCGGTGCTAGAGGAGGAGCTGCGGGATGCCTACAAGCAGGCGAGGAAGGTTCTGCAGCTCACCATCAGCCAGGCAAAGGAGCTGGCTCGAGAGGAGCTCCTGGTGGGACTGGACAGAGACCCGTGAGGGCGCCCATACAGAGCGGTGCGGAATAAGATCCGCACCCACGGCGCCCCAGTCACGGAGTCAATGTCACCAGGACCTCTCCTACGGCTCGTGGAGGAGCTTTTCACGCACCCCGCGTCCCATGAGCCGCCACGGATGACCCCTACACCGGGACCAAGGGAGGAGGTGGGTTTCCCCCCCGTCACCGAGGGGGAACTGGAGGTGGCCCTCAACAAGTTGAGGGCCAAGAAGACGGCACCGGGGCCCGACGGTGTCCCTGGGCGAGCTCTGTGCGTCGCCCTAAAACACCTCGGGCCAACGCTCCGGGAACTGTTTGACGAGTGTTTGAGGACCGGGCAGTTCCCAAAGCAGTGGAAGGACGGTAGGCTATGTCTATTGCCGAAGGAGGGGCGTTCGCCTGATTCCCCCTCGGCATACAGGCCTATCGTTCTGTTGAACGAGACGGGGAAGTTGCTGGAGAGGATTCTCGCTGCCCGCCTCGTTCGACACCTCGAGGACGAAGGTCCCGACGTGGCGCCGTACCAGTTCGGGTTCAGGGCGGGCCGTTCCACACTGGACGCCCTGACCGAACTGAAGAAGACAGCTACGGAGGCGGTGGACGAGGGAGACGTGGTGATGGCCGTCTCCCTAGACGTGGCCAATGCCTTCAACAGCCTCCCTTTTGAGACGTTGAAAGCGGCACTCCGCTATCATGGGGTGCCGCCCTATCTCGGGAGGCTGCTGGAGGCGTACCTCGAGGAAAGGGACGTCCTCTGGGAGGGGGGCGATAGGCGGATGGTCCGACACAGGGTGGGCTGCGGTGTTCCGCAGGGATCGGTTCTGGGTCCGGTCCTGTGGAATATCGGGTTCGACTGGCTCCTGAGGGAGCCACTCCCCGCTGGCACGAGGGTGATCTGTTACGCCGACGACACCCTTGTGACGGCAAGAGGCCGGGACTTCCGGCAGGCGGCGCGCCTAGCCGAGGTCGGATCGTCGCTCGTCGTGGAGCGGATCGGGATGTTGGGCTTGAGGGTCTCCGTAGACAAAACGGAGGCCCTGTTATTCCACGGTCCCCGGAGGGGTCCCCCTCCAGGTGCGTCCATCGTCGTCCAGGGTACGGCGGTGGCGGTAAAGGCCCAGATGAAGTATCTGGGCCTCATTCTGGACGGACGATGGAGCTTCGGGCCGCACTTCGCTGCGCTCGCCCCTAAGCTCGTCAAGGCGGCCGCCGCGCTGGGTTCGCTCATGCCCAACATCGGTGGCCCGGCCTCGCCATGCCGGCGACTATACGCCGGCATTGTGCGGAGCATGGCACTGTACGGTGCGCCAGTGTGGGTGGACGCTCTCACGGAGCGCAACGTGGCCCTGCTGCGGAAGGCGCAGAGGGTCATCTCGGTGAGAGCGATACGGGGGTATCGTACAGTGTCGTGGACGGCGGCCACACTTCTGGCATGCGATCCGCCTTGGCATCTCCAGGCGGAGGTGCATGCCGAAGTGTATCGTTTCCGGGCGGGCCTTCGGGCGAACGGCGAGGCGCTTGACGCGGCAGAGGTGAGCAGGATCAGGGCTCTAGCCCAACGAGCCCTGATTCGGAGGTGGGAGGAGGAGCTGGGGTCCCCAACTGCCGGCCTGGCGACGGTGGATGCGGTGAGGCCGCACCTCGATCGCTGGGTCGAAAGGCAGCACGGTGTGCTGACCTACCGGCTGACGCAGGTGCTTACCGGACACGGATGCTTCGGTAAGTACCTGCACCGGGTCGCCCGGAGGGAGGCGACGCCGGCCTGCCATGGGTGTGGTGCGGCGATGGACACGTCGCATCACACTCTGGCAGAGTGTCCTGCGTGGGGACCCCAACGCTTGGATCTAGCGATGGTCCTAGGCGGAGACCTCTCTCTGCCGGGTGTGGTAAAAGCCATGCTCGATAGTGAGAGGTGCTGGTCGGCTATGGTCTCCTTTTGCGAGAATGTTATCTCGCTAAAGGAGGCCGCGGAGCGGGAACGCGAGGGTGACGCCTCTGCGGACCCGTGCCGCCGAGCTCGAACGGGAAGGAGGCGGCGGCGCTACGCCCACCTCCTCCCTCCGCTGTAGATGGAGTCGCTAGACGGAGGGGAGCAACTCCCAGTACCCTGGGAGCCCCTCTGAGCGTGCAGGCCCGCGTGAATCGGGCCGACCGCCGAGGCGTCACGGTTGATTGCGAAAGCGTTCCCGGGGCGCCTCTCCAAGGCGGAGGAGGGTACCGCTGGTTTTAGTGGGTATTCCCCTGCAGCTGTAGTTGCGGCAGCGCAGGGCTGAGCCCCACATAACCTCCCGCAGTCAACGGGAGGTATGCGTAAATGCATTTCCAGCGTAAAAAAAAAAAAAAAGGTTAGGCTCATGTGAGTTTAACCTTGGGTTTAAACAGAGAGCCTGAGTAGTTGAGGCGAGTATTGGAATTTTTGAATTGAAAGAGCTATTGGTCACAAGTCCAAGGCACTGCTTAGGTTCAGTAGAAGTATCTACGTTGCGTTTAATAGTCCACTCAATATAAGGGGTGATGCCCCTTTTAGTATTCTTCAATATTCCCCTCTCCTCTTTCCTTCACATCATTAAAATCCCTGACATATATATTTATCTATGTTTGTGCATGCATTACGTTAAAACGGCTGAATCGATTTGAGTGGAATTTGGTACACGGATAATTTATAAAGTGCATTACCGCATAGGGTACTTTTTATCCAGAAAAAAGCACCGTTTCCGTGGGAAGCAGAAGTGTAAGCTTTTCTTGTACTACTCTACCATTCTATGGTAGAGTAGTACAAGAAAAGCTTACACTGAAAATGTTGACTAGTAATTTTAGGAAGAATTCTCCTCGACCTAACATATAAGTTATATTAACTGCGCTCTTCTTCTATACTTTTAATAAAATAAAGTAACTACCCACGAATACTAATTCATAAATGGTATTTTAACTCAACAATAACAAAAGTGTTGCTTTTGAAGAATTGAGGGATTTAAAAATCATAAAGATTATAACTTTTGATTGTAATTTCTAAATGAAATAGAATTGCCTTCAGGATATTTTGACTAATTCCACGAAAGGCTCGTTTAATAAATGAAAAGATATTCCCAGCGAGTCAGAATTTGAAATAAACATTAATTCTGGGGGGAAATTTGATTAAGATTGAATTTTATTAGGCAATTAAAATTCATCATTTGGTACAAAGTTGTCTTTTTTCGGTTTATTAACGCGATTTTATGGCATTTTTGGCGGAATCGTGATGAATTGTTCTATGCAAATTTTTGACCTTCGTAGATTGTTTTTTTACTGGAAAATTAAATTTACTTGGGACTTGTAACTAAGCTGTAGGTCGACAGAGGTCTTTTATCATGACCAAACCCATATACCACTATATATATCCACTGTTTAAGCCTCAAATTTTGTGTTATTCACAGCACTACACTATCACACTTCAACTACCACTACTCTTCACTTAATCACTTGTCAGACTACCTCTGACTTGGGTCAAAGATTATAAAGTTATAAAGGTTTGGGGATCACGTGTAAGTATGTAGTGATGGCCCAGTGGTTGAGATTTCAAGTTTTACCCGGGAGGTCCGAGTTCGATCCTGGGCACACACCTCTGACTCTGAGTTATGTGTGTTTTAAGCAATTAAATATCACTTGATTTAACGGTGAAGGAAAACATCGTGAGGAAACCTGCACTCCTGAGACTTCCCTAAAGTTCTCAAAGGTGTGTGAAGTCTGCCAACCCGCACTGGGCCAGCATGGTGGCCTATGGTCTAATACCCTCCTCGTTCTGAGGACGAGACCCGGCTCGGCCCGGAGAGCAGTGGGCCATTGACGGGTCGTGATGATGATGTTAAATTTTGATTCTTAATATATTGTCATATAGATATATTGATAGTAATTTACTATTATCTCGCAGAAATATTAATTATTTAGGGATAAAAAGTAGCGAATGTGTTAACCCAGTTTTAAAAGTACCTGTGTGCCAAATTTTATTGAAATCTGTTCAGCCATTTTAGTCTGACTGAGTTACAAACATCCAAACATCTTCATCTCAAAATTGTGTGAGTGAATATTGAAGAATTCTGAAAGAGAAAGAATGAAAGTTCGATCTCACTCACTCATACACGCAATTAATGAATATTTGTAAAGTATGCAGAGAGCGTCAAGCCTCATAACTTTGTTTTAATGGCGAACCCCTTATCATTCTAAAATTCAATTTATAAACCGCACATTCGGCGAAATGTTATTATTGCATTCCCCACGAGATCCGTAAACATTTCTAAAGAATTTCAAGGTTTTGAAAATTTTATACTTTAAAAAGGTTTCTATGATAGGCGTCTAATAAGACAAATCACAGACCACTCTTATTTTTATGATAGATAAGGGACAAACGAGCAGACGGTCCACCTCATAGAAAGTGGTCACCGTCGCCCATGGACATCGACAAAATAGAGGGTATCTCTTGTTTTGTAGATGCGTTGCCGCTTCGAGGATAGAGTGAGGAGGAACCACAGCAGTAATGGGATGTCAGGGAGGGTTTAGATCTGACCCACATGCGGCTCGGCCCAAACGCGTCAGAGACACTTGGCGGTCGGATTCCTATGGACTCACAATCAGCACTTAAAATTGTAAAAAAGAGCTTCTGTTTTTGAACTTAAGTGTTAAAAAGGTTATCCAGAGCAGTCCATCTGTTAATACTGTCCTGATACCCAGTCTTCACATACAATCATAGGTTGGCTCGAGATCACTTCCAGGGATAAGTCCGCCTTTGCTTCTACAACCTATCATAATTTGTTTTTCTGTATATATTTTGAGTGGAATAAATAATATAATCTAAACTCACTTTCAAACTGTGTTCTTCATGAGAACCAAATTCGAAGTAGGAAAAAATTATAGTGTATCTATAATATTTTTAGAAATTAGATTACTTTTACTATTGTAAAGTATTTTTAAGTTTATAAAAACACATTATATTTTTACTACCTAATGGAGAAAGAAACAACCTTGACCCAGCCATCTAACAAGAGCATCTTAAGGTATTGCTCTTAGCCATTAGACCAATGACCGTAACGACAATCGGTACAATGAGTCCACATCCCACATGTCGACAATTTCATGGGCTAAGTCAAGATATTTCATTTGTTTATCTTCCTCAGCTTTCACATTATAATAGTTATTGTTAGTATGATGTACTGTAAGCAGCAGCGGGCAGCTAAGTTTAGGTCTGAGAAAAAAATGTGGGGAAAAGTAGCGCATTGTGAGCATGCTGCATTCCTGTATTGGCAGTTCCATCCGTGAAGTGACGCACGGGAACTGAAACGTCACATAAGACCAATCGCGTGTGATGTGCTGCTCTCGCCCCGCGCTCCCCGCAATGAAGGCCGTAATAGTGACATCCACGCATTCAAGGTCAATCCTATATTTACGTGCCGGTAGCTATAGCAGAGAACCTAATGAGCACAGACTTATATTGTATATTGTATGGTAATGTATCTATTTCCTATCGAAGTATTCAAAAGTTATTATTTTTTTAAAAATAATATCTCAATTAAAACGTAGCAGGTCAGAATCAGATATAAATTAAAAGCCAACAAGCGTCCCGATCCGAGTCCCGAGTTTAATAGCTCATTCCATTACGACTCGCCCTCTGGTGCTGAATTAATTATACTTGCGATTTACAACCTCCGAACTTATCTTGGGATAAGCCCTTCGATACGTTGTGTTTTTGATAAAGGGAGATCCAATTCTGTTTTAGTCAAGTCGCTATCGTCTGTTTGAGACACTGAAACCTCTATGTCCACCTCTATGTCGTCGCATTAAAGCTCGAAGAAGTGGGAAAATTATAGTCTATCTAAGAATTATGTTTTTCCGGATAGTAGATTATTACTTTGTTGTTATTGACAAATAAATATATGATTCTAAATTATATATTTATATATGATATCTTGAATTTAACTTCATCATCATCATCAAAACCCTTTAATGACTCACTACTGAGCGGGGTCTCCTCCTCAGAGTGAGGAGAGTGTTAGGCTATATTCTATCAAAGACCGACAGCAGAACTCTCAGGAGTACAGGTTTCCTCACGAAGTTTTCATTCACAATTAATACAATTATAATTAATTGCTTATAACAAGCCTGGACCTGAAGTAAGACGTTCTAGTCTTAACCATTGCGCTATCACTGCTTTTTTATTTGTAGTTGTCTTATCAAAACATCAACTTTAAGATTAAGTAAAGCAAAATACTTTTTAAACCTAAATAAAATAAACAAAATAATAGCTGGAGGTCTCTAATGTTATTGCGAGAATATGTATATTTTCCTATTAATTTAATTTATTGTCACTCTCTTTTTTATTAATATATTTATTTAAATTTTGTTTTGCATAAAATTTGCGAAGTCACACATCTGACAGACATAATATAATTAAATATTAATTATTATATAATCAATAAATAAAATTATAAGTATTTTATAAGCATATCCGCCCTCACTTCCCTGAGGTTTATTTAAACCGTCCACTCACTCACACACACACTCATTTTCTCTTTTATACAACCATGTAAACTGACAACAAAAAAGGATTATCCGATTTTGTGCAGTCGTTCTGAAGTTATGCGCTTATGTACATATGTAGAGACGGTATATTTTTATTTACATAGATTTTTTTATATCTATTAAGTATCTTCTTAAATCCAACTTATCTAATCTGTACATTGTAACTTAATGTGTGGGACAAAACAATCATTTTAATTATTTTTTCAATCAGTTTGTTTGTATATGATGCAAAGTACTGCACGAAATTGGATACAGTCGTATTGCTGCAGATCTATAAGAAATCGTTTTTTGAAAATTAACCCCTATGCGGTGAAAGTTAAGAAAGGTTTTAATTCGGTTGTATTTTTATTAATTTCAATATAAAGTTATGAAAATCGGTGTTTAGCAGCTAAGTTAAAAAGTAAAAAAAATATTGTTCTGTAATTCAAATTCAATACCTAAGGGTGTAACGGTCTTATCTAGAATACATAATAATTACACCTTGGGTTACATTATTGAAATTTCAGTAGGGATACCTAATAATATTTAGTAATGAATATAGTCTCTGTTACTGAGGGATAATGTAGCATTATAATGGTGAAAGAATTTTTGAAATCGGTCCAGAGTTTTTGAGTTTATTTGTGACGAAAATATAAAAATACAATTCTTTCTTAAATAATTTTGAATAAATTTACTTTCACTTTACATGTACAGTATGTACTTATTATAACAACAAAATTACCTGAATATATTGTCGAAAATAAACAAATCCAAGCACAATCACTTCACATACACAGCTCACGAAACGATAGTGGTATAATAACAAAATTCCCATTAAATCCCGCGCAGTAACGCGTCCGTTCGCACGATAGCCGATAACCGACTACCGACCGATTACGTAGTGACGAGCCGATATCGATGTTACGTAAAATTACTTCCAATTCGGAATGTTAACTATGAAATTGATTTATATTACTCATTTACTAGTAGACCTGGCTCGGCTTCGCACGGGTGTAATTTAACACGTGTACTTAACCTACTTAGATTTCAATGTATTGAAGTATAAAAATGTTATATTACTATCCCGTAGGAACTACTACTACTAAGATTTTTTCCGCGTTGAAAAGTAGCCTATATGCTAATCCAGGTTATAAAGTATGTGTGTGCCAAATTTCATCGAAATCCGTTCAGCTGTTTTTTTGTAACTTTTACATTAATAATTTGAGCAAGATTATTAAACTTATTTACGATTAATAGTTTGGGTTGGGTAAAGCTACCGGCACGTTGGTATAGGTTTGACCTTGAATGCGCAGGAGTGCCCGTTATTAGATCCCTTTTAGCGAGGAGTTTCAGTTCCCACGCGTCTGCTATTTGTCAAATAGTAACCGTCAGGATGGAACTGCCAATACAGACCTAAAGTTAGCTGCCGGCTACTATGTTCTAAAATATTAATCGTTTCTAAGATATTGATATAAAGTGTGTTTTCTACTTCAGATAAAGATAACTAAGTATACACTTGCTTCCTATATATCTCGATTATTGTGGGCAATTAAAGTTTTATACACATTGAAGTAAAGGTACTCGTACTTTCTAGTACTATACTTATACCTTAAACACACTGAGAGTTCTTTAAATATCCCGAAGCGAAGCGAGGGGTAAGTTCGCTTGTGTAACAGCAAAATTGAAGTTGTTTTCTTAATTATTTTTTTCGGGTATTGTAATTGAACACGTTGTTATTAAAATATACAGTAAATAACAATGTTAATATCGACATAACAATGACATCACTAATCTCGTCAGCTGTGAAGCAAAATCATACCATTGTGTCAATGACACACTCGTATCTAAATAATAACATGTTTACATTTTGATAACGATACGTCAGAGTGAATGACCAACAGAAATTTAAAAATAAATTATACTACATAAACTAAGCTTGTTATAGTCAAACTAAAAGAAATGGACAAGCGTGAATTCGCATTTCACACTAAGGGTTCAGTAGAAATGTTCTCGTACCTACGATAATATTAATATCAAAAAATAACTCTATCAAGATTATGTGAGCTTTACTATTCAGTAATTTATAGATGACAATAATAACATACAATGTAGACAAAAAGACAGCTTTGCCTGAGCCTTGAGACCCAATAGCATGTTTAAAAAACTATTTTTCTACGCTTAAACTCTTTAATCTGCTGCTCTACTTCTTTAGCCAATATTGACTTTACCTAAACTAATAATTAAATTAAAAATCTGTCGCGACTCACGTGATCCTCAAAAAGGTTTCGCACTTCGCTATAGAGGAATGAACTACTCGTCAAACTATAGGAGATCCAACTAAAGAAATAATAGTTAACATTATTAATTTTTGTTTACTACTAGACACAGCCATCTCTTATGTCTTAATTGTAAGAATCTATTTATAATAAATAGGAGTTTTAAACCAGACATACCATACCAGCATCAGCAGAATTTGATTGTACTTGAACAGATATAATATATAAATTCGGTTCAGTTCAGTTCGGTTCGGTTTTGCCGATGCGTTGCTACCTTTAAGATACAGTGAGGATGAGGAATGAAGAGTAGGATGCAACAGTTTCAGTGGACCCTGAACAAGAACCCTGAGTTCGGGGACGGGGAGGGGTAAGTCTGGCCCACATGCGACTCGACCGGAACGCGTCAATGACACTTGGCAGTCGGATTCGCATGCTGGTGGTCGCAGCCAGTCGGGGATCAGATCCCTTACCACCAATGGGGTTGCTGGGTAACTCGGCTCTTACGAGATGCTCTCCCAGTGGCAGAGGGGAATTGTATTCTAACCCGTCCCCTCACGAGTACCACCAATGGGGTTGCTGGGTAACTCGTGTCTTACGAGATGCTCTCCCAGCGGCAGAGGGGATTTGTATTCTAACCCTTCCCCTCACGGGTACCACAAATGGGGTTGCTGGGTAACTCGCCTCTTACGAGATGCTCTTCCAGCGGCAGAGGGGATTTGTATTCTAACCCGTCCCCTCACGGGTACCACAAATGGGGTTGCTGGGTAACTCGCCTCTTACGAGATGCTCTCCCAGCGGCAGAGGGGATTTGTATTCTAACCCGTCCCCTCACGAGTACCACAAATGGGGTTGCTGGGTAACTCGGCTCTTACGAGATGCTCTCCCAGCGGCAGAGGGAAATTGTATTCTAACCCGTCCCCTCACGAGTACCACAAATGGGGTTGCTGGGTAACTCGGCTCTTACGAGATGCTCTCCCAGCGGCAGAGGGGAATTGTATTCTAACCCTCACGGGTAATAGTATAAATAAAAATGGATCGCCTCTTATCGTATCCTCGTGAGCGCATAACTTCAGAACGACCGAATCAAAACACATATATTTTTTGTTGTGTATGTCATTGGCAGGGTAAGGTTTGTATAAAAGAAATAATGAGTGAGATAGAAGACAGTCAGTGAAATCCCCATCTGGTAGTTCCATCTACAAACCTGTGACATACTACGTATTGTAGAATAGAAATTCAACGGAAAATAGAGGCTAAATAGCAAATTCATTATTGCAGGTACGAGAATATGAATGAATAAATGAATGAGTTAGTGTGCAAGCGAGTAGGTGAGCAAGAGATGAATTATTTGAAAACACTTCAGCTAAGCGAAGTTTTCAATATACTTGAATATCTTTTATAGCAAATGACGTCAAGTGTGGAAATGTAAACTAACTTATATTACAATTCAGAATCAGGATCTTTTAAACGTTAAGGATCTCTAAAAAAATTAAATATTAATTTGAAATTAAAATCCAATATGGCGTCTTATTCCGTATTAAGTTCTCGGTCTATAAATAGCTGTAAAACTAAATAGTGTTATCTTGAACACGTATAATATTGTAATTATATCTTAATGTTATGTTAACAAGTAGATATAATGTTAACGAACTGTGAGAAAGTTTATACATATGGATTTATGGAGGAATTTATATTTTAATTTGTAATTTATATTAACAAGTTCCATTATCTATATAGAGAGTTATACTGCACAGTAACACATTAAAAAACAATAATAATAAACACTACAGACGGAAAACGAGCAAATACCGTCAAACACTCAAATCCCTCTTATTGTAGTCCCAGCATTAGGACACAACACCACTTGTATAGCCCTAATGGTCACCAGGCGAGCTCTGTTTGCCAATTATCACAATATCGGAACAGAGGTTGTATATTGTCTTGTTATAAATTGTTACGTGGGTATAATTGAAATCAAATAAAGGGAACTGCTCTAGTTATAAACGGTGTTGCCAAATATTCATTTATTAGCATCACATGAAAATATATAAATACTAGTCAAACTACCCAGGCTTCGCACGCAAATTTTCATGTACACTAGGTTTAACAAAAGACATTTATAAAAAATTTCATACGACAATAAACATATTTTATTATTAGTCCACAGGAGCTTAAATTTTTTCCGTGATAAAGTAGCGTAAATTGGTCCAGGTTTTCTTTTTTTTAATGGTAGATAAGGCGTAAACGAGCTGATGGTGCACCTGATGGTAAGTGACTACCATCGTCCATGGACATCGGTAAAACAAGAGATACTCTCTTGTTGCGTTGCATCCTCGAAGACAGAGTGGGGAGAGGGAGTGAAGAAAAAATATATATACTCTTTACTAATATATAAAAGAAGAGTTTGTTTGTTTTTTTTCCTTCAACGCGCTAATCTCAGGAACTACTGCTTCGATTTGAAATATTCTTTCAAAAAGAAAAGCGCGTTTATCTAGGAAGTCTATAGGCTATATATCATCACGCTAAGACCAATAGGAGCGGATGATCACGGGCACGAATTCGCAAGGGTCGGCTAGTAAAGTATCTGTGTGCCAAATTTCAATGAAATCCCTACAGCCGTTCTATTTGGAAAAATAATCCAACTAGATACACGAAAAAAGAATTGTATTGGTTGTAAGCCTTCAGTTATCTTAAAATTTTACAAGATGGTGTTATATTGTTGCTATTGCTATTTCATTATAATATTATTCAACTACAATTAGATGAATTAAAAGTTTTATCTGAAATATCTTTGACGAAAAACACCAAAAGAGAAGTTCTACTTCAATTAGGTATTTAACTTACGAATCTTTCTAGAATCTTTCGTAATTTTTTGTTAAATATATATAAATCATATATATAAAAATTATATACAAAAAAAACCTCGTTTATTACTCCTTTTATTAGTGCAAACTACATCAAAATTTGTTGCGTTATTTAGGAACTGTTAGCAGATAAGGAGAAAGACTATGTCATCGACTCGTTCGTATTCTTCATGGATTTTCAGTTATCGAGAACTTTTGAACTTTTTTGGTCATTTAGACCTACACAGGCTAGTATAGTTGTAAATATAATAAAGTAGAAGCAAGTAATCAAGTAAGTTGGGTAATCTATTAATGTTAGCTAATGGATGCCATAGGTCAAATGTCAATGCAAAAACAAATTGCCTTCAGTTAGGCTTCGAGTTGAAAGATCGATGACGCTTTGCAATTTCATACTATATTCGTATTTTCTGGAAATATGAAATTGCAAGCTAAGAAAAATACTTATAAATATATACTTACTAATATTACAAAGGCATAAGAGTGTTTCTTTGCCCACTTTCTTCTGAAAAATTAGAGAAATCTCCTGCGAGATTGTTTAGATATATTAGCTGACTCGGCAAACATTGTTTTGCTCTATAAATTTAAAAATAAATGGGGTAAGCCGACCTTATCACTCAGGGGTATAAAAAAAAGATACCAATCTATTCTTAGACCTTCTGAATATACATATAAAATTTCATCATAATTGGTCAAGCCGTTTCGGAGGAGTATGTTAGCTAAAACTGGGACACGAGAATTTTATATATTAGGTTAAAACAACGATCAAGTATGTTCATCATATACATACCGGGGATTTTAAAACGATGTGAAAGGAGATGGACGGAGGGAGATGGGGAATATTGGGGAACACTAACAGGGGGTGATGATATTGAATAGAATATTGGGTAAACGCGACGCAGATACTTCTACTGAACCGATAAATTATCAAATATGATCTTTAACAATTACGAGAGAAACCTAAGCAGTGCCTTGGACTTGTGACCAAGGTGTAGGCTTAAGGATATCCTTTAAATGATCATAACACTCACCTCCACTGCTCAGGCTCTCTGTTTAAACCCAAGGTTAAACGCACATAAACCGAATCTAACACAAGGTTAACCTAACCTAAGGCTAACCTAACCAA
This sequence comes from Limenitis camilla, assembly GCA_905147385.1. Taxonomy (NCBI): domain Eukaryota; kingdom Metazoa; phylum Arthropoda; class Insecta; order Lepidoptera; family Nymphalidae; genus Limenitis; species Limenitis camilla. The sequence goes on along the minus strand of LR990246.1, from coordinate 9,867,815 downwards.
ACATTGTGTTTACTTAACCACGTGGCAATTACATTGTAAGGACTTACGTGACCTTAGTTGGACAGCACTTCCACACTACACTGCACTTGACACTATCACTAGCACTACTTAGATGATGTTCACTTCTTGAGAGACCGCGCACGACTAAGACTTCAGTTAGACTGTCGATCGCATATAAAGAGTCGAGGGTAGAGACTGTCAAAACAACGGATGTGACTACTACCCCACTCCAACGCCATAGACAACGATAACGATTCGATTAATCGATAATCTTTTACTATGCTCCGACATACATATGAATTTAAATGTAATAATTAGTAAGTTTAGAGGTGTTTAAAATATGTATAACTAAGATTTAACAATAAAGGTTAATTTATTATTAAAAAATATAAAAGGGGTGAAATGAAATTGCTGTTTTATTGTAATTGACTTCGAATTGACATAGAACCTTCATGGGTTGAGATTTTGAGTGAAACTTTTTTGACATGGTACCTATGTAGTACTTCTTTTAAAAAATGTGCAACATTCGATTATCGACTTTCAGTTGTTTTTTTTATTCAGCTTAGACAACAAAGATGGATACTTCGAAAATTTGAGTGATTTTTGAATACGAATTCCGACGCGGAACTAACGCGATAGAAACAGCTCGCAATATCAATGTTGCGTTTGGAGAGGGGACTGCTAATGAACGCACCGTGCGAGTTTGGTTTGAACGCTTTCGTGGTGGAAAATTTGATTTGAAGAACGAACCACTTGGAAAACCGCTCACACAGGTGAACAACAATAAATTGAAAGAGATGGTGGAAGCCGATTCGAGCCAAACTACCCGGGAATTAGCGGCATGGTTTAACGTTACCTTACCAACAATATTGACTCATAACAAAATATGAAAAATGGGTGCCTCATGATTAGACTGATCTGCAGAAAGAAACGCGTGTTGAAACTTATGTTGCCATGTTGAATCGAAACAGAAATGCAGAATTATTGGATGGAATTGTGACATGTGATGAAAAGTCGAATCTTTACGATAACCGTAAGCGAAAAATGAAATGCTTGACTCTAGGTCAAACGCCGCAACTGTGTCCTAAACACAGACCTTTCTCCAACGGACTACCACTTTTTTCGTGATTTGGACAATTTTCTACGTGATAAAAAGTTTTTTTCTCAGGAGGCAGTACAAAATGATTTTACACAGTTTGTCGAAGCTAGATCACCAGAGTTCTATCGCAAAGGCATAAATGACCTTCCTATTAGATGGCAGCAATGTATTGATAATAATGGTAATTATTTTGATTTAATAAATATGTTGAATTAGAAAAAAAAACGAATTTCAATTTTTCAGTGCAAATTGGCAATTCATATATTAACCCCTAATAATTAAATACAGCCTTCGAACACTTATTTCGTCATATACGTATGGAGACTCGTCGAATATATATCGTTATCGTAAGTAGGATAATAACTGATCTGCTTCTCTACGAGATATCATGAATCTTGGACAGACAACCATACTATTATATATAGATAATCAGGCTACAGCACAAACGTACAAACAAACACTTCATTCCAAGTTCTAGGTGCTCATAAAATTCTTGACCTATCTTCTTACAATGTAAATAATGACACTGATATCAGTGAACAGTAATTGATATAAGTAATAATGATAAAATAATGTCTTTATAGTCATTTCTCATTAACTTTATCTATATATTATTATAATATATACTTTTATTATTATAAATGTGCTTATTTGCTTAGATGTTTGATTTAATTACAATATTACGACTAAATGGATTTAAATTAAAATTTGAGATCATTATTAAATAATATTTCATTCAAATTTTAATGATTTATTCAATCAAATTAGTGAATATCTCAATCTTTGGTGAATTGATGAATAATAGAATAATAATATGTGTAATATGATGAGTGAGTTTGTGTGTAATTGATGAATGAAAGAGTGCGTGTGTGTGTATGTGGTATAAATGGACGAGTTATAAGAGAATTAATAAATGAATAAGTTGGTTAATGCGCGAGTGTTGAGGATGCGTGTGGATAAGCAATTGAATAAATGAGTTAGTAAGTGAGTGGATGGATGAATGGGTGCGTGTGGCATGGATGAATAAGAGAATTAATAAATTAATAAGTATTTAGACACATACGCAAGTTCGTTTATGTGTGAGTGTTGGTGATGTGTGTGGGTGAGTATATGATTGAGTTAATGGGTAGGTGGAAGGATGGGGGTGTGTACGTGTGTGGTATAAATAGATGAGATTTGTGGGTGTGTAAATAAATAAAATCATTGGTAATGAAATTTGTAGCTTGATCAGTAGCTTCTATTGATTTATTTCTAAAATATCTTGACTTGCTACTATTCACTTACACATTCTATCCTGATAGATGAGAGGCAGTAAGACTAATCATTTCAAAGAATGAAAATGTAGGGGGGATATAGCAATGTAGGCGAGTCAAATCACTAAAAAAAACTTTAGGTAATTTGGTCCTAAATGCCATACAGATTTAGTATATTTCAGACAAATCTGTATAATCCATAACTGGCTGGCACTGGCCTATCTAGCAAATATTTGACGATAATTGAACGTGTTAATGGCTTTCGCTTTACCCAATTAAACTGATTAAGCACCAAATATAGACCTGATTTAATTTGCCAGACTAATCTAGTTTTTATTTTTGTAACAATTTTGTTTACATTAGACATTTTACGATTACATTTAGGAACGAGATGAAGAAATATTTATTTCTGTGTAAAATCGAATTTTTTTCACCTCTCTCTCTCTCAGAGACAAATTTTAAGATAAATTAAAAGTAAGTGTGTGTTAAAAGTAAACGAGGATTATGTACAAGAATGTTTGCCTTATTATTTTCTATAAAAGAACAAGAGTTATATTATTAAAATCCTTCGAAAGATACTGTTTCAAAGATATTACTAATTATTTGGATGGACACGTTAGTTATGGGAGAGCCACAGGCCAGTCCAAAGGTGTTGGTAAACTGTTTAGTACATGTCAATAAAAGTACAAATGTGTCAACTAAATTTCTAGAAAAGTAATTGAAATCAAAAACCTTTAAAGAACTGAAGCAAGTGAATAAAGGCGTAAAATAAACTGTGCGTCATTGTACCTAAAAGCTAAAAGCCCTAGGTTTCAAAGGCAACAAAAGGTAGCGTCGACTACTATTGTAGTAATGCCGTCACGAAAATTACAACCGTACCTTTGAGCTTTCCAATAAATAAAGTTTTTCAATTCAACTACATTTTATATTATTTGGGACACAATAAAAGTGTTAAAGAAATATCAAAAGAAAAAAGCTGCTCCAGTAATATTATAAACGATACAATTAATGAAATCTAAGCCAACTGGGTTAGGTTTCAGGATACAGGATACAAAGGAAAATGTTCAAATTGGCCTATGACCGGAATAACATGTCATCATAACAAAACCTACTCATATATTTTATTTATAAACTTAAAAATTAATTTTGAGTACTTATTATAATTTCCTCTAGACCAGATTCCATTTAAGTCAAAGATATCGTCAAATTGTAATTAATTTATGATGTTGGTAACACTAATTTCAGTGGCATCCTGTTAGTTATAATATTGGTAGCATTAATTTGAGTAGCATTTTTACTTTCTTCAATGATAAATATCAATTGATTGCAAAAACGCCGTAACGACAGAATAATTATTACAACACGAGTATTTAAGTAGTAATATAGATATCTGGGTCTAAATTGTAACCCTCGGGAGTGCCGTAATACTGTTAGTCTGCGTATAATATACATAACTCCTTTTAATTAAGTCAAAATAAAATTCAATGTACACTTTGTGGTCCAATTTAGTTACCCGTCCTACCTAGACGAATATCATGTCTTACGGAAGTTTAACAATTGTGTAACCATTTTAATATCGATATTTAGCAGTAGTTATAAAACGTATTTTCCACGGCAATGCAGCTAGCTATTACGCCACAGTAAGTGCATTGCGATATGACATGGTGCAACTAGCGTTCCCACGTTGCAATCAGATGCATCACTTGTCGCTCGATACATACTTTTAAAGGTTATTTATTAACCTACTTGAGCTTTACAGTAGGTAAAGACTCCTATTACTATACAATAAGGGGCCACTCAAGTAATACCTAAGCAGTTTTTTTTGAAATTATCAACCCTCCACCCTCCAACCAACCCTCCGCCAACAAATCAGAAGGTAAATGCTGGTGAAAAATAAAACTTGCAACGAAAAAACAATAGTTAAACTAACAAAATGATTATAACTCGAAAGTAAAACAGAATAAAGTCGAAGGGTCCTCTTGAATCATTTATGGCGCCCAGTTTTTGTTATAATAAGGTCACTCGAAGTTACCAACTAACTTTTGATTGCTCGAGCGTGCGGGAAATGCATTATAAACCAACTAACTTCGGCCCAAGCTTTGATTATGTCTATCTACATAATATAACAGTTTTTCCTCCCTTTATTGATATATTAATATCCTATGGGTCATTGTGTAATATTTAATAAAAGATGTCACAACTAGACGGCAGGAAATTTCCATGTGTCTCTTAACACTTATTACGTTATTTTTCAATTTACACAATACTAGCGTCATGTCCCGGTTTTTTACGTATAGTAACAAATATTTCGCATATATGTATCCCACCATACTTTGTCTTGTTAATCTCAAAAAAGGATTTCAAGAAAGCTCTAAGGTTCAGGATTTTACCGGTTATTTTATTTTACCATTTTCATATTTCAACAAATTTAAACAAAACCTTAACAAATTATACCCCTAAACCTTCCTCAGGGATTATTCTATCTATTATTGATAACTACATGAAAATCCGTTTAATAGTTTTTGCGTTTATCGCAGTCAAACAGAGGGATAAGTCTTAAGGAACACAGATAAAACAAAGCTTTTGCTATATTATAAAGAACTAAATAATTAAACCTTTAATAGTACAATACTAAATTTAAAGGCTTTAATCTAGTATTCTGGTTCATGTAAGCATCGTTAGTAATGTTCAAGACAGTGGTAATGAAAGTCAAGCAAAGCGGTAATGTCTAGAAAACACCCCTCAAACTATAAGTACGCTTTTGTGCTGGAATTTCTGTCTAGAATTTAGCTAAGTGGTGGAAAAGACGGTATTATGTAATCATATCTAATACATCTATTGTCTATTATTAAGATTATTTCAATATTAATGTTGTAATTGTAATCACTACTTAGTATAGAAAAAAGTCGCTTCCCGTCCATCTTTAAAACTACGCAACGGATTTAGATGCGGTTTTGTTAATAGATAGAGTGATTCAGAAGGTTTAAATGTATTATACATATGTATTGAGAAAGAGAAACGTTACGAAGACAAAATTAAATAATAACTGTAAACTGTGTGCAGGGTTAAAATTACTTGTTAAATTGAAAATAAACTTATTACTTAAGTTAGTAAGTAGATAAATAAATGATGGTCCTGTTTGTGATTTAAAAATATTATTAACGTTAGAGTTAGTATGCGAGTAGGAATTCAGTGTACACAATGAATGTATAAATAAACTCTTTATTTTGTGTGCAATAAAGAGTTTATTTATACATTCATTGTGTAGGTATGAATACTATTAATGTGAAGGACTTGAGTCGCAAAAATTTGAATTAAAATTTTAATTCATCATCATCACGACCCGTCAATGGCCCACTGCTGAGCCGGGTCTCCTCCTCAGAATGAGAAAGGTATTAGGCCTTAGTCCACCACGCTGGCCCAGTGCGGGTTGGCAGACTTCACATACCTTTGAGAACTTTTAGGGAACTCTCAGGAGTGCAGGTTTCCTCACGATGTTTACTTTCACCGTAAAAGCAAGTGATATTTAATTGCTTAAGACACACATAACTCAGACAAATCAGAGGTGTGTGCCCAGCATCGAACTCGGTAAGCCTCGGTACCTCCCGAGTAAGACTTGAAGTCTCAACTTGCTCTTTAAATTTAAATTACTCCCGACTATTTAAAGTTCACATGTCTATGGGATACCGCCATAGAAACTATAAACATTAGCCTAAACACGAAATGTGTGGTGTAAATGGCTGAGGGGTTGGATAAAGCGCAGACTACCTAAAGTTGGCATGTCTTAAAGATACTAGAGAAACTATTCTTGTTAGTGTAAAAATAAAATATCTACTGTAAGTAGCTGCATTATAATCTCAAGGCTACTATGCCCTAGAAATACCATAAAAATCAAACGAAGTTTTGAAAATTGATAAGATATATCTCTCGAGTTAGAAATAAGCTGATAGTATTCAAACGGATGATCAGATCTTCTTAAATCATAGCTAAGAATCATCACAATTATATCAGCTTTCATTTTATGTTGGGCGCTATGATGCTACAGACAGACGTACACGTTAAACGTATAACATCGGAGGTTAATAAATGACACACAAAAGGAACGCCATCTTGAAAGAAACTCCACAATATAATATGAAACTATTCCATATAATTCAACTCTTCAAGTATGTAACTTTCGAACTTGGTACAATATGGTTTTTACATTTCTCAAAAAAGAACTTTTGTTCGCGAATCATAAATGTTTTGGAACTTTCTTTTGAGTTAGAAGTGGATTCGATTTATAGTTTGTAAGCAATATTGGAATTGAAACGTTACACTGAAATTGTGAAACTTTTCACGAATCTATGCATAGCATAAAACAAAGTTACTTCCCACTGTCTGTCTGTCTGTCCCTATGTATGCTTAGATCTTTAAAACTACGCAACGGTTTTTGATGCGGCATTTTTTAATAGATAGAGTGATTCAAGAGGAAGGTTTTAATGTATAATACATGCATATTATAGTAGAGAAAGAAACCCTTCAAAGCCGGCAGCGGGCCGCTAGTATAGTATAATCAAGAAAATAAAGATTACCAATATTATTTTTGGAGTTTTTAAACAATTTTAAAATAATTTAATAATTTGCGAATACAAAACTATACCTACTTTTATACTAAATGCCGTAATTAGTTTATTAGGTTAGTTATTGGAATAGGATGTATATAATAGCCGAACTCACTTCTATATGTCGGGGATTTTAAAATGATGTGAAAGGAAATGGAAGGAGGAAAATGGGGAATATTGGGGAACACTAAAAGGGGGTGATGGTATAGAATGGAATATTGGGTAAACGCAACGTAGATACTTCTACTGAACCGATAAATTATCAAATGATCTCTAACAATTACGAGAGAAACCTAAGCAGTGCCTTGGACTTGTGACCAAGGTGTAGGCTTAAGGACGTCCTTTAAATGATCATAACACTCGCCTCCACTGCTCAGGCTCTCTGTGTAAGGGTCGAGGGTAGAGACTGTCAAAACAACGGAAGTGACTACTACCCCACTCCAACGCCATAGACAACGATAACGATTCGATTAATCGATAATCTTTTACTATAATCCGACATATATATATAGTAGCCGGCAGCTAACTATAGGTCGGACAAAAAATAGTGGGGGAAAGTTGCGCATTGTGAGTGTGCTGCGTAATGACAGTTCCATTGTGACATTTACTATTTTGCAAAGAGCAGACGCGCGAGAACTAAAACGTCGCATATGAACCAATCGTGTGTGGCGACACATTTTAAAATCTAAAATATGCCATTATCCGAATATTGTAGAATATATCATGTCGATTCGAAACCTTTAATTAAATACGTTATTTAATTTGAGGGGAGACTTTACCGTATCGACGGGATGAACATAAAATGTTTGACAGTTACGAAACCCATCAACATTGACGATTTACCATTGTTTTAATAGTTATTCTGCTATTCGGAACAAAGACAAATTCAACAAATCCAAAACAAAGAAGAAGAAGATATCGAATAGATTTCGGAAAACAATATTTATAAAACAATTCTATTTACTCACCAGATTTCCAGTTCCAATCAAGAGCCATCAGTCATTCCATTAAAATCATCTCTTGAATATTGCGTAAGCTGGATTTAACTTTAATAATGAAAACGCTGAAATGTACTTCATAAATGAAAATTACGTCTACCTGAAGTTTAAAATGGCGCCATCTATTGAATGCTTGTCGAACTTAAATAACAAGTTATTGAAGTATTCTATCAATGAAGTAACTTACACCGCCATCTGTTAGAAACGTAGAAACTTACAATTTAAAATTTGGTAACTGTATTCATATAAATATGTATTACGAAAAATTGTGCAAAACCGAGTAACCAATATTAAGAACTTACTCTAAACGTTAATAATGGAGACCCAGTACCCAGAGACTGCACAGCTGTAATGGTCACTAGACCAGCTTCGTTTGACAACTGGCACAAGTCTATCGGAACAGAGGTTATATACAGTCTTGGAATAAAATAAATGTCACCCGCAACTATAAAGTTATCAACTAAATATTTTGTATCGTGCGTAATATATTTGTCTCTTTCTAACGATTGCAATATTAAGTCTAATATCAACAATATAATTAAGATTTCTTTTTGAATTTTGTAACTCTTTTGTCTGATTGTGAATCCGTTAGGTATTAATATTTGTCTTTAAAATTCATTAATTATAGTTGTAATCAAAGATATCGATCATACACCCTTCTGAACAATATTTCAACCCTTTCAAGATGGCGGGGGATGTTTTCATTAAACTTTCTTAATTTCCTTTGCCCTATTTATCTTTATAACGATAAGCTTCGTTTACACGAAAAGGATTAACCTTTAATTATTAGATATTTTTGTTTGAAAAATGTGTATAAAAGTAATACTCGTAGAGAAACTCGTTTATTTATTTTTTGATAATATCTGATATCATTAGGGTTCCGTAAATGGCAGAAGATGTCGTTATAGGATCACTTAATTGTCTCTTTGGTGATCTGTCTTAAACTCACTCAAAATAGTTTACTTCAACTAGATTATTTACATTTTACTTTTACCCGTGAGGAGACGGGTTAGAATACTATCCCCCTCTGCCGCTGGTAGAGCCTCTCGTAAGAGCCGAGTGACAGATCCCCTACCCCCTTGGTAGTAGTAGCATTAGAATCTGTTCCCCGACTGTCTTGCGACCACGAGCCAGCTAATCCGACCGCCAAGTGTCATAGACGCGTTCCGGTCGAGCTGCACGTGGCCAGACTTACCCCCTCCCTCTCCCATCCCATTTTTTTCTTCACTCCCCTTCCCCACTCTATCTTCGACGATACAACTCATGTCACTCATAATCACGGGCGATAGTGGCCACTTGCCACACTTTGCACCTTAACTACCATAAAAAAGTACTTTTGACACGCCAAGATAGATCAGTCAGTCAGTTTGTTTAAAGCTACTACCAGCTCGGAAATCTATCTGTTGAGAAAGACTGGTCTATCTATCAACACTGTATTTTATCAGGAACACTTGAAGGTATCAAGCTCAAATTAATTTCAAAACAAATCAATCTTCTAAGTCAACTCAATTAAATAAAAGATACGGCCGTTATGTCGATATATGGAGACAACAGCTTTTTTACTGCAAAATTAAATTAGTCAATCCAGGCTGTACGGAAAATTCCTTGTGAATCCGACTCACACTTGGCCAAACTATTTCAAGAAAATTTATTTCAAGATCATAACAATAAAACAAAATTAAAATACACACCAAAAAAATTAATTTACATAAATTATTTTTTTATTGATAATTTGATTTCATAAAAAAAATTATTATTTATTTTTCTAAATTTACATAACCAGTAACGGACATAACATCATTTATATACAAAAACAAACAATTATTCAAATGTTCTTTAAGTTTATTATACTGATTATTCAATTTATCTAAATTTTAGGAAAATTTGTATACTTAAAGTTTTAGTGATAGATTGCTTGATTGCTTAAATTAACCTTTAGTATCCTAAAATAGACGTTCATTATAAGTCTAGACATCCAATATTTCCTCTTTTCTCCAATTACGTTATATAACACTCAATATTATGTCTTTCTGCATAAAATTCATATTAATATGTAATTTGTATTCTGTTTGTTTTTGTTGCGTTTTAACGCTTCAACGCTTTAACTGATAGTGAAATTTAATTCACACAATAATAATTGAAAGAGTTCCGCATGTATAACCATTTCAATATGAGTTCCATGTGTATAAAAAATTCTATATGAGATCCACATATATAACAATTTTAATAGGAATTCAATATGTATATCAATTTTAATAGAAATTCGGAATGTAATATAACAATTTCAATATGAGTTCCATGTGTATAAAAAATTCTATATAAGTTCTACAAATATATCAATTTTGTTGAGTTCCACATATATATAACAATTTTAAAAGGAGTTCAACATGTATATCAATTTTAATATAAGTTCGGAATGTAATATAAAAATTTTAATATGAGTTCCACATGTATAACAATTTCAACAGGAGTTCCGTATGTATAACAATTTCAACAGGAGTTCCGTATGTATAACAATTTCAATATGAGTTCCATGTGTATAAAAAATTCTATATAAGTTCTACAAATATATCAATTTTAATGAGTTCCACATGTATAGCAATTGAAAAAGTTCCATATGTATATCATTTAAAAGATTTCCACATGTATAAGGAATGAAAGAGTTTTATTATAGAAACTAACGTGGTTGCTCCGCTCCTATGGGTCGTAGCGAGATGTTAAATAGCCTAAGTTACTCCTTGTTACATCAGCTATCTGCCAGTGAAAGACCCCTTCAAAATTAGTCCAGCCATTTTAGAGATTAGCCGGAACGAACAGACAGACCATATGCACTTAGTATAAAGCGGCCATTTTAACATAACAAACAGACACTCCAATTTTATTTATTTGTATTGCAACATTAAAATATTCTAAAAATTTAAATATTCATGAACCACTATCACGATAATATTTAACCTCTAGCTTATTTATACGTATTGCTGCACAGTAATCATCTTCTTATAAAAGTTTACCTTCATCAAATAATCTACATATAGACGAAAGGTATATACAATGAATATAAAGAAGTTAATTCCGTCCATCCGTCGCGTGTCCCCAATTTACATTAAATACACAAATTATCTGAATTCAGAACGTTTCGAGAACTGGGAGGCGAGTCGGCTCCAACAGGTGTTGCTAATTTGAAATCCAAATAAACGTTAATGTTCGTGTACCTTTAAGGCCTCTTCTACATTTGCATATAAGTATGTCAAAGTAAATAATACTGAAATTTTCAAAAAAATATTTTTTTTAACTATCACCAACAGACAGATCAGACAGACAGATGTAGGGACTGACACAAAATACTTAATCCAAAACCTTGGAGGATCCACCATATTGGATTTAGAGTGAAGTCGTTTTATTTTTCGTATTCTTCTCCGAAAATCCTTTTATTTGATACCCATATCATAGACATGCATAAAAAATAACGTCCGCCATCTTGGTTGGTCCGCCATATTAGATTTAGTATGAAGTTATTTTATTTTTCGTATTCTTCTCTGCAAGTTCTTTTATTTGATACCCATATCAAGGACGTGCATAAAAATAACTAGAGCGCCATCTAGAGCCTTCCGCCATATTGTATTTAGAATTGTCAGTAGCTCAGTGGTTCGTACGTTGGTTTTCACGATCGATAAGTTGTGGGTTCACATCCCGGACATTGGACTACTGGCGTGGCCTACTCCTGACACAAATATTTTTGCTTACTAGGAGGGGTAAAGGGAATACTAGTAGTATGTGATCCATACTGCTAGTAATCTTTGTTTTTTTTTTAAAAAAAGAAGTCACTTAGCTAACCATGCATTCTCACCATGTGATTTTCGCAGTGTTGTAAGATTTGATTCAAAATTTCATTTTGGCCACTAGTTTCTATTGGTTTATAGTAACCGGTCCACTTAACAATTAATTTAATATTTTAATGACTTAATAATATAGTTTGACTTGTGATTACAACACACAACAACAACATTATCACGTAAGTCTCTGATATATTTATTATGTTAGATTAGTTTACTAAAATATTGATTATCAATGAAGTATGAATGAATATTTTGAGTTACTTTTAGATAGTAAAATGTAAATCTTGACCTCCATATCCATTAAAGAACTAGTCGACCGGCCTTGAAAAATCAATATAAAAAATTCGGAAGTTTAATAAACATATTGTTATGATCCAGCAGAAATAATGATTTTTTCGGGATAAAGTTAGCCTGTGTTAATCCAGGTTATAAAGTTGTTGTGTTTCAAATTTCATTGAAATACGTTCAGTCGTTTTTGTGCTTAACTTATCTCATCCAATTTAACACACATCTTCCATCTTTTATGTAAGAAGAATATTTCGAAAGGTCACGTGACCTATATAAATAAATAATTATCAAAGGAAGAGGAAGTTTTCAAATGCCGATTGTATGTTAGAAACACTTTTAATAGCCTTTAAATGGCTTGACAACTTATAACCTTTATCCTAGTAGATCAGATAAGATAAGAATTTGTTGCTTCTATAAAATGACTAAAAATATAAGCGCTTTCATAGTGTGAACACAGCTTAAACCTTCCATTAGCAGATAATACCAGCAATTTGGAATCAACGCATCTGTTATAATGGAGCGAGCGATTATCACCCATCTTATCGATATTACGTGATATATTTGTTTGGAATCGGTTTTAAGAACTGATGAAGAGTGAAATCATCATGATACTTATCATATGCATCATCTGAGAACGAATTTATGAACACAACTAGCATCTATCCTACTTTGTACGCGGAAATATCAAGATATTATGACTCATGTACTAGCTCACTCACTCTTTAAGTCATTTGACCACGTACTTACCCATTAACTCTCTCACCAACTCACTCACTTATCGTCTGATATATTTATTCAACATTGAGTCTTTTATCGAAATAATCGCAGCCTAATTAATCTGTGTAAAAAAAATCATTTAAATCCGTTCAGTCATTTTTAGGAAATTGTGTAACTCATACACTCACTCTTTCAGTCATTATTTCTCACTCAACTAACTCACTCATGAATTCATTCACTTATTCAACCTTTCATATATTCACATATATAATTCAATCAATCACTGAAATTAAAATATATGTATATCCCTCAGGAACATGCGTTTAAGACGAGCAGTGCCTGGAGCTTGAAACAGAGCAGGTCTATTATTATGTTTAAACTCTTACCTACACTACTCGAGTAATCTATCATTGAATATCATCCTAACTGTTAGCAACACTGTTTATAAAGTAGTAGTAGCGGGTAGATCATTTTCTATTATTCCAAGTATACCGACGTGTAGACATTATATAACCTTTAGTGCGATAGATTAGTCTCAGTCTCTCTGGTGTTTTCGTGCAGTGAACATGGAAGATAGTGGTATAGTGTCGTGATTAAGGTTACCCTTCTCGAGGTCCATGTAAGTTTACTTTATTATCTATTGTCGTTAGCGAGGTCGAGTGGTGGAGGTGAGAGTTAATATATTATGAAAGAGGTCTTTAAACCTGCTCCTGGGTCTCAAGCCCCAGGTACCGCTCGCCTCAGTCTAAATTGCATGTGTATATGTATTGCTGTACAGGGTACCACATTCTCTCCATGTTTATATCATAACTGATACTATAATTTCGAAAGCAACGCTTAATAAACGTAAACGTAAATAACGTAAAAGAATATACTTAAAAATACAAACTAAACAAACGAAACTGCGATTTAATGTACTACTTACGCCATCTATTGAAGTATAGATAGATCTGCCTGTTTGTTACGCAATCACGCTTAAATCACTAAACAGATTTTGTTGAAAATTGATGATAGATTAGATTAGAGCTTAGCGAAGTGTGTAGGCTATGTTTTAACGCGAAAAACGAGTGTACGAATATGCCATCTATCGACGGAATGGATGTCAAGCTGGATTTAGGAATTAATCATAATTAATTATGAAGCGTCAGTAGCTCAGTGGTTCGGGCGTTGGATTCACGATCAACAAGTCGTGGGTTCAAATCTTGGACATTGGACTACTGGCGTGGCCCACTCCTAGCACAAGCATTTTAGCTTAGTTGGAGGGGTAAAGGGAATACTAGTAGTATGTGATCCATACTGCTAGTAATCTTTTAAAAAAAAAAAATTAAAATAGTTAGTGATTAAAATTAAAATGTAAAATATCGCATATAACTGAAGTTAAAATCAGGACGGGTAGAATAGTATATTATAAATCTTTCAACTAACAAGTATTTATTTAGCTTAGTCATTAGAGATAGGCATACAGAGAATACCCTCGGGTAATTCTAAACTGTTACAATAGTTGACGAGTTATTACAATAGCTATAGTTACGAGGTTAAATCAATAAAGTTACTTTATGGCCTGAAATAGATTTTGACCTAAGTGAATTCATCAATGAAAAAAATCGGGCAAATGCGAGTGTAGAACTCGCGCATTAATGGTTCCGTATAGTTTTTAATTAAAGGACAAACTCAACGTTGCTATCGGAAAACTGTGAAACTTGTTGAAACACGTCAATATAGTTAGCAGACAGTTTACTAACTGCAATAAAATATTTTCATGTATTTTTATGGAAAATTAAAGTTTCTAACCAAATTTCATGATTCTAGATCAACAATACAATATTTGTAAATTAGCAACTTTAGAGTTAATAGAATCTAGGTCATTAGGAAGTATCCTATAATTTTGTGAGTGACCACATTAATGGTCATATCTGTTTATTACGTGGACTTATATGTTCGATATTTTTACAGCTCAAAGCAACCACAAGCTTGAGTATTTGATATTAATTTCAATTTAATACATCTACGCGTTTCTGAGATAAAGGTTCTTGACTGATAGGCAGACAGACAAATCCTATAAAGGTTCCTTATTTCTTTTCAAGGTACGGGACCCCAAATATATAGACATAATAAACCTTCGTGTGTTCTAATAAAATTATTTTGTTTTTATTGATTTATGAATTGTAAACGATTGTAGATGGTATAGATGCTATACCTGCATACTAAAATGGCGACAGAAAAGAGAGGTAATTGACCAACATTTAGCTCACATACCAACCAGCGTCAGATTTACAGATAAATAAAATTTATAGATTAAATAAGTTGAATTTATGTTAAAATGTTTAAACAAACGGACACACAGACTGTTGGGAGTGTTGCTAACTGACTGACGTTTAAAAAATAAAATTAGTTTATATGTAGTAGCTACGTTGGTAACACTAAATGTTGGATGAATAATTTACAATAATTTTTTTTTTTTATATATGATTTATTAATAAATTTGACAAATCAAGGCCTAGTATTTTTCATTAGAATAGTTTCAGTAATGTGGGTATTGCCAGTGGGCAAAACAAGTAATAAAATTGAATAGCAAAGTCATTTAATATAATCATAAAGGCAAACTGTAACTCTACTCTAGTAACTGGTAAGCTATACCGAATAGATACTAGTGCCTAGAACTTGTCTAAGTAGCTGTATAGTGATGTACTGAGAAGGGAATATCGATATCGATTGACTAATCGAGCTTTCAGTTGTTTGCCATTAAGTTTTCTTAAATATCTTTTTAATTCAGTTAACTACATTTATATTAGATTATGTACACAAATCAAAAGTTAAAATTTTATAGATAACAGCATGATCTCACTAATCTGAGGGATTTCTGTTTTTGTACTAGAACTCTTTCGGTCCCAATTATTAATTTAAAATATCTAGAGCGTACCTGAGTACATGAACTCAAAATCAATCCACCAATTGAGGAGAAGTTCTCTTGAGTAAGCAACACCGTTGATAACTTTATATATGCGGGTATTACCTTTTATTTTATTCCAAGACTGTATATAACCTCTGTTCCGATATACTTTAGCCAGTTGTCAAACAGACCTTTATCACCTGCAAGGGGACGGGTTAGAATACTATTCTCCTCTGCCGCTGGGAGAGCATCTCGTAAGAGCCGAGTAACCCAGCAGCCCTTTGGTGGTAGGGGATCTGTTCCCCGACTGGCTTGCGACCAGCATGTGAATCCGACCGCCAAGTGTCATAGACGCGCTCCGGTTGAGCCGCATGTGGGCCAGACTCACCCCCTTCCTCTTCCATCCCATTAATGCTGCGAATCTGGTGAACTCTGGGCTCTTGCTCAGGGTTCTCTGAGCTCAGGATTCTCTGAAACCGTAGCGATTTCCACTCTATCTTCGAGGATGCAACGCATCGACAAAACAAGAGGGTATCTATTGTTTTGCCGATGTCCAATGGCGATGGTGGCCACTTACTATCAGGTGGACCATCTGCTTGTTTGCACCTTGTCTACCATAAAAAAAAGACTTCGTCTGGTGGTGTAGTGGTGTAATGTCATGTTGGGTCTCCACTAAGGTTAGGAGTAAGTTTTTAACATTGGTTACTCGGTGTTCCGGTTTAGGTGCATATTATTATTGTCTTGTAGACAACACTAGTGACTATAAACGTAAGAAATATATATGTAAAGATAAGATAAATATTTAATATTTTACAAGTACAGCACATCACTATCGTATACGTGATTTCGAATTGCCCCGAGGATACTTTCTGTGCTTGTGTATCTATCAAAGACGTTCGCTAGTTACTGAGTACTCAGATATATTCATATTAATATTATAACATAGATTTATCTTACATTTTTGTGATACTAGCTTCGCACGGTTTCTCTACTTTAATATGCATGTAGTATATATATGTCGGAGCATAGTAAAAGATTATCGATTAATCGAATCGTTATCGTTGTCTATGGCGTTGGAGTGGGGTAGTAGTCACTTCCGTTGTTTTGACAGTATCTACCCTCGACCCTTTATATGCCATCGACAGTCTGACTGAAGTCTTAGTCGTGCGCGGTTTCTCAAGAAGTGAAGTAGTGTCTAAATAGTGAGTGTTGTGCAGTGTTGTGTTAGTGCTGTCCGATCAAGGTCACGTGAGTACCTTACAATGTAATTACCTCGTCTTGTGTTAGGTTAGGTTTATGTGCGTTTAACCTTGGGTTTAAACAGAGAGCCTAGCAGTGGAGGCGAGTGTCGTGATCACTTAAAGGAATTCCTTAAGCCTACACCTTGGTCACAAGTCCAAGGCACTGCTTAGGTTTCTCTCGTAATTGTTAGAGATCATATTTGATCATTTATCGGTTCAGAAGTATCTGCGTCGCGTTTACCCAAAAGTCCATTCAATACCATCACCTCCTTTTAGTGTTCCCCAATATTCCCCACCTTCCTCCTTCCATCTCCTTTCACATCGTTTTAAAATCCCCGACATATATAAAACTTCCTCTTGAATCACTCTGTCTATTGGTAAAAACCGCATAAATTAACCGCATTAAATTAATTATTTAATGCATGTGACGATACTACTTCGTTAGGAACTAGAGCCCAATCTTACATGTTGAATACATAGGAGACAAAGCTTACACTAAAAATTGATCTCTTCCAGCAACCTGATACAGGAAATAAAATACAAAAAACAACTAGATATTCAAATTAATTACTTTATTAAAACTCTAATTAAAAACTTACAATCTCAAAGTGGTGGATTTTAAAAATTAAAAAAAGAATATTGTTTTCGATTTAATAATCTTTTTTAAAAGATATTTCAAGAAAAAAATAAATTGTCTGTCTTGTCTAATACGCAATCATGCTTAAATCACTGAACCGATTTTGATGAAATTTGGTACAGAGTTAGATTAGAGTTTGGGAAAGGACATAGGCTATGTACGCGAAAAAAAGAAGAATATAAATTAAACAAATAAGTGTGCTCGTACGCCATCTATCGACGTGGGGACGAAGTGCATATCGAGCTATGTGACCGTTGTCTTTGGGAATTAGTCATATATAAATTTAAATGTAAAATATGGGGATATTATAAATCAGAAAGTCCAAAATCCCTAAACATAAATATAACAAGGCAAATTTCCCATCAAGGTGGACAAACAACATAAGTTACAATATCCGTTAAAACGAAAATCGTGCAAACATTTGTACGATTAGGCCCTTCGAGGAAATCAAAACGATCGCCTTGAGACATCTGAAGCCTTTCAAATGTAAAACACTTGGGAAATTACATTCACATCTTATCATTTCTTTTTTATTGCCTTTTTACTAAATATTAAAATGTTATTTAATGTTTAACAGAAAATCAAAATTATTTTAGGAATTAATTGCATAATTGAGATTGCGAAAAGGTTTAAAAAGCTTTCTCTTTTTTATCTTTTTTAATTGTGTAATATCTCTATTCTGTTCTCTGTTCTGTCCTTTTTATCTGCTTACTGATATCTTCTCAAGCGGGGACTTGGGAAGGTTATGCGGGGCTGGGGTGACTGCCTCTGAAGGAGACAGCCCAAAACTACCTCTGTAGGAGGTAGCCCGACTCGCTAAACCATTTACGCTAGGCATTGCCGCCACGAAAGCGCGACGTCGGCGACCAATTCGCCTTCGGCGTATGTCAGCAGCCTCCGCCGCCTCCTTTACAGTGATAACGGCTTCAGCAAAGGCCGCCACTGCTTCCTAAGCCTACTCACTGCTGATCATGGTTTTTACAACGGCCGTCAGCGACAGGTCACTCCCAGTGAACGCGATCAAATTGGCGCGAGGCTCTTCCCAAGCTGGACAAACGTCGCGTGTATGTTGCACCGTGTCTTCCTCTCCATCCCTACAGTGATGACACGCGGGGGATTGTTCCCTCCCCACCACCTGGTACAGATAACGACCAAAAAACCCATGACCCGTCAAAATCTGTTTGTTCTGTCCTGTCTTGTCTTATCCATACTGATCTCAGGAACAACAGAAATTATACACTTTGAGAACTTCCAAAATGATTTAAAATGAAATCAGTAAAAAACCAATAGACTATAACGACAAAATAGAATAACAGCGTAGAAATAGAAAGTAAAGAAAGGAATAAGTACTGAATAGAATAGGACAGAATATAACAATATGTATAATGTAGTATTGACATCAAATAACACTAACAATCAATACAACTTCACGACTTATTTTAATTTAAATATCACTTAATTTTTACAAGAATATCCAAAATTGAATCATTAAATTTGAAGGAACAGAACGGAACAGAATAAATAGATAGAAATGGAACGGAAGGAATACAATCGAACCGTTCTCTCTCTTAATAAGTTTTCAATATTTTTTGCAACGGGAAAGAAAAGGGTGACAAATAGGGCCGAGACAGATGCCGGTAGAAATTAAATAGGACGGAAAAGGACTGAAAAAGGAACCATCAATGAGATTTTCGTGATTATTAATCTAATAAAGTTACTGCTTTACCTAGGTCGCAATCCCCAAGCTCGCTGTTACCAGAGTCAGACAAAGCATTAGCTTATCTATTCTAGTTATTATTACGATCGTTCAGGTTAAGATAGAATAGCTATTAATCTTCCAGCAGGTGATTTATGATTCCACGATCTCCTAAACTCTATCATTTGTTATGAAAATGAAAGTGCCTTTTCACTTATAGACTTAGTAACAAGAACAATGTTACATATACAATAACCTCAGATATTATGATTGAGCATTATTTATTATACAACTAGCGACCCGCCCCGGCTTCGCACGTGTGCAATGCTGATACTAAATATACTACAGAATGTCTTTATGTATAACGTTCACAGCTTTTTTGTCATTAGACAATACAAACATGTTATCATAGGCACGTGTCGCGCAACCGCTATATCCTTGCATTTTAAAGATGTAATATCTTCGAAAATATTCACTTGAATTACATTCTGTAAAGGGCCATATTAATCTATATTAAATGAACAATGTATTTAAGGTACCTAATTGGATAAGGATTTATACTGTATTGCTTAAAATCGCTTCGTAAATAATCCATTATTTCTCGAAAAAGTAAAGGATAAAAATGGTTATGGTGGGTTATCCATTAGAGATAGACATATATCATAGCAGACTTTTTAGTAGACCTTATTAAATTGTACAATACTGTAGTACATTATTTTGATCTATTTTGTAGGGTTTAGCCAGCGTTTGAAATGTAAGCGCAAAAAAATGAGTATTTACGACATCACATTAGAAACTTCTAAAATTATCAATGTTTCTCTACTATGTTGTGCATGTGTTATACATATAAACCTTCCTCTTGGATCACTCTATCTATTAAAAAAAGCGCATCAAAATCTATTGCGTAGTTTTAAAAATCTAAGCATACATAAGGATGGAGAGACAGGCAACGGGAAGAGGCTGTTTTATACTATGTAATGATATTGTAAACTAGCTATAATGATGATAAATGCTGCACCAACTGACATGAAACTTTTGTGAATTTATATATGATGCACCTGTCGTACATTAATTGTTACACATTATAATTAAGGAAATAATGATTCTACATGATTTTTTGGTAGATGTTTCTTTGAAAATAGTCATAAAAACCCAACACACAGTTAAAAAATCTTAGTTTTAGCAAATTGGAAACTTATGAAAAAAATATAAATATTAGTCTTGTCAGTAGCTTTTATATACCATTTACTGGATTAATTGTCTTTTATAGTTTCATAGAAAAACGACTTAGTACCACGACAATCCTAACATCAAAAATTATAATATCTAAATATTAGTAATTACTTTCTATACATCCTCGCTCATCACTCGTGGAAACGCAGCCTTAAGGCAAGATTTATAGAGACTGGTCGAAGCGAGTGTGACGGTTTCATGAAATTGTGAAATAAAATCTTGAAATATGAGCAGATTTATTTCAGTCAAAAAGTATGAGGCAATTATTCATAGAAATGTCGTTTTTCGTCCTCTAGGCAGAATTTGATGACCTGTCCAATGTGCTGAAATTCTGAGTGAGTGAGCTTTCATATAGATTCATAAAATACAAGATTTTGCTATGAATCTGGATAAATATTAGGAATTTGAGTACTGAATAGTTACAATGAAAATTTTAAGGCCCTAAATTTCTAAAAATGTCCCTTTATTCCCAATTGCTTTACGTGTTAAGTTGCTTAAATAGTAACTATAGTTATATCGGAGAAGTGCCTGGAGCTATCGGCCAAGGTTTACGATTAACTAAATTAAGTAGTAAAACGAATTATAGTAACACTGCACTACAATTTTCTACTTTTCCAATATTCACTCTTTGCAATAAACTAGAGGATATTCTGAAAAGCTTTGAAATCTGTCAATAAAATGATGTTTTACTATATTAACCAGTGTAACATGACCTCCAATTTCTAATAACTTCATTTTAAATGAGTACCAGTTGTGGCTGGTCAATAAATATTTATGCAGATAATAAATAACTTAAAATTTTCTTGGTAATTTGTCAATAGATAAAAAAAAGATTATTTATAAATCTATCAAAAACAACAATGCTTATTTAGTAGCAGAGATCCAGTATGAAAGTAATTTTATTGTACTTAGAATAAAAATAGTCTTACTCTTTCATATCAGCGTTAAATCAAAAACTATTAGATACGGATATCCCAAATCCCGTTTCCCCAACAATCCCGTATTATCGCATTTCTGTCGCTCGTGCTGTCTTTCAAAATTTCCGACCGACCAACCCTTGAGAATTGGACTATTTCCTATTCAATGGTTAGATATGGACTGCTGATTCTTGCTGTTTTGATGCTTCTATCTATATACAGACAGAAGCTTTATTTTACCAATTGCGACCAGCCCCGACTTCAGGCAAGATATTACTTGTACTTGGATTTATCAAAAAAAAATATTAAAATTTTCAGCTCATGATACGTTAACATTATTTTCCCGAAGGAACTATGATTTTTTACGGGATGAATGTATTTTATACGCTAATCCAGGTTATAAAGTATCTGTGTGCAAAAATTCATTGAAATCCGTTCAGCCGTTTTTGGGTAATTAAATAACAAACATTACATTTGTAATTATAAGATTGAAATAAAAACATAAATTGTAAAAGAAGCCAACTCTCGCAATTGTGTGTAAAACCAAGTCTGCTATTTAGCAATTATCTATGGAAATCTATGTTAATAATAACTATTAAGTATACTTAGCAATCATCCTTACTTCTTTACTATCCTTACTAATATTATAAATACGAAAGTAACTCTGTCTGTCTGTCGAGCTTTCACGCCAAAACTACTGAACTTAATTAAATGAAATTTGGTATATATATAGTCTAGAGCCTGAGAAAGGACATAGGCTACTTTTTAATGCGAAAAAAGGATTGTAAGAGGTTGAAAGGGGGGATGAAAATTTGTATGAAAGTATCGCTATTCCAAGCGGACGTAGTCGCCGGCACAGCTAGTAACAACTTATAACTACTGGTCAACATGTTCTCACTTCGCTGAGTGAAAATAAATTAAAAAAATATTGGATCAAATCGCTATCAAACTTAACAAGGTTATGTTCGCCGAGCGGCCACCGCGAGCGCGTCCACTGGCTGAAGAAGATCGCCCAATGCGATCGAAACTGTAGTACCAATCTACCACAATAATACGTGAGTGTTACCGTTTTGCATAGTTTTAAAAATGACTAATTACCACGTTAGTTTCTATAATAAAAAAGGTTATATTTGGCGATTGCCTGAATATTTCATTAAAATTGATGCAGCCGTTTCAGGGAACATACATCCTCAAATAGATTTTTTATATACTGAATGGTATTTTTTAATGGGACAGTACGGGGAAATCCTTAACCGTTGGAGATACAGGGAAACTTTCTTAGGAACCATTAGATGCTTTTTTGTGAAATCATATGGCATAGTATTTTTTTAAAGTTTAATGAGTGAAATTGGTCAAAAAAAAATTTAGTGCGGACGAACTCACCATCATGTCAGAATCATTTCATTGTATTAGAGGATAAAAATCGGAGCAGCAGAAGTTAGTGAAATTTAATGGAAGGTTTTATCATACAACATGACTAAAATAGTCTCTTTTGCAATAAATACTAATACAAGATAGTACTCGATTGTCTTATTTACAATTTTTCAAAATGAAATATGGTAAAGTTAATTGGAATTATTTAATTAGCTCTCAAAAAAACAGGCTTAGAAAGAAGTGTTTAAACTGATTGAGATGATAAAAACAAAACTAATAATTCATTAAAAATAATTTTGTGTTTCTAACCAAATTCTTAATCATTAAGCAAGGAATAATAGTAACTACTAAATATAACAGTTAATTTATTTTAAATATATTTAAACAGAAAGTTTGGTACGACCCAATGACAAGGTGGTAAGGTTATCTTCGTATGTAATTAATATAATATGGTTCCGTAGAAATTGCAATATTACATTTTTATTTTATAATATTAAAATAATTAATATAGTATTAAAAATACTATATTATATTATATTACATGAAGAGAAAACTGGCGATTTCACGAGTATTATTGAATTTGTCTATTTAATTATTCCCTTACCTTATGAAAACTAGTCGGCAGACTTCTCTTGAAAATCCTGCAACAAAAGATAAATAAGTAAAAATATGTATTTTATAATGACTTTTTTAAATAATAAATAAATAAAATACATTACGTAATTGAAAAAAAAATTTCGATACCACTACGAAGAGGCAGGGTGCCCAAAACGCTGGCAGCGTTCCCCCTTTGAATAGCCAAGCTAATATTATGTTGGTCGAGGTAGAAGCCAGCCCATTTTGTCATCAGGGTCTTGAATGAGGTGGGAAGATAATCCGGTGTAAAAATCTCGAGCCTCCCTGTCCTATATCCCCATGGTTTCTACCCCGAATAATAAAGTTTCTTTCTATGTTTTGAAATCACTTGTAATTGAGAAGCTTTTATTACTTAGATAATTTTTAGTCCATGCCTTAAAAAATAAAAACAAGTGTTTTGATCATTACTAGACAATCGGATGATTTTCTTGTATTTTGTAAAGTCTTTGAAGTTTCCGAAGAGCTACAAGCAAACGTAGAATAAGTACTTGGGCACAATGCAGTGCTCTCGCCAAGTCGAGCTAATTGTAGATTGTAACGCAAAGCAATTTATAGTACTATTTTTTTGATTATTCAATTTGCAACCAATCACACTCTTTATTAATCTAATATAAATATAAAAATGGTTTACAATGATGCAGTCGAAATTGTTTATATATTGCTTTCATGGATTGTTACTATATCTGATTGAATGATTTCTGCAATCGATTACTGTGTAGTCAATATTTCCTAAGGATGCTGTGTTGGAGTGAAACGTGTGTAGTGTCAATTAAAAGCTGCTTACATCTGCATTTAGTGTAAGCAGATAAACAAAATAAGTAAGTAAGCAGATTGAGACATAGGTTAGATGTCTACACTTCTGACTTTTCTGAGTAATGTGTGTTTTAACCTTTTAAATATCACTTGCTTTAACGGCGAAGAAAAACATCGTGAGGAAACCTATACTCCTGAGAGATTCCTAAAATTCCTTAAAGATGTGTGAAGTCTGCCAACCCTCACTGGGCCAGCGTGGTGGACTATGGCCTGAGACCCCTCCTCATTCTGGAAGGAGACCTGGCTCAGCAGTGGGACATTAACGGGTGATACGTTAAACAAAATGGTCTTTTAAATTCTTCTTTTAAAATAACTGACTTGTTTGGATTGATTTCATTTCGAGACTGGCTTTTTTTACATTTTTATTATACCTATTGGATAAGTTAAAGTCAATGTAAAGTAAAATGAAAACATGAAAAATGTAGGTAGTTAAATAATAATGTAAGCGTTTAATAGTATTTCGTAGAACGCATTAGAGGAGTCCATTTATCAAGGTGACAGATCATCCTTAAGCTCTTACTGGTGACTGGTGACAAATGTCGTGGTTACGTAAAAACCACTATGGGAGTTCACTGTTAAGCTGTTTCTGATTAAACAGTGGCTGCACTGCCCTGAGGGATCTATACATTGATGTGTCGCTAGTGTCACAAGCCCCAGACTAATACAGATATTAGAAAATCACTGTATTTAGAAGTTCTCTTATATGTAATAAGAGTATGGGAGCTATACTGCGGAGTAACACTCAAATGACAGTATTAACGAGTAATCTAGATGGTGCCTGGGGCTTGAGACCCAGGGCAGGTTTAAAGACGTCTTCTTCTATGCACAAATTCTCTCACAGTAATAAAGTAGACAGGACAACGTCTATCCAGTCAGTTAGTATGTAAATTTGAAAACGTAATAAGGGTATTCGTTTCGATCCAGTATAAGTATACAGTATACGGTATTTTTTTTTTTAAATAAAAATTTCTTTTATTGACCCTCACAAAATATTCACTATTTGACAGCATTTAAAATAAATTACATTTTTTTTTTTTATGTAACTAGGTCGGCAAACAAGCGTACGGCTCACCTGATGGTAAGCGATTACCGTAGCTTATAGACGTCTGCAACACCAGAAGCATCGCAAGCGCGTTGCCGACCCTATCCCCAATTCCCCCCAGGAGCTCTGGTCACCTTACTCACCAACAGGAACACAACACTGCTTTAGAGTAGTGTTATTTAGCTGTGATCTTCTGTAAGGTCGAGGTTCTACCCCAGTCGGGCTGCTCCATATTTGAGCAGGAAGTTTTTATTTTAACTGAGGTAGGGCACATATTCTATATTATGAGCTAGATATACTTTGTGAGAACCTGGTGTCCATTATGGGTTCTGGACCTGTGTTACAGAACACCAGGCTCTCACCATCCTAGAAATTACAGCATTTAGATTAGTTGTACATGGTTATGTGAAACAAAAAAGCAAAAAAAAAATAGACCACGAGACAGGTATGTTGACATGCAAATCCAAACTGGAGTGATTTATGAATGGTTTCAATCCATCGCTGGATTTTTAGGACGTCACTCTGAATGTATTAAGATATATTTTATTTTACGCTGCTGTAATATTATTTATATGACTTGAGGTATAATAATGTATATTTGGTTTTACTAAGATTCTTATCTATACTATTATATAAAGAGGAAAGATTTGATTGTTTGTATGTTTGTTTGTTGCGAATAGGCTCGAGAAGTACTGAACCGATTTTGAAAATTCTTTCACCGATAGGAAGCTATATCCTTTCCGGGTAACATAGGCTATGTGGTGTTGCTATAAATACTCTAATTAAAAAGATATGGCCATTTAAGTGCCATAACGTGGTCATTTTGTAAATTGAAGAGCTTCTCAGGAACAACAAATCCTATTTAAAAAATGTTTTCACTGTTAGAAAACTACACTATTTGCGAATGGCAAAAGTGATTTAGTGTTGCCATATACATATTTTAAATAATAGAATATGGCCATTTTGTTGTTTCTAATCCGATTTTAAAAATTCTTTCACTGTTAGAAAACTACACTATTCGTGAGTGACAAAGGTGATTTTGTGTTGCCATATACATTTTTTAATTAATAGAATATGGCCATTTTGTTGCTACTGATCCGATTTTAAAAATTCTTTCACTGATAGAAGTCTATAGTATTTCAGTCTCTCTTTCTCTTATAATACTATCATTGTCTCTCATCCTCTCTCTTTTTTCTCACTTTAATTTTTATTTTTTTCTGTTCAGAATGATTAGCCTCTTTTCACTTTCTTTCTTTCGATAATTTCTCTCTTTCTCTTTACTTTACCCATTCAATTTTAGTTCTGCTCTATCCTCCCTCTTTTATCATCTGGCGCTTTTCTTTAATTTTGTTTCTTTTATTTTTCTTTTTATAACTATTTCTTACTCTCTCTCAATTTTCAAATAATTAAAAACTACCCGGAGCGATGCGAGGGCAGCCCTCTAGTTACTTATAAAAATGAAATCTTAAAATCTGAGCCTCATCATAAATTGAGCATACTATTGACCCCTTAGTAGACCTTATCGCTCACATGGACCTAATGTTATTTACATAAGGTTGACTACTTTGGGTGCCAACCACAAAAAAAAATTACGATACATCTTAATAATTGGACGTTAAAAATATAGTAATATTTCTTATATATCTGAATACTTTTTTTGTATAGTTATATAGTATTTTATAAACATACTAAAGTCTTGATATTCAGTTTTAGATAGTGCTAAAGAAAAGCTTCAAAAACAAATACTAAAAAAAATTGATTGATTCGGTCCTTCCACTTCTTGGAAATATGATAGGCTATATGATAGGCTATGCTTTTATTATAAATTGGTACACTAAAACTTAGTATCTGTTATAATGAGCAATTATATCAAAGGAAAGGAAGCGTACTTGGCCCAGTAACGTGTTGGTGAACGGTATTCAAGGATGTTGTACAACTATTAGATGTACTCACAATATTACTCATACAAAAATACCTTAATATAATAACTCGAAGAAAAATTATGAGAAGGTAGGAGGAGAAGGGGGGTAATGGTTATATTGAAAAACACTACAAAGTGTGTCATTGCTCAACGCATGCATCTGCTACTGAACCAATAAATAACTAAGCATTATGATATCTTACAATTACGACAGGAACCTAAGTAGTGCCTTGTGTGACCAAGGTGTAGGCTTAAGGATCTTCTTATAAGTGATTACAACACTCGCCTCCACCGCCCTGGGGCCTTAGCCAAGTTGACTTTCTACAATTGTTAAAGCATATAGAAAACCTAAAAAATGTATGCGAATGACATATGTCAACGATATATCACGTGATCAAATTAAAATGACGTACGTAGAATGAGCATTCGCACTTAATGGGTGCCTTCCACTTAGCACTCACGAGTACAACGACCACGCTGACGACCACGCTTTTTGCCGTTACACTTATTCGCGAGCGTTACGAACGTTAATACAAGTCGAATGGGTTATTGAGCGATTTGAGTGTTAAAATAATTCAATTGGTGAGTGGTGAGGTGGTATAAGTGAGATAAAGCAATAATGTCAATATGTTATGGTTATTATTATTAGTAATTCTTAAGAGTAAACATCAATAATTAATGGTTAAATTAATTTATATACATATTTTTTATTGATTGATATTGATTTTTTTTATATTTGTAATTAAATTGAAGCTAAAATTAACTTTACATAAAAATATATTTACCTGAGGCGGTACTTTGAGCATCCGCTGCAAAAACATTCACTTCCACTAATAAATCTCTATCCGTATCAAATAAAGTTATTTACATCTTAAAGTTATTTGGGCATTGTGAAAGCTTAGTGGAAGGCACCGAATATGTCAACGCGGCTTGTCAACACTTATCGCTTGAAATTGTAGAAAGAGAATAGAAACATAACCTTTGCAACTTGGCTAGGCCCCCAGGTCTTTTGTTTAAATCTACGGTTAGGTTAACCTAAGTCAATCAAGACACTGTCTTTGCTTGACTTCTCCACCAAATATTAATATAAATAAAATAATAAGCATAATTACAGGACTTGCACTACTTAAGATATTATTTTTTGTATGAAATCGAGTACTCCTGTCTACTCTACTCTACTCGCCGATACAAAGTTATCAATACTGTTGCTAACTATGCGAACATTTGAGTATATACAAGAAACATTGTATAGTGTAATGCAAGTAATATACTTAAACTTGCCTTGAAAGCAATCTCTAGGTTCACAAGCTCCAGGCCATGCTATTAATATATTTTCGTACTGTTATAGATGTCATTTCATATCAAAGTTTCCATCTTTAAGTTGAGCTAGATTATTTTTTTCTCAATGAAGAGAGAGAAGGTTATGAAATAACAGTTACAAAAATCCTTTTTAGTGATACAGATAAGAAAATAAATTTTGTTTGAGATTTCAAACATTCCAAAACAAAGCATTTATAAAAGAATACAATTTTGTAAGATGGCAAAATTGTCCGTCGAGATGACATTCCTTAAGACTGCATTCTTTGCTGAATTGTCTGTGGGTGTGTGTGTGTTTCATATTGTATTACGTAAGGACTTCAAGTTATATTAAGGTACCTTTAGCTTTTGTTAAGAATAATAGTTTTATCTATATGGTAGCTATACTACATAGTGACACGTAAAAGACACAGAAACCTAGAAATATAATTTTTTTCCACAGCCTTTTGGGTCACCAGGCGAGCACCGTTTGTCAACTGACAAATCTATCGGAGCAGAGGTTATATATTGTTGTCTTGTTAAAAATTGTTACGTGTGTATAATTGAAAAATAAAAGGAACTACACACGAATAACGGTATTGCTAACTATAGTTAAATAAATAGCTATAACAGTAAGGAATGAAACCTATTACTGTACATTTAGCTACACCGTTTATAAATTAGTATTTGAGGGTAGTTCCGTGTAGACAACATATAAGCTTTGTTGTCATAGAATAGAGCCAGTCTCTCTTGTGTTGTCGCGCAGTGAACATGGAAGTTAGCGTTATAGTGTCGTGACTAAGGTCACCGTTCTTGAGGTCCACGTAGGTTTACTTCATTATCTATCGTAATTAGTGTTCGGGTAGCGCAAGAGAGTTCTAAAAACTGAGAAGTCCTTTAACCCTACATTTTCGCATGTCCAAGACACTGGCCCAGTCGTAATTAAATTTTGAAAAAAAAAATTTACATTAACATTATTATTTATGACTTCACCTTGTGATTTTCTACTGTATAAATGTTGCAAAATAATAGATGAAAAAAGTAAAAAATACCCTCAAATCATGGAAGCTAAGTCTCAGAAATCTCTCTTTACCATTAGTCTTCCCTCTCAGTCCGTTAAAGAAAGGATTTACTGTCACGAGGACGCTACTAATGGAGTTAATGTTTTTGTTTCTAAATTTAAAGAAATTGTAAATAATGAAACGAAAATGCGATAAGCCTTTAGATAATTACTTTCTTGACTCTGTCCTTTGCGGAGTTTTGGAGGGATTTCCAGTGGACGACATTATTGGAAGATATACTTACTGATGTAGCAATACGTATAAACAAGCGTCTTAGATCGAAGGTTCACTCGCCTTTACTGCCCAATATCTTCTACAATAGATGACTTTATAGTGTTCATTTTGTTTCCCTACTTCCATTCCTTGGTGCTAGGGGATATGTTTCTCGACTGGTTTGCGACGAGCAGTCTGCGAATCCGACCGTTAAATTTACTTTTTTTAAACTTTTTTTTGCAGTTTGAATTATAAACTACTAGTATTCCTTAATTCCTCCAACTAAGCTAAATATTTGTGTTAGGAGTAGGCCACGTCAGTAGTCCAATGACTAGGAGTTAAATTTACGATCTATTCCTTCTATCTTCTTACGATCTATTAATATTGCTGCGGTTCTAGTGGTATCTGGGTTCTTACTTTATGTCCACTAAACATCATTCTTCACTTTACTTCCACTCCTCAATTTTCAAGGCTGCAACTCATTAGCAGCACAAGAGTTACCTACTATCTTATATTGCCAATGTCCATAGGCTACGGCAGCTATTCACCGTTAGTATGCTTGTTTTTGCTCATCTTCCAAAAAAAACTCTAAATTTCACTACTTGCACTACTTTAAATGATTTAGATCGATTAGCACAGAAGCTGCAATATTGTTGTAAAAGGTAACTTATCTATATCTGTAGAAGGTAACTTAGCTCTCTAGTCCGACGGTTGCTGTCTCAAATGAAAACCACTGGATCGAAACTATTTCAATTAATTATTATTAAGTAATAAGTCAAAGAATTTGTTTTCAAGTCTATATGAATAAAGTGTCGTAGGTACCGTAGGATCGTGGGTAACGAAACTCATATAATTCATATTAAGGCTAGTTTTCATTGTGAAGTTAGTATCTTGTATTAATATTGAATAAAATCGCAGGCTATTTAAAATGTTGCGAATGTTATCAATAAAAAAATTCCGAACGTAAAATTGAAAGCAGAGCCAAACCAAAAACAGAGCGGACAATTAAATTAGGCGCGAATGTTCCGTCAGTCATTTGACTTTGTGGACGAGCGAGTGAGCGAGTCGGTAATGAAAGCTTTGATCACACGCTTCGACGGACCTGGTGTTCTTTTGTTCGTGTTCGTTATTAACGACCTATCACTATACTCTAGCTAAGCTATTGCAAACTATTTTATGTTTTACGTCTAACCTCACTATGATGAGAGAGATCACCTTATTTTAACTTACTCATCATTTCCATTATAGATTTAATTCAATGATCCCCTAAATATGTATTAAAATGAATTTCAATCTGGTATCTCTCATCATCTTGAAGCGTCAGTAGCTCAGTGGTTCAGGCATTGGATTCACGATCAACAAGTCGTGGGTTCAAATCCCGGACATTGGACTACTGGCGTGGCCCACTCCTAACACAAGCTTTAGCTTAGTTGGAGGGGTAAAGGGAATACTAGTAGTATGTGATCCATACTGCTAGTAATCTTTTAAAAAAACAAATCTCCTTGTTATAGCTACCGGCACGTAAGTATAGGTTTGACCTTGAACTTGCAGAAGTCACTATTAGGGCCTTATAAGAGGGGAGCGCAGGGTGAAAGCATCGCGTCTCGCGATTGGTTTGACGTTTCAGTTCCCGTGCGCTTGCTATTTGTCAAAATAGAAAATGTCACGTATGGATCTTTCCCCCTCTATTTTTCTCGTACTTAAATTTAGCTGCCGGCTACTATACCGTATAAACCAACCATACAGCTCAACTGCATACCGAATTATTTGAATTCGTTTCTTCTTTCTCACTCATGATCGCCATTCTGATTATAAATGGACGTCATAAACAAAAAATAATATCTATTAGTCTGCTCGTTGTGTAAAAAGAGAACAAACCACCTCATCATTTATCAAACTACCTCAGATAGTCTTCTCTACTCGTTATCGTAATTACGACTTTGATGACAGGCCATTTAAATATCTAAATATCATCAATAAGTATATGGACTATTGCCGAATAAAACAGGAACAATACCTCATTACCCATCGTCGCCATTTTGATTAACAAAGAAATCTCAATCTACAGTGATAATCCAAACAAATGAAAAGTCATCGTTCCTTACTCCTGACCGCCATTTTGTTTTCAAATTATTACAGCTCATAATAAGGCGCTCAAACATTACAACTATATTATTTATCTTAATGATTTTAAACAGACGATGATTTAAGTCTTTTATTTGAAAACAAAACATTTAATATTAAAATTATTTTCCCATAATCTGTAAAAGCCGAAAAGATAATCCAAACCGTCAACAAACCGAACTTCATACTTAAAATTAATGAATATACATGTTACTCTGATATTCTCAGTTTCATGGAGTTGGTTTAAAATAATTGGTTTTACTGTTGAGTTCATTTAGTTATAAAATATATATTAAATTGCTGGTCACGGATGCTTTCGATGATATAGTATTAACAGACTGTCACATGTGACATATTTAACCTTTGAGTGACAAATTTGTACTATTATGAACAAAAACAACCAAAATTGCCAAAACTAAGGCTGCGTTTCTAGCAGAGATATGCGAGGACGTAGCGTAGTGAAGAATGCGATTGATGCACTCTAAGCGAGGTTAGCTAAGTGATGTGATTCTATTGGCTCTTAACAAAAACACACCTCTTGCTTCATATATACGCACATCTCTGGAAGAAAAGCAACCGAATAGAGTGAAGAATGCTAATTTCTTCCATTTAAATTTTTAAAGAAGATTTTGGAATTGTACCTCAAAAACTTGAAAACAGAACGTCAACTAAGTTATGAGACACACGGAAAGATAACATAACATGTACTTTAATCAAAAGGAGTAGTGATAGGGGCTTTAGTCCTAGTGTCCCGGTTTACTAACCTCTACCTACAGCCAGGCAATCAGACATACCTGCGAAGGTGGCTAGAGAGCGCGAAGTGCGGAATTCTCTGAATACTTACCGGTTATGGATGTTTTGGTAGATACCTGCATCGGATTACACATAGGGAGGTTTGTCTCGGAGTGGAATGAGTGGAGGAGCCGTTGTCATATTTTGCGAAGTTGTAGTCAGGCTTAAAGAGACTACAGAGCAAGAAAGGGATGACGAACATACGCGCACTCGCTTCGCAGACGGAGGCCAGAAGTGGAGACTTGCAGACTGCGGCGGATCCGGTGGTTTTTAGTAGGTTGTATACGCTGTGAACCCCACATATATTTCTCTGCGGGGAAGGGTAGATACATTTTTCACTGTTAAAAAAAAGGGCTTGAGTTCCAGGAGCAGGTTTAAGTGGCAGTATTAATTCTTAATAAGTATTACTCTTCTTTACATTTACACTTATTACTAAGCTATCAGAATAGAGCTTATAAGGATGGTAATTTTTTAAGATAAATCAACAGATTAATGTAGAAGAAACAAGGATAAGCGTATGTCGAAGAATAAAAAATAACTGTGACTAATTTCAAACACGACTTACAGGAAGTTAGACAAATATACCTTAAAAAATACTCAAATATGCAAGCTCAGAAAATAATAACTTGCAGTATACTAAAGATATTTCTCAATGAACAAATAATGAGAATTTACCGACCTGTACATTTACAGGCCATTGCGTTAAAATTTTCCTTTTCTCCTTTTCTTCACGATTGTTCTTTTCATTATTTTTATTGGGGCAACTTAAATAAGAGATGAAAATATTTTTCATATTTTAAATTTTTATTAATATTGCGAACCGTAAAACTGATCTTTACGGCCGTACTTAAATTACAACCGTAATTAAGTGGAAAAAAAGTTTATTACGGAATTCGCTGAACTAGATTTTTTTATGACAGGTAAGGGACAAACGAGCAGATGATCCACCTGATGGTAAGTGGCCACCGTCGCCCATGGATATCGGCAACACAAGAGAGTGACTTTTGTTTTGTCGATGTATTGCCACCTCGAAGATAGAGTGAGGAAGGGGGATAAATAAAAAAAATGCTACGGTCTTAGTGGACCGTAAACGAGAACCTAGAGTTCACTAGAACCGCAGCATTACGGAATGGGAGTGGGAGGGGTAAGTCTGGCCCACACAGATTTTAATGAGACTATTGGTATTTAAAAGGCCGTGATTGGACTAAATAACCGGTTTATATTTGATTTTGATGAGATATAATTACTAATTAGTAACTTTGTCCTTGAAGTATTTCCTATTGATTGATAGAAAGCACATGATGTAATCTTACTAATATTATAAATGTTTGGAGGTTTAGATGTTTGTTACTCAATCACGCAAAAACGGCTAAACGGATTTCAATAAAATTTGACACACAGATACTTTATAAGCTGGATTAACACATAGGCTACTTTTTATCCCGGAAAAATTCAGAGTTCCTTCGGGATAATAGCAAAATATGTTTACAGTCGTGAGCGCCCGAATATTTTTATTTAGCGTCAATATATTGAAAATAAAATGTTTTTGATAAATAATAAATAATGAAAATAGACCACACGTTAGCTTATTACGTTAATAACAGAATTATCGATATGACAAAGGTGAATTATTGAATTAACAGTAGCTTTATGAGTACGTAATTACACTAATGAACGAATCACGACATGTCAATGGATTGAAAGGAAGGCCTTTGTTCACCTTTCTGTAAGCCAGACAAAAGAATTGAGTACCTATTATATGTTGAATTACTTTTTTTATTAGCATTTCATCTCATTTTATCAGGAATTCTAGATCAAAGCATTTTAGATGAGAATTCAGATTAATTCTTGTATAAATAGTCTTAGATGCTAAAAAATCTAAATGGCTTATACCATATATGCTTATTAGGGTTACACCAAATGTTTCAAAATTTCATGCCTGTGATAGACAGGATCGATGTCCATTCTTTTTCCATATCTATTGTGGACATTAGAGTTACTTTTGAAGTTTCATCATGGCGATAATTCACTCAATAAGACTAATTCAAAGAGACTTACTTTTGACACTTCAAAAATTGGTGGTCACTAAGTTTGTCTGAAGCTACCAGCAGCTCGAGCAGTTATCTGTTCAGGAGAGCCGGCCAGAAACCTAACAGTCGCTCATTTCAATAAGCCATTTTTAGGGTTCGGTACCCAAAGGGTAAAAACAGGGTCCTATTACTAAGACTCCGCTCTTCGTTGTCCTTCTGTTTGTCACCAGGCTGTATCTAATGGACCGTGATAGCTAGACAGTTAAAATTTTCACGTATAAAGTATTTCTATTGCCACTAAAACAAAAAATGTTAAAAACAGAATGAAATAAATATATAAGGGGGGATCCCATACTCCACGTGATTTTAATGCCGTATTTTGTTCGACATTAATAACAGTAACAGTAGATACTTTAAATATTCACAGAATATTTAGTTGTAAACTAATTTCAAAAATTAATAATAAAATAAAATAAAATGGGACTCACATACAAACTTTTTTTATTAAGCCTTTCTATTTTTATTAATCAAAACTACCTAAAAAGTGAGTAGATAAATGAAAATTACAATCAAAAGTGGTTCGTGTTACCTCAAGCACAAGTTATATTGCCAAATATTGGTTCGGAACCCTTCGTGCGCGAGTCCGACTCGCACTTGGTCGGTTTTTTCATAGTGTTCATTAAAATTATACTCCTGAAGTTTATACTTTAGACACTGTAATCCATAACTATTGCTTAAATACTCGCGATGTAATAATAATAATTCTGTTGTGACGACGTATTTATTTTTCAATCCCCACTTCTCCTAAATCAATGCTACCAACATTCTAACTAACAGGATGTTACTCATATCAACAACAACATCATAATTAACAATAATCAGTCTATTTCTTGTCGAGAAATTCCTACAACTTCACTACGACTTCACAAATCCAAATAACTAATTTTTAGCTACATTCAATATACGAAATCAATTTGCGGTAATTCAAACTTATCTAGTTACACATACCAACATTGACCGCTAACCCAATTACAAATTAAATACACTTGTGACATGTGACCGACCTTGCCAACATGTTGCTAGACCAGCCTTGAACCTGAACTGAACTGGAACTCGTTTGATTGCTCGTAATCTTTGGACAGTTTATATTAAATGCGGGCTTTAATTCCTATTACGGTTTTATCTCCTTAGGAGTTAGTTTTTCTTCGTTTGCTTTTTAGCCTAGTTTAAGGTTTTGCATATTAAAATATCTTGAGTTCTAATCCTCTATTATTCTTTTGCACTCTGTTATGTTTTTTTTTAATTCTCTCTTTTAATTTCTTTAAATGACTATTAATAAGATCTCTCTATATACTGTCTTAGTAATTTTTCATGTAAGAAACGTGTTACCAATTGGCTTTCTGACCTTGACTACAAAAAAACAGAGGAATTAATTCTTCCTCTAGAGTCATCATCACGACCCTTCAATGGCCCACTGCGGAGCAGGGTCTCCTCCTCAGAATGAGGAGGGTATTATGCCATAATCCACCACGCGGGCCCATTGTGGGTTAGCAGACTTCACACACCGTTGAGAACTTTAGGGAACTCTCAGGAGTGCAGGTTTCCTCACAATGTTTTTCCTTCATCGTTAAAGCAAGTGATATTTAATTGCTTAAAACATACATAACTCAAAGTCAGAGGTGTGTGTCTGTGTGGGGGATCGAACTCGGGCCTCCCGAGTAAGACTTGTAGTCTAAACCACTGAGTAGCTACAAAGATAAAATCCTACTAAACTTAACTAATACATATATTAAGAAACTAGCTTTATTTATTCAAGTATTGAATTGTTCAACTAGTTTAGGGGTAGGAGAGCATCCAATGACATCTCACAAACATTTCAAGTTTGATGACTCGATAAAAACTATATTATATCTATATTTGTGAAAAGATAAATAAATGAATTTGAATTGAATTGACACGTTTTCTCTTGTGTTGCCATTGAAATAAAAATGGCCTCTAAAATTATAACATTCTATAACACAATCTATATTCTTAAGCATATCAATTCCCTAGATTCCATAATTCCAATTTACAAATTCTGATTTGGCATTTGGCATCATTTAAAAAATATAATTCCTAAAATTCACTTTAATTTGAGTAGCTGCAATTTTTTTTTTAAATTTATATTAACAAAAGAATTACATAAGGGATACATTAAAAAACGGCGCTACATAAACCTGGAATTGGTTTTACCGTGCACCGCTGCTTCACAAACTTAATATTTACATTTTACAAATACAAAAGTGGGTACTAACAATATTTTAAGAACAAAAATATAATTATAAACAAGGTAGGTCGCTTGCATCGTACTCGACGCTGGAATACTTACCAATCGTCTTTGTCTACTTTTTTTATAAAGAATGTTCCAGAAAATAGTTATTAGAATGTTTTTATAGTTTTTATCATTTAAATTTTGTTTAATATTTTTTGGGAGATTATTAATAAGGTTGGGAATGACATAGGACAATGCCTGTTTTCCATAATTATTATTAGTATTTAGGAATTTTTAAAGGATTTTTTGCCGGTCATATTATTTTTGTAATTTGTGAGTTGAAATTCAAATATTGTTGTTTTAATAAAATATAATTTATTTTAGTATTTATAGGCATTATTTGGCATTAATGACAGCTAAAGAATATTTTCTAATAATTTTGCTATTTTTAAATATTCAATCTATCTGCATATTTCGTTTGTTATCACCCTCAGCACGTCCACTCAGGACAATGGCTGGCGCTGCAATGACGCGTGCTTCACCTCACATTGCGCAAGAGATAGTGAATAGGACACAAAAAATCATCAAATTCTTTATTACAGTTAAATACTTTAGTTTAGCTACATGTTTGGTGGTAGGGGATCTGTTCCCCGACTGTCATAGACGCGTTCCGGTTGAGCCGCATGTGGCCCAGACTTACCGCCTCCCTCTCCCATCCCATTAATGCTGTGGGTCTAGTGGACTCTGGGCTCTTGCCAAGGGTCCACTGAATCCGCATCATTTTTCTTCTTCATTCCACCTTCCCACTGTCTTCGGGGATGCAACGCATCGACAAAACGAGAGAGTGTTTCTTGTTTTTCCGATGTCCATGGGCGATGGTTGCCACTTACCATCAGGTGGACCATCTGCTTGTTTGCACCTTATCTATTATAAAAAAAAAATGTATCTTGGGGAGGTCCTTGCTTTGCTTATTTTTGATGACACGTGAGTGATGCGGAGGGGTCTGCTTGGTGACTACGTGAGCGATAAAAAGTAAAGACGTACATCGAAACGGGAATATCTCTGCTCAGAATGAGGAGTGAGAAAAATGCTTTCAATGGGGGCACGGAGGTTGATAATTGCAATAAATCTGCATACGTAATATTTGAACGGCCCCTTATAGAATAGACAAAACTATAAAATACATATCAAATATGGAAGTTACTCATACCAAAGCAAGGACATCGCTATCAGGTGTCCCATCCGCATTGAACGGGTCTTTCATGCGTTTCTAAATATCGATATCAGTAGATAAACGTGTCGTATCTCAATGGCGTAGTATTGATTTTCTGTCAGACTAACCTAGATATTACTTTATTGCAAAGTACTCAAAGTGCTGGAATTCAAGACTATGGGAATACGGTTGACGACTACATGTTAATACCTATCCATGATTTTTAAATACTGAATAACTAAAAGAGTATTTTAAAAATATAACTAGGAGGTTTATGATGAGAAGGAGAACGAGAGATATTGAAAACATTAAGAGGGGTGATCATATTGAATGGACCTTTGGGCAAACAAATCTCTTACAATTACGAAAGAAACCTAAGCAGTGTAGCTGAAGGACTTAGACTTGTGACCATGGTGTAGGCTTAAGGTATTCCTTTAAGTAATCATTTGAAGCGTCAGTAGCTCAGTGGTTCTGGCGTTGGATTCACGATCGATAAGTCGTGGCTTCAAATCCCGGCCATTGGACTACTGGCGTGGCCCACTATTGGACTACTGGCGTGGCCCACTCCTGACACAAGCTATTTATTAGCTTACTAGGAGGGGTAAAGGGAATACTAGTAGTATGTGATCCATACTGCTAGAAATTTATAAAAAAAAAAAGGTTATGTTAGGACATAACCTCCTGATAGATCAGTCATTTTCGATATTTTTTATAGAGTAAATATTGTCTATCATAGTGCAAGCGTAAATATAATATAGTATACTGTAAGTAGATAGTGTAGATCGCATAAGTTAACAATTTATTACTTAGTTTTGTTAGATTTTAAAGCGACACCGAGGATTAGACGCAAGCGTTATGGTAATTGTAAAAAGAATTTATTAACCTACTTCTGGGTCACAAACCCTATATACATACTTTATATCAAAGCATATATGTATGTATTGAAGTACTTAGATAATAATAAGTGGAACAAAGTGGAGTTAGAACTATGAAAAACTCATTTGAAATCGTGGTCTACCATAACTAACTTCATAATATTTTATAGTAGTAGAATATTTTTGGTTTACTCAACATTATTAAATCGTTTATTACAAGTACCTACTACAACGAAATCATATCACGTATTTCTCATATTTCTGGTAAAATACACGTTTCCAACTTAGTATTTTCAGTTTAAATGGTTTGAGGTAAATTGAGTTTTGGAGCTTGGACTAAATCGTCTGTTTTAGTGGGTAACTTCTATATTTTAATAGCTTGTATTGCTTCTTCCTTATTTAGTTCTGTAGAATATGAAAGATTCCCTTTTTTTGGTTATACAATTATTAAACAGGATCTTTTTTCAGTTTTTGAAAATTCAGTAAGTAATAATTACTGCATTATTACAGTATGGAAATTAAAACATGTTTCTATATATCTATCTAACTAAAATGATAAAACAACAAGTTCTTATCCGCTTCGCACAAAACAATCGCACAATTCAATCGAGATCAGTCAAACCTTTAAGCTCTGGTATTAATAACCTATGGAAAAAATCTTTGGATTATGAATTTAAATCTAATTTATAATATATTTTCTATCTATGTCGTAGAATAGTAAACGGCGTCTATGGCGTTGGAGTAGGGTAGTAGTCACTTCCGTCATTTTGACAGTCTCAACTATTTATACGCCCTCGACAGTCTGATTGTGGTCTTAGTCTTGAGCTGTCTCTCAAGGAGTGAAGTAGTCTCTAGATAGTGTTAGTGAAAGTGTTAAGCAGTGCAGTGTTGTTAGTGCCGGGAGTGCTGTTCAAGGTTAGGTATATGTTAGCCTAACCTTAGACTTACACATTGATTCCCTTATTATCCTGAAAACAGACCTTCGGAATCAACTTTCAATCCATAATACAAATATTTGGATTAAGATTGAGATTGTGCATTAGTTTCTGCGGTAAAACAACAAAGATTACGAATTAAAATATAAAATAAATCATTACAGCATTGGACCCATTATTGGGGGGCATTATCAACCCTCCCCCCACTTCGGCAAAAGTAAGCAAAGCTTTAACCCCTTACCCCGTGCTTACGCAAACACTGATGCATGCATTTTCCTCATTCCTCATTCAGAACAGTGATATTCACATTTCGATGTGCGAGTTTACTTTCTCAACCCTGACGTAATCAACATGGAGATTCCCCCGATCCCTCCTATCATCAAATCAAGCAAGGACTCCCCGCCCACCTTTGATGCTTATGTAATACTAGAACGGCTCCTTGAATTATTTATACCTTATCTTAAATAACGAAATTCACACACAAAATAAACGTGGAAACTATGATGTAATATAATAACATTAGGTTATATTTATACCACCCACGTGCAGCACCCACGGTAGGTAAACTTTGTCATTATCAAAAATTATATTCCTTAAAAGTAGTATCCTTCAATATAAGCAATTATTATAAGATATAAGATTGTTGTCAACGAGTTTGGCTACAATAACTTATATAATTATAGATTGAATAATTTAACCATGATGTCTAGTACACATTATTCCAGTCCGGCGATCGAAACCATCACTGGACTGGAATTATACTTGACTAAAGTACATCACCACTGCTAGTATTTTAATGCCGAATTTTTATTATTCCTTTCCAGCGATCGAAATCGGCAATAGAATTGGTGCTGACGTTTCCATTGCCATTTTAGCAGTGGCCACCTTTTTTTGCTTTGATTGAAAGCTTTTTTTTCTTAAAATGATTATCACTATAGTGACTTGAAACATCAGTACCAGACTGGACTACGTTAGTTTGACTCACTAGATTACTGGACTGGAATAATGGGAAACGAACTTTAATAACAAAATCAATAATCTTATCTTATCATGGTTCTATTTACGTAGATAGAATTATTTGATAAATGGAAAGATTTGTTGAGGCAAAAACATCAAAAGTTGAGGTAAAAGATGCCTTCTCTCTATCAATTCATAATCGCATTAAAATCTATTCAGTCCACCAAAAATCTGTATCGACGAATGTGTTTGATACCTCGGTAAGTATCCTCGAACATCTGGCGGAAATACAGCCTAAGAGAGGCTTTCGATCAAACAAACAATCAAAAGATTTAAACAATTCGTTTGTTTCATAAGCAAATGCATACGATTTAACAGATTGGGGTTAAAAGAGAATAAAAATAATACTTAAATAGATAATAGAAGAAGTAAAATAAAATGTTCTTACCTTTTTAAGACGATAAGAATAAAATGGTAACGGGCGGCTCTAATAGTTTCGAGGCTAAATCGAATTCAAATATGGGGTCTTTACTTTTAATGGCGATACGGAAGTGTGGAGTACTGTTAGCATTATTTAATAATATATTAAAAATACTAGTCGATTCACCCCAGCTTCACACGTATGCTTAGTTTTCACAAGTCATCATAATTTACAATATATTGCTAAATATAAATGATATAATAAACATATTTTATTGATATCCCGCAAGAGTAAGATATCAGTCAAGAGTTTATCTAGGTTCTAAATTTCATCTAAATCCGTTCAGCCGTTTTTTTGTGATTATTATCAAAAAAAAGTTCTAAATATTTATGGTTAGTCAAATTTAAAATTGTTGAAATCTATATTGAAAAATGTCTCCCATATTATATCGGAAGTTATGTAAAACATATTTCCTGCGGAAGTACTGCAGTTGTTATTTTTTAAACCAAAACACAATCCACATCCAGAAGTTTTTTTTCAATTCTACTAAAAAATAAGCTGTCACCTATGTAACAGTCTTTATTATTTTTATTTCGTAAACAATATTCTAATTAATAATAAAAATCTTCTTCTTCTTCTATCAGTGTTATAAAGAACCCTAACATTAAATTTTCTGTAATATCTACCATTCTGCTGTCGCTACACAGCTCATGAGAGCAAAGGTCAGGCGCCAAGTCACGATATCTTCCGCTAAAGAAAGGTTGCTTACAGCGGATTGTTTACAATAATATAAATCACTTATTCACTTAATCATTTGTAAAATGCTTGTATAACCTCACGATACAACTAAACATTCACTTTTATATTTAAACTTACGTAAATATATCAATTATTTTATCTACATGACAATATGCACTTAAAACGGAACCAAACCTTAGTAATTTTAAACCCAGAATCACGTCACCACACCACTACAGCAATAATAGTCACCAGGCGAGCTCCTTTTAACAACTAGCTGAAGTCTATTGGAACTGAGGTTATTGAAAGTTCAGTGTTAAGGTTCCATACCTTAAGTTATTATCTTTCTAACAACGAAATAATCTTAAGATGCATGTTTATAAAAAACTATTCGACCCGCGCGACTTTGTCCGTGTGTAGCTCCGCTCCTATTGGTCTTAGCATGATGATATATAGCCTATAGCCTTCGTCGATAAATGGGCTATCTGACACTGAAAGAATTTTTCAAATCGTACTAGTAGATCCTGAGATTAACGAGTTCAAGCAAGCAAACAAACTCTTTAGCATTATATAACCTAACCTTAGGTTTTAATTGAATCAAGGAATCCCTTAAACCTTGGTTCAACAGGGTTCCTGTCGTAATAGTAAGAGATCATTATTTTTAGTTATTTATCGGTTCAGTAGCAGTATCTACGTTGCGTTTACCCAATAGTCCATTCAA
Source organism: Limenitis camilla (assembly GCA_905147385.1). Classification (NCBI taxonomy): domain Eukaryota; kingdom Metazoa; phylum Arthropoda; class Insecta; order Lepidoptera; family Nymphalidae; genus Limenitis; species Limenitis camilla. The sequence goes on along the minus strand of LR990246.1, from coordinate 9,824,993 downwards.
CATCACACCCCCCTTATAGTCATTTTTCAATATACCCCCTCTCCATCTCTTTCTCATCATGTTTTCCGAGTTATATGGACATCACAAAATGGATATTTGTCTTGTTGTCTTTGTCTTATCGTGTCATAAAAAAAAACATTTTACCATTTCACAACTAATTTTTAGCTTTTTAGTTGATGTCTATGCCCTTTGTTTTGAAGTTTTCGTCCAACACCTATGGCTCTTATTAAGTACAGCTTGCTTTAATAAAAGCTCTTAAAAGTTTGAAGTACTTTGTTATTCTTTAAATCAGTATCTTCTCTAAAAAGAAATAAAAAACGAGCAAAGCTTGGTTGCCTAGTTACTACTTATCAAAACAACCTAAAATCAGGAGTATATGAGCTTCAATGTTCTGACTGCAATGCCAAATATGTAGGTCAAACGGGTCGTAGTTTTGATATTCGGTATAAAGAACACTTAGCTGCTTTTAGGAACAATAAACCTGAGAAATCCCATTTTGCTAAACATCTCTTAGATAGCGGCCACAATATGGGCCATTCTCACAAAATACTACATATTTGCGATAAAGGTTTTAAACTTAATTTGTTAGAGCAATTAGAAATAATTAAAAATACCAATCAAACATTTGAGCTGCTGAACGAACAAATAAACGTGTCTAAATCCACTCTACTCGATATCTTTAGTTGTAAGAACAAAACACGAGTACCGAGTTAAGTATCGAGTATCGAGTATTGCGTCTCGAATATCGAGTATTGAGTTAAGGTATAAAAGACTGTTTTTTGAACAAAATTGTCACTTAGCAAGTGACGCTTGTAGAGTCAACACGTCCTGAAGATGCTTCGGTTACGGAGCGAAACGTATGTCGATTGTCGATCGCGATCTACTTGTGTGGTGTGTACTGGTTCGGGTTCGCGCGTTACACTTTTCTGTCAACGGTGTGCTCTTCCGGATTGTGCCGTACGAGTGTGGTTGTTAGATCGTCAAGCTACCTACTTGTGTGGTGTGTCTTAGTTCGGGTTCGCGCGTCTCACTTTTGTGTGGACAGGGTGCTCTTCTAGGTTGTACCATACGAGTTTGGTAGTTCAGATTGCCGCGGTTTATAGCAAGGTAACATTTTTATTCCTTTTAAACCATGAATTTCCGCAAAGTAACGCCTGATTCAATTCAATATTCAATATACTACTTATCAGGCAATTATGAAGTGAAAACATTAATTCTAAATTTGGATTATAAACATTTTATTTTTTAATGATCTTATGAACGGTTATAGTACTCCTAAATTATACAGTCGGGATGTTTCCGTCAATTAAGAAGTAATTGGTTTAATTACGATACTAAACTCAGAATAGGCCTATCGTTAACTAAATTAATTGTAGTGGAACAATTACGCTTTGTAAACGTATTAACTCTCCTTGTAATTCAATTTGCTTAAAAAAACTTGTATATACTGACTGATTGACTGACGATTGACAGTCAGTCATACAAATGACTATTTTTTACAACAAACAATATCACGGGTGTGTACAAAAATAACTAGTCCGCCATCTGGGCGATCCGCCATATTGGATTTAGAGTAAGTTATTTTAGTTTTCGTAATTTTTACAACAAACCATATCACGAGTGTGTACATAAATAACTAGTTCGATAGCCTGGGCGATCCGCCATATTGGACTTAGAGTTAGTTATTTTATATTGCGTTTTTTTACCACAAATATTATCTTGGGAGTGTACGAAAACAATAACTAGCCCGCCATCTTGGCGATCCGCCATATTGGATTTAGAATTACGTTATTTTATATTGCGTTTTTTACCACAAATATTACCTTGGGAGTGTACGAAAATAATAACTAGTCCGCCATCTGGGCGATCCGCCATATTGGATTTAGAGTTACGTTATTTTATATTGCGTTTTTTTTACCACAAACAATATCTTGGGAGTGTACGAAAACAATAACTAGTCCGCCATCTGGGCGATCCGCCATATTATTATTGGATTTAGAGTAATTTTTATTTTCGTTTTTTTTTATTTACTAAAAAACCATATAAAGGTGTGTACAAGAAATAACTAGTCCGCCATCTTGGACCGTCCGCCATGTTGGATTTAGAATGACGTAACTTAGACTTATATTTCGCCCAATATAAACATGTATCAACTGAATTGATTAGGAATAAGTAAAATAGCTGAACATAAATAAAAATATAACTTTGTAATAGCCTACAAAGTTAAACTAATATGACAGACATTCTTAACGTATCAAAGAAACAGACAATAGGCCTTCCCCCTCCCCTCCCACTTCCCCCTCTTTCTCCATTCCTACTCCTTTTTCGTAAGTTACAAGTATTGTTTTTTACAAAGAAGCTCGTATCGACGCAGTATAATGATATGCAAACTGTTAAGTGTCGCTGACGGCGTTATTCTGGACTGTATAGCTTTAGCTGAATAATCGCGAAATTTGTATTCAAGTATACGGGTACAATGTGGAAATCATTTTATGACAATATTTAAGGAAACGATCACTTTGTATGTAGTTAAAGGATTCTGCGTGTTTAGTACATAGAATATTTAAAATGCGCATTGCAGAACTGTCTGTCTTGGCCCAGTAACGGTGATTTCTGTATTTTTTGCTATGGAGGCAAAATAAGTGTAAGGTTATATTTTTAGTAACTCGTATAGTTAAAAGTACTTTCCTTCCTAGATACATCGATTTTTATTTATGGTTACTCTTAATTATTCATTATTACGAAGATATTTTACAGTCTAGTCTACTTGTTGTAGTGGACACATTTAATAAAATAAATAATTATTATAAATTAAATCAGAGTACTTTTTGTGTCGTTAGCATCATATGGGGACGGTTCAAGTATTACGTAAAGATTAAAGGGGGTCTGGGTTGTCCTTGCTTTGCTTATTTTTGATGACATGGAGGATGAGTGGGTCTACATGCTTATTGTGTCAACGATAAAAAAGTAAACACGCACATCGAAACTGAATGAATACCCTATTCAAAAGAAGGGAGAAAATACTTTCATAAATGTTTACGTAAGCACGGGGAGAGGTGTTAGGGCTTTGCTGACATGGGGGGCTGGGTTGATTGATGGAGTTTTATACTAAGTTAAGTTTATATATGTATTTGTTATTATAATATATAAAATCTAATAACGCTTTTAGTGATATGGCTGCCTTTGCATACTACATATTTTACTCCTAAGATTTTCTTATTATTTTGATTATATACAAGAAGAAATCTATTGGACTCTATCGTTTATACGAAATAGCATAAGTTTCAGAATAAGTAAGTTTATTAGCGACGCGACAGTTGAAGAGTGCTCGGACGGCAGCGTAATGACGAGTTTACACGCTACCTAATAATACATCAACCATCATATGTATATGCATTTCAAGGTTTTTACCTTTACAACACAATACTACATAAAATTGCCTGAACCGGCAAACGTAGTTATAGCATATAAAATAATCTGACCACTCTTAACATCTAGGGGTATAAAAAATAGCCTAGAACCTATTCTCAGACCTACCGAATATACACAAAAAAAAAACATAAAGTTGGATAAGACATTTCGGAGGAGTTCGATAATAAAAAGTGACTCGAGATTTCTAATTCTATCCTCGGTCAAATATAAATATATATGGGTGTCCAGAGGTAGAGTATCAGAATCACCCCACGTTTTTTTTGAGTCGTCTGTTTGTTCGTATTTTTAGTCATATCTTGACTTGTTTGTAGTTTTACTCACAGTGACATTAATAATTGAGATTTTTTACTTCCAGTATGCACAAACCAACCTCCCTCCGCTCGACCTCGCTACCGAATATTGAAATAATAAAGTACTCACGTGCTCCTCGATAACGGAGGCCTAGCACCACGCCACCATTAGTCTCAATACTTTAATACTCGTATGTACTACGCGATACCACTTGACAGATTAACTCAATCCTATCGCAATGAAAAGTTATATTTTGTCTTCTCGAAATAAGATAAAATGAACTACCCGCGAAAACTAATTTGTAAGCGGTGTTGATAAAAATTGTGGATCATTATTTTAGGTCATTCGGAATGTGGGAAGTATGTTTAATTCAATTTAATTTTCTCCTTGTATATTATCTAGTTGACTCATGCGACTTTGTCTGCGTTATATAGGGCAGACGTAGGGTTAAAGAGAGTGTTGCGTCTATTATACAATTTTAAAGTAGCTGTAGTGTAATGTGTATTTTTTCGTCGCTCCCTCTCCTCACTCTATCTTCGAGGATGCAACTCATAAAGGTATCTCTTGTTTTGCCGATGTCCATGGGCGATGGTGGCCACTTACCATCAGGTGGACAAAAAAAGCTTGATTTTTGAAGTGAAAACTTATATAGAAAAGAATTTTTCAATCCGAACCAGTAGTGCTTGAGATTATTGCATTCAAACAAATAAACTCTTCAGCTTTATAATATTAGTATAGATTGATAGTATATAGAAAATATATTTTTGGTTCTTATGTAATCCTAAATCTAGTAGAAGCATAACAAAATAAGCAGCAATAAGAATGTGGGAGTTAAAATGCATACAACGGCCTGCCTCAACACGCTGCAGATAGGGCAAGGGCATCGGACGCTAGGCGTGAGTAATTCTATCATAGACTAGTACTAGTGTGGAACTGACTTATGTGTATCGTTTGATGCCTAACGAGATAGAAAATTTCGCTAAAATCTACTTTTTAACATTCCTTTTTTTTTATTTGACTGTCAGTTTGTGATGACTTTTTCAGAAATTACCTCTTCCATGTGTTAGGTATAAATTGAAATAATATAAAAAACTCAGGATTGAACAACTGCGAAGTATCAAACTTCGAAGTCAAAGCAATGAAAGCTAATTTTGATACTCGCTCAACTACAAGCTCACTTTTGTAGTTTACTTTATGAAGTACTTGCAGCACACAAACATCACATAAAAGGTTTTTGGTTGTGGACTCAATGTGTGACTATGGGAAGAACAACTTTTTGAAGCCAATGTTAAGTTTGTTCCTAAATAAATTACTTACTGAACTCCCGGTATATGAGTCCGGCTCACATTTAACAAATTCTAATAACCATCCATCATCTATACTAATTTTATAAAGAGGTAAAAGTTTGTGATGTTGTAGGGTAATCTCTGTATCGACTGAACCGATTTTGAAAATTATTTTACTAATAGAAAGCCACGTTATATGTGAGTGTTATTAGCTATATATTAACTCGAAAAATGAAAAGACGTTTTCTTTGTAGTCGGAATTGCAAAGTCGAAGTCGAACAAAAACGATACGACCGATGAGAGATATATGATTCATAGTTGCGGGTAGAGTATACAAACGAAGTGGCACATCTCCTGGGTTAGTCCATGAGAGTGTTGACCCCAGAGCGTGACCAGCTCGCGATCATTGCCACTGAGCTCAATTGGATACTCCACAGTCTAGTAATAGTGTATAATAGTAGTGCATTATGTACTTGCCTTATTGTGCTCACTACTTATACTACGTGGGAGTTATATATAAATGTTAACAAAAACATCATTATAGTAGTATATATACATATTTATAAATATTATAATATATTTAAATTAAGCGACAAACTCAATTTTGACGTCAGTAAACTATGTTCCCCATAATTCGGCGTAGGTCAGTCTTTACCATATATCAGGATTAATTTTTTTCTGATTTCACAACTTTTCATCTCCGTCCCGAATTCGTGATAGGTCAGAGGAAGCCTGACAAATAATTTCATAAAATGAATATTGTCTTTCATAGTGTTAGAGTAGTGGAGCTTTTATAACTAGCGCGCGTGTTGAATGCAGAGTTAAGGAATTAGTCAACTTAAAGTGATTTGACATCATTTGAATTATCGATGTCTATAAAGAGTATGTCTATAAAATTTCGACCTTGGTTTAGGTTTTTTTTACGGTAGATAAGGTGCAAACGAACAGATGGTCCACCTGATGGTAAGTGCCCACCATCGCACCTGGATATCGGCAAAACAAGAAATATCCTCTTGTTTTGCCGATGCGTTGCATCCTTGAAGATAGAGTGAGCACGAGCCCAGATTCCACTGGATCCGCAGCAATGGGATGGGAGAGGGAGGGGGTAAGTCTGACCCACATGGGGCTCGACCAGAATGCGTCTATGACACTTGGCGGTCGGATTCGCATGCTGGTGGTCGCAAGCCAGTCGGGGAACACATCCCCTACCACCAAGGGTGTGCTGGGTTACTCGGCACTTACAAGATGCTCTCCCAGCGACAGAGGGGAATAGCCGTCCCCTTACGGGTAAAGTTTAGTAACATTTAACTTTTATATCTCGGTTAACATATCACTAGAAGCACAGGGTATTAAGACTTCTCTGATATTTTTTTATGATAGATAAGGGACAAACGAGCAGACAGTCTACCTGATGGAAAGTGGCCACCGTCACCCATGGACATCGGCAAAGCTTGCGTTGCCGCCTAAAAGATAATGTGATCCTCGAAAGATAGTGTGAACCTCGAAGATATACTTGAACGATGATGATTAAATCAAATTCACACTACTTAAAAAAGTTTTATTAAAATTTCGAATGGTTTCATTATTTTTATGAATGTTTTTGGACAATAACATTCACCTGTTAGCTGGGAAAGATGCTGAATCCCTTTTTTTATTTTATTTTGGCAACAAAAAGTCATGAATGCGTGGGGAGGTGCTTCCGCTCTTTACCTCATGTCCCGACTGCAATCAACTGGCGCGCTTACTGTATCGTAAGTAACCGAGTAAGCGAGTCCCAATTAAATAAATTTTACTCTTTATATTTCCTAAAGCAGATTTCATTTTCCGATAGACTAAAGAACCAATTGTATAACAAAGTTGCATCGTAACCGAAATACAGAATGCCTTTATGTTTCATATCGTAAAATTGATGAGGAGTACATTTACTTTATTTTATTTATTTTTCTGCTTCAACGTTTTTCTTTTATTAATAATGTTATATATAGACTTACAGCTGACAGTAGCCTCTTTTGTTTTGTATAAGTCTGTAAGTGATTTCACGCTGTTAGTGTAAACATAGTCTAAAGACTCAAAAGTAGTGCAAGAAGTGTAATTTATAGTTGCGTTGCTTCCTTATCAAATATCTTAAATGGAAAACCTCTAAAGTTAATATTTTTTCTTCATCATCTTTAACAATATTTTCATGTATCAAAAGAAAATTTGCTCATATTGTGTCTTGATTGATTGTCTTGATATATATTGATATATTTTTTCATTTGCTCATCCCTACCGCAGAATTAATTCAACGTAGGTATGATAAGCTAGAAATGCAACATCTTTTACCTACTGTGACAAATTATTTAGCTTCCTGTTGATCTAGCTCTTTACAAGCTCCTAAGTCACAAGCCCCAGGGACAACTTAGTATAAGTCTAAATCTATCATTAGTTGAACTTTCCTTTGCTTCTCAATATAAATCAAATACACTCCAATATGATACAGTATCCAAATGAAATACTTTGGATTGGACGGACTGATGAGTTTCAGTTTACTTTGTAGTTTTGTACAGGAATTTGTTAGAATATTTCGAGGATTCGAGGAAATAATTTCCTGAGGAAGTCATTAAGAGTTTAGATGAGAGCATATATTTATATTAGACAAGTTACTGGCACTGGGTTCACTTATAATTTACCAAATATATTATAACTAAATAGCATAGAAAGAAATTACGGACATTTGACATTTTAGTACAGCGCTATCGGATGCTAGATAAAAAAAATACTGAAGTTTTGTAAAGGAATTTATAAATAATTACAATATTATGCAGTGATGGCCCAGTGGTTGAGACTTCAAGTCTTACTCGGGAGGTCTGAGTTCGATCCTGGGCACACACTTCTGACTCTGAGTTATGTGTGTTTTAAGCAATTAAATATCACTTGCTTTAACGGTGAAGGAAAACATCGTGAGGAAACCTGCACTCCTGAGAGTTCCCTGAAAGTTCTCAAAGGTGTGTGAAGTCTGCCAACTCGCACTGGGCCAGCGTGGTGGACTATGGCCTAATACCCTCCTTATTCTGAGGAGGAGACCCGGCTCAGCAGTGGGCCATTGAAGGGTCGTGATGTACTCATATTATAAAGGTGAATAGTTTGTTTATTTGAACTCAGGAAGTACAAGTTCTAATAGAAAAAAATATTGCTATATAATAAACTAGCCGACTCGTTCTCGCTTCGCTGAGGTTCATTAACGCACTTACACACACTTATGTATTCATTCATACTCTACCTAGCAACTATTTCTCATCGTTAAGGCATCGTTCGTAAGACACGTTTCTTTCGACCGTTTTTTCTACGACTTACTTTGCAAATGCGACTATCACGAAAACTCTCCATTTTACGGGTTAATATACAACCTATGACACTCACAAATAATGTGACTTTATAATGGTAAAAGAATTTTCAAAATCGGTTCAGTAGATCCAGCGATTACCACTTACAAATTTTACCTCTTTAATATTAGTATAGAATGAGGTCCTTAAGAGAGATCAAAACTTATTATTTAATTTATTAAATACAAATTATATAATAGCTGAACAAAGTTGAGTGTTTTCAAAGATCTTATTGTATCTGCCTTGGTCTAGATATTCTGATTCACTTCCCATTTGTTTGAATACCATTTTCAAGTATGAAAGGTTTATTTATAGATACTATTATATTATTATTATTTTATTAAGTTCAATACTAATAAACAATGTATTCAATTATTATTAGCGATTTAAAACCTTCTTATTTAGTGAAAATATTATTATATGGTATCTTGGAGCTAATTTGATGGAGCCAGGACGTGTTAAGACGAATATATCCTTAACTAACATTATAAATACCATAGTAACACTTAAGAAACCTAGGAAATTAAAATAAAAACTTCTTAAGAATAAAATCTATTACTTACGCCATCTAATGATAGATAGATAGCGTATGTCTGTTACACAATCAGGCTTAAATCTCTGAAGCGTTTTTAATGAAATATGATACAGAGATAAAGTAGAGCTTGAGGAAGGACATAAGCTATGTTTTATCGCGAAAAAATACTTAAGAATTTAAACTAAACAAATGAGTGTTCTCGTACGCCATCTAGCGACGTGGGGATGAAGTGTATGTCGAGCTGTGTGACTGTTATGTCTTTGGAAATTAGTCATATATAAATTAAAATGTAAAATGTGCAAACTGAATTGCAATTGTAATATCATATAAGGAAGTTAATGTATATAATATAATGGTTTTTATATAAGAATTATTTGCAAAAAATAAATATACCTTGCATCAACTTTGTACCCTAGTACAAATGTAAAACGTGATTGATGTTGCAAAATATCCAGCAAACTGAGAGTAGTTCACAGCCCACGTGGACAATAGCTTCCTGTACAGGACAGAGTCGGGGTCGCAGTGTTGGCGGATACAGGTGATATTTCTTACAAAATGTATTAAACATTTTCTCTTCTAAATACTTGAAAACTGCTGATATTGCTAATACAAAAAAAACTGATTGAAGGAATAACTAGTTCTTATATTGTAAAACTTTCTGATACGTTAATATTCCTAATTTCTTTGTTTGGCTAGTTATGATTCAGAAGAAAATAAATTAACCATTACAAAGGATTCTATTAAAATAATTATATAAGTAGCTCGTGTTTTTGTCTGCAAAGCACAAAGCTTTGTTTTATATCCATTTAATTAGGTTCAGATTACAAATCTTAAGAAGTTACTTTTGCGTTTATATTAAAATAGTATTGAGACTATTCCAAGTGTTACTAGTACAGTATTCTGTGTTAGTATTTTGTGACAGCATCTCGTTAGGATTGAATTTGTCGGCAATGTAAGCGATAAACTGTGATAGATCTTGCTAAGGATCGACGGTAAATTGCTACCCACGTACGAGTACATTTTCCAGAAACCAAATACTGTTCAAATACAAAGCCTTTAGCGCTATCAGAGGTTGTAGTCGCATAGAAATGTTTGAATTGCTACTTTTACATTATTAAACTTAATAAGTTAATTATTTAGGATTTTTACTGGACTTATAGATAAAGATAAAGTTAAAAAACGGAGTACGCTAATTATTCTTTTTTTCAGACAATATTAATTTAAGAATAGCTGCGAGGAAGGAAAGGAAATCGCCGTGCATATCTCGGAGGAATTCACTCATGTTGCAGCATAATTATCATGCATCCCAAAAGAGATAAAAACGAACATTGGTAAGAGGGCCCTAGAGTTTATGAAACTAAGTGGTGAAATTTAAACCAGAAACTATTTCTTAGCAAAAAGAGCTCATAATACAAAATGTAAAAATTCTAACTGTTTAGAAGCTCCAACTTTACTTTATAACTTTAATTTTACAGAGAAAGAGGTTGATACTAGTACAAAAAACACTGTATATATTGCCTATAAATATAAACATAGCTACAATTCACAAGTTGATTTTAATGGAAATGGAAAACGATCAAAAAACGCCATCACGTCGGCGCCACCCTTATCATATTGCACAACAACCAGTTTGAAACTGGTCCGCAATTATTAAGGTTTCTATCTGATTACCTAACGAAGCTTTAAGTAGTGAATTCTTTTGTTACAAATATCTAGTGAACTATCCTAGGATAAAATAATATATAATTTATGAAAGTTTTTTAATTCAAACATTTTGGAAAAAACAACGATTTTTATGATAAAATCGTTGTTTTTCCAGTAAAAACTTTTGAATTCTCAACAATTTAAAATTTAGGGAGAATACTTGATATTTTTATAATCCAATCTTTTAGGCTTATCTAATTATTGATTTAATAAGTTTTAGATTTATCTAAGTAGGAATTTTCTCCCAAAAATACTATCGAAGATATATACACAATATGCTTAAGCGATTCTTTACCTTGTGTATTCTAAAAAATTATACAATTTTTTTATTCTTAATCTTTTTTATTTATTCCTAGAGCTAAAAAAAAATCTATTTTTAAATTGTCCTTGGAAATGTTTTTAAAGTTTAATGCAGTTATTTTATTGTTCACAAAACAACTTCTAAGTTTTTGCTAGCTTTAAATTGTACCTTATTTATCTATAGTCGGCGATTTGTGTTTTTGAGCCATTTTATAATACATTTGATACTAGTTTAACAACGACAACTGTTCAGTATTGCAATATCCAAAGCGAGTTACAAACTCCGTGATTTATAGTTCTAGTTTATATGCAGCAGCTTGCGCAAGAGTATTGTTAGTTGTCCCGTTTGACTAATCGTTTAAATATGTAATTAGCTAAATTTACAATAATATTATTATTTCAAATGTTGGTTTATAGATTTATCATTCTTTTACAATATAATGAGCGAAGAATCAATGTTACAGCCGGCGCTAAAACATCGGTTAAAATCGTATAAGGTATCGTATCATCCAAGATAATGGACGAATTTTGACGCGGTTTTGTTTGTTTGAAAGCTGATTTAAACGAGATGGTTTATCGCTATTATTTGTGATATCTCTATTAACATAGAATCATTTAATCGTAAAGAATTCACTATTCCTGTGAGAAAATACTGAAAATAAATATATCGGAAAACTTTTATAAGCTACTGGCGCAACACGGTTAGGATATAATTAAAAGTTATGATCTGTTACTATTATGACAAGAATTATTCTGATAGGAACCCAAGCAGTGCCTTTGACTTGTGACCAAGGTGTAGGCTTAAGGGCGTCCTTTAAGTGATCAAAACACTCGCCTCCACTGCTTAGTTTCACCGTCTAAACATAAGATTAGACTAACATTAACCTAACCTAACAAAAGGCTAACTTAACCTAAGGCTAACCTAAACCTAACTCACATCTCCGACAAATATATATAATATTCTTAGTAACTAAAAAATATGTTTTATTTATTTTCTTTTTTTATATTTTTTTTATCCCGTAGAAACTCTTAATTTTTCCAGGATAAAATATAGCCTATGTGTTAATCCAAGTTACAATGTACGTATATGTATGTCAAATTCCAAGCCGTTTAGCCGTTTTCGGGTGATTTAGGAACAAACGTCCAAACTTTCACATTTATAATATTAGTAAGATTATTAAAAATAATATTGATCGTTTATTTATAAGTAAAGTTAGCAAGTGGCAGCAGCAGGATGCCTGGAACACCCTTAATATTTACGATAGAACGGTTCCGCCGTTAATGTGATCGTAAACTGTTTTATGCATCTCGAGTGATATTAGATTCCAGTTCATTTGGTGCGAAATTTGAAAGAGCTGTGACAAAATCGATCGATAATGTTCACTGCTATACCTACGTCTTATCTTTGGAAAATACCTATTTCAATAGCTAAAAAGGTTTCATAATATTTATGAGTCCAGATCAATATAAACGTTGCAGAACAAATTTTTGATGATTAAATTTATACTAACATATAAAGCTGAAGAGTTTGTTTGTTTACTTGAACGCGTTAATCTCAGTAACTACTGAACGGATTTAAAAAGTTTTTTCAGTATTAGACAACCCATTTATTGAGGAAGGCTATAGGCTATATATCATCACGCTAAAACCAATAGGAGCGGAGCTACACGTGGACGAAGTCGCAAGGGTTGACTAGTAAATAATAAACGAAATATTTAGTTTACACGTTACAGGATACATAAAAGAATTGCCGGGGTTTCCGTGCTTTGCTTATTTTTGATGACATGGGGGATTGCATGGTGATTACGTAAGCGATAAAACAGTAAACACGCATATCGAAACGTGAATATCCCTGCTTAGAATGAGGAGGAACAAAAATGCATGCATCAATGGTTACGTAAGCACGGGGGAGGAGTTAGGGCTTTGAAGTTAGGACTTTCGCTGAAACGGGAGGGGGGTTGATAATTGCAAAAAATGTCCTTACGTAATACTTGAATTATGTATAATTAGTATATCGATTGATGGGTAATGGAACATATTAAGAAAAAGTGGATAGTCCTAGCTAAAGTAGAACATGAATAACGTAGAGTTTATGCATTCATTCATCACGACCCTTCAATGGCCCACTGCTGAGCCGGGTCTCCTCCACAGAATGAGGAGGGTATTAGGCCATAGTCCACCACGCTGGCCCAGTGCGGGTTGGCAGACTTCACAAACCTTTGAGAACTTTTAGGGAACTCTCAGGAATGTTTTTGTTCACCGTTAATGCAAGTGACATTTAATTGCTTAAAACACACATAACTCAGAGTCAGATTCCTGTGTCCAGGATCGAACTCGGGACCTCCCGAGTAAGACTTGAAGTCTCAACCACTGGGCCATCACTGCTTTTCAATTAAAAGAAAAATATTAATATTTTATTATTTAATACTTTGTAAAGTTCTAAGAACGCAACAAAGTACCTAATCTTACAAGCGACAAGTCCTTTATCATTTAAGTAGGTAAAGTACGAGTAGATAGTGTTGACATGTAATCTGCTAAGTTCCTTATGTGATTACCTGCTGACCTAGCTTCCATTTAAACTGTTCTGTATACTTTTATAGAATTACCTTATTAGAAACACACCTGTTCCATTTACTGAACACTTTTTTAGAATTGCATGAAGTCTTAGAACATGAGAGAAGTTATACAATTTCTTTATAATTGAAGAGGCCGTTCAAGAATTTCGTAAGCTTTAAAAGGGGACGGTGGGGTCCCTGCTCTGCTTACTTTTGCTGACACTCCATGTCACCGGGGGGATTGATAATTGCAAAAAATCTCTTTACCTAATTTTTGTTCTCTAACAAAATTTTAAGCTACAATATAGATTTGAATTTACATATTTGAGTCCAGTTACCAATTCAGTCGAGTGAGGGCAGTGGACCGAGAGCCACATGCTGGTGTCTGTATCAGTGAGATAGTGTATGAAGAATCTTTGCTTTATACTAGAGCAACCAATAGGCTTATACCCAATAGCAATAATATCTCAGAAATTGCAGAATGGAAATCAGAGGATGGAGAAATATTGCAGAATCAGTATCCTGAAGACTTGGTGTTATTCGTACCTGTAACAATTAAAAATAAAATTAGTATTTTAATCAACACATTTATTAATTGCAAATTTAAAGTAAGGAAGTCAATAAGTTTTTCTGAAACCAAAAACTCAACAGTTGCTCCTTTTGAATTGGCCATGATCTATTTTGCAATCCATACATCCATACAAATAAATAATTACTAACATTTTTTACAATTTTTGTCTCTTTGTTTGTTACGGCTAATCTCCAAAATGGCTGGTCCGATTTTGACGGGACTTTCACTGACAGATAGCTGATTTAACAACGAGTAACTTAGGCTATTTAATATCTCGCTACGACCCATAGGAGCGGAGAAACACGCGCACGAATTCGTCTAGGTGGGTAAGTTCTAAATAAAAACGTAAGATGTAAAATAACCTAATTCTCACAATGAGCTCTTTTCACTGTGAACATTTGTGACATCTAATTGGCGTTTAATAACTAAAATAAATGATATATCAAGTTAATATTATGTATATACATACATATTTATTTCTCTAATCAGGATATAACTTATGCTTTAGAATTTTGAAAATACTTTGTATGTGTCCGTGATAAACTTTAAGAACATTAAAGGTCGAGAGTTTGTAAATTATAAAATACTAGCTGACCCGGCAAACGTTGTTTTACCATATAAATTTGAGGTGGGCCACCCTTATCACTTAGGGGGATGAAAAATAGAGAGTAGCCGATTCTCAGACCTACCCAATATGTAATTAAAATTTCATAAAAATCGGTCGAGCCGTTTCGGAGGAACATTATGACACGAGAATTTTATATATAAGATATTAATTGATAAGTTGGGAATTTGTTAAATAAGGTATGTCAAGGTATGTCTGATGGTCAAAAAATAATGCTCCTAGATAGACTCCCGCATGGAAAGATAATACGGCCCGTGCTTTGCTTAACTTGGCAGGTAATAATAAAAATTAAATAGATTTTTACTACCATTTTGAGTTTCATATGCCAACGCTTCTGCTGGTTGCTGATAATAATCAGAATATCATTGCGAATTAGCTAACTATAGTCATAGTCTCTGACTATGAGTCTATTATAAAAATAACCATTTAACCATCCGGTTTCCTTCTCACGTATATTTTTTACATTATTATTATACTGCACGTATGTCAGGTCATCTACCCAGAGTGATTTAAATTATTACCACACAGTGATGTCATATCCATATATGGAAATAGATTGCGTCATCGAGGAAAAGGAAATGATTAGACGGACAGATTTATTAAGTGTATTAGGACTGGAATGCCTATGATTGATTTAAATTATCTTCAACGTTAAAATCTCCATGATTTTCATGAAACTCTTAACATCTATTTCCTAACACCTTAAACTCCCGGAAAAAAGCAGAGAAAAAAAATTGTAACAATATTACAGAAAGTCTGAGTTCCATGAGGAAATAAGGAATTGGAACTCATTAAAGAAATCCCTCGGAAACACGCCAAAATGTTATGATCATTTATTATAATACTTAGGTGACATTTACACCATCGTCGATAGAGTAAATTCCTGTAGATGCTAGTCAGTTAACGTAGAAGTAAATCTCCTAAACAAGTGTCTCTTTAATGATATTCTTCTGCAAGTTCTTGTGGTTATCTGTCGTGGCTTTGAATGTAACTAAGCACAATTTTAGTCGTTATGTCAATCTCTAATCGTCTGTCTAGTCATAGGTTTTCTTCATCTCAACAAGCTGTGAAGCCATTGAGTGCCGTATCTTTATCTGTAATACTTTATCCACCAAAATTACCTTTAAAAATTATCTAGTTGTCGTCTGAGGTTTAAAATATAGAGAGTGACCAAATTCTTTAGGCAATCGTCGAAACAATTAAATTCTATTTTTATATAAACAAAAATTCTATTCGTCCTGATTTTTTTAACATTAATGTTTGTAAAGAATTAACAACTAGAATATTTTTCTTAGTTAATATGTACAGTATTATGCTATCTATTATTTCAATGTACATAGAGAATGTAATAAGGTCAGTTGGTCAACAGGAAAACTATACTTTAAACGATAACTTCTACAAACAAGATTGCATAATGTAGTTATTTATACTCGGTTTTAAGATATACCTACACCAAAACCATTTTCATGTAAAATGTTGCCAAGACGAGACTATATACCTTGCACTGTCAAAAAGTTTTTAATTAGATCTCATACAGAGTCAAGCTTCTAACTCTACAAGCCCTAACTTCACCTCGTCTCGTCCTTGCCTCGTCTTGGCAGGATCACTACTGCACTCCCAGATATTCTTTAAATTGAGCCAAACTTAACAAATTGTAAAGATATCAGATATCGGAGAAAAATAAATTTGAATAGAAGTAACTCTAAAGAAGTTTTAGGTCTCTACGAATAAACTTATCTTTTACACTTTTAGTTTGAGAAGTTGATCCTTTTGCGTATTTGTTAGATAAGGATAATAAATAAAATTCTATCGAAGAAATGGATAAGCTGGCAACTGTTCTATATAGCAGAAAATTATTCTCAAAAATTTTTAGAGAAGAATAGGCAAATCATTCTAAAATCTTTTTTCTTTAACAGATTTTTTTATACTCTCTGATCACAAAGAAGATGAAGAACTAAAAGCTTGTAATTTAAAATGTAGTAAAAATCCTGAACTGAATTGATGAAATTTTACAATAAATTTCTCAGAATTTTCCCACTTTTATCTAGGAAGATTGGTTTATTTACCGATCACAGAATATTTTGGACTTTTACCATTGTTTATTTGTAAGTCTTCTATAACATGACAAAATATGGCAGTCCTAGCGTTTACAGTAACCTGTATTCTTAGCAGTAAAATTAGATCTCTATCGAGATATTCAGACAGACTTCTAATATGCCCTTGATACCAAATGAATTATTTGGAATCATAAATAGAGTTACGTACATCCAGTTCCACTACCAATTAACTCCAACCAAGAATTCGCAGCACCGGAGCTACAATGCAATAGAATTGGCAATACGGCAATTTCTAAAGCACTCGATACTCAAGTGGGATGCCGGGTCTACGCCAATTGAATGCAGATTCAATACTAAACTTAACATATCCGAAGTAATAGACCGGCATTCACAACATGCGGGGCTCGATCTAGCGTACTCTCTACCTCACGCTACAGACGTACAGGCGTTCATACGATACTTAACGTTTTTTTACGTTCACGCAATTTGAATAGGTTTTAAATTCCAGGAACATAAAAATACTTTTAATATCTGAGAGGAAAGTCATTTTTAAAAATTGTATCTATTCATTTACATGTTTCGAAAATATAACCTTTTTAATAGATCTGTAGTTAACATTACATATTTATTTTTATACATTTTGATTATGAGAGTACACAAAACATGACCAAACATAAGATTAAACTAAGATAAAAGTTCTTTAAAGCTACTTCGAATAAACAGTTTATTGACCACTGGGTCATCGGTGTCTTACTCGGAAGGTCCGGGTTCGATCCCCCACACAACCACACACCTGTAACTTTTCTGAGTTATGTGTGTTTTAAGCAATTAAATATCACTTGCTATAACGGTGAAGGAAAACATCGTGAGGAAACCTGCACTCCTGAGAGCTCTCCATGTTCTCAAAGGTGCGTGAAGACTGCCAACCCGCACTGGCCCAGCGTGGTGGACTATGGCCTAAATCCTGTTTTGGCGTATCGAAAGTCCTTCATAGACACTAATTGAAATAAACTATTTTGAGTTTGAGTTAGAGATTTGTTACGTGAGAACAAGTAAGTATCAGGACGCTCCGAACTAAAACCGGTTTGTATTCGGATCGCACTGGATTCGGCTGGATTAGATTTATTAAATCGCGAGCGCTTGGGCTTTAGATTACAATCGGAGTGGAAAGGTATTGGGTGTCAATTTGTGATATGTTCTTTAATGAGATGTATATTAGATTACAGTCATCACTATTGATATACTTTTCTTTGATGTTACTTTCTTTTTCTTAATATTTAACCCGGCAGCTTTGTGAGGTATATTTGACTTATGTAGATTATAATTAGATGAAGTTCTATTTATTAAAAATTCATATTGAAATATACTTCTCTCTTAATATTTTTTTTAGTTAATCATAATTATATAATTAATAATAAAGTAAAAATAAAACTTTTTATTTTTATTATATTAAATAAGTCATGTCAAGTAAGTTGACATGTTACGTACATAATAAATAGAGTGGTTTTGTTTTTGTAAATATAATGTGTAAAGGGTCTAATGAAGGTTGTATGCCAAATTTTTCTTTATTATGTTTGGTAAAATTGAAAAGAAATACATGATCAATTATTTTTTGGATTTACTGAGTGTATATGATAATCATCAAATGGTTAACACACGATATTGAAGCTCTAACGTTTTTGCTACAAATAGTTCTTGTATCCTTTTTTACGAAAGCTAACAAAATGATATTTTTCAAATACAACTTAATATCTTCTATTGAGAGAGGTTTTTGGAAGATACCTCTTATTTTGTGATGGCTGTATTGTAATCCGCCCTCGTGTTCTGATTGTATGGGAATGCCATAGCCTATTTACAGCCACTTTTTTTGAGTAGGCGTGAACTTATATTTTTTTACATACTAACGAAGAATTTGAATGACATCGTCATGTGATTGAGTGTATTTTTAATCCTCCTAAATAAATCTCATTGAATTAGAGTTGACGTGATGGAGAGTAGGTGAGCTTCTATTAACGAATGGTTGGATATGGAACATATCATACGCAAATTGTTTCACCGTTTTAGCCTTATCAATCTTAGGCATCATCTGTAAAAAAATTTAAATAAATCTTTCCAGAGTACGCTGACGTATATGACGATTGATTTTAAAATACTAAATGATACACTTACTCACCCTTTTTCGCTCATTCTTTGTTCCAGGACAGAACGGTTAGCAATTTGAGTGTGAATTTTAATATTGGAAGGATAGGTGGGTAGTAAATCATACATCTTCACCCGTTAACGCCTCGCTGCTGACCTGGGTCTCTTCAGAATGAGGGCTTAGGCCACAGACCATCACGTTGGCCCAATGGGGGTAGGTACACACACCTTTGAGAACATGGAGAAATCTCAGGAATTCAGGTTTCCTAATGATGTTTACCTTCGTCGTTAAAGCAAGTCAGAGGTGTGTGCTGGTGTGGGGATCGAACTCGAAACTCCCGACATCATCGTCTTAACCACTAGGCTATCACTGTTAGTTAGTAAATCATACGATCCGACTACATTTCATAACTCTAGTATTCATGAGGCAAAGTGACGAAGCTGCTTTACGTCTTGGTTGTGATTCCAACGCCAGCTAGTGCGAATGTTCCCTAGAGAGCTGAGATGAAATTGGATTGTGACGTAGGAGATGACATAGGACAGTTGTGTACCTACGGTTAGTTTGTTCCCTGGAGTCTCTGTGTGTAGACGATTATTAATATTACTATCACTTGGAATTTCCACCAATTCAATAAATATTTATGGGACACTACCTTTTGTAGGCACACGAAAATATATTATAGATTTACAATGATATTTACAGTTGGCATAACTAATTCAGTTGTGCCAACTGTAAAGCGCTACTCAAAGGAATGTCACAACATAATTATAAATGACTAAATAAAAAAATTTAATTGATGGTATTTGAAGTCTTTTAGTGAAAAAAATCTAAGAAAGATATGTTACGGCTATGCTGTGCTTGTTTGCCTTGCGAGACTTGGCGAAGGCACTAGCGTGCACCCAGATCTTTGAAGTGTGAATACGACATTCGTTAAAATATAGCCTATTTGGCTAAAAAGCTTCCAATAAATTAATATAAACGTTCTTCTGCAACCTATCTCAATATAATTAAACTTGAGCACACAGAACAGAATGAAATGCAAATTTCTATATTAATATTAAAAGTGTATTATAAATTCAATTTGATTCCATATTATCGTAACCTGCAGCTTAGTGGCTATAGTTTGTTATAGTAATAGAACGGAGATTGGTTCGTTCGTGGTTATATTAAATATTTCATATGCTTATCGTTTAAACACCAGCCAGGTTTACTTATTAACTAGAATGTATTTTTAGAATTATATTTCTATATGGATTAATTATTACTTTGTAATTTTTCAGACATTGGTTATTCATCTGAAAGATATTCATATCTATTCAACTTAAAGGTTTCTGCATACTAAGATGAAACTTAATGTCTGTCCTTCTATTGTGACATTGCAACACACAATTACCATAGTTATTTGTAACTAGCCGACCCTACGACTTCGTTCGCGTGTTGCTCCGCTCCTATGGGTCGTAGCGAGATGTTAAATAGCCTAAGTTACTCCTTGGTAGATCAGCTATCTGCCAGTGAAAGTCCCTTTAAAATAGGTTCAGCCATTTCAGAAATAAGTCAAAAAAAGGTTTTTTTGGTATATGTACCGTGTCGTGTATACATCCATACGCACTTAGTAAAAAGCGGTTATTTTAATATTACAAACAGAAACTCCAATTTTATTTATGTGTATGTAAAAATATCCTAATAGATCGTAGCCAGTTTGACAAATAATTTCATACAGTAAACATTATCTATGGTAGTGGAAAACCTTTGAGGATCGCGTGACAAGAACTTTGTTTTGGAGATGAAATAATGTATTAAATGAAAGGTGTATTCAATTTGTTCACTTACTCATTTATTCAATAATAATTTAATGATATATCTCTCATCGTTAAGACAGCGTTTGTAAGAAAAGTTTTCGTTCGACCATTTTTTCTCCGATTGACTTTGCAAATAAAATTATTACGAAAAAGTAATTTAACTTTTCGGCTTAATATATAGCCTACTAGCGGCCCATCCCGGCTTCGCGCGGGTGGAATATTATTTTTAAAAATATATTTTGCCGCTTTACTCGCTGCGCTGCGTCGTTATACTGGCCCGTCGCGTCCTCGTGTATTTTTTGTTTATATTGATATTTTTAATTTCGTAATAAGATCTTTTGAATGGAAAGTCCGATTTTAATAATTCAAAAAGTAATTTATAGGTATTGAAATAGTCTTGAATACGAAATAATTTATTTGGATAAGGATTAATACAAAGTTATAGAAAACATGGTCTGATTTTGATAGGCATTTTTATCAACTTTTAAAATGTAAAAAAGTAGTTATAGTGACGTAACTATAATAGTTGGACATATGGTCTCGCGGACTTTTTTGTAGATATTGATACGTTCTATAATATTGTACAACATTTTTTTGTTCTATCATCAATACTTTTTGCAGCGCATGCGATGAAAGATATTTTATAGCAAATTTTTTGGCACCTTGGGTTGGTTTTCGTGAGATTTCCTAAGGATCTCTAATTTTTTTTTGTAATAAATATAGCCTATGTTACTCAGGGATAATGTAGCTTCCTAATGGTGAAAGAATTTTTGAAATCGGTCCAGTAGTTTTTATGTTTATTCGTTACATACAAAAATACAAAAATACAAATCTTACTTCTTTATAATATTAGTATAGATAACACTCACAAATAATGGCGCTTTTAATTGGTCAAACAATTTTTGAAAGGTTCAGTAGATCTAGAGGTTACCCCCTACAAACTTTACCTCTAAGTACAGATATAATTAGTATAAATTAAACTATAGATTATAGTGCAGATGGAGGATAACTGAATGATAACCTAACGTTTTAAGGAAGTAATAAATCAAATTTAATATACAGAAAAGACCCAACAAAGAACATTACAAACAGAAATATATGAAAAGTAATATTTCCCATTAAATGTAAGACATTTATTTCCTCATATGAATTAATGGCTGTACAAGATAAATCATTTGTCATTTTCATAAAAAACGTACAGTAAGTGTTTTATTGAGCAAAGTCATTTATAACAATTGGTCAAATGTCTAGAATTGTAGGATTAATGGCTTCTCTGGAGTATATTTAGGAAATCGTTTATAAATGTTTTACTTCAGAGGTTTTCGTTCTACCTACAATTGTTAAGTATGTTGGCAACACTGATTTGAGAGGCAGTCTGTTAGTTATGATGTCGGCAACATTAATCTGAGTAACGTTTAATTTTAGATGATAAAATCTAACAAAATAAATAAGCCGCCATGACAGAACTCATTATTATTACATCGCGAGTATTCTAGTTGTAATTCTGAAGCTCTGAGTCTAAAGTATAACCCCAGGAGGATATTCCAGTCAACTGTTAGACTATAACCCCATAAATTAACAATAGTTATTTAGGAATTAATTACTAAAAACTAAAGTTAGCAGTTATTTAACAGTTTTGTGTGGCATTCTTTTAGATGATGCTGGCAACACTGTGTGGGAGCCTGTTATGATGTCGGCAACATTAATCGTAGTAATATTTTATTATAGAAGTAGAAGAAGAACGTAAAGATAAAAGGTAACCAAGTAAATACGCCGCCATGACGGAAATATTTATGACTAGCTGCCTGCCCTCGCTTCGCTCCGGGTATTTAAAGCAATATTATAAGTGATGTCCTTAAATTGTCACTATGTAATTGTGTAGCTTTTCATTATTTGAAAAAAGAGAGAGAGTGAGAAAAGTTATAAAAAAAATAATAGAAAGAAAAAGAAAAGCAACAGATAGTAAAAAAGGGAGGACAGAGCAAAAATAATATTGAATAGGTAAAGGAGAGAGAGCGAAAGAGAGAAAAAGAGAGGGGAGAGAGAGAGAGAGATAATCGAAAGAAAGAAAGTGAAAGGAGACTGATTAATCTTAACAGATAAAGATAAAAATTAAAAAGAGAAAAAAGAGAGTGTTTGTATTATAAGAGGATGAGAGACAGAAATACTATAGACTTCTCTCAGTGAAAAAATTTTTAAAATCGAATTAGTAACAACAAGATGGCCATAATCTATTAATTAAAATGTGTATATGGCAACACTAAATCACTTTTGTCACACACGAATAGTGTAGTTTTCTCTCAGAGAAACACTTTTTTAAATCGGATTATTAAAAACAAAATGGCCATAATCTAGTAATTAAAATGTGTATATGGCAACACTAAATCATCTTTGTCGCTCACAAATAGTGTAGTTTTCTGTCAGTGAAAATATTTTTTAAATCGGATTTGTAGTTCCTGAGAAACTCTTCAATTTACAAAATGGCCACGTTATTGCAAATAAATGGCCATATCTTTTTAATTAGAGTATTTATGGCAACACCACATAGCCTATGTTACCCGGAAAGGATGTAGCTTCCCAACGGTGAAGAAATCCCAAGAATTTTCAAAATCGGTTCAGTACTTTTCGAGCCTATTCGCAACAAACAAACATACCAACATACAAACATATACTACTTAAGATCGTAATGCAGATCGTCTGAGTCTAAATTATAACTCTTAGAAGGATATTCTAGTCAAAACTATAAACCCGTTTTAATGAACACTATGTAATAATTTGTAACGAATCGAAAAGAAATTTGATGCAATATTTCGCACTCGCTTATAAGTTCATTTTACGAAATTGATAGCGAGTATGTAATAAAAAATGTCATTCAAGGAAAGAAGTATTTATAGAAGAAGAAATTGAATCAATTAGACGCGTCGGCGTACGTCTGAACGAGTATAATACAATGTACTCTACATTGTCGAGCACGTTCCATTTCGCGACCGGTTCTCGATATTGCGCTTGCGTAACCGGACTGGTTTAACTGGTAACACTACACATGGATATTTTGTGCAAATACAGAGTAAATAAACTATTGTTACCTACATGGGACTGATACCGCAAGTAACACGCCCAAGACAATAATAATATGCACTTAAAATGGAAACCGAGTAATCAATATTAAACACTTACTACAAACCCGATACCACACCACTGCACTGCCATAATGGTTACCAGGCGAGCTCTGTTTGACGACTGGGTCAAGTTTATCGGAACAGAGGTTATACACAGTCTTGGAATAAAATAAAAAGTCAATCAACGGTATTGCTAACTATATTTTATCATCTGCTAGTCGACGTACGCGACTTTGTTCACGTGTAGCTTCGCTCCTATTGGTCATAGTGTGATGATATATAGCCTATAGTCTTCCTCGATAAAAGGGCTATCTAACAAACAAACTCTTAAGCTTTAAGTATTAGATAATAATGCACAGCTTTGGCAATGCTTATTAATACCAAGCGAAAGTAGTAACCATTTACGCATTTTGAGAATTACTCTAGTAAATCTTTGAAGTCCAATGAAAAGTTGAAGCACCGAATTGTGTTAAATATTGCCATTTGTTTGTCAAACAGGCCAGCCGTATGTCACATTAGCCTCGTGCATTGCACCACGCGTGTGAATAGGAAACGCTTTTTTATAACATGGTATATTTGCGATAACGATGATAACGAACAGAAAAATATACTTTAACTACGACATACATGTAGTATGATTTATATTCTATTTAGCTGTTATATTTTTTTCATATTAACCTCTTTAGTAGAATGCTTTTAATGTGTTTTGTGGGTTTAAGTAGCTGTTCGATCTTGAATAAACCAATCTATACTACTAATTGACCATGTTTGACTGACTCATAATAAAACCTCTTAAAACATACTATTATCTTTTTTAGTTATGATATTAGTGACCCGTTGTCGCAGTTCTAAATAAGAGTAGAACTTTAAATTAGTCAAAAAAATTAAAACTTAAATC
Organism: Limenitis camilla; assembly: GCA_905147385.1. Lineage (NCBI taxonomy): Eukaryota > Metazoa > Arthropoda > Insecta > Lepidoptera > Nymphalidae > Limenitis > Limenitis camilla. Next base: position 9,800,319 of record LR990246.1, on the reverse strand, counting down.
CTGACCACATAGCGTCACTTGTGAATATAATAGAACCATTCCTAAGTAGACAAAGACATATAAATCGCAGTAATCGTTTAGGAGTTTAATGACTCACACCCATTTGCAATATTTCCTAAAAAGATCCTAAAATTCTAACTAAATTATCTACTCAATCAGATTGCACCAAAATAGCCTCCAGTTGTATGGAATTCAATCAAGATTAAGAAAAACAGTATACGTGATCGAATTATATTGACCTAACACAAGATTCTTCTTCATGTCTTATTTAAAAAAAAGCCCCTATTTTTAACCCCTACTATGCTGTAATGCTTGTGTTAGGAGTGGGCCACGTCAGTAGTCCGATAACTGGGATTTGAATCCACGACCGTGAATCCAACGCCTGACCCACTGAGCTTAAATTTTGTTATAAAATGACCTTAGAGGCTATTTCTAAAGAAAATAAAATGACAAAATCATTGGTTATAAGGGTCAATAAGTATAGCTAAACATTTAAATTTACTCAACACTTATTGCTCAATACCAATTATGAGTTGTCACTTAAATTCTAAAGGTGCGATGTTTTGGCAAGTTCGGCGAACGTTACAGCCGTGTGTCAGCTAGTCTCGTGCATTGCACGTGTGTGACGTGTGAACACTTTCTTTGTTCCGTCGCGCTCGCGTCGCTAACGTGGCGTGAATGCGGTGACATAATATCGTTTGAAGAAACGAGAATAGCGTAATAGTCGTACTTTAATTTGTTTTTGTCCATTTGCTACACTTGTGTTATGTATAATACACACTGGAATTATAAATGCGTTTTGGTTTGGTGGTGAGCATTTTTATATGAATGTTGGACAATTGATAAACATCAATCGAAGTAGGGATTGCAAAATAAATACGTCGTCACAACAGAATAATTATCATTACATCGTTATTCTAGCCCTAACTGTGAAGGTGTGAGTCTAAAGAACAACCCCAGGGGTATAGCCTATAACCACTTTTTAATTAACAATACGAATTCTATTAAAACATGTTTACTAATTTAACCAAATCCTCAATGGTTTAATTTTTAAAAATATTTTGCGTTGCTCGAGGCAGTGGGAGATTTCAATGCAGTACGAAATATTATCTGAAATTACATTTTGTAATTGATAAGGTTCTTATTAAGGTTAATTTATTCTTACCATCAATATAATCAGTGTCCTGGAATTGGCAGCTTCACATTGACCACTTGACATTGTAAAAGATTTTACAAGTATTTGCTAGTATTCCTTAACCCCTAAGTCCAATGACAGGGATTTGAACCCACGACCTATCGTTGGATCATGAATCAAATACCTAAACTAGTGAGCAACTGAAGCTCAAACTCAATTTAATCAATGGTGTTGCCATATAGACGATTTCCATATACTAATAAATAGCTTTCTTTAATAGAATTACTTATTCTGTGAAGGTTTTAAGTTTTATAGAATGATTCACTTTTTTGTTTTCACCTATGGGTGTTATATGAATTCAAATGAGTTTTTATTGGAATTGTAGTTAACAGGAAACTAATAGTTGTAGACAATAGTACAGACGAATACAAATCATTCGAACTTTTACTTTGTCTGAAATATTATTACACAACTCAAGAAAATGTTATATTGCATATTGAGTACAATAAAATGACCAACGACTGAAACTCTAATTCAATAGTCACCGAGTATCGATACCCACACATCGATGTGTACCCACACATCGATGTGTGGGTACACATCGATTTAGAAGAATCGATATTGCCTTGTATAAATAAGGTGTCCGAAAATTTTTTTTTTTTGGCTTTTCTTAACTCAACACCTCTTGAAATTTGTGAAATTGACTGTAGATTAATTGTAGTTATTATATATAAGTTATTTTAAAATTAAAATAAAGTTTTAAAAAAAAATTTTGAGTTCTACCGCCTATTATTATTTTTTTACCTTTTTTTGTAATCTGTGTTAAATTTCACAACTTCAACACTTGCTACCGAATGAGAGAGAGATGAGGAGACATTACTGCACAGCAATACACATGCAATTTAGACTGAGGCGAGCAGTGCTCTTTCATAATATATTAACTCTCACCTCCACCACTCGACCTCGCTAACTACAATAGATAATAAAGTAAACTTACGTGGACCTCGAGAAGGGTAACCTTAATCACGACACCATAACACTAACGTCCATGTACACTGCACGAAAACACCACAGAGACTGAGACTAATCTATCGCACAAAAGTTTATATGATGTCTCCACGTCGGTATACTCGAAATAATATAAAATGATCTACCCGCTACTACTACTTTATAAACAGTGTTGCTAACGGACTGAACAAATATTCATGAAATGTAAAAAAATGATAGATAAAGTATATATACTTGATATCGAAAGGAAGGTATCGAAAAATATCGTTTCATCTATACTCATTGTAAGCAGTGTGAGTGTGTTACCATGGTTACAAGATTGTTATAATTTGCAATATATTAATATTGTCACGCAGCTCTCACGTTAGCAATGAGCTGATAGTCTTTAAACAGCTGACCAGATCTTCACAATACATTACTAAGAACCTTTCAAACTAATAAAACTTCATCAGAATCGGTCTATTATCTTAGGTGCTACGAGTCAGGTCTACCAGATCAGAAGTTATAAACAGTCTTGGAATAAAATAAGATGTACTACCTACGAATAAAGTTATCAACGGTGTTGCTATCTTACTTTATAATTTACTACCTGTGCCCGCAACTTCTCCGCGTGGAATAGCGATACTTCCAAACAACTTATCATCACGCCCTTTCAACCCCTTACAACACTTTTTTCACATTAAAAAGTAGCCTATGTTTCTCAGACTCTAGACTATCTGTATACCAAATTTTATTTAAATTGGTTCAGTAGTTTTGGCGTGAAAGCGCGACAGATAGACAGAGTTCATCATCATCATGACCCTTCAATGGCCCACTGCTGAGCCGGGTCCAGAATGAGGAGGGTATTAGGCCATAGTCCACCAAGCTGGCCCAGTGCGGGTTGGCAGACTTCACACACCTTTGAGAACTTTTAGAGAACTCTCAGGAGTGCAGGTTTCCTCACGATGTTTATCCTTCACCGTTAAAGCAAGTGATATTTAATTGCTTGAAACACACATAATTTAGAGTCAGAGGTGTGTGCCCAGGATCGAACTCGGGACCTCCCAAGTAAGGGTTGAAGTCATAGTCTTGATAGACAGAGTTATTTTCGCATTTATAATATGAGTAAGGAAGTAAGGATTTACATTAACACTGAATGGAGTTTTACAGTAACATTAAAGAGATATCTAGTGTCCATGATTGCTCTATTTTGGTAAAGAAATAAATCTTATTAAGTATATAAAATGTTAAGAAAATTGAGGGTATTTCAAGAAATTATACCAGTGAAGGGAAAATACGCGTTCATTTCACATTCACGGCCCAAGACACTTTATCTTGCGGGGCTTTTTGTACGTGATTTGAGTAAGCAATATATTGGATTTTTAATTGTATAATACTAGCGACATACCACGACTTTATACGATATATTCTATGATTTTTATGTACACCATTTATAAAGTAGTTTCTATTGGTCTTAGCGTGCTGATATATAGCCTATAGCCTTCCTCGATAAATGGGCTATCTAACACTGAAATAATTTTTCAGATAGGATCAGTAGTTTCTGTGATTAGCGCGTTCAATTTTAATGATAATATATTTTTTTTTAATTTTTTTTTTTTGAAACAAGTAATTGTTGCGGTCAGTGTGAAATAATGTATGAAATTTCATTTCGCAACCCGTTAGGTTCTTTCTAATGGAACGTTGATAATTCAGGCTTTACTATAACTAGAATAATTTTGTACAAGAGCCGAAAAAACTTTCGCAACTGCTGAAAGAGAGCTGAAAAAACTCTCTCATCAGAACCCATTAATGGCTCACTACTAAGCAGGCCAAAGTCCATCACACCGGCACAGTGGCTTTGGAGAACTCTCAGGAGTGCAGGTTTCCTCACGATGTTTTCCTTCACCGTTATAGCAAGTGATATTTAATTGCTTAAAACACACATAACATAAAGTCGTCGGTGTGTGCCCAGGATCGAACTCAGACCTCCCGAGTAAGGCAGCCATGTCTGAACCACTAGGTTATCACTGCTTTTAAAACAACAGTAATAGTTTAATTAATTAAAATGATATTTTGATGGCATTAATAAGTATAATAGAGTTTTTAAGGGTGAGGTACCTGTTGCGAAGTATTTGCGTGTTACTCGTAATTAGGGCCATTCACATTCATAATAACTATATCAAATGTCAGATCTTTTAAACCTGATAGTGACCTGTTTAGGATGTCAATAAATGTTCCCCTACCACAAGGAAATCATTTATTATAACATTAACATTACTAACAAGAATCTTTATTATAATTTTCTTAAGAAAATTAATGTTGTCGATATCCCTATCATACTATCTTTTGAAGATCATCATACATTATCTCTATCCCAGACTTCTGGTCTTAATATTTTTATTCAACACGAAAGTTATACAGGAAAGTTATACTTGACATAACTATATTATTTACTCATTTATGTCATGCAACTAATCAAAACCAGAGTCTTCTTTTCCATCTCCGTTCCCAATAGGATAGTTATGTTGAAATTAAACTATGGTATGACTGTCATCATGCATTAACCCAGACTAGACCTGTTCATCTCTTTAATCAATAGTGCAGTACGGTTTTAACATAATTTATTACTTATTTAGAGATAGACAATCTTTATACATCTTATCTAATCCAGAATCTTCTTCTCTATCTCCCTTCCCAGTAGGAAAGTGAGTGCTGTGCATTATGTATTATTTAGATTATTATTAATAAGATATATCATATATACTATTTTATTACATTATCTTGCATCATTCCTTACTTCCCTTCCTAGTCCGTAGTTTTAGCTTAACTAAATTACTCATTTAGTGACAGACAATCTACACCTAGCGAACATTATCTTATCAAAGCCACAATATTCTTCTGCATCTCTTTACATTACTCTTAATTAGCAGCAATATTTTATATTACTTCAACTTTTTTGTATCATTTACGTAGTTAACTTGTTTATTGTTTGTATCATTATAAATATAAGGAAGGGCTGTTCATTGCACTATAAATAGACACTATGTAATGATCACAGACACGAAACAACTGCATTTGCTGATGCACTCAACTATTTTTGACCTAAATTAGTGGATTACTTAGAACTATTTGTTGCTAATGAATAATTCTGTTTTACTTAAAATAAATTCTCACTAACATTGGGATGTTATTTACGCAATCACACAAAAATGGCTGAACAAATTTCTCTTACGAAACGCAGGTAAAATACTTAAGAATACAAATTAAACAAACGACAGTGCGATGTAATGTACTACTTACGCCATCTATTGATGCAGATGGTCACTATCTGTCTGTTACGCAATCACATTTAAATCACAGAACCGATTTTTATAAAATTTGGTACACAGATAGATTAGAGCTTGGGGAAGGATTATCATGCATAAAAAATACTTAATAATACAAAAAAAAGATAAGTGTGCGATTATGCTATCTAACAACGAAGTGTTTTATAAAGAGAATATTATATATCACGATAAGAATCAAAGAATATAATCATTTAAGTCTTTTATATCATTCCTTTAGTCTCAAATCTCTGTGGGTCGCAGTAATGATCGATGCAATCGGTGAGACCTTTGATAAAATATACAAGAAATTTTTGTCAGATAATCTGATAGTTTGGTAAGGACAAAAAGATAGATTTCATACTTTCTTTCTATCTATAAAAGAAAATAGACAAATTCCAAAAACTAAATTTTAATTTACATCCTTTTAAATTATGAAATAAAGAAATGAATATTAATTTAAATGTGTATGGTATAATATTTAACTTAAACTTCAAACATGCAGAAAATGTGACACATGTTTAACTGAAAACATTAAAAACGTATATGTAACGCTATCTGTATGTTTTGTTAGTTTTCCTTATTATTATTAGACATAAATTAGATTGTCTACTTTAATGGAATTGCAAGATTAATATTGCACCTATAATTTCAAAAATTTGGATCAGATACCTACCTACGTATTATTTATTAGTTCTGTTAGATTTAACCACAACATAATTACGTAGTGTTTTCTTTTTTACCCGACTAAGGCGAAGCCAAAAGGAAGGGTTATGATTTTGGCAGTCTATGTATGTATGTATGTATCTATGTATGTATGTTTGTATGTTCCACTCTAGCGCCTCAACTACTGAACCAATTTTCATGAGTGAGGTGTCAATAGATTCGTAATAATGGCGCGAGTGACATAGGCTATAAAAATTTTATGATTTTTTTTAATGACGGAATTTAAACCTCAGATTCTAACTTCGAAAAAAATTAAACTGAACTGATTATCACGTGTTTGGTGTCAAAAGAAAGGTCTTGACGAGCACATTACAAATATGTATATATATCTTATTGTTTAAGTCAACATATATGTTTAAAATGCGGTCGTATAGTTCGCGCGGCCTGTCGTTGCAGTTATTTACTCGTTTAAACAAATAAAAGCCAAAACAATTACGTTATAATATTAGATTATAAAAGTTATCTCGATCGGGAAACGGAAAATTATTAAATAAAAAAATAAAGTTTAAAAAACTACATCCCGACTACGTAAAAAAGTGGTCTGAAAAGGACGAAACACGAAAATAATCAGATAGAAACCTAGAAATGTATCGATATGAAAATGGTCAAGGTGGAACCGTGGTCGCACCCTATACCTACTATGTCCGTTTCATGGTAGTGTTCCTCTAATCATATATATAATCATAGTAGGTATATATGTATGAGAACACGGTTCTATATGAGAGTGCTGTTTAATGATAGTAGCCAAAATAAATCTTGTAGAGCTCAGCGGTTGAAAAAAAGGGAGGCTTAAAGCAACACACCTTGATTGCTCTTTGGGCGCGTTGGACTTGTATTAAGTGGGTCTTAGCCGCTCCACCCCATGTTGATATACAATAATTTATAATTGATTGATCAAGTGCCATATAGACCGTCCGACCGACATTCTTAAATTTAAATTTCATCTACTCTTCTCTACTCTACTGGTAAACATACATTAACTATTCCGCCATATTGGATTTAGAGTGGAGTCATTTTATTTATTGTATTGTTCTCAGTAAGTCTTTCCATTTGATATCTATGTCACGTGCTAAGTATATGAGAGAGATATGATACCCATTACTGTACAGTAATACGTATACACATACAATTTATACGGAGTCAAGCAGTGCCTGGGGCTTGAGACCCAGGAGCAGGCTTAAAAAGCTCTTTCATAATATATATAAACTCTCACCTCCACCACTCGACCTCGACCGAAAGTAAACTTACGTGGACCTCGAGAAGGGTAACCTTAATCACAACACTATAACACTAACTTCCATGTTCACTGCACAAAAACACCAGAGAGACTGAGACTTATTTATCGTACTAAAGGTTATATATTGTCTTCACATCGGTATACTTGAAATAATATAAAATGATCTACCCGCTACTACTACTTTATAAACAGTGTTGCTAATACTTGGGCGTACACAAAAAATAACTAGTCCACCATCTCGCCCGCCATATTGGATTTAAAATATCGTACCTTAGCTAACTACGCTTTGTCAAATAATCTAAACATACATACAAACATTGTAAGTTAAATAAAAGTTTGTAAAAAATTAATAATTATATCTAATCGAAGTTAGGTTAGGGTTTAGGTTAGAAGTCAGCCATTAATGTTGTAAATATACAATAATGAGCGCAATTGTGATAACACTGATGTTATCACTCGAGTATTATATCCATAATATTTTAATAATTAATTATATTTTCAGACCACAGAAATAATCTAATGTGCGACCGTAACGTTGATACTATACGCAGATGGCCGATATCAAAAACTCAGGAAGTTGCTGCTTGAGAAGTCTTACAATCGAATATAGCCGTCACAAATCTGGATACTCGCGATCTTTACACATTATAATTATCGCTATTTTACTGTCATGACAGGAATCAAGGATGGACTAAAAAACTGTCAAATTAATGTTTTAAGACGTTGACGTCATTTGAATGATGTTTGTGTTGCCATTAGCAAAAAACTCAATTCCATTCTGCCTCTGGGAGAGCATCATCGTAAGAGGTCAGTAACACAGCAGCCCTTGGTGGTAGAGGATCGAGTTCCTCGACTGGCTTTCGACCACCAGCATGCATCTAATTCTTTGGGCACGTTAGTCGGCGAGGGAATGACTCCATAGAGCGTCTTGTTGTTTAAGGGAGAGTCGAAGACCACGGGGAACATCGCCTATAAGATGGACGGATCATTTACACACTACCCGTACATGAATACGCTGGACTAACAGTCAACAGGCAAAGGTGGCGGGACGTCGTGAGGCAGGCGCTGGAACGTGATAGCCACGACCACTCAGTCAAGAGTGAAGTGACTAAGAAGACTATCCCGCTAATGCTTTTTTTTTATAAAATAGGAAGGCAAACGAGCAGTCGGGTTACATGATGTTAAGTAATCACCGCTGCCCACGGACTCCTGCAACAATTGCACTCTATCTTCGAGGTGGCAACGCATCGGCAAAACAAGAGTCACTCTCTTGTATTGCCATGGGCGACGGTGGCCACTTACCATTAGAGGCGCCGTCTGCTCGTTTGACCCCTAACTGCCATAAAAAAACTATAATTAAAATCGATTATTACCGGTTTGTTTCTTTTTAGTTACTTCACGTTTTCTTCGGAGGTTCAATAAGGAAAAAATGTATAATATATTGAATAAATTGTGCTTGAATGTGAACAGGAAAAGCCTATTAACCCCAGATAACCTAACAGTGTATGACAGGCGACAGCTGGTGTGTCTGGAAACGATGAGTAATGCCCGACTGACGATTGAGTGATTTTGTCCTGTATTCGCAAGTTGCCCTCGCTTCCCATTTGTTTTATAGTGTTCAATGATTATATTCGTAAAGCTTACGCAGTCTGTTCGCAACAAATTAAAAAACAACTGAATTTTTCATGCGGTTTTCAACAAAAGCGGATTTATAAGGAATTTGAATATTGATGTCTAATGAGAAGGTAGAGTGTGTAAGGAAGTGAGTGAGCGATTGCATTACATCTCAGCGAAGCGAGGGCGATAAGTGAGTTGTAAAACCTGTCCTACCTTATTCTTCTTAGGTTAAAAGGAAAACAAACTTGCATGAAAGGTATATATATAAAGGCATATTTGCAAGTCAAACTCAAAAATTAACTATTATTAAATGAGTGAGTGATCGGTTTGAATACACCCCAGCGAAGCGAGGGCGGGTTGGCTAGATGATAATAAGACGTCTAGTTTTTGATTATAGCAACACTTTAAATGTCATTGTCAAGTTTGTTATGATAAACTTGGAAAACTTTTCGTAAAATGTTATAACGTCATCTGAAATTTTTGGATCCAAGAACCAGTAGGCTTAAATCCATCTCGTGGAGATTTGATGAACTAATACATCAATATCCATTAATATCAATATATGTTCCATAAAGATTTACTAGATGGCGCGGCAAAGTTGTGGAAAAATTATAAATTAGGGTCTGAATTAATTAAAACACACACACACCACAATTCACTCTACTTTTAAAGTATCTGTACGAAGTACAATGTAAACTCGATATAACACCACTGAAGGGATTGTACATTATTTAGCGTTAAATAGAGTTGTCGTTATATGGGGAGAATACAAAAAACTGAATTATTTCAATTTGAATTCAAAAATCAAATATTATATTTACAATATTTAGTATGTTGTTAAATCGAGTGACGATATACAGAGTTTGTTTTTATTCACATCCTTTGATCTGTCTGTGTTGGTCAAGGTTATATATACGTCCAAACGTACAAACTTTCATATTCATATGAAAAAAAAGCAGTGATGGCCTAGTGGTTAAGACTTTAAGTCTTACTCGGGAGGTCCCGAGTTCGATCTTGGGCACACACCTCTGACTCTGAGTTATGTGTGTTTTAAGCAATTAAATATCACTTGCTTTTACGGTGAAGGAAAACATCGCGAGGAAACCTGCACTCCTGAGAGTTCCCTAAAAGTTCTCAAAGGTTTGTGAAGTCTGCCAACCCGCACTGGGCCAGCGTGGTGGACTATGGCCTAATACCCTCCTCATTCCGTGGAGGAGACCCGGCTCAGCAGTGGGCCATTGAAGGGTCGTGTTGTATCGCTTATATGTAAGGCCATAGCTTCAGAACAACTGCACCAAATCCGATACCCCTTTTTTTGTTGTTATAGTTATTATCAGGATAAGGTTTGAATGAGTGAGTCTCACTGACTGAGATGGTATTCACTGCAAATTCAATGGTGTGTGAATAAACGATTTGAATGCACCTCAACGAAGCGAGGGCAGATCGTCTAGTTTATAATATTAGTAGGATAATACTGTAATAAATATAAATAAGTAGTTATTCGCCAGACGATATTTGTAAATTATAAAACAGGCTGATGAATTAAAATTAGTTTATCGTCCAAGGTCGGCGGGGTCTGATGCCCAAACTGTGTTTTAAGCATGGTCTACATTTAGGAAGGAAATAATTACATATTATTTTTATTAACATGTTTAATCTAATGAATCGAAAACGAAAAAAGAAATTCCGATTTTTGTTTCATTCTCTAGGCGTTAAAAACCGAGGCTGCTACCTGCGTTTCAACCAGAGACTAGCAAGGATGTGGAATGCGTTTGTTATGAACCAATAATCGCTTTATTTGACACACTCTCAGCGTGGCTCGGTAATAAAGCTACTCCTCACCCATCTGTAGTGGAAACGCCGCCTCAGTCTCTTTTTTTAACACCTATTGAGAGAAACAGAAATAAAATAGGCTATAAAAGAGATGGAACAATTACGCTTCACCTTCAGAAAGAAAGGGGTAGCGAGGCAGATTTACCCCATAAATACAGAGCATCACCTTTACGTATTCTTATTTAACATTACTTAGTAATCGCCCCGTGTTTTTCTAAGTTTATTCGTAACTAAATACTAAATGTAGTCTAAATATAAATATAATGATTATTTTATAATTATCTCATGTTTATTGCCCAGTGGTTTAGACTATGCGTGTAGCGGAACTTAATCAAACACTTTCTATTTTTACCCGACTACGGCGATGCCAAAAGGAAGTGTTATAATTTTGGCAGTCTATCTATGTATGTATGATTGTATATTCCACCCTAGCGCCTAAACTACTGAACCAGCCATTTACTAGCTCTCACTACTTAAATCCTACTTTAAGTGTTATTAAAAGCTATTTGACAAATATCCATATAACCAGGGACGCGCTGTCCATATGTGTAAAGCCGTGAGGCGCAAGACGGCGCCAGAGCGTAAAAGGTGGCGTGAATTGGTCAGGGAGCGCATAATAAACAAGGTGCATATTATACCTACTCAATATCCTCTTTTTTATGGACTTATATCTTAGGAGCCGGCTCGGACTAATGTAGGCGCTAATGAGTATTTGGCACGACGGCGCAGAAAATGCTCGACGCGTTCTTTAATTAGTATAGTGTAACAATTTGGCAAATGACAGTTAGCTTTTGTCTCTCTTAGAATTTATATTTATAGTTGAACATTAATAAAAGCTTGTAAACGTCTAAAAACAAAAGTATTATTGTTTAAATCTATACGGCTGTGTAGACAAAGCTTAATCACTGCTCGGTCACGGGAAGGACGCGGTGACCGCACTCTTTGTTTTATTTACTTCCCGACAGACGGTGCGCGAAATGTTATGTAAATATACAATCAAATATTATATACTTAAATAATATCAAGTATATACTAGTTGACCGCCCTAGCTCAACTAACTAATATTACAATATCAAAAGTAACTCTTAAGAAACGTAGGTAATACTTAAGAATACAAACTAAACAAACGAAAGTGCGATTTAATATACTACTTACGCCATCTATTGACGGGTAGATTATCTGTCTTGTCTGATACACAATCACGCTAAATTACTAAACCAATTTTGATAAAATTTGGTACAGAGATAGATTAGGGAAAAAAATAACTTTAGTAAACTCAGTTTACAAATTTGTGTACAGTAAACCTACATAATTAAGTTTAAAACCATTCAGATGTTTTTTGGAGAGAAATACTATCTTATTTTATAATCCAGGCTATAAAGTATCTATATCCCAAATTTCATTCAAATCGGTTCAGCAAACGATAAGAGAACAAAATTTCAGTCATATTTTTATTAATTACTAGCTGAGTCCCGCGGTTTAACCAGCTATATTTTAGATAATTCACACTATATCATTTTAAATTATAGCCTATGTGTTATTCTGGTGTGTGAACTATATTATTGTAAAGTTTCATCAAAATCCATTCAGTAGTTTTGCGTGAAAGAGTAACAAACATCCATGCATCCATACATTCTTACAAACTTTCATGTTTATAATATTAGTAGGATGTCGGCGCGTAAGTTAGGCTTAGGTTAACCTAACCTCAGGTTTAACAGAGAACCTGGGCAGTGCAGGTAAGTGTTCACATATGTGGCAAGGGTTCCCTTAAACCTACTACTTTGGTCACAAGTGAAAGACACTACTTAGATTTCTGTCGTAATTGTAGAGATCATAATGTTTGATAATTTATTGGTTCAGTAGCAGTATCTACTTTGATCACCCCCCCTCATTACTCCCACTTATATAATATGTGTACTGATTATATAATTCAATTAATTTACGAATCAAAATTTAAAAAAATATAACAGGTCTCTCAGTAATTATCCGCCATTTTTGTCGCGTTGATAGAGATAACAAATTAGAGCTTCCGGTTGTCAAGTATCATTAACATGTTTAGATTACGTTTCATTTGAATATTCACATCAAAATATAGCTACAGATTTTAATTTGGTTGAGCAGTATTTGGGATGCGTGATACAGGTGCAGGTTTACGAGATCCCTTTACAATTCATTAACACTCGCTTTCACCGCTAAAAGTTACTTGTACTATAATAGCCTAAACTTAGTGAGCAATGAGTCATTGTAAATCCAATATGGTGGATATACCAAGATGGCGGACTAGTCATTTTAATGCACTCGCATATGTGGGTCTTAAATAAAAGAATTTGCTGTGAAGTAGGGGTATTCTCAGGATCAAAATAAAGATGAGGTTAAATGTTTTTAGTTAAATAGGTAGTACTTGGGGCTTGTGACTTAAGTCTATAGTGCAATTTTAGTTGATCGATTTAAAATAATTTAAATATGCCTGGGGCTTGTGACTCAGATAAGAATTCTTCGCACGGGTTTAGATTTTACAAAGAACATTTAATATTCAGGCATTCCATTAACATTAATATTATTATCCCGCAGGAACTATTAATTTTTCCGGGATAAAAAGTAGTATATGTGTTGACCCAGGATATAAAGTATCTATGTGCCAAATTTCATCGAAATCTGTTCAGCCGTTTTAGTGTGATTGAGTAACAAACATCCAAACATACAAACTTTTACATCCTACTAATATTATAAACGTGAATATTTGTAAGAATGTATGGATGTTTGTTCCTCTTTCACGTAAAAACTACTGAATGGATTTTGATGAAACTTTAAAATAATATGGCTTACACATCAGAATAATATATAGGCTATAATTTATAATGATTTAGTGTGAATTATCCAAGATATAGCGGGTGAAACCGTGGAGCTCAGCTAGTTTATAATAGTAAGATAGATTGTCATTTAAAAATGTTTTAGCCCAGCGAAGCTAGGGCGGGTCGACAAGTAGAATATAAAATATAAGTGACAATGGTCTAAATATCCATTGTCTGGTCTGAGCTTGAATATAATTGGCCTTCTTTGGTCTTTGTTAGTTAAAAGCAATGCAGTTTCAAGTCCGCTTTTTGGGTTATGAAAAAAGATAAAATATTTTACATTTGTATATTTTAATTTTAAAGCAATAATATTTAAATTTGATAACATTGTACACTATTATTTGGAGAATGCGACCCAATTGCCAGTTTAACTATTCAAACTACTCCCTGACAACAGTAACTTATTTAATAACTTAATATACAGACTCACCATTTTCGTCTTTTGACAAAATGTAACATATAGTAATAACTATATCCTAGATATTCAGCTCAGAATAGTCAGGAACCTAGTGTGCTTGGGACTTGAAACCCAGGAGCAGGTTAAGAGAGATTCTTTACTATGAATAAAGTCTCTCCTCCATAGCTATTTATTAGTTTACTCTATAGTTTAGTTAGATGATAATGATTGCGTTGTAACTCGTGACCTTGGAACAGAGTCACCAGCCCCAGGTGCTGCCCCAGCCTTAAATGTTTATCATGTTGTTATACAGTTATAGTTATCATTCCTTATTATTTAAGACATTTTTGTTTCTCCATTTAAATCTAAACCACGTGACTTATTTTGATGCAGTTTTGACTACCTAAAAGAGCAATAAATTTGTAAAGGATTGTGTATATAATTTATATATAATATATAAAAAGTAACTAGTAGGTATATAATATTGTTTGGTTTCAGCAGTGAATATATCGAGAACAAAGATGGCATAACAATAAGATGCTAAACAATATGTGATGTGGCTTTGTTCGATCATCCAATGTCCGGTCTGACGAGTAGTCACTACACTGTCTATCTCTACTGCATATCGAGACACGCGGTAGTGTGTTAGGCCAAGTTGCAGCTAAGAAAAAGTAACTGGTTACGGAGCAGCCGTGTTATATTATACGAACTATTTAGAGTCACTTTTATATAATGTAAAATATAATTCAAAATCTGTTAAACGTAAACACATGAAAGGTTCATTTATAAAATCTCTTCGATTAATAAGAACCTCAAATTTCGTATATAATTCTTAAAAGACTATTTTTTTTTTATAACTTTATTGTACACCACAAAAGGATAAGGATGCAGTAAAATTAAGCTAAAACTAATGAAGTACAACGGGCAGTCTTATGGCTAATTAGTCATCTCATCCAGACAACCCAGTCTTGGAAGGAGCGAAGGTTAAAATAAATTAGGTGGTGTAGTTACAATATACTAATACTAATAAGATACAACCAAATACAGAAACAACCTAAATAATAGTAAATAATACTATGTATATATACAGTTATAATAAACTAATATATATTCTTATATTATAATACAATACTATTGAGATATCAACATTTTTATCACTGACTGATTTATAGAACAGTGTACTTCGTGTGGGTGCACTTGACCACGTGTTCTTAGGTTTAACAAAAAAAATATTTGTTAAATAAAAATGTTCAGACAATAAACGTATTTTATTATTATCCTACTGTAACTTAATTTTTCCAGGTTGTAAAGTATCAGAAGCCGTTTTCACTTGATTAAGCAACAAATATCCAAATATGATTCTATAAAAGTGTTTTTCATTTAATGCTGTTATATACTCGTATTCTTATTTAATTTAAAGATTATATACGAAACTTTGTCTCTGTTTAAATCTTAATTCTTTTATAGAGGCTATTGACAACCATAGATATTCTTAACATTGAACTTGACTCCCTTTTTCACATTCATGTTTTTTTTAAAAATTACTATTTCTCTGGAATCTTATATTTATTATTTTTCTCCCTTTGTGTAAAGAAATACAGCGAAAACACTCATAAATATTTACATTTTAGTCTGAAAATCCTTATTCCGTTGGATATTTTTACCTGTTATCATACTAGATTAGATAAGGGTATTAAAAACAGTTTAAAATTGTACGAATTTGTTATATACTATACTAGCCAACCAGCTTGACTTCGTCTACGTTGAATTAAGTAATTTTATTAACCTAAATTTTTATTAAATAACTGAGGATATTCCGGGATAAGCAGTATCTTAGTGATCAGTCAGATTACAAAATAAATGTGTGCAGGTGTGTGAGGTATATGAATAAAATGCTTCTATACCATAGAAACTGTACTTTTTCTGGGATAAAAGTATCCTATTTTTTAATTTAGGCTTCAAAGTATATGTGTGCCGAATTTAATTTAAATCAGCCACGCAGTTTTAGCATGATGAGCATACAAACATACAGCATGAAAAAAATTCTGAAAATGATTGTTTCGGCTTCTACTGGTGTTATAAAGGCCTCTCACACTAGTTTTCATAACAAATATGATACACATTTTAATAATATACTTAGATATAGATATAGAAAGAACGTGTTAGATAAAAATAGAATGATTACAATACTTGACATGTAGAACACCTTTGCTAACGTCCTTGATGTCGGCCTTGTACAGAGACAAAATACCAAGTTTTTGTGTAACTGCCACTAAACGTCTTGTTACTGAATTATGAACATCATATTCCTTCACTTCTCTGAGGTATTTAATGAATACAACCAGAGAAATACGCTCTCCTTTTATTATAAGCTTTTATTTTAACTTGTAATGTTTGACTGAATTTTAAAGCGTTTAGATTGGACTAGCGACCCACCCCGGTTTTGCATGGTTTCTCTACTATAATATATATTTGAACATTCCCCTTGAATCACTAAATCTATTGGTGAAAACCGTATTAAAATACGTTGTATAGTTTAAAAGATCTAAGCGTACAGATGATGACAAGATGACAAGGTTCAGATTAGCTAAGTGACGTCATTCTTAAGCAAATAGAGTCAGTATTATGGTCTTTTTTTATTTGTCGTCTCAAGAAAATTGTAGCTAAGTATTAGTGTTTTTTTTATTTTCTTGGATATATTTTTTTTAATTAATAATTTGAAAAAATAATTTATATAGATATTTGTAAGAGCTAGTGATTACTTATGAGCGTAATTGGAGCCCGCGACTTTATTTGCTTACGAATAATACTAAAAACTTGATTTTCGCGCCAAAAAGTAGCTTATATTATTTTTTAATATCAAAACTATATCTATACAAAATTTTACTAAAATTGGTCAAGCAGTTTAGACGTGATATAGAGTTAAAGTTACTAAATGCTTGTAAATTATTATTTGTTAGTATGAATATCTTAATATTTGTTTATAAAAGTCAAAAATAATCTAGAAAATATAAAAAAAAATATTAAATTGCAATATAAATGATAAGAATACGTGAGATATTACACATCCTACATCGCGCTATCAAAGTTTTCTAGATCCGTAGCATATATACAAGCGGCGAGACGTAAGAGTAGGGAGTCCGTTTCTACGCAGTGAGGCAGTCGTGGCGGGGGCTGCTCTGATCCCCGCTCTCTCGCACAGTATGGTGGGGCTGTGCTTACCGCTTAGAGGTCTATACCCTAACGCTGCATTCCTCCAGACCGCGATTTATCGCTTGTCTGGATCTCGCACATTGTCCGCAATAGTGTCGCATTTAGGATACTTCCTAACACCCACTGATGTAGAAGATTTGACTCCCTTTTTGTATTTAAAAATAAAAAAAAAATAATATAATGATTTTTTTAAATTTTTAATTCAAAATAATTGATTGAAGGACAAACTTAACTTTGCGGTTGTAAAAGTGTTGTTTCCATACATTAACATAGGTGATATTCACTTTACCAACTGCAAATTAAAATTATATTTATTTATATTGTGATTTTTTTTATATTACCGAATATTAAAATGGCCGTATCTTTTCATTGCGTTCACTTTTGAAGAATGTTTTTTTTATACGGCCATTTACAAATACATTTAAAAATATTGTTTTTTTGTAATACAAATCCTTTTACAATCCCAAACTTTTGTGTTGTAACAATAGTTACCACTGCCCTTACAACTGAATAAGGTATTATTAATATTAAATAATCGAGACCAGTACTCCCTTCGCTGAGGTTGTTTTGGGAGACAGATCAGCTACTTAAATTTTATTTTAAGTAGAATATAAAACAGGTTTTAGCACCAGACTCATCGACTCATTAAAATATCAAGTTACTCTAGAAATTACTATTAAACATTTTAAACCTTTCTAGAACTTTACTTAACACTCGATTTAACGACAAAATCGATTAAACGTCATATTGTATAAGTAATAGATTAAAAAAATTGGAACTTTCTATAAATTCTGTGACGACTAACTCATCGAAATATCATTTACATTTTTTTTTAAATTGAATTTTATAAAAAATATAAATATATCGTGATGAAACATGATGTAATGTAGTAATGATTATTAAAGTTTTTTTTTAAGAACCAAAAAGGGAAGTCAAAGCTTCTACAACAGTGGTGTATAGGAACTACTTCCTATTGTGTGAGACGACCGTAAGCCGTTACCCTCGAAGTGCGTAAGCACTGTAGCCAGGACTGACGAGAGCGCCGCCACTCTCGATGTAGTCCCCGGCGTTCCTCCTCGGAGCGAGTCAGAGACATCGAACTCCAGATGTCGCCAAAGTGGGCCCCTACACTGCGCGACAAGCGGAGGTTAGCGCAGTTCTCCGCTACAACTGCCTCACTGTGTAGAGACGGACTCCCCACTTTAGTAAACGCTCGCTTGTATATATGCTACGCATGTAGAAAACTTTGATAGCGCGATCTAGGACGTTACGTTATATCTACGTTACTATACTATCTATAGTTTAACTATAATAGTATTTACTTTTTAATTTATTTCTATTATAAATACTTTTTAATTTAAAAGTACATATTATAAATATTTATTTTTTTATTTTTTTAAAGTAGTATAAGGACTATAATATATATAAAAAAATAGTAAAATAATTTAAAATATCTACAGATAAAAAGTAAAAAAAAAATCCAAGTCGCAGATTTGAACCTATGACCTCACTAGATATTTAGTGTTTCATCCATACCCGTTAACCATTGCGCCAGTCGTGCGTTGGTAATTAATACCGTTTAAATCATAATGAAACTCCATTTAATGCCCGACTTTGGTTGGATTTATCTATAAAGTAGTGGGTGTTGTTATAATTGTCATTTCTATTAAAGTTCTAAGTTTAGTGTGATTTACTACACTAATAAAATGTTAAAAATACTACTTCTCCATTTATGATTTTTTGAACTAATTTCATTTTAATTTAATCAGCCGTCGTCATTGGCACTGCGTTTATTGAATTTTTTTTAAATTCTGATCTATTAAAATTTATAATATTTTTTTTTTCAATATAACTAAAATTTTATGACTAAACAATCGATACTTTATTTCGTCTGATGAATTACTTAAATATTTTCAGTAGTAAAAAAATTATAAACAAAAAATGGAGTCAAATCGTCTACATAGTGGTGTTGAGGAACAATTTCCCTCTGTCTCATAACCCAATATCGGGATACTTCAACTATATAGCGTCATTAATAATCATCACATTGCTGCACAGAGCTTCATCATACAACACGTGTTGCGGAGATTGACTTCAACATGGCTACAACCTGCAACGCAACTCACGTCGGACGTCAACGCAGCCGTCCGGAGACTGCCTTCCTATGTAGACACGGACTCCACATGACTTGGCTGTTATTTTGTATATATAGTTCTATAGTTGAAAATGTTGTAAGCGCGATGTAGACTTTAGCGGTTATAGCCTAGTGGTTAAGACTTTGTTGTCTTACTCGGGAGGTCCGAGTTCGATCCTGGGCACACACCTCTGACTCTGAGTTATGTGGGTTTTAAGCAATTAAATATCACTTGCTTTAACGGTGAAGGAAAATATCGTGAGGAGTTCCTCAAGGTTAAGATGATGATGAAGACTATACAAAATATTAAAAAAAAAAATTAAATTTTAATCTTTGATAAATAAATTGACAGTGACAAAAATTATTAAAAGATTTATCCATTGTCCAAATAAAAAAAAAATTTAAATAATCCAAAAAACGTTTTCGTAGCGAAATTTTTTTTTAGATCAGACAAGATTTTGATTGGAATTTGATTTGCTTTAATAATAGTATTAAAAATGACATTTAAGTATTAAATTAATTTATATATCATTAAATAATTTTTTTGTTAGATTATTTTGTTAAAAAAGTACTAATGTTGATCAAGAGATGGCGTTGCTATGAAAATGAAAATATTTGTAAAATTATTTTTTTATACAAAAAAAAATATTAAAATGGAAAATAATAATATTTAAGTTATTTAATTTCAAAAAATAATTTTACTTAAAAAAAAAACTTCAATCAGATATATGAGTGTTACCATGACAAGAGATGGCGTTAATGTTAATATCGATTTTTCAAAAAAAAAATATATATATAATAATGTAAAATATAATAAACTGTAAAATTATTATATTTATTAAATAATTTAAATCATATTTTCTATATATTTTATTACAAATAAGAGAAAGAATTGATTTTGTTAGTTTATTTAAACATAGATGGCGCTGTATTAATAATATGCATAGATGTTTGATTATTAAAAATTTAGATAAAGTAAGCTTCTTACTGTTTGTACGCTTAGATCTTTTAAACAACGCAACAACGCAACAAACAACGGTTTTCACTATTAGACAGAGTGATTAAAGAGGAAGGTTTATATGTATAATACATGCATATTATTATGGTAAAAACCATGCAAAGCCGGGGCGGCGCGAGTTAGCAACACTGATTATAACTTTGTATTTGTGAGTAAGTAGTTCCTTTTTTTATTTGAATTATACCCACGTAACAATTTATAATAAGTCAATATATAACATGTGTAGACTTGTGCCAGTTGTCAAACGTAACTCGCCTAGTGACCATTGTGGCTATACAAATGTGGGGTCATTTACATTACTGTGCAGTATCCTACTTCCTACTAATATTATAAACACGAAAGTTTGTAAGAATGTATGGATGTATGTTTATTACTCTTTCACGCAAAAACTACTGAATGGATTTTGATGAAACTTTACAATAATATAGCTTATACATTAGAATAACATATAGGCTATAATTTATAATGATAAAGTGTGAATTATCCATAATATAGCGGGTGAAACCGCTGGGCGCAGCTAGTAGAATATAATACAATTGAGTATGGATAACATATTATTGTATGTTGGATATCAAATACAATCAATATATGTAGTTTGTATGGAGTTACAGATTACACAACATCGCATACTGCAGTATCAGTACATAGATTCCTCAAATGCCTTACATAACTGTAAGCTGTATCTGTATGTGGTTAGTTTAGCTGCCCAGTTTATTGCCAATAATGTGCCTCACCTAAAGACCATGAGTAGGGATAAGGTCCAAGTTAGGAGCAAAGAAAGAAACCTATATATAACCATACGTAATTATAGCTAATTTGGACAATTAGGTACTTTTTTTGTTTTATTTTTTTTTAATTATACATATATGTCGAAAAATAATAAACGATTATCGCCATCTATGGCGCTGGAGCAGGGTAGTACTCATTTCCGCCATTTTGACAGTCTGACTGTAGACTTAGCCTTGCGCGGTCTTTCAAGGAGTGAAGTAGTCTCTGGATAGTGTTAGTGAAAGTATTAAGTGCAGTGCAGTGTTGTGATAGTGCTAGGAGTGCTGAAAGATTAAGGTCACGTGAGTACCTTACAATGTAATGTATGTTAGGTTATGTTAGCCTTGTGTAAGGTTAGGTTTGTGTCTTATGGGTAAATATATACTAGACGAAAACTGAGCAAATACTGTCACATTCACGAAATTCTTTATAATGGAGTCTCAGCATTAGGACAACTGACACAAGTCTGTATACTATCAATTTACTTTTAAACTACTATCAATTGGAAACACCATTTATAGCTTTGTATTCGCGAGTAGTTCCCTGTTTTATTTCAAATATACCCACGTAACAATGTATAATAAGATATTAGTCTTATAACATCTGTTCCAATAGACTTGAGACCATTTTGGCTGTGCTGTGGTGTAGTGACGTGATGCTGGGTCTCCATTATTAAGTTTTGAAGTAAGTGTTTAATATTGGTTACTCGCTGTTTCCTTTTAAGTGCATATTATTATTATTGTCTAAGGCGTGTTACTGTTCTGATGTAGATAACATAAGTAAGCAGTGTCTTATATTCGCTTGTGTATATAACTTGGATCATACCCTACAATAAATTAGTGGAGCAACCCCGTCCAGTACTTACGAGAACTACGATTGTTCATCCGCTTCGACTATCTTTAGGTAATTGTTTTATCTATAAAGGAAAAAACCCTTTTTTATTTTATCTGGAGATTTATCGACAGATTAAGGTTTTTATCGTTGTGCAATCAAAAAGAGACATATAGTAATCATATTTAATATTTAAATGATTTAAAGTTTCCCCAAAGTCGAGGAATTTTTCTAGGTATAACAACACTGTCAATTCTTGAATGACCTTGAGCATTATTAACAGCCAATCGTATTAAAGTTAGACGCCATAACTAGATTGGCGCCAAGTGAAATAATATTGCCATATGTAAATAAAGGTTTTGCCCTATTTTAAAAAATCAAATACATTTAAGGGTTATTTTTTAATTATTAATCTCAAATCTAAGTTTTTACAGATTAAAAGATAAGTACTATATAATAGATAGATAAGTACTCTTTTAACTCTTTTAAGGTTTGGTGTTAAAGACACATATATATTTTGCTAGACTTCATCACAAATAATTGTGGCAACACTTATACAATTATTTTCTAGAGTTCTTTGGACATTAAAAGTGTTTGTTATGTTGGATATCTTAATAAAAACATACTTTAATATAGAAAATTACGTCGTAATTATACATTTTAAAGCTTTATGAGATGGTGAGACTCACTTTGGTCGCATGGACTATAGTTTCATCTACAATCGGTGGTCTTCTTCAGCTTCTTCACCGAACGTTGTGTTGTCACATAAAATATTATTGCATATATGTTTTCAGGGAACAAGTCTTTATTCCAGCTACTTTAACTCGTGATGAGTAGACGGCACTGTAATATAAAAACAGTCGGTACAGAAGAAGAGAAAATATTCCTATCTAGCTTTGACTTATTTTTTTAAAGGACACCTATCTTAAGTCTAGTCTAACTTAAACTTTTTAATAGAAAGAAGGAAGTAGATTTTATTACAATTGTAACAGCTTAAAGAGAATTGCGATCCATTTTAAACGACAATATCGCTTTTAAATTGTTTTAAATACCCTCTTACTCTTAACTACGATCTTAATGGGTTATTATAGAATGAATAACTTCTTAGAGAAATTAATTCTAAGATGATAAAGAATTTGGGGCATGTGACCTGGTGTAGGTTTAAGGACATCCTTAATCTGATGATTATTTTAAAATAAATATAGTATTAATAACTCAACTTATACTTATAAGCTCTGTCCCGATAGATAAAAAGCAGTTTGAAAAGTAATTTCATACAGGAAATGCTATGTATATTTAATATAATTGTATTTAACTTCAGCCAGATGTAATTAATCGAGCAGTGGAGGCTAGTATGAATGTAAAGGGCTTTAACTCTTGACTTTTGTAAGTCGCAAACACAAAGCAGAAAATAAATTCAACTGTATATAAAGTTACAGTTTGCTCACAAGTCTCTTCACAGGTTATACTTAGATTTTTTAAATCTACCTCACACTACAAAGGGCGTTTTACCTTTGATGTTTTTCGCACTTTTTCAGTCACTGAAATTCGGCTTCAATTTTGCTCGCGCCTTTTTTATTTTTTATTCTGTTTCGACTGTGTAATACATTCTAGTAACTCTGAACATTGAATTCTTTTAATATCTGTTTGATAAAAATGTGGGTACACAAAAATATCTACGTAAATCAATTTTTAGTGTAATAATTATTTAACTCCCATAATTTCCCTAAAATCAAGCAAATTTTTGGAATATGACAACCCTCACAATTCACAGGTATTTTCTTTACAGAAATCACGTGATCATTAGATAATGTTGCTATGTAAAAAAATTGTTTTTAGTCTGTTATTTTATTAAGCGTAATTTTTATTTATTTATCTATAATAAAATTGTCTTTAAACCGGAAGGATGAAGGAGAAAAAAAAGGAAACAAGAAACAAGATAGATTCGCCATTTGCAATAGTTATTGACACAACAATTCCTAACCAGTTTGACAAGTAATTTCATAGAATGAAAATTGTCTATCGTAGTGCTAATTGTATGATTGCATGAGTGAAGTCAGAAGATTATATAGTCGCCATTTTCACTCAAAAAATTAAGTTGAAATTTTTTATGTATTACAATTACGTCAGGAACCTAAGCAGTGTCTTGGACTTGTAACCAAGGTGTAGGTTTGCAAGGCCCTTTAACAGAATTACAACACTCACCTTCACTGCTTAGTTTCACTGTTTCAGCCGACATATACATAAAATCTAGTAGAAAATGTTAAAGGTTAAGAAAATAATAAAGTCTTGTAGTAGACCATACATATAGTGAGTCAAATAACTAAGTCCAAGACTAATTAGTATTCCTTAAGCGAAGGCGGTGAAAAATAATTAGCAAGGAAATTAGAAAAACTACTCGAACTGAAAGTTAAGTGAAGACTCAGCAGAAACGTGAAGGATATTGATGTTACTCGTTTATTTATGTAAAAAAATATTAATGTCAAAGGATATAGCCAGATATAGCCGAAGACACCGAAACCTATTGTTCAGTGGCGGAGCTACCTAGGGACTAGGCGGGGCAGTGCCCCGGGGCCCTCAAGCACAGGGGGTCCTCGCCAGAAAACTCATTCGAACTGAAGTTTTGAAAATTTCTCCCATTTCAAAATCAATATGACAGGTTGCAACCCGACTTTAATGATGGTAACTGAGTTGAGAGAAATTCGAAAGTTAATTCTAGGGAATTCCCCTAAATTCTTTCTATGGGTTGGCAGTATTTATGTGCGTTTTATTATTCATCGATGTGCGTCTTATTGTGATTTATTTTCGAGATCGGTTATAAAATTAAATTTAGATTAATCAAAAAGAGCTGATCATAATGTAGCTTAACATTTTTAAAGTATTTGAATAATTAATATTTTTACTTCATATAAGCAGTGGGGCCCAATTTAATGATGTGCCCCAGGGCCCTTGGTTACCTAGCTACGCCACTGCTATTGTTAATTATAATTTTGGCAACACTTATTTGAGTAGCAGTCTCTTGTTTATGATGTCAGCAACATTAATCTGAGTAACATTTTATTTTAGAAATTGGTACAAACTGGACATCATTCAGTTGTGACAACGTAAAGATATATTTTGATAAAATACGTCGCCATGACAGAAATCGTTACGATTACATTGCGAGTATTCTATTAGCAACGCTGAAGATCTGAGTCTAAAATATAACCCCCAGGAGGATATTCTATTCAAGCCCTCATACTATTGGTCTACTAGGTTTTGATTATAAATACTTCTAATCTTCATTCAATGCTTAGAAGTCACTATTAAAGCCATATCACCTCATTGTGATCACTGTTTGTATACCCGAATAAAAAAAAATCATTGGGGATCACGGGGTGAGAGGAGCGCACCACACGTAATTGGTTTTCCTACGCCACAGTTCTGCTCCCGCGCGTTTTTATTAATTGTCAAAATAGTAGAAATCATGGATGAACAACCATTACATTTGTCTTCATACTTTAACTTACTAGAAATTTCTTTATCTCAAGCTGTCATAGGGATATAATTTTTTTTCTTTTTCATAGTAAAACTATAATCTAATAAGCCCAGATTTTTTCCCCAAAAAGAATATTTTTTAAAACTGTGATTCGCAGATTGAAAATCAATTTTTAAAAATAATGTTTAAAAAACTATAACCCGACCATGTAAAAAAAATTGGTCTAAAAAGGACGAAACAAGAATATGACGAAGAATGACCTCATTTGATCCCAAACTTGTAATGATTATAGCGTGGAACATACAACATACATACATAGGTACATAGACTGCCAAAATCATTATCCTTTCTTTTGGCTTCGCCGTAGTCGGGTAAAAAGACATAAAACTAAATTAATCTTTGAAAGTATTTTTTAAGTGTCAACCAATACATTTTATCAGAGAATTGTTTATCCTTTTATCTTCATATTTTTTTAAATCATGTTAAATAAATAAAAAAAACAATTTCAGAATAAATGTCAAACTGTCTGGAAACTTCAGCATGTACTACATTATCTATAATATAATAAAAATCCTTCTTAGTCTTGTGCCTACCTAGTGTCAAAGAAACCAATGCAAGGGTCTTAATCTCAGGAGCCTGGACTATTTCAATTATATTTTTATCCTAACTGCTTACGCCATCTATCGATGGAGATATGATCTGTCCGTCTGTTATGCTTGTAGGATTAAATCTTTAAACTGATTTTCATGAAATTTGGTACAGAGATAGACTAGAGATTGGGGAAGGATGAAGATTATGTTTTATGGGGGAAAAGGCGTGAAGAGGAGGTCCAGTGGTGGAGTGGTTAGCACAATCCAGACGTGGATAACTGCTGGCTGAAGTGAATCACCCCGGAGGTTTAGCGGGTCGGGCTGTTTCCTTCTAAAGCAAATCCCAACCCCGCACAACCATCCCGAGTCCCCGCTTAGGATGGTATCTGTTGAGCAGATTCCTGCCGGGTTAAAAAAAAAGGGAAGAGGTTGAAAGTGCATGTCGAGCTAAGATATCATTGTCTTTGGAAAAAATAAATAATTAAAAATTAAAATGTATAATATAGCGATAAGTAATATAGCGCTTAAAATATATATATATTTAAATGATCAAAACCCAAATTAACATATTTCTAAACTCTAATGAAAAAGTCAATTGGAGCGTATACCCCAGTTTTATTGAAATTCGTAATATTTACTGCAAATACGTAACGGAACAACGGTCACGTGACTGCGATCCGAACTGTTTCAGCCTGATATTCAGATTTTAACCAAAATAACCTTTATGGTGCTGATAATAAAGAAGTATTTAAATTTGAGTATATTAATGCTCGGTTAAACTTCAAGTAATTTTGGCTTGCATTTTTCACGGTTTTCTATGCGTACGTTGAATATTTTTGGTTTTAAAAAAAGCAGTCTAATTTATTCTTTTTTTTTTGTTTTATACATTCGTAGATAAGTTTGCATAATTAAGGGGTTAGAGGTAGTAAGAGACATGAAAATATGAGAATTTTCAGTATTTTTTTTGCCATTAAATCATATTATATGGCATCATTACACAATGTTTTGACTAGAAGTCACAAATATTTAAAAAAAATTATAATTTCAAAAGTTATAGCTGTTTGTGTTGACCCAGTTCCAAAAGTGTCCTTGCGGTGACCATCACAAGTCCTTGGAAATTCATATAAAATCAATCGGACAAAAAAAATAGTTTGATAAATAGATAATCTTGTGCCTGGTCGCCTTTTTTTAATTTCGATGTTTTAATAAAAAATTAACTGTTGATTTTTTCTCGAAAATCTAGAAAAGAATTTCCTGAGGCCGCTATTTTGTAAATTTTAGAAAAAAAAAGCTTCGATAAATTCAATTGGTCAATACAAACAGCTATAACTTTTAAAATTATAATTTTTTTTTAACTATCGTGACTTCAAGTCACGAATTTTATAATGAATAATAAGATGTTATTAATTTTATAAAATAAAATGGCAAAAAAAATACTGATAATTCTAATTTTTTCATGTCTCTGACTACCCCTAACCCCTTAAATCAAAACTGAACTCATATAAGATCACTGTCTCTCGACTTGTCAAATTGTAAAAAATCCATTTTTTATGTCAACGCAATCAAAATCTGCAGTTATTTATGTCAATATTCGCAAGGCAATCAATACAATATACTTCTCATTGTATTTTTAAGTTAAAATAACTCAAAAACGACTGGACTAATTTGGGTGATTTTTATTGCTAATTTGCCTAAGTCTCTGGAAGATTTTTTTGAAAGGAAAAAACGGAAAAGTTTTTTAAATTTGATAAAAATTTATTTTTTGCTTTGTGATTATACTGGGACGGGGGGCTAGGGTGATGTGTATGAGTAAATCAGTGGACGAATGATTGGTTGAATAACTGAGTAAGTGATTAAATGACTAAAAGCTTCAGCTAGTTTCGAATAAATAAAGAATAGTTTTGAAGTATTAACAGCTAACATTACGGAAACTTTTTCATATTGTTGCCCGATTTTTATAGGGCTATAGAAACTTGAAAGTTGAGAAAGTGTAGGGGAATTTCAGAACTACGCGCTGCATAAAAAAAAAACAATAAGAAAAATATTCAATAGTACACTGAATAGACTCCTAATCAGCGCTTCAGTGTCTGTTCAAAAAACATTTATTATTAATATAGTTTTACTAAATTAAAAAAAATCAGGCAACATTAAACATATTTATTACAATTTTTCCGGGATAAGAAGTAATCTATGTGTTAATACAGGTTGTAAAGTATCTGTGTGCAAAATTTTAATATAATCCGGTCAGACATTTTTGTATAATTACGTAACAAATATCCAAACATCACACTGTTGTTTTGACTACTGTCAACTGTCCTTAAACTTTTACTAATATTTTAAAACCAAAATTACCTAAATTGATACAGCTGTTCTCGAATTTTTGTGAGACCAACATTATCTTATACTACTAATATTTAAAGCTGAAGAGTTCGTTTGTTTGTTTGCTTGAACGCGCTAATCTCAGGAACTACTGGTCCGATTTGAAATATTCTTTCAGTGTTAGATAGCCCATTTATCGAGGAAGGCTATAGCCTATATATCATCACGCTACGACCCATAGGAGCGGAGCATTACGAGGATGAAGTCACGCGGGTCCACTAGTTATAGATAAGTAGATTGCATAACGAAACTGTATTTGTCCATATCATAAAACATAATGGTTACATTTTTAGAAAGAGACAAATAGAAAAAAGGTCTGATGTCCATATTATAATAAAAAAATAAAATAATATTTTCGTCGACACAGGAAACACAGGAAGCACAGGAATATTCATCTTTCATTTATGATTTTAAACTACAAATTGAATATTAAAGCGATATGGAATATTTAAATTTGTTTATTCGGTACGAGTTTTATTAAAAAATATTTTATTTTTTCATTTTTCAGAATTAGCTGGCTCGCCCTCGCTTCGCTGAGGTGTATTTAAACCGTCCAACTAACTCATTCATACTGGCACCCACAACTACTTCCCCACTATTTCCGTTGAATTTTTGTTATGACATTTTGTGCAGTCTATTATTATACAAATTCGTCAGTACGTAATATTATAAAACAGTCTGTCTATTTGCGAAAAACTCAAGAATTACTGAACGGATTTCTATGCGGTTTTCACCAATTGACAGAGTGATTCATTAGGAATTTAGATATATAACTTGTTAAGGTTCTGTGAATTAGAATACGGCGATCATTGTTAAAATTGTCAGAAGTAGTGGCGGGTCTATAGATAAAATTAAGTAGTGATCATTAAAATATCATTAAGTTGTAAAAGTATTCAACAAAAGACGTAACGACCTCCGCGCTTTGTATTAATCATATTTAGTTTCGCAAAAGACCAATACAAATTAGAATTAAAAGACCTTAAAAATGATTTCTATAGAAGTTTAAAATACTTTATTTCAATTGACAATATTTCATATTTTTAACATATCTATATTATTATGTTAGATGAAACTAGAAGAAAAAAAACGTGTGCGTCTCGGGACGCTCGACAGAAGTGATAACTTCAACTAATCTAAGTTGAACTATTTAATATTGAAATTGTACACTGAGTAGAGAGAGGGGGGAGCGTCTGTCCGAAATACGGCTAGCGCTGTGGGCTAAAGTGAGAGAGGAGCAGCCTGCCTACTGCTGCCGTATGCGAGAGAGAAAGGGAAGCCAGACACAGTAGCACCGTAACGCGTTACGTTACGAAGCAGTTTACCCTCCCATAAGAAGTTATCACTTCAAAATAGATAAACATGTATTTTTTATTTTTTCAAAATATGAGCCCGGTAATGGTTAAAATCAATTTTAAAAATCTTTTCTAAAAAGACGTAAATGCCAAATGACGTCATATTTATTAAGGTATAAGATATTTTTTTAAAACTGCGGGCAGATATAAATAAAAAAACAGTATTTTTGTTTAAAATGCCTAATATTTTTGAAATAGAATCAATTAAGATCTGTTAAGCAATGCCCAAGTAAACTCCTGAATAAGCTACTTGCAACTTATCCATTAAATAAGAACTGTTATTCGATTTTTTAAATAAGTTATAACACAAAAGTTACACATGACATCAAACACGATGAATTATACCAGTTAGTTGCGTAACTACACCGTTCGGGCCCCCTGGCAAATTCATCAGATGGGGCCCCCTGCTCTAATATTAAGAAACTTAACCCAGGCATGCGCCAAGCATCTTCAAAGAGCAAAAAAAAGGTCGTTCGCCAACAAGTATCTTGCGTGGCAAATATCTGCACCTTAGTTATAAATTTTACTAAATATTATTATAGTAAATATTAAGATCACCCAGTGCTCACAGTCTTCTCTGACCGGGGGCCTCCTTCGGCTCGGGGCCCCTGGCATTTTGCCGAAATACCACCCTATAGTTACGCCACTGGTAGGTGTTGAATCTAAAACTATCCAACACTGTAAAGAAACAGACCCACCCTTACAGCCGAAATGAATAATAAATCTCAATCCTAAATCTTTGCATTATGGATTTAAAAAAAAATAGTTTATAAATTCAAAGTGTGTTTGTAAGGTTCACTGTTTTTAGTCCAGTGTTCCACTATGGCTGTGTTTCCACCAGAAATAAGAGAAGATCTGTAGCGAGAGATGTGTTTGTTAAAAATCAATAGAATCGCTTCATATACCTACCCGGGTTGGTAGACTTCACTCACCGACAGAGAACAAGGAGAACTCTCTGGAGTGCAGGTTTTCTCGCGATGCTTTCCTTCACCGTTAAAGCAAGTGATATCTAATTGCTGAAAACACAGGTCATACTTCATAAAAGTCAGAGTTGGTGTGACTGTGTGCCTGTATGGGGCATCGAACTAGTACCTCCCGAGAAAGACAACCATGTTTGATCCACTAGGCTATCACTGTACGTTTGAATATAAATTAATATTCTAGTAAACATGGAATTTCCCCAAAACCAAGTTTAAAGTCTAAATTTCCCTGCCAATCAAGTGCTACAGCAAAATTTGGAATATACGCCGTGTTTAACTCGAATAGCCGTTTCACTTGACCCGATTCGTTTAACTGAAATTTAATATTTTTAAGCAGCATTAACCTATATTTTGGGTAATAAATAACCAAAATAGAATATACTTGATAAAACATTACGATTATTGTTTCAGTAGATTCCCTAAGCATTAGTGTTAATGAAATTATGTTTGTAGGCTTTAAAAAAAGCTATATTTTTTAATATGATATTTATGGACGCTTAATACACAAAAAACGTAGCTTACTGTACAGGATACAACAGGATACAGGATAGAAAATATTAAGAATATGGCAAATATTTCTGATGAAGTATTAGAAGGCTTTTTAGGCTTTTTAGGTTTTTAAAAAAAAACTGGCATTTACCTAGACGTTGATAGCAAATGAAACAAAAATATTATCTCAAACCTTAAATTCTATCGAAAAAATTATTTTAAATGAAGAAATGGAAGAAATAAACTCATAATAAATAAAATTAAGGATCATGGTAAAATATTATAACGCTTGTTTTTTTTATGGATTTCCAAATAAGTTTTCTTTATTTTAATACCAGCTGACCCGACAGACGTTATCCTGTCTTAACTATGAATATTGTTCAAAAGACTGACAGTCTTGTCAAACGCCATAAACGTTTAACAGTTAAAGAAAGACATAGTCGTTAAGTTTTCTTAATTTTTATAATTTTTTATTACATAAGTACCTTAACCTGACAATAACAAACACAACAAAAAAAGAATTAGTGAATTCGGTCACTCGTGATGCCCTGATCAAGGGAAATAGGGATTCATTCTTCTACAAATAGATTTTTCTAATAACAATCACCAATCTTTCCTATAAGTAGGGAGGATTTGAATGGTTCAGTAAACAAATATAATTGCTTTAACGAGACGTGGGCGAATCGAACCGCCATTAGCAGTATAAAATCAAAGGAATCCTCATCAAACTCCACGTCAAAACAATACAACAAAATCCTGAAGGAAAATCAAAAGAACGTAATAACAAATATAAAAGAATATTTTCCGTTGTGAAACAGTCGTCTGGGGAACTGAAATCCAATTTCAACAAGCAGAAGATTCACCATCAGTCAAGAGCACTAAATCCTTAGGTACATACGGAAAGATGAATGTACCCTCCTTGGTAATTTATTGACTAGTCCTACTGCCAAAAAGGAGGTTATTGTTCCTTGAGTAATCTTTACATAAAATAAAAGAAATTGGTACGCTGTACCCCCACTTTGATCACTTTACTCCCTCCCAGTGATATCAAATAAATTATCAAAAACTAGTTGCGTTAATATTAACTTAAACTTAAATATTTAGTTAAATAGTTTAGTTATTACAGGAAATATGACTTAGTGAAGTGTTATCTATGTATATAAAGACTAGTCGACCCACGCGACTTCGTCCGCGTGATGCTCCACTCCTATTGGTCGTAGCGTGATGGTATATAGCGTATAGCCTTTCTCGATAAATGGGCTATCTAACACTGGAAGAATTTTTCAAATCGGACCAGTAGTTCCAGAGATTAGCGTGTACAAACAAACAAACTCTTCAGCTTTATATATTAGTATAGATTGATAAGTAGGTTTAAGACCTTCCAAATATGTGAACATAAGCTTCAACTGTCTAGAATCTCCCTCTAAACTATACACTGATGTGCATATATCTTAGCCTTATGATTCTGACATATATTTACTATGCTGGTAACCATCAATGTTAGGTTAGATGAGTTGAATCTTAAGCTGACGAGATCGTGGAGTGGAGCTGAGTAAAAGACGTATTTAAACCTGCTCCTGCGTCTCAAGCTCCAGGCATATTTGATTCATGTCTTAAATAAAAAATATTATTATCTTTTGCGTGTTCTTGTGTATAGCTCATATCTATATCATTTAGTATTTAGACAATAATCACTAAGATAGGGAAGATCTTAAAGGATTTTGCATCATAAATTCTAGATAAATAAGCTTCCAATTTATTCAGTTTTTGTTAAATATTTTGAAATACAAACGCATTAGCCGGCAAATTGAAAGACTGTTACATTTGACTTGATTTATGAAGTAAGGCTTTTCTATTTATCAAAGCGTTAAATTCAGAAATATAGCGGATCTCGACGCCATTCGCCCTCGATTATTCCTCTGCTGCGACTTGTTCATATGAATACTTTGAAAAATTAACTTTTATGTTACAAAAATATAAGTTATCTCGTATATGTTATTGTCTAAATAGTAATCTAAAGCTGTATCACACGAGAGCAATATACCTCTTAAAATATATATTTTTTCAAATTGTGTTATTATGTACCGACTCAGTTTTGCACGGTTTCTCTACTATAATAACTATTTATTATACATATTAATTTTCCTCTAGAATTCCCCTATATATTGGTGAAATTAAAATTGGTTGCCCATAGCGTACAGATAGCGAGAAGCTCAAGTTACTTTGAAAAAGGATCAAGGACAAGTTAACAACATACTACATTAATAATAGTTATCATAATTAAATACTTATTCATCGTATTTTCAAAAGAAATATTTATTTTAAATCTTTTGTTAAAACAAACATAATATACTCTCATTACTATCCAATGAATTTAATGCCCTAACTACTACGAGTTTTACTGAAACCTATTTAGAAAAATATCAGTTATGTTACAACGTAAGTTATATATAAACGTCAAAAACATTTCCTACGGAATATGTGTGTGAGTAGTTTGATGCTTTAAACATACTATCTAATATCTATCTACTCATATACTATTAACTAGCTGACCCGGCAAACGTTGTATTGCCATATAAATTTGGGGTGGTCCACCCTTATCACTTAGGGGGATGAAAAATAGATAGTAGCCGATTCTCAGACCTACTGAATATGCATATAAAATTTCATAAAAATCGGTCGAGCCGTTTCGGAGGATTATGGTAACTAACATTGTGACACGAGAATTTTATATATAAGATATAAAGCAGAAGAGTTAGTTTACCTTGTTGAATACGCTTGTCTCAGAAACTACTGTTTCAGATTGAAAAATTCTTTTAATCTTAGATAGCCTATTTATCATGGAAAGTTATAAGATATATAACATCACGTTACGACCCATAGGAGCGGAGCATCACGCTGACAAAGTCGCACTGGTCTAGTGCATCCGTTCAGCCGCTTTTGCGTTATCGAGTAACAAACATTGAAACATCCAAATATCCAAACATACAAGCTCTCACATTTATCCTACTAATACTATAAATAATTAGTAAAATTATACATTATATAAGAAATTATATCTTCGTATGAACATTCCGTGTGAAGTTTGTTCTGTTTTTTGGCATCTGAAATTCAATTCCCCGATCGCTGTAAGAAATATAAAGGTTTGCAATTTACTTTATGATAATGCGTAGGTCTTTTTATGTTAACTCGAATTCTCATTTTATATTCGTTTTCTTTTATTTATTATATCATGTAATGAGAAAATAATAGATAGTAAGTACTGAGCAGAAAAAAGCATATTTTCTAACCCTTAAACAACCTATAACCCCGTCTCTCAGCCAGCTACATACCGTCCTGAAGACCCCTTTTTAGTTTACATTGTGTGACGAAATTTTTTTTTAATAATAATTTGATATTTATGAATAGATTTGTGTAATAGCAACACTTTTGATATTAGATTGTAGTTTCTAGAAGTATCCATAAATTATTCATAAATCAGACGACGATATTATAGTGCCCTGTAGTGTCATAGTCTTGTTTTTTGAGTAAATTTCGTTTCGCTTATCATTTTTTTCTTTCATTTCATTTCGTCTCGTCTCGTTTCATTGTCAGTGAAGTTTCAGTGAAAAACCTGTCAATGTAAATATGTATATAAAATAAGATATAACATACCTATAAACTTGTGGCCTCTGGGAATATTGGCGAGTAAATATAATAGTACTTATTAGAAAAAATGTCGTAAATAACTTAAACCCTCAAAGGTTATAAACCCCCTATGGAAATCTATAAGAAAAATTTCGCTAAAAGAAACTCCTTTGAACTTTTTCGTGAAATATTTCCGTTATACTTGTAACGAAATTCGCCCAGTTTCTTTCTGTTAAGCTCATCAAAGTCACTGAATCATCATTTGATACAAAGATCCAAGTCAAAAGGTGACGAGAAAAAGTAGCATCTACTTTTTCACTGTGTACTGTCCTAAATTCTGTACGGCCTCTTTCGCACGAGCGATGTTATTAAGTCACAATAAGATATTAGACTTTTAACGTTTTACTTTAACGCCACGTTGATAGCTAGAATTTAGTTAGATATGACTGTATATTATACATATTTTTTATTGTTGTACATATTTATTATTGTTACATATTTTTTTGTTGATGATCATCTCAACCCACAACTAAACGACAACAACTAGCTTATAAACATGGGTCTTCCATGACAAGAGTTTAGGTTATAGTCTTGATGTTTAAATCATAATTTAATTTTTTTCTAATTTTATGTATTCTAAAAAACAAGAGCTGCACTTCTACTCTCCTCTGTAATTTTTTCTCTATTTAAATAAAACTGTCTACCACATGAAAAGTAGTCCGTCTTATACATTGGAATTGTATGTGGCCACAATCTTATCTTTCAAAAATTATGAATGTGCAAGGTTTTGACATTTGTTCCCTACTCAATTGCCCAAAAGTGAATTAATGAATGAACTATAAATTATTATCTAGTTCCTGCGGAATATAAATATTTTTTTTGAACGCCTGAATTTAATTAATGCGTTATAATAAATAGAAATATATGGAAAATGTTTTTTGTACGTCTAAATATACTTGGTAAATTACATTCGAGTAAAGGTGAGTCGACTAGTATTAAATAATAGCTTGTACTTAAATGGTGGAAAAGATCGACGTAAAACGAAACGTTTTCCAACGCTCATGCGAATTCCTAAGTGGCTCTGAAGACGCAGGACAAATGTTCATAATAAATCTTGGCTATCATTCGCTACCCATTTCTCGCCTGTTTCTTTCTAAATTGTGACCTCTACAAGATATTCTCACTCATCCGCTCTTTCTTAATTAGTAAATTTGATGAAGCAAAGCTGAGATAAGAATTTGTTGGAATAAAAAATGTTTCTATTAAGATCCGAGCAAAATTACTTGAAATGTAATATTTTAGGTTCTTAATGAAATTATATAAAAACGCTGTTGTTGTGTTCGAGATTAAAATTGACGTAGATATAAAAATTGAACAAAAACACTTTTTTACAAGCAATGAAAATGTGTGTAAAATTTAGCTTAATGCAATGATAGGTTCTGACATGGTGTCTTAACTCGGGAGGACAGAGGTCGATCCTGGACACACACCTCTGACAACATCGTGAGGAAACCTACACTCCTGTGAGTCCTCCAAAGTTCTCAGTTAGAGTAGAGTCTGCCAACCCGTACTAGACCAGCATCGTGGGCTATGATAAACTCTTCTCATTCTAAGGGAGACTCAGCTCAGCTGTGGGCCATTAATTGGTTGAGATAATGATAATAAAGATATAAATTTTGCCTATAATTTAAGTACAATTTTAAATGATATACAGTGGGAAATGTAGCTTGAAATATAAATAAATGAATATAAATTTAAAGAGAATATTCTATCAGTCATCACAACCCGTCAATGGCCCACTGCTGGGCCGGGTCTCCTCCTTAGAATGAGGAGGGTATTAGGCCATAGTCCACCACGCTGGCTCAGTGCGGGTTGGCAGACTCACACACCTTTGAGAACTTTAGGAACTCTCAGGAGTGCAGGTTTCCTCGCGATGTTTTCCTTCACCGTTAAAGCAAGTGATATTTAATGGCTTAAAACACATAACTCACAGTCAGAGGTGTGTGCCCAGGATCGAACCCGGACCTCCCGAGTAAGACTTGTAGTCTCAACCACTGGGCCATCACTGCTTTCTTATTCTATCAGTGTATGAAGAAAATTATTAATTTTTAGCAACATTTTCAAAAACAATGAAATTTGAAAGTTTACTTTAAATCAACACAATATGAACTCACTATTCGACTTTTTTACTATCGAATAATATATGTTTACTTTATAATGCTGGAACAGTTGGATACTCGTCATTTTGACGTGCATAAGCATTGTAGGGTTAAGAGAGTAAAAATTTAAATTATTATTGAAAAAAAATAAACCTTTTCCTTCTTTTCCATTACTTACTAGTTATTCGATTTTACTACGAATGCCAAATCTGTTGAAAAAAATTTCTCATCTCACAATAGATGTTTTGCAGCTTTACAATGTTAGTCAAGTATCGCTTTGGAACGTTTCCAACCCCTATCACTATTATACCAATCACTTATAAATTATCATATATCTTGGATGTTAAGCTAGTCGTTATGGGATTAATTTAGAAAGTTAGGGAAATTGGTAATTTTAGGTAAAAGTGTGGCAAGCTCACTAGTTGCGTATAATGGTAGAACCATTTACGGATAAGTAATAATTAGAAAGTCTGGCTTACATATAACACGATCAAAGCAAGTAATATACTTATTACAGTTAGCAATGTTAAAGCTTAAGTGTTTCGTTGTATTAAGTAGGTTGAGCAGTGTAGGCGAGCGTTAGATTGTAAAATAAGTCTTTCTGATTTAAAAGCAATTTGGAGGCTTAAAAAATTAACAAAAAAAATTGTAGTTCATCCCATCTTCCTAGATGAGCCTGTACTATAAATAGGAATAAATATAGATTAGATAAGATAAATAAAAAGAGAAAATGTGAACTTCTAAAGATAATTTCAAACATGGCAGCCTAAAAATAGGGCGGTGGGAAGGAATGGGTTAAATCTGTATCTGCGTCGCAAAACCCAGCACTGGTCAGCCTCTCAACGTCTACATTAAAAAATGACCTGTGCTTGTAGTTGTATATAATATCTGTATGTCTGTCCGTGGCATCGTAGCGCCCAAGATACTGGACCGATTCTGATGAAGTTTCATTTGTTTAAAAGGTAATTTAATCGAGATAGTTCTTAGCTGTGTATTGTGAAGATCTGTTCACCCGTTTGAAGACTATCAGCTCATTGCTAACTAACGTAACTATGGTTACACACTGACATTGCTTACACTGAGTACAGATTAAACGGTATTTTTCGATACCTTTCTTTTGAGTATCGAAAGAGTATTAAACTTTTTTTAAAGTACGCAATAGTATATGTCGGAGAATAAGTAAAAGATTATCGATTAATCGAATCGTTATCGCTGTCTGTGGTCACTTCCGTTGTTTTGACAGTCTCGACCTTTGACCCTTTATATGCCATCGACAGTCTGACTGAAGTCTTAGTCGTGCGCGATCTCTCAAGAAGTGAAGTAGTGTCTAAATAGTGATAGGAGTGCTGTCCGATCAAGGTCACGTGAGTACCTTACAATGTAATTTACAATGCAACACCTCGTCTTGTGTTAGGTTAGGTTTATGTGCGTTTAACCTTGGGTTTAAACAGAGAGCCTAGCAGTGGAGGTGAGTGCTATAATCATTTAAAGGATATCCTTAAGCCTACACCTTGGTCACAAATCCAAGGCACTGCTTAGGTTTCTCTCGTAATTGTTAGAGATCATATTTGATAATATATCGGTTCAGTAGAAGTATCTGCGTTGCGTTTACCCAATATTCCACTCATTACCATCACCCCCTTTTAGTGTTCCCCAATACTCCCCATCTTCCTCCTTCCATCTCCTTTCACATTTTTTTTAAATCCCCGACATATATATTTGATCTATTATTTGTTTCACAAAAATATAGACTCATACGAGTTAATATCGATTCTTCTAAATTTATGACGTGTGAGTATCGATATTTGGTGACTGTATTTAATTAGAGTTTCTTTAAAAACATATATTTATAACCTTGTATATAGTAGCATTGATTTCAGATGTATTAGGTAAAGATCAAATAAATGTAAGGAGCGTTTTGGCAAGATTTTATAAAGATCCTGGTAGTTTTTAATTACACTAGCTAGTACAAGTTTTTCATCAGAAGTTGGGTCGCTTTTCCATTATGCAAGAACCTCCATTCCCCAGTAAATTTAGTTTTAATCCCGGAACAAAAGCCAGCTCTTGAAAGAGAATGTACCTAGTACCTAACTACTACACGAGTGTATACTTGGGTTTCGACTTCAGTTTTCATTTGGGACCTAAGTAACAGTTGTTTGGGAGCTTATGGCTTGAAATCCTATTTAATTTTTAAGCTGTTCTTTCGTTGTTTGCTCTCAAATACTGAGAGTAAGAATTTTAAAAAGTAACTTCAATAGGAATGTAAAACAGACTAATATACTAATCAATATATTGCTAGCAACATTGTTGATTGGTTTTTAATATAAATACCCAGATAATATATAAGCTCTGTTATTGTAGATCCTCAGCAGTTTGACTTGTAATTTCATGGAGTAAATATTGAGGTATCATAGTGAAAAAGTTAGTTAAGGATTACCCGACTTTTTATTTATTATTTTAGAAGTGGACAGATGTAGGTAAAACCTGCTCCTAGGTCACAATTCCCAGGCACTGCTTAGGTTTAAAGTGTATATAACCATTGTGTATGTACTTGTGTTTCTGTATGTAAAATCTTAGATATCGTTTAAGTCTGGAATTCAATACTTATTACAGATAATGAAGCTGGATAGACTAAGAAGGAAGGTACTTAGCAAAAAAAATCAAGCAACAATATATACGTAAACTTATATCTCTTATAAGATCATTCATAATACACATAAATAAGACCCAAAGGGGTTTGAAGGTCTAAAACTTGTCAAGTAGTTATCACCGGGTTAACCCTTCTTCAATAAAACTTTGAGCATTAATAGGCTTTTGCTTTGGCAATATAGGCCAAGTGAAACTATGAAGACGTCAGTTTTCATAAATTTTCTTCAAAGAATTTACTTAAGATGTTGTTGTTGTTGAGATCATCTTACATTACAGTAGACATAATTAATAATTTTATGACGTAGTCATACTCTTTTACTCCCTTAAATGATGATTTTCGAAAAAATATTTTACATATGTTTCCTAACTTTCAATGAAGAACCTTCATACTGAATTTCATTTGAACAACTTCAAAAACGGCAAAGTTTCATACTAACTTTGCACCCACGTTTTACCCCCTAAAAGGGTGAATTTTCAAAAATCCTTTCTTAGTACTCCCCTACGTTATAAAAGGAACCCCTGTGCAAAATTTCTAAGCCTTATAGCTTAGGCCTTGCGTTGATAAGTCAGTCAGTTTATAAATATAGATATTATAATGTTAACAATTTATATTATTTCAAGTATACCCACGTGCAGACAATATATAACCTTTAGTGCGATAGATTAGAGACAGTCACTCTAGTGTTGTCTTGTAGTGCACATGGAAGAATTATAGTGTTGTGGTTAGGGTCACCCTTCTTGAGGTCCACAGGGCAGCGAAGGGGATCGTTATAATTACATAAATGCACTTTAAGCCTACACTTTGGTCGCAAGTTCAAGGCGCTACCCGGCTTTCTGTCTAAATTGCACGTGTATGACAATAATAAACAGTGATGGCCCAGTGGTTGAGACTTCAAATCTTACTCGGGAGGTCCGAGGTTCGATCCTGGGCACACACCTCTGACTCTGAGTTATGTGTGTTTTAAGCAATTAAATATCACTTGCTTTAACGGTGAAGGAAAACATCGTGAGGAAACCTGCACTCCTGAGAGTTCCCAAAAAGTTCTCAAAGGTGTGTGAAGACTGCCATCCCGCACTGGGCCAGCGTGGTGAACTATGGCCTAATACCCTCCTCATTCTGAGGAGGAGACCCGGCTCAGCAGTGGGCCATTGAAGGGTCGTGATGATGA
Source organism: Limenitis camilla (assembly GCA_905147385.1). Classification (NCBI taxonomy): domain Eukaryota; kingdom Metazoa; phylum Arthropoda; class Insecta; order Lepidoptera; family Nymphalidae; genus Limenitis; species Limenitis camilla. The sequence goes on along the minus strand of LR990246.1, from coordinate 9,759,376 downwards.
TGACAATAATATGTATTTTAAGCACTATCCACTACTCAACCTTCGCCATGTAATTATTAAATCAAACTACTAATAAACTCTTCTTCTATTCATTAAATCTTTGACTCAACTGATACTCCTCCTTTTTGGTCGCGTTTTTCATTACTGAAGGTCGTGTCCACATTGTTTCTTCGTCGCTTTTTTAATTATTTCCTTCCATACAGTCCTGTCCCCAGATTTCCTGATTGTTGTTGTAAGGGGGTCCGCGTGGTCTTCTTCCCTCCGCCTTGCCCACCACTATTAGTTTATCCAAGTTATCGGGTAGGCGGCGGACAGAATCGAGATATTTGTTCTCTTGTCGATCCACGGTATACGAAGCATCCTTCTCCATCACCACATCTCAAAGGCATCTATCCTTTTTCTGTCAGTTGCCCTGATAGTCCGACTCGAGTGATGATCGTGCGACTGATGCTATACTACACTTAATTTAAAAAAAATCAATTTAATGGATGACGCTCCATTTTACTAAAACGAACTACCTTAACTTTACTTAAGAATACAAACTAAACAAACGAAAGTGTGATTTGATATACTACTTACGCCATCTATTGACAGATAGATGTTTTATGTCTGTCTGTTACGCAATCGCGCAAAAATCACTAAACGGATTTTAATAATACTTGGTATTGAGATAAATTAAAGCTTGAAGAAAGACATACGTCTACGTTTTATCGAGAATAAATACTTAATAATTCAAGCTAACAAATCACTGTGCGATAACGCCATCTATCGACGTAGGGATGAAGTGCATACCGAGTTATGTGGCCTTATGTCTTTGTTAATTAGTCATATATAAATTATGTTGGTGTCGAAATTTAAAACGTAAAATATAGCGATAAGTGATATAATGAAAATTAAACCTAAATGTGGTAAATTGCACCCGGGCGAAGCCTGGGCGGATTGACTAGTATTTAAACAATTTCTGTTTTGCGAGAAGCTTTCATTTATTGGTTTTGTGGATTAGTGTTTATCCTAAAAAAGGAATCTTGTAGAGGAAGCCAATAAAAGTGTTAGAAATAGATTTCGAATAAGTTCATGACGCTTCATTATACTCAGCCAGACTTTCCTCTATAAAAATATAATTAAATCTAAAGTAAGCTTAATTGTACTTGATATATATATACTTATATGATATATACTTATAGTGATATGTAGTACAGATTTCCGTCCCCTCTTATCACCAACGCCACTCATCAAGTGCGTAATAAGCAATTCACAGAAGTGTCCGCAGATAACGAGTTGGCCAACAGCTCCAGCCGCTTTGATGCGCTTACATAAATAGAACTTATTAAGGGCGTCCGCAAATTGGTTACTTTTAGTACTTAATATAACCACACGACATTCTAGAAATTGTTTAAATTCCCTAGGCCATGAAATAACTTCCTTGTTAGGCTGTGTTTCCACCAGAGATGAGCGAGGATGAAGATATGAATGATGAATGTGAGGAGGAGAAAAGAATCGCTTCATTTGACTCACTCTGAGCGAGGCTAGGATATACATAGGTGAAGAATTACATGACAACTTTATCCTCATCCCTTCCCTGAGGGAATAAGTAGAGATACAGGGAGGTAAGGTTAAATGGTAATTAAATGTTTTTCTATGGACTTTCTTTATATCATACTAGGGGCCCCTCCCGGCTTCGCACGGGTGGATAATTTTTTTTTTACATTTTGGCTCCCGCATTCTGTCGCTCCCTCTATCGCCGCGTTACTCGCTGCGCTGCGAGGCACACACACCGCGCCGGCGGCCCGTCTGGGATTATTTTTTATTTATCTTGATATTTTTATTTCGTAATATCTTTTGACTGGAATGTCCGATTTCAATAATTCAAAAAGTAATTAACAGGTATTGAAACAGTCTTCATTACGAAATAATTTATTTGGATAAGAATTAATACAAAGTTATGGAAAACATGGTCTGATTTTGATAGGCATTTTTATCAACTTTTAAAATGTAAAAAAGTAGTTATAGTGACATAACTACAATAGTTGGACATATGATCTCGCGGAGTTTTCTGTAGATTCGTTCTATAATATTGTATAACATTTTTTTGTTCTATCATCAATACTTTTCGCAGCGCATGCGATGAAAGATATTTTATGGCTAATTTTTTTGCACCTTGTGTTGGTTTTAGTGAGAATTTCTAAGGATCTCTAATTTTTTCTTGTAATAAATATAGCCTATGTTACTCAGGGATAATGTAGCTTTCTAATGGTGAAAGAATTTTTGAAATCGGTTCAGTAGTTTTTATGTTTATTCGTTACATACAAAAATACAAAAATACAAATCTTTCCTCTTTATAATATTAGTATAGATATAGATAGATGATAAATATTGGCAATCAGAGTGAAAAGTAAGTGTGAGGGGATTTCTATTTAATTTCATGTTGTTATTATCTGTTACGTGTAATGGTGTTATATATTTCATATGTAGTAATATATGCTAACGTAAAGGTTACATAAAAGTTTTTTTTTTAATTTAGAAACCTACTTGCAGTTGTTTACTGCAAATGGCAACACTCCAAATAGAAGTACAAAAGAATGTAATAACCATCCAGTATTACGATGTAAAAGTGTGTCAGTGTCAGATAGCCTTAGCCGTAGGTCGTAGATTCAGTTCCAAGTACAATATTATAAAATATGTTTTCTTTTTTCTGTGTTAAATAGATGCAGTAAGTAAGTAAACTAATTTTCAGATTAAAATAATTAATTTCTTTTTATATCTAAGTTTAATTTAAATCACGAGTTAAATTGCTAATCGTTTATCGGTGGATCGAAATATTCAGTTGTTTAATAAACATATTTTATTATCATCCCACAGGAATTATGAATTTTTCTGGGATAAAGAGTAGTCTATGCATAATCCAGGTTATGTAGTATCTGTGTGCAAAATTTCATTGAAATTGGCATAGCCGTTTTTCTGTGATTGGCGGTAAAATATCCAAACATCAAAACATAAAAAGCACAATTTTCAAATAATTAGTCGTCAATTTAATATGACGTTTTTTATATACTAGTCAATTCGCCCCGGCTTCGCACGTGATTGTTAAATCGCCCCGTGCAATTTATCACGTGTACGTATTTCGATTTACCAAATAAAATATACAATATATTATTGCTGTATAAAAATATTCAGGCGTTCAATAAATATTTTATTATTATCCCGCAGGAACTATAATTTTTTTCGGGATAAAAAGTAGCCTATGTGTTAATCCGGGTTATAAAGTTTCTGTGTGCCAAATTTCAACGAAATCCGTTCAGCCGTTTTTGTATGATTGAGCAACAAATATCCGAACATACAAACTTTCACGTTTATAATATTACCTCTTATTTCTCAAACAGCGCGGAATGAAATGACTCTATTCTCGAATAATCCTTAAAAGGGCTGCTATTTTGACTTTCCTCTGATATAAATTGTCCGCGGCTGCCTGAAAAATTACGTTTCTCGCATTCGTTTGTTTTCTACAGCTACACAATTCCTTCTATTTACATTTGGGGATGGAAAACCAACCTTTAGTCTTGAGAGTAAGGTTGAAAATAGGAAGGGATGTGATGGAGATTGTTTCACGCAATGTATTGTATGCTTCAAGTGGGATGTATCTTGATGTAGGCTTATTATTTGTTATATAAACTGTTACTATATTAACTTTTATACTATGGTATACTATTTATAAACAATATATATATATAATCTCTATATATACAGGTTTATAACAGGTGGCGAAAGTTGGGTGTAAGTCAGTTTATAGGGCATAATATTATGCCTGCCTTTTAAATACTGTTTTGGAAATTAAATTGCTTATTATTTAATTTCGAAACTACCGTCGGTAAACATCAATGGCGGCGCTAGACAAGAGTAATAAAATGCGAACCCTATTTCACTTTCCAGTCAGAAATGGTCGCGTTCTCTGTCATTACAATGATATGGAAATTTATATATAACAAAGTCGTCTTAGTTACAGCATTAATAACTCAACAACGGCTGTCTGTGTGTCCAAGACTTTGATAAAATTTGGTACAGAGATACACTAAAATTCGGAAAATTAAATAAGCTACCTTTTGTCACAAAAAAGGCTTAAATTGGGGAGATAAAACCTTGTATTAGTTACAACCTTGCGAAGCTTGAGCGGATCGACTATTATAATATAAAATAATTTAAAAAATATTAAGTCAAAATTATGAATAAGAAAAAAATCATTATGTTATTCCAAATTAAAAGTGTTTAATTTAAGTTTAAAAAAACTCGAATAAATATAAAATTTTAATAAATGTTTTGTAAGATTCTCTAAGGGTCTATGTCTAACGCCGCCACTGATAGAAAAAAAGAATAAATCTTTTTCGACATCAAAAAATATTGGTGAAATTGTTTAGTTTTTTATTTCATTATGAGTTTATTAATCTTTACAAATAGGTAGTAAAGTAGGATATATTTAAACTCAAAGCGTACACTAGTACAAAATAGTTTAAGTTAACTAAGAATTAATTAACTAAATAAAACGGTGTAATGCAGTTTATTCCGAGCTTTAGATAGCAGCCATTAGCTGGAGTTGGTGTAAAAAATTCAACTAAATGACCTGGGTTAACAAAAACATATTGAATTAAAAACTATTTATTTTAGGTTACTTTTAATGTCTTTTTTGTTGGTAAATATTTTCTTCTTATATTCGCGGGTACGTTTTATTTTATTTCAAAACTGTATATAACCTCTGCTCCGATAGATTTGAGTCAGTTGTCAAACGGAGCTCGTCTGGTGACCATAAACCATTATGACTAACCTAACTAACCACAGTGGTGTTGTGTCGTGATGCTCGGTCTCCATTACTAAGGGTTGGAGTAAGTGTTAAATATTGGTTACTTTGTACCCTTTTTAAGTGCATATTATTATTGTCTTGTGCATGTTACTGTGCGGTGTCGGTAGGAAAGAAAGGAATGGAATCTGATTTAATGGAATGGAACAGTTAATGGAACAATTCTTATGACATGGTAGTATAGTGATATACTTGCTCAGAATGAGGAGACAATGCTTGCATAAATATTTACGTAAGCACGAGAGAGGAGGAGTTAGGGCTTTGCTTACTTTTGGTGACATAGGGGGCGTTTTACATTTAATGGAATCTTTCCCTAATGATCATTATCATGTGAAGACCATGTTTATATTACCCCATTAATTCAATTTCAACAATACATAAATGAATTGTAATGGAGAACAAAATGGCTAACATTGACCCTTTATATGTATGAAAAATGTTTGTAAAGGGTCCATAAATGTTATTGTTTTTATGATCCCTTATCAGTAATCGTTAGACCGCGTATCCAGATTTGTATGGATTAAGTAATAAAGCAGTCAAATAAAATGAAAGGATAATATCATTTGCATACGAAAAAAAATCGTATAATTTTCTAATAGCCCATTGCGTTATCAAACTCAAAACAAATTACTGGGATAACAAATGGTAGGTACAAAGTCAAACAAAAAGGTGAAATACCTATTCGATTAATAATTAATTAAAAAGGTAAAAAAAAATATTCAGTGAAGCCAAGGCTGGGTTTGTAAAACCTTGGATGAGAGAGAAGAAATTCAAAAAATTGGAGGTGTTATATTTTTTTTTTGGCCTGTTCTGAATTAATAACGAATGATAATTATTATCCTTCTAAAAATGATAATTATCGATAATAGTCACCCGCGCCATTATTACGAATCTATTGATACCTCATTCATGAAAATTGGTTCAGTAATTTAGGCGCTAGAGTGGAACATACAAACATACATACATAGATACATACATACATACATACATACATACATACATAGACTGCCAAAATCATAAGCCTTCCTTTTGGATTCGCCGTAGTCGGGTAAATATGATTTTCCTTGAGTATTTAAAGTTTTATAACTATACTAGTCGACCTGTCCCGCCTTCGCGCGGGTGAAATTTAACACAATATATTTGTATAAAAATAGTCAGGCGTTCAACAAATAATTTATTATTATCCCGCGGGAACTGTAAATGTTTCCGGGATAAAAAGTAGCCTATGTATTAATACAGGTTATAAAGTATCTGTGTGTCAAATTGCATCGAAATTCGTTCAGCCGTTATTGTGTGGTTGATTAACAAACCTCCAAACATCAAAGGTTTTCAAAATATTATCCACTTTCAACAGAAAGTTGTAAAATGGCAACAATTTCTTTATCAGCATGTTTCGAAATGGCGGTCAAATAACATTTAAGTATGTTAAAGATTTTTAAAATGTCTTTGTTAGAATATTTTCAAAATAGTAAGAAATAAAAAGATAAAATGGCGGCCAATTCTGTCAAATATCAATAAGTATCTTCAGAATTAGTATAAAACTAGGAAATACTAAAGCATCAAGTAATGAAGTCAGAACACTAATTTATGTAAGTGCACTAAAATTCTAGTCATATGCAATTGTTGATGCAATATAGATAAGGGTTAACTACGTAATCATATATGGTTTACGTGTCAAACTGCTGTGTTTCACGCTACGTCAGGAAAATTATCAGTTACGACTAAACTATATACTAATCTTACTAATATCATAAATGTAAAAGTTTGTACGTATGTTACTCAATCACGCAAAAACGGCTGAACGGATTTCAATGAAATTTTGGACAGAGATACTTTATAACCTGGGTTAACACATAGGCTACTTATATACCGGAAAAATTAGAGTTCCTGTGGGACATAGACGATGGTAAATATCAGTGGCGGAGTGTGAATATTTTCTTAAAGAAACTCTTCAAAAAAATTAAAGAAATGATTTTTACTTTTTACTGACTATCAATTATTTTTCCTTTACATTAATCCCTTATAACTTTTAATAGACCCTTTGAGAATTTATTTATTCAAATAAATATATTTGGGTATCAAAAGTATTAGTTGTTATTTATTATAGGCTCCTGAACTTCTGATATAAAATATAATTCTTAGAAATATAATTCTTTGAAATTGTTACGAAAGGTTTAAGGTGGATTTTATATGTTTTCGAAACTAAAGAATACTAACGAGAATAAGTGAAAAATTGAGTATAAAAAAAAATGTTTTGTTAACTTATGATAACGGTAAAGCTTATGAGTACGCCTACTGATAAGTTTCCTGAGATTTTTGGATCAAAAATTTCAACTAATAATATATTTACTCATTATACTAACCATCAGTAAACTGGAAAACGTACCTGTAAAATAAAAAGAAAAAAATTAATTTTTAAAATAAACACTAAAGAGTTGAAGTATGAATCAAATCAAAATATTTGAGATAGTTTGTATGTCTGTCTGTAGCATCGTAGCTTCCAAGATATTGGACCGATTCTGATGAAGTTTCATTTGTTTAAAAGGTAATTTAATCGAGATAGTTCTTAGCTATGTATTGTAAAGACCTGATCACCCGTTTGAAGACTATCAGCTCATTGCTAACTCGAGAGCTGCGTGACAATATTAATATATTGACAATTATAACGATCTTGTAACCATGGTAACACACTGACATTGCTTACACTGAGTATAGATGAAAAGGTTTTTCTCGATACCTATCTTTCGATATCTCGTATCGAATAGAATCGAGTATCAAGCTTTTTTTGGTATCGATACTTTTCTTCATATTGAAAAGTTAATATCGATTCTTTTAATTCGATGTCAAGGATATCGATACTTGGTGACTGTATTAAATTAGACTCAGTAATTTTTTTTTAATAGTTATTTTAATATTAGGTAGTCATATGATGGTTTGTGAGTTCTTGATCATGTGTAGGAAATCCTTAAGACCAGGATTCAAGAATACATGGGTCATAAGCTCAGGTTTATAATGCTTATTTATATTCGTAGGTATTGGATAATAAACAATTTTCGAATCCTGAAGTAGACAGCTAACACAAACGAAATCGTTACGTAAATTAAAGCTGATCTTGTTTTTTCATTTAGATCAAACGATCGTAACATAAAGAAATAATAAAAATAACTAACTAACTACAATCTAAGCAATATTATAAAGAAGATATACCGTACTATATTTTTTATATATATCTATTATTTTATTTTTTGAGTGGATAAATATGACCATTGCTCAATTTAAAACTTTAACACTTACTTTACCTTTTAATTCTTTTTTTTAGTCTCATTTTAGTAGAAAAATAGATCTAGGTAAGTTCTCTATTTTTTTAAAGCATGTCAGTAATACAAATTATAATTTTTTTTTTTGAAATCAATATAAGCTTTTCCTCGAAAAAAGTCAATTCATTATTATTTCCTGAAGTAATCAGTAATGCCAATTCACAACAAAATTTATTCCCTCAAAATCTATTCTAAATGTTTATCTACTACTTAAAGAGTAGAGCCTGGGCATTATGACCCTGGATTAGGCTTATAAGGGTCTTTTACAACACGCAAACAATTGACGTTTAACTGAAATAAGCAGAAAAAGAATTGGAATCTAAAATTATAAATTTAATGTTTATTTCTGAGAATTAAGTTTGCTATAGAAATTGTCGTAAATTTCAGCGACCGCGACAGGTTGACTAGTAATTCCAAAAATAATTATCCATACAGTCGATAGGTATAAAGGGATTCTAAATAACCTTGATGGAGAGTTACGTAACGTAGTAGGCTCGAGGTCGGAATTTCGGCGTTGTATTTCAATCACCTATCCAGTAGATACATAAATGTGCAAATTGATTTGAATTCATCCCTTATTTTATCCCTATTTTCAAAATATAAGCTTTTACTATTTATGATAACATACTACAATAGCTTAAATTTGACTATTCTTCCATTTGCCATCAGCCGGTACCAATCGTTATATAGAGAGGAGCGCCATATTGGATTTAGAGTAAAGTCATTTTAAATTTCCTAATCTTCTATTGCTTGTCTTCTTTTAATTAACACACAAAAAATAATTAGTTCGCTATGTTGGAGGGGTCCACCATGTTGGATTTAGAGTAAATTCCTTTTTGTTTTTCGTGTTTTTCTTAGCAAACCTTTTCATTTGATACCCATAATATGGGCCTGTCCGTAAAACAACTAATTCGCCATCTTGGACAGTACTCCATATTTGATTTTGGGTGAAGTAGTTTTCATTTTCGTGTATTTCTCAGCAAACCCTTTCATTTGATACCCATAATATGGGACTGCCCGTGAAACAACTAATTCACCATCTTGGCCAGTCCGCCATATTGTATGTAGAGTGAAGTTATTGTATTTATCGTATTCTTCTCAACGAACCCTTTCATTTGATACCCATATTATTAGAGAAAAATGACTAGTCGGCCATCTTATGTAGTCCGCCATATTGTATTTAGAATTTACTTAGCTAACCATACGTATAACCACCATATCTCGAATGACATTGACATTCACGACAGTATAAAATAGACTCATAATATGATGATAGAGAAACAGCACCTGGGGATTGTGACTCCAGAGCAGAATTGAGAAGGTCTTTGTACTTAGACCTCCACGTACAAAGACTTCGCTCAACGTAAACAGACACTAAACTTACACTATTTTAGACAATGTTTATAGTGTGATATATCAAAATGTTGAGACAATTGCCAATACATAGTTATCAATAGTTGCTAACTAAGAGAATACGCCATTATGTATTATTTCCTTAAATGTAAAACGATCAAAGGCTTTCTATTGTATTACATTTATTGTTTCCAGTATTGTATAGACTCAAGATGTCAGTTTCACTATGACGACTCGTTCACACGTACCTTATAATAAGATTGTTTTCATTTTTAATGCAACCTAACTCATTAAACAACAACAGATGGCACCACCAGTATGTTGGATTTCTAGACTTCGGTAAACTCCACAGTAATCTACCAATCGATTTGAATGTGAATATTTTTCAATATTTATTATTTTAATTTTTTTATTATTTTCTAGCTAGCTCTCGCTTCGCTGAGGCGACGATGAATTATTACTGAAAAACAGAATATCGGCCTCTCATCCTCTCATCTTTTTTCTTGTACCACTTATTAGTGGCCCTTAAAGTATTATCGTTCAGGATCCTTGCTTTGCTTATTTTTGATAACAAGAGGGTACGCATGGTGATTACGTCAACAATAAAAGGTAAACACGCAAACGAATGTGAATATCTCTGCTCAGAATGAGGAGGGAGAAAAATTCTAGCAACAATAATTTTATGAAAGCACGGGGAAGAGGTGATAAGGCTTTACTTACTTCTGTTGACGTAAGCCATCCACCTCCAGGACATCGCGCCGCTTCACGCGCGCCTCCCGGATGGACGCCCGCTCCCCAGGGATCCTGAGGGAGCCACAACTGGATTGACTCACACCATAACAAGACTCTCCCACGCCGCTGTCTAAGTCGCCGTCTCAATCGGAGATCGTTCTCACTAGGCCTCTCCCAGGTTAAATGGGAGTCTCACCCGGTGGGGGCTTGATCGCTTGGGACTGCGTGAAACTACAGCGGCGCGGATGAACAACCGGACGCGAGACTTCTATCCTTTATATTAAGGAAATCCAAAGACCGACAGAAGCCCTTGGGGGCGCGAGGATACATGGTCAGGTTAAGAAACTACGATGGGGGGGCGGAGTGGTTGATAATTGAAAAAATCTGTCCCTTAGACGTATTGCGTTTTAGTTCTATAAGTCACGTTAATGTCAAACTGCCGCAGGAAATGCGTTTGAATATAACTTCCACTGATGTTTGTGTGTTGTTTAATTTATTTATGATGATGCATAAAGTAGGATCCACAATTATTCAGTAATTTGTACTGTAAGAAGTAAAAAGATGTCTAGGCGTCGAATGAGTTTGGGAACTTCTGGTATGAATAGAAATGATTATGATCATCGTGGAAACAAGAATGTTAGTACAAGGTTTCGAATCAACGCCTACACGTAACTTTCTATAGTATTGTTAAATTTAATGTATGTACTTTGTACTGCGTTGATTCATTCAAAATAAGATAATCTTACTAATATTATAACTGTGAAAGTTTGTATGTTTAGATGTTTGTTGCTCAATCACGCAAAAAGGGCTGAACGGATTTTAATGAAATTAGGCACACAGATACTTTATAACCTGGATTAACACATAGGCTACTTTTTATCCCGAAAAATTGAGAGTGCCTGTGGTATAAAGTGTTTCTAGAAATTATTATGATCATCGTTAAAACTAGAGAATTACAATCAGGGGAGTCTTTTTTAGATGTTGACCTGTTTTTGATATTTGTTCTTCATTAATTCATATAAATACAGAATCGAATAAGTTAAGAAATAGATCTTTCCCGAAAATAATTTCCACCTCTTGCTGGCGTCATTAAAGCTGCGTTTCCACCAGAGATAAGCGAGGATGTGTATCGAGGAATGTGTTTGTTAGTAACCAACCAACTCATTTCTGGTGGAAACGCAGCCTTAGATTAACGCCACTAATAGGTAAAGTGGCTCCCGCCAACAAGAATGGAGTGAATAACAGAAAATAATCTAAATCTGAAGAATAAAAGTATCGGCTGTTTATCATCTATATCAATTCTTTTTGATTAAGTTTACATATTTCTCTTATTAAATCGAGTATAATAATTACTTAATTTAATTAATAATTAGGTGAAACAACAGGAAGTACATCAGCGTTACGTTTTGTAGTACACGCTAACTATTATGCTCTAAGAGAAATCTAATTGTTTATTGTATTGCGTTTATTCAGAACATTTGTTTAGAATGTTACAAGGTTGTTCTTTGTATTGCTACTTGTGTACTTGTGGGCTGTAAAATAACAAACAAACAAACATAGAGATATTAGATGCTTAGCATTGAAGGACTTCTCAATTTTTTTAAACTATACGTTTAATACTAGCGGCCCGTCCGCACGGGCGCGATGGGGTATATTTTTTGCTTAATTTGACATTTTCAATTTCGTAATATATTTTGAATGAAATGTCCGATTTCAATGATTCAAAAAGTAATCAGCAGGTATTGAAACAGTCTTCAATACGAAAATTTATTTGGATAAGAATTAATACAAATGTATGGATAACATGGTCTGATTTTGATAGGCATTTTTATCAACTTTTAAAATGTAAAAAAGTAGTTATAGTGACATAACTACAATAGTTGGACATATGGTCTCGCGAAGTTTTTTGTAGAAATTGATACGTTCTATAATATTCTAGAATATATTTTTGTGCTATCATTAATACTTTCCGCAGCGCATGCGGTGAAAAACATTTAATGACTAATTTTTTTACACCTTGGATTGGTTTTAGTAAGAATTTCAGAGGATCTCTAAATTTTTTCTAGTCATAAATATAGTCAATGTTTAAGTGATAAAGTAGCTTTCTAACGGCAAAAGAATTCTTGAAATCGGAATTTTAAATTTCTCAATTTTTCGTGGCACTTCTTCGATTTCTAGAAATTTCATACGCTACATTTAGGGTTAAAGGTCCTGAGCTGAGAAAGCTTCTCAAAAAAAATAACGAGTTCATATAATTATTCACTTTTAAAGTTACTAAAAATTTGATCACAAAGAGGAAAATTCAAATAATAATCACCCCAAAATATAACCTAAAAAAAACAACTCCCAAGAATTACCACTTGAAAGAAAATCTATGTGTAGCCCTAGGTCCTAGAAGAAAATCTAGAAAAACTTTAAGTTTAAATAACTTTCTAAAAAATAAATTTTGTATATATTAAATATTTTATAGTACGTGTGTATCTGTATCTCTGTTTGTGGCATCGTAGCGTTCAAGATAATAGACCGATTCTGATGGAGTTTTATTTCTTTGAAAGGTAATTTAATCGAGATTGTTCTTATCTATGTATTGTGAAGACTATCAGCTCAACTAGAGAGCTGTGTGACAATATTAATATATGGATAATTATAACAATCTTGTAACCATGGTAACACACATTATTTCTCAATACCTTTCTTTCAACATCAAGTATTGAATAGAATCTCTTTTAAAGTAAAAGTAACAGTATATATTTTATATATAATTTGTTTTTTTTTATTGACATAAATTCCTTTTTATCTCATAAAAGTAGATTTTCTGAATAAATACATAACTATACATTTATCTATAGCTTCGAAAAACGTTTATACATTTATAAATTTGACGATTTTAAAGTTATCTGTACTAAAATGAATACGCACGCAACATGAAACGAACCAGTGTAATCCAATAACGTCAGTGAAACACTGAAAGCGAGGCTTTAGCTTTACCAGCATAATCATATTACGAGAGCGATACACGAAAATATATTATTTAAAGCTCCCGTTTAGGTTTTTGGTGTGTATGAGTATTTTATGATTCTTTTATAGTCCAAAATCAATGCTATAGTTTGAATTCTGATAAGTGTTCCAAGAAATTATTCCTAAATAAGGCCAGTCGGAAGCTTTCTTCCTTTCATATAATTTAACATTGTATTAGGTTAGCGCCATCTCCAACAAATGGTACGAACTACGTGCTAATTTTACGTACGGTGACCGCTCGTCAATGGCCGCCGCCTACATGACATATTATCGATTTAATGAAAATTAGTTTTTTTTACGTATCTATACGACAAATAAACATAATGTAAGTAATTAAGTCATAATCATCCCACAGAGAAAGCGATACATGGATATTACAATTTTTTTTAAATTGTTGTTTAGATATTTTGATATTCTCGAAGAAATGTAAGCAAAAAATTGTTTATCCGTGAGGGGACGAGATAGAATACAATTCCCTGCCGTTGGGAGAGCATCTCGTAAAAGCCGAGTAACCCAGCACCCCCTTGGTGGTAGGGGATCTGTTCCCCGACTGGCTTGTGACCAACAGCATGCGAATCCGACCGCCAAGTGTCATAGACGCGTTTCGGTCGAGCCGCATGTGACTTACCCCCTCCCTACTCCCATCCCATTAATGCTGCGGATCTAGTGGACTCTGGGATCTAACTCTGGGTCCGTTGAGACCGCAGGATTTTTTCTTCTTCACTCCCCCTCCCCACTCTATCTTCGAGGATGCAACGCATCGATAAAACGAGGGTAACTCTTGTTTTGTCGATGTCCATGGGCGATGGTGGCCATGGCGTACCATCAGGTGGACCATCTGCTCGTTTGCACCTTATCCACCATAAAAAAAAATTATTTGACGTAATATTTTAGGATCATTGTTTTTTAAACTATTTTAGGTTAATTTTATCTAGTGCCAAAAAATTAGAGCTGAGAGAAATCCACGACATCAAAATAAAAAAAAAGGATTTATCATTTTTTTAATATGAACGCAAACCCTTCAGCTACAATTTCTGTATCTCAGTACACATTATGTAAGCATACAAAGCATTACTGCCATGTCATACCAGATGTTTCATTTTTCCAAGATACCCGTAAGTGCTCCCTAAATTATCCAGTGACTTGCCAAATCTTTAGATGAACCTGGCCCCTGGCCTCTGGGTGGAAGCCAAACGTCACCTATCTATGAACTTTATGCCCCTTTATTTCCTTATGGCTACCATGAAGTTAAGAAAGTTATAGCACATCTTTTGAAACAAGTTTGTGAATGGTTTTTAGTCTATTAACCTATGAAAAATGCAAACGTAGAGTTTTTATACTAATATTAAAAAAAGTGTCCGAAGCCTGTGTCCTACTAATTTTATATAAAAAAATCCGAACTCCTCTAAAACGGCTTCAATGATTTTTTTGTGTATATTTGGTAAGGCTGGAAGAGGTCGTAGGCTATTTTTTATTATACATACTTTTTCTATAGACTAGGAGAGATATGATACCTATCACTGTACAGCAATACGTATACACATGCAATTTAGACTGAGGCGAGCTTGAGACCCAGGAGCAGGTTTAAAGAGCTCTTTCATAATATATTAACTCTCACCTCCACCACTCGACCTCGCTAACGACAATAGATAATAAAGCAAACTTACGTGGACCTCGAGAAGGGTAACCTTAATCACGACACTATAACACTAACTAAGTCTCACTGCACGAAAACACCAGAGAGACTGAGACTAATCCATCGCACTAAAGGTTATACATTGTCTTCACGTCGGTATACTTGAAATAATATAAAATGATTTACCCGCTACTACTACTTCATAAACAGTGTTGCTAACAGTAATATTGTTTCAGTTATTTTTTTAGGCTGAGATAGAATATAAAAAGATGATGCAATATGACAGAGTGGTGTGAGAGGCAGTATTTCTTTAGTTTTTTATGTGATAAGTTTAATTTATTTCAAGCATACCCGCATGTAGATAATATAGACCTTTGCTGCGATATAATTGAGTCAGTCTCTCTAGTGTTTTCGAGCAGTGTACATGGAAGTTAATATTATTGAGTTGTGGTTAAAGTCACCCTTCTTGAGCTCCACGTAAGTTAACTTTATTATCTATTTTAATTACCAAAATCAATGCTATAGTTTGAATTCTGATAAGTGTTCCAAGAAATTATTCCTAAATAAGGCCCGTCGGAGGCTTTCTTTCTTTCATATAATTTAACATTGTATTAGGTTAGCGCCATCTCCAAGAAATCGTACGGACTACGTGAGTAAAGCATTGACTAGTTAGTTAAATTTCACGTACGGTGACAGCTCGTCAATGGCCGCCGCCTACATGACATATTATCGATTTAATGAAAATTAGTTTTTTTTACGTATCTAAACGACAAATAAACATAATGTAAGTATTTAAGTCATAATCATCCCACAGAGAAAGCGATACATGGATGTTAAATTCTTTTCTAAATTGTTGTTTAGATATCTTGAGATTCTCGAAGAAATCTAAGTAAAAAATGTTTACCCGTGAGGGGACGGGATAGAATACAAGAGAGCATCTCGTAAAAGCCGAGTAACCCAGCACCCCCTTGGTGGTAGGGGATCTGTTCCCCGACTGGCTTGTGACCAACAGCATGCGAATCCGACCGCCAAGTGTCATAGACGCGTTCTGGTCGAACCGCATGTGGGCCAGACTTACCCCATCACCACTCCCATCCCATTAATGCTGCAGATCTAGTGGACTCTGGGATCTAACTCTGTGTCCGTTGAGACCGCAGCATTTTTTCTTCTTCACTCCCTCTCCCCACTCTATCTTCGAGGATGCAACGCATCGACAAAACGAGGGTATCTCTTGTTTTGTCGATGTCCATGGGCGATGGTGGCCACTTACCATCAGGTGGACTATCTGCTCGTTTGCATCTTATCCACAATAAAAAAAAAATTGACGTAATATTTTAGGGTCATTGTTTTTTAAACTATTTTAGGTTAATTTTATCTAGTGCCAAAAAATTAGAGCTGAGAGAAATCCACGACATCAAAATAAAAAAAAAGGATTTATCATTTTTTTTAATATGAACGCAAACCCTTCAGCTACAATTTCTGTATCTCAGTACACATTATGTAAGCATACAAAGCATTACTGCCATGTCATACCAGATGTTTCATTTTTCCAAGATACCCGTAAGTGCTCCCTAAATTATCCAGTGACTTGCCAAATCTTTAGATGAACCTGGCCCCTGGCCTCTGGGTGGAAGCCAAACGTCACCTATCTATGAACTTTATGCCCCTTTATTTCCTTATGGCTACCATGAATTTAAGAAAATTATAGCACATCTTTTGAAACAAGTTTGTGAATGGTTTTTAGTCTATTAACCTATGACAAATGCAAACGTAGAGTTTTTATACTAATATTAAAAAAAAGTGTCCGAAGCCTGTGTCCTACTAATTTTATATAAAAAAATCCGAACTCCTCTGAAACGGCTTCACTGATTTTATGATTTTTTTTGTGTATATTTGGTTAGAAGAGGTCGTAGGCTATTTTTTATTATACATACTTTTTCTATAGACTAGGAGAGATATGATACCTATCACTGTACAGCAATACGTATACACATGCAATTTAGACTGAGGCGAGCTGCCTGGGGCTTGAGACCCAGGAGCAGGTTTAAAGAGCTCTTTCATAATATATTAACTCTCACCTCCACCACTCGACCTCGCTAACGACAATAGATTAACAAACTTACGTGGACCTCGAGAAGGGTAACCTTAATCACGACACTATAACACTAACTAAGTCTCACTGCACGAAAACACCAGAGAGACTGAGACTAATCTATCGCAGTAAAGTTTATATATTGTCTTCACGTCGGTATACTTGAAATAATATAAAATGATTTACCCGCTACTACTACTTCATAAACAGTGTTGCTAACAGTAATATTGTTTCAGTTATTTTTTTAGGCTGAGATAGAATATAAAAAGATGATGCAATATGACAGAGTGGTGTGAGAGGCAGTATTTCTTTAGTTTTTTATGTGATAAGTTTAATTTATTTCAAGCATACCCGCATGTAGATAATATAGACCTTTGCTGCGATATAATTGAGTCAGTCTCTGATGTACTTTATAAGAACTTATTGCGTTTATTTATTAAACCCCCAGCTAGGGTTACTCCAAACAAAATTTAACATCGAAACTCCTGTATATTTACTGTGGTACCGTTAACGGAGTTTTCAACCCTGAGGGTAGCTTTCGTACGTGCAGGTTTAATTTCAAACAAATTAATCAAATTTTAGTTTCCGCAACATGAAAGAGAAATATTAGTCGTGTACTCATGCTGAATTTTGCGTTATTAGGTTAAATTAAAATACTTTCTAAACGTTTTCTGATTTATATTTCACGTACAATAGTGCAAACTACGCTTAACAGATTTTCGTGCGGTTTCACTAATAGACACAGTGATTCATGAGGAAGATTTAGGTGTATAATTTGTTAAGGTTTTTTGCAAAAAGGTTGAAATAATAATAGTTCAAAATGTCGGATACAGAAGTTTTAAATAAATATTCTATATTCACGATTTCGAGACGATATTCTATATTCAGATCCGCACGACTTCATCCGCGTGTAGCTCCATTCCTATGGGTCGCAGAGTGATGATATATAACCTATAGCCTTCCTCGATAAATGAGCTATCCAATACTGAAAGAACTTTTCAAATCGGACCTGTAGTTCCTGAGATTAGCGCGTTCAAACAAACAAACTCTTCAGCTTTATATGTTAGTATAAGATTACAATTATTATATTTAGTATTTTGCTAAATACTAGGTTTTTTTCAAAGACTATTTACGTTTTAGTACTTCAGTAGTACTCTAACTCTATATTTGGTTACGTAGTAATTTTTGTTAATTATTTATTTAGAAAATTAGAATTATAAAAGCGACACAAGAACCAAAGATTAAATTAATATAAAAAAAAATTAAGATTGTTAGTAGTATGGATCACATACTAGTATTCCTTAACCCCATCAAGTAAGCTAAATGCTTATGTTAGGAGTAGGCCACGTCAGTAGTCGAATGTCCGGGATTTGAACCCACGACTCATCGATCTAGAATCCACCGCCCGAGCCACTGAGCTACAGAAGCTTCACAATTATACAAAACTACTGAGGGTGTTCAAACTGTACTGTGCGCCTGAGGTCACATCAATTTTATGTCATCATCACAACCCATTAATGGCCCACTGATGAGCCGGGTCTCCTCCTCAGAGAGAGGAGGGAGTTAGGCCATAGTCCACCACGCTGGCCGAGTGCGAGTAGGCAGACTTTGAGAACTTTTAGGGAACTCTCAGGAGTACAGGTTTCCTCACGATGTTTTCCTTCACCGTTAAAGCAAGTGATATTTAATTGCTTAAAACACACATAACTCATTCTAAGTCAGAGGAGTCTGCCTGTGTAAGGGATCGAACTCGAACCTACGAACTCGTGCAATGGGCAATTTTATGTAAATTAAGTGTAATTGGTTATTGGTATCGTGTAAGTGTGGTGACAAAAGTATTATAAATTTTTATTGTTACTACTACTTTAATTTGTATTGTTAAGTATGTATCTTGTCAAATATTGCAGCAATTAAAGTCTGATTAAATACTAGAAGCATAGTTTAATGTCTATCAAATCTTAATAGATAGATTTGTTTTAAAACTATTATTATTAAAATATTAGTAGGGATATAGATAATAATATTATATATACTTAAATAAAACTAATGGTTTTTATACTTGCAACTGAATAAACAAAACAGTCGACCAGAAACTGATAAATAAATGACCACTGAAATAATAGCGATAACTATGACAATAGATTCAGTTAGAAAAATATGCGTTGTAAAAACAAAACCATAGTTTTATCGATACCCAGACGCCTTGAAAACAAAATATTAAAACAGCAGTCAATACAGACTTGACAAGTATTTATGAAGAGCAAAAAAAAAACAAATATATAAAATACTAGCTGCGGCCCGCGGTTTCACCCGCTATATTTTGGATAATTCACACTATATCATTATAAATTATAGCATATGTGTTATTCTGATGTGTAAGCTATATTATTGTAAAGTTTCATCAAAATCTATTCAGTAGTTTTTGCGTGAAAGAGTAACAAACATACATCCACACATCCATACATTCTTACAAACTTTCGCGTTTATAATATTAGTAGGATATACTGTAATGGGTACTTAAAAAAATTAATTCTTGATTGAAAAGAAATGTCAGTGTGTTACCATGGTTACAAGATTGTTATAATTGTCAATATATTAATATTGTCACGCAGCTCTCAAGTTAGAATTGTCTTCAAACGGCTGAACAGATCTTCACAACACATAGCTAAGAACCATCTCGATTAAATTACCTTTCAAACAAATAAAACTTCATTAAAATCGGTCCTTTATTTTGGGCGCTAAGATGCCACAAACAGTATAGCGTCGGGAGTTAAAAAAATAAGTGTAAAAGTATGTATCTGTAAAGCTGAAGAAAATGTAGTAAAATATTAATTTATTTATCTTATACTAATAAATAGAACTGAAGGGTTTGTATGTTTATTTGTTAGTTTGCTTGAACGCTATAATCTCAGGAACTACTGATCCGATTTGATGAATTCTTGCAGTGTTAGATAGCCCATTTATCGAGGAAGGCTATAGGCTATATATCATTACGCTTCGATCAACAGGAGTAGAGCTAGTCGACTAGTCTCTGATAAAAATTATACATAATATGATGTATTAGTTTTTCAAGTACTGTACGGGTAATGCTTTGTACATTGAGTTTGAAATTGTAAGAAATTTACGCCACCGTTTTTTTTTTATAATAGATAAGGTGCAAACGATCAGATGGTCCACCTGATGGTAAGTGACAACCATCGCCCATGGACATCGGAAAAACCAGAGATACCCACGTGGTTTTGTCGATGCGTTGCATCCCCGAAGATAGAGTGGGAAGGGGGAATGAAGAAGAAAACTGATGCGGATTCAGTGGACCCTAGGCAAGAGCCCAGAGTCCACTAGACCCACAGCATTAATGGGATGGGAGAGGGAGGGGGTAAGTCTGGCCCACATGCGGCTCAACCGAAACGCGTCTATGACACTTGGTGATCGGATTCCCATGCTGGTGGTCGCAAGCCAGTCGGGGAACAGATCCCCTACCACCAAGAGTGTGCTGTGTCACTCGGCTCTTACGAGATGCTCATCCAGCGGCAGAGGGGA
Source organism: Limenitis camilla (assembly GCA_905147385.1). Classification (NCBI taxonomy): domain Eukaryota; kingdom Metazoa; phylum Arthropoda; class Insecta; order Lepidoptera; family Nymphalidae; genus Limenitis; species Limenitis camilla. Next base: position 9,738,842 of record LR990246.1, on the reverse strand, counting down.
ATAGTATTCTAACCCGTCCCCTCATATTTCATAATTTAATTCTTGAGTTAACGTCGACACCCAGAACATTCTCATTGCTCATTATTACTTCAGTACGAATTCCGTACAAGTACAAAACAACATTCTTCGTTTATTTTTAAAAACTAGCCTTAACCCGCTACTTCGTTTGCGATATTGAGGTAGTTATATTAGCCTACAGTAGATCGTCTGTTATTTATATTTATTAATTTTATGTAGTAGTCATACTTACTTTGCATCCCCGTTTTATCCCCTTATGGGGTGAATTTTCAAAAATCCTTTCTTACTGCTCCCCTACGTTATAAAAGGAACTCCAGTGCAAAATTTCGAGTTTCTAACCCAGTCAGTCATTAAGTCAGCTTCTTTTATATAATATATAGATTTTCAATGTACATTGGATATATTTATTTTTGAACCTTTACATAATGATAAATTAGTTCTTCAACACAAAAAAAAATCCTTGAAATTTTTAAAATATAGAAATTATTCATCACTTCTTATGTATACATAATCATTTCTTTGTTGTTTCCTTAATTTTATACAAAGTTACATCCTTTATTTCACTCTCTTCCTGTTGCAATTATTCTATTTTAGTCCCATCTATTTTTGTACCATAATTCATCAAAATTATTTCAGCAGTTAAGGCATGAAAACCTATCATACCTAACGGACATTACAGGTAAGCCGTAAATAAATGAAGACATACAAACATTAATGTATATTTTATAAACACAATTGACACAGATGCTGTCTCGTTGATATTTCACACAGTATGAAAACAATGTTATTTGTATTTTATTTAACCAATTACGTGAATGTTTGTTATATTAAATTAACATTTATTTGTTTAGCAAATGGCAATTATAAAAGCGTTTTGTTATGTTTATTATACTATTGAAGATGTCGAAATAAAATTATTTAATGTTTGTTTTCTGCATTTTAATTTAATAAATCTATTACTTAAATGTTGTAATTAGCGCCATCTGTGGCTACCTAACTTAAATTATAAGTTTTTTATTACAAATTTTTGTCTTATAATAAACGTTTAATTTGCTAAAATAATAACTCAATTTTTTTTAAATTTTGTCATTATTGGTGACGTCACGATCCTCTACATGATCTGTCATAGCTTCATATGACCTCAACCCTTCAAAATTCACTTTATTCTCAAACGACCGCACGGTATGATGTTTCGAACAAGACTGACCGAATGAAAATCAGGACTCGGGGTTACCAGAAATGCTGAGTTAACAGTTAATCCTAAATATTAGGGGATTTTATTAAATAATATGAACTAATCAAATGATAATATTGTCATATTAATTATTATTTATTAGTCTATTAATTGTATTTATTAACCTATTAAATGTTTTCTTCATTACCTACACGCATAACTTATTATTAATTAAAAAAAACCAGACCTTTTTGTAGCATGAAGTTATCGTGATTTTAGGGGTTTTTGATTCAACTTTTAGAGGGAAACATTTTTGAGATTTAGCAACACTGTCTTCACAATCCATGAGTGGAATGAAGCCGGTTACATGCAAATAGGAGAGCTAAACTGCATAATTAAGCTCAAAAGATTACAGTAACATACAGTATAGATCTATGACGAGCAGTGCCTGAATTAACTAAGTTACGTTTTTGATATTTATATACAGTGTTGCTAGCACAAAACATTTACTATTATTACCGATGGTGTTGACACAACACAATATTCGTGAATCTAACAAATAATTCTACATTAGGTTAAGAATACCTTCTATAATGCAGAATCATTCTTACTAATACTATAAATGCGAAAGTTTTAGATGTTTGTTACTCTTTCATGCAAAAACTACTGAATGGATTTTAATGAAACTATTCAATATTATAGATTATACATCAGAATTACACATAGGCTTTAATGTATAAAGATATTCTGTGAATTGTCCAGATTATAAAGATAAGTGTAAAGTATGAAAAAATTCTGCCATCTGAGAGCTATTCTGGCGCTACAAAAATCTTTACAGCTACATATATATAATGTATGATAGAAATGTTTATCTGAAATAGTCCTACAAAAAAGTCAGCGACACCATATATCCATCTTTTATGTGTAAGCCATTATCCTGCACAGTTGAAGTCGCGGCCACCAGCTATTACTCATAGCTGGTGGCCGCGACTCATTAAAATATAAGCGACTAGCAGCCCATCCCGACTTCGCACGGATGGATAATTTTTTTAAACATTTTGGCTCTACCACATTTCGGTGCCCCATCTCGCCGCGTTGCTCGCTGCGCGGCGTGGAACTATACCGGCCCGTCGAGGTGTATTTTTTGTTTATATTGACATGTTTAATTTCATATCTTTTGAATGGACTGTCCGATTTCAATAATTCAAAAAGTAACCAACAGGTATTGAAACAGTCTTGAATACGAAATAATTTATTTGGATAAGAATCAATACAAAGGTATGGATAACATGGTCTGATTATGATAGGCATTTCTATCAACTTTTAAAATGGGAAAAAGTTGTAATAGTGACATAACTACAACATATGGTTTCGCGAAGTTTTTTGTAGATATTCATACGTTTTATAATATTGTAGATCATTTTTTTTTTCTATCATCAATACGTTTCGCAGCGCATGCGATGTAAGATGTTTTTTGGCTAATTTTTTTGCACCTTGGGTTGGGTTTAGTAAGAATTTCTGAGGATCTCTAAATTTTTCTAGTAATAAATATAGCCCATGTTACTCAGGGATAATGTAGCTTTCTAACGGCAAAAGAATTTTTGAAATCAGTCCAGTAGTTTTTAAGTTTATTCGTTACATACAAAAATACAAATCTTTATAATATTAGTATAGATAAGTGATATAGCGCTATAGTAATATAGTAGTATAAAATATTCCTTAAATAACTCCCAATCAACGTTTGAGAAAAGAAAAGTTTAGAAGACTTTTTTCCAAGATAAAAAGGTCCAATTCGTACAATTCGTGAACATTCAAGGTTAAATACTTGTACAAAACTTTACCAAAGTTGGTATCCATCAAGTAGGTAAAAACGTTACCCATAACGAGGCACTGAGGCTCAGTTACCTTGTAATTTCGGTCACGATCACCAATTAACTCCTAAGCCTTTTACGATCCTAACCCAGACCTTTCTTGATTCGCAATTTGTGTTGAAACATATAAATTAAGCGCAGTGCAGAGGAAAATATATTCGCGTCATTTTTAACGAAAAAAATTATGTTTTACCCTAAATTGCAAGCGTTCCTATAGTCATCATAGATAAAACTATTTGACTTTTTTATGATCCAATTTTATACATTAATGTTGATGTAATTTAATTTACATTTTTGTCAACCAAAAAAGTTTTTTTCTGTATTCCAAATTTCATTGAAATTCGTTCAGCCGTTTTTACGCGATCGAGTAACAAACATCGTAACTTTCACATTTATGATATGAGTACGATAAAAAATAGAGGATAAATAATGTTATTTAATGTCAATAACTTAGATCATTTTCATCTAGAAAATGTTTTCTTTTATATTATGATATTAATAAAGTCTCGATCAAATCACATGACATTGAGTTTTTTGGTACAAGCTGATAAACCAACTGTATTGTTCGATGTTCTCTATCGAATCGAAGAGGCAAACCACACACACACACACGCACACAGCGCTATCTATAGCTATATGTACAACGATGTATCCAATCATAAGTAAGAAAATAATTAAAATACGCATTTAGTGAATATTCGTAATTTTTACGAACATTATAGGGTTACCTGCACCTTTGTCTCAAGCCTCGAGCACTATTTGGGTTTCATTAAGAAATTTAAATTATTATAATACTATCGGCCTGCACCGGCTTCGCATGGGTGGACAATTTTTTTTAATGTTGGCTCTCCCGCATTTTACGGGTTCTCCCTCTCTCGTCGCGTTAGCGTTTTTAATTTCGTAATATCCTTTGAATAGAATGTCCGATTTCAATCATTCAAAATGTTATCAACAGATATTGAAAGAGTCTTGGATACGAAATAATTTATTTTATAAGAATTAATACAAAGGTATGGATAACATGGTCTGATTTTAATAGGCATTTCTATTGACTTTTAAAAAGTAAAAAAGTAGTTATAGTGACATAACTGCAATAGTTGGACATATGGTCTTGCGAAGTTTTTTGTAGATATTGATACGTTCTATAATATTGTATAACATTTTTTTGTTCGATTATCAATACTTTCTGCAGCGCGTTCGATGAAAGATATTTTATAGTTAATTTTTTTACACCTTGGGTTGGTTTTAGTAAGAATTTCTGAGGATCTTTAATTTTTTTTTTATTAATAAATATTGCCTATGTTACTCAAGGAAAATGTAGCTTTCTAACGGCAAAAGAATTTTTGTACTCGGTCCAGTAGTTATTAAGTTTATTCGTTACATACAAAAATACAAATCATTCTTCTTTATAACATTAGTATAGATATATATAGTAGATTATACCTTAGGAAATAGTTACATTATCTTATACTATTTTTATTTATTTTGTATATAACAAAAATCGCTTAAATATTTACAAATTGAAACATTTTATAATGAAGCCATGTTGATACTCCATTTCAGTTATTTTACACAGGAGCTAAATGAGTAAAAGCTTTATGAGTTTGTCTAACATTCTGTATAGCGGTTTAAAAAGTCAGACTAACGAGGTCAGGCTCATAATAATTATTCATTAAAATGTAATGCTGGAGATGAAATAGAAGGTGAGTTATTTAACTATTATGTCTTTTAGTAAATATATTTTATTGCGATTTCTATTATAAGCAGTTTAGTTTTTGTTTCGATTAATACGATTAAATGTAAATACATATTATTAGCGGGTATTAGAAAACGAAAGAAACAACGAAGATATGGCATTAATTATTATTAAAAAAGAAATATATTTTCTAACAAAAAAATTGTGTTAAAAAATACTGTTTTTTTAATTTATTTTTTTTTATTTAAAAATTTAATTTTCCGCAATGATCAATAATTATTTTTTTGTCAAAATACTAATTTTTTAAAAATATTATTATTGTGACCATTTCCATATTTTTTGATATTTTTGTAATATTAGATACATAGTATAATCAAAGGATTTTAATCATTGATTGATATGTAAAATGGTACTTCCAGAGATTGGAACTTATGAACAAACAAACTCATCATTTTTGCCGTGTTTTAATGTATCACTTTAAAATTGCTGAACCGATAAATTAGAAGGTGGATTAACACATAGAACACTTTTCTATCCCGATAAATTACCGTTTTTGTGGTATAGAAAGGCACAAAAAAAATGTTTATATAGAGAAAAAAGTCTGGCTTACATACAAAACGCACAAAGAAAAAGATGAGACAAAACATTTACAATACTCCCGTTTTACTAGAGTTATACATACCAATGCAAATGAGAGTGAAAAGTTCTATCTTCGACTAGAACATGCAAATGAGAGTGAAAAGTTCTATCTTCGAGTAGAACAACACTTTTACTTTTGAAGTCGGTTAAAAATACATAACCTTGACTGAGAATAGCGGCTCAAAGGTAAGGCCGACATGAATATTTAATGCTTTCTATATAGATAAGGTGATATACACTAAAACACTAGGGAACCTACATTGCTACAACTTGCGCTTACACACAAAAAAATGTCTAAAGTAGTGCAAGTTTATGTCCTTCTCATCAAAGAACACGTGATTCTGAGTCAAAAGCCTCGCTATAATGATTTAATAAACAATTTTGTGACTTTCACTATCAACATCTTACCTTACCCCCTCCCTCTCCCATCCCATTAATGCTGTGGGTCTAGTGGACTCTGGGCTCTTGCCTAGGGTCCGCTGAATCCGCATCAGTTTTCTTCTTCATTTCCCTTCCCACTCTATCTTCGGGGATGCAACGCATCGACAAAACGAGAGAGTGTTCCTTGTTTTTCCGATGTCCATGGGCGATGGTGGCCACTTACCATCAGGTGGACCATCTGCTCGTTTGCACCTTATCTAGGAATAATATCAATAAGTATTGAACGAGTAGGTATTATTAGTAAATAAAATTTATATACAAGTATCTCTTGTCTCCATGGTCTTCATCTGTATAAAAGAGACTGCAAAGCGTGCCAGAGAGGATGCTTTTTTGGACCCGTTGTGCAGTAAGAGACCTGGCGCAGTCGTGCATACGCGCAGCTGACCAGCTGACTGGTACCCAGGTGTAAAGCTTGACACGCTAAAGTAGGTAGATCGGTTAAAGTGCTGCAGTAGAATGCTAACCTGCGACTTCTCGATAGGTTTTGTGATGTTGGTGAGCAGAGCCGGATTAACCCTATCAGGGCCCCTAGGCAATGCAATTCTCGGGGCTCTTTTCCTTTACCCATTTCTTACGTCAAGTCGATCAGATCGACTCCTGCTTTTTGCCTTTATTTAATGAAATGATCTTAATGAGCAGATTATAGTTACGAATAAGTGATGACCCAGGTCTCATGATGGAGTAGAAAAGAGAAATAGGACACGACGCGGTTATTTTAAATTTAATAATATTGTTGTATTCTATGGTAACATTACCGGATGTTAATAATGTCACGAATGAAACGTTTTTTTCTAGGTGCGTGGCCCGCACTTGGTACCCGTGGGCCCTTAGTCGGTGCGGGGCCTCTAGGCAGTTGCCTAATCCCCATCTCACTCACTCATTTCCCATCGTTAAAAAATTGGTTTCTGGTCTAAAAAGTGTATTATAGTCACTCTACTTTCTAATCTATAATCTATATCTATACTATTATATAAAGAGGAAAGATTTGATTGTTTGTATGTTTGTTTGTTTGTTGCGAATAGGCTCTAAAAGTACTGAACCGATTTTGAAAATTCTTTCACCGATAGAAAGCTACATCCTATCCGGGTAACATAGGCTATGTGGTGTTGCCATAAATACTCTAAATAAAAATATATGGCCATTTAAGTGCCATAACGTGGCCATTTTGTAAATTGAAGAGTTTCTCAGGAACTACAAATCTGTTTTAAAAAATTTTTTCACTGATAGAAAACTACACTATTCGTGACTGACAAAGGTGATTTAGTGTTGCCATATACATTTTTTAATTAATAGAATATGGTCATTTTGTTGTTACTAATCCGATTTTTAAAATTCTTTCACTGATAGGAAACTACACTATTCGTGAGTGACAAGTGTGATTTAGTGTTGCCATATACATTTTTTAATTAATAGAATATGGTCATTTTGTTGTTACTAATATTTTATAAACCTTAGAGTCTAGAATCATCTCCAATCTCCAGGATATTCAACAGATTCATAATTCTTGAGTTTCTCTAGAATGAAATGAAGAAGCTGATCAAATCTTTGATTTTTGTTAGCCTCATAAATCTGTTAGCGATAAACTCAAAACTACTGTTCAGATTTTCATGCGGTTTTCACTAATAGACTGAGTGATTCATGAGGAAGGTTTATAGATGTATAATTTGTTAAGGTTTTGTGTGAATTGATTGTAATATAACGATAATTGTTGAAGATGTCGAAATAAGTCTGAGAGATTTCATTAAAAATGCTGCCTAATGATTTGAGCGAAGTCTGGGCTGATCGCTAGTATAAAATAAAAAATAATGAATTAGGTAAGAACAAAAGCATCTATTAACAATTTGAATGGTAGTAACATTAAAAACGCATTTATTCGTCACACTCACAGCTAAGCTCAGTGTTGAAACGTATCATCTATTACGCCATACATATCGTAAGACATGTTCCTAGTAAACTCATACTGTACACTCATTCACATAACGCTTATCTTAATATAATATTTACCTACATTACGAAAAAACTCAAATCTTTGAATTAATGACAAATAATGGTACTTACCTTAAAAAATATATCCATCCAACCACACCCAAAGGCCCATAAAGCAGAATATTCCAAGATAGAAATACTAGCTTTTTTACTTCAGTTTTAAAACAATTATTAATAAGAAATTATAAAAAATACAGTCAGTTGTCAATAAGTCAGTCAGTATTTTCATATTCCCCGGTCAAAGATTTTATGAATCAAAAATATATAGTATCCTTAAAACATAGATAAATAATTCCACCGCATTCACTAAGAAGAAAATTTGTGCCTTTTTTTGTTAACGCAGGGAAAATCTTCTAAAGACATCGGTTTCTGTTCCTGAACCCACCAAAACCTCTGCGGCTTCCGTCCTCAACACAATGAAGAACGGCAGGAAATCGGTAGAATCGCATCCAGGAGCGTAACTTGCTCTGCCCTTTGCTACTTCCCATTCTCCACAGGGTCGCTAACAAAAGTACGTTGAGTCCTCAATATTTGTGCCTATCAAAACAAAGACTGGGGCTTGTAACCTAGGGACAGGTTTAAATGGCTCTTTTGGTTTGAAATACAACTTGCATCCACCTCTTACTATATTTCCACTTCACTATGATACGCATAAATTGTAAAAACGACGACGCTAATTAAAACTTATCAACAGTGTAGCTAAGAGGGGCAACGACCCATAGGACTTCCACTATTATGAAGAGTAGTTATGAAGATTGTATCAAAGTAACAAGCAAAGTGGCTCGTGCTTTAATATAAGTATGATAAATGCACTTGCTAATGAATTAAAATTATGCAAAATCACATGCTCTGAAGAGCGAAGTTAAACAAAATTATATCACAGCTTTATAGCTTAAATATATAGGTACTGATGAAAAGCAGGAACTAGGCGTTATTTTGAATTTTTGAGATTTAAATATGGCTTTTGTTAAGACTTAACAGATTGTTGTATTTTGAATGGTTCTTGACATGTTCCTATAAATCTAAGGCAGTGATTTCGTAGAGTGTAAATTGTATATAGTATATAACTCAAGTCAACGAGTAATCAAGTATACTGTAACTGCAAAGTCTTCCTTATTGAATATCATATAAACCTGCATCTAGGTCGCAAGTCTTAAGTTCCATTTTATTAACATGTACTTAAGTCGAAATCTGACCAATTGGTTGGTCTGACCAATACTACACGTAAACTGTCGCCTACACAGCCTCAACCTCGTTAATCTAAATTAAAAACTTACACACTTCACTATGATAGACAATAATTTTAACAATTAAGTTCATTAACAGTGTTGTTAAAATTTCAGAGAATATATCTACTAAGACTTATGAGCACGAGTGTATACAAATTAAGGTCTAGTTGTCTATTTGTACATTAGCGGACCGAATGACTGCACACGACTATTTGAATTAATCGAAGACGTTCATTTATATACTAACGATGCACCCTGACGATGCTTTACATTATAAAACTTGTAAACAAAAAACATTAAGGGCCAGCTCTCAGTGTAAGCAATGTGAGTGCGTTACCATGGTTACAAGATCGTTATAATTGTCAATATATTAATATTGTGAGGCAGCTCTTAAGTTAGAATTGAGCTGATAGTCTTCAAACGGGTGACCAGATCTTCACAATACATAGCTAAGAACTATCTTGATTAAAATACCTTTCAAACAAATGAAACTTTATCAGAATTGTTGTATTATCTAGGGTGCTACGATGGCACAGACAGACATACAAATACACGTAAACCTTATATGGAACTTTTGAAGGTATAAGGAAAATCGCTTTTTGTATAGGCTACTTATAAATCGTGATCTTACTGAGATAACAGATAGATGAAGGACAAGAATCCTTTTTGTATCGGTTATACAGAAATGATAATGTTTAGGGCAGAAGAATCATAGTTACAACATTACTATAATGCAGAATCGCATCACAAGTAGGCCATCTTGAACAATAGTTGCAAAACCTAAAGCAATGGTAAGAGGTTCCGGCGATGAACAACGGAAAAGGCAAGGCTGACAAACTATTGTAATTTGGTAAACCTTTTATTTGAAATACTTATGTGCTTAACCTTGGATAAAATAACAAAGGTTTAGGCAGTACCTTCAGACCTTCATGAACTATGGATTTACCTTAAATACTCAATAAAGTTAAACAAATAGAAAGATAGTACGAAAGGGAAGTATCAGCCAAGAATTTTAACCTCTACGGACTTCAGAATTAAAAAAAAAGAATTAGAACCAGAGAGTTTTGAGTGGGTAGGTATATGAGACACTCATTCACTCGGAATGAGATATGAAAAACATTCTATTATTCTAACTTTTTAAAGAATATTTAATGTAAGTGTTACTTTTTTTTTATGGTAGATAAGGTGCAAACGAACAGATGGTCCACCTGATGTTAAGTGGCCACCATCGCCCATGGACAAGACAAGAGGGTATCTCTTGTTTTGTCGATGCGTTGCATCCTCTAAGATAGAGTGGGGAGGGGGAGTGAAAAACACTGCTGCTGCGGTTTCAGAGGACCCTGAGCAAGAGCCCAGAGTCCGCTGGATTCGCAGCATTAATGGGATGGGAGAGGGAGGGGGTAAGTCTGGTCCACATGCGGCTCGACTGGAACGCGTCTATGACACTTGGCGGTCGGATTTGCATGCTACACCAAAGGGATGTTGGGTTATCGGCTCTTACAAGATGCTCTCCCAGCGACAGAGGGAAATAGTATTGTAACCCGTCCCCTCACGGGTAAAATTATTTATTACCACGAATTTATACCCTAGATGGCGCTGGTCAGCTACATGTATGCTGGAATTACAGCAAGTTACGAGAGTCGTAACTAAATGAAGCTTACTCACGTCACTGGGCTTATTACCCCTTATATATTCCGTTTGGTCTGCACCAGCATGAGATATGGAGCATGTTAATTACTTCGATAACAGCGCCAAATGGTAGATATTGCTGCTATTTGAAACCTTCGTATATATTTTATTAGTAGATTATCTAGAGAAAATGTTTCATTTAAATCGTGTGTCGGAGAAATTAATGTATTGTTACTGTTAGTTAAAGTTTTTTAGCCCAGCGCAGTTAGAGTGGGTCAAGTCTATACAAATCTAGTATACAATGAAATATCTAGTTAGCTTATTAAAAACAGCTCCAACAATTTTTTTTTAAATTGTATTTAAGTACTGTTTTGATTACTTAGTTTACGCAACATTTTTTCCAAATAATACCATATTTTATATGAAAAAAAAGTTTTCAAAATTATTTAAGATGGGGCTTACGACAGTTAACAAAATTATTGTGATCCCACAACTCACTCTTTTTTTATTTTTTTCATTTTTTTAAAGATTACTAGCAGTATGGATCACATATTACTGTTGTTAGTCAGGGGATTCCCCGGAAATACCGATGAGCAATCCCCTGACTAGCAAACAGTATGCAAAGATGAAAACAAATAATTATGGAGTAAGAGATCGTTTCAATTTTTTATAGGTGGAACTATTGATGTTCACGGTCGAATGTCATCCTTAAGTGGGTGACACTCGGTGAGGGCCGTCCTCGCATCCTCCCCTAGATACGCCACTGATCAAAAGTAACAGGAAATTTGAATTAGGTCACTATACTGAGAATGAGTTACAACCTTTCTCCCTTAGCTGAATGTCGTTATAATATTATTATTACACAAAGTATTTTATATATCCCATAAAAGCTAGGCAATTCACATTTACTCACCGAATAGCATATTCACGCAGTTCACACGAACTAGACAGAACCTTTTCAACTCACTTTCATCTTACGTAACTTTATTATTTTAGGGACCTACATTCTGTATGAAGCCGCATACTAACTACCCTATCTTGGGTTATAGCTTTTTTTATTGCCAAAAACTATTTTCTTTTTAAAAAGTTATGTTAAAACTTGTATATAAGGAACCACTCTCTTCTGAAGCAACGAGTAAGTAAACATTTATTCGGATTATTTAGAGGGTTATTAGTATGTGAACTGGTCGCGCTGCATAATTCCCGTCATAAGTTTTCGTACCTCAAAAGCACAAACACTTTTTCTTACGAACTTCTAAAGAATGTAATCAATAAATACAGATAATTCAAGAATTAAACCTACAGAATACTTGGAATTTCGTGCCAAGAAGAGTAATATCTTATATAAGGAAAACCCTAGTTTTTTTTTTATATTTGGTAAACTGTAACCTATACCGATCGATATATAGTTTTCTGACGGCAAAATAAATTTTGATCTTTAATATTATTTTTTTCTTGATAGACAGACAGCAAAATTATTCTATTCAGATAAAAATTTATACGAAAGATACAGTCTATTTAGAATCATGTTCCAAGAAGAGTAATAACTCATATAAGGAAAAACCTAGATTTTTTTTTGTATTTGGTAAATTGTAACTTATACCGAAGGATGGGAACAGAAGATTTTCGACGGCAAAATTAAGTTTGATGTTTAATTTTATATACAAGATACAGTCTTTATGCAGACTTAGGAATCAAAACCTACAGAATTCTTACAATAATGTGACAAGAAAAGGAAAATCCTAGTTTTTGTTTATGTACTTGAGAAAAATAACTTGACAGACAGACGGACTGCAAAATAGTGGTGTGTAAAAGTTGATAAAATATTAAAGACATACAATTACATGAACCTGACAGAATAGATAGTGAAAGAAACTAGGTCCTTCGTGTAGCAATAAAAAGCTTCCAGCACTTTCCTGTCGGCATAAAAATAAACATTTATACTGCATTTTAAAAGGAACTGTTATTATTTTTACAGAGAACCAGCTAGCTTTAATTTACTTTTATAAAAAGTGAATGCCAAACAAGCTCAGATCGTTTGATGTTCTACCTAAGTAAAGAGATCTTTCAAGTATTTTTATATCACAATTAAGTATTCAGATTAAATAAAACCAACACACGCTTTACCATTATTAGGGTTTTGTGCTTTAAAAGGGAAAAGGAATACTTATAGGATCACTCTATTTGCCTGTCAAGGCCTCTTTTTTTTTCAGGAACTCGTAGAGGTATCAAGATGCAATTAATATCAATTATAACTTCTCAATGAACATAATGTAAAGATACGACCGTTTATGCATATTCTGATAATCACAAAATTTGATAAGAAAAAATATGTGTAAGCACACATAATAATGGAAATAATCGTAAAACTATAATTACACAAAAACTATTTTTTGCAGTTGGTAAATTGACTGCCTATGTTGATGTGAACAACAGTTACATATACAAAACGTTACTAATATTTGAAATATTAAGACAGCGCCATCTATTAGATGTTTACACAATCTGGATAACAAAACATGTGTCTAAAAGATAACTAACACCGCCATCTTTTAGGAACTTATGGAAAATATAAAAATTAAATTAACACACTATCCCGTCTCTTAAGAGTCTCAAGTAAAAGGATAAGGATAAATAGTTTATGGGTTATCTTGGCAAACGAATCTCTTTTAATCTCAACCTAATTTAGGCAATGGAATATACGATGCACAGACAAACTTTGTCAGGAATTTATTAAATTCCGTTTGTATGTTGTAGCTACGCAGTAGAATTATCAGGACAGGATAATTAGTAATTCATCAAATAACAGCTTATGTAGCACTCTGCTGTTATGGCTGACTATTAACAAGTAAACTATATCTTAGCTTTAAATAGCTGTATCATATAAATAACCATTATTATACAAAGTTATTGTTTCATCTTTTTTTTTGTTATTTTTGTGAGAGAAATAATTTTTAGGAATTTTTTAACAGGAAAATCAATGAATGTAATAAAAAAAATATTGCATATACGGTATTTGTAATTCATTGATTTTAAATGTAATGACATTTTCCCATAATGTTCTATAATATTATTATATCTTACACTTTAAAATATCACATAGGTATTTACACTATTATATAAAGAGGAAAAATTTGATTAATGTTTGTTTGTTGCGAATAGGTTCGAAAACTAATGAAACGATTTTGAAAATTCTTTCACCGATAGGAAGCTACATCCTTTCCGGTTAACATATGCTACGTGGTGTTGCCATAAATATTCTAATTAAAAAGATACGGCCATTTAAGTGCCATAACGTGGCCACTTTGTACAGTGAAGGTTTTTTCTGGAACTACTGATCCGATTTTGAAAATTCTTTCACTGATAGAAATCTACACTAATCCTGAACGACATAGGTGATGTAGTTTTGTCATATATTTTTTAATTAATAGAATATGGCCACTTTGTTGCTACTGATCCGACATTAAAAATTATTTTACTAATAGAACTCTATCGTATTCCCGTTTCTCTTCGTTTTTGCTGTATTTTCTCTTTTTTAGCACTCTATGTTTTTTTTTAAATAATGAAAAGTTACATAATTACAGAGTGACTATTTACCATTAATTATAATATTATTTTAATTACGTGGAGCGAAGCGAGGGCAGGCCGCTACTAACCAAAAAATAACGTTAAATTTCAAGTAATTATAAAATAATTGGCATTGTCTATCTGGGGGCACAGTAGTTCCCCACCAAGGCGAGCCAAGTAAAGCTCAAGAGCACTACTACCTTTTTACCTTCGTAATCAGATAAACAAAATTCTATAGTAAAAAAAGTCAATAGTGTTTCGTCACTGACTCACTACTATTAGGACAAATTTTGTATGTAAGATAAATGTGAAAAGTCCCTATAACAACGAAAAATGTAAATTACTGCTTAAAAATGCATCTAAGTTTACTTTTTATCCAGAAATAAATCACAATTCCTGCGTTGTAGGTCATATTTTATATTATTCCAGTGGAAAAATTAGTGAAGAAGTCGATAAAAGAGTTGGAGAATAATTAAGTGAATAATAAATATATGAGTTTGACGAATAAATAAATTGAATATATGATGAAAGTAGTGAAAGAACGTCACCCCTTTTTTAAATCTCTCTGTACTCAATTCTGAAAATTCCCTCGGACAAAGACTTTTCAAAAAGTAAACAATCTCATTAAACTAAACTAGTTTAATAAGTTTCTTATTAATGTTAGGATAGGACTTTGCGTCAGATGAGGCTGAGGCATAAATCTGTCTTAACAAGATTTACTTGTTTGCCGTTTTTACATACTTCAAAAACGAGCCAATGAACAATTATAATACTGGCATATCCAGGCTTTATCTCGGTTATCATATATGATAAAGTTTTCAAATAATACACAAGATATTAAGTTCTAAATACACATTTTTGTTCAGGGGATTCAAGGTTAGTCTGGTGATAATCAAAAAACACCCATTTTTTATAATAACTTCTATTCTACGAATCTTCTGTAAATATATTTCTATAATATGTCTCGTAAAAGCTCGAAAATTGTTCTGCAAGATAAAAATATTTCTGACAAAATTTTTTTTTTTTAGATAAGGGACAAACGAGGAGACGACCTTGGACATCGGCAAAACAAGCGACAAACTCTTGTTGTCGGTCTTAAAAGTTGAGTTAGGAGAAGGAGGGAAAAGAAAAAAGCCATAAAGAAGGTTATAAAGAAAATGGAACTGAAAATAAAAAGGAATAAAGCCACACAAAACAACTGTATCTCTATTCGCATTTGACAAAATGACGTCACGCCTTATCATTTCACCGGCGAGAGTTTTGTCATTAAATCTATGTAAATATTCAATGTATATATTATAAAGACTCAAATTCTGCAAAAATATTATATTTATAGACAAAAAATTGTGTTAGAACAAGAAAAATATAAAGTTAGACTTTTCTATAAAAAGTTAAAAATCAGTATAATATAGAGCCACATAATCTTTCTACCAATTCTATCAAAGTAGAGATAAAGGTTATTCTCGATCTTACCTACTTCATTTTAGGAGACAGATCCTCGATTTACCGACGTAATCTCTATGAGGATAACTATTTTGACAGCTAATCTACTTCAAATGTTAAAATCGTCAATATGACATGACATCTGTCAAAATTGTTGAGTATTTTCTAAGCTACCTTTGTTTATTTTTTTTAAATTACTTTAAAAGCACTTGTTTTACATTTTTTAATGGACACCAAATTATTGAATACGTTAATATTTTTTATTCATAAAATGTAGACGAGTAATTCAAATATAGCTTGTTATTTCGAAAAAAATTACATTAAAATCAATTATTTCGAAGTTTACCCCTAAAAAGGTCAACGGAGTGATAAAGATTGTACACAAAAAAATTCTTTTCAATTTTCTTGCAATTTAACGCAAAAACATCTGTATAAAAACAAATAAACACCTATTCAAACCCTAGTTGTATTAAAAAGTTCCAATACGGATTGGAAAAACCCCTTAGCAAAGCAAGCTCATTCTAAAAAATAGTAAATGTAGAGTTTGATGTTGTCAAAAATAATCGACATTATTACTACAAAAACCCCCTTCCTCCTGCTCCCAACCCTTATTTCACCACCTCATCAACGTTTCCCGCGTCAAATTATATTTTCAAAGAAACCTTAATAAACAAGACATGAATAATAGCTATCGTATGGCAGTCTGTCGTAACCAGAGCGCGTGGCAACGTGCTAACTATTATATACCTTATTACGTCATCTACAGCTGTTTATGTACGGAAATGCTTATCGCTGGGTTTTCCTGTACCGATAATAAGTTAACTAATTTATTAGTTACCGCTGCATTTACTCTTTATTCGAGTTTATTTAACTCTACAACCCTGCGAGTGTCACTTGTAGGTGATAGCTCTACCACAAAGAAATGTATCGTTTTTAATTCTATTACTATTATAGTAAAGCCCTATAAGTACTATTCATAATTCATAATATTGTAGAGTTCGGAAAAACATAAACAAGCATTACAAATCTAAAGAAAAGTCCATATATTAATATACATTTTAATAAGCTTCACCATTCTTTAACATCATCAAAAACATCAACAAATTATGTTTACAGTGTCTATAGTATATGTAGTTTTTAATAATTACTTGCCTTAATGAAACGCCGGCTCGATCAATAACACATGTGTTGACACACTTCAGAAAAACAAATAAAAGAAAAGAAAAAAAACAAAAAAACACAATAGTTTTAGTATAAAGTACTTTAATCGTCACCAAAAATATTCCACTTGCATATTCACCAAATTTGCACACCGGCGTTTTCCCGGCGAAAATAATAATTTAAAGAAAATGGAAAATAATAGGAATTATAGTTTTTATTAACGGCAGTAGAAAGATAGTTTATTAATCTGAAACACAAGGGTTGTAATGTCAGTGTATTTAGCGTATTTTTGAGTTTTTCGAGTGTAAAGCGAGAGCATCGAATACCCGCGTCGGTGGCGCGGCCAATACTGAACGTGTAGTGAGAGAAACAAATCCCGCTTCTAACCAATTGAGAATCGTATAGGATGCGAAATTATCGTACTTCCAATTAAAATAAAAGTCTTATATTATCGTACAATCTTAGAATGAAAGTGACCTAAAACTGTAAATATTGGAAACTAATAAAACCGAAACTCTACAAAATGTAGAGTTAATTAAAAATGTATCTGTCTTCTTGCTCTATTATAAATAATATTTATGATGTTTTCCACAGATTTTTAGGATAGTTTTAAAGTAATTATATACTAAAGTAAGCACTTAGAGGAATTTTGAGTTATTCTAGAAATAAATAACCGCATATTGACAATTATCGTATAGTTGAGAACCCTGGGAGAAATAAATCCCAACCTGTATACGCTTTAAGCGGAAAACGCAAGTGGAAATCTACATCTTTCCCTCTCTAACACACTGTACCAGTAATCACAATATCGTTTTTCCTCTTCTAAGCGCTGAAACGCTTTGAATTTTAGTTTGTTTAATTCATTAAAATTTCAGTATTTCTATTGGTCTGCTTTTACATAATTTATGAAACTACATGTTGTACTGAATTTATTATGTTACTTTGTTAATCAATGCAAAATCAATGGATTTAGATGAAATTTGGCACACATGTAGTTAAAACCTAGATTAACATGTATGCTACTTTTTATCCCGGAAAAATTCATAGTTCCGGGACGGGACGATAATAACGACGTAACTATATTATATAATACGTATAACTAATTAGTGTAAGTCTGTGGGTAGAAGTCCCTCATATTACATTCGCTATCTCAAATATGAAGAGCTTTACACTTATAAACTTTTCCACCGCTCGAGTAAGTTAAAAGCCCTCGCGGCTCTATCATACACTGAATCTGTAACCATGTTTAATAAACATCGTATGAATGAGTAGGGTGAACATAATTTATGTATCGCTCTTGAAAAAATTAACACGACTTATCATAATAAACTACACCAATCCACCACTATATTAGATTTATAGTGATACTATTTTATTATCCATATTTTTTAGCAAACCCTTCATTGAACCCATATTATGAATCAAAACTTATCCACCATATTGACTCGTCCGCCATATTGGATTTAAAATTACTTTACTTAATTAAACATTCACTATCGTACAATTGAAACATATATGAAAAAAAAA
This sequence comes from Limenitis camilla, assembly GCA_905147385.1. Classification (NCBI taxonomy): domain Eukaryota; kingdom Metazoa; phylum Arthropoda; class Insecta; order Lepidoptera; family Nymphalidae; genus Limenitis; species Limenitis camilla. The sequence goes on along the minus strand of LR990246.1, from coordinate 9,720,461 downwards.
ACATATTTTACTTGCTTATATAGTAACCGGCAGCTAACTTTAGGTAGGAAAAAAATAGTGGGGAAAGTTCCGCATTGTGAGCGTGCTGCGTGCCTGTATTAGCAGTTCCATCCGTGACGTAGTAGATGCGCGGGAACTAATACGTCGCATAAGAACCAATAACGTGTGACGCGCTGCTCTCTCCGCTAAAAAGATCTTTATAGTGACTTCTGACGTGACAGGCCAAACCTATACTTACGTGCCGGTAGCTATAATCGCCGACGTGCTAAAATCTGCTCCTGGATCACAAGTCCCTAGCACGGCTCGGCATCCATATTCTTGTCTGCCTAAAGACCTAAATAAACAATTGTCAGACTTAAAGATAAGTCTCACAAAACTTAAAATTGCAACCCCTGTAAGAACTCAGCATGTGAGCAAGGTTTCTGTTTGTAAGTTTTGCACGTACCTGCCAAATGTTGCTCAAATGTGCATACTTCACTATGAACACACAGACTGACAGCATTACTGCTAGAATACTCGCGATGTAATAATAATCATTCTGTCGTGACAACGTATTTATTTTGCAATCCCTTCTTCGATATTTATCATTTATACACCATTCAAGATACTAAAAATGCTAAAATCAATGCTACCAACATCAAAAATGCTACTCAAAGTGTTGCCAACATCATAATTAACAATCAAATATTGCAATATTAGGATGACTTTTTGGCTGCCATGTGGTTTTTTTGGATTTTTATGATATCTCAAAGACAGCAACTGCTTCGCCTTTTATTTTATCTTTTATTATTTTAACTATGTTAATAACTATAAAGAGAGAGAAGAAGAATGTTGTAGTAGTCTATACGCAGACTAACATTATGACGGCTTGACTAGAATATCCTCCTGGGGGTTATACTTTAGACTCAGATCTTCAGCGTTACTCCTAGAATACTCGCGATGTAATCCATGATTATTCTGTCGTGACGGCGTATTTATTTTGCAATCCCCACTTCCTTGATTTGTGTTTATCAGTTGGCCATCATTCAAGTAACAGAATGCTACTCATATCAGACGTACCAACATCAAGATCAAGTAACATGATGCTACTCATATCAGTCGTACCAACATCAAGATCAAGTAACAGGATGCTACTCATATCAGTCGTACCAACATCAAGATCAAGTAACAGGATGCTACTCATATCAGTCGTACAACATCAAGATCCAGTAACAGGATGCTACTCATATCAGTCGTACCAACATCAAGATCAAGTAACAGGATGCTACTCATATCAGTCGTACCAACATCAAGATCAAGAAACAGGATGCTACTCATATCAGTCGTACCAACATCAAGATCAAGTAACAGGATGCTACTCATATCAGTCGTACAACATCAAGATCAAGTAACAGGATGCTACCCATATCAGTCGTACCAACATCAAGATCAAGTAACAGGATGCTACTCATATCAGTCGTACCAACATCAAGATCAAGTAACAGGATGCTACTCATATCAGTCGTACCAACATCAAGATCAAGTAACAGGATGCTACTCATATCAGTCGTACCAACATCAAGATCAAGTAACAGGATGCTACTCATATCAATCGTACCAACATCAAGATCAAGTAACAGGATGCTACTCATATCAGTCGTACCAACATCAAGATCAAGTAACAGGATGCTACCCATATCAATCGTACCAACATCAAGATCAAGTAACAGGATGCTACCCATATCAATCGTGCCAACATCAAGATCAAGTAACAGGATGCTACCCATATCAATCGTACCAACATCAAGATCAAGTAACAGGATGCTACTCATATCAGTCGTACCAACATCAAGATCAAGTAACAGGATGCTACCCATATCAATCGTACCAACATCAAGATCAAGTAACAGGATGCTACCCATATCAATCGTGCCAACATCAAGATCAAGTAACAGGATGCTACCCATATCAATTTATTTATTTATTTAATCTCTTTATTGTACACAAACACACATTCTACAATTTTATAACAAAAGGAAAAAAAAAAATACTATAAGAAACAAATAGGTGCTTAGTAATAATACATGCGTGATGAATTCATGTACAAAGGCGGACTTATTCCGCTTGGGAATCTCTACCAGTCAACCTTAGAATAACTGAGAGGATAATTAATTTATTATGGGCAGATCGTAAATACGATATGATACACTACAAACATAAACTTTACACATACATACATACATACATACATACATACAAACATACACATAAATTTATTAATATAGACATATAAACATACACATAAATTTATTTATACAATAATATATTTGTATTTATAATCATACCAAAAATGACAATACAACCTACATATTAGAGTAAAACTTTTTTAGTTTGCACTTAAATGATCCTACTGAGGGTGATTTGCGAATTTCAGTAGGCAGACTATTCCAAAGCTTAACCGCCAAAGAGGTAAACGACCTAGCATATGCACGCGAACTGCAAACTGGTGAAGCCAACGTAAGATTATTAGCCGATCTTAGTCGTTCGTCGCTGGATTGGGCCAGGTATCTAAATCTTTCGCGGAGATATAAAGGAGCGTGCGGGTTGAATAGTACGTTGAAGAGAAGAGTCAGAATATGTATATTTCTTCTAAATCGAATAGGCAACCATTTTAACTTTTTGCGGTACTCCGATACATGTTCAAACTTACGCAATCCATAGATATATCGAATTGCAACGTTCTGTAACCTTTCGAGCTTATTTATAAGTTCCTCTGAAGCGTCAAGAAACACAACATCCCCATAGTCTAAAAGGGGTATTAAAAGAGACTGAGCTAGTAAAATCTTGGTTTCCTGTGGTAAAAAGTTCTGCATACGTCGTAAAGCGTGCATAGATGAGAAGAGCTTATTACCGATGTAAGACACATGGGGAGCCCATGACAAGGTTTGATCCATGATTAAGCCTAAATTTTTTACCGTGGTGGAATATGATATCGTGACTCCGTTGAAAGCTATATATGGTATGTCAGTAAATTTAAGTAATGCAATAAAGTGGTGACTTCCAATAATGATTGCCTGAGATTTGGAAGGATTTACAGATAGACCAAACTTGCTACACCACTCTGAGATTTCGAATAAGTCACGATTTAATTTATCTGTAGCTATTGCAAGGTTTTCAATTGATGCCGATGTATATAACTGGAGATCGTCCGCATAAAGATGGTAGGACGAGTTAAGCAGGGAGGTAATACTATTAATAAAAAGAGAGAAAAGTAGTGGTGAAAGAATACCGCCCTGTGGAACTCCCGTCAACCGATCACACCATTGCGATAGATCCTCATTTACTTTTATACGTTGTTTTCTGCCAAACAGGTAAGATTTGAACCAAGTAATTACAGATGGCGCAAAATTAAAAGTTTTCAGGACATTTAAAAGTACATCAAGATCCACCGAGTCAAAAGCTCCACTGAAATCTAACAACACCAAAAACGTTACTTTTTTATTCTCTATGTTGAGGCGAATATCATCGGTAATCTTCATGAGTGCAGTGACCGTGCTGTGTCCAGTGCGAAAGCCAGATTGTAACGGGTTAAGGAGATCGAAACGAGTAAGGTGATAAGTCAGCTTTTGGTTAACAAATTGTTCAATTATTTTTGAGAGAACCGGAAGGATGGATATGGGCCGAAAATGTGCGAATTCCGAGGCGTTAGGTTTCTTTTGTATAGGAATAACATCAGCATTCTTCCATATTGAAGGAAAAGTACCAGAGATGAGAGATGAATTAATGATGTGGGCAATAAATGGAGCTATTAATTGTATAACTGGTAATAACATGTTTAAACTTAAGTTATCATTACCGACTGCATGAGTTTTAATGGATTTTAAAATTTTAACGACTTCAACAGACGATATTTTATCAAACTCAAAAATAGGGATGTCAGGAAGAGGAGAGTTACTTAAATCTTGTAAGTTTGCTGCTTTTCGCTGAGGATCAAGCACGGATAACGGTGTGCAGAAATGGCGATTTAGACTATTTAAATCTAAACTGCCTACCGAAGTGGTAGAAGATTTACCTATGCCAAGTGACTTTAAAAAGATCCAAAGTCTATCTGAGGGCGATTTCTCGATTGTAGCATGTATATATTTACGCTTAGCCCGGCGACATAACTTACTACATAGGGATTTGAGAGACTGATATTTCTCGTGATTGGTGTCACTTGGATCCTTTCGAAATTTTGAATGTGCTCTGTTTCTCTTATTCATTAGATTCTTGAGTTCAGGTGTAAGCCAAGGGGCGGGATAATGCTTTACGCGGATCTGTCGAAGAGGAGCATGTTTGTTGTATATTTCCGTAATAATGACATTAAATCTTTGAACTTTAATGTCTATGTCTGTAGCCTTCAAAACTGAATCCCAGTCTGCACAACATATATCCTCTTTAAGGGCTTCATGATTAATACTACGAAAATCGCGCATAAGTACAATTTTGTGTCTTCTCTTTGGAGGGCGAATCTTGTAAGAGGCATATATTAAATCGTGCCTAGAAAACGCACAGTTATTTATTTGACCATGAGACTGTACTAGGTGCGGAGAGGCCGTTATAATAAGATCTAACAGTGAAGGAGGACCATTGTGTGGGAAGTGAGTAGCGTTCAGAGGAAGAACATGCATATTTACAGAATTTAGAGAAGAAAGTAAATTACGTGTTCGATGATCTCTTTTTAAGATACACGTATTGAAATCACCCATAAGCAGGATGTGTTCATATTGCGGCCTGTACGCTGACAATAGTTGTTCAAAACTATTGAAATAATTTATATTTGAATTAGGGCTATAAAATACTCCAAGTAATATTTTAGAATGATAAAGTTTGACATCTAATAAAAGGTACTCCATATTGTTTGAAACAGAAGCAGATTGTGAAATAACGTTACAAGGGATATCACTACGTAAATATATGGCTACTCCCCCACAACTTACCGTAGCATCACTATTAGTTTTCTTATAAGTCCTATCATTTCTGATGAGACGATAGCCTGGTAAAGGAAATAAAGTGGAAGAGAGAGAAGGTTTGAGAAACGATTCAGATATGAGAATGGCGTGTAAATGTTTACTGTAAAAAGAAATCAGCATATCATTGTAGTGGGCCGGCACACTCTGGGCGTTTATATGCACTACATTAAAATTTTTTGTTAATTGTAAGAATGTATTATCAAGGGACTCTCCTAGTGTACAATTATCATTCTCGCTCTCAGCGCTTAATAGACTTTCAAAAGATGAACTCAATGAGAAGTATTCACTATTATTACTAGCGGTAGACATGATTTCAATATTATATTAAGTACGTATAAGTAAGTGGTATGATTTGTTAAGAAAGATGTATATAAAAATATATAAATAAATTTGAAATAAAATAAAAAAACAAATTAGTGACTTATATAAAATATGTAAATTTGAGTTTATCATATTCAGTTATTCGCCAGCTGTTAATAAATTGAGTATAGTTATGAAACTAAAATAATTTTATATGTAACCTATTAAACATAAACTATTAAATATAGTAATGAGACTGTCAAATATACCACAAAAAGCTATTTCTATCAAAAAAAAAAAATGTTGAAATATAACTTAAATTTGTCGGAAGTAGTATCCGAACGAAATAAATTGTTACTGACATTGACAGCACTGCTTGCTGTCTTCATTGACAAGTGCCAAGTTGATAACAAATTTTTAAATTCACCCTATAAGTTTAGATATAGTTAATAGTTATCTTGAGCCTTTAATTAAAGATAGAAAGTATAACGTTTAGTGTAAGCTATATATGGGTAATAAATATAAATTCAAAGTATAGACTAATACCTAACTTAGTGGACAAAAATAAAAATTAAATTGTTACTGTTTGGATCTGGTTCTCAAGCGCTTAGAATGGACTTTATCAATACCCGAAATTCCTTCTGGCACCTCGGCTACCTTATCACCACTGGAATTACTTGATACCAAAGCCAGCTGGTTACTTTTTCGCAAGGAGTGAAGTTCTTCCATTGTGACTATGGTCCGCCTCGTGCCGTCCTTGCACACAACAATTATTTTACCATAGCTGGTCCAACAACCCTTAACGCCTAGAATCTTTCTGGCTTCAGTGAATACAGCATGTCTGGAGCTGGTGAGGAATTCAGAAAGTATCAATCCGGAATTTTTCAATCTACTTTTTGAAGCCCACACTTCATTTCGAGTCTGCAAATCCATAAACCGTAAGAGCAGTGGCCGTGGTTTAGAAGTGGAGTTTGATCCTAGTCTAGTGCAACTTAGTAATGACAAAGGGGAGATATTTGTGAGTTTCAGCTTCTCATGGCATATTTTAATAATGTCACCTCGAATGTCATTGCTTCCTTCTGGCATACCATGGAGTAAGAGGATATTGGATCTTGATCTCATCTCATACCCATCAAAACATTTAAAAATTAATTGTATCTGTAAGTTTAACTGGGAAACAGCTTTCCAAATAAGGGACTTAAATGTATTAAATTCCTTGAGTAAAGACGAGTTGTCACTTACGGGAACATTGATGGTGTCTTCAAAGGCTGACATCTTTGAGGAGAACATTGCTGCCAACTCATCCATGCTACGTTTGATTTCAGTAATATCCATACTTTAGTTTCAAGTGGTATATTAAATTAGTGTTTATAATTTTATTTGAATAGTTGTGGGAAAAGTGAGATAACAGCTGACATTAACTGTAAGTATGTTTAGTGCATTGTAATGTAAATTTTTTTATCTAAATATAGAAATAAATCAATATTTTGCTATTTTTAATTATTAGCACTTAAGAAAAACGTGTGACCACTTTTACGCCTACCCACGAAAAAAAAAAAAAAAAAAAAAAAAAAAAAAAAAAAAAATCAATCGTACCAACATCAAGATCAAGTAACAGGATGCTACTCATATCAGTCGTACCAACATCAAGATCAAGTAACAGGATGCTACTCATATCAATCGTACCAACATCAAGATCAAGTAACAGGATGCTACTCATATCAGTCGTACCAAGATCAAGATCAAGTAACAGGATGCTACTCAAATTACAAGTGTTGCCAACATCATAATTAACACTTACCAATTCATCTCAGCAAAATTCAGAGATATTTTGAATACTATTTGTAAATTAGTATTCGTGGGTAGTCCATTTTATCTCATTTCGAGTAGACAATATATAACTTGCGTTTCGATAGGATTAAGTTAGTCTGTCAGGTGATATCAGGTGGTGCTAGGTTATCGAGGAGCATGTAAGTAATGTACTTTATTATTTTTATTTTAATACGTGTAGTTGAGTGTTTATAGCATATAGTATAGCTCTCAGCAAATAAAAAAAAAGCAATTGCATTTTAATAGCACTGATCGTTGTAAACACCACTCCACTGTTTTTGTAAAGTTACAGAATAACGTATCATACTTATTTAAAGTTTGTTATGACTTTGCTCGAAATACCTTCGAGGATTTTATGTTATTTTACAAAGTTCGATACTGTTCTACCGTCTCTGTTGTACTCGTATAGCTCCGAGCTACTAATTCTTAAAAAACTTTCAGTTACGTTGTAGTTCTTGATAAGATATTGAAAGTAGAGGGAAAATAAACTTCGCGTCTAATAAAAAAATATCATATCTTATATATAAAACTCTCGTGTCACAATGTCAGTTACCATACTCCCCCGAAACGGCTCCACCGATTTTTATGAAATTTTGTGTACATGTGGGGTAGGTCTGAGAATCGGTCAACATCTATTTTTTTACCCCTAAGTGATAAGGGTGGTCCACCCCAATTTTTTAAAATTTATATGGCAATACAACGTTTGCCGGGGCAGCTAGTAAACTTATAGTATTATAAATGCGAAAGTCACTCTGTCTGTCTGCTACGTTTTCATGCTTAAATCATTGAACCGCTTTTGATGAAAGGCCATGACCACGAACGCTCTGATTAATGGATTGACTTATAATATTAAGAAAAGTGAATGCATGGTCTTTCAAGCCAAGGGAAAATCAGTGCCCTCTATGGTGCCTCCTATCAAGCTGTACAGGACACCGCTAGCGAGAGTAGAACAGTTTAAATATCTTAGACATGTATACACGTGTATAATACAACAATGCATTAAGGATGTTGTTGGGGCTGCCTAGGTATGTTCGCTGAGGCGCCTGCGAAAACGGTGTACATCTTAGTAGTAGTATCTTGAGAGCATTGTCTAACAGGTTCGATAGTACATATTTGAATCACTGCTCGTTGGTTCATTTGCTGACTAATCGGTTAAGATGTATTTATCGGTTAAGGTTATGGTTAAGAATAATATTATTGTTATAACGGAAATTACCCACCTATTTTTAAACTTTTGAATCAATATTCAGTAACTGATGGACAGTCCAAGATTTTCCACACATTTTGAAGTACTTATTATTATTTCTTGTAAACCAGACTCCGTTTAAATCTAAAATATCATCAATGTCGCCTAGGCTGTAATGTTATGCTTAAGTTTAAAAATGTAGAGTCGTAGAATGTCGTAATGACATGTTATTCCATTCGCAGACCAATTTGAACACTGTACATTGTTACAGATACAGTCTACAGCTTTGGAAAGGACAAATACTTCTTTTTATCTATTTCTTCTAGAGGTTCAAATAAGGGATGAAGTATCTGTGAGCAGATTCCTCCGGGTTAACAAAAAAAGGGGATGAAATGCACGACGAGCTGTGTGACCGTTTATGTCGACTAGTCATAATATTTAAATTGCTAAGTGTAAAGTGATCATTAATTATTTTTTTTTTTTATAAAATAGGAAGGCAAACGAACAGTCGGGTTACATGGTGTTAATCACCGCTGCCCACGGACTCCTGCAGCAATTGGTGAATTACAGGAGCGTTGCCGGCCTTTAAGGTGGAGATATACGCGAGTTTTGAAGGTCCCTCATGTCGTAATATTCCGGATATACCGCCGAAGGTAGATTATTCCATAAGTTGATTGTGCGTGGATTAAAAGTTCTAGAAAAACGCACTGTTGAGGCGCGCCACCCATCCAGATGATGAGGATGATATTTAAGTCTATGACGTGCAGTGCGATGGTGGAATTCGGCAGCAGGGATCAAGTGAAAAAGCTCTTCGGAACACTCCCCGTGTTATACTTCTCTATATATGCGATAGAGGACGCACAATGAAGATACGTCTCTACGGAGTGCCAGGGCGTCCAGCCGTGAATGCAACACCGGGTCCCCGACAATCCGATCAGCCCTTCAGCTGAGTTAGTGGCGTAGCGTGCCTTGTATCAAAATTAGTTGGGGGACCCTGGTTATCCCACTATAACCCATGTAGGATGTTGCTAACTTTTGGGCGCACGATCCGGGAAAAAAGAGATTGCTTTTTTTTTACGTTTATCATTTCTGAAGTGAAACCTCACGTAGAAGGCACCTTTTTTAAATGTATTTTATGGATAATATTTTACTAAATTTTGCTTACACACGTTAGAGGCCTCTGTACCCTTATGGGCCCGTGTCATTAATAGCTACGCCTCTGAGCTGAGTATCAACGTCATTCTGATTCCAAGTTTTGTCATCGTTCAAGTAATCCTGAACAGAGTAGTAATCTTGAATAGAGTAAGTTTTATTTACTAATCACTTTTTAATGTGAATTTTAAATCGTTGAAATGGCAAATCTAATAAAAACTGTGGAATCTTATTATAGATGAGAATACCAAGCCCCATGTGTTCACGTGGGTCACGAGTCTTCCGAACCAGTTGGATATTTTGCAACATCAATCACGTTTCCGTACATAACAAGGGTCGCGTGAAAATGACTACAACGTGTACGTTAATAGATGAAAGTGTTGTGCTTAATGTATTTATATGGTTTGACAGGCTACACCTTGATAAAAATCGCTTGACCGATTTTTTGTGTATATTTGGTAGGTCTGAGAATAGGTCGTAAGGTATTTTTTATACCCCTAAATGATAAAGGTGGCCCTCAATTAATTTATATGGCAAAACAACGTTTGCTTTGTCAGCTAGTAACTTATAAAAGGGATTGTTTTGCTTTCTTTTGACGTTAATAAAGACATGAATAAGAATAGATTTCATTTGTCTAGTTTTTAAAAAAAAAATATTACATGACCTTTCAAAACCATCACTGAATATTCATAACAGCCCTTTTCTACACATAATCCATCTTCAAGATATGACGGACCTTTTTCTATCTGTTTATTAAAATACTTTATAAGTCAACTTACGCCATCTTTACCTATTTTTGTTTTGCTTTATTCTTCCCGTTTTTTCTTCCTCCTATCTACTTTATCTTTGCTACTATTTGTTTTCTTTCTATATCTTTAGCTTCTGTATTTCTTTTGTTATCATAGCTTTAGTCTTCTAACACTTTCCTAGATTTTGTACTATATTAACAATATTATTATAGTCAAAGACTACTTCTGGCATTGTCCTTATATATAAGGTATATCAAAAATTGTATATTGTGACGATATATTTTAACTGAGGTAAGGCACAGTAGGAAACTTCCTGCTCAAATATGGAGCAGCCCGACTGGGGTAGTACCTCGACCTTACAGAAGATCACAGCTAAATAACACTACTCTAAAGCAGTGTTGTGTTCCTGTTGGTGAGTAAGGTGACCAGAGCTCCTGGGGGGAATTGGGGATAGGGTCGGCAACGCGCTTGCGATGCTTCTGGTGTCGCAGACGTCTATAAGCTACGGTAATCGCTTACCATCAGGTGAGCCGTACGCTTGTTTGCCGACCTAGTTACATAAAAAAAAAAAAAATAAAATAAAAAAAAATACCTGAAGATATAAAGGAATTACCAGTTGTCAAACGGAGCTCACCTGGTGACCATTATGGTTCTGTTGCTTGGTTTCCGTTTTAAGTGCATATTATTATTGAACTTTAGACTTTTTCGCGTTACCTTCACAATTATAGTAACATTCTAATAGTTTGGTGTGCAGTATGCAGTTAAATGCAGCTGCAGAAAGACCTTGGGGTATTTCGAATATCAAATGTATTTAAAATTACGGTGATAGTTCGTTTACATTATTCCACGATTATTTTACCGGATAAATCACTTTTCAACAGTTAGCAACACTGTTGATTGTATTCCCAAAGAGTTCAGTTTCGGAAATACCCACTCTCGACAAATCTGAGGCAGTCTTTCAAGTGATTTTTTGTTATGGTAGATAAGGTGCAAACGGACATCGACAGAAAAAAAAATACTCTCTTGTATTGTCGATGCGTTGCATCTTAGAAGATAGAGTGGGGAGGGGGAGTGAAGAAAAAGATGCTGCGGTTTTAGCGAACCCTGAGTAAGAGAGACACTTGGCGATCGGATTACCGTGCTGGTGTTCGCAAGCCAATCCCCGATTGGCTTGCGAACACCAACAGATCCCCTGCCACCAAGGGGGTGCTGGGTTACTCGGCTCTTACGAGATGTTCTCCCAGTGGCAGAGGGGAATACTATTCTAACCCTCACGGGTAAGTTCGTACTATAAACAAGATTTCGAACATGAAGAACCATAAACACTGCCTAAAATAGTGTAATGTAAATTAATGGAGTTATACCTCCTCCATCTTTTAAAAACAAGAAAAGAAATACCCACATTTTTATATGTTGTTTTTCTTTTAAAAATACCCACTTTAGCTTGATAGCTTTTGAGCGGTATCCCAATAGATTTGCGGTTTGAGAGATAGCATAATGTAAATATTGACTATCATAGTTAAATGTAGCTTAGTTAATGTTTGTGTTAGCAACACTTCCGTGTACTATGATTGTTAGTTTCTGTAGATGTATAATTAAAATTAATCTAATAGTCTCAATCGATCTGAGGCAGTCGTCCTAGTGATTTTATGCGGTGAACATCGATTAGTGTATTACAAGTGTTATAGTGGTGGGTTTCTTTACTTGAGTTTCACGTGAGTTATTTTTTTTTCGTTGTTAACACAATACCGTGGTCTCAAGCCCCAGGAACTGCTTGACAGTCTACATAGAGTGCATATTCCGCGTGTTCTTGTGTACAATGTAACCAAGCACTAATAGAAAGATTACAGTAATAACTGCGGTAAGGTTCTGCCGCTCACTGACCTTACAAACACACGAACAGCGCAACTGATAAATAGTAAATAGATAATTTTGAGCCGTGGAAAAACGGATCACGACTTCTCAAGTTTACACTATAGTCTACATTTAGCAACACTGTTGATAGCTTACTATTGACGAGTATTCCCTTTTATTTTATTTGGAGTAGAACTCTTAAGAACCGTAGGGAATACTTAAGAATACAAACTAAACAAACGAAAATGCGATTTAGTATACTACTTACGCCATCTATTGACGGATAGATGGTCTATCTTGTCTGTTATGCAATCACGCTTAAATCACTGAGCCGATTTTTATGAAATTTGGCACAAAGATAGATTAGAGCATTAGGAAGGATTAAAGCTGTTTTATCGTAAAAAATACTTAAGAAAATGAAGTACACAAATGAGCTTGTGATTAGGTGGGAATGAAGTGCATATCGCAGTGCAGTTTGACAAGTAATTTACGAGCTAATATTATATCTATCATAAAGAAATAAAAGTGTAGTAAAGTGTAATCCTTATTTAGAATCTCTTGAGTGGTTTATTTTATTACTTAGTTTAGTTATTTATAAGTAGCAAGATTGACCGGTGTACCTGGATCATGGGTCACAAGCCCCAGCACTGCTCTAAGTTTCCATTCTAAAGTCTTAGATATTTAACTTTTATATTTGTGTAGGAGTGCTTAGTTATTTTAACTTCGAAAGTAAGTTAAATTGTGAGTAATGAGACGATTCTGCCGACAACGATAATATCGCATATTTGTACAAATTAACATTAAAAAAGACCTAAAGGTCGAAATGAAATTTCATACAATATTTTAGTCCAGAAAATTTGTTTTAGAATCCAATATAAGATTGTCCTTTTAGTTCCTACAATATTTAGAAAGCAAATACAATCATTTGTATTATTGCTTCTAGTGTTCTATAATAACTTTATATAAAAAAGTTTTCATTTATTTATTTTACTTTCTTATATAATTTATTAGTCGACCTCCCAATACTCAAAAACATTAAATTTTCAATATATTGCTAGTTAAAAATATTCAGACGTTCAATAAACATTTTGTTATTATCCCGTAGGAACTGTGAACTTTTCTGGGATAAAAACATAGCCTGTGTGTGAATTTAGGTTATAAATAAACTGTGTGCCAAATTTCATCGAAAACCATTCAACCGGTTTTGTTATGATTGAATAAAAAACATCTAAACATACAAACTTTCACATTTATAATATTAGTAAGACTAACCCTAATAAAACTGACAGTTTCCTATTACAAATAAAAAATAGGTACTATTGACAAAATTTGATGTCATAATGAATTAACAAAGTGAGTAGAGGAGGGTCGACCGCCTCTTTGGTGCCGCTAGTCAGACACACTAGACGTTATAATAGGTCTTGACCTATGAAATTGCCGTTCTGCCGTACTGCCTATTTCAAGTCCAATTTTTTTTCGCTAAGAAATCTAAGTTCAAATTATTTTTATTTTTAAAATATGGAATTGGAATTGAAAATTAGTCATTTTTTTAATGGTTAGTGTTCTGTTTTCATCGCATTTGTACCTATTTCGTCATCATGGATACGGTAAAAATTCAAGTGATTATGGAGTATGTGTGTGAGTGTGTGAGAGTAGCAGCAAAGCGGCAGAAGCGGCATGCAACATCAACGACGTATACGGAGCGAACACTACTAACGATCGCACCACCCGTTATTGGTTTGCCCACTTCCGTTCTGGAAAATTCGAGCTAAGATATGAACTCCGTGGTCGACCGAAAACTTCAGTCGATAATAATGAATTAAAGGCGATTGTGGAAGCTGATGATTCTCAATCTACAGCTGAATTAGCAACAGCTTTCGATGTTAGCATCAAAACAATATTGGTCGAATTGGCAAGGTTAAACAGCTTGACAAATGGGTGCCCCTCGAATTGAATGATCGCCAGCTCGAAGTACGCGTCAAGTCGAGCCTTGCATTGCTCAACAGGCACACAAACAAAGGCACATTGAATAGCATTGGTTCTTGTAACGAAAAATGGTTACTGTTCGACAATTGCAAGCGCTCAGAAAGTATGTTAGATCCTGGTTCAACCCCTAAATTATGCTCCAAACGAAAACTGATCCCTAAAAAAATTATGGTCACTGTTTGGTAGTCTAGCGCCGGTTTCATTCATCACAGCTTCTTACCAAACGGGATGAGCATTACTGCAGAGTGTACTGTGAAGAACTTAACACAATAATGGACGCATCTCCAACCAGCTTTGGTCAATCGTTATGCTCCGCACGACAACGCGCGACCTCATACTGCACAGCAGACTATCTCCAAGTTACAAGGGCTGTGGTTGAAAGTTCTCCGTTATCCACCGTACTCACCAGACCTTGCCCATACAGACTTCTACTTTTTCCAGCATTTGGATAACTTCCTGGCGGGGAAAAAAATTCAATAACCGAGAGGCAGTTCAAAATGACTTTGAAAAATTTGTTGCCTCCAGCAGACTTTTCAAAAAGGGCATCAATAAGTTAACACTACGTTGGCAAAAATGCATTCATTGATTGCATGGGTAATTACTTTGATTAATAAACATAAAAAATACAGCGAAAAAAGGGCGTTAACTTATTTCATGAAAAACGGCAATTACATAGATTAGTTAGACCTACATAGATTAGTTACTTAAACTACGAGTTAAGATGAATTCTGTGATTATTGTAAAACGTATTATCTATTGAAATAGTAATAATTATCATGACAGTTAAATTAACTATTTAGCACCAAAGTAAACTACATAATCACCGATACCAAGTTAAATTCACAAGTTTCACAAACTTCTGGAAAGATCTATAATCATAATCATAATCTTATTTCACCTCCATCGTATCCCAAAGTTGGCTCAGCAATCAGCGCAATATGGAACGTAGCAATTAACCCCTTACTTTGATTAAACTAGTAAATGCAAACAATAATTCCGCCAAAATTATAGAAATCCCTAAACTTTAAAGGTATTCGATTAATTTAACAAGTTTTGTTAATTAATGGTGTATATTTGTATAGTTATTTACCCCATAATAAAACTGGCTACTTCACGACAACATTCAAAGAGAATTACTACATTAGAACCGTTCAAGTATTACGTAAGCAGATTTCCCCCCCCCCCCATTCCCCTGTTATCAACCCTTTAATGCTTACGTAATACTTACAGTATTAGGTATTAGATTGGGGAATAATTTAAAAGCAGTTATAGTTTACAGTTTTTATATGTTTCTTCAATTTATTACAATTCTTTTGCTGTTTGAAAAAGTTTATAATTATTAATCGAAAGACCTTTTTCTGCTCTACAAAACTTTAATCGTCTAAAGTTTACGACTACCGCTTATCTTCACCTTCGTCAAGGTCAAAAAGCTGCTGTAGCAGATTAATCTCATTTAATGAAGATATCTGTCAGCCACACCCAGAAACGTCAAATGGTTACTTAAGTCGCTCATTATTATTAATTTACAATTATTCACTCCTAGAGTCTGTTAACGATCAATTAGCTCCCCTTAATGAACATTAAACTTAAGTCTGGAAAAATCTTTACTTAACCTCGTTAATGAGTGATTTGACAATGTAAAAATTTGAAAAAAATGTCAGACTTTTTGATTTTATGGATTTTAATCGTGCAGTCCTGTCCTACACTTTAAAGCAAAGTCGAAGGTTGTGGTTCCTCAATTGAAAGTGGAATATGAAGGAAAGTCTGAATGACTATTCAGTTAATTAACTTTAGTTCATATTCTGTTTCGAATTTACCTTAATTTCATTTATAATATTGTTAGTTTATTATATAGTTGAAAATCTTTTAAATTTCAATATGTGATAAGTTTGTTTGACATTCTAAACTTTTTTAATTTTAGAGATAATATCAATTTTTCTCCACATTTTACTAAAAACTACCAGTGAAACAACTTATTAATGAATAATACATTTAATTTTGGTTTTTAAATGAATTTAAAATAACTTTTTGAAAATAAAAAACCACTTTTTTTAGTTTGGCCACACCAGGGCATTATCGATATGTAATGTACCGCCCTACGGATACTTAAACTTGTCATTGTCTATGTTACGATTAAATTTTGTCTCTAGGATGTTCCTACAATTAGCAAAATTAATGAGAATTTGTTATGTAACCATTAGCCCTAAATTAATGAGTGTTTCTGAGTGTTAGTCCTTTTTGTTGGCCATATCACGACTTGTTTGGTGTCAGTACTCCTTCAAAAGTGAGGCTGTTTCTTCAGCGAAACGGCAGGCCGGTACAATTGCAAAGGTTACGGAGAAGATGTCATAAACGAGTCAATACTATGGAAATGATCGGAATTCGTCAAAGAGCGTATCAAAACTTTTAATGAACATACTAACAATTAAACTATTAAATAAAATAATGAAGTAATTAATATGTCTTAAACTAATTAAACAATTTGAGTGTATTAAACACTAAAATTGTGAATATGCTATTACTCCCATACTAGAAAATATCCTCTTTAGCCTTTCAGCGTTATTTTGTACTCAGTACGAAATTTCTTTGAAGGAATTGAAATATTTATTTCTTCTACACCGTAATTAAATAATTATGTGAATTATAAAGGGCTCTATGTAGGTCCAAAGGCTTTTATTTACGTTTATATTCATACGATGCGATGGTAATCCACAACCTGGTCTCCTCAATTATACGAGGTCTTATTTTACGAGCACACTGAAAGGTATAGGTAGAAATATACGGGAAATATTCTGCGACGGTAACGCAGCAGTTTGATCTAAACTTAGGATGGTTATTACAATGTATTTATAAGATAGACACTCATATTCTAATCTCTTCTTGTTACTTGTTGCTATTCCTTTTACTATAGACCTGGTTTATTGTTTTTTGCCACATTAATATACCTACTTAACCACATCTTCACTTTTGAAATTTCACGTCATTAAAATTCATGAAGTACCTACTAAATATATGATTACAGAAGTATTTAATATATTATATACTTACATTTAATTTATAATTTAAAAATATAACAAGTGTTTCACTCATCTAAGAGTTATGAACTCTAATAGGTTTTTGCTCTAATTGGTGTAGATTATTTGACATTTTTATTTATTACTAGCTGACCCGGCAAACGTTGTTTTGCCATATAAATTTAGGGTGGGCCACCCTTATCATTTAGGGGGATGAAAAAATGATAGTAGCCGATTCTCAGACCTACTGAATATGGATATAAAATTTCATCTTATATATAAAATTCTGGTGACGACACAATGTTAGTTGAAATACTCCTCCAAAACGGCTCGACTAATTTTTATCAAATTCAGATATAATTGTCATCCACTGTTACTTGTTTTTAGCCCACGATGTGCGAATCATTAATGATTTGCTGCACTACCTCTTTCTTTTCGGATGATGTAAATGGAAAATTGTTTTC
The DNA here is from genome assembly GCA_905147385.1 of Limenitis camilla. NCBI lineage: Eukaryota > Metazoa > Arthropoda > Insecta > Lepidoptera > Nymphalidae > Limenitis > Limenitis camilla. Next base: position 9,702,935 of record LR990246.1, on the reverse strand, counting down.
TCAGTGGCTTAAGATAAACATATGGTAATATATTTTAATCTATTGTAACTATTGGTGTTTTACAAACATGGTATTTAATGACGAATATGATGTGAATCTTAAACATGACGTGTACTCGCATCAAAAACCCCTACGTATGTTTTCGTCCATCCAATTTTTTATGTAGCCGCAACATCCTTCTGGTTCCCATTAAAGTTTTTACGAGCGATATTACTATTATACCCATGTATTTTATAACCTAGATAAAAAAGGATTCTCTTCATCCTTAACTCAAATTAAATAAACAGATGTTAGAATATTACATATTATCATCTATCTTTGGATTTATGACATTTTTATATATCATTTACACAGTTATTTTTAATGGCTTATTTGACCCAAAACATATCCTAAATTTTGATTTAAGTCTGCCGCATATAAGTACCGAATACAGTTATACTGTACTTAACTTAATTCGGTAGCTTTTGTGTGATGTACAATCATAGAAACAGACAGAGACAAAAAAAATGTAAATGATTATTTTTCCTTTTATTGGTGATATAAAAATCACCTATTTAAAGTTTTCTTTAAACTCGTTGAATTTACTTACGACGATAAACATATTTTATTATTATGCCACAGAAACAGATTTTTATATAAAAAGTGGCCTATGTGTTAATCAAGGTTGTAAAGTATCTGTTTGCCAAATTTAATTATATATGATTGAGGAATAAACATCCAAACATCTAGACATACAACTTACATCAAAAGAGGAAGAGCTGTATGTATAGCTGCGCCCGATGGTTTCACTATTTGTATTTTGGATAATTCACACTATATTATAAATTATAGTCTATGTGTTATTCTGATGTGTAAGCTAAATTATTGTAAAGTTTCATCAAAATCCATTCAGTAGTTTTTGCGTGAAAGATTAACAAACATCCAGACATCCTCCATACATTCTTACATACTTTCGCTTTTATAATATTAGTAGACAAATCATGCGACGCCGGGGCGGTTCGTTAGTATTAAAATATATTATATAGATGATAATGTAATAACAAATTTTCTCTTTGTACAATAGATGTGTAACATTTTAGCACATTAACAGAAAACCAAAACTACAACATTGCGAATAGTTCTAATTAGATGCACTTAACATGTCAGTTTCGTAGGGTTGCCACTCTAGGGCCGTTCAAGTATTACGTAAGCAGATTTTATGCAATTATGAATCCCCCCGATGTCAATAGTAAGCAAAGCCCTAACTCCTCCCTCCGTACTTACGTAAACATAGATGCATGCATTTTCACGTTACGATGTGGGTCTACTTTTATCGCTGACGTAAGCAAAGCAAGCCCCCTTGCTCCCTTTAATGCTTACATAATACTTGACAGGCCCTCTCACGTGATTGACAATTCTTCTTCTTCTTCTCTTGTCTATGGCTTTTCTACCGCTTTGAATAGCAGTAATTCTACCAATGTCAATGTGAGAATGTTCTTTAAATTTGAGGCTTTTGACCAGTTACAATTGCTTCTCTCCTCATATGCTTCTGAAGAGGTTGTGCAGTAGGTGATTGTTATACCGCTTTAGTGTGACTGTCAGGTGTCAATAGGATGAAAAAGTCACTGTGTATGTTGGCATTATGCCTATTATAATTTTCTAGGAAGATTAGTAGAGATTGCTTGATTCCCTTGTTATAATACCTACAACAACACATAAAAAATAAACCTTGAATGTTAGTCCATCACCAGCTTATTATAATGTAAGTAACCATACAATAAATATTATAATACAAAAGCAAGCACACATATTTTACATTATCTACAACTTAATATTATACATTTTAATATATTTACACAGAATTTTAACAACACAGGGATCTGGGAAAGTAAGAAGGAATTGAAAGTTAGTAGGGCGAGGAATGTTAGTAGGAAGAGTATCGTACAGAGATGTGGGGAACTTATGACAGTTAAAGAAAATGTGATCTGGAGTACCCTCATCCAGACCACACTCACACAGAGAATGGTCTCTCACCCTTATTTTAGCAAGGTGGAAATTCCAATTTTTGTTCTTATATCTGTATAGATGGCGCCACATGTTGACTCTTTCTACTAATCATTTCATAACACAGGCTCTAATTCGCCAAATATTACATTAACAGCAATCTCTCGCTTCGCTAAGACATACCTAAATAGATATTGACACACAATAACATTTTAAAACAATCGAATCAGACAAGCAAATCAAAATCAAAAGTAATCGTGTACTTTTAAGTTAGTACCGTAAAAAAGGAGTTTAATTTATACGTACGTCACAATGTTAAAGGTCTATTTCACAAGTTCCTTAGTAAAGTATTGGAATGTTATTCGAGAGATATTTTAAAAGTTAAAAATTTATTTGGCGTTATATGTCAAGATGACCGACGCATGCGGTTGAAACTATAATCCGTATGACCAAAACAATACGTCAGTCTCACCATCTTATAGAGGTACATATTATTATTTGTAGGTAATAGTGACAAGTGTCAACCCTATATCAAAAGCTAATGCTGGCTAATGCTGACGACAGTAGATCGAAAACTGCGGTGTAGCATATAGGTATTAGCGGAAACTGTGCCTGTTCCCGTTTCACCGACATGTGAATATTTTATACTTAATTAATTTGTGCGGTTACCTTTGTTGGCTACTTGTTTTTGTTACTAATATCAATACTAGAAATATATGTCGGAGCATAGTAAAAGATTATCGATTAATCGAATCGTTATCGTTGTCTATGGCGTTGGAGTGGGGTAGTAGTCACTTCCGTTGTTTTGACAATATCTACCCTCGACCCTTTATATGCAATCAACAGTCTAACTGAAGTCTTAGTCGTGCGCGGTCTCTCAAGAAGTGAACATCATCTAAGTAGTGATATTGATAGTGTCAAGTGTAGTGTGGAAGTGCTGTCCAACTAAGGTCACGTAAGTCCCGACAATGTAATTGCCACGTGGTTAAGTAAACACAATGTTAGGTTAGGTTAGCCTTAGGTTAGGTTAGCCTTGTGTTAGATTCGGTTTATGTGCGTTTAACCTTGGGTTTAAACAGAGAGCCTGAGCAGTGGAGGTGAGTGTTATGATCATTTAAAGGAATTCCTTAAGCCTACACCTTGGTCACAAGTCCAAGGCACTGCTTAGGTTTCTCTCGTAATTGTTAGAGATCATATTTGATCATTTATCGGTTCAATAGGAGTATCTACTTTGCGTTTACCCAATATTCCACTCATTACCATCACCCCCTTTTAGTGTTCCCCAATATTCCCCATCTTCCTGCTTCCATCTCCTTTTCACATCGTTTTAAAATCCCCGACATATATATTTTGTTCAAGTACAATTTGAACGCAACTGGTCCATTATTAGTTCAAAATTTTGGCCATTATTAATCCAATAATGTTACTTACTGATATCAATGATAGTCTCTATACATAGTTCGGCTATATCTGAAACAGAAAAAAACAAATAAATATAGGAAAAAAAAGTATTGAATGATAAAAAAAGTCAGTGCTTTTTCTCATTTGTACCAAACTTATTGCAAGTTTAATTATTTTGATGTGTAGTAACACTTACCACAAAGAATAGATTTGAGTTTTGTTATTGAATAAGATAAGAGGTTCGAGTTTATCCAGGGCATACACCTCTGACTTTTCTGAGTTAAGTGTGAAAATATCACTTGCTTTAACGGTGAAGGAAAAAATCGTGAGGAAACCTGCACTCCTGAGAGTTCTTTAAAGTCTTCAAAGGTAATCATGTCACGGATTGCTCAGCAATCCATACTGAACCAGCATGGTTGACTTAGACCTTCGTCAATCTAAGGAGAAACCTAACTCAGCAGTAGGCCATTAATGGGTTAATGAAAGAGGGGATGTCTTAAAAACAGCACAGTAAACATTACATTATCTAAATTATTTTGTAGATAAAATAAAAGTTCTTTAAACTGGTTGACTAAAGTCGTAGACGCTCAAATGGCTTCATATGTCTTGCTAAATCACCTTTACGACTAAGTGTCAGATTAGCTAAGTCTTAAAAACTGACTTTATAATGAAGACTGAACATCTTAAAGAGAACATAGAGAGTAAAAACTGGATGAAAATCTGGAATAAAGAAAGTAGAAAAGATTTAAAATAAAATAATTGTAAAAAGAAAAATCACCTTAAATAGTCTTGAATTAACGCAAGTATATAATTTGGCTTGCAATCTGCGCCGGTTTTGTCTACTATAATATACATGTGTTATATATAAACAACTCTTGAATCACTTTGTCTATTGGGAAAACCACATTAAAATTGAAAAAGAGATTATTTCCACACCAACAAAAGGAGAACAGAAACCATACCATATGAACTGGTACTGGTACTACACCAATAAGAAGAATTGTATTTGATTCCTGCTTTCTGGAAGTGAGATTGATTTGTTAGTTTTCTACATTAGTTTGAAAAACAGCATATTAAAGACATTTTTTCACATATTAGTTAGTATGTTTTTACTTCGTTGAAATATATAAATCTGCTAAATGTCAATATCTGATTGAAAAAATGTATGATGTGGAGATGTAGGTAGGTATACATGGGTGCGACCACGGTTCTACCTTGACTATTTTTGTACCGATGCATTTCTGTGTTTCTATATGAGTTATTTTCTTGTTTCGTCCTTTTTAGACCATTTTTTTACGTAGTCGGGTTATAGTTTTTTAAACTTTATTTTTTTATTGAATAGTTTTCCGTTTCTCGTTCGAGATAATCTTTATAATCTCATATTAAACCGTAATGTTGGTTTTTATTTGCTTAAACAAGTGAATAACTGCAATGACAGGACCGCGCGGACTATACGACTGCATTTTAAACATATATGTTGACATAAACAATAACATATATGAACATATTTGTAATGTGCTCGACAATACCTTTCTTTTGATACAAAACACGTGATAATTAGCTCAGTTTAATTTTTTTCGAGGTTAGAATCTGAGGTATAATTTCCGTTATAAAAAAATCATAAAATTTTTATAGCCTATGTCACCCGCGCCATTATTACGAATCTATTGACACCTCATTCATGAAAATTGGTTCAATAGTTTAGGCGCTAGAGCAACATATAAACATACATACATACGTACATACATAGACTGCCAAAATCATAACCCTTACTTTTGACTTCGCCGTAGTCACTCGGAACTATATTGGCCACAGCAGCCAATCCCTTGTTAAGATATTAGTCACACACGTGGGAGATATTTAAGTGCAATTACGTATGCGCAGGCAAAGCGTCACAAATGCATATTTCTTCGAGTCTGATGGACTTTTCACACGCCCATTACAGTCATGAATCTTCTGTCTTATCAGACAATTAGGCAGCCTATGCAGGCTGATTACCCAGTTGTTTAAATCAGTTAGAAACAATAATTTTAAAGTCCCCGCTTCGTGGAAATATTTTTCTCAAATAAAGATTTTAGATGCGTCCATACTTTTCTACCTTATCCTATACTACAGAGATAGTATCCCTTAGTTGAGATATCATTTAATTTTTATTTAATTTTATACTATGTACGACATCCGCCAGAGATCGAAAAGTGATGCTCACAGGCTCACAAATTAGGGAACTCGTCATTTTTTTATTCAGTTTAACTTCTTTGGTTGTTGTTGCCCTACCTTACTACCACACCCTTGCAATAACTGATAATCTCAGAGTAAGTAAAAATTACAAATAGTATGTTTTTTCTTCCTTGAAATATATAAATCTGCTAGTAAAGATCTAAATTAAATAGCAATAATAGTTTAAAATATTAATGCAAAAATAATTTATGTTTTACTTTGTTAATCTTATTACAGAATTTGTTGATTCTTACTGAACCAAAAATAAAATAGCACACTTAAGAGGAAATCAGTTGACACTTTTTTCATCCAAAGGTAGTCCCCTGTTTCCTCCTAGGATAAAGAAGTTACAGAAGAAAAAAAAATACCATGCGATATATACGTACCTCCGCCATGACTGTACGTTTTGTTTTTTTTTATTATTTGATTAATATAATAGAAAAAAAAAACTTTTAAAATTAAAAAAACGACATTTGCAAACATCCAGCAAACTAATTATTACTAACATAAACCAAAAAAGCAAAACGTACGGGCATAGCTTAGACCCCGGACTGCACTTTAGTAAGGGGTAAACTTGGGGCTCAGCGCGACAGCAATATTTTTGGTATTTTTTAAAACTGTCGTTCGTACGAAGTCCTCTTAATCAATAAACTATCGATATACAATATAAAGCTTTTATCCAATAGAAACAACGTAGCGCCATCTTGTAGACTTACCCAGTAGGTAGTAGAGTTAAAAAATACATGATTTTATACCAGAACTCTTCTTTTATAATATCAGTTGAATTAATGACTGTACTATCCCTTCACTAATTACTTGGCATACCCTTCAGACCTTAACACAAAAAGATATGTAAAAGTACTCCCATACCGGTCATAAAATCCTCTGGTCTGTTTAATAAACAAACATAACTACGCCATGTTGACACTCCAATGGCTGGACTATCGCCAACTAGTATGCATTTTAAATATTTTATCGTATACTAGTGAAAAGCCCTCACTTCGCTTCGATGAGTATGAAATTTTAACATGTATAACGCCATCTATTTTTTTATATGTATGGTCTTCATAGAAACATAACGAAAGAAGTGATTTTCGCGTTGACTTCTATATTGTATACGAAATTTCGAATTTATCTCTTTCTAACCTTGACAAAAATATAGTCCATCTTTTGAAGAAATACTCAATTATAATAGATTACTCATATCAACTTTATACATTTAACTTTTTGATGGATGGATGAAACGAAAAGTAGGTATTACTCTGAATATCCACAAAAAATATAAATAAAATCAAAATGGATGCTATTAATATCTTTACAGCCAGTATTCAATTTTTTCTTCAATAATTTATTACAATTATTATTACGTTTTACACACTTTTTACGAGTATTTTTGTCACGTTAAAATTGTATTGTTTTTCTGAAGCTACCACTTTTTCGAAAGGATGATATTATTCGAGAAGAACTGTCAAGAAACTCAACAAAATTGTCATGACAGTCAAGATATAGATTACCTGAATTTTCTGCTATGTATCAGATTTCGATTAACAGAAGTACTGCACTGACTTAAACCATCAGCTCATCTACCACACCACCTGAAAAAAATAAATACGACTTAAAGCAATTCACCATTAAAATATTCCCACAAAATGTAAAACAAAAATAACAATTGATAAATCTGAAAATCCCAAATCCGAATATCCGCATGTCAAGAACGTACCGCGTACGTGCACCCGGACGTGACGTCACCGACCGCAGCAGTGCGGCTAACGGCTAACGTTGTGATCAAAAATACATTCAAAATGACTACCTTTAAATATTTTTAAAAACACTTTAATGTATTTTATTTTTTACCATTCCATACCAATATTTCTCAAAAAATTACGTTTGTTTCATCATGCATGGGAGCCCCCCTTAAATATTTATTTTATTCTGTTTTTAGTATTCGTTGTTATAGGGGCAACAGAAATACATTATTTTTGAAAATTTCAACTGTCTAGCTATCACGGTTCAATAGAAAAGTAACAGATAATAAAAGAGTGAGAAGAAGCATAAATAAAAATGAAAGAGAGAAAGATAAAGGGTGAGAGGATCAGAGGGAATAAAAGTATAAGAAAGAGAGACGGAAATACTATAGACTTCTCTGAGTGAAAGAATTTTTAAAATCTTATCAATAGCGAAAATATGGCCATATTCTATTAATTAAAAAATGTATATGGCAACACTAAATCACCTTTGTCGCTCACGAATAGTGTAGTTTTCTATCTGTGAAAGAGTTTTTAAAATCGGATTAGTAGTTCTAAAGAAAAACTTCACTTTACAAAATGCCCCACGTTATGGACTTTAAATGGCCATATCTTTTTAATTAGAATATTTATGGCAACACCACATAGCCTATGTTACCCGGAAAGGATGTAGCTTTATATCGGTGAAAGAATTTTTATTATCCACAACAAACAAACATACAAACAATCAAATCTTTTCTCTTTATATAATAGTGTAGATGTAGATGTACATTAATACGAGATGAAACCCAAGAGCGAGTTTCTGTTGGTTGAGGTTACATGAAAGACTCACGTGATTCTTCATAAAAGTTGACTAACTTAAAATTCACTATGATACAGTATATGATATTTGGACTGAAAGAGAGCCCACAAATTATTGAGACATTCGGGTTATTTCTAAAATAAACCAACAGCAGGTACACTCAAACTTTCTGTTTTATTATTATACTTTTTATGAATATTTTTTTGACTGACTTCAAGCGTGGGACTATTTTACATTTAGGGAGATCCGGGTTCGATCCTCCTCTGACTATTCTGAGTTGTGTGTGTTTTAAGCAATTAAATATTACTTGCTTTAACGGTAAGGAAAACATGGTGAGGAAACCTGCACTCCTGAGAGTTCTCCATGATCTCATAGGTGTGTGAAGTCTGCCAACCCACACTGAGCTAGCGTGGTGGACTATGGCCTAACCCACTCCTCATTTTGAGGAAGAAACCCGGCTCAGCAGTGGGCCATAAATGGATTGTTATGATGATGACAAAATTGATAGACAGCGATATTGAGGTACTTATATTAGCCTACAGTAGTTCGTTTGTAAACGTATTTAATCCTATTATGAGGTAGTCATACTAACTTTGCACCCCCCTTAAGGGATGATTTTCTGACTTTCAATGAAGAAACTTCATGCTGAATATAATTTAAATAACTTCAAAAACGACAAAGTTTCATACTAACTTTGCACCCCCATTTTACCCCCTTAGGGGATGAATTTTCAAAAATCCTTTCTTAGTGCTCCCCTAGGTTATAAAAGGAACCCCTCTGCAAAGTTTCAAGTTTCTAACCCTTATTATTTAGGCCCTGCGTTGATATGACAGTCAGTCAGTATCTCCTTTTATATATATATAGATTTGCAATTTTCAGGACCTAACAAATGACTCAGTGAATCATACTGAAATATTGGGAACGTGACTCATCGTTGACTTCATTAATGAATGTTATATTTCCTCCTTTCCCATATTACGCATCGGTTTTCACGTAATTTTCTATAAATATGAAAATTACAATGAATCATGTTTGATATTTTTCCATTGAACTGTTTTTGTATAAACAACTTCCTTCTATCCTATTGCCTTTGCTTTTTTTCTGGATAAAAAGCTTATGAGTTAGTACATTTTATAAAGTATTTATATGCGAAACTGTGCAAATCAGTTCAGCCGTTTTTGTGTGATTGTATAACAAACATCTAAACGTACAACTTCCACATCTTTTTATATATAAAAATGAATTCCTATTTCCCTTCATCACGACATCACTCGTGAACGATTGTGCCGATTTTGCTAATTGTTTTTTTTATGTGTTTGTTATTGTCAGGAGAAGGTTCTTATAGAAGAAAAAATTAAAAAAGTTGCGCGGAAAATTAGACAATTTAAGTAAACTTAACGACCATTTTAACTTTTCTAATGTAAGCTTTGACAGCCAATTCGAATTCAATATTCATAATCAAGACAGGACAACGTCTGTCGGATCAGCTATTTTATAATATTTGTAGGATTTAAGGGACTAATAAGTACCTATAAAGAAATTGTGAAGAAACTAATAAAACTTATTTGAGACCCTATGGCAGGTTTACAAGACGTCTTTACAATAATATCAGACGCGATACAGTAGCGAACAATAAAAAAATATTTTATTTAATAATCGATTGCTGACGTAAGCGATTATATAACAATAATCAAAAAACATTTCCAAACTTCCAAAACGATAACGTGAAATCTACGTAACCTGTAAAAGAAGCTGCAAAAAATGTAAAACAATATTTTAGTTAAAAGTTATATTATTTCTTTTGCTCACGATAGGTTTTTTAAAAACTAAATGCTTGTGTAAGGAGTCAGTTAGTTATGTAATCCAGTGACGTCATTACTTTTAGTGTATTTGGTTAACTTATAGAGTATGGGAGCTATAATGCGCAGTAACACAAATGACAATATTAACATGTAATCTAGATGCCGACCAGTGCCTGGGGATAGATAACCAGGAGCAGGTTTAAAGACGCCTTTTATAACCGTTAACAAACATTAAAATAATAAACGACATAACTCACAGTGCTTTTTAATAACAGAGGCCTAGCATCACGCCAATAAACAACACTACACTATTATTCTCAATACTTTAAAATGTACTGCGCGATATCACTTAACAAACTCTCGAAGTAAGATAAAACGAACTACCCACGAATACTGATTTATAAACGGTTTTCTTAACAAGAGTTGAGTTTGAGTTCTGCTAATCAGAGTCTCCTCCCCAGAGTGAGGAGGGGGATAGGTCATAGTCCACCATGATGTCCCAGTGCGGGTTGGCAGACTTTACACACTGAAAAAGAACTTGAGGGAACTCTCAGGAGTGCAGGTTTTCTCACGATGTTTTCCTTCACCGTTAAAGCAAGTGATATTTAATTGCTGCAACTAACTCAGAAAAGTCAGAGGTGTATTTCCAGGATCGATCTCGGACCTCCCGAGTAAGACATCAATGCCTTGACCACAGGGCTATCTATGCTGTGTCCTTTTCATGTCAAGAATATTCCTAACTCCACCCCTGCATCACAAGCCCCTAAAAATATCTAGGATGAGTCAATTTCCTTCAAAGAGTACATTTGTAAAGCTTAATCATGCTGAAGCATGACTCAGTGTATTTCCCCAGGCCTACTTTACTTCGGAAAATGTTGTGACTCATGTTTTTCATATTGATCTAAGTTACTTGGTGTCGTAAACTATTGTCCTTAGGGAATCATTTTAAAATGCTCATTCTAGTGTTAAGTTTACTGATAGTCTGACGATTTAATTGGTTGATTTTATTATTATGTTATGTATTTAATTAAGTCTGTTACTTTTACTATTACTTACAAAGTCCTTCATGGACTAATTAGAAGATAAATTACTAATCTTATCTTATACTAATATATAAAGCTAAATATTTGTTTGTTTGCTGGAACGTGCTAATTTCAGGAACTACTCGTCCTATTTGAAAAATTCTTTCTGTGTTAGATAGCCCATTTATCGAGGAAGGCTATAGTTTATATATCATCACGATACGACCAATAGGAGCGGAGCTACACGCGGACGAAGTGACAGGTGATTTGTGTGTCGAAACTAGTATTGTTGTCATCTGTAAAAGTTAACTATCCCTTCAATGCGATATTGCCAACATCTGTTGTTTTTTTAATATATTTACAATACAAATGATTTTACGTTATACCCATAACATCAAGTTGCGTAATAAAATCAATCCGCCACATTTGGGAATCCTCTTTATTGAATGTAGAATGTCACCAACCATGTGTATACGTGTTTTATGAAATCTTGTAAAAATTGTCTTTATTAATATTCCTTCTTCTTCTTCTTTATACTTACGAGATATTAATTTAAGCCTCCACAATCTAATCCCCGGCTATCTTAACAACGACAAACTTTGTTACAAAATTCATAAATATTCAGCAACAAATTCAATTACATGTACCAACGAGCCTTGATTATTAACGAATACATTTTGAATACCATCCACCGGCCTATTAACGCTGTGACATTGGAGCGTTTGCACACTTAGTCGCTTGTATGGTTGACATTTACCAACCATCCACTCTTTCAGTTACAAGCTCGCTTATTTAGTATGTGATTTCCTATTCACTCTAATTATTCATTATAAAATTTAAAATACTGGCAGTAAATTATATACTGGAGCGAGTACCCAAGTAGCGTTAACGGGCATATACCAAATTTAGGGAAGGGAGAGTATCTAATGCGAGTAGAGACGAATTTCCTCTCGGGTCAAAATTCGTATACTGCATAAAAAATATATATTATGATTACTCGTGACCGTCAGCTGCGATTCTCTGTGGGTGGGGCGAGCAGTGGCAGCCTTCCAAACATATCGAAAAAAAAAAAATTTCAGTTATTTCCTCCCGTTTAAAAATTTGTCGGATTATAGTTTACCTAGTATCTTGAAGGAAAAATAAAGTCAACTGACCATAACGTGGTGGAGTATACGTCAGCTGGCTGCTTGACCATGTAGTCGTAAATTTTATTATTATGTTATGTATTTAATTAAGTCTGTTACTTTTACTATTTCTTATAAAGTCCTTCATGGACTAATTAGAAGATACATTACTAATCTTATCTTGTACTAATATATAAAGCTAAATATTTTTTGTTTGTTTCCTGGAACGCGCTAATCTCAGGAACTACTCGTCCGATTGGAAAAATTCTTTCAGTGTTAGATAGCCCATTTATCGAGAAAGGCCTTAATCTATATATCATCACGATACGATCAATAGAAGAGGAGCTACACGCGGATGAAGACACGCGAGTCGACTAGTCGTAGTGTAGACCAAGTAGCTTTTTACAAACAGGAGTGAATAAACGAAGTCGAAGTCGAACTTACGAAACTTGGGAGGGACTTGGTCATGAAAATCTGTCACTGGCTCCCGTACCACGAGTGTTGATGTGCATCGGAAAGGGGAAACTTTCTCCCATTTCATAAGTCTCGGCATCTACTCAGTGTTCCTCTTTCTTCCACACGATGAAAACATGGATGCTAAGAAGTTTATCTCGTCTATCTGCTATATCATCAGAAAAATAAATAACTGTAGTGTAAATACATCTGATATTTTATATTTTTTTGAAAAAAGGATACAACTAGTAAATTTAACACAGTTATTATACGTAAAATGGGTCTCCTACAGCGACTGCTAATCGTCTAACTTGCGCATTCCCTTTTTTAAACAAAAGCGCTTTTAAGCTAAAAGTTTAAGAGCCTAATATAAATTAACGAAAATGAATTATTATTTGAAACAAGAAAACAATATAAAGTAGGGATGAGACATTACTGAGAACCATTCTCTTCAAATCTTTGTATTTTGGTCTTTTGATAATATTATGGACTTTAAAAGAACATAATATAATAAAAGTAATACCTTATTATTTAGTAATTTAACAAAAAACATTTTAATTTTCAATATATTACTATATAAACATATTCAGGCGTTCAATAAAAATATTTAATTGCGTAAACATCTACACATACAAAAAATCTTAAATGCTCAAATTCTAGGTTTCTAGTATATTTATCTTCATATACAATACTATATCACTATATTTTACATTTTAATTACTAATTCCCAAAGACAACGGACACTCAGCTCGACATGCATTTCATTCCCACGTCGATAGATGGCGTATTAGCAAATTCATTTGTTTACTTTGTATTCTTAAGTATTTTTTTCGCATCAAAACATAGCTTATGTCTTTCTTCAAGCTCTACTTTATCTCTATATCAAATTTTATCAGAATCGGTTCAGTGATTCAAGCCTGATTGTGAAACCTACATTCGTCAATAGATGGCGTAAGTAGTAAATTAATATTTCGAAATTATAATATTAGAGTGTTACGGCGCAGTATATGTTATATTTTTTCACACATCAATATTCCAGTCTTTGGTAGAAATTTGCGTAGTTTTGGAAAGCTTCGAAAATGTACTGAGTTTCAGTCTACTACTGATTTTTCAAAGCTTTGTGCTATCAAGAGTTGCTTACTAGCGATTCCCGATGCTTCATAGGATTTTTTCGTGTAATGTGAATAAAAAAATCATAACCGTTACTACGGTTACGGTAACAAAGTATATAGATATAAAAAAAACTTTATGTTTATTAAAATAGATATAAAGCAGTTTTTAAAGAATGCAAAGGCGGCTTTACTGCTAAAGCAATGTCTTCCAGGCAACCCTTGGAGAGAGTAATTATAGAACATAAACGGACTGATGCAAAACTGTTGAAAAATAAGCAGATGATATGCCGGCAGCTAACTGTAGGTCTCAGCAAAAATAGTGTGGGGGAAATTGTACATGGTGAGCGTGTTGCGTGCCTGTATTGGCTGTTCCAACCGTGACGTTTACTATTTTGACAAATAACAGACATGCGGGAACTGAAACGTCTCATAAGAATCAATCACCTATCATATCATAAACCTATGCTTACGTGCCGGCAGCTACACCTATAGCTGGCTGGCTGGTAGGCCCGACTAACAGAGAGACGATGTCTCCAATAAATGGAGTCCAAAGTAACCATTTAGAGCCAGCACGTTTCTCAAAAAAAGTCAAAAGAAAAATAGGATATCGTACCATTGTACATGTATAGTAATTAAATAAACTTATATGAGTTAAAGCGATAATTTTGTTTGAGGCGACAGCCAATGACACGCTGTCACCGTCACATAGTTCGTACAAGTTCCGAAAGATGGCGTTATTATTTGAAGTTACAATCGTTGGATTACATGCATTCAGTTAGCAACACTGTTTATAACTATGTATTCGCGAGTAGTTCCTTTTTATTTTATTTTAACCTTGATCTTTTCCGATATAGGTACTTGTATCAGTTGTCAAACGGAGCTCGCGTGGTGACCATAACGGCTGTAGGGTGTGGTGTGGTTATGGAATCCCAACTCCATTGCGAAGGATTGTGTAAATGTTTTGGGATTATATTTCTCGGCTTTCGTCTAAAGTGCATATTATTATTGGTAGGTAGGTATGCAATAATTTTAAAAATTTAATAATAAAGTATAATAACGATAAAACATTTCCCACAGCTCTAAAGATAAGACATTTTGAACAATTCTACCGTAGAGAATAAATATAATTATCCCGTCGGTGGATTTACATTTTGATTGACTGTGAATCTACTTCGAGCGTGTAGGATGAGAAAATTAAGATTATATTTGCATTTAGAAGTTTTGGACCGGCACGATTTATGGAGAAATGAATTTAACTTCTAATTTGAAGATAAAGCTAAACTTTTATATAATAAGTTTCGCGGATTTTCCGAAATTGTTCTGAGTCAGCCGTGAATCAACATTATTAGTAAAAATAGACTAAGAAAGAACTCAGAAATTTTCAAATTTTTTTTTGTATATCTGTCAAACTTTTTACATAAAATGACAGAACAAGAACAAGATCAATGAAGTCCAAAATCCCGCGACTATCAGAACTTGGTTATTTTATAAAACCTGAAAATTTCACTGTGTATGTCCCTAATAGAGATATCAACGATCTTTAACGTCATCTCATCGATGAAAGATAACTGTTTTTGTTGTGTCTGATAAGATGTAAACATCTTTTTGTAGTTCCTCAAGCAACATATTAAATTCAGGTTTTATACTATAACGTAAGTATACTGATGCTTGTGTTAATACCCCAACGAAGAGAAATAAGTTTTTATATGTCATAAGGAAAAAATATAAAATAATTTACTATGATGTAGAATCATCATAAGATAATAAATAAATATAAATTTTGCTGCTCATTTGCCGTTTTGGGTGTCTGACAGGGATTTGCAACTGTGAATTCCAAAATTATTTCAAACAAAATATTGAAAAACTGAGCTTTAAATTTACAAATTACATTTACCGACTTACAACAGGATCCCAGAAAACGTTCAAAATTGTTCTATAGGAAAATTTAAAAAGTTAGTTAAAAAACGTTTGTGTGACAAAGGCTATTATAACATTAAAGATTTTTTAGAAGATGTCACGCCTGGGGAATGATGCGTTTGCTCCAGGCTTTCTCAATGTATAAATATACTTGTTATAAAAATTGGCGTTTAAAAAATCAAACATAAAAAAGTAAAATATCCAAAAGAAACAGTCCCGCTGAGTTTCTTGCGCCCATTCTTCTCAAGTCTGGGTTAGGTCGTTTCCGAAAGGGTGGTAGATTCCGACGTTCAATAAGAGAATGTAAATTCCAACATTGAATAAAAAATTTTGACTTTGACTTTATACAGTCCCATAGTTCGCAGTCAATGAGAAACATTTTCATAGCAAACCTCCATGTTGTGTAATTTCTCACCTTCAAGTTTTGCGATGGCTGCTACGCCTGTAGACGAGACGGCTTCTGGCACTAGTGCCCGTTCGGTCTCCTTCCATTTTTTTTATTTAATGGAGCACAAAACTTGGGAATCTTAATACTGATTCTTTTATTCCGTTTATTTATGCCTTATTTTAAAGCATCCGGGCACATAACCTCTTGGATATTTGAAGATAAAATAATAGTTAATTTTTTTTCTTACATGCTTTATTGCAGTGGAAGTATAAGACAATAAAAATCAATAAACTGACGTATCAAAATCTATTCTAAAACATTTTAAATGTAAATGTGTTCTATTAAAAAAGATAAAAACCATGAAGGTTTAACAATAGCTCTCAATAAAGCTGAACACAAAGCCATTAAAAGTTTATGGTTATCTAAACAATATCTTGCAATCTCTTTATCAATTCACTAAGCCGTGTAGCCGGAAATGGGAAAAGCGCCCTCTATCGAATATTAGAGTAACCGGAAGTGGACGTTTCTTACCATTTGTTTTAGCGGATTTAGTGTTGTTTTGTTTTGTATTTACCTTTCCGGTTTAACACGGGTCATCAGTTTAAGGATAATATAAAAAGTATTCAATTTGTCTATAACAAAACATTTTTTTAAATTAATCATGTCTTACTTGATTTGTTTTAAGAATACCTAGATAAGAGATTAGAAGCAGTTTGACAAGTAATTTCATAGAGCAGTGTATTGATTTTTTTTAGTTACGTAGCCTGCAGAAACGAATGTTAATGCATTGTAAAATGAAAAAACTTTCAACATGGTCGCAAGTCCCAGGTAATAATATATTATTGCATTTTATTTTATTTAAAAAGCAGGACATTTTATCATAAATATACGCCATTCGATTATTATAAAGCAAGATCTGAGGACGTACAGACAGATTTTAGAAAAGCTGAAAGTGTATTTTTGTAAATAGAGATATAAACGATCTCACACTATAAAATTTGGATCACGGTTGCTCTGAATACATTTACCTTCGACTTCACTCGTAAAACTTTTGGTTATTTTCTGAAACCAAAAAGCGAAGTGTTTTCTAAATTTGTAGAAATTAAGCATTTGGTGGAGAATCAAACGGGTTTAAAAATAAAAGTTTTACGTAGCGATAAGGGTCGCGAGTATATAAATAGTAATATGACCAATTTTTTAAAGGAAAATGGGATACTGCACCAAACCTTAGTTCCATACAATCCACAGCAAAATGGAATTGCTGAGAGAGTGAATCGCACAATCATTGAAAAAGCGCGATCAATGTTGCAAGATTCTAAGCTACCTAAAGCATATTGGGGTGAAGCTGTAAATACAGCCATATATTTAAAAAATCGAGTACCTACACAGGCGTTGAATAATAAAATAAAATGGTCCGGGAAGCGTGTAAATTTGAGTCATTTAAGAGTTTTTGGATGTGAAGCTCATATACTAATTCTTAAAGAGAAGCGTACAAAACTCGACTCAAAAACACAAAAATTCTACCATTACGTTCAATCAAATCGAAATTCACATTCCTGAAGATAATATGCTTCAACCCGAAGTTATATCTCAGCCTGAAACTTCTTCATTGGAAGTTCCAGCAGTCCAGGTAAGCGAAAGTCTCAATGTTCCTGATACCATACAAGATAATTTATTTACAGATGCAGAAGAGTTTGTAGAATCTGTCAGAGACCCTGTTGAAAATACAGTAGATGAATCTATAAGTGAACGTAGATATCCATCTCGAGACAGACATGCGCCAGTCAGATATCCTGCAAGTGCTAATCTGATTACTACAGATTATGAGCCTGCTACTTATAAACAAGCGGCAGAGAGTGGTGATAAGCAATACTGGCAAGATGCTATGAATGCAGAATACAACTCACTTTTGGAACATGGTACTTAGACATTAGTAGACAGACCGACTGATAGAAAAATTATTAAAAGTAAATGGGTTTATAAAATTAAAAAGAACACTAATGGTGATATCATTAAATATAAAGCCAGACTTGTGGCAAAGGGATTTGTTGAAACTTGTGGCCAGACTTGTGGCAAAGGAAAGACACAAGTTTATGGAATAGACTACGGAGAGACTTTTTCTCCTGTAGCTAGACTATCATCCATACGGCTACTTTTGGAATATGCGGCCAAATTAAATATAAAAATAGATCATTTAGATGTGGAAACCGCATTCTTAAACGGTGATTTAGAGGAAGAAATTTATATGGAACAACCAGAAGGATTTTCTTCCGATCCAAGTCGTAAAGTCTCTGTTTAAAAAATCCCTCTACGGTTTAAAACAGGCACCTCGACAGTGAAATAAAAATGTTTGTGAGGTAATGTCTAACGCTATCTCTTAAACAAGCAGCTAATGAGCATTGATTATATTATAAAAGAGATGGAAAAAATCTCCTAATTGTCGCAGTGTTTGTCGATGATTTGTTTGTACTTTGTAAAGATGATGGTATGAAGAATAGTTTCAAAAAACTATTTACTGTAAAGGATCTTGGCATTCTTAAAGACTGCTTAGGAACGAGAGTCATTCAAAATGACAATGGCATTACTCTTGACCAAACAAACTATATCGAACAAATTGTAGAAAAATTTGGTATGGCAGACGCTATCTCTGAATCTACCCCTATGGATCTTGGTACTAAACTGCCTATTCCAGATCAAGTTGATGAAAGGCCTGATTTACCGTATCAGCAGCTTATAGGATCTCTAATGTATATTGCAATTGGATCAAGACCGGATATTGCATATGCTGTGTCATATTTGAGCTAATACAATACACATTACAGGGAGGTACATTGGAAAGCTGCTAAGAGAGTTCTTCGTTATTTAAAAGGTACGAAAGATTCAAAACTCACTTTTAATAACAGTGACTCTAACCTTATAGGATATGCTGATGCCGATTAAAATAAACGGTGGTGCGATATCATGGGAGTCTCGCAAACAGCAAACCGTTGCGCTCTCCACTACTGAAGCCGAATACATGGCACTTGGATAAGCATGTAAGGAGGCTATTTACCTAAAATCGCTAATTAATGAAGTATTTAACATTGGCTATCGCATAAAAATCTATTCAGACAATCAAAGTGCACTAAAACTTACACGCAACAATACTTTCCACGCACGCACTAAACACATCGACATCAGACACCATTTCATACGCGACTCACTAACACACCATCAGCTCAACCTTGAGTACATTCCCACAAACAATATGATCACAGATGTTTTAACTAAGCCTCTACCTAAGTTGAAGCATTGTAAATGTACAAACATGTTAGGCTTAACTTAGATAGTGTAACGTTACAGTTACATATATTAACAAATACTAACAATACTAATTTATTTTATGTATAGCTAACTAACCCTACTAACTACTTTAATAAATTAATAAAATAATATAATCTATACTAATATTATAAAGAAGTAAGATTTGTATTTTTGTATTTTTGTATGTAACGAATAAATATAAAAACTACTGGACCGATTTCAAAAATTCTTTCACCATTAGAAAGCTACACTATACCTGAGTAACATAGGCTATATTTATTACAAGAAAAAATTAGAGATCCCCAGAAAATCTCATTAAAACCAACCCAAGGTGCAAAAAAAATAGCCATAAAATATCTTTTATCGCATGCGCTGCGAAAAGTATTGATGATAGAACAAAAAAATGTTCTAGAATATTATAGAACGTATCAATATCTACAAAAAACTCCGCGAGACCATATGTCCAACTATTATAGTTAAGTCACTATAACTACTTTTTTATATTTTAAAAGTTGATAAAAATGCCTATCAAAATCAGACCATGTTTTCCATACCTTTGTATTAATCCTTATCCAAATAAATTATTTCATATTCAAGACTGTTTCAATACCTGTAAATTACTTTTTGAATTATTAAAATGGGACCTTCCATTCAAAAGATATTACGAAATTAAAAATATCAATATAAACAAAAAATACACGCCGACGCGACGCGACGGGCCAGTGTAGTTCTATCTCGGTGATACTCGAAGTGCAGCGAGTGGTAGCGAGTAACGCCGAGGTAGAGGGGCACCGAAATGCGCGAGAGCCAAAATGTTTTAAACTAAATATTCCACCCGTGCGAAGCCGGGATGGGCCCCTAGTTAGTAATAAAATAGGATTGGTGCGCATAGGCGCTAAAAAATGCGTTTGCGCATTACTGTGAACACCGTCCGTGGCTCGGTTCATGTCGTGGGTTGGACAATTAACTCGACTTCACTTCGTTCGTGCATTTTTTTGCCGACTGTCGCACGTCCGTGGTCACTCATTGACTGTTACTTGTTATTTCGGCATATTCGATTCGATCGACCTAATGTTTATTATTTTTTATTATTATTAAAACATTAAGTTTTGATTATTTGTGATATAATTAAACCCCGTATTGGGGTTCTACCTGTGGGGTGAAGTCACCACGTGCGGAGGCATACATCTTAAACTGACAGTGCTACATCTACCCGTCTGGTGACTTACTGCCCGTAGTGCCCGTGACGTCATCACGGCAGACCTCAGGGAAGTACCGGACTGCGGCTGCAATTATTAGGCGGGCCATTCCACCCACGGCCTAGTTATAATAATATTTTTTTTAATATATTTTTTTTTGTGTTGACTGGGGTGTTTCTTTTAAACAAAACCCCCAACGTCACAATAGCCCTACTAGTCTTTTTTTATTTTGTCGATCTTTTATTTTATTTTAGGGAATTAGTGTGTTAGGTAGGTGTATATATAGGATGTTATTTATTGTTTAGTGTTTATACGTAATGTTTTATTTACAAGTAGTTAGTGTACAGTTTTACTTTGATATGTATGTATGTTTGTTCTATTACGGGGAGGTGTTAAACCTTCATTGTTTTTATCTTTTTTAATAGAACACATTTACATTTAAAATATTTTAGAATAGATTTTGATACGTCAGTTTATTGATATTTATTTTTTCTTCAAATATCCAAGAGCTATCTATCTACTTGTCTATTTTATCGTTTTACTAATATTGTGTAGCCTGTGATGGGGCCATCGTGTCATCATCATGGCTTGAATGTCTTACTCGGGAGGTCCGAGTTCGATTCCCCACACAGGCACACACCTCTGACTTTTCTGAGTTATGTGCGTTTTAATAAATTCAATATCACTTGCTTTAACGGTGAAGGAAAACATCGTGAGGAAACCTGCACTCCTGAGAGTTCCATTAAGTTCTCAAAGGTGTGTGAAGTCTGCCAACCCGCACTGGGCCAGCGTGGTGGACTATGGCCTAATAGCCTCCTCATTCTGAGGAGACACGGCTCTGTAGTGGGCCATTGACGGGTCGTGATGATAATCATGACTAATGTTGTAAATACAAATCTGGCGACAAGTAGTTTTTTAGGATTCGTTTCTCTAAATGAAAAAAGAACTTAATGTAAACAAAATGAGCAACTTTAATAAAATATATTGGATTAAGTAAATATTTTTAACTGCTCAAAATTATAGTATAATAGAAAAATATAGTTCAAGTGCGAGTTGAACTCGAGCACCGAAGGTTTTATACCGTCTCGATTGAGTAACAAACTTAAATAAGGTAAATGAGAGTTTAAAACAGTTTACCAACTGCAAAAACAATTCTATTATGTATCTAATTAAGGGATTTCATATGTTTCCTTTTATGTTTTCTTTGAGATATTAGGTCATCGGGAAGTACACTATAGGTTTTAACTCATAAATGACCGTATCTTATATTTATTTGCTATTAATATCAACTTAACCTCCACGTATTCCTGACAAAAAGGGCCCTGACAGACAGACAACAAAGTGATCTTGTAAGGGTTCTTTTTTTAAGCACGGGACCCTAAATGGAAGAGATGATAAAAGAAAGACTAATAAGGATCCGTTTGTTTTTCCGATCACGCATGTACCCATCTGAAATTACTGAATGAATTTTAATGTTTACTGTCATAAATCAATTACATACGTAATAAATTGGACGGGTAAAGCCGGGGTGGGTTTAACTATTAGTTCTTTAAAATCCACTTTCCGTAAGATACACCACTCTTAGTATTCTATTACTTGTCGTACTAAAGGCTTTAATAAACGTCATCTCACACACTTTCTTGTTCATACGGAAACACTTTATCAAGTAAACACTTTTTTTTAAATTCTGTATATAACTATAAATTAATTATCTTATATATAAAAATGAATTAACTATTTCCCTTGGTCACGGCATTACGCGTAAACGGCTGGACCGATTTCGCTAATTCTTTTTTTGTTGCGTTTGTTAGTATCAGGAGAATGTTCTTATAACAAAAAAAATTAAAAAATTGCGCGGAACATTAGAAAATTTAAGAAAACTTAACGACCATATTAACTTTTCTTATGTAAGGTTTTGACAGCCAATTCAATATTCATAGTTAAGACAGTACAACGTCTGTCGGGTCAGCTAGTTTTGTCCTTTTATTGAAATTATACGGAAACTTCAGTACGCGAGTTCCACACTCGCACTTGACCGATTTTTTTTAAATATTTTACAAGGTTATCGTGTAAAAACTTCGTGAGCTCAAGGCAATCTTTGAAAAATGCTTGTATATATAGCTGATAGGTAGGAATTCTTACAGAGCACACTATTGTATGAATTAGAAAGACATTCCATTTGATAAACTGGAATGGATGGAATTTTTCATAATTTTTTCTTCTTGGCTAATAACTTAGGTTTTCTATTATACTCTGAACGACAGTTTTGAGAAACTTTCCTCCTAAGTGAACTTTATCTCGCTGCATTATTTTTTTAATAACAAGATGATCAGAAATTAGTGTTTTATCTTAAATACTTGTCGTTGTTCGAGACTTTCCTGTTGTAAATTCAAATAGATATTATTATGGTGATTTTGGGACCGTAAAATAATCAGGTTTAGAATCCTGTCGAGGATAAGGAGCATTATTCATATCCATAGAACCGTACAGTAAATACTGTTTATACTTGTTCCTTATATTAGTACAAAAATCCAACTTAAAAAGTATTTTTAAGACCTGAAAATTCATGATATTATCACAGATTTATCTTTACTTATATTGAATATAATTTACGTATATTTGTTCCAATATAACCATAATACCAGTGCGGTGAACCTTACAACCCCATGAGGTATTCAGGTGCGGTTTCCTCTCACTCGATATCTCAGGAATGTCTATAAAACACCTTATTGCTAAAACATATTGAATTCAGAAGTTTACTAATATTAAACGAGAATAAATTTAAAAAAAAGTATTGAAAAATTAGCAACAGATTCCCAAAGTGTTCGATATTGACGAACAGTGTGTCTATGTGTGCCAAAAAGAGGGAACCGTAAAGGCTCCCGGACAACCTTCAAGGTACCAGCTGATAAACCTTCAACTGAGATACAGCAAGGTGACATTAATTTATATTTACAGTGGCATATGAACTATAATCAGATAATTAATGTTGACAAGAAAACATTGAAAATATAGCAGCCAACTGATGTATCTTCCACCACGTTATGGTCAGCTGACTTTATTTCTCCTTTAAGATACTAGGTAAACTATAATCCGACAAATTTTCAAATGGGAGGAAAAGACCAAAATAAATTTTTTTCGACATGTTTGGAAGGCTGCCACTACTCGCCCCACCCACAGAATCGTAGGTGACAGTCACGAGTAATCATAATATAAATCCCTAATGTAAACGAATTTTCACTTGGGAGGGACTTGGTCATGAAAATTAGTCACTGGCTCCCCGACAATTTTCAATCTACCAGCTGACAAACTTTCCACTGATATACAACAAGCTGACATTAATTTTCATTCAGTATATGAACTATCACCAGTTAATTTTATAGTTGAGAGGAAATCATTGAAAATATTTGTTTTTTTTCACGTTCAAGCAGCCAGCTGATGTATATTCCAACAAGTTATGATCGGCTGACTTTATTTTTCCTTCAAGATGCTAGGTAAACTATAATGCGACAAATTTTCAAACGGGAGGAAATGACTGAAAAAAATGTTTGGGAGGCTGCCACTGTGTTTCCACCAGAGATGGGACGTCAGTAGCTCAGTGGTTCGGGCGTTGGATTCAGGATCAACAAGTCTTGGGTTCAAATCCCTGAGATTGGACTACTGGCGTGGCCCACTCCTAACACAAGCATTTAGCTTAGTTGGAGGGGTTAAGAGAATACTAGTAATATGTGATCCATACTGCTAGTAATCTTTTAAAAAAAAAATTATGTGTAGCGAGGTATGTGTTTGTTAAGAACCAATAAAAGCGCTTCACTTACCTAGCCTAGCAGAGTGTGTGAAACGAAGTAATTCTATTGGTCATTCCTCGCTACATATCTTTGCTCATCTCTGGTGGAAACTTTATACTGTGTTTTAAATGGAGACTTGTTCAAAGAGTAAACAGTTTTTAAATCAGTTTTTTTCGGTCTTCAGACTTGTAGAAATAAAGACAAGGCAAATGGTCTATAAGTCAATTATGTTTGGGTATCTCTGGTGTATTACAGTATTCTTAGACATATGGCGGACAAAATGAGTGATTATGATAATATAAATAATATTCAAAGCCCCATTCACTTAAATATGTTGAGAAAAAGTTATCCTATTAAAAGATTTTTTTAACTCATCGAAGCGAGGCAAAGTTATATTCAAGCTCATACCAGCTCTACATATTAATTACATAACCTGCGCTATGATTCCGTCAACATATGAAAATTTAATGATATTGTAGTTACAACATTGACACTAGTTGCTAACTGGAAACAATATCAAATTCAGCTAAAATGCCAGCGTGGCTCGTGAATTAGTTACAGCACTACTGTATGCAAAACTTCGCTAATATCACTGTGACCTATGTTACTATGAATTTACAATAAATGCTTAAAAGTTTCTGAGGTAAAAGAGTGCCAACACTCTAATCCGATTCCGCATAAATCTTCAAGAGCCAGACACATTATGTCATATCAATCAATTTTAGAAAATAGCTCGAAAAAAGAAAAAAAATAGGATGATATATGTATCATAGTTTACTTTACAAACACGCCAAAAAAACTGTTGAAAAATGTGTCGAACACGCACTTGTGGACTGCCCGATGTTCGGTGTGGCCCGTTATTACTTGACCCAGGAGATGGACTTGAGTGTGACTGCTGACAATGTACATTTAATACTAACGGACAAAACAAAACAAAGCACTTTATAAAATTTTGTAGTTTAGTCAAAAATAGACTAAAGCGATTGAATAAGAGCAAGGGATTGACATAAAAATGTCTCAGGTACGTACGGCTACGTGAGTGGATTTATTAAAAAAAACCCTGCTACACGTTATTTAAGTAAGTAGTAACTTAGAAAAGTAGCTAACACTTAATGATATAGCATTAGGTTAACCTAGCTGACCTTAAAAAATATCGCCTATTTTTAAGTTTGTGTGACATATTGTATTTTTGTATAATTAAGTTTCAGTTGGCCTTAAATAATCTTTTAATTAAAGTAAGAAATAGGATTGTTTGACAATAAAGAATATTACGAATTGATTTATCACCTTTCAGTACAAGATGTATGGAAAAAGTTTTTGGCGATTTCTGACATTTCTAGTACTCATACCTTATATGGTCCAATAGAGTCTTTTGATCCCTATACGAAATAGGATCGATAGACATAAAAAAGATTTTTTTGGATATTAGCACTTTTTTCGCTGACCGTACATTTTCTCAAAAATCTGTGAATGCAGTTCAGAATCTCAAAAAATAATGGAAGGTCTCCTAGGAACGTTTGCCCTTACTGACCATCTCAAAAATCCATCCTGTATGAAGAGGAACTGTAATTAACATAGGAATAGGAAAAAAGTAGACTTAGGAAACATGTGCCCTGAAAAAAAAAATATTATTTCAATCCTGTGCAAAATAAAAAAAAATAGAATTTAAATAGGTATAAAACATCTCCGATAACGTTGGAGACAGTTGGCGGTATAACCTCCCTAAGATCTGGAGTTGCATATTAAAAAAAAAAAAAAATGCTTAAAAGTTTCCGAGGTAAAAGAGTGCCAACTCTCTAAACCAATTCCGCATAAGTCTTAAAAAAAAAAAAAATAGTATAATATATGTATCATAGTTTACTTTACAAACACGCCAAAAAAACTATTGAAAAATCTGTATCATATTAAAATTAAGTATTAAAAAAATATGTATAGACAGAAACAAAATATAATAGCATAAAAATTAGTCAAAATTAGTAGTCATGATAATACAATATGTATTTCTATCTCTGCCCTTGTTGTTACAAAGAGACAACAATACGTGACTTATGGTGCAACTATTAAGCAAAATTAAAATGTTAATATAATCCTATCTTGCTACTATTATAAATGTAAAAGTTTGTACGTTTGTCACGCAGAAACGGATAAACGTAATTCATTGAAATTTAGCACATGGATACTTTATAACCTGAATTAACTCATAGACTACTATTTACCAGAGTCCCTGTAGGATAATAATAAAATATGTTTACTGTAGTAAGCGCCTATATTAAAAATATATATTTACTTACTTTCCATTACAGACCTCGGGCACTTTTTGTGACTTTGAGATATTTTAGATTACTTTTATACATGAAGACTCACCATCCATACCATAAAAAGTCAATGATAACAGTCCATTATTTGCCCAAGTCATTGGCTCGAGAAAATTACAACAAAGTGTTTCCACAGACTTATCGCGGAAAGTTTTAAAATCCGCTTAAAATTTAAAACAAAGGGAAGACCAATTTTACATAAAATAATAGTGTACTACTCATTGTTATGTAAAATGGATATACAGCTGACGAAGAAAGGGCGTAACTGAGTATTTTTGTCAAAATGACTTATCCTTACTAATATTATATTTTCGAAAATTACTCTTAAGAAATGTAGGTAACAAACTAAACAATCGAAAGTGCGACTTAATATACCACTTACGCCATCTATTGATGGATAGATAGCGTCTGTCTGTTACATAATCAGCCTTAAATCACTGAACCGAGTTCGACAAAATATGATACAGAGATAAAGTAGAGCTTGAGGAAGGATATAAGCTATATTTTATCACAAAAGATATACTTAAGAATACAAAATAAACAAATGAGTGTGTGTTTACGCCATCTATCGGCGTGGGGATGAATTGCATGTCGAGCTGTGTAATCGTTATGTCTTTGGGAATTAGTCATATATAAATTAAAATGCTAAATATAAGTAATACACCTAAATACACTTGGTAAATAATTGCACCTGGGCGAAGCCGTGGCGGGTCGACTAGTATATTATAAATGTCAGTATTATCAAAAATTCTCTAAATTTCTATCTTTAAATTGATTCTGGATTAATTTTATTTTAAATTTTGAGTTACCAGAAAACAAATAATTTCCATTTTTTCCATTAGTAACTGTCTGTTACGCTTTTACGCCTCAACCACTGAATCCATTTTCATGAAATGTGGTACTGAGATAGACCAAAGCTTGAGAAAGGACATTTGCTACCTATTATATAGAAAAAAGACTTTAACTGATTGAAGTAAAGAATGAAAGTTGAGTGTCCGTTTAAGTTTTTAGGAGTTCGTCATTTATATTTAAAAATTCCGAATAACTATCTTGAAAATTAAACCTAAATCCTTTTTTCTACTTTAAGGCAATACCCCCTTTTAACTTATGACCGCTACAGCCATTTAAAACTTATAATTTATACGAGAATCGCTTTAGATGTGCCTCGACTTTGCCAACTAAAACTCTTAATCTACTTATGATAAAACTTATATTCCAAATTATTTTGGTTGTTTAATTTATTTAGAATATTACAAGTTGTTGAAATTGTTTTAGTTTTGCAGATAGAAGTTACTCTAAAATATATTATTAATAACGAGATTCTCGTGAGAAAACTAATTATTAACTTAATGTTAAATTCAATAGTGTGATGTTTTCCTTCTTTTTAGAATAATATAGTGTTATCTATAGATCGATACCGTACAGTAACACGCACAAAACAATAATAATATGCACTTAAAAAGAAACCAAACCTTAGTAATGGAGACCCAGCAGCACATCACACACAACAGCACACTCATATATAAAGTTTTGGATCAAAATAAAAGGAACTACTCACGAAAACATGATTAAAAACGGTGTTGCTAACACAAATTATATCTAAATGTTTATTTTAATTAGTTAGCAACGTGCACATCAAATCAACGTATCCCTTTCACCAGAATCATATCCAGCAGAATATCTTAAACTAATTATTAAGTTTCGACTCTCATCTGCACGACCCACGCTATCTACGATTCTGAAATCTATAACGAGAATTAGGCTGTCTGGGTATACGTAAATAATATCTACAGTAGTTCAGTTTAGTGATTACAATATCTCTCATGATATAATAGACAGAAACTGTCATAACAAACGTAATGAAGTTAACAAACTAAATAAATATTATGTCCCGTCGGCGTGTATTTTTTGTTTATATTGACATTTTTAATTTCGTAATATCTTTTGAATGGAAGGTCCGATTTCAATAATTCAAAAAGTAATCTACAGGTATTGTAACAGTCTTGAATAGGAAATAATTTATATGGATAAGAATTAATACAAAGGTATGGATAACATGGTCTGATTTTGATAGGCATTTCCATCAACTTTTAAAATGTAAAAAAGTAGTTATAGTGACATAACTATAATAGTTGGACATATGGTCTCGCGAAGTTTTTTGTCGATCTTGATACGTTCTATGATATTGTAGAATATTTTTATGTTCTATCATCAATACTTTCCGCAGCGCTTGCGATGAAAGACATTTTATGGCTAATTTTTTTGCATCTTGACTTGGTTTTAGTAAGAATTTCTGAGGATCTCTAATTTTTTCTAGTAAAAAATGCAACCTACGTTACACGGTGATAATGTATCTTTCTAACGGTAAAAGAATTTTTGAAATCAGTCCAGTAGTTTTTAAGTTAAAGTTAAAATATTAGTTTAGATATAGATATGTAAGTTATACTGCACAGTTTCACGTAAAAAAACAATAATAACATCCTTTATAATGAAGTCTCAGTCCCATAATTGCAAAATATCTACTTACGTAATACTTGACCGGCCCTTTACCCTGGCAACGATTCAAAAAAAAATAGTTTCTCTAGTCGATTCAAAAATTATTTTTACACCTGAAACATCTTAGGAGTTAAATCTCTATAAGTCCTTTCTTGGTGCTTGCTGGGCGTGCTGGGCTCAATGTTTATATGTGCTTATACCACTTTTAGTAAGCCGTAATCTAAGTTATAAATAATTTAACTTTAAAACAGAGTAGCATGGTGTTTCAAGATTAGACACCGTTGAGAGGGAATTATTAAAGGGATGTTAAGTATTAAAGACGGATGGAGGTGATGATTATAACGGCAAGGTTAACTGTTTTAGCTGACTTGTTAATATACCTGCAATAATCTACGTCGTTATAGATGATAATATTGCTGGACTCAATGGATATTTCTTCTCTACCTAGAACTCATCATTTCTTTGCAATTGATGTGGTATAACGATATATCTTGTCATGTAACCATGAACTTTATAATTTATAATTTGAAAATCTGAAAAAAGGAATGATGGCCCACCTCTGACTTTTCTGAGTTATGTATGTTTTAAGCAATTAAATATCACTTGCTTTAACGGTGAAAGAAAACATCGTGAGGAAACCTGCACTCCTGAGAGTTCTCAAAAAGTTCTCAAAGGTGTGTGAAGTCTGCTAACCCGCTTTAGGCCGGCGTGGTGGACTATGGCCTAACATACTCCTCATTCTGAGGAGGAGAGATGTATTTAATTTGAAAATGATGATTAAGCATGTTCTATACCGATTTATAACATTAAACTTATCATTTGATTGCAATACATGATTGATCAAGTGTTACAACGAAATATCTACATAAGCTGAAATTCGTTATTGCTTATCATGGTTAATATTTAACATTACTTTCAAAATTAATCAGATATACCTTGCAATTAATAAAAAAAAAACCTCTTTTGAAAACAAGCTTTTGTTATTGGTTAAGAAAATGAACTAAAAAGTTAAAAATAAATTAGGTAACTCTAATAAGAAATATAACACTTTATAAGTTCATTGTAACCTTTAAGGATAATTAAGCTTCTTCGTCTACGACAAAATAATTCCATATCGTACATAATTATTTATTTTGAACACTAAAACTTTACACATTAATTATTAAATCTTTCCGTTTTTCTCACAATCCCAATCTATACTAATCTATACTAATATTATAAAGAGGAAAGATTTGTATTTTTGTATGTAACGAATAAACATAAAAACTACTGGACCGATTTCAAAAATTCTTTCACCATTAGAAACCTACATTATCCCTGAGTAACATAGGCTATATTTATTACAAGAAAAAATTAGAGATCCTCAGAAATTCTCACTAAAACCAACACAAGGTGCAAAAAAATTAGCCATAAAATATCTTTCATCGCATGCGCTGCGAAAAGTATTGATGATAGAACAAAAAAATGTTTTACAATATTATAGAACGTATCAATATCTACAAAAAACTCCGCGAGACCATATGTCCAACTATTGTAGTTAAGTCACTATAACTACTTTTTTACATTTTAAAAGTTGATAAAAATGCCTATCAAAATCAGACCATGTTTTCCATAACTTTGTATTAATTCTTATCCAAATAAATTTCGTAATGAAGACTGTTGCAATACCTGTTAATTACTTTTTGAATGATTAAAATCGGACATTCCAGTCAAAAGATATTACGAAATAAAAATATCAAGATAAATAAAAAATAATCCCAGACGGGCCGCCGGCGCGGTGTGCAGTGCCTCGCAGCGCAGCGAGTAACGCGGCGATAGAGGGAGCGACAGAATGCGGGAGCCAAAATGTTAAAAAAAAAATTATCCACGTGCGAAGCCGGGACGGGCCCCTAGTTTTAAATAAAAGCGTGTTACATACAGATAACCAGGTTAAACTAAATAAAAGCTTGTAAAAAATAGCAATTATTTATGATTTAATTCATTTTTTCCAATCTTTGCTTATTTAGTTTTCATTTCGTAGATTGGTGGTTAACATAAATGTAGAAAAATAAAATCATATGTTACAATCCTAGAAATATCGTTACAGAACATGATGAAAAATTACAATCATATGATGAGTTAAAATTGGAAGCAGTTTTTTACAGGATACTCAAACATGGAGACAGATAGATAAACAAACAAAAAATCTTACAATACTACTCAAAGAAATAATTTAAATCCTTTAAGGTTTTACAGAATGATAGATTTTTCATCACAAGTATGCTCTGAATAGAGCTCGCGTTCAAAGCTTCCCGAGGGACATCTAGGAATAACTACTCTAACAAAAAGAATATGTAAAACTAAGCAACGGAAAGGAAATATATTAATAGTAATGTGGATGAGAAATCTCATAGGTATATCAATATGAGTAAGCTAGTGTGTAAACCGAAGGTTACCATCATCAATAGATGTTAGCGTAGATGTGTAGAAGGTTTACATCTTTGAAACTACTGTTGTCATTTTGATAATGTTTTCGAAGTTAGCTACACGTTTCTCGAATGTTATGTTAATTATAAAAATATCAAAAATATCATCGTGATGAGATTTCTTTTCCGATTTTTTTCTTCATTTGATTGTGTATATGTATTTAATGTGCAAAATTTCAAGAAGATCAGAGCCGATTTCAAGGGTTCTATGACCATATACAAAGACCCACCTCCACTGCTTGACATCGTTACTAAAGATTTATTACATATATTCCATGTGATATAAGTAAGACATAAGTGCTCGTTGATTTTCGAGACTAAACTTATACATTGGCGAATCGGTTGGGTATTCTTAAAATAACTATTAGCCACCAATGCTGTCACCAGTGTTGCTAGAATCAAAAGAAATATAATAGAAGCCAATTTTAAACAATCATAAATTTGAATGGCAGTGGATAAATATTTTAAAAAATCATGAATTCCGGCACATAAGCAGATTTACTTAGTGAACTGAACATACAGAGCAGAGCAAAGAGAGCAGAGCGGCAATATCAGGAATTCACAAATCAAAGGCTTCCGGTTCAAAACGTCCACGAGCGGAAGTAATCTCGCCGTCGAAGCCTCCTTTGGGACCTGTATCCGGTGCTGCATATTTTTGCATGTATGCACTTTAGGGTTAATCGTATTACGAGTACTCATATGTATTTATAAATGTCTGAATTGCGTTTAGATATTTAATTATATTTGATGTTTGTAATGGAAACATTGATTTGTTTGGCAGCCTGTTAGTTATGATGTTGGCAACATTAATCTGAGTAACATTTGATTTTAGAAGTTGGCACAAACTGAATATTATTCAGTTGTGCCAACGTAAAGATAAAAGCATACCAAATAAATATGCCGCCATGAGGGAAATATTTGTTGTTGCATCGTGAGTAATCTAGGAGCAACGCTGAAGGACTGTGTTTAAAGTATAATCCTATATAATCTAGTCAAGCCGTCAACCCGCTTTTTAATTAACACCATATATACCCATCATACGTTGTTGAAGTGAAACTTTTTTAGAATCGTTGTGATTTCAAACCGGATGCAACGGAAAAAACGACAGGTAAGAGACACAAATACAAAAATGTGTAGGAAAGAATGAGACAGAAATATACATACTATTTTATATTATTATATATATTCATCTCATTCTTTTGTCGATTTACTGAAGTTTCACTTCTATCGTGTGTGAATCGCACACACACCTTTTTTTTTGTTATATCTCAAACAAGGATAAGACAGTGTTTTTCATAAAGCTTCACTATTTCCGATATTTTCAATACTAGTCTTAATAAATTATGGATTTACACCTTCCTCATTAATTACTCTTTCTATAAGTAAAAACCGCATGAAAATCCGCTCAGTACTTTTTGAGTTTTTCGCGCATAGATAAACACGAAATTTAACAAAATTTAAAAAAGGTAAGACGTATTTTTTATATTTCCACGTAATGGAAATGTTTGTTGCTCGAAGACACCAAGCACCAGCACAACACTATCACACTTCAACTAGCACTACTTTAGACAGTGTAATCACTTGTTAGATCAGCAATGATCTGTCAGGTCAGTAGAGTATATTTAAAATTAACCAAACGTAACTACAATCGTAATGTAAGGGATATTAAGATTTAACCTAACTTAGCTTACTGCTTTACCTGTATTTATACCTTCCTACTAACCTTCTACCTGCCTACCTTCCTGATATTCCACTTCCAACTACACCGTTTATACAAACCTTCAAAAGCAAAATTCTCCCTGAATCAATGTTGCCAAACTTATACACCACATTACATAACCGATATCGCAATTCGATTTCAATAAATCGATATTTCCGCGAATAGATTCATTACTGATTCAACGTGAAGGCAGAGGGTGAACTGTCAGTCGATCAGGTCTAAACATAGACCCAACACTTTCACTCTACCAAGAATAAACTTTATTTCTGATTTGAGCTATTCCTAACGATATTGATTGCCTATTTTAAAACTGGTTTCGTTTTCGATACAACTTTTGTTACATTATAAAGAGATACTACAGCTCTACTACTCTCGTTCTAAATCCAACATGGCGGCATATCTAAGGCGGACTAGTTTTTTTAATGCACTTCTACAATATGAGTATTAAATGAAAGGACTTGCTAAGAATAATTCGAAAAATAAAATGACGTCATTCTAAATCCAACATGGTGGCATATCCAAGATGGCGGACTAGTTATATTTATACAATATAGGTATCAAATGAAAGAGCTTGCTAAGAATAATTCGAAACATAAAGTGACGTAATTCTAAATCCAAGATGGCGGCATATCCAAGATGGCGAACTAGTTATATTTAATGCACTTTTACAATATAGGTATCAAATGAAAGAGCTTGCTAAGAATAATTCGAAAAATAAAGTGACGTAATTCTAAATCCAAGATGGCGGCATATCCAAGATGGCGAACTAGTTATTTTTAATGTAATATGGGTATCAAATGATGAAACAATAACAGTTTTTGTTTAAATAATAATGAAAGCGATAACTAAAAAGTCAAAAATAAATTAAAACAAAAAATTTAAAAAAAAAAAGAAACTTATGTTTAAATGTGCTAAAATGAAAACAATAAATATTTACTGTAACGTTTACTATCTACTTATAAAGTCATTACATAATTTACATAATAAAATTTTTAAAGTAAAAAAATATTTTTTTCGTTTTAGCGCATTCAAATAAAAGCTTGTTTTTTTTAAAAAAAATAATTGATTCTAAATCCAATGTAGAAGGCGAACTAGTTATTTTTTTTTCACACTCATGATTTGATAATTCTCTCTAAATTCTATATTGTGGGACTTTCCAAGATTTTTTTTTTAAGATTACTAGCATATTGAATTGAATCAGGCGTTACTTTGTGGAAATTCATGGTTTAAAAGGAATCAATCCCGAACCAAGACACTGTTGACGCTTGTAGAGTCAACACCTCCTGAAGACGCTTCGGTTACGGAGCGATACGTACGTCGATTGTCGATCGCGATCAACTTGTGTGGTGTGTACTGGTTCGGGTTCACGCGTTACACTTTTATGTGGGCAGCGTGCTCTTCTGGGTTGTACCATACGAGTCTGGTAGTTCAGATTGCCGCGGATTATAGCAAGGTAACATTTTGTCACCTTTTAGATTACTAGCAGTTTGGATTACAAACTACTAGTATTATTTATCCCTCCAACTAAGCTGAAATGCTTGTGTTAGGAGTGGGCCACGTCAGTAGTCCAATGACTGGGATTTAAACCCACTAATAGTGAATCCAACGCCTCAACCACTGAGCTACTAACGAATTATCTTTGTAATCTGAAACCATATAATATGAAAGAGGAGCAGCAAGAAATGTCGGTTAATACTGAGTCTGACTTCCACTAATGCACTGGTTTCAGCGACGAATATCTCCCAAGAGTATACTGGTTACTTAAAGAAGACATATTACTTTGAAATTGAAACATACTTTTATTCACATCTTTATGTGTTGAATATTTTATGAATGAAATGTTTTCCCAGAGTTGATGTAATATCTTTTAGTCCAGAATAAAAATTGGAAATAACTACTCGTATATCAAAATTATTTTTTTCGTAGACGTTACAATCATACATAGATAACTAAATAACGCACGATATATTTAAATCACCGCGTTTTTGGTGCTGGAGTTTAATGTTTTTTTTTAACCTAACCCTAAAAAAAAAGGAGAAACTACATGTTGGGGATTTTAAAGGGTTTGAAGGAAATGGAAGGAGGAAGATGGGGAATATTGGGGAACGCTACAGGGCGGATGGTATTTAACGGACTATTGGGTAAACGCGACGTAGATACTTTTAGTGAACCGATAAATGATCAAATATGATCTCTAACAATTACGAGAGAAACCTAAGCAGTGCTTTGGACTTGTGACCAAGGTGTAGGCTTAAGGAATTCCTTTATTCAATCGTGACACTCGCCTCCACTGCTATGCTCTGCTAAACCCAAGGTTAAACGAACATAAACCAAACCTAACACAAGACGTGGCAACTAGATTGTAAGGTACTAACGTGACCTTGATCGGACAGCACTTCCAGCACTAACACTGCACTGCACTGCACAACACTAACACTATCCAGGCACTACTTCACATTCTGAGAGTCCGCGCATGACTAAGACTTCAGTTAGACTGTCGATGGCATATAAAGGGTCGAGGGTCGAGACTGTCAAAACAACGGAAGTGACTACTACCCTACTCCAACGCCATAGATACCAATAACGATCGATTATTCGATAATCTTTTACTATTCTCCGACATACATATGGTACTCGGTATTATAAGTCGTGTTAAGGTCACCTTTCTTGAGGTCCATCTATCATCATCTTCGGTGTTCAGGCAGCGAAAGTGAGCGTTGTTATTATATAAAAGGCCTTTGACCGTAGTACCGTGTAGGTATAGGTATTGCTTTACAATAATGGGGATCATTTCTCTCTCGTTCTATGACAATAATAATTGACAAATCAGTATTTTTAATAAAATTTTAAATACATTTCCAAGCAAAAGTAATATAAAGCAATGTGAAAGAAAAGTGATGAATGTCATTTTATCGTCCCATTACTTTCATACATTGTGAGCATTCCATTGAAAGTCATCAAAAGGCTGATATCTGCGGCATTATCTGGCAGTAAACATTTTATATGTCATAAAGCCCACTTCTATCACTGACACATATTGGAATGGAATGGAAAAAATATTTAAAACTACTTTACTGTTAGTTTATAACTCAATTTCATTATTTTCTCTTTTGTGGTACGTTGCAATTTTATTGCGACCCATTCTGGCTTCGCACCAGTGTAATTTACCGCTCAACGTTTAATAGGAACTAACAAAAATATACAAAGAACGTATTCTAACAAGTTTAAGTAAAGTTCGTTCATATTAAATTAATTAATTTAGACTCTTTCATGGCTAATTGTACTTACACTATAATACTTTCAGGGCAATAAACTATATCTATGTAAAAAGTTACGTCGATTCGTCTGGCTGTAGTATTTATGTATATACACACGCTCTGTCTACTTCTCTATCTCTGTCTACGTACTCTTAGTAGCGCTAGAGGTACCGCTTGCTTTTATAATGTGATTAGAACAATTCACACTATCGTTGGTCTAATATTGCAGGTACATATTACTTGTAATATAAGACCAACGAAAGTATGACCGCTTCTCATCCTGGAGAAAAGCATCATAATAGTATCTGCAAATAAACTAAAGATATTAAAATGATCCATTTATGTTATCTACTTGAGACCGTACAGAACATTAACACAACGATAACAGAGTAACCAATAATAAACACTTACTCCAAACCTTAGTAATGGAGACACCACTCCACAGCCATAATGGTTACCAGGCGAGCTCAGATTGACAGCTGGCTTAAGTCTATCGGAACAGAGGTTATATACAGTCTTCGAATAACATAAAAGGTACTTCCCCTATTTATTGTAAACTGCATCCATACTAGGCGAAGTGAAACACTTGTGTATGTTTAGAAAAATGTAAAAGCTTATATTTAATTATTTATTCAAAACTTTCGAAGATATTCAATCTGAAATTCAATAATATCTGAGTCTGACGTTTACCATCCATCAAGCAATTTGAAGGCATATTAATTACACTTCTAATTTTGATGCGGCGAATTATAAATATCAAGGTTTTATTCGTACGCGTGCTATAAAATGCTCCGTAACAAAATATTATCGTAAAATATACTATGATGTTTAAATAAATATTCTAATAAGAAGAACATTTTTGCGTAGCTACTAATATCTACGAGTATTTAACACGTCGGGCAGATTAGGTGTTAAATAAAATCGCGCTTGGAGAGGGAGGCGTTACCATTTTAAGGTGTTTTCGCAAGTTTTATATGTTATTAAAAATGGGTATTATGCGTTCTTGATTATTATTAATCAAAGAAAATTTTACACGTTCTACGTATCCACGTTATTAGAAAATAATATAGATAAAGAACTTTATACACTGTAATAATTGTTTTACTACAAAATAAAATGTTTATAGAAAAAAAATTAGAACTAAGATTAAAATACCAACTTAATCACAAAACTTAAAAACATAAATCGGAGAAAAATGATGAGGAGGGAAGGAGAGGGAGTATATAGAAAAGCACTGGGTGATGATATTGAATGGACTATAAGGTGTTAAACATTATGATCTCTTACAATTACGACGGGACCCTAAGCAGTGCCTTGGACTTGTGACCAAGGTGTAGGTTTGCAAGGTCTTTTAAAAGAATTCTAATACTCGCCTCCACTGCTTAGTTTCACTGTTTATACAGGTTAGGTTAACATAAGCCTAACTTACGCGCTGACATATATATAACTTGGAGATTTTATGATAAGAAGGAAGGAGGAGAGGGGGACTATTGAAGAACTCTACAAGAAGTGATGATATTGAATGGACTATTGGGTAAACGCAACGTAGATACTTCTACTGAACCGATAAATAATCGAATATGATCTCTTACAATTACGAGAGAAACCTAAGCAGTGCCTTGGACTTGTAATCAAGGTGTTAAAAGAGCTCTTAATGTCTACACATTAAGAGCTCTTTTACAAGAATTCCAACACTCGCCTCCACTGCTCAGGCTCTCTGTTCAAACCAAAGGTTAAACTCACATAAACCTAACCTTACACAAGACGTGGTAACTACATTGTAAGGTACTCGATTCGATAATCGTTTACTATTCTCCGACAAATATATTGAAAACAAAATTCTAAAATTTTATTTTCCACTTAGTTCACATTTCAATGAAAATAATAAAACGCTTATTTTTTAACCATTTGTACGAATGAGCTTTTAGAATCATAAAAACTTTTCTCTTAACTAACTAATGGAGACTGACGCCTTTTAACGAATTAAGAACAATTAATTCTTAATTAAATTTATTCCAGATTAAAGTAATGTCTTATTATAAATCTAGATAATTGGTGGATTTCTATAATTTACTCGTATAACAAAATCTATACTAATATATAAAGCTGAAGAGTTTGTTTGTTTGCTTGAACGCGCTAATATCAGGAATTATTTCTCCGACTTGAAAAATTCTTTCAGTTTTAGATAGCTCATTTATCGAGGAAGGCTGTAGGCTATTATATCATCACGCTAAGACCAATAGGAGCGGAGCTACACGGCGACGAAGTCGCGCGGGTTCACTTAGTTGACTTAGTAACACCGTTTATAAATTAGTATTCGCGGGTAGTTCCTTTTATATTATGTCAAGTATACCGATGCATAGACAATATATAACCTATAGTGCGACAGATTAGAGTCAGTCTCTCTGGTGGTGTCGCGCAGTGTACATGGAAGTTAGTATTATAGTGTCGTGGTTAAGGTCACCCTTCTTGAGGTCCACGTAAGTTAGTCTTACTGACAATATTATCCTATTGTCAGTTTGATTTTATTCAAGACTAGAGGTTTCACAAACTTAATTGACTCGCAGACAACTATTACTCGCGCCTAATAGATCCTTCTGAGGCTCCTTCTAGATCATTCTATGACAATTCGATCAATGTTTTAAATTTTGAAATAATTTTTTTTATAATTATCAAAATTAATGATCAACGTTCTATTTTTGGTACGATTTTAAGATAATTAAAAATAAATAATAAAAATTAGAATATTCGTAAAACTAAAACACACTAGAAGTTAGAACTAGCAAATTCTTTATACTTTTCTGAGA
The DNA here is from genome assembly GCA_905147385.1 of Limenitis camilla. Lineage (NCBI taxonomy): Eukaryota > Metazoa > Arthropoda > Insecta > Lepidoptera > Nymphalidae > Limenitis > Limenitis camilla. Next base: position 9,663,619 of record LR990246.1, on the reverse strand, counting down.
CCCTGAACTATTTTAACGTATACCCCTTACAACTTCGACTTCGACCCTCAGGAATCAGTATCCTAGACACTACTAGGCATAGTTATAAGCTAGGTAGTGTAGTTGTTAGTGCATTCCATCAATGCCTAACTCCTCAAGGCAGAGAACAGAACAGTGCGAACAACCTCTGAAAGCCAATTACAACGTGTACGTACTCGAGAACTTCATAATGGCCAACACTAATTGGGATGCATATAGAGCTGCTACTTATTATTCTAACTAATCGATCTGCGCGACTTGCTCAATTAAATGGGCTATCAACAATAAAAGACTTTTTTAATTTGAAGCAGCAGTTCTTGAGATTTGTGCGTTTAATAAATAAACAAGCTCTGAAGCTTTGTAATGTTAAAAGACGATAAGAATACGTCTAGATAATATATTAGGACCACAGTTTTAACTATTATCACTATAATAGTCAGATTGAATGAGTTTTCCACAAAATCGCCACTTCGCATGTGTCGCTTATAGAACAACTCCTGAGGATGCTTCGGTTACGGAGAGAAATGTACGTCGATTGTCAGGCGACCTGCTTGTGTGGTGAGTCCTGATTCGGCTTCGCGCGTCTCCGTCATCTGTGGGCGGTGTCCTCTTCTGGGTAGTGCCATATGAATCTGGTTATCGTGTGGTGGATTGGTGTAGGTGTACACTCTTCGGGGGACACCAAACGGATCATCGAATTTCCGCAGATTAAAGCAAGGTAACCTTTTGATTCCTTTTAAGTCTATCTTACATGAACAACGTCTTGTTTTATGACGCAAAGATGCACAATGCTGACAATATTTGGCAATAGTTTGCATCGTCACTGTTTTTAGTGTGGCGTTTCTTTCTCTCGCTTCGCTATTATTACGAGTATATGCTGAAAAGGTTTCAAAATTGATATGATATTTAGATTAGCTCTAGAGCAAAGCTTAGATCACTTTCCATTATATAATAAATCCCTAGATTACTGATGAATGACTTTAACATATTTATTCACTCATGTGCACTCTTTGAAACTTGACAAAGATTAAAAGTGTGAAATGAATAAAAATACACAGTTGTAACAGCTTTGTATATACACCAGTGTCTTCGTTCGAATGCCTTCAGTATCGACGTGTATAATTTTTGAAGAATCTCAAAGTAATTACAAGTTAGCTCCTACAGCTATTATTCTTAATTTAAACCACAAGAATTGGGTTGCTACAGAGTCTCCAGTTTATTGAGAACTAATTACGCGACGTTATGTGATGGAACTTAAAATTAATTAAAGAGAAATATCTGCAGAAACATTTTTGGATGTCCTAAGACAACAAATATTTATATCATCAGTATTTACTTCGACGGGGACCCACACTTACTTTTTCGACCATATCTGAACTAGGTTGGTAGAACATATTCCGATAGTTAATGTCTCGTCATTAAAGATTCTTCTTCATCTCTTTCTCCTTTACTTTGTCCTTACTTTTATCCTGCATTTTACTCAGTCCTTACACTGTATTTCTCTAGATCTTCCTCTGGATTTTCTAGAAAATATAGATATAATTCTGAGCCTTGAATAATTACAGTAACGTAACTTAACGTAACATAACATACTCTACGCTGTTACGGTTCTATTCTCGCGCGCCTGCTACTTTTCAATAGTAAACGTCATGGATTAAACTACCTATACATGCACGCAGTACGGTAACAATTATCCCCACTATTTTGCTGGGATAGGTAATAATAAATCATTTCTATGTTTATTCTCACTTGCTTTATTACCATATTTTCCCTGGTTAGTTCCACTCAATATTGAACCAGTGTTCTTGAAAAATTAAGAATCGCAAACTAATTATAACTCGTTGAGCGGTCTGGATGGCTCGAGTGCTCGAGTGCTCGGGTGGCTCGAGGCTATTATTCTTAGTTTAAAGTGAGGGTCTTGGGCTATCACTGGCAGACTCGGGGTTTTCCGTTTCAGAGAACGATCAAGCGGTAATTGAAAAAACGAACATATAACATTTGTTTTTGATAAATGGTGCTGAAGCTTAGTGTTAATATAGTTAGATTTTTTTAAAGTACTTTCTTATGAAAAGTTTTAGTATCAGTGCCTTCAGAAAACTTTTATGTTTCTTTCATTCACATTTCGTGCTCTTTATTATTGCGCGAGCCTGTAGTTATAAAAAACCTTACAATTTAACGAAATATTTTTTTTCTGTATGTAAAAAAATATCAGCAAGCACAAAAAGACTTTTCTTCCCTGAATTTAACGTATTTTGCTTTCGTTTTATGGGTAAGAAATAAACATTATTTTTCCCTTAATAAATGAAAATAGAAAAATAATTTCTTTTTAGAGACTTAGTCGTTTATATTGTTTGTTTACTCCATTTTACAACACTCGATGTAAAATGGAGTTAACAAACAATATCATATTAATTTCTGAAAATTTATACATCAACCTTTCACTGGATTCTGAATAATAAGCATAGAAATGGAGGTGACCTTGTTATTTGAGTTAGCAACATAGTTGATATTCGCGGGTAATTAATTTTATTTTATTTCGAGTATATAGGATTGAGCTAGCCTGTCAAGTGGTGTCGCGCAGTACATATTAAAATAGTGAGAGTAGTAGTTTTGTGTTGTTTGGTGGCGTGGTGCTATGTACTTTATTAATTAAAAATTTAGTAGCAAGATCGAGAGGTGGAGGTGAGAGATTAAGCGTAGTAGAAGAAGTCTGCCCCTGGGTCTCAAGCCATAAACACTGCTCGGCCTTCGTCTAAGTTGCATGATAGCGTCCATATACTTCACATTTTTATAGATATTTACTTTTTTTTTTTGAAGTTAAACTATAATATATTACTAAAACAAAACAAATATCTCGAGAAAAGACGCATGAATGTTTCATGTAGATGCTTTCAGTTGTTTAAACACTTGATGGGATTATTCCACAGCCGCAAAATATACGAGAAAATATCGGTTTGTCTTTAAATGTATGTAAAACCTGACATTTTACTTCTTTTAAAACAGTTTCAAAAATTTTAATACCTATTGATATTTCACGTTTGAAGAATATATTACGAATTTTATCGCTGAATAATGGCACTATTTTGTTTTAAATGTTTCATAACTTTTTAATTTAAAAAGTGAATAAGGTAAAATAGATGAACTCTTTTTTATTTAAATACTTCTGAGTGCTGGTCAGTCCTTAAAAGAAATATCGCGTAAAAGAAATGGATCAACGTAATAAATGCATTATTTTTCAGAGTATAGATGAACCACATAATTCATAGATCATCTGCGGGGTAAGTGGGAGGGGACTGAATTGGCACATTTTTGTATTAAATAGGCATTATACTTTAAGATGAAAGCAAAAAAAATTAGATTTCAAGAAATTAAACACAACAAAATTCTCCACTGAGGTAGGGCACAGCAGGAAATTTCCTGCTCAAATATGGAGCAGCCCGACTGGTGTAGTACCTCGACCTTACAGAAGATCACAGCTAAATAACACTACTCTAAATCAGTGTTGTGTGGTAAGGTGACCAGAGCTCCTGGGGGGAATTGGGGATAGGGTCGGCAACGCGCTTGCGATGCTTCTGGTGTTGCAGACGTCTATAAGCTACGGTAATCGCTTACCATCAGGTGAGCCGTACGCTTGTTTGCCGAACTAGTTACATAAAAAAAAAAATTCAAATCAAAAAATAATAAAAGAAGAAAAAATAGTCCTACTATTTTTGTAGGTAGGTATCTTCTGTAGGTTTTTAGGTATTATCCGTTGCTTAGTAATAATTGGTGTTATTAAAAGAAAATTTGTAGATCGTTTTTCTCATTGCGTTCGTGTTTGTCATAATATATTTTTATTAATTAATTGTAAATACGTTAAATCTTAAATACTTAAGGCCCTAGGTTCAAAAAGGCATCAACACCTTGCATACTCTGCAATAAAATATGGGCAAGCGGTAAATGGCCAATAGACTGGACGAAGTCCATAATCCTGCCACGGCACAAGAAAGGCTCGACGAAACAGTGCGACAATTATCGTACCTTGGCGCTTATATCACACGCTAGCAAAATCCTGCTCCACATTATTAATAATCGGATTCGTTACTTTCTTGATCAGCAAATCCCTCAAGGACAAGCGGGTTTTCTGAAAGGTAACCTAAATATAAGACAACTGATTGAGAAAGCCCGAGAGTACAATGTTAGCCAGCCAGTTAGGCAGACATGTGACAATTGGCACGGAGGAGTACGTATTGGTGGAGCAACGCTCACAAATCTCCGTTACGCTGATGACACAACGCTGCTAGCCGCGAGCGAAGAGGAAATGTCCTTGCTACTGAATAAGATGGAGACTATAAGTAACAACCTGGGCCTTTCCATAAACAGAGCAAAAACGAAGATCATAGTTGTAGACCGAGCTAACAGCCTTATTCTCACTGGTGCTTTGAGTTTGGAGTATGTTGAGAACTTCGTCTACCTCGGTTCCAGCATCAGTAACAATGGTTCATGTGACACGGATGTGAGGAGGCGCATCGGCATGACAAAGAGCTCCATGGCTCAGCTTCAAAAGATCTGGAAGAACAGAGTTATCAGCTTAAAAACGATGACAAGGCTTGTACGCACCCTCGTATTTTTAATCTTTCTTTATGAAACTGAAACATGAACCCTATTGTCAGTTGACCGAAAGCGGATTGACGCGTTTGAAATGTGGTACTGGAGGCGCATGCTCAGAATACCGTGGACAGCTTTCCGAACCAACGTGTCCATACTTAAGCAACTAAAGATAAAGAAGAGATTTTCCACCATCTGCCTCAAGCGCATCCTTGAATACTTCAGCCACATCGCTCGAAAAGACAGTGGAAACTTAGAAAAACTAGTAGTCACTGGTAAAGTCGGAGGCAGCAGGTCCCGTGGCCGTAGCCCGACACGTTGGTCCGATTAAATTCGCGCTGTACTTAACACATCGGTTTACGAAGCACTGCATGGTGCTGAGGACAGGCAGATATGGAAGAAGACCATAAGAGATAGACTGCTGGGAGGTGATGGGCACGACCCTCAGATATGAGGTATACGACTTGGGGAGGAGGACGTTAAATGACTGTTATACCTATATTATCTCGCGATTTATTCTGCAATGATATTATGCACGATTTATTAATATCAGTGTACGTCGATGACCACCCCTCGTACTCCCATTTACCGCACAGGCGATCCGTTACTTGTTTTGTATATCTCTAGCTTCTAAGTCGAAAAGTGCTAAAGTACCAATATACCTTCCACTTCTTTCCTTTCCTTTCATATTATGTATTACAATATATTTTACATCTTTCTATTATCAAGAATTTAGCACACAAATATTGTTATGAATGCGTACGCGCAGGAAATACTTACCTATCGAACAGTGTCACGGAATCGTTGTTTATTGGAAAACGTGTTCAAATCAAAATGAATAAACTGCTCGTTTTACTGCTTTTGGTAAGTAATATTTTATGGTTATATTTGTATTTCATGATAAAGATTTATGCATACCTACATTTTTCAACGAAATAATACGTTCTCTCCTCTCTCTCTCTCTTAAAAAATCATCTCTAGTTATCTATACGTATGTACGTATATATTAAGTAGTATGTCCAAAAGTAGAGCAGTACCTGGGCTATCCTAATCTTCTCATTTTAGTCAAATCTTGTCTTATGTGATACAATGACATCAATTATTGAGATATTTTATTTTATTTTTTTTTTCTTAAATAAATTAATAGTTGTATTTTCCTGAACTGAAATAATCATGGTTAAGTTAATCACTATTACCATTACACCAAAAAAAACTATAAATCTGTTAAAAAATTATACAGCAAAATATACCAAATATTTAAATTATCGTATATTGTATACTCGGTTTTATAACACCAATAGAAACCAAAACAATCAGTTTTAAATTTTTGATCTGTCTGGTTTAGTTTATATGCGCATCACGGAAAAACTCCTGCATTAAATTGGATACGATTTTCACAGTTGTATTGTTGCAGGTTTGGCTTAAAATTTAGACTTTGTTTCATTTAAATCAAATGTTAGGAAAAAAGTTATTGTTGTTTCAAAAAAATTCCAAGCGAAGCTAAAAATAGCTTATGGTGAGTCATCTATTATCTAAAGTTGATGAGCATAATTATAGACTAACGACCCATAGGAACCCCATAACTTAGCATTAGTAATAGATTATATTAGAGATTTCATGGCATTATAATTTTTTTTAGTTCATTTCGTCAGTACAACTGCGACACTTGGAAGATGCATTTCTTTTTTGGAAACGTGGTAAGATATGAAATACTTAGCAATGTCTTGGCTTGATAGACAGACATACATTGTCCACGACTCTCCTATATTTCTTTTATTATTTTAATTATTTTATTTATCTACTAAGAACTTCGAAACTTTACTTGAAAGTTTGCTAATCCTAGTCATAAAACTCGTCATTTTGAAAATTAGCTAATGCAATTGTAATTTTTTAAATGGAGAAAGGTCCATACTTTTTATTTTTTTTTACATGTTTAGATAGTGGTCGTGGATCAAAATGCGAGCCATTCACGGTATATAAAATGGAGTGCAACACTTGCGTGTGCGGCGCTGACGGAACACCTTCGTGTACTAAGATGGGATGCTTAGATAGTTATTAAGTAAGTATATCTTATATATATACTGGCTTAAGGTCTTAGCTAACGGAAAAAGAAAGTAACTCCAATAGTCCCAAAAATAGCATTTTGGGCCAGTGCGTCACATTCATCCACTTTAAAGAAATAGTTGCGTCGTATAAGGCTACATATCAACGCAGGGCCCAAACTATAAGGGTTAGAAACTTGAAATTTTGCACAGGGGTTCCTTTTATAACGAATGGGAGCACTAAGAAAGGATTTTTGAAAATTCACCCCCTAAGGGGATAAAACGGGGGTACAAAGTTAGTATGAAACTTTGCCCTTTTTGAAGTTATTCAAATGAAATTCAGTATAAAGGTTCTTCAGAAAATCATCCCTTAAGGAGGTAGAAGGGATTGGGGTATAAAATGCACAGAGAAACATGAGATCATACCATTGTATTTATTTCTTGTTTAGTTATTAAATTAACTATAGCGAAATATAAGCGATAATTTTCATACGGCCATCGATGCTTCTGTAGCCATACACGGAGTTTACAATACATTATATGTATATAAAATGTTCAAGACCTATCCTTATTTTGAAGTCATTATTAAATTTCAATCATTTCTTTGTAATTCAATCTACGTAATTTATTTTTAAGTACACTAGTATTATTTTACAATGAAAATATTATTGTATGAACAAGTGTTATATAAACGAAATAATTGTTACAGTTGCAGAACATCAACAGCATAATAAATACTGAGATAAGACTATTACATTATTTTTATTTTACTTATTGTGTAAACCAATAGATTTTCTAGCAACTCGACTAAGCTCATATCACTCGGAGAAAATGAGAAAGAGGAGAAGAAGAAGAGGTATATTGATAAACACTACAAGGTAGATGATATTGAATGAACTATTGGGTAAACGCAACATATATACTGCTACTGAACCGATAACTAATCAAACATTATGATCTCTTACAATTACGAGAGTTACCTAAGGAGTATCTTGACCTTGTGACCAAGGTGAAGGCTTAAAAGATCCTATCATTCAATTTAAACACTCACCCCCACTGCCCAGGCTCTCTGTTTAAACCTAAGGTTAGACTAACCTAAGCCTAACTTCAGTCCCGTCATATTATATATAAAAACTAGCTGACCCAGCAAACGTTGTTTTGCCACCGTGAGCCACCCTTATCACTTAGGGGTATAAAAAATAGATGTTACCGATTCTCAGACCCACCACACAAAATTTCATAAAAATCGGTCGAGCCGTTTCGGAGGAGTATGGTAACTAATATTGTGACACGAGTGTTTATATATAACATGTCACGATTATTATGAATTTTTTTGTGTATATATAGTAGGTCTGAGAATAGAAAAATACATAGGGTATTTAATACCCTTAGGTAGCAAGGGTCTGGTATTAATATATTAATACAAGAAACATTTAAAACAACAATTTGTCTTAAAGGCCTCCAATTCCTTTAACGCGAAAAGTGAGGAAAAATTTCAATTTTTTTCGGTAGTCAACCCTCGAGGGAAATCCTTTGATTTACAGAAAATAACTACCCCTTTTATGTCTCCTCCATTATCTGTTTTCGCGAATATTATAAAGAAACGTTTTATCATAAGAAATATTTTCTTAAATTGCTTCTTATTTCCTTTTCATTATCTATTACATCTAGATTACTACTCTATATTTTAGATTTTAATATTCAACCTAAACATAATTTATTTATAACTAATTCCCAAATACATAAACAGTCACACAGCTTGACATGCACTTCATCCCCCATTTCAACCCCTTGATTTTTTTTCCACCATAAAACCTAGCCTATGTCCTTTTCCAAGCTCTAGTCTAGCTCTGTACCGAGTTTCATCAAAATCAGTACAGTGGTATAAGCGTGAAACCGTACGAGACAGAGTTGCTTTCTCATTTATAATATTACTAGTCGACCCGTCCGGCTTCGCTCGGGTGCAATTTAACACGTGTATTTAGCCGTAACCGCTATGGCATTTTGAATCTGTAATATCTTCAAAAATATTCGTTTAAATTTCATGCTGTAAAGGGCCATATTGATCTATATTAAATGTACAATGTATTTAAGGTACCTAATTGGATAAGGATTAATGCTGTAGTTTAAAATCGCTTCGTAAATAAACCATTATTTTTTGTAAAAAGTAAAGGATAATAAATGGTTATTGTGGGTTATCCCTAAGAGATAGACATATACCATCGCGGACTTTTTTGTAGACGTTTTTAAGGTGTACAATACTGTAGTACATTATTTTGATCTATCTCGAAGGGTTCAGCCAGCGTTTGCAATGTAAGCGCAAAAAATGTGTTTATTTACGACATCACATTAGAAACCTCTACAATTATCAGTTTTTCTCTACTATATTAAATATGTATTATACATATAAACCTTCCTCTTGAATCACTATCTATTTAAAAAAACCGCATCAAAATCCTTTGCGTAGTTTTAAAGATTTAAGCATACATAGGGATATAGGGACAGAGAAAGCGACTTTGTTTTATACTATGTAGTGAAGTTGAGACTAGTCAATAAACCCTACTTTCACTGGGCTAAAACATACATAAATAAAACAAAGCCTCAAGTACTGCAGCAATAAATCTTCTAGCCAGTTAAACACTACCTATAGTGTTGCTAGCATTACTAATATTATAAATTGGAAACAGTGTTTATTTATTTATATTTTTCCACTTTGACGAAGGAACAGATTGATTTCTTCCACTGAAAAGAAATCAGTTAAGGTAAGAAAATTGTTTAGAGTTTAAGCTGACTCAGTAATGACAACACTCGCCTCCACTGCTCGTACTCGCCAATAAACATCTAATTAAGCTACAAATGACGTAATCTTCATTAATGGTAATACTTTCTATTAAATCACTCCTCAAACTGCTGCTCATATATCACGAACGAGCTTATGAGTTTATTTTAATCTGACGCAGTCTATCAAGTTAGATTTCACACAGTAAACATTGTATCAAGTAGTACAATTGTAGCTTAGTGTCTTGTTGTTCGTGGAGGATTATTTATTATAAATATTTAACACCAACTAAAATACATTTTACATTATCTGAAGCCACCACCAAATACTTTATTCAATAATGATAGACCAGAGAAGACTAGAGGTGGTGGTGTTTGTATATACATTCGTAACAACTTAGATTTTAATATTGTTAGTCAGTCACCTAATCCCTCCTGTATCGACTTTGAGTACATTTTTTTGGAAATTTCAGCACACCACTCTAAACTTCTTCTGGGTTCTTTACAGTCCTTGTCTTACTATTAATTATTTTAATGCTTTTGAACTACTTCTCGATAAGCTTTGTCCATCTTACGATCACATTATTATGATGGGCGACTTTAACACGTGTCTCATTAAAAACGACAATAGAGCGCACAAATTGAAGTCCATAGTGACGGCTTTCAATCTCTCTTTACTTCCTCTTTCTGCCACTCATTATTCACCAAATTGTAATCCTTCCCTTTTGGACCTTATTATTGTATCCAATGTTGATAAAGTATCACTACACGGTCAACTTACTGCGCCTTTCTCATATCATGACCTTTTATTTCTCTCGTATAAATTCTCATTTCCGAAACGCAAAAAGAAAGTTATTCTGAGGCGAAATTACAGAAACATCAGCCATGAAAATTTACGCAAAGAAGCATCTTCCATTAATTGGGCATATGTTTTTAACGGTGATAATGTTAACGAGATGGTGACTTTTTTTAACACTCAAATAATAAAGCTGTTTGACAAACATGCTCCAGTCAGACCTGTTAAAATAAAGCATCATCCAGCACCGTGGCTTACAGCAGAAATTAGAAATGTAATGGTCAAAAGGAATAAATCAAAGTGTATTGCTAAGAAGAATCCGACAGAAGAAAATATTGCTAAATACAAAAAGCTGCGAAATCTCTGCAATAGGATGTGTAGGGATGCAAAACGACACCATATCTTTTCCTCCATTAATAGTCTCTCTACATCACAAATGTGGAGATTTTTTAACTCGCTAGGTGTGGGTAAATCTCAAACGGCTTCAAATCACTCATTAGATTTAAATTCTTTAAACAAACATTTCGTCTCACCTCCATTCATAATTCCTGACGTAAAGAAGTCTTTTACTTTATTACAACTGGCAGCCGCCACCCAACCTAACTGTGAGTCTTTCGTATTTCAACCAGTCACGGAAGGGGATGTTAAGAAGAGCATTGGGGCTATAACTTCTAAAGCTGTGGGTAATGATGATATCAGTCGTGAAATGATATTACCCATTATTGATCTTATTTTGCCTGTTATCACCCACATTTTAAATTTCTCCCTGGCATCTAAGGTATTCCCCACAGCTTGGAAGGCTTCACACGTAATTCCTATACCGAAAGTATCAAATCCCACATCACCCTCTCAGTTTCGACCGATTTCAATCCTACCAGTTTTGTCAAAAATTTTAGAAGATATGGTTTTTAAGCAACTATCCAAATTCCTCCTAACCAACAATTTACTCAGTCCCTTCCAATCTGGCTTTCGCCAAGGACATAGTACCTCAACCGCATTGCTTAAAGTTACGGAAGATATACGCTATGCTATGGACAACAAACAGATTACTATACTGATACTCCTTGACTTTAGTAATGCTTTTAACTCAGTAGACTGGGATATTTTACTTGGTATGCTCCGCTCACTTAACTTATCTCAATCTGTAATATCTTGGTTCCAATCTTATCTTCAGGGTCGCCAGCAAGTAATACGCTCAGAGGAGGCTACCTCAGACTGGGCTGCTCTTTCTGCTGGTGTACCACAGGGCGGCGTATTATCTCCTTTTATTATTTTCTATTTTCATTAATAACCTCACAAAATCTATTTCTTCTCACTACCATCTTTATGCAGATGATTTGCAGCTCTACAGGCATGTCTATATTGAGGATATTGATGAAGGTGTTAAGGATATGAACTCTGATCTTGAAAGAATTCACAAATGGGCTGAATATATTGGACTTGTGGTAAATCCCACGAAATCACAATCTATGATTGTTGGCAGCAAATCTATCCGAAGCAGAGTTCACTTTAACACCTTGGCTAAAATTGTGTATGATGGAACGATTATTCCAGTTAGTGAAACCTGCAAAAATCTCGGTCTAATCATTGATTCGAATTTAAGCTGGACATCACAAGTTAATGAAGTTAGCAAACGCCTACATTTTTCACTTCATTCCTTAAAACGCCTCCAGAACTTTCTCCCCATAGAAACAAAAAAACTATTAGCACAATCGTTACTTCTGCCACTGCTCGACTATGCTGACGTTTGCTATCTAGATGTCTCAGAGGAGCTGCTTAACAAGTTAGATCGCCTTCAAAATTTGTGCATCCGTTTTATTTATGGACTGCGCAAATACGATCATATTTCTGATTTCCGTCGTCAACTTAAGTGGCTCCCTATTCGACTTCGCCGGAATATGCATGTGATAACGCTCCTGTATAATATAATGAAAAGTTCTACTCCTCTTTATTTAAGTGAGCTATTTCAAATGTGCCCCCCTAGAGAACGACCTTCACGGTCATGCGTAATATATAACAACCTTGTGTTACCTTGTTATAACACAATTTTTTATGAAAATTCATTCGCAGTTGAAGGTGTTCGCCTCTGGAATTCACTACCAAGCAGCATCTACAACGATAACCCAAGCACTGCTGTTTTCAAATTCAGACTGAAGCAACACTTTCTCTCAATTTCGACTTAATATTATTAATCTTATATATGTATTGTATTGTATGATATATATGTATGTGTAGTTTATTGTATTTTAATATTTTATGTAGTATATAGATAAATGGAATTTAGTATTAAATTATAATATATTATGTTTTCATATATAATTAAATATTAATTATTTGCTATATCTTGTGCCTACACCACTTTTAAATGATTTTTTTTTTCCTTTTCCTATATTTACTCGGGGTTTCTGGAAGAGATCTCTTTAAAGAGATAAGTCATCCTGTGTACACAATATTTCTTAGTATTAAATACTTGTATTAGATTTCAAGGTGCATAAATAAATAAATAAATAAATAAATAATTACTAATATAATTATTATCAATAGTTTATTGATATAACTTTATTTATATTATAAGTGTTGCCATTGCATAATGTTGCCATTAATTCAGAATGGCTATTTTGATTGAAAACAACTGCATATCGAGTACCTGGTAGTATTTACTTGGCAAATAATCGCACGACTCTGTTGCCATTACAATTACACAGGGAATCTCTAAAATAAGGTAATAACTTTTTTTAATCATTTTCTCTAATATTAATGTGACGTAGATAAAGAGAGAACTCACTCAATATTTAACACAATGCACTTCTGATATTAAATATGAAGCGCAATAAATTGGAAAGTTTTTTCTATAATATTGTGGACTCTTTGTCCGAAGAAAGAAGGATTTTACCTGTGAGGGGACGGGTAGACTATTATTCCCCTCTGCCGCTGGGAGAACATCTCGTAGGAGCCGAGTAACCCAGCACCCCCTTGGTGATTGGGGATTTGTTCCCCGACTGGCTTGTGACCACCAGCATGATAATCCGACCGCCAAGTATAATAGACGCGTTCCGGTTGAGCCGCATGTGGACCAGGCTTATCCCCTCCCTCTCCCATCCCATTAATGCTGCGGATCTATTGGACACTGGGCTCTTGCTCAGGGTCCGCTGAAACCGCAGCATTTTTTTCTTTACTTCCCCTCCCCACTCTTTCTCCGGAGAGACAACGCATCGACAAAACAAGAGATACAAACAAGAGGGTATCTCTTGTTTTGTCGATGTATATGATGGTGGCCACTTACCATCAGGTGGATCATCTGCACGTTTGCACCTTATCTACCATAAAAAAAAGAAAGGTCCAATTCCACTTATATTACTTCGCTATCTTCTTCATGAAACAACTCCAACAATTCCGCTGCTCATATAAAGAAAAGAAAAAAATATGATTTGCCATATTTTAAAAAAAGATATATTCAAAATCATATTTTTATTTTATAATTTTAATTGAATAGCACAGAATTCCAAAAAAAAATTATGTACCTACTCTTCTTTTTCAGTCCAAATATTAAAATCTATAATTTAGTGACAAATTTCCGCGTGAGAGCATCTTCTAAGAGGCGAGTAAACCAGCAACTTCTAGATGGTAGGAGATTTGTTTCCCGACTGGCATGCAACCACCAGCACGCGAATCCGACGCGTTTCGGTCGAGCCGCCAAACCTAACCCCTTCCACTCCCATCCTATTCATCCTCAGGGTCCGTTGAAACCGTAGCATTATTCTCTTCATTCCTCACTCTATCTTCGAGGTGGCAACGGCATTGGCAATGCAAAAGAATCTCTCTTTTCCTGTTCATGTCCATGGGCGATAGCGGCCACTTAACATCATGTAGACCATCTGCTTGTGCCCCTTAACTGTAAAAAAACAGAAATTTTTTCGTGATATTTGTAGGAAGATCAACCATATTACAAAGAAAATGTTAACGCGTAACAGTTTACTCTCATCCTCCTTAATAATATCAAATATTTGCTATAAAATACCTAGTCCCTCGTCTGCCCAGACGTAATCAAAAGAATGATGGATTGTTTACACAGAAAATATCTCAATTTGGACTTTATTTCAAAGATAAAAGGGTGACGAAGAATATTCTAAGATGTAGTCAAATCAGCGGTCTCTTGGGCTGGTGAAAATCATATTTGGCCAATTTGAACTAGTACTCACTGTTAGGAATTTTTATTGTATAAGTATTAAGTTCGTTTACAATATTTATATATGTCAGGTATTTTAAATGATGAGAAGGAAATGGAAGGAGGAAGATGGGAATATAACCTAACACAAGACGTGGTAATTACATTGTAAGGTACTCACGTGACCTTAATTTGACTAGCACTATCTAGAGACTACTTCACTTCTTCAGAGACCGCGCACGACTGAGACTTCAGTCAGACTGTCGATGGCATATAAAGGGTCGAGGGTCGGACTGTCAAAACAACCGAAGTGACTACTACCCTACTCCATCGCCATAGATACCGATGACGATTCGATTATTCGATAGTCTTTTAATATTCTCCGACATATCTATATTTTGCTCTATGTAATATATAATCAATGACAAGTTGCAGGAGGTCCACGAGAGCAATTAAAAAATGAGTTACTAACAGAAAACATTCAAAAGATCTAACTTTTTAAAATTCAAATTTTTTATTACTTTTTTCCAAAAAGAAAAAATATTAAATATCCTAAAATACATTTATAATATAATAATAAAAACGTTTATTTGACGAAAAAAAATCACATCGTTATTTATTATTTTTTAATACATTTAGTGCAGATTAATACCAGTTTTTTTTTATAAAGATTATTATAGCATCACATACTACTAATAAATTAAAAATACCTTAACCCCACCAGTTAAGCTAATATGTTTTAAAATAGCCCATATATTTCAATTAGTCAAATTTTCAAAATCCTCTAGCTTATACCAGAAATTATTTTGAATCTTTATCTAGGACACCAGCGTGTAACATGTTCGAATATAAAAAAAATATTTTTTTTACCTGTCTGTTTCACGTGAAATATCTCAAAAATAAAAAGACTAGGTGTAGTACAGTTACGGTTACACATTTTTATTCCGGATATCCGATAGTTTCATTTACGGAACTCACTGTATAAAACGATGTTATGCGATAAAATATCATTCAAGTGTGATTGCTTTATTATTCTATCAGGCGCAATTTTGTACTCTTCTATAAATATTGAACAATTAAATATGTTTACGAGTTCTATGGATCTCAAATTCTATATTTAATAACTATAAATATATAATATATACTAAATATATATCTTATAACTATATTTAAATTACTTATAAAAAACTTCAGAACAAAAATATTATTTTTTAATGATTCCTTTTTTTGACTTTCAATTACAATTTTTTTCGCTTGTTATTCGTAATTTCATATTTTTCAAATATACCACATTTACCAGATACTATCTAGATGTTCTACCCTTATTCTTTTAATTTACAATATGCAAGAAAAGCTCGAGGCGACAACTAGTTCTACATTAAAATACACTTACAAAGTTAACCAGTTCAATTTCCTAGAGCGAGGAAAAGTTTTAAATATAATATTTCTTCTTAGGATCACTTAGTCTAAAAGTTGTTCTACATTTTTTCATTTTATTCAGTATTTACATGAGAAATTCATATGTATTATGTAAATAGATATTTTTTGCCCAATTCTAGACGTAACCTTTTTCTTTCCACCAATTGAAAAATTTCTTTTCCTTCTAAAACACTACCTTAAAGTCCCTATAAGATAGATTATTAAAAAAAAAGTCCCTTTGTAGTAAAGAAGAGAAAATTCTACTGTCAAAATAAAAATATTAAAGATACTGTCATAGAATGAGAGGGGAATAATACTGTACAACAATAGCAGCAGGTAGCCGAGCAGCGCCTAGGACTTGCGACCAAGGTGTAGGGTTAAAGGCTCCGCGGCCCGATTTAAAGTTAACTTACGTGAACTTATATACCCGTGGGTATACTTGAAATAAAATAAAATAACCCAACCGCGAATACTAATTTATCAACGGTGTTGCCAACTATTCAGTGATTCCTACAGCTAATAATTCAGTCAGAAATTTTCATAATATCTCCAAAAATTTTATTTTCATATTACACCGTAAAATATCTCAAAATACGTTGTTATCGATATAAAACAAAAACTATTTAACCAGTAGCCAGCCCATATGGCCTTCTAGTACACCCATGAGAACTATGTTATTTCCGATAGACCGATATTATCAACTACCCGCAAAATAAATTATTATAAAATCACCTCTATTTCCATTTACATAAGGCTGTTTTGAAACACTTGCTATAGTTTGGATAGTAAATAAAATAGTTGTGTAATATAATGTAGGTGCATCGTAATACTAGTATAAAGTCTCTAACACCGCTTGAGTTATTGGTTATCGTCGTTTGGGGCATGGTCACTGCAACTTCTTATAGGCAACAAATTATGTTTATGATACTGTAAATCATTGGAACTGCAAACCTGGAGCTGGAAGGCAAGTGGGAATTATATTAGATGAAAGACTGTAATATCTAGGCATAGATTTATATATTGGCAACGCTTTTGATAGCCATTGTATGCTTGATGATGTATAAACTAATACCGATAGATTTGAATTAGTCGGAGAAGTTATTTCTTAAAGTAAACATTGTCTAAAGTAGAGTAGTTTAGTGTGATGGTGTTAGGCCTACCTTATTAAAGATGAAGGAAGGAGTTTACTTTATTAACTAACTAGCTGTCTTCCCTGGCTTCGCTCCGGGTATTTAAAAAAATATTATAATTGATGTCCTTAAATTGTCACTCTGTAATTGTGTAGTTTTTATTTGAAAAAAGAGAGAGAGTAAGAAAAAGTTACCTATAAAAAGAAAAATAAAAAAAAAGCTACAGATAATAAAAAAGGGAGGACAGAGCAAAAGAAATGCTATAGACTTCTCTGAGTGAACGAATTTTTAAAATCGGATTGGTAACAACAAAATGGCCATATTCTATAAATTAAAAAATGTATATGGCAACACTAAATCACTTTTGTACCTCACTAATAGTGTAGTTTTCTAACAGTAAAAGAATTTTTAAAATCGGATCAGTAACAACAAAATGGCCATATTCTAATATTTAAAAAACGTATATGGCAATACTAAATCACTTTTTTCACTCGCGAATAGTGTAGTTTTCTCTCAGTGAAATTTTTTTAAATCGGATTTGTAGTCCCTGAAAAACTCTTTAATTTACAAAATGGCCACGTTATGGCACTTACATGGCCATATCTTTTTAATTAGAGTATTTATGGCAACACTACATAACCTATGTTACCCGGAAAGGATGTAGCTTTCTATCGGTGAAAGAATTTTCAAAATCGGTTCAGTACTTTTAGAGCCTATTCGCAACAAACAAACAAACATACAAACATACAAACATACAAACAATCAAATCTTTCCTTTTTATATAATAGTATAGACTAGCTAGATTATATCATTATACATTATAGCCTATGTGTTATTCTGATGTGTAAGCTGTATTATTGTAAAGTTTCATCAAAATCCATTTAGTAGTTTTTGCGTGAAAGAATAACATACATCCATACATTCTTACAAACTTTCGCGTTTATAATATTAGTAAGATTAAGTTAGATGATGAGTAGAGGCGGCGTGTATTGTTAGCATTTAAAAGCCCTATAAACCTATACCTGGGTCGCAAGCCCCAGCACGATCCCGGCCATGCACAGCTTTCCGACAACTGGTCCAGTTTGATATATTATCAAAATAATCAATAATATTATACGTCAATCGATTTATCTTATGTGAGTTTTAGCAAAGTTATGACAGTATTAAAAATTCAATATGGCGGCCAACAGATGACAGGTAAATACAAAAATAAATTACAGTATGTTCAGTATTTTGGTATACCTAGTTATAGTAAACGTTAGTCTTAATCGGCTTAGTACTTTTGGAAGAATCACAAAACATCATTTTCAAACTTTGGCATTTGTAATATTTGTCGGTTGATTTGTGATTGGGTTACCGTTTCTATAATAGAAAAAAAACAAATATAGCCAGTAGCTATGTGAACATACGATACAAGAAATTTAAATATGTATCCACATAAAAAAAGAGAGAATAACTGGGATAAATCAACGGCACTTCCCAAGGGATGCGAAAATCGCGAAATCGTCTCAAATAAAATTTCTCACTTCTAAGCATACATTATTTACTTTTATTCTAAATATATCTTATGTACACAACAATAAGGTAGATATTTAAATGGCAATATAGAGCGGTTTTGGAAGGCAAGTTTCACGCCTGAAATGTATTTGGCAAGACAAATTGATCAAATACTATAGTGGAATTTGCTCTCTCTATAGAGTATAATACAAAGGATTCTTAATGATTGGCGTATCTGTTCTATTTGTTTTCTCATTTTCCAATCATCTATACGAAACGTTCAATCTATGAGGGATTGGATTTTGTACGTTGTCTAAAACACAATAAAAATGATTATACTTGTTATTAATCCCAATTTCTTTATTTTCTCAACTTTACTATTCAAATTTCAATGCCTACAGATTCCTGTATATCTGATTTTAGTTTTCTATCTCTAAGAGTCCCGAAGTCCTTATATTCTAATGAATATACTTACTTACTCCGATGGCTCAACGACCCACAGCGAGTCTTCGCCTCAGATATCAAAAGATCCTGCGCAGCCTCTTTCCAGCTTCCAGCTCCGAGTTTACGCAGACCCTTCTCCGCTTCATCCTTCCATCGTTATCGGGGACGTTCCACTGGCTTTTTGCCCTTCGGTACTCCCAGATACGCCCTTTTTCCAGTGCAATCTTTCTCCATTTTCTCAATGTGTCCGAGCCACCGGAGTACGCCATGTATAAACCGTAGATATTGAGCTGCGCTATTAAGTCTTCTACTTCTTGGTTCTTTCTTGATGATGATTCTAATGAATATAGTCTTTCGTTTTTATGAATTCCATCCATCTCTTAATTTCATATTTTGCATCTCTAAGTATTCCCAGTTATTAATTCCTTTGTCTATATTTCCTCAACTCTACGATTCGATACGATTCCATTTCTACGAGTAGGTATTCACTAACTCCAATATCTATAGTTTCCAATCTCGTAGGTCTCAGATCATAAAACTCCAATGTCCAAAGTGTCCATGTCAACGAATTACCAATTTTACAAATTCCATAATTCATCCACAGTTTTCAATCTCCATAAGTTCCTTTGCCATCGATTCCAATGTCAAATTTCTAAAAGTTCCCATTTTATCGAAATCATTGTCTTTAGTTTCCCCGATATATAATAATCTCTATGTCATTGATTCACACTTTCCTAAATTACGTTTTTGAAAAGTTAATTTATATTTCAAAAGTCACTTAGTAGTGAATCCTTACCTCTACTTAACCTCTTCCTTCCAATAACATTTTAACGTAACGTAACGCTAACGTCCGACAACGTAAACACAGTGCGAAACGTTATCTTGAAAGCCCCCTAACCCCTTAAGCCTTTAATTATTCGTTAGGAACCACTCAATCACTTTCTAAGCCTGTATTGAAATTCTCTGATTTTAGATTCTATATACGGTAAATTTACTGTACTAATTTTATTTAATACCCTCCTCATTCTGAGAAGGAGACCCGGCTCAGCAGTGAGCCATTGACCGGTCGTGATGATGATGATGATGATAAATTTTTTTTGCAAATCTACATAACATTGTATTAGTAATTAATATTGCAAGCTGATTATGTCCCATGACTGGGCCAGGCGTTTCTGACTTTGATGGGAAGTATCATTGATTATAAGAACGTAAATAAAAATATGTCCACGAGTATATACAACAGGTCCAGGATATTAATTTTTATTTATACAATCTCCAAGTTACTACTTTTATTTTAAATGTGGTAAGTTATCTATGGTTCAATTAGCAGACCTCTTATTAATGGTATCTATGGTATCAAATAAAAAAACGCTTATTTTTTTGTGATTTTATGTCTATTTAAAAATTAACTTGATTCTGTATAAACTTTTTGTATTCATCAGGTAATGTACCTGAGCTAAAAAAAGATTATTTTTCATATTGCAAGGCATGTCGTGTAGAAGAAATAAGTGGTGAATTTCTATTTTCCTACCTTCCCCTATTTTTCCCCTTTAAATCAACAGCTGTATAATGAGTAGCTTCATGGAGTGAACATTGACGATAATTTGCACTCCCTTATTGAGGATCATTTAAGCCATTGATTGACTACTTAGGTTCATCATCACAACCCATCGGGCCACTGCTTCGGGTTGGAGATTTCACACGCCATTAAAAACAAGGAGAACTATCAGAAGTGCAGGTTTCCTCGCATTTTTTTCCTTCACCTTTATATTTAATTGCTTCAAACATACGTAACTCTGAAAAAATAGAGATGTGTGTCTAGGATAAAATACTCATAGGTTAGAGTGGTCTTTAAATTTGCATTGTTTGATTTGTTGTTTAGAGTACATGTTTTTATTTTACTTTATGTATTACTGTGTAGAGCTTATTTATAGTAATAACCATCACCTCCATGATCATGATGCTACTAATTGGATCATTTATTTTGATGATCATCATAGACCTAAAACCATCAAATAAATCCACGGAATATACACAATGCCGCTTATATCAAATCTGAATAGGATATTCATGCAAAGTAGAACCAACATACCTTTTAAATAATTAGATTTTTTGTAACTATTGTTGTAGTCGATCTTCTTAACGTATGAAACAAATTCTTCCTACTGTCTTTTATAGACAGAGTTTCTACTTCAAAATTAAGGAATTTTCGATTGTGTCTTAAATCGTAAACCAGTTAACTGTGTGGCTTCTCTTTGAAATTATGCACCACGTATTTTTTTTTATCAAACCTGCTGCAAAGTGCTGGAAGTTCCTTTTCTGGGAGCCCATTTAACACCTCTTTCTTTACAGCTTCAACGGCAAACGTTCACAATACTTGTTTCAACAAATTGTTTCAGTGACCGTTTTGATATGTTTTATTGGAAATATCATAAAAATTAATTGCTCTATAGTTATATTTTCAGGCAAATCCAGAGAGACCCTTCGATTTAAATATTGTAGAACGAAGAGAAAATATATTAATCTGAAAATTTTTAACATTTTATTTACATTTTCTACATAGTTATGGGTAGTCAAGTAACGAATTTGTTTGAGAGGTTGCATTAAAAAGAAAACGTTTGGAACTAATGTCTGACTATGGTTAACGTTTTGACTTATTCGGTGGCAGCGTTAGTCTTGTTGTTAATAAGCCGCACCTCGTATGTTGTCTTTCAAAATCTAAATCCATCTTTCCAGTGGTCAGTCAATGCTTCTACGAATACAGTTTGTCCTCACACAAAATTGTTTCCATCCAATTCGAGTATACTCATCAAACTTTAAGGACAATTTCTGGATGAATTGAAATCATGATGATGAATGTTGGTTCCAGTTTGCATACCCATGTCCAATTGATATGTCAATGTCATTAAAGTAGGTTAAGCAGCAAACAAGGGTTGTCCAAACATGACCGACCCTGGACAATAACGCATAAGGGTTCTTATAATTGCGATAGCACGCGCTTATCACCCTTAATGTAGCATGCACTTAAATGTTGGGCAATCAAAACTACGATTAGAGCGATTTTTCTAAACTAAACATTTATTTTATAACTGAGGGGGAAATATGTTTCATTAATTGACCTGATTTTTGCTTTTGTAGTCACAGTTTCTATTCCCACTTGCGGCAAAAGACTTGGTGTCCATACAAGTGTTTCCAAAGTCTTGGTGTGTGTTTGTTTACCTATTGAGAGTGAAGTTCTAATTACTCCATATACCTCCAAAACTTCCATTTCGTTTTTCCTTCTTATACTATCAAGACGGAAAAACATTAGCAAGCATAAGAGACTTGCAATGCTGGAATACATGAGTGACGGTATTGATAATCAGAAAAATTGCTGCTGCTAGTTTTCTTTTTTGTCACACAAATTACAATGATGTACATGACTCACTTAACATGAGATTTTTGGTGTTTTCTACAATAACAATCAGATTTTTAGATCCATAATTATGTTCAGAATTACTTAAATTATGAGATGGTTAAAATATAATTTTTTTAAAGTTCTTCATAAACATATAGATAATTTCATGGCCCCTACAACATCGCTCTCACAGAACCCATTTCCGGCGAGTCCTCGGAGACTGCGACCCGTGAGAATGTGAACCCAAAGTGCCTCGTTACATTGTTAATAGGATCAACTCTAATATTATAGTGTTACATCTAACTACAATAATTTTATATAAAGAGTGTGTGTGTGTGTCTGTATGTAAGATGAAAGCTACACTTTATGAGTGTCATATACTACGTAGACTGAGCATCAGTTATAATTAGAAAAATCATAGCAGTCATGGAAAAAATAAGATGATAATATAGTAATCATTAGTTTTACCTGAATTTTCGGATTCCCTAAATTTGATTTATTTACTTAATTCATTCATTTCGATACATATTTATGTGAAAAACTACGCAGTCACGTCGTTGAAAAATTATCTTAGTATTTGTGTAAGGAAAAATGTTTGTAGAGTCAAGTAGATTTGTTGTTGTTTCTTGGTATTTTTCTGATGTTTATTACTATACCAAAGTTTAAATAATGGATAAATGTCCAAATATGCTACTATCAACTGTACTGAAACCTATTAAATAATATTAGAGATATGTCCATTACTGGCTCAAAGTAGATAGTTCTCCTACACTCCTCGAACATTATCATCCTACGCGTCGAACCCTAAGGTACTACTAATCATGTTAAAAAAATACTAATATTAAGAGTATGGGTAACATATAATCTAGATGGAAGCCGAGCAGCGCCTGAAGCTTGACACCCAGGAACAGGTTTAAAGGCGCCTTTTATAACTGTACTCTCACCTTCACCTCGCTAACTAATATTAAAATAATAATGTACATTACTCACGCTCCTCGATAACGGAGGCCTAGCACCACGCCACCAATCAACACTACACTTTTAGTCTCATTATTTTATGTACTTTCAAATCTATCGGTACCAAAGTAAGTTTACTGTTAAACATGCTCTAAAATAGCATGCTAAAGAGCGTGATATAAGTATACTTAATATGAGCATGCTTGTGAACTGTTTAAATTTGCTAGCAATAAGCATGATAGTTTTAAGTATGCTCCTGAATAAGCATGCCCAAAGCAAACACTCCAATACACATGCCATTTGATAACATGCTCTCTGCCAATTCAAACCATGGCAAAACAGCCATCCGCATGGATCTTTTTTTATTTTTTTATGTAACTAGGTCGGCAAACAAGCGTACGGCTCACCTGATGGTAAGCGATAACCGTAGCTTATAGACGTCTGCAACACCAGAAGCATCGCAAGCGCGTTGCCGACCCTATCCCCAATTCCCCCCAGGAGCTCTGGTCACCTTACTCACCAACAGGAACACAACACTGCTTTAGAGTAGTGTTATTTAGCTGTGATCTTCTATAAGGTCGAGGTACTACCCCAGTCAGACTGCTCCATATTTGAGCAGGAAATTTCCTGCTGTGCCCTACCTCAGTTATAAAAACATATTCTAAATAAAATTATACTCTTACTGACTATGCAACACTAAAAAAAATAAAATAATAAAATTTATTGAGTTCACAAACAAACGGTTTACAATTTTACTTACTAAAACTATTTTCTTAGGCTAAATATAAGGTACCTATTTAAACAGATAGTTTTAATTGCCTCTGCAGCCGAACTAGTTTTACTGTATTTCGGCATACAGCACCAATCTCCTCGAGAAACTTTATTTTATAAAAAATTAAACACTACAACAACAAAAAAAATTAATATGTAGTAATTAAATTTAATACAATGTGAACTTTGCAAAATTATCTAATGTCTCTCTCTCGCATGTGTGTGTATGTGTGTGGGTGCAAATGCATCCAAAAACTTCTCTCAGCTAGGAAGAGGAAAAAAGGAATAGAAAGCGCGTGCACCTTGCAAACAAGATCGATACTAGCATGCTCATTAAGCATACGCGTTCACACTTGCTATTACCTTCCACCCCCGCATCAACCAGCATGCTTAAAGATAGCACGGCGTGCTATTATCCAGCATGCCACTAAAAAGCATGCTTAATAGTAGCATTTCCTGTACACACACGCTAGTAGGTAGCATGTTCTCAATAATAACATGCACTCGTGCTAGTAATTAGCATGTGTAACAGTAGCCTTATACTAATTTATAAACGGTCTTGCTAACACTAATACTAATAAACCGACCCTTATTTCTTAAAATTCAAGCTCTAGAAGTAGCCCTTAAATGTTATTAAAAGTTTAGGAATTCTGAAATATTTTCTCTTTGCATATAATTAATGTAATGGTGTAGTGCCCCATGAAAACTATATTTAAGTAGGTAATAAGCATATCAACCACTTATAGGATAATAAATGCACCCCTCGGTAGAAGCAAACGCGTGCCGAACATGTTTATTTATTAGCAAATACCGCCCTTTCACAATATTCCTTAAGTTGCGTGTGAAGTGTAAAAGTCACACAGGAAACTTATAACGATGTGACTGAGCAGTCACTTCCGTTAGGTTACTTTATATTCGATTTTTAGTACTAAGCTTCTCATAACGAAAAATGGTTCACAATTTCCCAATATATGATAATAACATGTAATATAGCTCTTTCATAATATATTAACCTCTCACCTCCACCACTCGACCTCGCCAACTACAATAGATAATAAAGTCTACCTCAAGAAAGGTGACCTTAACCACGACAATAATAATAGTAACTTCAACATAAACTGCGCGATCTATCGCACTAAATGTTATATATTGTCTACACATCGGTATCTGTATGCCTGTATATCTTGATAACCTGAAGGTAAGGTAACCCATGGACATCTGCAATACAAGAGATACCCTCTTGTTTTGTCGAAAATAGAGTGGGGTGCGGGAGTGAAGATAAATCTGCTGTTCTCAGCGGACCCTGAGCAAGAGCCCAGAGTCCACTAGATCCGCAGCATTAATGGGATGGGAGGGGGTTAGTCTGGCCGACATGCGGGAACAGATCCCCTACCACCAAGGGGGTGCTGGTTTACTCGGCACTTACGAGATACTCTAACTCTAACCCGTCCCCTCACATGTAAGGTTTTTTTTAATAAAATAAACCATTTCAGGTATAGTAGCCGGCACCTAAACTTAAGGTCTGAGCAAAAATAGAGGGGGGAGCATTGTTAGCGATTTGCCTTTAACTATATCCACGCAATATTCAGATGTTAATAAAGATAAACTTTTAGAGAAAAATCTCATAAACCGACTGCAAAAAGAATAACCCTTACTTTTATGTATGTTCACCGATTACTCGTAAACGCCTGAACCGATTTGAAAAATTATTTTTTTGTTCATTGATCCCATTTAAATTTTATCGAAATTTATCAAGCAGTTTATGAAAAATCAACAAAAATCTAACAACGTCCCTACAAAAATTAATATCAATTACATTAATGTTGTTCTTGGTATAAAAAAATATATGAAATGTACGAAAATCCATTTCAATCATTACCATTAACGTATCTTGTCGCTAAAAATCTATACTAATATATAAAGCTGAAGAGTTTGTTTGTTTGAACGCGTTAATCTCAGGAACTACTGGTCCGTCATTGTTAGATAGCCCACTTATCGAGGAAGGCTATAAACTATATATCATCACAATACGACCAATAGAAGCGGAGCTACATGCGAAAGAAGTCGCGCGGGTCGACTTGTAATTAAATAATTGAATACTATGTAAGTCTTCTTACATTTATCTTTTCAATAAATGAGTTACTAAAAATTATAAATAAAAAAACCACAATAAAACTACTACACATTACTAGTAGAAACTAACCTATATTACTTTTTACCGTGAGAATCAAACCCACGACCTTTAATATTCAAGGACATGGTCAAACAGATAACAATAAATTCCCACAGTAAGTCCTGTGTGAAAGATAGCAAATGCAAAAAAGTCTACAAAAAATGAGCATCTTAATCTTAACCAGTGTTACTCAACCTTTGGCGCGTCCGATCCCTTAAATGCTAATATCAAGAAAAAAATGCCTTATTATAACTAATAGTTTTTTTTTTTTAATTCTTGGTTAATACTTTAAAAAACCTAGATTTTGAGTTAGACCTACAACAACATATTTTTTTTCTTTTGTTGTTTGCACGCGAACCCACACATTCTTCCACATCTTGGATCACCTGGTAGAAAATGCTCTTAGCATTAGGCTGTGTTTCCACCAAAGATGAGCGAGGAATATGTTTGTTAAGAACCAATACAATCACTTCACTTGACACAATCTGAGCGAGGCTCGGTGAAAGAAGTGATTCTATTGTTTCTTAACAAACAGATCCCTCGCTACGTATCTTTGCTTATCTCAGGTGAAAACGCAGCCTGTAAATAAATACATCTGTAAAATCGCATCCAATTTCGTGTAGACAGACAATACTGGATTTTTTTTATTCCATAGTTAAAGGAGCTTTTTTTATATGTCCTACCGTGTCACGATGTTTATCTGCGATAAACTCTGAAACTACTTCACCAATCTTGATAAAACTTTGCACGTTGTAATTGTGGGCAATTTGAGAGATAAGATAGTTCTTATCTTGATTATTGACCTCAATATTTTTTAAATAAAATTATAGACAAAATGGACTTGTTTCTTGTATCGCAGATTCCAATATTTATGTTGCTTCTGAGGGATTCCTTGACTGTGAAGCTCCAGATTGGGAAACGTTGCTACATGAGATACAAATCAATTTTTATAGTAGCATCTTGTCCTTTTGAGTACCCTTTTTATAATCAACAAATTCCTAAAGTGATGTTTTAATTATGTTTAAATGTGAAACGTTTCCGACCCTTCATTTTTCCCACGGCTGGAAGGTCCCGTGAGAACCTTAAAAATAAAAATATGAATTGTCTAGTAGTGTATTTTATTAATATATTTACAGCCACCAAGATCATTTAATTACTATAAGTTACCATGAGGAAAACAGACAAAAGACTAGTTTTAGCCTCTTAGTAGATATTAAAGAAAGTTTTAAGGTGAAAGAGTTACTGTATAGTTATAGCTTATCAACTGGAATTTGGATGGTTCAACTCACACATACTTTATTTTAAAGTATTTAAACATAAAATTTAAATTAAAAAAAAAACAACTCAACCAATAAGTAAGAAATCTCATCGTTAGATAATTAAGGTGAATATGTTTATTATAAATTAGCTGCGCCCTGCGTTTCATCCCCTATATTTTGGATAATTTATACTATATCATAATAAATTATAGCCTATGTGTTATTCTGATGTATAAGCTATATTATTGTAAAGTTTCATCAAAATCGATGCAGTAGTTTTCGTGTGAAAGAGTAACAAACATACATCCATGCATACATTCTTAGAAATTTTCACGTTTATAATATTGGTAGGATAATATAGTATAACAAAACTAAAATAATATAATAAAATTTTAAAACCTCCTGTCATCCAGAATACATTTAAATTTCACACGGGACGTTTACAAGTCGCGTGGGA
This sequence comes from Limenitis camilla, assembly GCA_905147385.1. Classification (NCBI taxonomy): domain Eukaryota; kingdom Metazoa; phylum Arthropoda; class Insecta; order Lepidoptera; family Nymphalidae; genus Limenitis; species Limenitis camilla. The sequence continues at coordinate 9,635,729 of LR990246.1, read as the reverse complement.
ATGCAATTCGTGGGAATTTAGTGGTTTAATATATTCAAATAAATAAGAAACTATACGGGACAGACCACATTTCCTGTTTTATCCTGAAGAGCTTTCTTATATACCTTTCAGATACCCAAACATACATAAAAATATATACAATAGAACATCCTCCTTTTTTGAAGAAAAAAAAAAGATTACGCTTTTGTCACACTCCTCACGTCACTGTATCTATTAATCTTGATTACCACTGGATTTATATTTTTTATTTCCACTGTGTTTTAATATCACTCTTAGGTATGTCTTTCATATAAAAGTTTATATATTTTTAACCGACTTCTCAATTCGGAATAGCTGCCATTTGGTCCCATAAAAATTTAACATAGTTTGGTTTAGTAGTTTTTATTTTATGATCAATTTTTCACATCCCGTTTCTTGCATTACAAAAAATATTAACATAGTTCCCTATATCCTGGTTTGATTTTCACACGGGACGTTTCAATTCGCGTGAGAATATTCAAATTCGTGGGAATGTTGTGGTTCTGATGTAATATGAATTGGAAAAAAAAAACAAATATTTTGGCTAATATTATTATGGACAAAAATATTTAAAATTAAATGCATTTTTATTTTTGCTTATGTTTATCTGAGTAAAATTCAGAAAAATTATAGACTAAGTGAAAGCTTCTTAAGGTCCATTTTCATGATTAAATTGAAAGCAATCATTAAAGTTCAAATATAAATGCATTACTGCAATGAATGCGACCTTTCCCACGGACCGACCATGAACGTTAAAACTTCATGTGGGAATCTTCACCCGCGCGTGAGAAATTCTACCTAATATAAAATTGATTATTTAGTACCTATATTAATTAGTTTTATTTTTTTAATGTATGCACTTTTAGTTGAGACTTCATTTGCTATACCAAGGTTAAGTTTGTAAGGGTTTAGGGGGTAATCTCTGAGTCTACTGAACCAATTTTGAAATTTATTTTACCTTTAGAAAGCCACATTATTACTTAGTGTCATAGGCTGTATTAACCTGGAAAACCTTAACGATGAGCGATATATGATTGAGTTCTAGAGACCTACAAAAAATCAGCGACAGCATATGTGTAACTTTTATATTTAAGTCATTAAAAGTATGGTAATTGTTTATATTAAAAAATAATTTAAATCAAAATAAGTATACTTATTGTCTCAAGTGTTTAAAACAAGAGACTTTTTCGTTTTTTATTTCATATAATCACCGCAACGAGGCGAGGGCGGGTCGGCCATTGTTTTATAATAAAAATAATAATTGTTGTTGTTAGCTCATAATTTAAATAATAATTTTAAATGTTTTTCTAAATCTGTGAATTTGACAGCACAAATAATATAATTAAAGTCTTTAGCTTTTTAATCCATAAGTTCTTTCTATTACCATTAATATAGATACAAACCAACAATCATACATTCATATTAATAATATTAGGGTGAATTAAAACATTCCTACTTAATATTTCCCACAAAATCGTGACTGTTACAACTTCGCGTGGGAATCTTCACCCTTGCGTGAGAAATTTTAAAAAGTAATAAATTAAATACATTTGTATGCATTTTTAAATATACACAGGGATAGTTAAGGATATCAAGTAACCTACTGTATAAGCAAATTTTTTGCTTGCATAAAAAATGTCCTTCAAATACCTTATTATACTTTCCCACGGAGCGGCGGAGTTGTAGTTCCGTGTGACCGTTGATGCTTCACACGAGAATTGTCCTTTCATGGGACAGTTTACTGTGCTAATATTATCTGTTGCATTTGTATACACTGTAAACTCTACATCGATACTTAAGAGACCAGTATAGCCTAGAGACAGTACCTACTTTATTGCGTCATTGGGAGCTGTTTTTAGATAAATCTTGAATTTAACAAAAACTGAATCTTATACCTATATACTAATATATAAAGCTAAATAGTTTGTTTGTTTGAACGCGCTAATCTCTGGAACTACTAAATCGATTTAAAAAATTCTTTTTGTATTAGATAGCCCATTTATCGAAGAAGGTTATAGGCTGTATATCATCAAGCTAAGACCAATAGGAGCGGAGCACCACGACGACGACCACGACTATTATTTAAAAATAATGTTAAATAATATATATACATAATTGTTGGCCAGTCTTAAATTAATAGACTTTATAGTTTCTCCTCGCTTCGCTGAGGCATTTTAGACTACAGATACAATGTTTCCACAGTAACGTACGAAAGTTTTATCTCAATCGAATACGTCGTTCAGGACTCATATGAGACAACACAAACATTCATATGAATTTATATAAAAAATATCTTTACTTTTTTATGCGAGCGGCCAGCCTTCGCTTCGCTTCGGTATAACCATTTCTCTTTAAATAAATTAAATTTAGAATAATTTAGATAATAAAAAAAATCAAATTATATAATCTATCCCTACTTTAATGAGGAAGTCTTCGAAAGGTAAAACTTTATTTTAATGAATTTGACAAATAACGTTTAGGTTAGTGTTGCCAGACAAAATAATAAATAGTGTTACTATTTATCTTTGCTACAATAATAGTAGAGTCAAATAATAATGTTGCCATGTGGTAGAAAAAAAAATTTATACCTCTGTCACCTACAAGTGACACTGGGAATCAATGAGTTAAAGCAAAATTATTATTCATATCCCTTATCTTTAGCTTTATGTATTATGAATAATTACAAAGAGAAAGAAAGAGAGGACAAATAGAGAGGAAAAAAGAGAGAAATAAGATAAAGAATATTCAATATCAGTGAAAAAAACAATTTCAATAGGATTTGTAATTCAAAAACAGATTAACTTATTTTAGCAAAATGTCCATTGTCATACTCAAACCGCCATATTTTTTTTGTTAAAATATATATGGCAACACCACATAACCTATGTTACCCGGAAAGAATGTAGCTTTTTATCGGTGAAAGAATTATCAAAATCGGTTCACTAGTTTTAGAGCCTATTCATAAAAAACAAAAGTGTGGAAAGAAATTATTCCAGTAAACAGTAATATTAAAAATAACTAAAAGGCAATTAAATTCATTGAAATTCAATCAGTTCAAAGAATTAAATGCAACTTGAACGCTTTGACTCCAAAATTCCCACGAAGGGCTAAATTCCGTGTGACCGTTAATTTTGACGTGGGAACCTTCTCCCTGCCATGAGAAATTTAACCATAAAGAAAAAAATGCATACAAAAATCATAAATGAAAGATGATGTGTTAGTGATTTTTTCGTTTAAGAAATTAAAAAAAAATTAAACGCGAAAGTAATAAACTCACTTGATTGTGGAACAAATTTAACTTTGCGGTTGGAAAACTGGTGTCCCCATACATTAATATACGTCACAATCAATTTACCAACCGCAAAAAGTGATTTAACTTTATAATGGATAGTATGCATGAAAAATGAGTATTTGATAATAATTTCAACTTAAGACCTCAACAAGTTTTTGAAAAAAAAAGGTCTTAACAAATTTAAAAATTCAATAAGCAAATAAACATATCAATAACAATACATTAACTTCCAACCCTTCGGCACGCGACCAAATACGTTGGCAACCCTAATTTAACCTTTAACAAAAAACTGATACAGACGTATTAAAGACTTCCGGTTACGGACCCCTGTTTATTTTTGGTTTTGGTTTTCACACGGGATAAAGCGGTTTTGTAGGAACATAAATCGTGGGAATTAAACCTTTTTGCCTAAATTTTAGCTCAAGTATTAAATTTCTAGCCTTTTTGGACTCCAACCAAGACTCCAACTTGAGAGATAGGATAGTTTTTATCTCGATTAATAACCTCGACATATTTTATTGCAAATTAAATATTTATTAAATGATAAGATTTCATGAATTAGTCTCTCTAATCAGGATACCCTACTGAAAAATATGTATAGTAGTTTCCGAGTTTCTCGTGAACAGACGAAGGCCTAATGTCTCAAGAGGCTCGACCAAAACCTCAAGAGGCTCTCGTTAGATAGCTGACTCAAGGGTCTGATCATCATGAGGAAGTTTCTTTCTCTGGTACCCTAACCATCGGTAGCTTGGACCGTGTTCCCGCTGCCAATTGGCCTTTATTTTTTATATTTCTGAATTTGAAAGATTGTGAGTAAGTATAGATGTTTGTTACTCTTTCACGCAATAATTAGTGAATGGATTTTAATGTAACTTTACAATAATATAGCTGATACAGCAGAATAACACATAGGCTATAATTTATAAAGATAAGTTTCAAGTAAGTAGGAAAAAATTCCGCCATATGCGAGCTTTTCTCGCGTGCGCTACAAAAACCGATTAAAGATAACGATTAAAGTGTGAAATTAAACCTAAATAGAACTCGGGCGAAGTCGGGACCGGTCGACTAGTAAATTTTAATATCTTAATTCTGTGAACCAACAAACCCCTTTAGCACGCGACAAAAAGCTTATTAAGTTATTTGTATGTAACGGTGGTTGTTATGGCCCCTTCATTTTAAATTTCTCTCATGGGATAATGATCTTGTGGGAACTTACTCGTAATAGAGGAGATCGAAACGAATTAAAACAGACATATTATACTACTGCAGATTTAGAATATAAAATTATTTATTAAAAAAAATCAGGATTCATCTTTGTGTTTATTTCGAAATAGTTCTTGAATTTATGGAAAATATATTCATGCAATTGAAAGTGTACTAAACAAATTTCTAAAAAGATTACAATATAAATTTAAATATTCTGATAATAATACTTTAAATTATTTGTCTTTAAATAGGCGAAGAGACTACAGAGATTTAGTCTTTCTTTTTAAAATCATACATAATATAATAGATTCAAATTATTTATTAGGTAATATTAAATTTAACTGCCCAAGTCATAGTACCCGTTCCAAAAAAACATTCTGCACTCCAGTTCGTCGAACTAATTACACCAGCAACTGTTTTGCAATAAGAGCTTGCAATGTATATAATGATTATTACAATCACATTGATATTTTTCAACTCAATTATCATAAGTTTGTTAAAAAAATTAAAGAACAGCTTAACCAATCCTAAAATACAATATTCAACTTGAGTTTTCTGCTTTGATTTATGTATGTATTTTGTTATATATTTTTATTTCTTATTAGGGAAAAACATATTATATTATACTAATAACGATAACTATTTTATTTATATAAATTCTATGTTATTTTTGGCTGTATCACTTAGTTTGTAAGTAAATTCACTCCTACATGTTAGCTTAGTCATAGGTGGAAACTTTGTTGGCTTATGTACTTTTATCCATGTATCTTTTTAATGTATGCAGAAAAAGCTGTTTGTTTCCCAATAAAATAAAATAAAAATAAATAAAATAAATAAATAAATTCGTGAACTTATTATTAACATAGAAATGCGAAAAAATTCTTACATTATTCCAAATAAAACTCTATTTTTAATGTGAAATATTAAAAACTAGCCGACTCGCTCTCGCTTCGCTGAAGTATTTAAACTCACTCATTTAAACCACAACTCATATCTCATCGTTGAGGCAGCGTTTGTAAGAAACGTTTTGGTTCGACCGTTTTTTATGTCTTAGTTTACAAATCCGATTACCACGAAAAAGTCTTTTCATTTTTCGGGTTAATATACAGCATATAAACTCACAAATAATGTAGCTTTCTATTGGTAAAAGAATTCTCATAATCGGTTTAGTAGATCCCCCTACAACCTTACAAACTTTACCTCTTCATGGTATAGATTAACTGTTCAGCTTAGCGTGAGACACATATTTTCAAGACTCAAAGTTGTAATATTTCAACAAATTACATATTAGATATGTCTCCTGTAAGTTTATAAAAAAATAAAAGGGTCTGTAGTATAATAAAGTGTAGAATATAAATGTACTAAGTTAAAACGTTTACCTGGACACTTCACCCCTATTCTGTGAGCAGTTAAATGTTCTCACGTACCGCAGTATATTCCCACATTTTATTACGTTAGGGTAAATGTTTATTCGTTTCATTATTAGGCTGCGTTTCCACCGGAGATGTGCGAGAATGGGTCGCGAGGGATGTGTATATTAATAACTAATAGAATTGCTTAATTTGACACACTGAGCGAGGCTAGGTAAATGAAGCAATTACACAAAAATTTTCTAGATGACATTCCAGATCAAATGGGCTATCACACTATAATTTTAAAAGCAGTTTCTTATTATAAGAAATCATTATAAGATCAAGGTATGACAACCGACTGAAAATTCCTACTAGTAAGACCAGGTATTATGGCGATTCTTTTACAGTAAAAGCTGTCATCCTGAGGAACGAGCTTCCTCTATACATTCGTCAGTCTGAGTCTCTTAATATCTTTAAACGTCGTCTTACTGATTATTATTTAAATATCTAATTAATGTATGTATAATTAATGTATGTGGCATAAGTAAGTAAATCTATAAATATATAATTTTAATATAGTTATTTTGCTATATTTTAAAATTGGTTTGCACCAGCCCGTTTACGTACATGAATTTTTCTCTTCAAGAAGCCTGGAAGAGACTCCAAATTCCGTATAACAGGACTCTATTAAATTAAGTTTTATAATATCGCTAAAGAATAATATAGCGTAACTTACAGAATTTTTATTGCTATGGTTTATTTTTAGAATTCGATAATTTTCATCAATAATCATATTAACCTATAATAACACGCGGCTAAAAAGTTACGTTAGCTACTTTCTAATTTTAATATATTTTTCTTACACTTTTCCATTTATCTAAATGCTGTATGGATATTGTATAAAACCTTAATTAATTAATTTAAGTTTTGATTGTTTACTTGATAGTTGACTCTACATAACATCAACTGTAGCAAAATAGTAACTAGCAAATAGCAAACCTGATTATAATAAATTCCTAAACACGATGTAATTTTCTTAAAAAGCATACTGTCTGTCCAACGATAAGGTATATAGCATGCTTTCTAGCTTGCTACATTCTAAAAAGCACGTAGAACAACACGCTTAAAAAATAAAGCATATAGCACCTATTGTTTACCCGTGAGGGGACGGGTTAGAATACCATTCCCCTCTGCCGCTGAGACAGCATCTCGTAAGAGCCGAGTAATCCAGCACCGCCTTGGTAGGGGATCTATTCCCCGACTGGCATGCGACCAACAGCGAATGCTGCGGATCTAGTGAACTCTGGGCTCTTGCTCAGGGTCCGCTGAAACCGCAGCATTGTTTTCTTCACTCCCCCTCCCCACTCTATCTTCAAGGATGCAACGCATCGACAAAACAAGAGGGTATATCAGGTGAACCATCTACTCGTTTGCACCTTATCTATCATAAAATATTACTACAGTATATAAAAAAAAGTTTCTCACACAATTTAGTTCTCACAGACCCGGGAGCCGTGTGACTATTATCGTATTTAAGGACCCTCGTTTAATTGGTTGTAACTTGTAACTGACACTACTTTTATTTGACACAGATAAAAAAAGTGTAAAATGGTTTTGGGTAACAAATATTTTTTATAAAAGTTTTAACATCATAGATTTTTTATTATTTGTTATTTAGGTTTGTGAGCCTGGAGTCCAAAAAAAGGTAGATTTTAGATAGGAGCTTGTAGTTTAAATTATTATTGAGCTACTTTTGTATACGATAGTATCAGAAAGTAAAGACTGTTTAGCTCAGTAAAGCGAGAAGGAATATCTATTCTACTTAACCCTTTATAAGTGTTGTGGGTGGGGTATTTTGTGTTAGTTTCAGCTATCTCTACGCAAATAATAACGTCAATCTGTTGCATTGTTAAATCAAATGAAAAACATAAAACTAAAATGATTTTACAAAGCTTTTTACTTATAATATTTCTTATTTTTTAAATAATATAATAGTTTTTTATGTTAAAATTCCACATAATAGGTTCTCATATCAACTGGTCCCGTGTGACTATTAACGTTTATGGACCCTCGTTAAATAATAACTGACATTTCTTTTATATCTACGTCTCAAAAATATTTAGTTGGTTTACAGCTATTGTTTTTTTTATGTATCTTAAAATTATCTATACTTTAGTTTTTTTGAGTGAATAACACTATATTTAAAACAATGTGGTCACTGTACTGAGAATAATGATTATATAATATGTATATTTATACCGCAGGGAGTCGAGGAAAGATCATTAGTATTTTATTAATCTAAAGAGTATAAAAATATACTTTATGAACAGCCATTTAATTAATGATATAATTTATGGCAACGTTTTCCAATACTGTGGAGCAAACTTTAAAAAAATAATTACATATTTATTATCTGTTATTGATTGATGTTATCGATGCCTTAACTTCTACACATTACCATAAAGAAATAAATAAACATCTAATGCACAAAATTGAACCTCAATTTGTTCCCGTGTACTTTTCGACCCGAGACAGATACCGTGGGACACAAAGCACCCCATGGCGCATGCCACACTAAGTGTTTATAGATGGGGTCTATAATCTTTTAATAAAAGGTAATCATAGTGCCATTTAATGTATTTACAATTTTATTTTTTTTACTTTAATTTTACATAACGTGTACGTTGGGCTGTATTTAGTAAAAATGCTCATAGATTGAATTAGAATTGTAGAATTTATTTATTGTATTTTTGAAGCGTCAGTAGCGTGGCCCCCTCCTAACACAAGCATTTTAGCTTACTAGGAGGGGTAAAGGGAATACTAGTAGTATGTGATCCATACCGCTAGTAATCTTTAAAATAAAAATAAAAAAATATTTTTATTTCATTATTTGAAACTATTTTATGTATTTGTTCAAAATACCTGAACTAAGTTTAATTTTAACAAATTATCAAAAGTTGTATTTTAATAAAATCACATTATTAGTCTCTTTTGTGAGATCTAATAACCTCTCACAAAGTAATGTTAACTACATAAATAATTAACGACTATAAGGGTAAGAATTCAATTTCACACTTAATTCATTAACGGTTCCCGTGTACTTTTCTGTTCGTTAAATATACCGTGGGATCCTAAACACCCCATATCGACGCACGCCATGGTAAGTGTTTACAGGGGGCAATCATTTAATAATATGGTGACTTTACATACCAAATTTGCCTCATTTTAAAAAATTTTTTATGTGACAAAATTGATTCAATTCGGAATTTAGAGAAAAATTATTTTTTTTCATTTAAGAATGTTTTAGCTCAGCTAGTCTACTATGATAATTTCCCATACTTATAACCATGGAAAGGATGAAAGGATCCATGGAAAGAATGAAAGGATCCCATAAGAATCCTTGTCAGTTTCAAGGGTAAAAATATCTCACTCGGGTCGCGTATTTAGAAGAGTTCCGCGTTTTTGTCGCACAGAATATTTATGTCAGTTAATTTTTAAAAAGTAATCCTAATCATATCCTACATCTTATCTCTAAAATTGCAGATATAATTTTTAAAATACTTTCAGTAATATAAATCCATTGTAATGAGATTTTGGTGAGCTGTTCTCTATATAGGAGCAAAAAATAGGTTTTTTTACTGTTTTTAAAAAGTGAAAATTTCAGAGCGAAATGAAATCAGGTAAGGAGCCATTTATTTATTACGTAAAATTATTGTACGTATTGTACGTAAAACATGCGAAAAGTTAAAAAGCGCCAGTGCCAAGGTTCGCTCGGATCCAGTGGGTTTTGAGCCCCTGGACTGAAAGTTTTATGTAAGTAAAGATGAACAATTAAAACCAGTTTATTACTACCAAAAAACAAAAATTATTAGTACCTTTGTAATTAAAAACAAACAATTCTAAATATTATTACTTTGAAAAATAAACATCAAAAAAAGTGTATTAATTTTTTCCTTTAGATTTTACAAAATAAATTTTTAAACAGGGGGGAGGGGGTCGGCCTATTCTTATTTTTTCTTATAATAGGAGAGGAGTGGGTCAAAAACTAGCGAAAATAATCTTACGTAATAAATGAATAGCCCCTAAATAATCTTACATAAAAAAAATCGTTCCTTTTTTTCTGTTATTTTAGCGAAGCAACGATTTCGTAGTCCTAAGTAGTTTGTAATAAATAATTATATTATATTACAACTAAAAAAAATTGTTTTAAATATCTATTCTTTGACCAAACAATAAATTATTATTTATTTCTAAACAAAACGTGGCCAGTTATCTAGTCTTCTTATCTAAGTAAATGTTGTTTATGTTTTTCCTCTGTCTTCCTATAAAACTCGTCCAATTAAGATGAAAGTTGGTTTAGTCGTTATAATAATAAAATTGTTGATCAGGAAAAACGTATTATATACCTCAGGGAAGTGAAGACGTACCCCTAATAGTTTATGAAAAAATATTGTTGGTATGGTCGACAAAGATTACTGACCAAAAAAAATGGAAACCTACCAGAGACGCAAGGGTAGGTAATTTAATATATTTGAAGGTAAGAAATGTGATATGATGAACTTGTAAGCTTCGTCCTTGCGACCTGTAATCCAAAAAATTCTCTCACACTTAGGGACTGGAATTTAGATGAGTTCCGCATTTTGGGTCAGTTTATATTGAGCGTCTTTGTTAGGGTCACCGTTCTGTAAGCTCATATTTACGTATGAATTACTTTTCATCAAAATATTTAAATTAAAAATATACTACGTTGAATTAGTAAAGCTTTTGGGGTCTAGTATTACGTAGTTGTATTTTTAAATACAAAAAAGATATTTAAATTTTAAATAATTTTCTTTGTATAGAAAAAAAATGGTTTAATATATTGTTTAAAATTTTCTTATAATATAAATGTCTTAGATTAGATAACTATATTTTTTTAAAGATTACTAGCAGTATGGATCACACACTACTGGTATTCTCTTTACCCCTCCTAGTAAGCTAAAATGCTTGTGTCAGGAGTGGGCCACGTCAGTAGTCCAATGTCCGGGATTTGAACCCACGACTTATCGATCGTGAATCCAACGCCCGAACCATTGGCTACTGACGCTTCAAGTATGAAAATATTGTTTTATTATTAAGAATTATTAATTCACTTGATCGTTGATTGTTGCTGATTTTTACTGCTGACTGTTTCGCATTGATATTTTTTTGTGCTTTTTGTATGGGAAAATATTTATTTTATTTTAACTACGACACTATTTAGAATTATTAATTACTAGTTAACATGTCTTCTAATCGTCGAGAGCAAATAGAATTTAAAACCAAAAAATTTATGGAGATGAGTGTAAATTTTGCGTGTTTGTTATGAAGAGAATTTGCCGTAAACAAACAGTAATGAGTTTCATAAATAACAGTAGTAAATAAAGCTCCTAAATCTCAGACTTAACCCTCCAAATCCTTACTTACAGGCACGTGTCAATGTCACACAACCATGTGTGAAGTTCCCATCAAAAATTTTCATTCCCACAAGAAATCTCACTCGTAGTTATGTGACGGTTGACCGCAGTTACAATTTATACCACAAAAACAAACAAGTATAAACCTTATCCCGTATACATAAAGTATATATAACCGCAATTATAAGATTGTATTCGTTATATTTTTTGCACGTCAGTTACAAGGCCGTGGGACAAGGTTTTCAGAATTGTTGACAGACAATTAAAAATATGTAAACGTAGTTTTTGTCAATATTTGACAAGTCTCGCAGTTAGACATTTTCTTATTATGTTTTGGATGCAATTTACCACTCAATGTGTATTGAGAGTTAACAAGCAATAGACCGTAAGACCCATAGGTCCATAGGACACAATACCTCTATGTAAATACAAAGGAAAAAAATATAATTTTAAGAACTTTTTAATTATACTTATTAAATAATTTTATCAACAGTGTTGGTAGTAATTTAAAAGAACAGTTTGACGAGTAGTTTCATAGAATAAATATTTATTAAAATAATGTTCATATAATAAAAATTATTTTTCTATTTAATTCAACAAAAAAGAATAGCATGGAAAATTTCAGTAATTCATTGAGTATAGAAATCTCGTGAAAATCTCAGCTAAAAATAAAGATTATTAAACAACAACTTCTAAATAGTCTGACAAAATTATCCAAAGGGTTAACTTTAAGGATGAACATCAAAGAAAATTTTTAATTAAATAACTTTGAAGAAAACCAACTGCAACAATTCTTGTTCGAAGTTTGTTAACTGGACACGAAGTATTAATATTGAAAATAATTTGACAAAACTTTGACAAATTATACTTAAATATTCCTCATGAAACATTTTATGTATTGGTGAAAACAGCATGAAAATCTATCTAGTAATTGTTGAGGTTATTGCGAACGTAGTAACTTTAACTTTGAATAACTTTAAAATGATTGTACTTGGCAAAAAATTATAATTGACTTTTTTTGAACAATATATATATATATATAAGTTATATTTGTTGTATTTGCCTCCGTCCCGAATAGCAGAATAACTATTAAAGCATTGGAAAATTGATGAAAAAATAAAAAAAAAACCAAAAACATTTTGCCATATAAAATGTTGATGGGTTTCGTAACCGTCAAACATTTAATGTTCATCCCGTCGATACGCTAAACTCTCCACAAATTAAAGAATGTATTTAATTAATGGTTTCGAATAGACAAGATACATCCACATATTATATTTTAATTTTTGTGTCAGTAATGTCAAAGGATTGACATAATGTTATATTGGTTGTCAACAGTTCAGCTAATCTGTAACACGACATTCCAAAAAATCCCCATGTTATTAATATAGATAGGATATCAAAAATGGCGATAAGGCACCTCTTAATAGTACTAAACTTTACCACATTTTTTTATTATTTTGAACAATATTTTTGGCTCGCTCTACTTTTGTTTTGTGTGTCAAAAGGTCTGGTAATATATAGGGTAATGGTATAAAAAATGCCTGACAAAATATTTTCTCACGCAGTCCATGTCAGGAAGCGTGAAAGTGAGATTTTACATGCCTATTACATGATTTTCAACTCTATTGCTTACAGATTAGAGTTGAAAATCAATTAATATTAATATCATGTATATGAGAACCCTATTTGGTGGAAGTCAAGTTCTATGGAAAATATCTCATTTGTTCATTTGAGTTTGGGTCGGATAGACGAATTTTGGTGTGGTTTTAAATTTAATATTTAGTGAAGTTTGTAGAGTTTTGTTGATTTTTAAAGGTTTCTAATGCGGAGTAATAGTAGATTTTACTTAATTTTTTGAAACAAACAGAAATCTCGTCAAAAAATTTGTGTTGAGTTAATCTAAGTGTAGCTAATATTTTGTAATTATTTTTATTTTTTACTCAAAATACTGTTGTGTTGCCACAGAATTTTAATGTTGTGTGAAATCACTTTCGTTCTAGAAATGCGTTGTAGTATCAAGGATTACAAAAAAATTAAAAATATTTAGGAAACAAGTATTCAATTTTGATAACATTATATTTACTATATTTTCTATATCATTGATTTAAATCTTTTTGGATTGTTCTTGGAATTGGAAATTGGATTGTCAGGTAGAGATTTTTAGATTTTTTTTATTGTACAGAAGCTTATGATATTTCTGGTGAGTGAGAGATTGAATGAGAAGTATGAATAAATGAACGATTAAATAAATTAGTGTGAGAGTGAGACCTATAATATGATTTGTAATATTTATTAAAAAGGATTTCAATATCTCAAAATTTTTTACAGTAGTAAATAAATGAAATACAGAGAATTGTAAATGCTTGACATTTACAAAGAAAATCTCTAAAGACTAGATTGTTTTAAGGCATCGCTTCTAGCAAAGCGAAAGGAAATCTTAAGTGCTCCGTCAACAACGTTTAACTTAAATATTTTCTTACTATTTAAAGTGTTTTATATTAATTTAAAATACATGATTTTAATTTTTTTAAATTTATATCTGAAATTTTTTTGTAATATTGTAAAAATAATTTTTCAAACATTACAATTTTTTTTGGAATGTAGAGGACTTTTCTAAGATATAGAAATTTATTGGTACGTAACCACATCGAAAACTATTTTGACTTACTGCTCGGTTACCGATTGAGCTGAAATTTTGCAAACATGTGTAATTCACGTGTCAACACAATATTATGATAACTTGGTGCTGACCTGATGATGGAGCTAGAAGATGGCCAAAAGAAACTTCGCAATGAAACAATACAACCTCATCGAGTTTGAGCTCATTTAATGAATACTTTGGTTCTAGATGGTAACCAGTAATCACATTATTTTTATGTATTTTATTACTAATTGATATGTAAAGTTATTAAAATATAAAATAATACTAAAAAGTTAAAAATAAAATTTAAAAGAAAAAAAAACTATTTAAAAACAAGCCTTTATTATGTTCTTGTAAATATAAAGAAGTAAAAATTTAAAAATTACAATTTAAAAACTTTACACCTTGTATTAAATCTTTGGTTTTTTATCACATATCTACCCAATTTTTTACACCTACATTGTTACACCTTCATTATTCTTCTTTTGCAAAGAAATAAATTCACTTTAGTGGTCATGGACATAAACCCCGTTTATGCTTTACAGTAAACCCCCGAATGTCATCGTATACAAATTTGGGAATTAATCAAATTATTTAGCTAAGCTAGAAACATAGTCAGCATAGTAAAGTGTATCTTTATACAATTTACTGAGTTTTATTGTAAAAGAAACCTCATTATTACGAGCCAATGCTTTGTAAACACTGTTGAAGCATACAATCTTTAGAAGTTATTTTTTATTCTTTTAATAAAACTTAACTTATTATAATAAACAAGGTTTGCTTGTCAGTTTTTATAAGGTGATTGATTATTTTTTCTATTTTAACTCCTTTGCAGTTTTTATCGGGAAAATTTTTACTAATTTATTTTAGATACATACCAACTTTTGATAATAAAAAATGGGTCTTGGCTTGATTTTACATTATTTAATGCATAAAAAATATATTGTTACTGCTGAAAAATCAGTGTTTATTTAACAAAGATATTTTAAAAAGGTTTTAATACAATATTTAATGCAACCTGACTTGTTTTATTTCTTTTGTGGTTAAAATAATAATATTTATAAATTCACTTTAGTGGTCATGGACATAAACCCCGTTTATGCTTTACAGTAAACCCTCGAATGTCATCGTATACAAATTTGGGAATTAATCAAATTATTTAGCTAAGCTAGAAACATAGTCAGCTTAGTAAAGTATATCTTTATACAATTTACTGAGGTTTATTGTAAAAGAAACCTCATTATCACGAGCCAATGCTTTGTAAACACTGTTGAAGCATACAATCTTTAGAAGTTATTTATTATTCTTTAGTAAAACTTACCTTATTATAATAAACAAGGTTTGCTTGTCAGTTTTTATAAGGTGATTGATTATTTTTTCTATTTTAACTCCTTTGCAGTTTTTGTCAGGAAAATTTTTACTAATTTATTTTAGATACATACTCGTACCAACTTTTGATAAAAAAATGGGTCTTGGCTTGATTTTACATTATTTAATGCATAAAAAATATATTGTTACTGCTGAAAAATCAGTGTTTATTTAACAAAGATATTTTAAAAAGTTTCTAATACAATATCTAATGCAACCTGACTTGTTTTATTTCTTTTGTGGTTAAAATAATTATACTTATTTAAGATTTTTTATATTTACTTATTTTAAATGTCATTTAATTTTTTTCGTAATAAGTAAAAAGTTTTAAATTGATTTTTATAAAACGGAAATAAAAAGTTTTTTTTTTCACACAGGAACCATTTGCTACGTAAAAACGAATTAAACCAAGGAAAGCGAGGGCTGTAATGCATTTAATATTTTTAAAGACCAATTTTAAAATGTTACATCTCAAAAAGATTTATAAGCGGCGCTTTAAGAACAAAGGCAAAATAAAAGACAATACAAGTAATAACCTAAGCGACTCTTGTACTGAGAGCACTTTGAGAGGCATTATTCGCTATTATTTTAAGTGGGAATAAAAGTTCTTATTACTATAGATTAAGAGTACTTTTTAAGGTTGATTTTTTGTACGAATTAGTAACATAATAAAGAATTTTTAAGTGATAATGTGTTTGAAAGTATATATGCATATATGTAATATGTTTGAAATTCAGCCTTAACCTCAGAGAAAAGTAAAATAATAAGTAATATGAAGGGTAAGGAGGAATTCTCCTTATGGCATTTTGAAAAACTCAATATATTAATTTAACCATTAACTTCTGACTGTGTTTTGTTTACGTTAGTTTTGACTATGGTGCCTAGTCGGCCCAGTTTTATAGGTTTATAAATAATTAGCTGCGCCCCGCGGTTTCACCCGCTATATCTTGGATAATTCACACTATATCATTATAAATTATATCCTATATGTTATTCTGATGTGTAAGCTATATTATTGTAAAGTTTCATTAAAATCCATTTAGTAGTTTTTGCGTGAAAGAGTAACAAACATACATCCATACATTCTTACAAACTTTCGCGTTTATAATATTAGTAGGATAAGACAAGTAACCTCCTAGCTTCTGATAAAGATGAATTATCTATATCTATAATAACTATTTTTTTTTAATAAATTTACTTCTAGATTAAACTTAAAGCTCGCCGAAAGTAGGTGCGCGAGAGAGTACTCTCTTGGTTTTTCTCTTGCGATAAACAGCTCGCCAGACCGGAGGACCACAGATGGTGACAGATGTGTCCTATTGGCAGTGCACGTAACCTCAAATAGGACGTGAATCTTCTCCAACACAGGAATCTCTCGAAAGTAAGAGTGAAAGTCTTCCAAAGAGACGTAGGTGTCTTTCCCAAAGGGGACGTAGGGATCAAGATCATAAAAAGGTTTTGCGATCATTAAATTCGAAGATACTAATAGAAACGTATGATTGAATGGTATACAATTGTCGAAAACTCGATGAGACGTAGAAAGTGTTGTCCATAAAAAATCCATCATTTAAATTAATATAGTTACTCTGCTTAAAGTAACCTAATGAAAGACATTGTAGTTTTCCTTTAAAAGTATTTGAAAAGGCACAAGTGTTAGGTAAAAGAAAAATTTGACATTTTATCTAGTACAAGGCCGAAACGACCCCACGTTAGAAGTTAAAATAAAATATAGAATCTTACTCTAATAACAAATTAAAATAGGTAACTAAAAATATTAGCAAAGGTAAGATGAAACTTTTAATTATCAAAACGAATGATAAGATTCAGCGCCTTAATCATTGAGATGAAGTTGGAAATTGACTTTTTTGAGAACACTCGCCTTAATTTATGGACCCCTGGATATTGAAAAAGCTCTGGAGTGTCCTTCAAGCCTGAGGAATAACCTTTGAGGCCTGAAGGTGACAATTTGAAACGATTTAAAACGCTTCAGAAGAAGTGTTTGTATTACTTTTTCAAGTTAAATTAGGCTTTGATTGGCTTTTTGTTATAATACTTATTAAATTAGAAAGGATTTTATTAAATAACTTTAAACGAGTAATTCTTTTTTTTAATTTCTTTTAGTAGCACATTTTTGTCAAGTTATTTTTTTGGCAATGGAATTAGACCATAAAAAATTTAGGGTCATCAACACTCTTTTACATTTGGCTATCATTAGGCCCTAGGCGAAGCATTGTGGGTGAACGTTCTCTTTCGAACTTGGTTGTGGTATATGTAGTATTTGGTATATTATATGATGTATGATGGAATTTCAAAAACTATTACTATATCAAATCTTGTTAAATAAGGGTTTGATTCGGATATTTAAATTTCTTGAAATTAATTTATTTCACAAAAATGGCAAGCAAAACTCCGATGATCAGGAACTTTACTTCCAGAGTGACCATGTACATGAAAAAGACAAATACGTCATCATTGATTATTTATTAGAAATTTCTTAGAATGACCAGATCTAACTCAAATTTGTAACAATGAGTAAGAAAGAAAAAATAATAACAGGTAAAATGAATATCTAGTTTTATAACAACATTTTGACTTTAATCATTATAATCTCATTTTACAAATGAATCTTCAAAAGTTTGTACAGAAAATTGAGCTTGACAAAACAAACATTAATAATAAAAATTCATATCACAGTTTATATCTACAAACAGAAATTCATATTTACTTAAACGCGAAAGATCCACATACTACAATGAAATGAAAATAAATATTAGGTAACATTTGGAATATAAGCAGAGCGAAGATATTTCGCTGGAAACAGTATTTATTCAAATCTTTAGATCTGAATGCGAGAAAATGTCCAATAAAAATGCAAAGGCTGGTACCTATTCTTTCGTAGCTAACTAAATCGCTGTGTTGAGGGTACGGCTCTATTTTCACTCTTACTGGATAAAAATATATTAAAGAGAATCTTTTTAAGTTAATCTTTTTTTATTAATTGCTGCAATCTATGATAATATTTTATTTGCTTGAACGCGCTAATGTCAGGATCTACTGGTCCGATTTGAAAAATTCTTTCAGTGTTAAAAAGCCCATTTATCGAGGAAGGGTATAGGTTATATATCCTCACAATACGACCAATAGGAGCGGAGCATCACGCGGACGAAGTTGCGCAGGTCGACTAGTCTTTTAAATATAAATGAATAGGTCAAATCAATTTAAATGCAAAAGTTAAGATACGAAACTTCTATAATGTAAGCTACACGGTAGCTTAACTGCACAATAACACTCAAAAGACTACAGTAATATACAATCTAAACGAAAGGGCAACCAGTACCTGAGGCTTGCGACCCAGGTGTAGGATTAAAAGGCGTCAACACTCTTTCACCGCTCGACCTCGCTTGGAGAAGGCTGTGTTTAATGGGGAGAAAAATGCTTGAAGGGGTTAAAATATGTACTTAATGTACAAATTAAATTCATGTCAAGCTGTGTGTTCGTTTATGTCTTTTGGAATTAGTCATACATAAATTATGAAAAAAAATATGATGTAGAAAATTAAAATCAATTCTAATATATAAAGCCGAAAGTTTGTGTGTTTGTTTTCTTGAATGTGCTAATCTCAGGAACTACTGGTCCGATTTGAAAAGTTCTTTCAGTGTTAGATAGGCAATTTATCGAGGAAGATTATATGCTATATATCATCACGCTAAGACCAATAGGAGCGAAGCATTACGAGGACGAAGTCGCGCGGGTCGACTCGTGTAAAGTATAGGGATGTCCAAATTAAGTAATCTTCAAGAGACTTAGGTCTATAAATAAGATTCTGATTTTTAAAAAAAATATTTCCCATTTAATAAACTCTGTAAATAAGACCACCTCCTCACCTGAAGTGCTTACTATTATAAAATGTATTTTCCAATACGACTGGTGATCTGAAGAGCTTGCGTAATTACCTCTAATAGCATCTGGCTTTCTGAGATATTGGATTTTACTTAGTCTGGAAGTGGAACTGTTTTATAGATCAGCTATTATGCGCTATAATTAAGTATTCTAGAATTCTCGATAACTTTTCGACCCTAATTTATATATGATCAATACCCAAAGACTTATCGGTCACACAGCTCGACATGCACTTCATCCCCACGACGATAGATGGCTTAATCTCACACTTAAGTATTTCTTTCGCGATATAACATAGCTTATGTCCTTCCACAAGTTCTAGTTTATCTCTGCACCAAGTATCATCTAAATCAGTTCAGTGATTTAAGCGTTATAGCGTAACATACACACAGAGTTCATATATCCGTCGGATAATTTTTCATATTTTTAACTCCCGACACTACAATAACTAGGTGTTATAAGTTTATGTGTATCTGTATGCCTGTTTGTGGCATCGTAGCGCCTAAGATAAGGTACCTATTCTGATGGAGATTTATTTGTTTGAAAGGTAATTGAATTTTTTCACCCGTTTGAACCGTTTGAAGACTATCAGCTTATTTCTGATAGATTACCTACTAAACAATAAATACATAATTTATATCAGAAATATTAGAGTACATATAAGTAAATAGGTAAAGATTTTTTGATCCCTCATAAAATATTTATCACCTTTTGCCTCGTAAAATATTATAAATTGATGATTTTATAATGAGTACAAAAAATAAACCAATAGGTTTTATTTAAATCCGTTTCCAATAACGATTCGATATAATATAATGATAAGTTTCAACAAAAAAAAATTAGTGTTCAATTTATTTTTACAAATTTCTGAAAGTATACAAATAGTTGTAATTCTTAAAAAAACTTACAATAGTAACAGTTAAGCTTTTAAAAAAAAAACAAAAAAAGAGTAATGCGTAGAATATTTTTTAATAAAATAGGTCCCACCGAGATTTGAACTCGGATCGTTGGATTCAGAGTCCAAAGTGCTAACCATTACACCATGGGACCGACGAGAGCTATTGCCAAAAACTTGATCATATACCTGTTTGATCATATCATATACATGTTTGTATAGCTATCCCTTTCTTTTATATAGCGCTGTTTCATTATAATCACTTCTTAAAATTAGATAGCTTATTGTGTATCAGATAATTAATTCTATTGTGTAGGTTATAAATATCATTCTGAATTACTTTCTATGTGAACTTTACTTGTATTTTCACACTTGTGTTTGAATGAAAGGGACAAAACACTACTTAACTATTTAATTGATTAAATACTTTTATAAAAAACTGATTATTAAATTTATTTATATAGATGTATTAAATCAATTAATTAGCTATACAGTGTTTTGTCTCTTTCTTTCAAATAAAAGAAATCAATAATTTATTCGGCTGAAGGTATACTGAGTATTTTGTGAGGAATCTGGCTAAATAGACAAAACTATTCGCTACTTTATTCAAAACCACGTCTTTCAGAGCGTCTTTTTTATGAAACATGAATTGTGTAAGTGAAGAAAAAGAATAAAATTCTGCTATACAATGAAGAATTGTCTTACTGTATTATCATCTAGATTTTTCTAGTGTGCAGTCATTTGGTAGATTTTTATTAATTTTTATATTACAGAAGTAGAATTTATAACGATTAATCATCTAATAATAAATAAGGTACAGGTGCCAATGAAGGCCCACTTAATTTCAAAACCTCTTAAAATCTAGCAGATAAGAAACGTAAAGAAAAAACATAATGGAAGTTGTAATATATTTATTTGAGAAACAAAATATGTAAAAAAGTAGTACAGCTTTTGGCATTTTAACACAAATGTTAACACTTATTAGAAACTTGGTATTGGGCTATCTTGGGAAGCTGGTCGCTGAAGATGGCCCGTAAAATATTAATGAAAAATATATGCATTATACATACCTAAACACTTTTAACATAAAACATCGAAATAAAAACAGATTCTTCTCATAAAATTATTAATAAAGGGGAAACAACCAAAAATTTAAATGTGGGCTATCTTAAATATATCAAAATAAAAATCAACTATAAAATAAAAACAAACCACTAAATAAAAATAAATTTATATTTGAGATCAACTTTGTAAGTAACTTATCAAAAATAAAACTAAATCAGTTCTTTTTTCTAAAATATACTTTTTTAATGTCATTCATAGGTGGGCTATCTAAGGAATACTGAAAATTAACTTGTAGATCACTCAAAACATACTAATGTAATTAGTTAAAACAAATTAGACGCTGTTATCTTTAAATGAGTGTGTACACTCCTAAAAAAAAATCTGAAAAGAATCACAAAAATTAATTTTCTTAATAGCATAAAAATATAAGAATTATATTATGGGCCATGATAGGAAATTACACTCGGGTTAAGTATAATCTCGTAAAAATACAAAAAAGGAAATAAAATAATAACACTCACCTGTAATTCGCTGGTAAATAAACTAAATACGAATTTACACAGTTTAAAACAATGTGATTTGCTTTAAATTTGTAAAATTTTAACAGTATTTAGATAATAGAGGTTATAAAACGTGTATCGTCTTGATATGACCAAGCAAACTGACAGCTGTTTTCAAAATAGTGACGCGCCGGTATTGAAACACATTTGCACTATTGTCTATGGCACTAGTAGTATAGACCCGCGAAATTTCAAATGTTTCGAACAATCATAACTTTATTTTTTTTTACGTGGGCTATCCTAGGGACCGGGCCATCTTCGGCGACACTACCTTATGTATAATTATTATTGTAATCTTCATCAATAAGTATTTATATTTATTCTTGTATTTGATTTACAAAAATATATTACAATAGTGTAACTTAGGTCTAGTTATATATTTATTATTTATCTATACTATAATATTATAAAGAGGAAAGATTTGTATTTTTGGATTTTTGTATTTTTGTATGTAACGAATAAACATAAAAACTACTGGACCTATTTCAAAAATTCTTTCACAATTAGAAAGCTACATTATCCCTGAGTAACATAGGCTATATTTATTACAAGAAAAAATTAGAGATCCCCAGAAATTCTCACTAAAACCAACACAAGAAAAAATTAGCCATAAAATATCTTTCATTGCATGAACAAAAAAATGTTCTAGAATATTATAGAACGTATCAATATCTACAAAAAACTCCGCCAGACCATATGTCCAACTATTGTAGTTAAGTCACTATAACTACTTTTTGACATTTTAAAAGTTGATAAAAATGCCTATCAAAATCAGACCATGTTTTCCATAACTTTTTATTAATTCTTATCCAAATAAATTATTTCGTAATGAAGACTGTTTCAATACCTGTTAATTACTTTTTGAATTATTGAAATCGGAGATTCCAGTCAAAAGATATTACGAAATAAAAATATCAAGATAAATAAAAAATAATCCCAGACGGGCCGCCGGCGCGGTGTGCAGTGCCTCGCAGCGAAGCGAGTAACGCGGCGATAGAGGGAGCGACAGAATGCGGGAGCCAAAATGTTAAAAAAAATTATCCACCCGTGCGAAGCCGGGACGGGCCCCTAGTAGTCAATAAAAATATATTTAACTAGCTGCGTCCTGCGGTTTCACCCGCTATATTTTGGATAATTCACACTATATCATTATAAATTATAGCCTATATGTTATTCTGATGTGCATGCTATATTATTGTAAAGTTTCATCAAAATCCATTCAGTAGTTTTTGTGTGAAAGAGTAACAAACATCCATACATTCTTACAAATTTTCGCGTTTATAATATTAATAGGATAAGAAAAAGAGTATGCGTTTTAATTACTCCCATTGAAATATTATTTTTTAGGAGGGGATAGGCAAAACAAGGTTGACAAACTACGTTCTAGCCTTCATATAATTTTACTAGAATATATATAGTAAATCCGTTTACTACTTAGATAGTACGAAATATAATTAATCCGTAGGTCTGTCTCGAAGCGCTTGCACTAAGGCGATTAGTGTAGGTTCGATCCTGACGCTAATCTTATTGAAGCTCCCGAACATGCCAATACTTTTTCTATAGTTGATTCAGAAAGGATTTATTTTTTATTCTCTGTAGTATCGCTGGTAGAATTTAATATAATGTACTTGTAAGGTCTAGCTTTTATGAAGGAGTCTGTGTATGACCCAGAACAAAATAGCATATAAAACATGATAATAAAAGCCAATTTTTATTGGAAGCTGATCAATGCGTGGGACTTTTCATCATGGTATCAAGCTTTTAACAACACTCACAGACAGACAAGATCCTGTATGTCGCAACTGCTGCCTTACGATACCCAGATTAATGAGAAACCTACGCCCATCAATTTTGTAGGATTGAATTATGTCGAACTGCGGATTTTTAATATTATGTTTTGCTGTCTTCTCTCCACCACAAGCTCGCGTAGTTTCAATCTGCAGTTTCATAACAGTCTTCCAAGTTTCAAGAACTATTTCGTTTTTTTTTCTCTTCTAATTCCCTTCCTTTTATTCTTCCATTTTATTGAGTGACTTCTTGCATGTCCTTTATAATTTATTGTATTTACTTCTATGATTTATAGCATTAAATATCTATAATGTAAGCTAAATATATATATTAAATTTAATTTATTTATGGCGCACTGCGGTTGGAAACCCACCATTATTTCCATTTAATATTTCCATAATTATTTCCCCGAAGACCTAGTTTCTTCGTTGAGAGGGCTGTGGTGACCGCACCCTTTGCTCTGTGCTTGCTACTGATGCTGATTTTAGTGATACATTTCTTTTTTTTCCCTCAATATTTAAAGTTTCTCTGTTATATACCCCCCTCTCACCCCTTACA
This sequence comes from Limenitis camilla, assembly GCA_905147385.1. Lineage (NCBI taxonomy): Eukaryota > Metazoa > Arthropoda > Insecta > Lepidoptera > Nymphalidae > Limenitis > Limenitis camilla. The sequence goes on along the minus strand of LR990246.1, from coordinate 9,611,648 downwards.
ACTGTTCGCTGTACAATACAATAAATAAGTGATTGAATATTTTTAACTTCTAAATGACATTACTTATACACCCACATACACACGGACGAACTCAAAAATCACACTTCAAACTGTCGTTGTACCATCCAGACCGAGCTTATAATTAATCAAACCAGTCAAAGTTAAAAAAAGTTAGTCAAAATCAACAGTGTTGCCAACACTGACGTGACTACCCTTTTACACAGTTACTGGCTGACAGTTACTAGCTGACCCGGCAAACGTTGTTTTGCCATATAAATTTGAGGTGGGCCACCCTAATCACTTAGGGGGATGAAAAATAGATAGTAGCCGATTCTCAGACCTACTGAATATACATATAAAATTTGATAAAAATCAGTCGAGCCGTTTCGGAGGATTATGGTAACTAACATTGTGACATGAGAATTTTATATATAAGAATAACTATTTAATATGATTCCATAATAGTAAAGTAATTCCAGCTTAAATTATAAAGGAAGAAAAATCTTATCTTTCATCTTATGAGCTACAATACTGTTTATAGAGATGGTAAACAAGCCTAACGATTATTTACTTGATGTCCACAATCTTGATAGTCGTAAACAGAAATGTAACGAAGCTATTAATCAAATAAATCAAGCTAAATAGATACAAACAGAGTAAAACGTGATATAATTTGGATCCCGCACACCCTCTGTACATACTAAGCTTAGTTGCTAACTTAGTGCTTGGACGAATTGTTGGTAGCTCGAATTAGGAGCTGACTATCACACAGCATTAGAAATAATTGAGCTAAATGTTCAACCATTTCAGCAATTCTGTCTTATCTCTCTGAAAATGAACTCTATATTGAAGGTAACGTAAAAACTGAATTTCCAATGTCGAATAATTTCACACACACGCCCATTCACTCATACACTAACTAACATTACTACCTCTCTATAAGAAGCATCCTGAAACTTAAGTGAATAGTTGAAAAAATCATCCAAAGAGTACAGTGAACATAATCAGGAATTTTGAAAATTCTTTTACAGATAATCTCAGACAAACAAAATAACTTATTAAAGTACATAATATTCCACATTAGAGTTAATAAAAATTAGCACATATTTGTATAACATTAAATTGTAGTTAAGCAAACATAATTGCATTTTCATGTACAAGAACACATAATAAATTTCAGTTAGCGTGAAATTGCAACAAAGAAATTCTTAGAAAAAAGGGGAATTATTGAAAATTCTTTTAAAAGTACTGCAGTGTTTGGATTCCGTCCAAATTGTTTCAAATGATCACCCACAAACAAAAGTCCTTACAATCTTGCTATAGAGGCATAATGTGAAGGAAGAATGCAACATTAAATGGAAAACATTGAGATAACGAGGAGATAGCTTTGTTTTAGAAGATACAGGCAATTATGTCATACAACGATACGGTTTATGGTATAGCACGCTTTACTGAAAGGAACCAATTGACTTTAGTTTTAAAGATATCAACGTTTTATTTTTTATAATAATAGATAAGGTGCAAATGAGCAGATGGTCCACCTGATGGTAAGTGGCAACCATCGCCCATTGACATCGGAAAAACAAGAAACACTCTCTCGTTTTATCGATGCGTTACATCCCCGAAGATAGAGTGAAAATGAAGAAGAAAAATGACGCGGATTCAGCGGACCCTAGGCAAGAGCCCAGAGTCCACTAATGGGATGGGAGAGGGAGGGGGTAAATCTGGCCCACATACGGCTCAACCGGAACGTGTCTATGACACTTGGCGATCGGATTCGCATGCTGGTGGTCGCAAGCCAGTCGGGGAACAGATCCCCTACCGCCGAGGGAGTGCTGGTTTACTTCTGGGTTACGAGATGCTCTCCCAGCGGCAGAGGGAAATAGTTTTCTAACCCGTCCCCTCACGGGTAAAACTGATCCAATGAAAATGCACTTAAATGATGTAAATAGGGGGAGATCAGTAAAATTAATCAATCAAATAAACTCAGTCCAAAACTGAGGTCATAAGCTCTTCCAGGTAAGTATTTGTTTCAATAACCTAATCGCAACTTAACCATATGTTATGATTCAAAAGTACCTCTTAAGAAACGTAGGTAATACTTAAGAATACAAACTAATCAAATGAATGTGCGATTTAATATATAACTTACGCCATCTATCGCCGGATACATGGTATGTCTGTCTATTATGCACTCACGCCTACAGAACCGATTTTGTTGAAATTTATTATAGAGATTAATAGACTAGCGCTAGGGGAAGGACATATGTTCTATCGCGAAAAAAAGCTTAAAGGGGTTGTAATAGGGGATGAAGTGCATATCGAGCTGTGATTTCGTTATTGTTAGTGGTATTTCTTTGGAAATTAGTCATATTCATTACATTGGTGTTGACAATAAAAATGTGAAATATAGTCATACAGTCTCATAGCGAATAGTAACACCATAAATAGAAATATACAAATAATATAATATCTAGATATTTCAGACTGTGTAATAGAAAGTCGTGTTAACTGTTTGAATTAATAGGAAGCGATTCAATTGCAATACTCGTAGCAATCAATTTGTGGTGGGATTCGACAAAGCGACCGTTTCGCGCATAATTAGTTTTGTGTTTTGTAGCCGTTACTGTTACTTTACAAACTACATCTCTCTGTACGTCCATATTGTACAAAGTACATACTGTTCTGAAACTGAAAACTGAATTGTTACTCTAAACTCACCAACTGCACTAACAGATTCCAAATATCAGATTACTAATCGATCAGTCGTATTAATTTCACATATTAATCTCTATATCGTCATATATTTTAAATTTAATTTTTGACACCAGCGTAATTTTAATATGATTAATTCCCAAAGACCGCTCGACAAGTACTATATATAAAACATAGCTTATGTCCTTCCTCAGTCTCTAGTTTATCTCTGTATCATATTTCATCAAAATTGGTTCAGTGATTTACGTCTGATTCGTCAATAGATGATGTAAGTAGTATTTAAAATCGCAGTATCGTTTGTTTAGTTTGTACTCTTAAGTATTTCCAAGTTTCTTAAGAGTTACTTTCGAAATTATGATGTTAGTTTGGACTATAGATACAAAATACTAATTTCACGTACAAAATACTAATTTAATAAACCTAAACGTTACCAGCACTAAATATATTAGTTACAGAGACGCAAACGCAGTAAATAATTAATTTAGCTAAAGTTTTAATGTGAGTCGTTAATGTGCTCGTTAAACTTCTGAACTAAACGTATTAATGGAGAATTTAGACACTTCGCGGATTTATGATGTAATAATATTGGCTGTCAATAATTTTGATAATAATATTATTCATGTTGTTTTATCTAGTGTTAACGGTGACCGACCTTTATATAAGTCCTTCAAAAGTCCTATCTAAATCAAGAAAACTTACTTACATAAACCAAATTAACAAAGTCGCTGAACTGACTCGTATAATTCTACAGTTATGAATAATTTTGAAAAATCTATGCAGCGCCAGCGGTGTAAAAATATCTTTTGTTTTTCATATTAATTTTCCAGAGCACTTCGTTACTAGGATTATGCTCTTATGTGCCATCACAATATGTATGCTAATTTAAAATTGGGCGACTCTTACGCGAACAGGTAAAAAGATTTACTTTGAAATTTCGTTTCAACTTTCGTGGGCGTTATGTTATGTTTTATGCCTATAACTGTATTGGTTTTGTTCGAATTTAATAAAATTAGTCTGATGTCGCTTATATTACAGTATAAATAAACGAAATGTAAATGAGAATATCAACTTACGACACAATCTCCAACACCCCAAATCGAAAGTCAACCGCTATTTGAATAAATCCTACAAAGCTGGTACATTAGTCTGCATTCGGCTTAAAGCTGTAGATTATTCTTGTCGAAAAAATGAGACCTCTTCGCTTTTAAACAGATTAATGGATTTTCTCTCAATTCTCATACGGAGAAGCGAGAATTTCTTATTGCAAAATAAATCAACTAATACAGGAGCTATGCTGGCTAGGCTTGAAGTATTGCAAAAGTCACGAAGAGTTTAGATCCTGACCATGTAATATTTTAAATAAGTAATGAAATAATGCTGTTTGTATAGTTGGATAGATCCCAACCTTCCTTCATTCATATTTACTTCACATATCAAACTACTGATAGTATAAAAAATATAGCACATGAAACGCATTTCAGCTTAGAAGCTTAGTGTAAGAAGAAGTAAAATGGAGCTCGTAACAAATAAATAGAAAGTATTTCAGGAAAATGTATTGTCATACGACGACTTAGCTCATGCAATTCAGTTTGCAAGTAAAATGTAAGAATTCCTTACAAACCAGTCTAAGGAAGATAAGAATCACCTGAGGAACGTAAATTACTTTACACGTCTTTTCAGAGTGCGATGGAATCCACTTCGTTATATTTTATTCAAAGCTGAGCAACTGTAATCCGTCCCGTTGAGATTTTGGAGCTCGTTTATACTGGTGACATACGATAACAATAATTTGAGGTTTTGGTTATATAAAGATGATAGTTGGAATATGTAGGACATAAAACTGTGATAATCTACCGTTTCTGAAGTTGTATATAGTGTGAATTTTTTAATCGCATCTTAGACCAGATTGCAAAAATCCTTTCAAAACAGAAGTGTCAAAGAAACCCTCATAACAGCTTCACGATTTGACATGTCAGTGAGTTAGTTATTCTTTTATATATATAAAGTTACATTTAACTATAAAAGTTTGAAATGTATCTGTGTATGTATTTTAATCAATACAAATACCAATCAAAATCAATATGAATAAAAATCCTTAGAGTTTCATTTTTAATTAATTACTTAATTACTTTATGAAGCGTCAGTAGCTCAGTGGTTCGGGCGTTGGATTCACGATCAACAAGTCGTGGGTTCAAATCTCGGACATTGGACTACTGGCGTGGCCCACTCCTAGCACAAGCATTTTAGCTTAGTTGGGGTAAAGGGAATACTAGTAGTATGTGATCCATACTGCTAGTAATCTTTTAAAAAAAAAAAAAAAAATTGTAACTTAACGGTAACAGTTCTGAATGAGGTTTAGTTTCTCTCAGCAGGAAACTTGCTATACGACAACAAAAATAAGACAACAAAACGTTCTAAGAGTTGCCACGTTATGTCCTGGCTTCTTCTTTAATATCTCTACAGCCCTTTGTGAGCGTTGGTTTAGTCTACTACTAACTTTTTCTACGTCGGTCTGATCTTGCCAACGTCTTCGCCATCCAACAAACGAAGCTATGGTCTTCTTCGACCTCGACGTCCCTCAGGACTACTCTTCCTATACATATTGTTGTATGTCCGGTCTAAAATTCATTTAATTATTTTTTGATAGTAATACAATTTTCGAAAAATTCTACCACAAGTGATTGATAGATGAGAGAGACCTTATTACTGGTTATATCGTTTGATCTAGATTTTTCTTTTCAGAATACTTTATCGGTAAATTGTGTGGCTTCTGTCTTTCAGATATCGTGTAAAACATCTCCTAGAATATTAATACAGCTTAATCTTTATTAATGCTCTCTAGATCTATATGCCGGCAAAGGCGTTTCATAATGCAGGCTGTTAGCTGAGTGGAGATTGGAGAGTGGAGACGTGTAACACTTGCAAAAGACTTAATAAGAACAACTTAAAATTATCTTGGTATCTATAGCTTTTTAATTAGGGACTTTGTTTCGTTTTTAGGGTTTTTCCCGTAACTCAAAACGTGTTAAAAACTCTTGTAGAATTACTTTTTTGATCATCTGCTCGTGTGTCAATCTGTCTCTAAAGAATTGATGACTATATCTCGGAATCGAAGGAATTAAAATTAATATCAAATTGTTATATTTGCAGTTTGGACTGTGAAAACATAAATTACTAAATCGCCGCAATCAAAAGACGTGTGTATATGACCATTTATGTTGTTACTTACAAATCTATTGGTTCCTGTTGATATAGAATTATGTAAATAAAATATAAAACATTTTAGGCACTTGGGAAACTGATTGTGACCTATGTTGATGTCCGGTTTTCTAACGGCAAAGTTAAGTTTGTCCTTAAATTCAAATTATATACAACCTTCGGTGGGTGAAAGTAACTCGCACTTAGCCGAATTTATTAAATGTCATTCTTAATATAAAATTTTGCGTAGTCACTTTTTTTTTTAAAAACGAGCAAAATGAGTTGGATAAGTGAATGAAGTGTTGAATGAGTTTGTAGTGATTTCTCGCTGATTCCTCCCTATCTCTTTAATAAATAGTTTATTGTACATACCCATTTTTGGCAACTATCCATTAATCGCTCACAAAAACTGCAGGTCCGCGTAAGTATTACACTTTATTTAGTTTTTTCTCTCTTTTACATTATATTTTCTTGATATTTGATTCTCGTAAACCGATTTTTCTTCAAAATTTACAATTTTGACATCTTAGTGACAATTGTTTTCTTTATGTATTTATATACTCAAGGAGTTTCTTTTACTATGTTTACCTTTTTTCTTTGACAATTGAAAAAAAAACAGCGTAATTTTAAATTTTGAACGTTTTTTTAATTCGAAAGTCTTCATTATAAAGCTAGCGGAAGCATTGGTCACTTATTCCTTCGCCTCCGAATAAGGAGCATCTAAATTATAAAGACCTTCCCCAGTGGTCGAGCTGATTCCTGGGCTGTACACATGTCCGTTTGGCTCTTCTAAAACTTCTCTACTAATTTCTCAAATACTAATACAAATACTCTGGCCACGGAATACCAACACTGTGCACAGGACAGAAGTCGCACCACGCAGCCTGCTCTCTTGTAACAGAACCTCACTGGGGGCAATGCAGTTGCAGTCTTCTACCACCAGCCTGCGATCTACTAGCCAGCCTGCGACATCTGTGGCCAGTCTGCGATCATCCTACCTCGGAATCCACCCTGCGACCTAGCTGATCCGGACGCCACTCTCGTGGCCCGCCGGCGTTCTTCTTATCCGGGCGGACTGCTGAACTCTGCAGGCCAGCTGCCAGCGGTCGAGCTCTCTCACCTCTTCGCCTCACATAAATCACTACACCTCACACTCCACACCTTTCACTCACGTAACCGTTTTATACCAATAATTATTATTTTTGTTTCTTTCTTCTTGTACTATTGTAAATATATTCTGCAATTTATAACGTTCTATTTGGTATTTTCTCTTTTTTTTTATTTTAATCTTTTTTTTTTTTTGTCTTCACGACAAGTTGGAGAGTTAACTATGGCTGAATAAACAAATGTATAGATATAGAGTAATTTTTTTCAGCACGTCACGGGCAATACTACTAGTAATAAATATAAACTTGCAATAAACTCTTGTCACAGTGGAATCAGAATATAAGCAATTAAAATGAGTAACGAGGTTTACCGATAACACTACTTGATCTACGTTCATTTTAAATTAATTTAAGCGGAAATGTAAAGCCGAAAACTTCATTATGGATATCAATATATGGTAATCACTTTATGATTAACCAGCTGAGCCCTCGCTTCGGTTTGTTTAAAATATATATATAAGTAAAAACTCATCATCCTTTTCTATGTTACTTAGAAATTGAACATATGGTACGGGAGCCAGATTCAAATTCGGTCATTCATTTCCTCTCGAGTCAAAATTCGTATACTGCATAAGGAATATATATTATGATTACTCGTGACCGTCAGCTGCGATTACGTGGGTGGGGCGAGCAGTGGCAACCTCCCAAACATGTGTAAAAAAATTTTTTTTCAGTCATTTCCTCCCGTTTGAAAATTTGTCGGATTATAGTTTACTTAGCATTTTGAAGGAAAAATAAAGTCAGCTGACCATAACGTGGTGGAATATACGTCAGCTGGCTGCTTGACCATGTAACATTATGATTCTTTTATAGCAAAATCACAGTTACCATTTAAGCAGCTTTTTACAAACATGAGTTTCAATAGTTTTAATTAAAAAAATAAATCAGCAATATTTAGTAACAAGGCAAATTATTAACTACACCATACTAAACTACTAAACATTGATTTAACTTTTAATTGTGATTTAATACTAATACGAGACTATAACTTTATAATTACTATTTTTGTGCATTATACCTGCATGCATATGCTTATAGGAAATAGAAATATATTCACATATTCGGAAGTTCAGTTTATATAAATCGACATAATATTACATTATTATCTTTCTCATTATTTACACTTATATGCATATATATAATTATAAGTAGTACGTATGTATATGTAAATATGTATATATTTGCAGGTATCTATATGTCGGAGCATAGTAAAAGATTATCGATTAATCGAATCGTTATCGTTGTCTATGGCGTTGGAGTGGGGTAGTAGTCACTTCCGTTGTTTTGACAGTATCTACCCTCGACCCGTTATATGCGATCGACAGTCTAACTGAAGTCTTAGTCGTGCGCGGTCTCTCAAGAAGTGAATATCATCTAAGTAGTGCTAGTGATAGTGATAGTGTCAAGTGCAGTGTAGTGTGGAAGTGCTGTCCAACTAAGGTCACGTAAGTCCTTACAATGTAATTGCCACGTGGTTAAGTAAAGTAGGTTAGGTTAGCCTTGTGTTAGATTCGGTTTATGTGCGTTTAACCTTGGGTTTAAACAGAGAGCCTAGCAGTGGAGGCGAGTGTTGTAATTACTTAAAGGATATCCTTAAGCCTACACCTTGGTCACAAGTCCAAGGCACTGCTTAGGTTTCTCTCGTAATTGTTAGAGATCATATTTGATTATTTATCGGTTCAGTAGGAGTATCTAGGTTGCGTTTACCCAATATTCCATTCAATACCATCACCCCTTTTAATGATCCCCAATATTCCCCATCTCCCTCCTTCCATTTCCTTTCACATCGTTTTTAAAATCCCCGACATATATATGTAAATGTTTTATAAAAATATTTATTGTTTTTCTTTTGTTGTTTGTAAATCTACCCACAATTTCATCCACGTTCCAAGGGTTAGCTGGTAGAAAATGTTCTTAGCATTTGGCTGTTTTTAAGAACCAATAGGATCGCTTCATTTGACAATAATACCTTTAATACCTATAAATATTTCTTGAATACTTCTAGAATAAATCTTATAAACCCTCTATCATCACAGATTAAAATTTTGCACTGAACTAAGACTTTAATTCTCTCTAGCAACTTTTAAACAGTCAGGTAATCTTAGTTTAAGGCACCTCAGTCGTTCCCTTTACTAACTATTATTTACGTTACTCGATAACTTAGACGTTAATTGTTTTTTTCTTTCAAATATAATCTAAAACTAGAGGTTTAAATCCTTATTGTAAAATGTAAGCAAGTGTTATTAATTATTATTTATATTTTGTTACCACAGTCACACAATACTAATAACGCTAAAACTCGAACATAAATTCTTTGCACTGATTTATTTTTAAGTCAAGTCTTTGGATGGATAGATCAGTGCCTAAGCCATTGAAAATGGTAAAAAGTGAAATAAAATTATAGCAGGATAAAACCCATTGGAAAAGGAAGAGAATTTAGCAAAAATAAAAGGAAAAATAATTTACAGGCGATTTGACGGAAGTCTGTAGGGAAGTGAAAAAGGAGGGGATTTTAAGGGTAAAAAACGGTTTATCTCTTAATAATAATAAAGAATAAAGTTTTATGGTGATGTTGTGGTTAATAATAAGATCTACAACTTTTGTATTTATTTTTTTCACATAACCTCAAAATTTATGTGAAAAATTCAAATAACCAAATTTTTGGTTTTTTATTTTTATGTGTTACAAAAACATTTTTTTTTTAACTTTTTTCCTTCAAATAAAATTCTACATAAAATAGGTAAAAATAAACCTTATTTCTTGTCGAGATCAAAACTGTTTTTTTACATACCTACTGGTTGAACACATGTTTTTATGTCTTGTTTAACGAAACTCTCTAGAACTCGAAAATAGTATATTTCGTAACTTGAACAGGGTTTTCCTTAATCTCTCCATTAGTGTTAATAGTGTGTAAGTGAGTTTAGCGGGAGAGTGTGTTAGTGAGTAGGTGGGTGACTGAAATAATTAATTAATTTGTAAATGAATTGAAAAATTAATGCTACATACTTTTTTATAATCTCGAATTTCAAGCGGACAAAGTCTCGGGCACATGCTAGCAGCTATAGTTTTAACTAGCATAGTAAAGTAAGATTACCATGGTAAAGTAGGAGCCGGATAGCTAGCAGCTAGCGAAATTATTTGTAGTTTATTTATGGTAATTTTAATGGAGACAGATTTCGTTACTCAGCTCGTACAGCTACAGCTCGGAATTATTCTACTTGCAACTCTAATTGAAAAACTTTGCATTACAGATGCTTTCATCAAATTATGTTTTTGTTCAACATAAAAGGAAGCTTTGGTCAAACAATCACGACCAAATCTAACCTTAAACAATTGCATATTACAGACGTAAGATAGATTTTCAACAAAAAAAAATCAGCCATTACATTATGAAATTGTATAGAAAGTTAAACCTGTAGATTTTGATTTCCCTGTAGACTTCAAGCTACCATTGTAATGTTATTTATCTAATAAATATATGTATGTTTATATGTAAGTACATCTAATTTATGTATGTAGTGTATGTATAAAAATATATACCTGTTTATGAATGTATATTGAAGTTGAAGTGTTTGATTTGCTTACTATTTTTAATGAGTGCGCCTACCGTTTTTTTTTTTTTTTTAATTCTAAAATTTAAAGGACTTGTTCAACATACAAAGAGAACATGTCGTCCTCGTAATGCCACTTAGACTACTCATACAAGAAGGAAAAATTGTTTTATGCAACGACCAACCGTTTTTTTAATAAATGACTGCACCACCGCAAGGTTGCCTGAAAGAGATCGCTCTGAGCGATAAGGCCGCTTCTCCAAAAAATTACACCACTTTTGTAATATTTGGTTTACAATAAAGTATATTTATTATTATTATTCTATTGTTTCTACAGAAGACTCTAATAGACACTATTCCTGAGAATTTGATATTAACTCCCCATTTAACTTTACGCGTTCCTGAAAAAAATTTTTTGATATACAGAAAAAAAGAATTTAAATCTCTTTATCACAAATAGCATACGCCTAGGTGTTTAAAAAGTTATAAAGTGTATAAGACGTAACAAAATATATAGTAAAAACAAAAGTAAACAGCTTTAGGTAAAGTGTTTACAATCTTTTATGTTGTACCGAAAATGAAGTTTTGTGTAATGTTTTGCAAAAATATTCTGTTATCATATACATAACTAGAGGGCTGCCATCGCTTCGCTCCGGGTATTTAAAGCAATATTATAATTGATGTCCTTAAATTGTCATTCTGTAATTGTGTAGTAATTAATTATTTGAGAAATTAGAGAGAGTAAGAAAAAGTTATAAAAAGAAAAATAATAGAAACAAAATTAAAGAAAAGCGACAGATGATAAAAAAGGGAGGACAGAGCAGAACTAAAATTGAATGGGTAAAGGAGAGAGAGAAAGAGAGAAATTATCGAAAGAAAGAAAGTGAAAATAGGCTAATCATTCTAAACAGATAAAAATAAAAATTAAAGTGAGAAAAAAGAGAGAGAATGAGATACAATGATAGTATTATAAGAGAAAGAGAGACGGAAATACTATAGACTTCTAACAGTGAAAGAATTTTTAAAATCGGATTAGAAAGAACAAAATGACCATATTCTATTATTTAAAAAATATATATGGCAACACTAAATCACCTTTGTCAATCGCGAATAGTGTATTTTTCTAACAGTAAAAATTTTTTTTTAAACGGATTTGTTCTTCCTGAGAAGCTCTTCAATTTACAAAATGACCACCTTATGGCACTTAAATGGCCATATCTTTTTAATTAGAGTATTTATGGCAACACCATATAGCCTATGTTACCCGGAAAGGATGTAGCTTCCTATCGGTGAAAGAATTTTTAAAATCGGTTCAGTACTTTTCGAGCCTATTCGCAACAAACAAACAAACAAACATACAAACATACAAATATACAAACATACAAATATACAAACATACAAATATTCAAATCTTTCCTCTTTATATAATAGTATAGATAATATTTTGTTACTACTTTTAAACATGAATTTAAAATAAGGGAACCACCATTATCTGTCCAAGTTGCTGAACAAATTGTTAGCAACACTGTTTATAAAGTAGTAGTAGCGGGTAGATCATTTTATATTATTTCAAGTATACCGACGTGTGGACAATATATAACTATTAGTGCGATAGATTAGTCTCAGTCTCTCTGATGTTTTCGTGCAGTGAACATGGAAGTTAGTGTTATAGTGTCGTGATTAAGGTCACCCTTCTCGAGGTCCACGTAAGTTTACTTTATTATCTATTGTCGTTAGCGAGGTCGAGCGTAAGCGTAAAATGTATGAAAAATGCTTGATTTTTATTTATTTATAAACTTTAGCTAAATTACAAATACATGTTAATAATAATGAACTTTTGTCTTCGGGTATTGTAGCCGGCAGCAAACAATAGGTCTGAGAAAAAAAAGTGGGGGAAAGTTGTGCATTGTTAGCGTGCTGCGTGCCTGTATTGGCAGTTCAATCCGTGACTATTTTGACAAATAACATACGCGCGGGAACTGAAACGTCGCATAAGCACCAATCATTGTCTCTCCGCTTAAAAAGGCCATAATAGTGACTTCTGCACATAAAAGGACAAAACTATGTATACCTATAAACTCTATACCTACCATGTCTGTTTCATGGTAGTGTTCCTCTAATCATATATATAATCGTAGTAAGTATACATGGGTGCGACCACGGTTCTACCTTGACCATTTTTATACCGATGCATTTCTTGGTTTCTATCTGATTTTTTTCTTGTATCGACTTTTTTAGACCTCTCTTTAACGTAGTCGAGTTATAGTTTTTTAAACTTTATTTTTTATTTAATAGTTTTTCGTTTCCCGATCGTGATAACTTTTATAATCTCATATTGTAACGTAATTTTGGTTTTTATTTGCTTAAACGAGTGAATAACTGCAACGACAGGACCGCGCGGACTATATGACCGCATTTTAAACATATGTTGACTTAAACAATAAGATATATATACATATTTGTAATGTGCTCGTAATAATTATCTCAGTTTAATTTTTTTCGAGGTTAGAATCTGGGGTTTAAATTCCGTCATAAAAAAAACTATACAGTTTTTGTACCCTATGTCACCTGCGCCATTATTACGAATCTATTGACACCTCATTCATGTAAATTGGTTCATTAGTTTAGGCGCTAGGGTGAAACATACAGCATAGACTGCCAAAATCATAACCCTTCCTCTTGGCTTCGCCGTAGTCAGGTAAAAAGGAGAGAGTCAGAGGAAGAGAGGATTAGAGAGTATGGCGAAGGCACCAAAAATACAATTCTAAAGGAACTGAATTCTTTTTTTATTGCCTTTTTTGCGACATTTGTCATTGTTGCTCAGCTCCTATGAGTCGTAGCGTGATGTTATATAGCCTATAGCCTACCTCGATAAATGGGCTATCTCACACTAAAAGAATTTTTCAATTCAAACAAGTAGTTCCTGAGATTAGCACCTTCAACCAAACTTTAAAAATATTTTTGCTTCAGATAAAAAAATAAAAGTATTTAAAATGAAGAAGTGTGAATAAAAGTATACAAGAAAGCACAAGAGAGTAATATATCAATGTGTCACATGTTCCACTACGTGTTCCTAGTTGTAACATTCCAGTACTTGTAGACTGTAGACCGTAGAATAGAAGTTCAGGAAATGGCGGTCGAACGTCGAGTAATAGCGTTATAAAATATTTCTTGGGGCTCTCTTCACTGATAGAGTTAAATGGATACGACGATAGAAAATAATTGTACAAATATAAAGCATAGTTAAACGTAACCTTAATTTCCGAATTTAATAATCAATATCAATTCAAAATCTTTTAATTTTTCTTTTCTAGTTCTCAAAGACGCACTATACACTGTTAAATAATGGTTTTTTCAATAAAAAATAAACCTAAAAGTGCTAGCAAAAGACCGAAAATAAAACGAGATGGAGACACAGATAGAAACAACAAAAAAATTAGAAATATTTTAATTCGATTGGAAATATGCCATTTTATTCTTTTTAACCTTAAATAATGAATCATTTATTTGAAATCAATAGTTGAATAGTTGCTCATTCAAATATTACTGCTGCATTACGTAAATATCTAACAAGTAAGCTTCCATAGCCAGTAAACAAAAAATTGTTTCAACTAACCCCTCACTTCCCTACTTTGATGCAAATTAACTTCTATTTTGTTTATTTTTAATCAATTTTTTTTTGTTATTTTTGGATTATTTGTACATTTTTTTTTCTCTGCATGAATGTAGTTTTATTCATTAAGATCATACATAACGTATCACTGGTCGACCTGCGCGACTTCGTCCGCGTGTAGCTCCGCTCCTATTGATCTTAGCGCAAAGATATATAGCCTATAGCCTTCCTCGATAAATGGACTATCTAACATTGAAAGAATTTTTAAGATCGGACTAGTAGATCCTGAGATTAGCGCGTTCAAGCAAACAAACTCTTCAGCTCAGCAACGAATATCCGGTAACTATTCAGTATCCGGCATATCCGGCCTTATTATTTATATTACACTCATCAAATCATACTACAGTAAGTTATGGACACAATTTATTTTTATAATTGCCTTCAAAATATTTGCTTTATTAATTAGATTAGCACACATGGTAAGTACACACTCTGCTTGGTTTCGTATACCAGACAAGCTTCTGAAAGTCTTCATTGCCATTTGGTGTTATCGTCCTCGTCTTGTCCTTCGCCTATGTATAAAACATTGCGTATATTTCGACTAGAAATATTATCACAGTTCAAAAAAAGCGTGTGGAAAGGATTGATTAAAAATGACGACACTGAGGTAATCGTTGTCACGAGAAAGAAACCAATTTGCCAAATTACAGCTCGACCTAACCTAGCCTCGTGCAGTGAATCAAATTAAGCGATTCTATTGTATCTTAACGAACACATTCCTTGCTACACTTTCTCGCTCATCTCTGTTGGAAAGGCAAACGTGTCAAACAAGATCTGATTTATCAAAATCGGATCAGTAGTTCCACATATCTTACATCCTATTTTAGGTAAAAAATTGACCTCTTTTAGCATATCTTATATCAAAGAGACTTGTCCATACAATGCTTTAGTGAAAGGATGTAAAACACCGAGTGGTGGCGGCGGAGGCAGTGGAGGCGGTGTCTAAATGTTTCAGGTTCGTTCGGTGGAGGCCGTCTGCTGAGTTTTTACTTATTTACCGTACGAGAACATCTGTAGCGGCTAGACTTCAACTTATAGCCTTTACTAACTCACTTTATATATTCATGTAAATAAATTTAAACATATACGGCGTGTGGACATTCACATGCATTGTAAAGAGGAAACCGAAGAGTGGCTTGAACTTGTGACTAAGGTGTAGGGTTACGGAGCTCCTTTTCGCTATCAAAAAAAGACAATATACAAGTGCTCGCCTGGTGACCATAATGTGTGGGACTCCATTGTGAAGAATTTTGATAGTGTGTGGTGTAAAGTGCATATAGCTAATACAACAATAATAAATAGCAAAGTAAAGTACGTAAGTACTTGAATCTCACCACACTACTTGAATTACTATAACTCAAATGATGTTAACTAGATGAAATCAGTCCAAAGACTGCCTCAGATTAATTACGAGAGTTGCTTAAAATTTATAAAAAAAATCTATAAGTATATCATATTATATCTTTATCTACCTTATAAATTTTATTACGATTTATTAAAAAAAAATATATAAATAAGTCTTTTTCCCACAGAAAAAGTTCATTCTTTTTCTCTTTTATAAACATTCCTTTATATTGTTATATTTAAAACATTCCTTGCTTGGTTCTGAACGCCACAAACTGTGTGCATATTATAATAAGCCATCCCTATAAAAGATTGTAACGTGACGTCATGTTCAGACGATGACAAGAATGAAGGATTCATGCAGTCAATACAGACCTAACAAATATTCATAAAATCCAGTTCTCAAGTTAGAAATGAGCTTACAGTCTTTAAACGGCTGCTCAGATCTTCACAATACATAGCTAAGCACCATCTCGATTAAATTACTTTTCAAACAAATAAAACTTCATTAGAATTAGGCCAATATCTTGGGCGTTACGATGCCACAGACAGACATACAGACGATGAACTTATAGCGTCCCTATACAGGGGTTAAAAATTGAAACTACACAAAGGCACAACTAAATAGACGTTATTTGATAGATGTAAGGTTTAAAAGGAAAATTAAAAATAATATTTAGCTAATATTTGGGAATACAATCTATAAGAATAGGGAATAAATGGAGAACAAGGTAAAATTCTATTGGTGTGAATATACTACGACATCCTTGAAGGAGAAAAATCTTCTACACTCTACTTTTATTATTCAAAATTTGAAGACTATGCAGATTATAGCATAATGTCTTTTAAATATTTATGTGTTAAAAAAGCGACTAAGGTCCTGTAGCTACAGTTTAGAGATTCTTAAATTTCATATGAACAACCCGTAACGTGTACGTGGAAAAATAACTTGCGTATATACGTTATTGCCACTCTCATTTACTGGCATTGCGTATGAATAATACTGAGTATGAGTATCCATTGCTGTGGTAAACGTTATCTACTTCAAAAAGGATACTGTTTAAGAGAAAAATAGGAAATGCTGCATTACTGAAGGCTGTATGTGTATATAAATAAATCTTAATTATATCTGATACTGATTTTCACGCTTTTCCCGGCTTTTCATGGAGTCTATAATACTTAGATTTATCAAAAAAACTCAAAATATTGTTGCTAAATAAAAATATTTCGGCCCTTTAGTCGATAAACGTATTTTATCATTATCCCGTAGGAACTGAATTTTTCCGGAATAAAAAGTACTCTATGCGTTAATCCAGATTATAAAGTATCTGTGTGCTAAATTTCATTGAAATCCGTTCAGCCGTTTTTGCGTGATTGAGTAACTAACATTCTAACATCTAAACATCGAAATCAAAGAAAAATGAAATTTGAATTTTTAATTATTTTCATGTGCATATAAATTGTTTAGTATATTATAAATTTATTTATCTAAACCAAAAATTAAAAAAAAAATGCGTACAACTTTTTCTAAAAATATTTTTTAGAATATGTTGAAAATTTGTAAGAAAAAAAAAGGTAATATTAGTCGCCTTATTTTCATTTCTCAATCGAAAAACTTTGTGAAAGTCTATGTAGACGAAGTCATGAGATGTTGCTAGTATTCGTATTTTGTAATTTAGATAAGTTAGGTATTTTTTTTTTATTTTATGAGTAAATAAACCTAAGAACAAGTTTTATAGTAGCCAGCGCTATTGTGAAGGAATCTTTTCAAAGAGATTTAAAATGGTTTTAAAAGCTTTCTCGGTGGAAGCTAATTTCATTAGTTGAGCCATCCTCCTTTATATTAAGGCTGGATCAGCCCTCGCTTCGGTGTGATTTAGGGAACTTATGAAAATCTATATAGATAAAACAAAACGACTGACTTACACTACATTTCTAAACAATTGGGGAATGACATAAGACTACCTTTTATCTCGAAAAATGGCTTAAAAGGATATGCTGACCAATTCTTGATTAACTTTATTAGTTTAGTTAGATATTAGGGTAGAGAGGTCATAATGTAAAAAACATTGTAAACTTGTAGTATAGATTAAATTGATACCATCACCTTTGTCGTATATCCCAGAATTTTTATGAGATTGTAATGATGTTCCTTTAGAGATCTATAGTTCACTCAGCGAAGGGCGAGGGCTGGCTAGTAGTATAAATATAAAGAATGAAACAACGTTCCATCTGCAAATAAATACAGCAGAACAAACAGTGCAGTTTTACATTTTAAAGCGAATACAATAGACGGTTCACACGCTCCGGAGGATTCTACGACAAACAAACCGACGCCGCGCCGTAACCGGACTATATATGTGGGGACACAGTTCTATATATTGAATATTTGTGCTTTAAACAATACTAGTGACTTGCCGCGGCTATGTCCGGGTAGTAGAGCATATTGTGCAAACCCAGAGCGTCGCCATCCCAGGCGAACCGATTGATTATTTTTTGAATTCTGACGATTTGACTACATTTTTTTTCTCTAGAGGGGAACAGCCCCTCTTGACGACGCCCTTGTTTCATACATATATGTATGTACCGCCACCATATATTTTTTTAATATGTCTCAAAAAGGGATTAGGGAACAGCTCGCAGCGAGTTGCGAGTTGCAGCGAGCAGACTCGTGCGAGTTTACAAATTCTACACTTATACTTTGCTCATGATCACTCTGTCTATTGATGAAAACCGCATGAAAAAATGTAAATTAATTTTTGAGACAATCGCGAAAACACAGACGCGTCGTGGGACTTCATAATAAGTAGTGAAATCGATTTCAAAATGATTTTCTATTACGAAATCATGAGTCAATAGCTAAGGCTATATTTGACGACAACACTGTTAAAATTTAAAATGGATGCCATATATCTTCGTATAAATTTCTCTCCCATTGTTTTTATTCATGCTACGATGTAAACCGCAAACGTGTACTGTATATGTGCTGCCAACTGTACGACATACGTGTCGTCCAAAATTAAATATTCATTTTATTATGTTTTGAGGAAACTCGGCGTAACTTGTCCTTTCAAGGCATATCCTGATATATTTTATGATTAGTTCAATTAAGATATTTTAAACATTGAAAAAATCATTATTAATATTGTCAACATATTATCGACTCCATTTTTTTCTCTTTCTCTCTCTTATGTCATCCACGATGTTGACTGTTGTCCACAATTGGATATATTGTTTACACGTAGAACAGTAAACGATTATCGAATAATCGAACCGCCATCGCCATCTATGGCGCTGGAGTAGAGTAATAGTCACTTCCATCATTTTGACAGTCGCGACTCTTTATATGCTACCGACAGTGACTGTAGTCTTAGTCCTGCGCGGTCTCTCAAGGAGTGAATTATTCTCTAGGCAGTGTCAGTAAGTGCTGTCCAATTAAAGTCACGTGAGTACCTTACAATGTAGTTGCCACGTCACGTGTTAGGTTAGGTGTATGTAAGTTTAACCTTAAATTCTGTTAAAAGAGCTCTGCCTACACCTTGGTCACAAGTCCAAAACACTGCTTAGGTTTCTCTTTCATTGTAGGAGATCATATTTGATTATTTATCGGTTCAGTAGCAGTATCTACGTTACGCTTACCCAATAGTCCATTCAATATCATCACCCCTTTTGTTGTTTTTCTCGATACTCTTCCCCACCTCGTTCTTATCATGAAATGATCGGATAAATAGTAGACGAACAACTGATTCTTAGATAATCGAGTTATTGGGTGAGGGAGTGATTCGACGCGTGAGTGGACGAGGGAATAAGCGTGTGACTCACTCACAGTCAGTGAGTCGAAGAGAAAATGTGTGAGTGAGTACATGGTTACCCTCACTGGATTAGTAAGTAAGTAAGTGACAATTGAGTGGAAAAGGTGGGCGGGTAAGTGGTTCAGCAAGCAGATGAGAAAGTAAATTAGTCTGAGAGTCATGCGTAAGGTAGTGATTGATTCGACAAGTGGGTGAGCGAGAGATTAAGTGAAAAACTGAATTTGTGAGCGAGTGAGTGTGTAGTACAATATTTTTTGAGGATTTTGTTTAATTAGATGTAGAGCGATAAATCTATACCTGCTAGAGTTTGTGCATGCAAAAGGCCTCATAAATTATTACTCTATCATAACAGGCATAATTCTCTCACAAGGTAAATAATAGTAGAGCTGTTAACATAAACAAATAAGTGAATACGACAGAATCAGAGCGGTACGTCATATAAATGACACACTGGAGTCATAACCGAGTGACGCTCAGCAGTAAAAGGTTCACTTAATTAGCCAAATATCCACGTTTTACGATCACAATGAACACTGTTTTAATGTACCGTGTTAAATATTTTACTCACAAAAATAAGAATATATGTTCAATGTTTTTTTAATGTTTTTATGTGAATTTTATTAATTTAAAGTCCATAAGTAACTCTTCGTATACATATAAGATATCTAAGAAAATTTTGAGAATTCATTATATCAGCAATAGAAGACAAGACAACCATTTTAGAAATGTTTGTTTGTCGGTTTGTTTGTTTATTTGTACCTCATGCCACCAAAACTACAGCACAAAATTTTATACAGCTTATAATATCTGTTTAAATTAAAAAATGTGTTGGCCTAGTATTAATGAATCCCTATTTCCCTTGGTCACGCCATAACTTATAAACAATTTAAAAAAATAAGTTTTTATTAATAAAATTAAAAAAATAAATCGGAAAGTATCAGATTTATTAATATTTAGATTATTTATTCTTATTTAATTGATCTCTAATTCTACACACCACCAAAACGAGAGAGAGAAGAAGGAGAGAAGGAGAGCATTGTCAAACTATTGTTTAATTTTTTAAATGACCAGCAAAAGCACAATTTCATACAGCCACCTCATATTTAAGGGACAAACGAGCAGACGGTCCACCTAATGGAAAGCGGCTACCGTCGCCCATAGACATCGACAAAACTAGATGATATCTCTTGTTTTGTTTTGTGTTGAAGATAGAGTGAAGAGGGGAAAAGAAGGGAAAACTGCTGCGGGTTCAATGGACCCCGAGCAAAAACCCGATGTTCACTGGAACCGTAGCAGTAATGGAATGGGAGAGGGAGGGGTAGCTCTGGCCCACACGCGGCTCGGCCGGAACGCATCAAGCCAGTCGGGGAACAGATCCCCTACCACCAAGGTATATTATGGTATTTATGTAATTGATCAACAATAAGTGTGCGAACGAGAGAGTGGGTGAGTGAGAGTGGGTGTGTGTAAAAAATGTTTATTATTTATTCTTCCAAAACATAAAATGTAAAGGTTTTAATGTTTAAACGGTATTCACAGCGTATTATATTTTGACGCTGGTTATATTCACGCTTCTGGAGTTCTTAACTAAGATCCTTAGTAGATTAAAGTCCGTCGAAGCGTATAATTTCACCCTCATACTATGTTAAATACACTCAAACAAGATATTTAAATACAGAAAATTGTTTGATATATTTTAAAGTAATGAAAACTGATTAAAACATTTAACAGTAAATACTGTGTGAGTGAGTATGTGTAGTAATACAGATAGAGATTTGTGTGATTATTTATTTTGTTTTCAAAACATAGTGCCAAACACAGAAATAAAAATAAACTTGTAACGCCATACTATCGTCTCCACAAAGTGAGTAATTGTTTCATGGGGCTTGGTGTTCGCATCTATAATAAGATTCCATAGCCTATATTAGATTTGGCACTTAAGCAATTTAAAACTCACATTAAAAAGTGTTTAGTAAATAAAGCTTAGTACTCTGTACAGGATTACTTGAATGATGACAAAGCTTGGAATCAAAATGACGTTGATACTCAGCTGAATGACCAATTTCAAGTCAAGTCTATTAGAAATATTTTCAGTTTTGAGTTTTTTCATTATTAAAAATAATTTCCCAAAAAAAAGCTGGATTATTTTAAATATTATTGATATATTGTCCATGCGTTTAAACTTAACTTATTTAAAATCTGAAACTTATTTTGGTTATTTCAGACTGAGAAAGCGGTTTTGTTATGTTTATAAAATTACCGTTCTCTGTTAAATAAACTTTAAATATTACTAATTCATCGTTTTATGTATGTTTCTCTCGAATTTGACCCTTTATTTATATGAACTGACTATGGTAATATAGTGATGAGCTATTGTGATTGTGCTTAATGAATGGTGGCCCCCAGAATATGCGAGATCCAGAAAATCTTTTATATAAGTACGGTGTTTTCAAAATAAAGAAACTATTTGGGCTGGTTCTAGCGGAGTTTAAATTATTATAGATAAAGAAAGCTGTTTATTGTACTCTTGGCGAAGATTAGTCTAGACACAGAAAACTGATGAGATATTGAAAACCGAGTAGAATCGGATCGGGCTAAAACGTTCTTCTGATGGAGAATTCTTTCTTCTAGTTAGTAGAGAGTAGTTTATCTGTTTTAAATATTTCTAGCCCAAAAAAAAACGAATTTAGGACGAAAGTGGTGTTTGTCATACTACTGATGAAGTACAGTAATCTGTTTGGCATTCTTAGAGGAGAAGGATCTTTAGTTTATTTTAAACGGCGATCTGAAGTCATCTTTTTCTTTTAAAAAAGGTATGTTACAAAAATGTTGAAAATAGGGATAATAATGATAATTATGTATTTGGTTTTATTGAATTTATTGAACTTCATAACTTTTGTAGGCTTACGTATATTTTGTTTAATATAAACATTGCTTGTCTGATTGTTTACCATACCTTAATATCCAAATGTTCGTTTACTTTCATGCTAATCACATTTACTTCATTTTGCATAATAAGGGTTACATTTGACCTCTCTTTTCAGTCTGTATTTTTATTTTTGCCTTCATCAAGCCTCTTAATTAAAATATAGAACATTTGGTCTCGGTAAAAATGATAATTTGACCTTTTGTTCAATTTACATATTTCTAAAACAAATTTCATTTTTAAATAAAGCGCGCTTGAAATTATGTAAATAACTCAAGTTTTGATGTCGACGCCTCTTTCTGCGGTATTAATTATTAAAAATATTTTCTAAGTATTTCTACTTTGTTAGTTATTTATTTGGATACTTCTAGAGATGAGCTTATTTCAGATAAGGGTTAAATTTCGACAAATACTTCTTTAAAGCTCACCGACAGTTCAAAGAAATCTATCCTTTTCAATTAGTCAGATAATATTTTTTTATAATTTCCTTCGTTTCGGCTCACCTCGCTTGATCATAATTTGATCTAGCCATTTTATAAAATAATTTGTAAGTTTATATTAATATAATTTAAAGTAACGTTAATAGGGATATTAGTATTTACAAAAATTCAGAAAATGAGTTAATCATACACGTAATACTCACAAACCTACTCACACATCCTTCCACTAACAATTGGGATTGTCACTACCACAAGGATAAAAAGTAGGTATCCGTTTCTTCTGCTTATATTGTATCTGTGTTAAGGATTTAATTAGTGACATAGAAATATATATATTGATGTACAGATATTGATCTCTTACGAAATTTTCATCTTCAAATGTTTTAAAGTTCCTAAAATAAAAATATAACAAACAGCTAACATTAAAAGCGCCCACCAACATTTTCAAACCCTAATTTATTACTAAAGGTTTCTGGAGCTCAGGTTGCAGGCTAATAGGAATTTTTAAGTAATTTCGCTCCAGTTTTTCTAAAAACTCGCTGAATTTTATATCAAGTACTCAAACAGGGGAAGTGCATGGCTTCAGCTAAGTGCAAGAACGTTGTTTCCCTTTATTTTTAACGCCAGTTTTATACCTCCGTCACGGCCTTTTGCGTGCTCTCTTTCATTTAAATTTTTCCTGTAGTTCACGAATTCAGACAATTTGTTTCTAAAACATTCACGAATGCCGTATTAGGCTAAAGTGTTCATAAAGGTGTAGATTGTTTTCATTTCGTCAGGTTTCGTTTCTTACCCGTTTTGTACTCGTTTCGTACTATTTTCGTGCTTGTTTCGTACTCTTTTCGTACTTGTTTCGTATTCGTTTCGTACTCGCTTCGTTACATTTCGTTTCGCCAACCATGTATGGAGGGTGGTCATGTCCTTTCAGTAGAAAAACTAAAACTTCAATTAAAAGATTAAACAGCCCTGATACTCTTTAAACTTCGTAAATACATTATTATAGCTATGAACCAACTCGATTAAATCAGCTTTCAAAAAATAAAACTGCATCAAAATCAGTCCATTATCTTGTATACGATGTCGCAGACACAGATACACATTTATCCTCTAACACGCCGTCTGAGGTTAATATGTATTAAAAGTCTCTATAAATGAAGTCTTTCACTATATTTGTAAAGTAACTAGAATGCATTGTGATTAACCGCACAGTAGCTACTCGTAGTCAGTTGGCACACCACACAAGAAGTTCATAGTTCCTCAGGATTTATTGGCCTCACCCTCACCCTCTCCCGCTGAAAGACACACTCCCTCGGTTCAACTACCACACATATATCTCGACTGCACTAATTTATTACACGTTTTTACTCACTTTTAAGTTAATTAAAAATCTCTGTTATATTTGTGACTAGCCGACCCAGCGAACTTCGTACCGCCTAACAGTCAATGAATGTGTTACAGCTGAACTGTTGACAAGCAATTTATATATATGTCGGATATTAAAATAAAAATATTAAATTAAAATTAAAAAAAAAAAAAGCAGTGATGGCCCAGGGTTTGAGACTTCAAGTCTTACTCGGGAGGTCCGAGTTCGATCCTGGGCACACACCTCTGACTCTGAGTTATGTGTGTTTTAAGCAAATAAATATCCAGCCAGCCAGTGTGGTGGACTATGGCCTAATACCCTCCTCATTCTGAGGAGGAGACCCGGCTCAGCAGTGGGCCATTGACGTGTCGCGATGATGATTAAAATAGGGATATACAATCATTTATAAGCATCGCATATGCACAACGGATGGCCTATAATATAAGCTACGGGCGCAATACGGTCAGGATATAACTAAACATTACGATCTTGTACTATTCTGACAGGAACCCAAGCAGTGCCTTGGACTTGTGACCAAGGTGTAGGCTTAAGGGATCCCTTTAAGTAATTACAACACTCACCTTCACTGCTTAGTTTCACTGTTTAAGCCCAAGATTAGACTGACATAAACCTAACCTAACACAAGGCTAACCTAACCTAAGGCTGACCTAAACCTAACTCACACCTCCAACATATATATGAGGCCTTTTTATTACTCAAATTCTAACATTTTGGATATATGTATCTTGTCTATTCGAAACCTTTAATAAAATACGCGTTCTTTAATTTGAGGGGACAGTTTACCGTTAAATATTCTACAGTTACGAAACCCATCAACATTTTGTATGGGAATTTTTTTTTTGTCATTTTTCATTGTTTAATGACAAATACAAAAAATTAAAAACCATGAAAATCGGTTCAGCGGCTCTCGACTTATAAGTGTTCGAACTAACTCGACTTTGTTTGTACTAATAATAGAAGAAGATAGTCGAATCTAGTTAATTATTGTGTATGGTATCTTATACTTCTGCCAATAATGTTTATTAATAAAACGTATAGCCTCCTCTATGCTACTCGCGAAGTTAAACAATGTTAGATGAATAAGTAGTGTAGAGGAGGCTTAACATTAAGTCAGTAACAAGAGTAACTTTTAGCAACATGGATGGCAGAGATCGTTCACTAATGAGGCGTGGAACAATCAGGGTCGCTTTAGAAGTCTTACATGTGTACAAGATGGCCGCTATAAATATAGACACTTAGTCGTTATTTATCGCACAATCTTATTTCTTCAAATACTATACAAATAGTCGACCCGCCCCGGCTTCACTTGGGTTAATATTATCACATATATTTACCAGACGCACGAATACATCCAAAAGTCTCTTAGGCTCCTCACTATAATCTCTACATCTCTATACTTAAATAGTCTAGCTCAGTGTGTCAATTGAAGTGCTTCTATTGGTTCTTTACACAAAGAAAAACCTCTCATTTCATTTTTCAATAAAAAATACTTAGAAACAGAATAAATTCTATACACTAGAATACCATTTTTTTACCTCAAAAATATAGCTAGTTTACACTACTGCCGCTTTGTTAAGCCTAAAAAAATAAATGCAATGCCGCAATGCGATCTCACGTCGACTGAATTTACATTTGTTTGGAACATCTGCGGCCATTTTGGCAACATTTGTTTAATTTGGTGGCACAATTTAAAAGTGCTACGTCACACATTTATCTTGAATAAACTGAATATAAATAGACTATAACTGGAAACTGTAATTGTAAAATTTGAAAATTTCGTACTCGAAATAAGTTTTTTTTTTATAATAGATGAGGTGTGGTGTGGCCAACGAGTGGATGGTCTACCTGATGATAAGTGGCAATCATCGCCTATGGACATCGGAAAAACAAGAAACACTCTCTCGTTTTGTCGATGCGTTGCATCCCCGAAGATAGAGTGGGAAGGGGGAATGAAGAGCCCAGAGTCCACTAGACCCACAGCATTAATGGGATGGGAGAGGGAAAGGGTAAGTCTGGCCCACATGCGGCTTAACCGGAACGCGTCTATGACTCTTGGCGATCGGATTCGCAAGTTTCGGAAATCTAATTTTATGACTCAGTATGAAATCACTCATGTCAGTGCGAAGTCCATTGGTTCTTTATTCTGACACTTTATTTTATGAATCAGTTACTTTTACTGTTTCGGCAAAGATATCGTGAGGTTGGTATCGAGTACAGAAAGGCTTTTTTCTTCCTCGGGTAAGATATTACTAATTTTGTACAGATATTTTTAACAGTTTATAGAAAGCTTAAAATATTCTGGAATGCTTTTAATAAAAAATACAATTCTTTGAATCGCTCATATATATTTAATTTATATTAAAACCCCCTACACAAAATAATAAAAATAAAAATAAAAAACTAAGAAAAAAAAATAGCGACATAAAAAAAAATTCGTCATTTTGTGGTAGCAGCCATCTCAGATTTGAAATTTGTCATAGTGTATACTAACCAAGCCCTTTCATCTGATATCCATAATAAGGGAGTTATGAAAACATATGTAATCCTCCGTTTTGTGGCGGCGGCCATCTTGGACCGATTTTCATCAAACATAGCTCAGAACACTCTCGACTAATTCATATTTATAACAAAAAAACTAAATCAAAATCCGTTCATTCGTTCGAAACACAAACAGACACACACTCATACTTCTAGACCGATTAAGATGATTTTAGCACCCTCTGTGTGATTTTGCTTCAGAGATAGTTTTTTTTATAAATAAAATGTTAAAGGATTTCAAACGTTCGTAACATTAACTGCAATATACCAATTATTGCAAGGGTAACCGGGTAAATCGCTAGTATTATGAGAGAGTAATAAAAAACCTTTTATATTACCGGATACATCTTTATTTGAAAAGTAAATAACAAACATCGTGGTACCAAAATAAAAGCCGGGTCGTGTTGTTTCTTAAAAACTTATATTTACATAACAATAAATATTCATCTATTGACTGACACGAGCTGTGTTACTCGTATTTTCATGTTTTAAGGAATATATAAAAATATATAAATAGTATTGTATGTTGTATAATATATAATATACTATATAATATACTATATTGTATTGTTTATGTGTGTTTACATTTGGGGAAGGGCTCGGTAGAGGGCGTCCTTGGCGGCAGCTGCTTCTGGTGCTGGGTTTCCTCCTTTGACTACTGATCTCAAGAACTGTAAGTAATAAATAATAGTAAAATAACCGAAAGCATGCGTAGGTAGGGGCAGAATGCGGTAAGGATTCGGCGCGTCGCAGCCGAGACTCGGTAAATAATTTTTCCAATATTTTTCTTTTACGAGTACGTTACGTGTTTTATAATTAATAAATATTTATTCAAGAGGTTTCAACATTATGTAAACACTATAAATGATTATTAACGATTAATGCAGATTGCATTAGCAGTTAGGATGTTATCTATGACATTTTTGTATGAATTAAAGAGAGAAATACGACTACAAATAATTGTATTATTTACATATATTACTTTTTAATTTTATTTTCAAATATTTATTAGTATATTATAATGTATGTATACATATTGCACATATTACTAGTATGTAAGTTGTTTGTGTATTTGGTTGTAAATTATTAGTATTAGTATATACTATAGCTACACCACCCACTCTTATTCGACTTCCTTCTCTTTCCAAGACTGGGTTGTTTGGAAGAGATGGCTACTTAGCCATAAGACCGCCCCTAGTATATCACTGAAAATTTTATGTTATGTATCCTTTATATTATATTTAAGTTATTTGTGGTGTACAATAAAGATATAAATAATGAAATTATCATTAAATGTCATAGCAGTGTATTGCATATAAACATTCTCAAATCAAGTTTCGTAATTTTTCTTTTATACGATTTTATAAATATTTTATGATTTTACTTTACTACTACTACTATTTTACTTGACATAATTAAGAACACCTATGCCAGAGGTAGCTTTAAAGTAGCTCATATCGTAGATAGGCCCGAATATAAGACGGACGACCTCGACACAAGTCTCACCGCAAATCGTACTTGGAGACTTAGGACGAGGGAATACAGGCACAGAAAGAAGAGCAAGGTGTTACTAGATTTTTAGGTATATTTAGATTACGTAGATGATGTTGAAAAAAATACTCATACGTAAAAACCTCCATTATCTAATATTTAAATAGTAGCTGTGAGAGCAATGTTATTACTTCACTACTTAAGTTTCAAATAAGATTGTTAACAGATTAAAACTCGTCGAAGCGTGAAAGCTCGCCACATACTATACAAACTACTTGATCGTTGCTTTACACTATCCACAGGATCAACAAACTTTACACTGTTATTAACTTTACCCTCTCTTCCCTTCGGTATTCATGGTATTATTTAATTAATATAATTTTAGGAACCCTTCAAAATTTGGAAAAGGATATTCGGTAAGTACGTGTCCTGTTAACTGTTCTTCTTTATCATAATTTCTTTAACTACTTGCTAATATATAATTATATTTTGTTAAAAGTTTTCAAACCGAATAACACATGAAACACGACTTATCAAAAAAACCGATATCACTTCCTGAGGTTATAAAATGACTTCGACTTCTAGATACTCCACAAATAAATAAAACTAAGTGAAATTTAGTAAAATATCCTATTCAACTTTATGGGTAGTAACCCATCGTTATGTCCTCATTACTTAAATCCTCTTTTTATAAGCTTCCTAATGTTCTTATTAGTAACGAAAGACTAGAGAGTATTATTACTTATTAGAAGCTTGTCTATAGTAGTTATAAATTGTTAGGAGATAGATAAATTTGCTATAAGATATAACGAGACAAACCATTGAAGAAGCTCAGACTAATCTAATCTATTCGTGTAATATTAAACTACAGTACAGACATAAACTAGTGCAAGCAATCTAAATGCGTTATTGCGTTATCGGGAAATTGACAAACTTGCATGAATTACCATATAAGTTACATCTTGTACGATCTAACTTGGTTAACATCAATGCTACATATTAAATATATGTATATCTTTATATTGAGGACTATTTGATATATTAACTAATATTATAATTTCGAAAGTAACAATCAAGAAAAATAGGTAATACTTAAGAATACAAACGAAACAAAGGAAAGTTCGATTTAATATACCACTTATGCCATCTATTGACGAATAATGAAATCTGTTTCTCTGTTACACAATCCGGTTTAAATTACTGATCCGATTTTGATGAAATATAATACAGAGATGAAGTAGAGCTTGAGGATCGCGAAAAAATACTTAAAAATAAAAACTGTACAAGTAAGTGTACGATTACGCCATCTATCGACGTGAGGATGAAGTGCATGTCGAGCTGTGTGGCCGTTGTGTGTTTGGGAATTAGTCATAGATTAATATATAAAATTAAATACACGTGGTAAATTGCGCGGCACAACAATGCCAGAATTTGTACTTATTTTAGGAGCCAGCATTAGTACTACTTATATTTAATTTTAATAGACTTACTTTTTAAAAATTTTAACCATTGGTTAGAGTAAGAATATCAATTATTAATGGTGCTATTAGAATTTATATAGAAAACGATACATAAAAATAAGTATTTTTCACATTATATAAAGACATTTTAAGATTGTAATCTCGAAAAACGTATATGTTCAATCTAATAGCTTTCTATCCAAGAACATGTATGCGTGAATTAAAAAAATAGATGCTATGTCCTGGGTTACAAAAAACTGGCTGTAATCGATTCATTACAGCGCCATCTGATGGCGAGTTTCTACAAAGTGATTAGTATAGAAACCCGAAGGTGTGAAAAGCAAGGATCAACTCTCATGGTGCTTGGTAAGAAAAAATGAAAACGATTTTTTTTAAATAACTAAATTAACCAAGATTAGTTTTCTCAATATGGAACTTACTTGAGCAAGATGTGGGAGTGTAATTTGGCCAAGTAGGTTTGCTTCTTTGCCGGAAGCAGCAGTGACGGCGGAAGCTAAGTTGTTGCTGCGGATGTTGAAAGCGTTGTACAAACGCTTGGATGCGCAGTACTCCTCATTCAAGAGACTGGAAATAAAAATTTCATATATTTTGTCTGTAATATAGTTAATGCTTGGTCTAAAAATATAAATAGTTAATAACTCACTTAATGTTGTAAGCGTTGGCGCCAGAAAGGATGCCATCCCAGACTTCTTCGAATCTGTAGCTTCTTCCTCCACCGACGCAGTTGCCTCTTGGGCCAGCCTGTGTATAAAAATAGTTATATTTATTACGAAAATATTAATTTATGAGAGCCCAAATATTTAAAATACATAGCTATTGCCAACTTTTGGTCGCCTCACTGACCTAACCAGAATTGTCCTAAATCAATTCAACTAAGAAGTTAAATACTAGCAAAAAAAATTTAACATCATCATCATCATTTAACATTTTTTCCAGAAACATTGGTTTGTAAATCTTGATTGTACTTAGTTAACT
Source organism: Limenitis camilla (assembly GCA_905147385.1). Classification (NCBI taxonomy): domain Eukaryota; kingdom Metazoa; phylum Arthropoda; class Insecta; order Lepidoptera; family Nymphalidae; genus Limenitis; species Limenitis camilla. Next base: position 9,580,954 of record LR990246.1, on the reverse strand, counting down.
TCTAGACCACATTTTTTTTAAATGTACATCTGTTAAATACTTGAAAAGAATATTTTATAGCTATGATCGCGAAAGCGGGTTTTGCACTTGAATATCTTGATATCGTTTTGGATACTTCATATTTTCTACCGTCTGTCCAAATAATTAGTTTTCTTACTGTTCTTAGTGTATGCAAATGCATCAATAGTAAAAATCACAGCTTTATCATTGTTAGAACTATTTGCAAGCTTATAAATATGGTATTTAGTGCACATTTCTTTCAAATGAAACAAACAAGTTATTTATAGACAGACCGAAACATGCATATCACGCTGTCAGCGCACGGGTAGGATGGATCGGAACTATCCTATCAATTACACGTGAAAACATCATCAATATCAATAACAGTCCAATTTCAGAGCGAGTTAGACAGTGAGACAATGCCGATGATTAATGGTTATATGCAAGTTGCAAGTCATATGGACGTCTAATTTTGTTGAGAGATTCAGTATTGAATGATGGTTCTATTTTTTGTTACACGTGTTTTATACAAATTAACTAGTTCACCAGATATGGCTACAGAAGAATGGGACATCCAAGAAATAGATGGGAGAACGATATTTAGCAGACGTTGAGATCATCTTGGATCCGACAGACCGGAGAACCGGAGACTGGAGAAGGAAGCTTTTGCCATATATTTTGTGAAAAAAAAAAATTAAACATGTTCGGTATTATCAGGCCAAAATAAAATAATTAACTATCGAGTTATAGTTGAACTATCATAAATCAAATTTGTATTTTAAACCAAAATAAATATTGATATAACAGAGATAGGTGGTTGATAGGTGTAAGTCACTACATTTTCAACTTTTAGTGCCATCAAATTTAAATATCTTATTTCCGAAGCATTTAATAATATATAAATAGAAGTAAATAATACTTACGCTGTAACGAACAGAGTTGGGGTTGACAACCAATTGTGAAATGGTGTCAATGTATCCAGCGACGCGTTTGACGAATCCAGCGAGGGCGGAACGGATTGCTCCTCTGTTGCCTGATGCGTAGGCGTTGTTGAGCTAAAAAAAATAGAAACGTTTATTATTAGAATGATACTACTTGTTAGATATAAAAAAATATATCAATCTTAGATGTTTTTTTTAATTTAGATGCCATATTTGTACAGATTAAAGGGAAAGTTACTGTGTCAGCATAAAATATTTCTAGTGTTTTTAGACGCTGTTGGAATTACAATGCCACTGAGAGGATATGAAGAAGTTCCATTTTATATGTAAGTTCTATAATTTACTTATATACTACTATTACTGGTAAGAGAGACATGATCATTTTTTTGTATATAGGACGCTGCTTCAGCGTCAGAGCTGCTGTTATTATATTAATCTCTTGGTATCTTTGGTTGGTTAGGTTTGGCATTGTCTTTCTTAGTATTATTCGTGGATTGGATTGTAAGTATGATCAAAGCTAGTTTACTTACAGCAGCAGTTTCACAGGCATCACCGGGGATACCATTAGCGAGTTCTCCAATTGAGACAATGGTTTGGAGGACTGCAGCAGCTTGGCTGGCTACGTCACGGCTGTTGGCTAAATCTCTGATGGCTGGCACGATCATTTGGAAGTAGAGGGGACTGTCACCACCATCTAGATATTCTAGGGGGCCGTCGGTGATGTAGCTATAGATAAAAAAATTGGTTAATGTAGACCATATGATTGAATGTCGAATGTTTATGTACTAAATAGACCAATCCCAACGAAGTCTTCTAAATACATTGTGGAGTTACATGTTCTATGGTTTACATATTCTATGGTATGAATAAAAAGATACTTTACGCATTGACAAGTTGACCATTGTCAGGGGTTGAAGAGATTGAGTTGAGTTCGTAGAAATTGACGTCTACTGACGGTGCGGCGAAAACGCTCTGTGGAAGAAAAATATTATTACTATAGTTTTTATCAAAGTTGAACATTTTTATATATTAGCCATTACTATAAATTGGTAAACAAAAAGATTAAATAGGTTTTAAAATCTGAACTTAATTAAAATATTGACAATTTTATATGCATGTTTTAAAATTAACTACTGTGTTACTTATTATTTCTTAGTCACTACTACTACTACTTTGTCTGACTCACCTCTTTTTGAAATGATATAATCGAGGAATTTTTGAAATCTTAAAACAAGGTCCTTAATATTACAGGAACTAAATTACCTTCGTATTAATGTGTAATAATTATATAATAAAAGCTTCTACGTTGTAATAAAATTAAAATTACGCAGTCGTATTGATTCAGTTAAATTAATAAACATTTCAGGAATTTGTAATTCCTTATGTTAATAATACAATTATATCCTAACACATTGATTAATATATACAAATGAAGAAATCTTAGTAAAACGACATTTATATGCCAAAAAATGATTCAGTCCAAGTATAACATTTCCATTTGTTTGCGTGTCTCGTACAGAAAGAATAACGCGGGAACTCCGCTCCCTTTTCAGCTTTATTATTAAACTTGTATGAGAGTGTATGAGTGTATGGATTTGAAAGCGTCTCGAGATTGTAGAAACAATCATGTCAAACGCTTGTAAAACACAAACTTTTGAGGCGCTTTTCATTCAAATTTAAAATAGTAAACAATTTCGCTTGCATTTCTTTCTGTAATAGAAGTGTATGTTTTGAACTTTGAAAATATTTTAAAAGATCTGGTTTTTAAACAAAACTACTTGATAGACGTTCATGAAACGCTGTGTTTAAGGCTTATGTTTAAAGCTCCATATTTATATTATACCACTTTAATTTAATTGGAGGTAAAAGCTAACGTGGAACGAATACCACAAGTGTTTGAAATCATAATACAGTGCCATCTATCGGTCGGTTAAGCAGTTTAAGAGTTCGTCACTGACAGACATTATTTTTTTTAAATATATAATTACACTTATAAATGTACATAACAAAAAAAACAAAAGTGTCTAAATACTTTTTATGTACCTACACAAAATGAAAAAAAAATTAAATTCAACATTGAAATAAATGAAACTTACTTATATAATGAAAATAACTGGAATAATTGTAAGATTTATAAACTCAATTAAAATACTAAAATGTCAAACGAAACAATATTCTAAAAGCCAACCAAAATAGCTCATTAATCTGACAGCTGGGCACGCGGTTAAATCAAAATTCGAACAAACAAGATGGCGGCTAACCACAGATAACCAATCGGAACAACTAACAAGGGCTCTTGACAGACGAATTCCCGCCTGAATTGTATCTGTTTGGAAACTGTTCGTGCTTTGGATTCGGATTTCAGATTGAGAGACAATTTTCAGGTAAACGTGTTATGTCATACTGTCAAATACTTGGGAACTTAATATTAGTGTTGTGAGTTAGAATAATCTAATAAATATATGTATGACAGACAGATAATATAATCAATTTTAAAACTTTTGTCTGTAATTATTACTGCACGATATTAGATACAGTTTTCATAGTTGTATTGTTGTAGATCTAATTTAAACTATAGGTTATGTTTTATTTAAATCAGAAGTCAAGAGCTTCGCTCTAGCTTACAGTGCAAGTTGTCTAGGTAAATAATATATTTAATCCTCCTCAATTATTTGGTCCTCAGACCAATCTGGACGTATGCAATTCAGCTTTGAGGATCTGCATGTGACTCCAACCTAAATATTATACAAAGGGCAGAAGACTCTATCCTCAAACAAATGGCTAATTCTCCATGGTTTATCAGGAATTCAGAACTCCATGAGCATTTGAACATTAACACGGTGAAGGACGAAGTCGGCAGCCAAGTACAAAGAGAGGATAAAGCATCACCCAAACGACTGGCGGTGTTGCTTAGTGCCCAGGAACCTCTAGAACGGCTAAAGCGACGGAACATCCTAAAATTGGATAGCCTAACTTAGCTGGAGATATTCCCAATGGGGAAATCACTGCAAACACTAATTCACTCCCAAAAAATCCGCTCAAAGTCCTAGGACTAGTTGCAGATACACTAAGAACTAAAAAAAAAGATATAAACTAACTAATATAACTAAACAATGTTAGTAGAAAGCAGAATATAATGATAGTTAAAACCACATACATAGTTGTTCAGTGGTTTCTGAGATTACAGTTGAGTTGAAATTAAAAAAATATAAAAATCATTTCAGCCTTTTTACCTTCTATATCATATATTTTAATAAATTTTCAAACTCAATCTTTATCACTGAATTTAAATATAAATTTATTTTTTAATTTGATAAATATTTGAACGTCAAATACGAGGATGATATCTGAATGTAGTGTAATAGTAATGTAGGTTTACCATCAGATTTAGATTTATAGGATTTCATATATAAACTTTCACCTACACTTTTCAAACTCAAAATATCAATAAATTTCAACCATGTAAATCAATATTCAACTAACGTAATAAATATTACATCAAAAGACTTATGTGAACCTCAATAATGGTGACTTAGCACTACAACTTAAACTACACTTACTAGTCTCACTGCTTCAATACTTAGTAGTTAATATCGTGCAAATCTATTGAAAAAGAGGTAATAATATTGTCTATATGTTGGTATGCTTACTCGTAGAATAAAACAAAAGGAATTACTTCCTTAATACATAATTATTAACAGTATTGATAATAAAACTGCAGTAAATAATTATAGGTACATAGGTATGTAAAAGCAACTGCAGAAACCTGAAGGTGGATAAATGAAGGATGAAAAAAATGTTTAAAATTATTGGTAGTACCAATTAAACCGACTTCTACGTGTGTTGTTTGAGGAGGGATTTCTTTTCAGACAATTAAAAAAAATTTGCTTGTAGTAACACCCTTGAAAAAGTGTTTAGGTGGCTTCTAAATATTTCGTTAATTTATGTCATAGAATGATAAAGTAATGATATACATTATTGTATAGCAATACTTATACAGATGCAATTTAAACAAAGCCTAATAGTGCCTGAGGTTTGAGCAGAAGCAGGTTTAAAGAGCTCTTTCATAATAAATTAACTCTCAGCTCTACGATTCGACCTCGCCAACTACAATAGATAATAAAGTAAACTTACGTGGACCTCAACCACGACACTATAATACTAACTTCCATGTACACAGCGCGAAAACACAAGAGAGACTGACTCTAATCGCAATGAGGGTTATATATTTTCTACACGTGGGTAAACTTGAAATAATATAAAAGAAACTACCCTAACTAACGGTGTTACTAACATTTATTGTAAAATTATTCAGCTCTTCATATACCATTTATTCGGAATTTGCATTGAAAAGTGTTCTTAATACGTTAACGATATAAAAATAAATAAATATCCGTCTATAACCCCAAACCATAATCACCCTATCGCGTGAAGCGCCCGTCAGTTCCACATCGAGTTTCAATATACCGAACTCCGTACGAGTTGTCATGTCGTATTCTCATGTAAATCTGTTCGTCAATGCGTATCGAGTGCTAGCTAGATAAGCACATAAATCTCGCTAATGGAATACGTATTCAGATTCTACTATATAAATACCTGCGACTTTGTTTATTATATAAATAACATCAACTAACACTTAATCAATCTCATATATTTTCCAGTTTATGAAATACTAGCCACCCGACTTTGCACGGTTTTATGCATATAAACCTTCCTTTATAACCTATATAACCACTCTATCTATTAGTGAAAACCGCATTAAAATCCGTTGAGTAGTTTAAAAGCGTACAAAAAGCGGGAAGCGATTTTAAAATAAAATAAAACTGTACTCAATATTTCATTGTAATACGTAGATTTACTTTTATGAAAATCTCATTCAATCCCACGTGATTCTTTGTTTTACGAGATAAAAAGTAGCCTAGTTAATCCAAGTCCTAAAGAATCTATGTCCCAAAATTCATTCAAATCTGTTCAGCCGTTTTTGTGTTATTGAGTATCTTAACAAACGCCTAGAATTTAATTTGTATCTCATCTAATATTTTGTTATAAAATTAAAAATTCTCGACTATGTTCTCGAAAGTTTTGAAAAATTCAATGGAAATCTCGAACAACCAAAACTATAGACTGAGAAAATGAAACGAACTTACACGATATTACATATAATAAAATTTTTTTACCCACAGTTGAATTAATGCATACAAGACAAAAATACAAGCATTCATTTTTATTTATTACGATTTGTCAATAATTAATATCGGCGTTTATCATTTTTAAGCATTTTCTCAAACCTCAATCTCTAGCAAGGATTTCGTTAGAATTCCAGAATTGTCGAGTTTTTTTTTTATTTTACAAAATTCTTGTTAGCAATTAGCTGATCCTTCTCGACTTTTCGATCACTTTTATCTCAATTTAAATAAGTATCTCGTTTTCAGAAATATTGATAAGACACCTTAGATATTTCGTATACCTAATTTGTATTGAGTGTCCATAAATTTAAAAATTTAAAAAACGTTAACAGTTAGTTAGTAAAACTGTATTGTGATCACTGTTTGTATACCCGAATAAAATTTAAAAAAAAAGTAAGTTTCAACGTAGAAAAAAATAAGGATAAAAGCTAATTACACCATCAACCGATTACCCAAAAAAAATAAAAAAGTCTTACCTGTGCGACTAGAAATACCAATGCGATGGGCAACATCTTGCTGGTCTTTTGTCGACCAAACGGTATATGCTATACACACAATATCCCAAAAATACCCCTATTTATACCTAAAATATGACACTGAAAATCATACATCTGTTCAAATTGTTTACGCTTAGTAAATAATTAAATTAAATACAAAAATCCAGATGATTTACAAAAATTATCAATAACTTGTATTTCATAGTTATTAAAGTTGAAATTACTGTATTATTTCTTTTATTATAATATAATATATAGTTGTTTTTGACAGATTTTAAACAAAAGCAGTAATTGAATTGTTTCTACTATTTGTTTAGTGGTGCGAATTGTTGAACAATAATGAAAATTAAGATGTTTTGTTGCTTTAACGTCATAATCTGTAAATATCGTGAAGGTGATATTTGAGTATGAATAAAGTGTTATAAGTTAACTTTTCAACGAATTTTGTACTTCCAAAACAGGGCTTGAGACTCGGGAGAAAGTTTATGAGACCTTTTGACTATCACTGTCACTGTTCGAACTGTCTGCCTATCAATATTAAATACTCTTGGCATTGAGACTGTGGTCGTCATGAAGAAGTGGTTAGAGGATAATGTAGCTCGCATAAATATATTTTACCTCCTGAATCGATATCCAGTTTTTCTGGTGAATATATCCAATCCGCAAAAGATTTTACCCGGTCAATCTACCACATAGATAACCTTCCACGATGTCTAGTTCCTTCCACTTAGCTCTGGTAACACAAGCACTTACAAAATTTGCGTCACCAACAAAATATATTACTTATTCGTCTACTAGGGGCCCGTCCCGGCTTCGCACGGGTGTATAAATATTTTTAAAATTTTGGCTCTCGCATTTCGGTGCCCCCTTTCGATCGCTCGTTGTTCGCTACTCTGCATAGCGCGCCACACCGGCCCGTCGGGATGTATTTTTTGTTTATATTGACATTTTTAATTTCGTTATATTTTTTGAATGGAATGTCCGATTTCATTATTTCAAAAAGTAATCAGCGGGTATTGAAACAGTCTTGAATACGAAATAATTTATTTGGATAAGAATTAATACAAAGGCATGGATAGCATGATCTGATTTTGATAGGCATTTCTATCAACTACAATAGTTGGACATATGTTTTATAATATTGTAGAACATTGTTTTGTTTGAACAATTTTTTTGCAAAGGTTGGTTTTAGTAAGAACTTCTGAGGATCTCTAATTTTTTCTTGTAATAATATAGCCTTTGTTACTCAGGGATAATGTAGCTTTCTAACAGCAAAAGAATTTTTGAAATCGGTCCAGAAGTTTTTAAGTTTATTCTTTACATACAAAAATACAAATCTTCCGTCTTTGTAATATTAGTATAAATAAAAGATTTATTTCTTCTTAAAATAAAAAAGAAACTGTTTCAGTCACGGTAAGTGATATACATACATACAAAACAACATTTCTTTAGCTATTCATTACGATGTTTGATTTGAAGCGTCAGTAGCTCAGTGGTTCAGGCGTTGGATTCAGGATCAGTAAGTCGTGGGTTCAAATCCAGGACAATGGACTATTGGCGTGGCCAACTCCTGACACAAGCATTTTAGCTTACTAGGAGGGGTAAAGGGAATACTAGTAGTATGTGATCCATACTGGTAGTAATCTTTTTTTAAATAATAATAATATGGTCACAGAAGACAACTCTCTGCTAAACTTAGTTTCAGTTTAACAATATAATTTGATTATTATTTTTATTGTTTAAAATCCACAATTTAAATATTAATAAATATATAAAATATCATTAAAACGATAATAAAGGTATATTTATGATCTACGAGTAAGATAAGGATTTTAATTGAAACTCCAATACAAATTGATATGTCAACATTGTTATACGATATTAAATTTTAACGATTTATACTAAAATTTATAGACTGAAAGATAGCTAATGTCTTTTGAAATTTCCTTGCTCATCTAAATTTTAGATAGATTAATACAAAGTATAGTAAAAATCTTAATTTTATCAAGATTAGTTCTTTTTTCTTTCCTTAATATAAAGACCTATGTTTAACTATATGGATATTTGTTAGCGTTTTACGTACAAACAAATTTTGATGAAAATCAGTTATAATATACCTTTTATATCAGAACAATACATAAGTTATAATTTAAGAAATATAAATTAGCTAAAATATAACGATACGTGACGTTTTTGCTAGATACTTATTGTTCAATATTGGTACCCCCGACTATGTGGTACCTATATTTTTTTTCTAGACAACACTACTATAATATAATTAATAAGCTTAAACTAAGTTCTTTAATAAATACATTTACATTTTTTACATGATGTGATATAATTTAATAAAACGATAGTTTTGTTAAGCTTATCCCGACCAAGACAAGACGAAGGCAAGATGAAGGCAAGACGAAGACAAGACGAAGACAAGACGAAGACAAAACGAAGACTAGACGAAGACAAGACGAAGAAAAGACGATGAAACAACGACGACTAGACAAGACCTAGACGAGACCAAGACACGACCAAGACGAAGATAAGACGAAGACAAGAGCAAGACAAAACCAAAACCTATATAATACATAGCTAAGAACCATCTCGATTAAATTACCTTTTAAAAAAAAAAGTTTAAATCAGTATTATCTTGGGCGCTACGATGTCACAGAGAGACATACAGTTAGACAGATACACATATTAAACTTATAACACTCCGTCGTTCTAGTGTGGGGGGTTAAAATAAAAATAATGAAGTTCAAAAGACTCGAAACTAACAATGCTAGTATAAAACTAGTAATTAGTGTATAGCTCATCTCAACTAAGGAACGGTGGTTGGCGGTAGTTTTCTGTAACTTTACTTTTGTCTTACACTAAATGAATAGCGCCGGCGCCGACGGAGCCAGTAAACAATTTTAGTTGCTTGGAACTTTATTGCACCTTTATAGGGTTGCTGCTTCTGTTTCGTCAACTATTTATTTAGTACTCATTCTCTCGCACATCTCAGTCTCATGCTTACTTGCCTACTTGCTCACTTACACACTCCTTCACTGATTCACTCAACGCATTCTCACTTACTCACCTACTTTTTGGCTTGTAGGGTACAAGCTTGTTCACTCACTTACTCACTGTTTAAGAAAATTTTCGACGATACGCGAAATGTCAAACAGGTGTAGATTAAAAAGTTGTTAAGATTTTTGAAAATTTTCAGTGTAATTTTTTCATTTTTCTTTCCATAAGAACCTTTTACAATTTTTTTATTCTTCTACAAAAAGAGTGATGAATGATATCGATCGTTTTTGTAGTTATCTATACTCGAGTACTTTTCTATAAATCTTTCCATAAGTTGTTTCTGCTGTCTGTTCGCTTAGATCTTTTAAACTGCCCAACGGATTTTAATGCGGTTTTCACCAAAAGATAGAGTGACTCAAGAGTACATGCATATTGTAGTAGAGAAAGAAACAATGTCCATTATCTTTTAACCTTCTAGGGTCATATCATCTTCGCGACGCAACGTTGAAAAAAAATTATAGTATGTACAGCTGTACAAACATGAGGATTGACGAATTATGATTGTACTTAACAATTTATTACATGTTGTTATTAATTGTTAAAGGAATAATCTCAGTAGTCGTAACAAGCAATTTTCAAGTCCCCAAAATCAACACCCAAGGCTAAAAAAACGACCTCCAGTCCTGAGGTCGGTGTATTGTAAAAAGCGATTTACAGAAAATGGTAATGTATTTTGTTCTACAATCTCTATATATTTCCTTTTTTGGTCAGGTAATGAATCTGTTTCTCTTATTTTTTTTTCTTTGCCCAAAACGATTTATGGTAGTGGCATAGTCACGCCTAAGACATATTGTATTAAACGTTATGTATAAGCAAAACATGAAAAGTAGTATGTTGGATGTGTGTGTGTGTTATCCTGAAGTTTTTATTTTAATTTTTAACCATGATACAATTTTAGTACAATTATGTAACAACCAAATTTATAACAGTACGCCATATTGCAAAAAATTATCATTCCTTTCCAATCACTTCAGAAGTAGAGTATTCAGATCAAATTGTCGAAGTGATGAAAGCTCAACCTTTATAAGTCTTTAAGCCTTATTTGTTTTACTATTGTTTCGTTGAGACTTATTAAAATAGAAGCTCATATTTCATTTTAATAGACAATTTTAGAAAGACAATCTATTTCAATATGTAAACTCGTTAGAATACAATTCCCCTCTGCCCCCGCGAGATCATCTCGGAAGAGTAATTCTGTACCACCCATTCGTAGTAGGGGATCTGATCTGTTCCCTGACTGACTTGCGACCACCAGGACGCGAATCTGACCGCTAAGTGTCTTTAACGCGTTCCGGTATGACTCTCCCATACTATGAATGCTGCGGTTCCAGTGAACTCTGGTTTCTTGTGCAGGGTCCACTGAAACCGCAACGTTCTTCTCTTGACTCTCCCTCTTAACTCAAAAAGGTAGCAACGATGTCCCACCACTTTCCATCATGCGGATCGTTTGCTTGTTCTATTATTTAAAAAAAAAAACAAGAAGATTTTATTTTATAAAACGTATTGGTTAACCCTAAAAAATAGAGGTAAAAGTGAGTCGACTGGTGTAATGCCGCGGGCTATTCCTTTGCGCCGTAATGAGCTCCACTAAAAATGAACCTAAGGCATCCAGACTTTATAAACGCACGGACAGAATTACATAACTCGTGTGGAAGAATTCCTTTAAGAACAACTTGTAAAGAAAATGTTATGAATTTAATTCTTTTCATGTAATATGTTGGTATAAACAATTAGTGATAGTGGTTATCAGGTTTCAAACGCTTTTTCGAATGTAAGTTTTCAATTTAACCACCTTTTTACCCGACTACGGAGAAACTAAAAGGAAGGAACATTTTCATAAAAAGTAGCGTTATAAAAGTAGGATTAATTATTAAATCATAAACTAACTATGTTATTAAAAACTACATTTATTTCTTTATTTTTTTATGAAAGTCTGATAAACTGAAACATGCGTTTGGTTTATAATTTTGGGAAGTACGATTGGTTCACTTTTGCACCACTTATATTAAATTTCTAAATATTAAAAGTTTTAATGGTTTTATATGTGGTCCAAAGACCTTTTGTCTTTCTATCAGCATGTAACCTCTTTTCCACACTTTTCATATTATTCCGGTGAAATTTGATGCCACTGTTCTTGTATACGTTCCCATAGAACTTTTAAGTTAGACGGTGGGGCTTTACATTCATTGAGAAGCATGATTTTTAGGTATGCCCATAAATTTTCTATCGGATTGATATCTGGACTCTGCGATGGCCAAGGTAGGACTTGATACTCTTGCTCATTTAGCCAAATTTTTACTATTTTCGATGTGTGCTTCGGGTCATTATCCTGCTGGAATAAGACTTCATTTACCGTATGCGGCATATTTTCGCCAACTTCCAACGGATGCGTCTTAAGGATATTACATTTACAGCCAACGCCATAAGATGACACTCAACCCCACAACTTATTACATACACATACAGTTACATATACAGTAACAAAAAATTTAATTTTAACATAAATTTGAACACGATTACAATCAATAATAAACACAGAGCCTCAGAAAGGTCAATTATTCTGAAATAGTCAATATTGAAAATTTGTTGTTCCTAAGATCAGTATTCTCCATGTTTATTTAACAGTTGATAAAGTGAAAAAAATCTAGTGTACTAACCGATTTATGACCAAAAGTTTTCATATGAACCTGATTGTAAACATTATGCGTGCGTAACGTTAATTTTCCCTCATTTGTGAGCATAATGTTTAATTGTAACCCTTTTGTAAACATATGATTCCATTTTAAGCCATTTTTGAGCATAAGGTTTTGTCTTACCACATTTGTAAACCAAAACATGAAGATTTAGAACGTACAAACTCTTGAATTCGTTATTCCAAAACCCTATCTTCGAGCACGCCGCCATGTTTATAATCAGATAACAGAAACGAGATCATTACACGTCGTTTCAATTTTCATAAAAAACCACATGTATAATAATGAATTTCATGCACATTTGTGAGACGTGAGATAGCAGGTAATGGCTGTCAAAACCAGAACATTAGGGAGCGCAGTCACGTGGGGTGTGACGTCATTTACCCCTACCCCAATATATCTATACTATAGATATTATTAAATTGTACTTATCGAATGTCTGTATATTTAGGCAATAATTTGCTTTTGCCAAGGCAGGTATATTTTACAATTTTGTTTTTTTTTGTCTAAAAAAACTATTGAATTAAATTAGATGCGGTCTACATTTGTATTATTGCACCTATGTATTTAAATCGGATATAAAAAAATTGTCGATTAAAATATCTTATTATCTTATTACCAATAAATGCAGTCAATATTTAAAACTAATACACGATATAATGACGATGGACCACATGGAAAGGTCCTTAGACACTTCAGTAGGCCAAAGCACGATATTATGACGATGGACCACATGGAAAGGTCCTTAGACACTTCAGTAGGCCAAAGCACGATATAATGACGATGGACCACATGGAAAGGTCCTTAGACACTTCAGTAGGCCAAAACACGATATAACGACGATGGACTACATGGAAAAGTCCTTAGACACTAAAGTAGGCCAAAACACGATATAATGACGATAAACCACATGAAAAGGTCCTTAGACACTTCAGTAAGCCAAAGCACGATATAACGACGATGGACTGCATGGAAAGGTCCTTAGACACTACAGTAGGCCAACGCACGATAGAATGACGATGGACCACATGGAAATGTCCTTAGCCACTACAGTAGGCCAAAGCACGATATAATGACGATGGACCACATGGAAAGGTCCTTAGACACTTCAGTAGGCCCAAGCACGATATAATGACGATGGATCACATGGAAAGGTCCTTACCCCCTACAGTAGGCCAAAGCACGATATAATGACGATAGACCACATGGAAAGGTCCTTAGCCACTACAGTAGGCCAAAGCACGATATAATGACGATGGACCACATGGAAATGTCCTTAGCCACTACAGTAGGCCAAAGCACGATATAATGACGATGGACCACATGGAAAGGTCCTTAGCCACTACAGTAGGCCAAAACACGATATAATGACGATGGACCACATGGAAATGCCCTTAGCCACTACAGTAGGCCAAAGCACGATATAATGACGATGGACCACATGGAAAGGTCCTTAGCCACTACAATAGGCCAAATCACGATATAATGACGATGCAACACACGGAAAGATCCTTGGACACAACTGTAGACTAAAGGCTAAGTTTAAAGACAAGATGGAAGCTATCGCAGGGTTAGCGTTGCGTTTAAAAGTTGGGAAAACATTGCTAAGGATCGCGTGACTTGGAATAAACTGGAGAAGCCTATACCCGAAGAGAGGTCCAAGTAACTGAACTAGATTAATAATTATTATTTTAATAATATTTCGAATTATCTAATTAAATATATTTAGTTACCTAATTTAATAATAACATACAAATTTGTTTAATTTCAATTCAATAATTAGTTTTTATAATATTTTAATATGAAATGTTGTTACTGGAATAAAAAATCGCCATACACTCATTTATTTATTTTTCAGTGTTGTATGATAAGAGAAACAAATCTTTTTATGACGAAGCCTATATTTTGTTAGTCATCTCGTTTTTAGAAGAAACAAAAGTGACCCAAAAGATTTAAGATAGTAAAAATATTCACGAAAATATTTGACGGAAATGGTAAATATTAAACAAACAAAGGGGCCACATCACAAAAATTATAATAACAGTAACTCCTTAAGTAAAACAATAGAGTTGTTTTGAGGGAAAACAATTTCACGGAGATTCTTGATCCTCGGATTTATGGAACATTTGTACGCGGGTTTCACTCAGTCTAAAGTCAAATACAGCGTTAAACCGCGGCTATGCTCATAAGCTGAGCGAGTTTTAATGTTTCTAAATGAATCAACTGACCGACCTGTTTGGCTGACTTGGTTAGTAATATTACATATCCTCTTCTTCTCAATAAACGCTATCGAGGCTATCCAACTCTAAAGGACCAAAAGTTCCTGAGATCAGCGCGTTCAACCAAACAAACTAACAGACTCTACAGCTTTATATTATTATTAGTTTAGACAAAAAAATGTATTTGGATTTTTGGCATGTCAATGGTTGGCAACACTGTCTCTCTACGAGCTTCAGTGGAGCCTTCTATAATCCTATCATAGCTATATTCATAAAAGATTATGTTATAAATGATATAAAATTTCTTCCTTTCAGAAAACTACTTCTCAGTTCATTAAACTTTATAACTGATATGTCCAGCTTTAATGTAATACTTCAAGATATAAAATAAGAACAATACAATTTGTATGACGTCAGAAGTTATTAAACATTATCATGTTTAAAGGCATCTATCTTATCTTTTTATTATTTATGTTTAAGAAATACTCGTAAAATAAAATAATAGTTCAGTGTGAATTTTTTAAGTTTTTAGAATAATAGTTCTACCCGTTAGGGGACGGGTTAGATTACTATTCCCCTCTGCCTGCTCGTAAGAGCCGAGTAACCCAGCACTCAGCCAGTCTGGCTTCTGGCGACTACCAGCACGTGAATCCTACCGCCAAGTGTCGTAGACGCGTCATGTCTGTCATGTCCCAATAATGTTGCTGATCTAGTAGACTCTAGTCTCGTGCTCGGGGTCCTCTGAAACCTCAGCTTTTTTGTTCACTCCCCTCCCCACTCTATCTTTGAGGATGCAACGCATCGAGAAAACAAAAGGTTTGAAAACTTGTCTTGTCGATGTCCATGAGCGATGGTGGCCATTTACCATTATGTGGACCATCTACTCTTTGTATACTATAAAAAAAAGTAATAAAATCGCTGCGCTTATAAATGTTTGAGCCCGAAGTCCAATCCGCTGGTAAAACCGAAGGTAATCCAGTCTTTCTGGCGGATAGTATTCGTGACTAAACAGGGATGGTGGGCCGAGGGATGCTCACTGTTTACTAACAAATATAATATACAACATAAATATTTGATGGTGCTATATCTTCATTAAAATTATTCACAAAATATATTCTTCTAATTCGATAGAAGTTCCTAAAATTATAAAATCAAGATAATTTATGCAAATATTACACTAATAAAGTTTACTTTATGTATAAAGTATCAATGTCTAGCAGTGATAGCCTAGTGGTTAAGACTTGAATATCTTACTCGGGAGGTCTGGGTTCATTAAATATCACTTGCTTTAACCGTGAAGGGGAAAAGGTGGACTATGGCCTCATTCTGAGGAGAAAACTCGGCTCATCAGTGGGCCACTAACGGCTTGTCATGATGAATGTCTAAAACGATACTGATAGACGTATTTAGAAGTTATAAAGCAAATAAAATAATAATAACAACATATATTTAAGTATTTTGATGTTGGTAGGTTTCTTTTAATTGATTCTAAACCCGTTAAAAATTCTGAAGTTTTCGCAGACGAAGTCGCAGGCTGATACTATGAGATGGTATAAATAAAAGCGTTAATACTCCAAGTTCAGAGAAAAGTCCGAGTATATCTCATAAATGTCATAAAAAAGACATTAAATAGAGCTTTCACAATCACTCGCGCTCAACTTCAAAAACTAATTTATAGCGTTTAAATAAATAATTTGGCTTCTAAGCTGAGAAAAGAATCACCCTGCGGGGGAAGATAAGCGGGATCTTCTTATAAATTATTTATTAACTGCTCCCCGACACTTCTTTGTTCGAGAATTTTATTCCTAAAAACGGCTACGAAATGAGAAATATTTCTGCGTAGGGTGACAGAGCTGAACTTTATGCTAAGTACGTTATATTTACATTGTCTTTATTTACTCATTCTATTGACTTACTTTTTATAAAAAACAAATAAGAAGCAATATAATCCATATCAAGGGCGTCATCAAGAGGGGGCAGGTGGGAGCAGACCCCTCTCCCCCTCCTCCTTGCCTTGAGAAAAATAATTAGCTAAATCATCAGAATTCGAATAAACTTGCTCATCTTTACCAACTTTTAATATGGAACCAATCAGCTGCTTCCATCTATATCAAGTTACCTTCTCCTCTAGGCAATTGGCTAACTACGCTCTTGATCCATACTGTACAGAAATATGAACTAGCAAAGAAGCTGATCAAATTCTGGGGCTTGTGATTCGGGTGTAGGTTTACGGGGTTCTGCATTATTTTTAGTGAAACTTTTTCTTTAAACTTGAAGACTAGTTAATAGATTTTATAAAATATTATTACATATGTTTATCTCTATAATAAGTCTGATGAGTTGAGGACTTCATTTGAAGACTAGCTTATTTTTTTACATGTTTTTAATCACATTCTATCTTTTATCGATATCAGCAAGGAAAAATTCTAAAATTAAAAAAGTATCATTATTTTTACAAATTGCTAGTGCCCTTTTCTGGAAATATTATCAATTAAAAAAGGTCATCCAGGGATATCTGCGACCCATCTAGCGCCCTCTAGCATTCGGTTGTCCGCTTCAACCACCCCTAATGCCCAAGAATTTATCGAAGAGATAATAATAAAGTGCTATAAAAAAAGCAAATATTTTGAAAAATATGTCCGGAAAAATGATGTAAGTTGGTGTCACCAATTGTGAGGCGTTTTGTATGACGTTGATAACAGATGTTGTAGCCTGAGGTTGAGCGCTTGCAAATAAAGGGATATTAAATTCCCTTAAAATTCACTCTCCACTCCTCTCTCCGTTGGTAAGATGATTCATTTCTATTTAATTCTGGGTCATTTTACTCCGTACGTAATTTACTTACTATTTTAATATTTATGATATTATTATTTATTTACTAGCGACTTATGCTTGATCTCGACAACAGCATCACACCTAAAGAATTTGTTAAATAGTCATATATAAATTCTTCATCATTACAACCCTTTTCAGACTCATTGCCGAGCTGGGTCTACTTCTCAGAATGAGGAAGGTGTTTGGCCATAGTCCACCACGCTGGCCAAGTGCGGGTTGGCAGACTTCACACATCGACAGAGAACTTTAGGGAACTCTCAAGAGTGCAGGTTTCCTCTCGATGTTTTCATTCACTGTTAAAGCAAGTGGTATTTAATTAATTAAAATCCACATAACTCAGAGAAATCAAAGGTGTGTGCCTGTGCCCTTACGAACCCTAATGTCTTAACCTGCGTCTATCAGTGCGTTTTTAAATTGTACAAACTGAATAATAAAAATGTCTTTAAAACTCGTATTTTAAAAATTAAAAAGAATATAAAGCTGAAGATTTATGTTTTTGGTCTGAAAATTAAATTATTTTGCTCAATTGTATTAAAAAAACAATATCAAATTTTTATACTACTGTAGTCGATGTTAAATTTAAACAAAAATTCGATTATAATGATGTTTAATATTGCTTGCCATGTAATATGTTAATAATTGAATAATATTTCACGGTACATTAGTAACGGGTAAATATTCTGTTGTTCGTCTATTAATTCAATCGTTTCATTATAATACGCTTTACAGTTCTGAAACGACATGCACAAATTATTTATATACATTTTATTTATATTTATGGTAAGTTTATGTATTAAAATATGCTAAAATAAATTTAAAGACATATAAACCTTCCTCTTTAATCACTCTGTATATTAGTGAAAACCGCATTAAATGCCATTGAGTACTTCAAAAGATCTAAGCGTACTGACAACGGGAAACAATTGTTTGATCTATACTGCTGAGAGCAGTGCCTGAGGCTTGAGACTTTAAAGTTCTTCTACTGCGCTGGAACTCTCGCCTAAACACCTCCTCACCCGGAAGTTAACAATCCCGACCTACAAATAATAACGATTAAGTAACAAACTTCTACCCAAACTTATTTAAACCGAATACCACTTAGTATATTATAAAACGAGCCAAGTACGAGTCGGAGTCGCACACGAGGGGTTCCGTATCAATATTTGGCAAAATAACTTGTTAAAATCACGTTTGTTGTATGAGAGCCTCCCTTAAATATTAATTTTATTATGTTTTTAGTATTTGTTGTTATAGGGGCAACAGAAATACATTATTTGTGAAAATTTCAACTGTCTAGCTATCACGGTTCATGAGATACAGCCTGGTGACAGACAGACGGTTGGACGGACGGACAGGAGTCTTAGGGTCCCACTCTTACCCTTTGGGTACGGAACCCTAGAAAGATATAGAGATGTAGAGATCACGACGCCAAATATATTTTTCCTTACTTTTTTTTTACTTTTTCAGATGTTGTATTCCACGTCCTCCAGTAACGAGACAGAGGGCGGCGATGCTTGGAGTTTGTCCAACATAATGAAGAACAATGCATTTACTAAAATATTTTGGCTTTGATTTCCTTATCTTTTAATATATTTTTGAAATTAAATAATTGCTTTTTTTATACCTCTACTCTTTACTATTCATAGGCTCCGTTTCTAACAAAGATGTGCGAAGATCTACAGCCGAGGATGTGTTTGGTAATAACCAATAGAATCACTTCTTAAATCTGGTTCAATTTAAACGAAGTCTTACTGTCTCTCTTCAAAGAAGCATTCATGTGATTAGGACGAACTTCACTTACAGGTAAGTTCGTTTAGTCTCCAATTAGTTTTCCAATTAAAGGTAGGTAGGTATTTGGATTATTATAATACAAAAGTACATGAAGATAATCTTTACAAAATTTAGGTATCAAATTCATAAACATTAGATGGAGATAACATTAGTCTAGAACTCTAGACTAATAAATATTTAGTAAGATTAAAATATAAAATACCTCTCTCTGATGTTAAGAATTTGTAGTTAAATGATACTGTCTTTATGTCTAGTTTTCACTTAATTTTATTAATAAAGTTATTTAAATTAATTAAATTATATTACTTATTTACTAAAATGGGTATAAACCCATACTTGTATTTACATTCACTAAATAACTGAAGTTTACATCTTAATTTTTTTAAGTCATAATCTTATAAGTTACTAACGTAAGAACGGTTCCAGAGCAAGTATTGCCAGTAAATTGGCCCTAAAATAACAATTTAGGGCCAACACGCCTTATTCATTACTCAAATGGTACAGAGACGAATCCTACTAATATTATAAACGCGAAAGTTTGTAAGAATGTATGGATATATGGATGTATGTTTGTTACTCTTTCACGCAAAAACTACTGAATGGATTTTGATGCAACTTTACAATAATATAGCATATATGTCGCAGTCATTTGGTTGAATCTGCTATTTGATTGAATGACTAGTGCGTTCATTGAATGACACCATTCAATTGAATGACTAAAGGACAACTCGTCAAGTTGTTTAATGTAAAGTTCAACGTCTTGACTGAACGTCATATAGCATAATCGTTGAATGGGATAAAGCCGACTTTGTAATGTTTGGTGAGGGTGACCATAAGTTCGCAACTTAAAAGCTTTAAAAGGTTTTTTAAACTTAAAAACTTACTTTAGATAACAAAAATGAGGACATGACATGATACACCTTATTATATATTGTATTTTAAGTCTTACGATAGGCAATACTGATTAGGTAAATCCATGCTGTCACACTATTTTTTTTTTTAGAAAACTAGGTCGGTAGTGTTATTTAGCTGTGATCTTCTGTAAGGTCGAGGTACTACCCCAGTCGGGCTGCTCCATATTTGAGCAGGAAGTTTCCTGCTATGCCCTAACTCAGTTAAAAATGTTTTATTACGAATAACGCACTTTAAAGTAAATTTAATCACGCAGTGGGAAAAAATGAACTAAATTTCAATCACCTGACTGATTTTACGTCCGCTCTGTTCAAAGGCCTATGTTACAATCCGCTAACTAGTTGGACGTTGAGTGACGCTTGTTCAATCAACGTTCGGCCGTCATTCAATTGAATGGTGTCATTCAATGAACGCACTAGTCATTCAATCAAATAGCAGATTCAACCAGATGACTGCGACATATACATCAGAATAACACAGGCATAATTTACAACGATATAGTGTGAATTATCCAAAATACAGCGGGTGAAACCGCGGGGCTAGTTTAAATATAATATCATCGGTAAATACCTATATATACATTGTATTTATACTTTGTTAATCAACTAAATGTCTCAAGTGGCTTTCTATACTTTCTAGATATTCTTTGTCTTTTGTACTGTGTATTATTTAGTCCAAATACACCCTCATATCTGAAGGATAAATTTAAATTCGTGTAAAATCCATCTGGGTTGGGATCGACGCGTAGGCTAAAACTTCATGTGCCCGAATTCTCAACGAAGTTTTTCAAAAAATCTTTCACTGTACAGGCCATAAACCTATGGAACGACCTACCTCTCAACATAAGAGAATCTGATACACTTTATAGGTTTAAGAACTTGTTGAAAGATCACTACATTAATAACTAGACGACATTATTTATATTAATTAATATCTATTTATTAAATCTATGTATGGTTAATGTATTGTATTATAACATAAGGATATATATTAATATATTACAACTGTATATACTTATACATAGTATTTAGGTTGTTTATGTATTCGGTTGTATCTTATTAGTATTAGTATATTGTAACTACACCACCTACTTTATTTTAACCTCCACTCCTTCCAAGACTGGGTTGTCTGGAAGAGATGGCTAACTAGCCATAAGACCGCCCGCTGTACTTCACATTAGTTTTAGCTTAATTTTACTGTATCCTTGTCCTTTTGTGGTGTATAATAAAGTTATAAAATAAAATAAATAAATATAGGATTTTTTATGTAAGCGATAATTTTCACAGAGATGACGGCCATTGACACGTTGTCCAACAATATGAAGTAGCGTGAACAGATGGTGTTACTATTTAATTAAAATCATTAATTATTATTTTTTATACTAATATACGGTAGAAACTCCATAGTAACGTAATTATAACTGTTCAAACAATTGCCATATTGCCTCTAGAGACGAGGCGGTCGGATTAGCTGACTAGCCGACATGTCACGGCCTGTTCCCCTTCCTTCAGCATCTTTTATGAAATACTTTATTAGTTTTAGATAAAGATTATAAAGGGTTAAACTTCCGTAAGATATGTAGTAATATCAATGAAGTTTTTTTCCCAGCTACAAATGATACTTGACGATATCTATCTAAAGTTTAAAGAGCTTTTTCTTATTATATTAACTCTTACCTCCACCACTCGACCTCGCCAACTACAATAGATAATAAAATACATAACTCCAACAACAACACCACGAAACAACACTACATTCTTAGTCTCAATTTGACGGACTGCCTCAATATTAAATACCGACTGCATTTACATCTACACTATTATATAAAGAGAAAAGATTTTAATTGTTTGTAAATTTATATGTTTCTTTGTTGCTCGAAAAGTACTGAACCAATTTTAAAAATTCTTTCACTGATAGAAAGCTACATCCATTCCGGGTAACATAGGCTATGTAGTGTTGCCATAAATATTCTAACTAAAAAGATATGGCCGTTTAAAGGCCATAACATTGTAAAGTGAAGGTTTTCTTTAGAACTACTGATTCGATTTTAAAAATTCGTCTCTCTTTCTTATACTTTCATTCTCTCTCATCCTCTCACTCTCTTTTATCTATCTGTTTTTTCCTTTTTTTTCATTTATATTTCTACTCCTTTTCACTCTATTATTATCCTTTTATCACCTTTTCTTACTCTATTTTTAATTAATGAAAAGCTAAGGACATCAATTATAATATTGCTTCAAATACCCGGAGCGCAGCGAGGGCAGGCCGCACGTCTATAATAATACTGTGCGTGAATTACATTAAATCTGAGTACTGCAATTCAAGCATGTATCCTATGACTTCCAGAATTATTTAACTGTCTTCCCATCACCTTTTCGAAGTTGTTTTATTCAAACTTTATGACGCTTTTAACTTTTTTGCTCTTCCACTAAAATTTATGATTTCCGTTGTGACATGTCAATAATCAAAATAGCTTCCAAAAAATCTTGTTGTAACTTATACGGTAACATACATACACTGGTGACAGTTTTTGTTATTGCTATATAGAGAACAATATTATAGTTAGAATTGACGGTCTGAGATTGATGAATTTAATTAAATATCGATATTTACCTTTGAATCGATAATATCTATCTAAATTTTTTTATTTTTTTTTATGATAGATAAGGGACAAAGGAACAGAAGGCCCACTGATCCATCAGGAAGAGGAGCAGCTGACTGACTTAATGACAGATATATCAACGCAGGGCCTAAACTATAAGGGTTAGATACTTGAAATTTTGCACAGGGGTTCCTTTTATAACGTAGGGGAGCATTAAGAAAGGATTTTTGAAAATTTATCCCCTTAGGGGGGGAAAACGGGGTGAAATGTTAGTATGAAACTTTCCCGTTTTTGAAGTTATTTAAATAAAATTCAGCATGAAGGTTCTTCACTGAAAGTCATGAAACACGTGTAAAATTTTTTTTTTTCGAAAATCCCTTAAGGGGGTGAAAGAAGGTGCAAGGTTAGTATGACTACGTCTAAAAATTATTAAATATGTCTACAGACGATCTACTGTAGGCTAATATAATAACCTCAATATGGTAAACGAAGTTCAGGTAAAAGCTAGTATACTAAAAATTAAAGTGTGATTTAATTTTATGGAATATTGGTATCTTCAATAAACCGTGGTACTAAAAATCATTAAAACAACAAAATGTTTACTTATGTAAGATTATAGAGTAAAAAAAGACAATATTATTTCCTATTACGCATTACTGTGAGTTCAAGTAATATTACTAATGTTATTTAGTAACTACCCGACGTCGTGTGAACTTGGTAACTTAACCAACATGTTCCAAGTTACCGATAATTTACTTAGAAATTTGGCAACTTCAGTGACGTAAATTGTTATTACGACATTATTAGATGTCGCACACAAAGTCATGACATACTTTCTAAAGATAAATTAATATAGAGGAAGAGGCATTTTATTCCTTTTTCTGCTACAGGGGCAGAAATTTAGCTGTTAAGAAAATTATATTTAAAGCCAGTGTCTTTAAGATTTTGATGTACAAAGTTTAAAAAAAATCTACTGTGGAAAACTACAAAATATATAAAAATACATTAAACGATATTTTTTTTCAAATCATCTATAATGGATGACAAACTCTACAACATCTGATTTTATGAAGAAAAAAAATTGAAATTTATTCTAAAATAATGAGTACAGCTTTTTATCATTAGAAAGGTATTTTTCCTGTAAAGATGTAACATCATTTTGCAGCGTAAAAAGAAAACTTTGAATGCTTTTTTTTCGAACTTTTTTCAGGATAAAAAGTGTCTTACATGTTAATCAAGTTTATAAAGTAATGTGTGCGAATTTTCATTCAAATATCCAAACATCCACATAGATCGTAATATATGTTACATGTACAACAAGCGATGTTATATAAAAGTTATGGTACTGACACATTGTAATCATGAAAAAGCCATCCAATGTTTTTAACGAGAGCAATCAAACCTTAATTTACGAGTCGAAATAAAGACGCGTTATGTTCACTGTAGTTTTATTGTCACAGGTGTTTCTAGTCATACAGAGTAAGTATTGAATGTACTCTATTCTTTTGTTAAACTTTTATTTATTTTTGTTAATTCTGAGCTCAGAATTAAAGGTATATTGGGAACGCAAACGTCCAATGCAACTGTAACGCTGTGGTTTTGGGAGATATCCGAACACACCACATTTAAATGCATTAAATTTATAAGTATGTATCAAAGGCGTTGCCAAAGAAGGTTGAGGCAGCTATCGCCCTCCCCTCCTTTCCTTACAGAAAGAAAATATAGCGAAATCGAATAAATCGCTTATCTTTACGAACTTTTGCTGCGGGACTATTGTCTATAGTCTCACATTCTGACAGACTTATTAAATTTTTTTAAATTATAATTTAAACAAATAATTATTTGTGACCTGAGACTACACGTATTATAATTTATAATAGTGTCTTAGAATAAAGCTACTCTGAGCTTATTTACATCAATCTAGTGATCTTATCTTATACGTATATGTTTTTTACTCAATTTCGATGAAATTTGTCTCACTAATACTTTATAACCTAGATTATCACATAGTCTGCTTTTTATCCCAGATTTTTCTGGGGGATTAGTTTCTGCGGATCATACCGAAATATATTGAAAATTAAATTTTTTTTTAACCCGTGCGGAGTAAAGGTGTCTCAACTAGTATTAACAACAAAATAGTTTACATTAAACTGTACCACACACATTAGTTTTACCAAGATTATGTAATTTTAAAGCAATATTTGCTAAGCCGTACAAAATACAAATACAGTGTTTAATTTTAATATACGAGTAGTTTCATTTTCCAGGAACTATGTCATGTATTGTATTCCATGGAGGCGATGTGAGATCTTGCGTTATTAAATACTCTCCACATTTTATATACGAGCTCAGCTCTTTCTTATTTTCTTTATATTTAGATAATAAAATACTGGATGATAATTCTTTATGATTCTAAATAGTCGCCGCTGCTCAAAAGAGCTTACTTTTGGGTTTGTAAACTATCACTGTTTTTGAAAACCGCGTTACTGATGATAGCGTCCGATTGACTAGCAGTTTTCCATTGATTCCTTTTAAGAATACAGCTTGACTTATCATAGTGAAATATTAGTTCACGAAGTAATATAATATATAGCCTGTCAATGATAAACCTGCTTCTGAGTCTTAAACTCTATTATTAGGATACACTTTTGATTTAAATATTTTTTATATTAGTATCTGGGTTTTTAAAATATATTTGATTTCTTTTATTTGTCTATTTCTTACTTGTTATTCTATATTATATCTGGTCGATTGTTAGCAACACTGTTTATAAAGTAGTAGTATCGGGTAGATCATTTTATATTATTTCACGTACACCGACGTGAAGACAATATATAACCTTAAGTGCGATAGTTTAGTCTCAGTCTCTCTGGTGTTTTCGTGCAGTGAACATGGTAGTGTTATAGTGTCGTGATTAAGGTTACCCTTCTCGAGGTCCATGTAAGTTTACTTTATTATCTATTGTCGTTAGCGAAGTCGAGTGGTGGAGGTGAGAGTTAATATATTATGAAAGAGCTCTTGAAACCTTCTCCTGGGTCTCAAGCCCCTGGCACCGCTCGCCTCAGTCTAAATTGCATGTGTATACGTGTTGCTGTACAGTAATGGGTATCATATCTCTCTCCATGTCTATAGCATCAGAAGTGGGATATATATAAAGAACTCGCTCCACAAGCCCACAAGTTAACGTTAAAGGTTCTTTGCGTATAATCATCCTGACAAGTATCTCAGTTTGATTACAAGTAAATATAATTTTCGATAAAGTTAAAGTAGGGTAGTACAGAATAAAAATCCCAAATAGTTTGAAGAATTAATATCATATTACATAGTTGGGAAGGTAGTTTAAAATCGTGATAAATATTTTGAAGTAGGATAGGCCGAGCTAAATAGTTTTATTTTATGTATTTGCTTTTGGAACAAGAGTGAACCGGTGTTGTGTTGCAGTAGAAATCTGGTGAACACTACTGTATGGGTAACATGGTGATACACGTTTAGAGCTGGCCCCAGGCATCTCTATTCTAAACCATGGTGTAAACTTACCGTACACATACACTGCCACGTCTTGGGCTGATTAGTAGGTGCATTTTATAAAGTGTATATAGGCTATGAGTGATACGTTGTGGTAAAGTGTGAATCGGTGGTTATCCAGATTTCAACCAATATATTTCGATACGGTTGAAAGGAATTTTGAATTATTCTGTTAAGCACCTACGCCATTCGGGACGAATGGCCCCGCAGGATGGCCGTGTTAGCAACACTGTTTATAAAGTAGTAGTATCGGGTAGATCATTTTATATTATTTCACGTATACCGACGTGAAGACAATATATAACCTTAAGTGCGATAGTTTAGTCTCAGTCTCTCTGGTGTTTTCGTGCAGTGAACATGGTAGTGTTATAGTGTCGTGATTAAGGTTACCCTTCTCGAGGTCCATGTAACTTTACTTTATTATCTATTGTCGTTAGCGAAGTCGAGTGGCGGAGGTGAGAGTTAATATATTATGAAAGAGCTCTTGAAACCTTCTCCTGGGTCTCAAGCCCCAGGCACCGCTCGCCTCAGTCTAAATTGCATGTGTATACGTGTTGCTGTACAGTAATGGGTATCATATCTCTCTCCATGTCTATAGCACGATAATATCTGATTGTCTTAAGAGGTTAGGGGTAGTCAGAGATTATCTATTTATAAAACTAATTTTATTTTTCGATTGATTTTAGATGAATCTCCAAGGACTTAAGATGGTCACCGCAACGTTGGAATTGGGTCAACACAGACTTTATAACGTTTGAAATTATAAATAATATTTTTTTTTCAAATTTTCGTGACTTCAAGTCAAAAGAGTGTAATGAGGCCGTATTATTAATATCTTATATATAAATATGAAACCCTATTTCCCTTGGTCACGGCATCACGCCTAAACGGTTGGACCGATTTCGCTAAATTGTTGTGTGTTGTTAAACTTTTTTTGTTGTGTTTGTTATTCTCAGCAGAAGGTTCTTATGGAAGAAAAAATTAAAAAAGTTGCTCGGGAAATCAGAAAATTTAAAAAACTTAACGACCATATTAACTTTTATAATGTGAGCTTTTGACAGCCAATTCAAATTCAATATTCATAGTTAAGACAGGACAACGTCAGTCGGGACAGCTTGTTATAAAATAAAATCATTTACGGCAAAAAAAATTACTGAAAATTCCCATTTTTTTCACGTCTCTGACTACCCATAACTCCTTAATTTAGTTTTCTTATTTGGACAACCGTGATTTTGGGTCGTGGAAGCTGTGTTCATTATTTGATTATTTCTTTCTTGTGTAAATTATATTACATATAACTTGATATAATAATGAGTTCCTACACCAGGCATTACTCAGCTTCTTGAATGTACTTAAAAGTTATATCTCTCTCTCCAATTCAACTTAAAACTCATCAAATTAGTACAAAGATGTAGCTATTCTATAGTAGAAGCAGGGTACCATTTTACTCTGTGAATATAAAGTAATAAAGGCATTTCATTCGTCGACGAAGTGTCCGCTCTCCGCTACGTCGCGTCGCATCCGTCATGCCACCTGCGGCTCTTTATTAAACCAGTAAAATTGCCGAACCAGCCGACTCACTCACTCACTCGCTCACTAAATGTTCAGCCTATTTAATAGCGATTTTGAAATCTCAAATTTTAAACATACTTTTAGTACAAAGTCTGAAGATAAGTTTTCCTACACACATTATTTTACCAGATGATTTTTTCTAATCCGTCGAATATATTAACCTAAATTAATTTACCGAAAAAAAAGAAATAGCCGGCAATACTATTTGTATATTTCTTATGCTCTATATTTTTGATTCGTATTCGTTGGAATTCCATATTTCATCCGTTTGTCATACAAAAATCAGTAAATACTGTCACAAGATAGACGTTTAACATGTTCTGTCTTTTTATTGTATAGTTACTTGTTATAGGTATATATTATAAGTATATATTATAAATGTAATTTAGTGTAATTCAATTCTTGTTGTTGTTTTAATTTAAATCATCATTGTGTCATAGTTCTACTAAGTTTTTGACAAAAATACCGTGCAGTCTCCTTCCTGTACGCCTATAATGAAAAAAAAATGTTTTGTGCCAAAACCATCACTAAAAATCTAACGAAAATACCGATCAGTCTTCTGTGTGCTTTTTCATTATATATTTTAAAAAATTTAAAATAGTTATTATGTCCTAATAAATCCAGAGACCCGTCTTCGCTTCACGCTTTAGATGTATTCAGCTACAAAAAATCAAAATCGATTCAGCATTTCTCATCTTTTAAACTTTCCCTGAACTTCCATAAATATTTCAAGATCAAAATTAGCCAAATCGGTCCCGAGTTGTAGCGAAACAAACGGACTGAAATAACTTTTTTATATGATAAATATAGAAGACTGGTCGACCCACGCGACCCCTTGTGATGCTCCGCTTCTATTGGTCGTAGCGTGATGATACGACCAATAGAATATAGCCTATAGCCTTCCTCGATAAATGGGCTATCTAACACTGAAAGAATTTTTCAAATCGGACCAATAGTTCCTGAGATTAGCGCGTTCAAGCAAAACAAACAAACTCTTCAGCTTCATATATTAAGATTTTCATCACTATTAAACAATTTTTATCTAGTTAACAGATGGTGAGCAACCAATTATCACAATATGGTAGTAAATTACACCTGTACGAATGTACGCTGTATAAGCGTATTATGATGTAAATATACAAATACCCGCGATCAGTATAACCTAGAAAAGCCTAATGCTTCCAGCCGCAGCAACGGAGCGCCGGCTGCAGCTAAATGCAGCGTGCAGACCGTGCAGTGATGCCTAATGCACCGCGTACATGCTATTTGATACTTACTACTTCAACATTTCATTTCAAATTCAACTTACTCTAATATTAAAGTATTAAAGCTGCAAATGCTTAAAAAATTGTAAAAATACATGTAAATGGCAGTTTAGGGATAGGAATTTTTTTACATTTTTTACAATTCCGTTAAATAAAATCTCAAAATTGATTACACTCATTTGATACAATCCATATATTTTTTCTAATAACAGTATACAAATCCAAAAAGATACTCTATTAACTACAACAGGTACGAGTTTTGTTCCAGTATTATGTATTTATCAATAAATTAATAGATTTCCAAAGAAAACTAATATATAATAGAATATCTCATACTTTTTTAATTCATATTTATAAATCAATTTATTTTATTATTAACTATAGACAAGTTTTATTCCCATATAGAGTCTAGGTGTTTCATTTGATATTCTCATTATTTTCATATTTTCCGTCAAATGTTGAAATTTGTGACCAGAAAGTAACACGATTGAAATATGACTTCATTCTGAAATACATAAAATTGATAGACAATCTACATAATAGTGACTAGTCTTAATACCAAGGGTGTACATAAGAAAAGACAAAAATTAAAACTCAAATAACTCCTTTAAAAAATTACTCATTTTATTAGACTACAATTATTAATGCGGATTAAACTGTAAACTACAAATATACCTTTACAATTTTCTAATAGAACAAATTGGTACTGAAATATGGAGAAATAGACTTCACAATTGAATTTGCGGTATCGACGATATTCTAAATCGAATTGTAACTTATATCCGAGGTAGTTTAAAGAAATCTATACTTCTGCTTCTAGCTTGGCATTTTCAAACGTTTTCAGTTATTCTCAATTTTAAAAATACCTGTGTATTATTGAATTTATAATAAAAACTAATCTAACCTACCGTAATAAGGTTAGGTTAGCCTACCCTAATAAGGTTAGGTTTTTTTTTTTCATTATAAAATCTTTTTCCCAGTGCCATTTGTGTTCCTTGTGTTCTAAATGTTAATTCATCATTACTTGACACTAATGATTTCTATATACTATGTTACTTACAAGATATATATGTCAGTACAGAGAGACGATTTGAATGAATTAATAATCGAATAAGAGAAAGAGAGCCGGTTTTAATAAATTAAGTGATCGAATATCACGATTCTGTAGTTTTTGAACAGGATTCCAGGCAGTGCCTTGGACTTGTGACCAAGGTGTAGGCATAAGGGATCCCTTTAAGTAATTACAACACTCGCCTCCACTGCACGGTCTCACAGTCTGTCTTAGGTTAGGTTAACATAAGGCTAACATAACCTAACATAAACCTAACCTAAGGCTAACCTAACCTAAGGTTGTGTTAACACATCTAAATACAATGTAAGAACTAACAACAAGTCCTCTTTATAAACATTCTACCCTAACAACAGCCCTCCTTAGCCTTTATATTTACCCTCTCCTTTATTTCCAGCTCCAGATCAAATCTATCTTTATCATACATAGGGCACTCAGTGATTAAGTGGAGTATAATTTCAGCTATGTTGGGGTCACCGGACAGCTCGGAGAGTCTTTGCACTTGAATTTGTGCGCAAATACTCTCCGAAACCGCCGTGGCCTGTCAATCCTTGGACTGTTATTTGATTCAGGTCTGTTTTTCGCGAAATTGAGAACGCACTGGTCACTGAGGGGACTGCCTTTTCAGACTGTTGGTACCTGTTTTGCCACACTTAATGATTCTTTCCTCAGAAATGACTTTATGTAGGACACTGGACACCACACATAATCTGGGGCCGTTTTCTTGTACAGTGCACCATTTTTGGCGAGCTCATCTGCACGCTCGTTCCCCTCTGTACCTTCATGAGCTCTAATCCAATAGATATTTATTTTTTTTATTATTACTCTTTATTGATCTCAATTTGTTTTTAATTTCAAAGGCCAGAGGGTGAAAGGTGTTTGATTTTTTCATCAGGTCGATCTCATCACTGTCAATGTTAGGTTAGGTTTAAACAGAAAGTCAGGGCAGTGGAGGCGAGTGTTTTAATTGAAAAAAGGACGTCTTAAGTCCAAGGCATTGCTTAGGTTGTTCTAGTAATTTTAAGAGATAATATTGTTGAGCTATTTCGGTTCAGTAGCAGAATCTACGTTGCGTTTACCCAATAGTCCATTAAATACACCCGCCCTTGTAGTTTTTTTCAATATACCCCCTCTCCTCTTCTCCCTTCATATCATTGTCTTCGAGTTATATATTACTAGTTGATTCTGTAAACGTTGTTTTGCCTTATGAATTAATTTCTGGAGAGGGTTACCCTTATCATCTAGAGTTATAAAAATACACAAATAATTTCATAAAAATCGGTGAAGCCATTTCGAAGAAGTTCGATAACAATCACTGTGAGATTAGATTTTTATATACTAAGGCTAAAAATTTGAACTAAAAAATGAATTCTAGTTTAAAAAATTCAATTATAAAACACGACGTGACATTTTGCGGCGCCACAAATATTTCACGCTGCTGGTGGCGTGGCGGCGCTCCGCTGCGGCTGTTACACAAAAAACATGAAATGTACGCGCGACCGATTAGTTTTTAGTTTCAGTGCTGGGTTTTAATGAATATTGCTCGGCTGACGGGGCATGAATGAATGGGTTCATATAGACAAAGTGTACTTAAATTATTGGAAACTACCGGATCTGCGCAACTTTGTGTTCTTCCTTAGATTAACGCTTTCAACCAAACAAACTTTATTGTTTTATATTATTAGTATAGTAGTCGGCAACTAACTTTAGGTTTGAGAAAAAATAGTGGGGGAAAGTTGCGCATTGTGAGCGTGCTGCGTTCCTGTATTGGCGGTTCCATCCGTGCTTTTACTATTTTGAGGCGCGGAAACTGAAACGTCGCAGAAGAAACATTCGCCCCGCGCTCCTTAATAGTGACTTCTGCGCATTTAAGGTCAAACCTATACTTGCGTGCCGGCAGCTATATAAATAATCGTAAATTAAAAAGCTTTGATTCAACTGATCTTCCATTTACTATTAGACAATTTCAAAATAAAAATTATCTTTAAATTAATATAGCAATTATTATTATGTTGAAAATTGCTATATTACATTTTAATTTTCGACTAATACCCAAAGACTAACGATAATGTTAGCAACACTGTTTATAAAGTAGTATTAGCGGGTAGATCATTTTATATTATTTCAAGTATACCGACGTGAAGACATTATATAACCTTTAGTGCGATAGTAGTCTCAGTCTCTTTGGTGTTTTCGTGCAGTGAACATGGAAGTTAGTGTTATAGTGTCGTGATTAAGGTCACCCTCCTCGAGGTCCACGTAAGTTTACTTTATTATCTATTGTCGTTAGCGAAGTCGAGTGTTGGAGGTGAGAGTTAATATATTATAAAAAAGTTCTTTAAACCTGCTCCTGAGTCTCAAGCCCCAGTCTAAATTGCAGTAATGGGTATCATATATCTTCCGTCCGGTAGCAATAACACAGCTCGACATGCACTACACTCTCTATTTCAACGCCTTCAAGCCATTATTTCGCAATAAAACGTAGACGTCCTTTATCTTTAGTACTAAATTTCATCAAAATCAGTTCAATTGTTTGAGCGTGAAAGCGTAACAGACAGGCAAAAAAGAGTTACTTTGGTGTTTATAATATTAATTGGGATGATAGATTGATAAAAAAGGTCTATATGTATGTCGGAGCATAGTGAGGGATTGTCGATTGATCGAATCGTTGTCGTTGTCTATGGCGTTGGAGTGGGGTAGTGGTCGCTTCCGTTGTTTTGGCGGTCTCTACCCTCGACCCTTTGTGTGCGATCGACGGTCTGACTAAAGTCTTGGTCGTGCGCGGTCTCTCAAGAAGTAAACATCATCTAAGTAGTGCTAGTGATAGTGTCAAGTGCAGTGTAGTGTGGAAGTGCTGTCCAACTAAGGTCATGTCCTTACAATGTAATTGCCACGTGGTTAACTAAACACAATGTTAGGTTAGGTTAGCCTTAGGTTAGGTTAGCCTTGTGTTAGATTCGGTTAATGTGCGTTTAACCTTGGGTTTAAAGAGAGAGCCTGAGCGGTGGAGGTGAGTGTTGTGATCATTTAAAGGAATTCCTTAAGCCTACACCTTGGTTACAAGTCCAAGGCACTGCTTAGGTATCTCTCGTAATTGTTAGAGATCATATTTGATCATTTATCGGTTCAATAGGAGTATCTACGTTGCTTTTACCCAATATTCCATTCAATACCATCACCCCCTTTTAGTGTTCCCCAATATTCCCCATCTTCCTCCTTCCATCTCCGTCGTTTAAAATCCCCGACATGTATGTAATGTATATATGTGACCATACCTCCCGTTTTGTACGTTACAGTACCGTTTCCCGATTGTTCCGAAAGAAAACTTCGGGAAATAAAACTATCCCGTTTTATAAAATCTTTAGTTTTACTATTGTATAGTACGTTTTTTTTTGAAAATACTACATATACCTCATAACTTCACCTATCAAATGGAAAGTTATGAATTTATGATTATTGCTTCTTTTTTTGGTGAGGCTGTCTGTTTCACTATGATATGCCTGTTATAAATAGCCCAAGGAGATATTGTTTTTTTTTTATCTGTCTCTTCATCCGACCAGTTTTGACTGAAAAATAAAATGGTCACTTTATCTATATATGATGAAATAACATGCTAAGTAGTTTACGGGTTAAGTAAATTTGCAAACATGATCTAAAATATCACCTACATTTAAATGAGACCAACTAGCGTATATATTTTAATTTGAGAGCGAATGAATGGGTTGCAGATGGAGCAGTTCATCGAGTGCACTTATTACTAGATGGAAATATCGGTTAATTAAATATTCTTTTGATGTTATAACTTCACCGGTATGAGTGGAGCAGTTAATCAAGTTATGCGGTTCATTTTGCTGGTTGAGTGTACATCAAATTGAAAATACATGCATGTAAATAACGAATACCTATACTAGCCGTCCCGGCTTTGCATGGATGCAATTTGCCACAGGTACATAGTTAGATTTTTTTAATAATAGATAAGGTGCAAACGAGCAGATGGTCCACCTGATGGTAAGTGGCCACCATCGCCCATGGACATCGGAAAAACAAGAAATACTCTCTCGTTTTGTCGATGCGTTGCATCCCCGAAGATAGAGTGGAAAGGGGGAATGAAGAAGAAAAATGATGCGGATTCAGCGGACCCTAGGCAAGAGCCCAGAATCCACTAGACCCACAGCATTAATGGGGTGGGAGAGGGAGGGGGTAAGTCTGTCCCACATGCGGCTCAACCGGAACGCGTCTATGACACTTGGCGATCGGATTCGCATGCTGGGGGTCGCAAGCCAGTCTGGGAACAGATCCCCTACCACCAAGAGGGTGCTGGGTTACTCGGCTCTTACGAGATGCTCTCCCAGCGGCAGAGGGGAATAGTATTCTAACCCGTCCCCTCATGGGTTAAAATTGTATAATAGATTTAGAAACATTTTATTATTATCATAACCGCAGGAACCATCCAATTTTCCGGGATATAAAGTAGCCTATCTGTTAATCCATGTTATAAATTTATTAAAGCTAGATTTCGTATTCCTAAATCAACATACTCTAAATCTTTTTTAACACTTATTACCTCTCTATGTTAGAAGAAATATTGCAGATTTAGGTTTTCTAATAAATATAATTAGGAGTAATGTTAGCAACGCTGTTTATAAAGTACTAGTAGCGGGTAGATCATTTTATATTATTCCAAGTATACCGACGTGAAGACATTATATAACCTTTAGTGCGATAGATTAGTCTGTCTCTCTGGTGATTTCGTGCAGTGAACATGGAAGTTAGTGTTATAGTGTCGTGATTAAGGTTACCCTTCTCGAGGTCCACGTAAGTTTACTTTATTATCTGTTGTCGTTAGCGAGGTCGAGTGGTGGAGGTGAGAGTTAATATATTGTCAAAGAGCTCTTCAAACCTGCTCCTGGGTCTCAAGCCCCAGGCACCCCTCGCCTCAGTCTACATTGCATGTGTATACGTATTGCTGTACAGTAATGGGTATCATATTTCTCTCCATGTTAATAGCAGTAATATTGACTGTCCTGAACTTCTTTCAAAAATAAATTTAAATCCACTTCTCTATTTCTAGGCATAAAAACATATTGAACATTAAAATAACCAATACATATTATAGACAAAATTCATTCATCAATCGCGCTGCCAATCTTCTCAACTCGATTTTGTTATGACCAAGAGGTAGATTTATTGTATGGAAGTCTTAGCACCATACGTCGAAAACTGTCTACTAAACTTGTACAATTATATGAAACCGAGCATCGAACCAATGAACATGATTTTATTTTGATTTGTTTATTAGTCTTAAATTTGTATATATACGTATGTTAATATTTACGTCACAGTTAAACTAAAAGTAAATCCGTTAAATGTGTGTATTTTGATACACATCATTATTTTAATACTTTTATTACTATATGTCGGAGCATAGTAAAAGATTATCGATTAATCGAATCGTTATCGTTGTCTATGGCGTTGGAGTGGGGTAGTAGTCACTTCCGTTGTTTTGACAGTCTCTACCCTCGAACCTTTATATGCGATGGACAGTCTAACTGAAGTCTTATTTGTGCGCGGTCCCTCAAGAAGTGAACGTCATCTAAGTAGTGCTAGTGATAGTGATAGTGTCAAGTGCAGTGTAGTGTGGAAGTGCTGTCCAACTAAGGTCGCGTAAGTCCTTACAATGTAATTGCCACGTGGTTAAGTAAACACAATGTTAGGTTAGGTTAGCCTTAGGTTAGATTAGCCTTGTGTTAGATTCGGTTTATGTGCGTTTAACCTTGGGTTTAAACAGAGAGCCTGAGCAGTGGAGGCGAGTGTTATGATCATTTTAAGGACGTCGTTAAGCCTACACCTTGGTCACATGTCCCAGGCACTGCTTAGGTTTCTCTCGTAATTGTTAGAGATCATATTTGATCATTTATCGGTTCAATAGGAGTATCTACGTTGCGTTTACCCAATATTCCATTCAATACCATCACCCTCTTTTAGTGTTCCTAAATATTCCCCATCTTCATCTTCCCCATTTCACATCGTTTTAAAATCCCCGACATATATGTGTGAAAACTTGTAAATAGCTGTAAGTTTTCCTGTAATAATAAAATAAAATAAGCCTAGTTTCATTTAAATCCGGTTAGCCGTTTTTGTGTGATTGAATATCTAAACCTCTAAAGTCATGTCATACTCTTTTAGCTGTGTTAGTTATAGTACAAGGTTTGTATAAAAGAAAAAGTGAGCGAGACAGAAGAGCGAGCAAGTCAATGAGAACAGTTACATAATACAGTTGAAATTCAACGGAGACAACAGAAATAGTAACTTCATAGTTGCGGGTTGGTAGTGTATGATTGATTATATTAGTAAATTTGTGAATGAGAGAGAGAGAGACAGGAGCGAGTCAGCTAAGCAGTTTATAATATTACATAGTATATTTATTACATACATAAGATAAGACACGACCAGAAATTTTACTTATGAACTGTATAAAATTCTTAACCTATTCAGGAATTGTGTTAAACATTTTCACTCAGAATCAGAACAATTATTTATTTATCTTTGTTTAAGAATCTCTTTAAACACCAACGTAAAACGGGTTAAGTAATATAGGAACTTACTTCACCGTCCTTTTATAAGTAGGTATATCCCGAATTATTAAATACATGACTACTGCGAAAATTAAGAATTAATTTAAAATTTTAATTGGAGTTTGGTTTAGAGGTGCGAAATCCAGAAGTATTCGTTAGTTTCTGAAAATTTATTTTTAAGTTTAAAATTAAATTAGTAATTTTCGTTATAATGCGATGTTATTCCGTTCAAGGGTTTACTGTGTATGGAGGGTGGTCACGGCCTTTTTACAGAAAAAATAAGAAAAATAATTAATCAGAGACGATTATCGTTATAGGACCGAAGGGCAGGGCCTCGGGCAACTACAACAACAACCATACTCCTCCATACGAAACGACTCGATCGTTTGTTGTGAAATTTTATATGCATATTCAGTAGGTCTGAGAATCGGCTAATATCTATTTTTCATCCCCATAAGTGATAAATGGTGGCCCACCACAAATTTATATCACAAAACAACGTTTGCCGGGTCAGCTAGTATGATATGAAAGCATGTTTCAAATATAGGGGCAAATACAGTAGAGAATAAAGTATATTATTAAAGACATTCCCGGAAACAGATTACATACATTTCCGATAAAATATATAAATGAACAAAGAGAAAACATTTTAGTACCTTTTCATCCTCCGTTTTATCCACTATTTTTAGAAACCGTTAACACAAATCCGTTTTTCCCTTAGTGACGCAATGTCGACTGTAAGTTTTTTTATTTATATAAAAGAAATTAGTTTGTTGGTTTTTCTTTTTATCGTGCTGTAACAGAGCGACAGATTAATTCAGCACAGAAATAACTTTTTGCCTGAAAGTGAACAATACTTATGATAAGTAGGATGCGATTGATTGATTGTAAACAAAATATACTAAAACTAGTCGACGAATCCCGACTTCGCCCGCTTGCAATTCACTAACGTTGACTTTAATTTTCAACATCAACATAAAGACAAGCGATCACATAACTCGACATGGACTTCATCCATTTTTTTTAACCCCTTTTTTCGCAATAAAACGTAGCCCGTGTTGTATTCTAAGCCCTAGTCTATCGTTATCAAAATCTCTCAATCGGTTAAGCGTTAAAGCATAACAGACAGACAAGTTACTTTTGCATTACTTTTTATATTTTTATAAGTCTAAATAAATGAAAACCAATTTATCCAAGATTTTTAATAAGTTCTTTTACATATCGGATGTCCTTTTTATCGTGGAAATCTTCTTCTTCTACCTCTGGGATATCACTGATAGTTCGAGGGCGAGGAGGTGAGAGAGGACCTGGTAAATCCCAGATGAAAGATTTTACCTGAAAAAAAAATAAGGTAATAACTTACCTATATTTTAATTATCTGCAGTAATATTGTAAATAGAAGTTCCTTCTTCTCCGTTTATATTACAGACGATTTACTCTGGATTACAGTGAAACCTGGTTGAGTAGGACCTAGATAAGTGAGAAACCTCCATAACTGGAACTCATGCTGAGGTCCCAACACTTTGGCACTGAATTACCTCTGTTAGTGGGACGAAACAAACCTCAATATCTGGGATTCGTTCTTCCAATTTATCATCATAGTTACCTCTATAATGGAGACAGCGAGTGAATTTTATATGCATACACCTCTGTGACTGAGATAACATCGTTTTGTTTGTTTACTTAATTTTTCTACCCGCAAATTCCGCACTTAACTTCATGAGTAATTTTGAGCCTCAATAACCTTCAATTTTAGTTTTGCTTTACGGATATTTATTTGAAAAATTTTAATAAGTAGGCTAAAATCTTTATCAGTACGTGATAAACTGAAGTTATTATCCGTTTATAAAAGTGGGAAGACACGAGATGAAGTCTGTGTCGAATTTAATGTGCCAAAGTCTATTCTTTATAGAATAATTTAGAATTAAATTTGTATGAGTATTACCTTTATTACTATTTTTTTGATTAAAATTCATTTATAATGTTTACATAACACGTTATTTTATTTAATAATCGAATCTATATAACTGAAATAATCTGTATTCTGACCTCTATTAATGAAACCCTCTGTAAATGAGACAGATATTTATTTGAAACCAAAAGTTTTTATATTCTTTCATTGACAAAAATAAAAAAGGTTTTCTGTCAAAATCCTGTATTTTGTTGGAAAAGAAGTTATATGAAAATAATATCTATTAAAAAATATAATTGGGAAATCTCATCTATAAGGGATTACACACTTAAGGGATGTTTTTTTTTTAATTTGCCAGATCTGTCATCCCCGTTACGAGTTAAATATCAGCTTACGTTAAAATTCACGTTATATAACTATGATAGTGAAAGGTTATAATTCATAATTGAAACATACAACTGATGAAAGATAAATTATCGGTCCAGAAGCTATTCTTAGGCTTCGCATAAGTGTCTAATAAAAAACATTAGATTCTCCATATATTTTGAGTAAATAAAAATATTTAGGTCCTTACTGCAATAAACATATTTTATCATTATCAAATCAAATATATTTATTTGTATAAAGCATGGTACAATGGTTGGATTAATGCTAAAGGTACCACAGGTTTAGCCAGGATTTGGCATACAAATATTTATTACAGAAAATTCATTAATCAATTATATTAAACAATGTCATAAATTCATTATAAATAGTCATAATTTAATGATACACAAAATGTCATACATTTATTTTAATTAATAATATAGTGCAGGGGAGCAGGCCGTCTACCCAATGGGAAGTGGCCATCGTCACCTATGGACATCGACAAAACTAGAGGGTATCTCTTGTTTTGTCGATGCGTTGCCGCCTCGAAGATAGAGTGAGAAGGGGGAGCGAAGAGAAGAATGCTGCGGTTTCAATAGACCCCGAGCAAGAACCCGGTGTTCATCGGAATTGCAGCAGAATTGGGATGGGAGAGGGAGGGGTAAATCAGGCCCACATGCGGCTCGGCCGGAACGCGTCTATGACACGGTCGGACTCGCACGCTGGTGGTCGCAACGCAGTCGGGGAACAGATCAGGGGAGCACCAAGAGGGTGCTGGGTTACTCTGCTCCTAAGAAATGCTCTCCCAGCGGCGGCAAAGGGAAATTGTACTCTAACCCGTCCCCTCACGTGGAAATTTTATATTAGAAAAACATGTTTCTGCTAATCATTGTTTTAATATTCTTTTAAATTGATTGAAATACAGTTCCCTTATATGAACTCTGATTTTCCCATGATTAAAGATAGCCTATGTGTTAATCCAGGTTATAACAAATCTGTGTGCCAAATTTCATTGAAATCTTTTCAGCCGTTTTGACGTGAGAGTAACAAACATCCTAACTTTCACATTTATAACATCATATAGTATTTTAGTAGCGTAGTATACTACAGTAGTAGTTGCGCATTGTGAGC
This sequence comes from Limenitis camilla, assembly GCA_905147385.1. Lineage (NCBI taxonomy): Eukaryota > Metazoa > Arthropoda > Insecta > Lepidoptera > Nymphalidae > Limenitis > Limenitis camilla. Next base: position 9,540,797 of record LR990246.1, on the reverse strand, counting down.
GTGCTGCGTGCCTGTATTGGCAGCAGGATAATTCGCGTGAGGCCCTAATAGTGACTTCTGCGCATTCAAGGTCAAACGTATACTTACGTGCCGGTAGCTATAAGACTAGTAAGAGTATATTGGATAGTTGTATTGACTAGAAAAGCTGAGTTCTAATCAAAAGGTACCTTGTGATTAACCGCCCTGTAGTTCTGCAGCAACTTGAGGGCGGAACGCTTCTCAGTCGGGTGCGATACTTGGTACAACCGCAGTGCACGGTGGAACTGCAAATTAATATTTCGTAAATAATAGATTTTAGCTCAAAATATGTTTGGTAAGTTCCCTTCTCACCTCGATAGTCTGTTTACACTGCGTTTCCGCCCGATATATGCGAGGATTGTGTTTATTAAGAACTTTATTACACACACTGAAGGAGGCTACATGAATGAAGTTATATTGATTCTCTATTCTATCATCCTCGCTACACATCCTCGCTTATCTCTAGTGAAAACGCAGCCAGGGAAACTCATAGTCCTAAACCCCTAGTTCTAGTCCAAGAAAGTCCGGATATAACACCATTAAACTTGTGTGAGATAGTTTACATTTGGATGATTATTATTATTTATAAAAAATAAAGATATTTTTATTTTTATTTAAACATACTATTTTTAATGCATTTTTGAATTCCACAAAACTTTCTGGACCACAAACAATTACGTTATCTTTTTTCGTTCATCATGTTACATGGTATCCATGGTACCAAGTTCTAGCAAATGATCAAAATAGATTCAAAATTAAAATGAATTTGATATAAAACTATCTTATGAGATATATGGGGATGAAAAACTTTTACTTTTATGACAAATAACATTTACGATGTAACAACTTTTTTATGATGGAAATGATTTGATTGCAGAGCATAAATATTATTTATATTCTGATGATTACACTCGAGTTTATTAGTATTGTCATAGACATACAGAATTTTTGAATAAAATAAAATAATACAGCGGGATATTACATAATATTATAAAGTGCTTACTCTTTCCAAAAGGCACCAAGTGTCCCGATAGTTCTGGAGGAAGATCAAAGGCGTGAGCACCGCCGCATAGAAAGCGGCTTCTTTGTCCAACAAGTCCTCGCCATCCGACATCCCGTACACAGTCCCGCGAAATTTGCGTAAAAATGCTGAATTCGAGTGCTCTTTGTCGAAACTACAATGGAAATTCATTGTTAGTATATTCTGAATCGTTTTCTAATTTGAATTTAACAAAAATCCCCGCGACTTCGTCTGCATGATGCTCCGCACCTATGGGTCGTAACTCGTAGCGTGATGTTCCATTACCTATAGCCTTCCTCGATAAATGGACTATCCAACACAAAAAGTATTTTGCACTTTGAATCAGTACTTCCTGAGATTAGCGAGTATAACCAAACAAACACACTCTTCAGCTTTATAACATTAGTATAGATAGATAGGCGAAGTATATAATTTATTTAATTATTACAAAAATGTTTTTTTATATTTGAAGTCAGTAGCTCAGTGGTGGAGGCGTTGGATTTATGATTGATGGGTCGAGGTTTCAAATCCAGGACAATGGACTATTGGCGTGGCCCACTCCTGACACAAGCATTTTAGCTTACTAGGAGGGGTAAAGGGAATACTAGTAGTATGTGATCCATACTGCTAGTAATCTTACAATAAAAAATATTAATTATTACAAAAATATCTTTACGTTACCCCTGGTTTCCAACTAGCAACAGTCTGACAAGTAATTTCATCAAATCTTGTGATAAGAATCTGTGTTTGTCTGAACGTGATAAAAACTACTAAAAGGATTGTAATGCGTCTACAGTGATTAATGTAGAAGGTTCTAAGTGTCTATGACGAGGTACAGGAGGTCCATGTAAAAGAAAACAAGTATTGGGGGTCGATTAGATGTAAATAGGTCTACAATTAAGCATTTTATTAGTACTACTAGTATCGAGTAGTAAATTAGTCTGATTTGAAACTATAGAGACTTTCAAACGAAACCGCGCGCGCGTCAACTAGCTGATGAAGAAGCAGTTGAAATTTTAGTCCAATTGACCAAAACAATACGCGAGTCTCACCCTAATATAAAGCTTTAAATTATATTATTATCTAGGCGGATTGCTAGTTAATACCAATAAAGGAAGGTAAAGGTAAAATAATGTATGCAGTATGCGCAACTTTTCCACTTATGCAGTAGTGTCGCAACTTCCAACATGAACAAATAAAACCTGTAATTTAGTACATGCAAATACCGTTGCCAAAACTACAATTAAATACGAGTAGCTGGCGTGCTTTTACAAATATAAAACATTAAGTTATACATACATTCGAAATGACCTTGATAAATTGAATTAATGTCTACAACCGACATTTCTCGGTGTCTAAAAAAAATTAATCCATTACATATGTGTCGGGACCGAGAGAATGAAGTGACCGAATCTAATGATTCTGTAGTTTTTGAACAGGAACCCAAACAGTGCCTTGGACTTGTGATCAAGGTGTAAGCTTAAGGATTTCCTTTAAGTGATCACCTTAACTGAGGTGGGGCACAGCAGCAAATTTCCTGTTCAAATATGAAGGAGTCCGACTGCCAGAGCACCTGGGGGGAATTGGGGATAGGGTTGGTAACGCGCTTGCGATGCTTCTGGTGTTGCAGACGTCTATAAGCTACGGTAATCGCTTACCATCAGGTGAACCGTACGCTTGTTTGCCGACCTAGTTATATATTAAAAAAAAAACCTAACATAAACCTAACCTAAGGTTGTCTTGACACATCTAAATACAATGTATTGATTCACAATAAATAAGACGTAAGAATTCACATAATCATTAGTCGGAGAGGTCCAATATCCGTAATATAGCGACACACTATTGTTACACTTCAACTCCAGGTGATGTTTACTCAAAAAGACTTGTCGTGAGACTGTATCAGTCGGGGAATATATAGGAGCTACACAATTGTGGAAGATTAATGGAACTATTAATTTTTCCAGGATAAGGAGTAGCCCAGGATATAAAGAATCTGTATGCCAAATTTAATTGAAATTCGTTCAGCTGTTTTTGCATGATTAAGTAACAAACATTTAAACATACCTACAAAACTTTCATATTTATAGTACTAGTAAGTTTACCCGCTCTCACATAATATTCTCGCTTCGCTTCGAATACATAAACAACAAGGACAAGGTCAACAAAAAGGACAATTTTTTAATTCTCTCTTTTGACACATAAAATCTGATTCTAAATATTTAAAATAATCAGAATTTTTTGATTCTAAAATTTGTTTAAAACTGAGTCGCAAAATAGCGCCCAGACTTTACTAAGAAATTTTCTATGGGTAATAATTCTAGAAAAGCAAACATTAAAAAAAAAACTATTTTACCTTTTATAATAAGTAATGTACAAGAAATCTAAATTTGACATTAAGAAGTAAGATATTACCATTAAATATTAGGAACACCGTTTATAAATTACTATTCGCGGGTAGTTCATTTTATCTTATTTCGAGTCGAGTTCGAGACAATATATAACTTTCTTACCGATAGGATTGAGTTAGACTATCAAATGATATCGCACAGTGCATATTATAGTGATGAGTTTGATGTTGTGTTGTTTGGTGGTGTGGTAGTAGGTCTTAGTTATCGAGGAGCACGTGAGTATGCACTTTATCATTTTCGTATTTGGTAGCGAGGTTGAGCGGTGAAGGTGAGAGTTTACGATTACAAAAGACGCTCCGGGGTCTCAATATTCTTAATGCAAACAAAATCGATTCAAATCGAGGAAGTGCTCTTATTTTTAAAGCACAGACAAACACTTAAATTATATTACAATTTGTGGTAGTAAAATATGCAATGAACCTAGATATTTGTAGCAGCACGCCTGACCTACCCTCCAAGTGCATTTTTCTGTTCCAAGGATATCGTCTGAATACGAATTGCTATAATAATATACGTGTGACACCAGATATGAAATATGAAAGGATTTTGATTTAATATTATTAAAACATCACTGATGCTTTAGAAAATAGTAACACCGTTATAGTGCGATAGATTAGAATCAGTCTCTGGTGTTGTCGCGCAGTGTACATGGAAGTTAGTGTTATAATGTCGTGGTTAAGGTCTTCTTGAGGTCCACGTAAGTTTACTTTATTATCTACTGCAGTAAATGTTCGGGAAGCGCAGGAATCGTAATTACTGAAAAGACCTTTTACCTACATGCCTACAAAATGGCCGCAAGTCCAAGACGATGAGGATAAGGATAATACGACTTTAAAAATCCTACCGACTGCGCCATGTTATTGAAAATAGTTAAGCCTAAATTCAATTGCCCTATATCGAACAAATGATAAGTTTTAGCTCAATCGGATGCCAGTCTGAAATAACTACTCCGCCATCTTGGGTGCTACGCCATATTGGATTAAGAGTGAAGTCATTTTATTCATCGTATTCCTCTCAGCAAGCTACTTCAACATATTATTTTTAAATATTGGCGTTCAAAATTTAATTACAGGACCCGAAAACATTGCACTAGAAAGTCAGTAAACTACCTTTATTGTTATATAACAATATTAATATGCATTTACAGCATAAATACCACAACGCAAGTTAAGAAGTGAAGTTCCCGACGAGTACCTGCTCGTCGAACTATTCTGATAACTACTCGTTATATTAAACAACTATAATGAATAGCTTTCGTAGAAACACGTTTCAGTTATTTTGAATATTACATAAATTGGAGAAGGGAAGTTTTTAGCTTTCATCTTTATCTACTACGAACTTTTGGTTAAATATTTGATATTCTTTCAACATAAAATTTAACAGCAGTATGAAGAAACGTAGGTGGGAACATTTTATGTAGGTTTCTTTTTATGATATAAAAGTTCTCATGCTTTCATTCACATCAACACATCAATATGATGCTGGCAAACGCGAAAAATACACAACTACTCGTACTTATTTCTTGTGTTTATAGTCAGCTTATAGCAAGAATTGTTTATATTTTGGACAAATAAAGTAGCCTAAATTACGTTCAAAGCTAATAAGGATAAATTAACAAACATACCAACATAAATACAATATTAATTGAGAGCGGGTAAAGTGTCAAGTAAGCCAAAAGATTTCAGCAATTTTTCAAGAATTTGCTTTAATCTTTAATCAGGCGCATAAGGCTGCGTTTCTACCAGAAATTCTATTGCTTCTTACAAACACATTCCTCGCTCATCTCTGGTAGAAACGCAACCTAACTATAATATTACTATCTCACAGGAGCGGGGCAAGGTTTTAGCGATATGACCTCCCAATATTCTCTAGGGAGCCACAATAGTCTGCGGTCTAGACAACATTTAAATATAAGCGAAATTATTTAGATATCTGTTATCTTTACATGATAAGAATTTCAATACGTTTTATCTTTGTTTGCGCTTTATTTGTTTTATATACACCTCGAATTTAGAGTCAGTTTGTATAGTAACTTAACGATAACGGATCCTACTCGTTTTTTTGTGGATAAAAAGGAATTTTCCTTGAAGCACTATCTTTTAGAGATAAAAAAATCCTAATCCTAACTAATATTATAATGAATATACGATGAACAAACGGTAAAGCGATTTAATATACTACTTATGCCATCTATTGACGAATGTGGTTTCTTTCGTCTGTTACGCTATCACACTTAAATCACTGAACCGATTTTCATCGGTATTGGTACATAGATAGATTAGAGCTTGAGGAAGGTCAGTGGCTATGTTTTAATATAGTGATATAGCAATGAAAATGTGATATTAAACCTAAATACACGCGCCAAAGCCGGGACGGATCGACTAGTATTCATATATGTACCAAAAATATAGTTTAATTAATAAAAACGTACTTAACATATGATTGTGTTATTCAAGATTTTATCTTTATAGACACAAGCTCGGCTCGGTTTGAATGTTATTCCACAAATATTTACTGTAATTTCTATTGTCATAATACTAAGCTTCGTCTATGTATTACTTACAAACTATACTCTTAGTAGAAAAAAAGAAAAATAGTTATTTTAGATTTAATAATTTAAGAAAATAGAATGCAATTAGAGGCCATCCATAAATTAAGTCACACTATAAGGGGTAGGGAGGAGGTTGACGAAATGTCACAAGTGTTGGGAAGGTGTGCTATATATCGTAATGTAACATATCAAAATTAAAAAAAAATCATATCAAAACCAGATTTTCTTAAACAGTTAAGGAAATGTCTAATGTTTTTTTCGATGTTTGATCTGTTGATAAATAATTTAAATAGAATTGAATATTTATTTTAATAATTTCTAAATATTAAATTATAAAATGTGACAACGACGGGGGAAGGATCAAAAAATCATGAAATTCGTGTGACGTAATTTATGGATGACCCCTTACTTCTTTATATTCAGTGATAAACAAGGTAAGTCTGGTTTACATACAAACAGACTGAAACTTAATAAAATTAAAATACTATTGCTTTAGTATTGGTTCTAACGTTTGTTTTGAGTAGAATTTTCGATCTGCTGGATTCGCCAGCTGTAGCTTTTAATACCGATAATGAAGAAATAGTCAAATAATAAAATCAGGTATTAAACCAAAGGTAGTACGGATTTCAGAAGATATAAAAGGACGCGCAGCTGTCAAGGTAGAAATGAGCTGATAGTCTTCAAACGGGTGACCAGATCTTTACAATACAACCATCTCGATTAAATTACCTATCAAATAAACAAAACCACATCAAAATCGGTCTACTATCTTGGACGCTACGCTGTCACAAACAAATATACAGATACACAAAATAGTAATGTTGTAAATAGTGACGTCATAACATCAGTGTTTAGGCAGCGGTTTCGAGTGGCGTCACATCTCCCAGTATTGTGTCTCTGGTCCAAACTACGAACAAAGCCGTCTTATATGAAAGCATTAACACTCGACCCGTTTTTATTTAAAATAGAGCGCTTTAACGGTAATGAAACATAAACAAACTTACAGCAGCATTGCCCCTGTGGAGTTTATAGAGAAAACATACGTAGAGTATAGAAGAAAATTGAGTCTAAAACAAAGATTATTAAAAATAAATGAGAAAACTGAAAACTTTATTTTAATCACCCTTGAATATTAAAGATTAATTTTTAAAGGTATTTTCTAAGTTACACAAGTCACAATATTTTCTAACTACTAAACCAATCTTCTATTCTTATATAATTATTCTGTGAATGTAAAATTGTAAATACTGTTAGATTACAATCTATCTCGCGATATTGTTAATTGTCGAAATATTGTAATCCGTAACACACTGCTTACAAATTAAAAATAGAATGGACATATCACCCTTGCTTAACACAGTGAGAAAACATGCGGTCGTCTCCGCACGTCCGACTCGCACGTTTTCTCACTGTGTTACAGCGGGCGAGGACATCCTTCCCTCCCCTCCGCTTTTTATATATGTCGGGGATTTTAAACAATGTGAAAGGAGATGGAAGGAGGGAGATGGGGAAGCATTGGGGAACACTAAAAGGGGGTGATGGTAATGAGTGGAATATTGGGTAAACGCAACGTAGATACTCCTATTGAACGGATAAATGATCAAATATGATCTCCAACAATTACGAGAGAAACCTAAGCAGTGCCTTGGACTTGTGACCAAGGTGTAGGCTTAAGGATATCCTTTAAGTAATAACAACACTCGCCTCCACTGCTAGGCTCTCTATTTAAACCCAAGGTTAAACGCACTTAAACCGAATCTAACAAAAGGCTAACCTAACCTAACAATGTGTTTACTTAACCACGTGGCAATTATAATTGTAAGGACTTACGTGACCTTAGTTGGACAGCACTTCCACACTACACTGCACTTGACACTATAACTATCACTAGCACTACTTAGACGATGTTCACTTCTTGAGAGACCGCGCACGACTAAGACTTCAGTTAGACTGTCGATCGCATATAAAGGGTCGAGGGTAGATACTGTCAAAACAACGGAAGTGACTACTACCCCACTCCAACGCCATAGACAACGATAACGATTCGATTAATCGATAATCTTTTACTATGCTCCGACATATATATATACTAGTCGACCCGTCCCGGGTGCAATCTAACACGTGTACTTAGCCGTAACCGCTATGTCCCTGTAATATCTTCGAAAATATTCATTTTTATTTCATGCTGTGAAGCACCATATTGATCTATATTAAATGCTCAATGTATTTAAGGTACTAATCGGATAAGGATTAATGCTGTATTGTTTAAAATCGCGGACTCTTTTGTAGTCCTTTTTAAGGTGGACAATACTGTACTAGATTATTTTGTTCTATCTCGTAGGGTTCAGCCAGCGTTTGCAATGTAAGATGAAAAAAATGTGTTTATTGACGACATCACAATAGAAACCTGTAAAATTATCAGTGTTTCTCTACTATATTATGTATGTATTATACATATGAGCCTTCCTCTTAAAATACTCTATGTAATAAAAAAAAAGGCATCAAAATCCGTTGCGTAGTTTTAAAGATTTAAGCATACATAGGGATATAGGGACAGAGAAAGCGACTTTGTTTTATACTATGTAGTGATATATAGATATGGGTTGTCTGAGGTTTTTCAAATAGAAGAATAATTTTGAGGTTACCATTATAGTTCTAAACCAAAGGTTACCAAAGGTTTATTTCTAAGTCAAATAACTACAAAATGACTATGTTATTTCTACAAAATATAAACGTTTTTTTGCGTTCTAATTATTAAAAGTTATGCTGTATATTACAAACCTAATACAAAATAAGCAGAAATTCTAAATAAACTTCATATTAAAACTACAGGTTATCACGTACAAAATGCCACTAAACAAGCAAAATGATATTAAATACTACGGTGGAAATTACGAATACATTTTCCTATTTCAGACCTCAGAATTTTATATCAAAACATAAATCGTGCGTAACACTAAATTAATATTTAATATACTTAAAATAATTATCTAATATTAGTTTAAATTAGGTTTGTTTGCACAACATGTCTAAATTACGAATTTTGAAGTAATTTTGTTAAACTACGGAGATTAATTCATAACTAATTTATTACTATGTTTAATTTTATATTTATTGTAGAATTTTTTTCTACATACTTGACAGTTATCGTTATATTTTGGAAAACACACACAATATCTTTATAAATTATAGCCTATGTGTTATTCTGATATTTAAGCTATATAATTGTAAAGTTTCATTACAATCCATTCAGTAGTTTTTGCGTGAAAGAGTAACAAACATACTAACAAACTTTCGCATTTACAATATTAGTAAGGAAGGGCATTTGAACAATATTTACTTTTAAGGTACCGTACCCAAAGGGTAAAAACTAAGACTAAGACTCCGCAATCCGTTCATCCATCTGCCTGTCACCTGTATCTCATGAAACGTGATAGCTAGACAGTCGAAATTTTCACAAATTATGTATTTCTGTTACCCCCATACAACAAATGTGATTTTAACAGCCGCGGGTCCGACTCACACTTGGCCGATTTTTATACTTTTTAACTAATATAGTAAAACTAAAGAGTTTGTTTGTTTGAGTTCAGTTTCTTATATCTCTAGTTGACATTATAATTGAGGAAGGTTATGAAAAAGTTAGATTTAAAGAGCTGAACTGGTTTGGATGAAAAAATATTAATTCGTTTTAAATACTAGAACGTCATCTATTGTTTTCCAAACCTAGAGAAATAATCAGAAGTAGTATACTTACATGATGTATTAAAAAAAACTATAACCTGACGTAAAAAAGTGACCATTTCTAGGTTTCTATCTGATTATTTTCTTGTCTCGTCCTTTTCAGACCATTTTTTACGTAGTCGGGTTATAGTTTTTTAAACTTTATTTTTTTATTTAATAATTTTCCGTTTCCCGATCGAGATAAATTTTATAATCTAATATTATAACGTAATTGTTGGCTTTTATTTGTTTAAACGAGTTAATAACTGCAACGACAGGACCGCGCGAAATATACGACCGCATTTTAAACATATATGTTGACCTAAACAATAAGATATATATACATATTTGTAATGTGCTCGTCAAGACCTTTCTTTTGACACCAAACACGTGATAATAGCTCAGTTTAATTTTTTTCGAAGTTAGAATCTGAGGTTTAAATTCCGTCATTAAAAAAAATCATAATATTTTTATAGTCTATGTCACCCGCGCCATTATTACGAATCTATTGACACCTTACTCATGAAAATTGGTTCAGTAGTTTAGGCGCTAGAGTGGAACATACAAACATACATACATAGATACATACATACATACATAGACTGCCAAAATCATAACCCTTCCTTTTGGCTTCGCCGTAGTCGGGTAAAAAATAAAATGACTTACTATGGTAAGATGGCGTAAAACCGTTTAATAATGTCTCTGTTAGTTGGATGGACATGCAGACACGCCTCGTCATTGGATCGCTTCACATTCGACATCCACTTCTCTTCACGTGAAAAGTCTGTGTACATTTCATCCAAATCTGCTGAACTTAAAGGCCACTAAAATGAGGAATTTAATTAGTAATCTACCCTCAAAAAAATTTAAGCTATGATTTTTAAAATAAGGATAGGCCTGTCTGAACATTTCACATATATTTTTTGTTTTATATTATTTCAAGTTTGCCCACGTACAGACAATATATAACCTTTGGTGCGATAGATTAGTGTCAGTCGCTTTGGTTTTGTCGTGTGTGTCGTGATTAAGGTCACTCTTCTTGAGGTTCTTCACGTAAGTCTATTGTAGTTGGCGAGGTCGAGTGGTGGAGGTGAGAGTTAATATATTATAAAAGAGCTCTTTAAATCTGCTCCTGGGTCTTAAGTCTCAGGCACTGCTCGGCTCTGTCTAAATTGGATATTATTATCATATCTAGAGTGCTCCTATATTCTTAGCATTAAGTATACTATTAGGGGCTTTTAAGAGGAAATCAGTCGACACTTTTTTCATACAAACGTAGTCCCTGTTTCCTCCTAGGACAATGAATTTACAGAAGAAAAAAAATACCATGCGATATATACGTACCTCTGCCATGACTGTACGTTTTGGTTTTTTTTATTATTTGATTAATATTATAGAAAAAAAACTTTTAAAATTAAAAAAAACGACTTTTTTATTTACATTTGCAAACATCCACCAAACTTATTATTACTAACATAAACCAAAAAATCAAAACGTACAGGCATAGCTTAGACCCTGTACTGTATTTTAACGAAATAAATATTAAAATCGGTCCAGATTTCGAGGAGGAAACAGGGGATTACGAAAGGACGATTTTCTTAATGTTACGTAGGTAAAATCAGTTCGAGCTGTAGTTCTCTCTATCTCTAGTAAGGGGTAGGCTTGGGGCTCAGCGCGGCACCAATATTTTTGGTAAAAATCTATTTTTCAAAAGTGTCGTTCTTACGAAGTCCTCTTAAGAGGGTAGCGCGGGGCGAGAGGAGCGTACCACACGTGATCGGTTCTAACGTGATAAAATAATGCGTTTTGGAGAGAGTCATTTTATACCACTAATCTCGGCGAATATCACAAAAACATTGCGAGAAAATTTGCTACATGCTTAGTAGAATAATTAAAAACATAGTATTACTAACCATAAACAAACAAAACACAATATAAACCAATCGCGAGCCCATATCCCCTGTTTTAGTCCACTCATTGTAATTTGCGGTTCAAAGACCAGTTAATTGCCACAAGCCATTACCAACTTCATTAATTCTAACTAAATGGTGAGGAAAACATTTTTTCATTTTAGAATTCTTGACAGCTTTGACATATTTTTTTTTTTTTTTTTTATATTTATATGGCTTTGAATGTGCTTATGCACAAAGCATTCTGCCAGTGTCACGTATAATGAAACAAACACGGAGGAGACTGCGCGGTAAATCGTGCCAAAAAGTTAATGTAGTTATAAGTGATTATGATAAAATGTTGATGGATGCTACGATACAGGAACAACCTAAAACAATAAAGTGAAATAAAGCAGTTATACACAAGATTTACAATAGGTGAGAGAAATGTTGTATTTATGCAAATAGGTATAATAAACAATTACTCAAACTTTAATTTTATTATCTATAATAAATTTTACTAGATTCCTAACAAATGGGGTGAAAACTAGCATTAATAGGCATTTGATATTAACCGGCCTTTGAAGGTCAGAGGGAATCATGTTGTACAAAGAATAACTTAATTTAGGGCAGCTAAACACAATATGATCAGGAGAACCTTCATCTAAACCACATTCACACAGGGAATTGTCTTTAATTCTCAATTTGAATAGATGCAAGGGAGTACAAGAATGACCAAGTCTAAGTCTACATATAACTGAAGTGGTTGTTCTATCTGCACTGCGAAACCGGAAGAACCAAGGTTTGGCTGGAATATCAGGCTGGATATTACCATAATATGTACCTTTAATGAATTTAGACTCGTTCCAGAAACGATTCCATGATTTGTATAGATTTTTTTTAGAAAGGGATCTTAAATCATGAGCAAAATTGTAAAAATGAGTTAGACATCCAATTTGTGCTGCAGATTTGGCATGCATATCGGCAATTTCATTATCTTGAATCCTAGAATGACCTGGAATCCAAACTAAAGAGATGTGAAGGCCCTGTTGATAACACAAATGTAATGCTGCTCTAATTTTGAGAATAATAGGAAATCCTGTTCTACATCTAAATGGATTTTGCAGCACAGCCTGTAATGAACTTAAACAATCTGTAAAAATAACAACCTTTCTCATTTTATGTGATTCAGCAAACAATATAGCTTCCAGAATCGCTAAGGACTCCCCTGAAAAAACAGAGGATTGAGGAGGGCATTTAAAATTCAGTAGCTTTGACATATTTCACTAATTAAAATGACATTAGAAACAGATTATCGTGTAAGATATAGATAATATATGACAGATTATTAAATAGTTTTAATGGCCAGTAACAACTGGTAAAAAGCGCATTTTCTATAATCTATGTGTGAACGGTTTTAAAAAAAAAATAGTTATGTCCTTGGAAAGTTATAAGATTATACGCACTGTTGCCAACCTAAAGCTTTTTTCCCGTTTTTCGGGGGATTTTTAAATTTAGTCACCTCGTAATCGTCTTCATGTAATAAAAGATTATTTTATGAAAGATTAATCGACCCGTGCGAATTAGTCCACGTGATGCTCGGCTCCTATTGGTCTTAGCGTGATGATATATAGCCTATAGCCTTCCTCGTTATCTAACACTGAAAGAATTTTTCAAACCGGACCAGTAGTTCCTGAGATTAGCGCGTTCGAGCAAACTAACAAACAAACTAACTCTTCAGCTTTATATATTAGCATAGATAAGGGATACACGAGCAGAAGGTCCACCTGATGAAAAGTGGCCTCCGTCGTACATAAACAACGGCAATACCAGAGAGTATCTCTTGTTTTGCCGAAGCTTTGCCACCTCGAAAGTTGAGTTGGGAAGGGCAGCGCAAGGAATGCTGCGGTTTCAGTGGAGCCTGAGTTAGAACCCAGAGTTCACTGAAACCGCAGCATTAATGGGATGGAAGTGAAAGGGGGTAGATCTGGCCCATATGCGATACGACCGGAACGCGTTAAAGACACTTGGCGGTCGGATTTGCATGCTGATGGTAGCTAGCCAGTTAGGGAACACGCTGCGTTACTAGGCTCTTACAAGATGCTCTCCCAGTGACATATATATTTATTTCTGCCGTTAAAGGTAGGGTTGTTTAGATTATTACGAACGACCACGAAACATCGGAAGACAAAACAAAAAGATTTCCGTGTGCGGCCCTCATACTGTACTTGTCAATTTGTAGTATAACAACCGCAATAATTTAATATTTCTTGTAGTGGCAATATTAGTCGTATCTGATGGTCAATGACAAACAACCGCGAACGTTTTGACATATTATGAATGTATTTTGGAGGTTCAGATCATATTGTTATTAACTACCCTAAATTTAATTATTCCTTGTATGACACGATTGCCTCTCTACAACGTCCGGTTAATATATAATGCTTATTAGGGGCCATCCATAAATTAAGGCACACTATAAGGGGTAGGGAGGAGGTTAACGAAATATGACAAGGGTTGGGAAGGTGTGCTAAAATATCGTAATGTAACATTTCAAAATTAAAAAAAGTCATATCAAAAACAAACTTTCTTAAACAATTAAGGAAATATCTAATGTTTTTTTTTGATGTTTGATCTGTTATTTATTTTATTGATAAATAATTAAAATAGATTTGAATAATTATTTCAGCATTTAGTTTTACTTTAATAATTTCTAAATATTAAATTACAAAATGTGACAACGAGGGCATAGGTAAAAAAAAATCATGAAATTCGTATGACGTAATTTAGGGATGACCCCTTAATATTAGTTTTTACCCCATTTTTTAGGAATTTGGTAAAGTATATTATAATTCTACATTTCTATCTCTTATTGTTCGTCTCATTATCTGCCCTGTATCGTAGCATCCATCAACATTTTTAATAGTCAATTAACCTCTTTAACTTTTTGGCAAAAATTACCGCTCAGTCTCCTCCGTGATTTTTTTTCATTATACATGACATTGGCAGAATGTTTAGTGCGTAATTTAGCAAATTCAAAGCCAATAGATATTAGAGAGGGGTTCATTATGAGTCATATACAAAGTCGGAAAAAGAAAGATGTCCTTTGAAAATAATGTGATAGGGAAATTGGTTAGTCCTGATTTTTTATAATACCGCGCTCCTATAGGAGAGCATCGTTAATCGCATCGTTTTAAGCAGACGTTAGTAGATTTGATTCATAAAGTTATTATTATAAAATAATAATATAACAATAATAATAATTCTTTATTAAACCAAATATTAAAATAGTACAAAATTCTCCTTAATTATTGAGAAATAAAACCTTAAAACATGCTATACTTCGTTGAGAAAAAGGAGTGCTGAGATGAGCGTGTTAGGTAATTTAATATGAAAAGGAATGTCATAAAAGATTTAGGAGTGTGAATGTATGTGTGTATGTGTGCTAACTAATCAAATGTCTGTTTTTAGAAGATCCTGTCCTGTCTTAACTATGAGTATTGAATTCGAATTGGCTGTCAAAAGCTTACATTAGAAAAGTTAATATGGTCGTTAAGTTTTCTTAAATTTTCTAATTTTCCGCGCAACTTTTTTAATTTTTTCTTACATAAGAACCTTCTCCTGACAATAACAAACACAATAAAAAAGAATTAGCGAAATCGGTCCAGACGTTTACGCGGGATTCATTTTTATATATATAAGATTTGAACTCAATGTTATACATTTTATACACAAAATGTTTTTCTATGGCAACACAACACAAGTTATATAAAAAATATTAAATATTTTAAATTACAAAATTATATTTAAACGTGTATTATAAATTGGTTTTGAGTATATTCTGTTTTAATATCGCAGTGAGGTAACAAATGATGTTTAATTTCAGTTCATTTTCAGTTTGCATGCAAATATTATTTATTATAGCAATTTTAATTGCGAATTGAAAGAGAAATTAATTTAAAACAAATCTTATTTAATAATTTAATATAATTTAATTGACAAGATCGTTTCACTTAACCAATCGAGCCTTCGCTTCACCGATTTTTTAAACATTTTTTGTGTATTTTAACTATGATGTTGGCAACACTAATTTGAGTGGCATCCTATTATTTATGATTTTGGTAGGATTGATTTGAGTAGTATATTTACTTTATACATAAATATAAAGTACAAAATTTTTACGACGTCACGACAGAATTATTATTAGAACACTAGCCGCGCCCCGCAGTTTCGCCCGCTGTATTTTGGTTAATTCACACTATATCTTTGTAAATTATAGCCTATATGTTATTCTGATGTGTAAGCTATATTATTGTAAAGTTTCATCAAAATCCATTCAGTAGTTTTTGCGTGAAAGAGTAACAAACATACATCCATACATTCTTACAAACTTTCGCGTTTATAATATTAGTAGAAGGATTGCAAGTATTTTAGCCGTAACTATGAAACTCTGTCTGTGTATCTAAAGTGTAACTCCGAGGGTATTGTATTCAACAAGCTGTCATGCTGTTGTAATCAATTAAAACGTTTCCCGCGTATTTGAAATTGACAACTAAAGCAATGAAAGGTGGTATTTAATAATAAGCAAGGATGTGCTGCGCACGACAGAGCCAGAGTGGGAAAGGCGCCGCGAAGCTTTGGGGAGGCATCAGAACGATTAAAAAAAAAAGTTGGTCCAAAGAACGCGTCGAGCGATGGTTAACATGATTTTAAAAAAGAATTGTTGTTGACAGGGACGCAATACAAAAACTACTGGAGGGGAGTAAACAGATTTGTCTTTTTTTTAGTCCTAGTATTTAGCACGAGGGCGCAGAAGATGCTTAGCGCGTGCCTGATTGTTGATAACAATAACAGAATATAAATAAAGTAATATTATTAATGTATTTAATAAATCGTAAAAGAAAAGCCAAAAATACAAAACAGTATAATTTTAATGCACAATTAACATAAACGGTATCGATAGTATTAATTTAACATGCACGTTTGTACAGTCGTTTGTAACAATTTGAGCTTCATCTAAACCTTCCTCTAAACCTGGTATCAAGCTGGTCGACTCTGGTTGATGACGATGTGGTAGAGAAATCTATAAATTAAAAAAATATATAAAATATAATTCAATAAATTCTTAATATAGACCATTTCTATTATCATAGTATCACAAATCCATACAAATAAATAAAATTGTAGTGTCTGTTTGTAATATTAAAATAACCGCTTTTTACTAAGTGCATATGGATGTATACACGCACACACCACATATACCAACAACAACATTTTTTACAATTTTTGTATATCTGTCTGTTTGTATGTTCCGGCTAATCTCTGAAATGGCTAAACCAATTTTGTCAGGACATTCACTGGCAGATAGCTGATGTAACAAGGAGTAACTTAGTCTATTTAACATCTCGCTACGACCCATAAGAGCGGAGCAACACGCGAACGAAGTCGCACGGGTCGGCTAGGTGTATATAAATACACACCATATTTTTTTACACACAAAACTAAAAAAGAAAAATAGAAAACATCAACTCAACTGTTATATATATTGTTAGTTATGATGTTGGCAACATTTGAGAAGCATTTGACTTTCTAAGTTGGCACAAGCTGCACCAGTTGTGCCAACGAAAAGTTAAAAGGTCCTACCCAAACAAATACGCCGCCATGACAGAAATCATTATTACATCGCGAGTAATCTAGACGTAATACATTAACCAGTGTCCATGTTAAGTGTCCAAGTGTCCATAAACAATAAAAATAATATTTAAATATGATAAGATTACTTGACAGTGACATTAGCATACGTCAGTTTACTCCAGTGACTTAATAGAGAGCAGTGCGACGTTTCAGTTCCCGCGCGTCTGCTACAAATGTCACGCAGCACGCTTACAATGCGAAACTTTCCCCCACTCTTTTTTGTCAGACCTAAAGTTAGCTGTAACTACAATACGATTGTAAACAGCTTTTTCCAGTTTCAATAAAGCTGTTACACACAAATGTACTCGTTACATTCCTCCCGCGTTAATGGTAGATACTAGAGACGTTAATGTTTAAATAAATGTTACTTTCTTTTGCATTCTTGACGTTTTAACGTTTTAAAACCTTGCGAGAACAGTTTATTTTACACTTCTTCCATTTTTTATTTTATCTTCTTTTTATTACATACAAATAAATTTTAAAATACATTAGACATTAGGAGAAAAAGGAGTTGAGTTGTAGTCTATACGTAGACTAACAGTACGACGGCTTTCACCTTTGAAAATTCTTTCACCGATAGAAAGCTACATCCTTTCCGGGTAACATAGGCTATGTGGTGTTGCCATAAATATTATAATTAAAAAGATATGGCCATTTAAGTGCCATAACGTGGCCATTTTGTAAATTGAAGAGTTCTTTCAGGAATTACTAATTCGATTTTAAAAATTCTTTCACTGAGAGAAAACTACACTATTCGTGAGTGACAAAGGTGATTTAGTGTTGCCATATAAATTTTTTTAATTAATGGAATATGGCCATTTTGTTGTTACTAATCTCTCATCCTCTCTCTTTAATTTTTATCTTTATCTGTTCAGAATGATCAGATTCTTTTCACTTTCTACCTTTCGATTATCTCTCTCGCTCTGTCTCTGTCTCTCATTTACCTATTCAATTTTATTTTTGCTCTGTCCTCCCTCTTTTATTATCAGTCTCTTTTCTTTTTCTTTCTCTCTCGTTTTACAATAATAATAATAGATATCTGTAAACGAATGTGGATGCGGTTTTGATGACTGAAAAATGACTAAACCTGTCATAGAAATATACTAAGTTTTAACAGAATTTGTCACAATAAATGAACGACATAATCTATTCAATTTTTTTGTTATTTTGACCGTGCCTTGCCTGATGTTAAGCAATCACACGGTCTAAGATGGAACACGCCTTCCTAGAAGATACCTGTTTACTCTTGCTTTGAAGACACCCATATTGTACTTGTCAGGAAACAGAGACTCCGGCAGACCGTTCCATAGTTTCGCGGTGCGAATGAAGAACGTGGATTCGAAGCGCTTTGTAGTAGCGCTTGGCTGTTCTGGCTGTTCGATAGAAGAAGAGGAAGGGCGGAATTAAATTGTACAATTCCTGGGCACACTCGCCGAAATACATCCGATAAAATACCGAATCTAACAAGTATGTAATTAAAACAACATTAATGCAATTTTCACCGGGATGATATAAATCATCTAGGAAAAGTGATAAAAAATATTCACTCTATGAAATCACTCAATGATTGATGAGGGAATTCTCATACATTTTATAATGTTGGCACACATAGATGTAAGAACGAGTGAGTGGAGTGTGTGGACTACTGAATTATGGGTAAGTGAGTGAGTACGTGAATGAATGAATAATATTTACATTCAACTTTCCATCAGCGAAGTGAGTTAAAAATGGATCTGTTTAACAAATTATAGAAAGATAAAAATTTAATATTTCTTACATCATTTTGAATAAATGCAGGGTTGCCCTTGAGGGCAACCTTTTCATGAGCTCGAGGCTTCATCGCATGTTTCCCAGTAGCTTCACCTTGTGTCTGTAAGCATTTTATATTTCATGAGAGTTCAGCAGTTTACTGGTTTACTGGTGCAGGCGCTTCGTAAATATTTCACAAATGATCTAAATTTCGAGGACGGTCTGCTTCGAACTTTAACTAAACTGCCTTAAATTTATATTATTTATACCTTAAAAGAACTTCGTTGTTTTACCTATTAATTTTATAAATGCGACAGTAACTCTCTGTCTAGCTGCTATGCTTTTACGCTTAAACCACTGAACCGATATTAATGAAATTTAGCTTAAATGGCTTAAAAAAGTTTATATGAAAACTTATGAAGAGATCAACAGCTCGCAGCTTGACATTGACGCAGTATTTATCTATAGAAAAAATATACTATTATAACAATGTACAAAACGACGACCTACAATATATTCTATCTTGACTACAAATACAATGTTATAGGTCCCAAAGTGGTCCCCTCATAGTCAAAAACCAGTTGTAAATGGTGCACGTGAGTGAAAAAGGAACTGAGTTTTGAGAGATTGATTTGTGATCTATCCGCAAGTGGTCAACAGGACTGTCTTGGGCTACAGGTTATATAACCAGCAAGAAGATTTAAAAAATCAGTATTGAATAAATCTACGAAAAAAATGTAAAAATATGACAGGACCTACTAGACAAAATTCTTTTATACCCATTTCAACAAAAAAATTTAAAAGCCTTTTTTCGCATTAAAAAGTAGGTAGGGTGATAGTAAACAGGTTCTTAAAATATCTCTGTATCAAATTTTATCAAAATCGGTTCAATTGTTTAGACGTGAAAGCGTAACAGACAGACAAAGTGACTTTACACAAAGTGCTACATAATGTCAGTCCAGAGAAAACTATCTTGTAAGGGGAAAATATGTATTTTAAAAAATCTACAAAAATTCGAAAATTCATGACAACTTGTAGACCACAAGACAAAATATCGGAGTTTGGTGATCTTGCTTTTGCATTTGTATTATTAATTAATACAAATGCAAAAGCAAGATCACCAAACTCAAACACCAGGACGATTCAAAATAGCGAAAGTTAACTCAATAGTTATTTAACAAATAAGTTACAATTGAATATTTCCAAGAACACAATCTTGAAGACATTTAGTTTGAAAATAAGGAAGCTGTAGAGGACATTCCTGTTCTAACGATAATAGAACTGTTACAATTAACTAAACGTATTCTCCATTTCATTTGCTCTAACACTTAAGGATATTTAACTTAACGTCTAGGAAAACTTGTCAAAAAAATATCAGAATAATTTTACAGACTGATTTTACATTTTTAGGATAATTTTGAGGATAAGCTAAATCTTCTCTATGAGGGAATTTACCTCAGTCTTCCCAATAATCCATGAGTACTTCTACTAACCTTTGACCGATTCTGAGATTGACCTATTAAGCTGAGACGATCTCTCTTTCTCTGACTCGTCCTTCTCTTTTAAAGCTCCTGGACCTACTAGACTAATGGTTTGCGACTGAATGATTCTGAGATTGACCTATTAAGTTGAGACGATCTCTCTTTCTCTGACTCGTTCTTCTCTTTTAAAGCTCTTGGATTTACTAGACTAATGGTTTGCGACTGAATGATTCTGAGATTGACCTATTAAGCTGCGACGATCACTCTTTCTCCGACTCGTCCTTCTCTTTAAAAGCTGTTGGATCTACTAGACTCATGGTTAGTGACTAAGTGAATCTTAGATTGTATTCTAAGATGGAAATTGGATACAAACCCATAGACAAACTATTTGGCTGACCGACCTAACCGACCGAGGATAATAAATGCCATGTCGTTGACTCTGAGATTTAAATTGGATACAAATCCATAGTTAAATTTGTCTTAAGCTAGCTGACTGAGCTGCAAATTGGATACAATTACACAATCAAACCAAATAGCTTTACTTTTACAAATAGACTCAGAACTGTAAACTCAACATGTGTCCTTAACATTACTTGCTATGGTCGTGGATCTACTTCCTGAAGTCCATGAACTACTTAGATATCTTACTATCTTTCCTTAGTACTTGCCTTTACTTTCCTTGTGTTTTTCTGTGCATAAATATTCATAGGAGTTATATTTTGTATGAACTCCTCCATGATGAAGCGAGCTCTTGCAACCACCACGTCCAGCGTGCGCATTTGCTTTGCAATATCCACTGGCTTTGATATCATTAGATATTTGTTTATCTAAATTATAAAACCACATTAATATTAACCAGTTAATTTACCCTGACTTCACTGAGGTAAAACGAATTCTCGTTTACTTTGGTAAATTGTGATAAATTGTAAAAGAAATGTTTTAGTTTCAAATAAATTCTTCCACCACTATTTTTATTATAGTAGATAAGGCACAAATAATCAGGTGGACCATCTCATGGTAAGTGGCCACTGTCGCCCATGAACATCGGTAAAACGAGAGATACCCTCTTATTTGCCGACCTTGAAGTTAGAGTGGGGAGCGGCCCCTGAACGAGAACCCAGAGTTCACTAAAACTGCAGCATTAAAATTACTAAAAACTATGTTAGACTACAGAGTGAACTCATGAGACTTAAGAATTAATGTTTGATACCTTGTTAACAGGACACCATCCATACTTCCTTGTCGTGGTCGGATCCGACACCAACATCCATATCACTTCGACTATCCTCGGGAAGGTGGTGTGAGGTTCCCCCATCATCATCCCTGGTGTCTTCACAAGAGACTCCAGGTCGGGTTCCGTCTCCAGGATAGAAGTTTCCACTAACAATTTTGTTCGTATTAAGATTTTGATGAGCTCTGGGATAAGACTTCCATCATCGCCTTCTAAATTTCTGTTTAGAAAAAAAAAATTAAAATTATTTATTTTTTTTAAGAATTATCACAGGTAATACCTAAATTAAAATATAGCTAAATATCTTGATGCTTCAATTATTCAATTTATTTTTAACAATTCGTAATCGTAAAAGGTCCAAACCAAATCAAAAATTTATATAAAAATTTATTGTAGAAAATTTCCACTTAAAAACAAATGATATGAAATTATTAAATCGTAGCGAAACGAGGGCTAGAAGTATTTAATATGACATAAAATACTGAATTTTTTTTAATTACAATTTACAACTACAATAAGTGTATCTGTCTATATATATTTATACTAGCTGTACCCCGCGGTTTCACCAGCTGTATTTTGGATAATCATTACAAATTATAGCCTATGTGTTATTCTGATGTGTGAGCTATATTATTGTGAAGTTTCATCAAAATCCATTTAGTAGTTTTTGCGTGAAAGAGTAACAAACATACATCTATACATTCTTACAAACTTTCGCGTTTATAATGTTAATAGGATATATAAATTAATTGTTGTTCGTTAGTCACTATAAAACTGGAGAATGGCTGGACCAATTTGCCTAATTTTAATCTTGAAATATTTGTGGAAGTTTAGGGATCAAGATTTTGATAAAACTTTTACTGTAGCTGAATACACCATAGCGAAGCATCTTCATCTAGTATTTTTAAATTATTACAACATTAAAATATAATTGTGTAAATGTGTACAACTTACTTGAGCAATTCCAGCATAAGTCTCCCAATCTTCCCTGGTGCTGGACGAGCATAAGCTATACAGTCGGTGCTAATCACCTTCACTGGAGGTATTTGGGTTTGGAAAGCTGATGCCAACTCCCTCTGACGGGAGTCCTCCGCGGCTATCCAGTCCAGAGTCAAGGAGGATCGGTATGCAGCAATACCGGATAGTGTTGATCGTGATACATTGTGAGGGTAGTAGTAGTAGTCTTGGGCGAGACACTGAGGAGTTGTATTTATTATTTATTTCCTTGTTAAGCGCCATCTAGTGACGAATTCCAACAAAGTGGTTTAACTACATGAAAAAATAACTCTATATATTATTATTATATCTAGGTATTTTAAAATCGAATCATAGTTCCGGAAATTACTTGATACAGACAAACTAAACTAAGCTCTGTATCGATATTATAGAATTATAGATTAAATAGCCGCACCCATTTCAGTATTATCGCTATATTTTGGATAATTCATACTATATCATTATAAATTATAGCCTATGTGTTATTCTGATGTGTAAGCTATATTATTGTAAAGTTTCATCAAAATCCATTCAGTAGTTTTTGCGTGAAAGGGTAACAAACATACATCCATACATTATTACAAACTTTCGCGTTTATAATATTAGTAGGATATACCTAATCTTTTCACTCACTACGCTGAGTTATTACATGAAATCAAAGTCAGTCATGCCGTTTAGGACGAGATGAATTAAAATTACAATCATTAGAATTGATAAAATAATTCTAACACAACACCAAGTCAACTGCGTCAAACAATTTCATCGAAATCATTCCAGTCACTTATTTTAATAAGATACAGAAAAATGTTACTAATATTATAAATGTGATAATTTGTATGTTTGGATGTTACTTAATCACACAAAAACGGCTGAACTGATTTCGATGAAATTTGACACATAGATACTTTACAACCCATATTAACACATAGCCTACTTTTTGTCCCGGAAAAATCCATAGTTCCTGTAATATTAGTATGATAGTAAAATTAAATGGTTTTTGTTAAATCTAAGAAGGTACACGTCATAAATTGCACCCGTGCGAAACCGGGGCAGGTCGACTATTATATAATATTATTCTCAGCAAACTAGTTTAACATTTATAGGTTAAAATATAAGAAATTCTGATAAAGTTTTACAAGTAATGAAACGTCAGAAGATCAAGAATTCTGATAAAGAATCTTCATCAGAAATTAACACCGATCCACCATTTTTTATACAAAATGAGATACTTTAAAAGCTATTAAGCCTAGAACTTAGTTATGCAAGTTCGTTTTTGAACAAACTTTTCCTATTATATACTCTTTGTGAGGATAATGCTCAATAAGTAAAGAATACGTAGGCCCAGGAATTATAATTGGACAAACTTTTTCAATTCTCGCTCTTTTCAAGTCGAATGACTATCTAAATGAGTTTATACAATTTCGTGTTGAAATTGAAACAATGGCTTTGAATAAACAAGTCGATTGTACAGTTTACAGTTTCGTTCAGAATATACCATAATTTAAAAAAAAATATT
Source organism: Limenitis camilla (assembly GCA_905147385.1). Lineage (NCBI taxonomy): Eukaryota > Metazoa > Arthropoda > Insecta > Lepidoptera > Nymphalidae > Limenitis > Limenitis camilla. The sequence goes on along the minus strand of LR990246.1, from coordinate 9,516,520 downwards.
AATTCCTTAAAAAATTAATCAATGTGTCGTTCACTCAACCTAAAAATGTCGCGCAGAGACCCATTTTCAGCGTTAATTTAAAATTATAAATAGTGAAGATAAAGTTCCGGGAGTAGGGAACTTTTTATTGAAAATTTTATCCTCTTTAAGAATCTTTTATTGAAATTTTTTATATATTAATAATCTATGAAATATTGGCGAAAAACAAGACCAATACATTTTAAAGACAAAACTGAATCATGAGAACAAGTCTTTACGTAAACCAATAGTACGACGGCTTGACTAGAATATACTCCTGGGGGTTATACTTTAGACTCTGACCAACAATATTACTGCTAGAATACCCGCGATGCAATCATAATTTTGCAATCCGCTTCTTCGATTGATGTTTTCCAGCCCAACATCCAAGAAAGTAAGCTACTCATATCAATCCTACCAACTCATAAATGCTACTCAAACTAGTGGTGCCAACATCATAATTAACAATATGCACAAATATGAAGTCGGTGGGGGTAATTGTCGTGGGTTCAAACCCCGGACATTGGACTACTAGCGTGGCCCACTCCTGACACAAGCATGCAAGCTTACTAGGAGGGGTAAAGGGAATACTAGTAGTATGTGATCCATACTGCTAGTAATCTTAAAAAAAAAATATATTTATTTTAATACATAAAGTAAAAAATATTCCACCAAAAACATGTTCATGTAAAATGTTGCCAAGAAGAGACCATATACCGCGCACTGTCAAACAATTACCAGATCTCATATAGGGCCAACTCTACACGCCCTAACTTGAAAACCTACACCTTAGTTAAATTATTTACTTAGAAAAGTTTACAGAAAAGTAACGAACTAATGAATTGAATATATACTATCGGGAAACAGTAAACTCATCGTCATCTTTATCGCCATCTATGGCGCTAGAGTATAGAGTAATATTAATCTCTTCCGTCGTTTTGTTAGTCTCGACTCTTTATATTCCCTTAACAGTAGGACTGCAGTCTTCGTTTTACGCGAGGTCTTTCAATATCCCCTATATTGTCTGGGTAGTGCTAGTGAAAGTGTTAATTGCAGTATTGTATTAGTGCTGTCCCATTTACGTGAGAAGCTTACAATGTAGTTGCCTCGTGGTAATGTAAACACAACGTTAGGATAGGTTCGCCTTGTGTTGGGTTAGGTTTATGTTAGCCTCGGAACCCTTGCGCAGGAGGAGACCAGGTCGGCGAATGCGTACATTCGCATCTCGCTGTGAGTCCCACATACTCCTCCATCTCAGAGGGGATGCGTAAAAAGCATTCCCCATCGTAAAAAATAAGATTTATGTTAGCCTAATCTTACGCTTATACAGTGATGTCCTTAGTTTGGTCCAACTATATACATTTATATGCACTACCGTGCCCCCAGGTACATATTATTCGTAACAGCAGAAGAGACAAACGTTCAATACACAGACCTAGGCTAGTTTAAATATTTAAAGTGGCAATTTCGTACATTACATGTTTATTAAGAACGCAGCACAGGAAGCGCAGTTTATACAACATCTACGCAATATTTCGATCCACTCCACAGTAATGGTTCGCGCCTCACTCAGCCCTAATTTTCGAGGGCCCCGTACATTGCCTTTATTCGCAAATTGCTTTCACCGCAGCAAATTATGTTACCCTAAATATAAAACAAGTCTATAATTTTCATTTCGTCACAAAATAATAAGAAAATTTCTGATTTTCGTGGAAAATTGAGTTAATGTGGATGAAATTTGGACCACGAAAATATCATTGATTGGCTTTGATTTTTATTACTCATTTACAAATAAGGAATAAGAGGGAAGGGGGATTAAACTTTAGAGAGTTAGAGGATTATTATCTATACTTGTTTTATAGTAATTGTCAACGTTAAATCTAGAAAGTTTTGGGCAAGTACAAGAAGAGAAAGAAGAAGAAAACACTTTCTGCATTCTTTCAGTTGCATTTGGGAACTGATCCTATTTGCATTTGGGTCTAAAGACAATCGAATCTTATTTAACTTTAGTAGTGTTTATTAAAAAGAGTTATCTATACTATTATATAAAGAGGAAAGATTTGATTGTTTGTATGTTTGTTTTTTTGTTGCGAATAGGCTCGAAAAGTACTGAACCGATTTTGAAAATTCTTTCACCGATAGAAAGCTACATCCTTTCCGGGTTACATAGGCTTTGTGGTGTTGCCATAAATACTCTACTTAAAGAGATATGGCCATTTAAGTGCCATTACCTGGTCATTTTGTAAATTGAATGGTTTCTCAGAAACTACTAATCCGATTTAAAAAATTTTTCACAGATAGCAAACTACACTTTTCGTGAGTGACAAATTTGATTTAGTGTTGCCATATACATTTTTTAATAATCTTTATATACACAAACCAACACACTGGCTCGAATATCCTCCTGAGGGATATATATTAGACTCAGAGCTTTAGCGTTACTGCTAGAATACTCGCCATGTAATCATAATTATCCTGTCGTGAGAAACTAAAGATGCTACTCATATCAATCCTACCAACCTCATAAATAACAGTTAACAGTAATCGTATGTTAATCAGCGCTACTAGTGGTGAGTGGCGAATTAATGCCAACAAATAATTGCATCACAAAAAAAATTGCTGAATTTAGATTAGCGCCATCTATTAGGCGTGTTGTGAATAAACTTACTTACACCGCCATCTATTTTACACTTAGGAAATTTTTAAATAATTATAAATATTTCTTATATCATTTTTAGCAACACACAACCTTTAAATATAAAGGAGCTATACTGCGCTTAAGACGGAAGCCGAACAGTGCCTGGGGATTGGAAGCCATGAGCAGGTAAAGACTTCTACTACATGTAAACTCTCACTTCTCAACAACGTAAAATTAACGTACCTAACATTTAATCAAAATAATAAATATATGTAGGCTTTATTAAATTATTTAAAGGGAACATTTAAATATTAACGTGGCAACACAGGCCTACGACCCCACCTGTCATTATAGTGGAGATATGAAGGAGGTATTTTGTATTATAAAAAGGATGACTTTTACGCTAGTGTGACTTCAAAATGTTGTGTATTTAGAGATATTTTGTTGAATATATATGTCGGGGATTTTAAAATGATGATGTGAAAGGAGATGGAAGCAGGAAGATGGGGAATATTGGGGAACACTAAAAGGGGGTGATGGTGTTGAATGGAATATTGGGTAAACGCAGCGTAGATACTTCTACTGAACCGATAAATGATCAAATATGATCTCTAACAATTACGAGAGAAACCTAAGCAGTGCCTTGGACTTGTGACCAAGGTGTAGGCTTAAGGAATTCCTTTAAATGATCATAACACTCGCCTCCACTGCTCAGGTTCTCTGTTTAAACCCAAAGTTAAACGCACATAAACCGAATCTAACACAAGGCTAACCTAACCTAAGGCTAACCTAACCTAAGGCTAACCTAACCTAACATTGTGTTTACTTAACCACGTGGCAATTACATTGTAAGGACTTACGTGACCTTAGTTGGACAGCACTTCCACACTACACTGCACTTGACACTATCACTAACACTACTTCTTGAGAGACCGCGCACGACTAAGACTTCAGTTAGACTGTCGATCGCATATAAAGGGTCGAGGGTAGATACTGTCAAAACAACGGAAGTGACTACTACCCCACTCCAACGCCATAGACAACGATAACGATTCGATTAATCGATAATCTTTTACTATGCTCCGACATATAAATAATAATTAGTTTAAAGAGAGTGTTGAGGCATTGTAGAAAGGCCACATATTATATAAGTTAATATTTACTCTACGAAATGACTCGTCAAACTTCCGGGGATCTATAGAAAAAATTACAAAAACAATAGAAAGTGATAAGTGTTGCTAGTAGAAGAAAAGTGAAATATGAAACAGGTAGTGTATTACGAGGGCTACGGCTGACCGAAGTCAAGGGGTTAACGTCTAAACAAATTTAGCTCGTAAAAATGGTTGATGGCCCATCACGGGGATGGGGTGTTAGAGGCAAGAGACTTTATTACATACATAAATTCTGTCTACATCTTATTTTTCGGTAAGCAAATTTTGTGAATTTAATTAAAGGATATTTATATCCTTTCGTCTGAGAATATTACGTAATTTATTCTATTCAAATTTTGCTTAAATTGACCCTAAAATAAAGGGCTTTGATGTTAATGTCATAGATGAGGGATACGCTAACACTATTTATTATAATAGCGTTAATTTCGATCCGTTCTCACTCACTTCTATTATTTATGACAAAGTAAAAAAGGAGGTAGGACAGATAGAACGGATTATCATATCTAATGATATATTACAATTATGACTGAAACCCAAACAGTGCCTTGGATTTGTGACCAAGACTATAGGCTTTACATTCGCCTTCACTATCTAGGTTCTTAAGTTCTTGTCAAGCTTACATAAAGCTAACTACAACATAAGGCTAACCCTTTTCTTAACCCGGCAGGAATCTGCTCAACAGATACCATCCCAAGAGGGGACTCTGGATAGTTATGCGGTGTTGGGATCTGCTTCAGAATGAGACTGCCCGACCCGCTGATTCTCTTCGCTGCTAACAGGACTAGGTCACGGGATATTGAATTGCTCCGCAACCTTGTCAGCAGTTGTCCACGTCTGGACCCTCTCATTGGGACTATATGGTACATTATCCCTGTCCTTTCATAGTGTCACCCCCAAACATGGAAGGCGAACTCCACCAGTGGACCTCTCTACATGGGTGGCAGAAACCCCCTTCTGCGATCCATGAGTCCATATAGTCACCGCTCTTACAGCCTATCCAAACCTAACACAAGACTAACCTAACGATACTTTATATCCTGGATTATTATGGAAAAATTCATAGTTCCTGTGGGATAAAATAATAATTTTGTTTTACACTGTTTTAAAATTAGTTATTTTTCAACACAAGTGGAGTTAATACAAAACCTTTTTAAAGTATCCCAACAGGCTACGTCATTCATGGAGTATACCCTTCAAACTTAACAGGCAGTGTGTTTTATAGTAATCCCATGGTAATAATACCCCATGAACATAATTCCTTTAAAAATTATGCTAATCCTCGCTATAAATACTTTGTCATAAAAAAGTTTATAACGCGCAGTGTTGTTTACCTTTCTTGTGCATTTAAGGCTGGCAAGACAAACACGGTCTCTTTAAAATATGTAGGCCGAACCATTAAATAAAAAGCAAACAATATTCTTTTATGAATTGGAGTAGAGTTTTGTCAAATAAAAAAAAATCTATTTTCTACTATTCTGCGTGACCACATCGTCAGCGTGGCGGACTCAACCTGGACCAGACTGGCACGACAAGAAAAGCCTGACAAGGGATGGAGGAGGTCATTGTCCGAAAATGGATTAGTAAATAAAATTAAAAATTAAGAACTTTTGAAATACATGTCGGGGATTTTAATGATGAGAAGAAAAGGGAGAGAGGGGAATATTGGAAAACACTAACAGGGATGATGACATTGAATGGACTATTGGGTAAACGCAACGAAGATACTGCTGCTGAACCGATAAATAATCAAATATGATCTCTAACAATTACGAGAGAAACCTAATCAGTGCCTTGGACTTGTGACCAAAGTGTAGGCTTAAGGAATTCTTTTATTCAATAGAGACACTCGCCTCCACTGCTCAGGCTCTCTGTTTAAACCCAAGGTTAAACTCACATAAACCTAACCTAACACAAGACGTGGCAATTAAATTGTAAGGCTCTTCCAGCACTAACACAACACTGCACTTAACACTTCACTAGCACTATCTACATACTACTTCACTCCTTGAGACATACTAAGACAGTCAGACTGTCGATGGCATATAAAGGGTCGAGAGTCGAGACTGTCAAAACAATTGAAGTGACTACTACCCTACTCCAACGCCATAGATATCGATGACGGTTCGATTATTCGATAGTCTTTTACTATTCTCCGACATATAATTAAAGTTTAAAAAAAATCAGAAATGTGTGTTATGTCTTTTATATATTTTGTGTTTATTGTAAAAAAAACTAATTGAGAATAAATGCTATTTTATTGATTCTAATATTAATATAGAAGCAGCGCCATCTAGTGACCAGTTACAACAAAGTGGAAAGCACAAAAATCTCAAAGAAAACATACCATCAATGACATATGTACTAACATATAAAAGGTTTATTAACTAGGATGTATGGCAACAATAAAGTAAGGTAATTGCCCAACATTTAATCAGTCACACTAAAACATTAATTTCTGTAATTCGTGGACTAAATATTCTGTTAATAAAGACTGTATTATTTAAAAATAGTTATAGTCTATACATAGAACGACATGACAGTATGATAGCTTTTTTAGAGTATTACTTCCGGGGTTATAATGTAGATACAGATCTTCAGAGTTACGACTGGAATACTCGCGATGTAATAATGGTTTCTGTCGTGACTGCGTATTTATCTTTACGCCGGCACAATTAAATGATAAGTATTCAATTTGTGCCAATTTCTAAGATTAAATATTACTCAAATCAGTGTTGCCAACATCAAAATTAACAGCAGAAAAAGTAAAATTTAATTCAAAGTATTATAATTTATTAATTATAAAGTTGTTTTTATTTAACATTGCTTACTCATATGAGTGAAGGAGACACAGATTGTTCTCATGTATGTATATGTCGGAGTGTATAGTTAAATTAATATTGAATACCACTTCCGGTAATATTTAATATCCGTCGTGTCATTTTAATATTTAACGATTTTTGATAGCGAGTAAACGATTATCGATTAATGATTAATTAAACCGGTGGAGGTGCATTGCTACTGTCCTGTCCCTTTAGATACCTCGACGGTCACGACAAATCTATTTGAGTGTACATCACCTGGAGTGGTGCTGGAGGAAGTGTAAAAGGTGTGATTCTAGAGACGTCGATTAAAAACTTAAAGTGGTCATCTAGACTTTTGATAGTGAAGAGCTGTTCTTTCGTCAACAAAGGCGCTCGAGTGATGATTGCACACGGGCGCTACATAGGCCAGAGACGTCCCTGATTATATGTATAGGATTATTATCATACCTATGACTTTAAAGTCTCTATACGCCTGAAAAAACTATATTATATTTGATCATTACCTTACTTTTAAAAGTAAATTGGAAAAAAAATAAAAAAAAGAGAGAAAAGCAAAAAAAAATCATATTATTATATTTAAGATTTTGATGATCTTATATATATAATTATCGTGTCACAATGTTAGTTACCATACTCCTCTGAAACGGCTTGACCGATTTTTATGAAATTGTATATGCATATTCAGTAGATCTAAGAATCGGCTACTGTCTATTTTTCATCCTCCTAAGTGAAAAGGGTGGCCCACCCCAAATTATTATCGCAAAACAACGTTTGCCGGGTCAGCTAGTAATATCTAAATTCTTTATCAATGAGGGGACGGGTTAGAATACAATCCCCTCTGCCGCTGAGAGAGGATCTCGTAAGAGGCGAGTAACCTAGCACACCCATTGGTAGTAGGAGATCTATTCCCCTACTGGCTTGCGATCACCATGCAAATCCGACCGCCAAGTGTCAATGATGCACTGCACGTGGGGAAGCGTTGCCCCCTCCCTCTCCCAACACAATAATGTTATGGTCTACTCGCTTGCGCCATTAAAAAGTCATAAAAAAATAAATCATTATGTTCGATATAGATAACAACAGTTAGGTAAGTCGGATAATTTGTTGTTTTTTTTTTCATTATTATCTTATCACGTCTCGGAATATCGTGCACAGCTTAAATGGCTACCCATTAGGTTACGTAGGAACCTCCATGCTCTCTGCTTACTATACTCTGTGTTGTATATGCCAAATAGCCCCTCCTACCTGAAAGAGAGATTTACATTTCTCGGAGGAGATCCGGACCAGTGCCCCACATTCCGACAACCGACTCAAACTGCCTCCTTTTTATACAAAGTCATACAACGACTCTTTTACTGTGCAAACTATTAATTTATGGAATGACTTACCGCAAAATATTCGTCATTCAGAATCACTGAATATTTTCAAGTGTCGATTAAAAAACTACTACTTAACATTAATATAGTTATATATGTAAAGTATTTTATGTAGATATAGTACGTAATATATGTATGTATGTATGTATGTATGTATGTATGTAGGTATGTATGTATGTATGCATGTATGTATGTAAGTATGTATGTAGGTATGTATGTATAAATAAATAAACATATATCTGATATTTAGTAATTTCTATAGATATTATTATATATAGTATAATATTTGATTATAATATTTGTTATAAATTAATTTACAACACTTTTTGCACTGCCCAGTACCAATCTCAAAAGTCCACACAGCAAAGGTTGTCTGGTAGAGATTGCTTATAGCGATAAGACCGCCTTTGCACACATTCTTGTGTACAAATTAGTATTTATTCATATATTACTTCTACCAAGTTTGGCTAGTATAGTATGTCTAGGTTGTTATTAAGTTGTTATAAGTTGTATGATGTATGAACTATGAACTGCATAATGCATGTTGAACATGCATCGACTCGCTTTTACCCGCAGTTACCTGTACGAGTATCTGGATAACTTAATAACTTATTTTTAACTTAACTACACCTGTTACTTATGTAATTATATGCTATTCTAGTCGATTTCAATTTCAATATATTGTTACTAAATAAAAAATATATAGGCGCTCACGGCATTAAACAAATTTTATTATTATCCCGCAGGAATTTTGAATTTTTTGGGATAAAAAGTAGCCTAAGTGTTACTCCAGGTTATAAACTATATGTCTGCTAAATTTTATTGAAATCCGTTTAGTCGTTTTTGCGTGATTGAGGCACAAACATCCAAACATATAAATATATGATAAACTTTCAGATTTGACTTATGGCCGGAAATTAGATGAAAAATGATAATAGTATAATTTAAAGATGAAAGAATGAATATTGGGATTTTTTTATATATATTATCTTTTCTTTCTTAATATATTTAATCCATTTAATTAATTAACTTAGTTCATCCTTCAAGGAGGAGTATTAAGGTTCAGCGAGAGCTCCTCATTAGTTTTAACTATTTTTTCGTCAAAAATCGGTCCTCCTGTCCTGTTGTCGCTACACACAAGGATTGTTAGATTTTCACTAAAGAACAACAAGTAATGGAATGCATGAGAAAGGAACAGCGTTAGACACAAAGTTTCATCAAAATCGAGTAAAAAATTAATGAACATACAGAATAAGATTGATTTTATTATAATTTAAAACTAATACTCTTAAAAAGGGTTTCAAATTTTTCAACCAATCAAACAAAATTGTTTAATAATATTAAAACTTATATATAACATAATTTAAAACGGTCTAAAAATAAAAACGTACAAGCGCACAGGAGCGTTCGATCAAAGCCGTTTAATGGCGTCATTATTCATGCGATAATTGTGAAAAAACACGGAACAAAATCCCATTAGAGCAAACAGGTGAACAAGAGTAACTGAGCCTGAGCCTCACCCTCGCTAACAAATACATACATTTATGACGTAATAAAAAGGATACGTGAATGTTTTATATATCATAGCTTTAGTTAACTAATAATTTGACTATCAATGGAAAATGTTAAAATATTCAACTAATAAAATTACACCGGTCAACACGGATTTTGAGTCGGACAACAAAATGTCAAATTTTGATTTCTTTTACCTTACTTGTAATGGGTAAAATAGGTTTTTTGGTTAAAGTTTGCTTTTCTAGAAATTTCGTTTTCATAGAAAATTTCATATTATTTCGACAAGTAAAGTCTGTATGCTATTTTGCGACTCAGTCATATACAAAAGTAGTTGCTACAGTTTGTAATAGACATACATACACTCAATACAATAGAATGCGCGACTTGTCGCCATTTTGTTTTAAAGTATTACCAACTATTATTTTACTCTCCACTAAGAACTTTAAAACTTAATTATCAATATAAAACATACAAAAGCAAACTTATTTCTTCATAAATTGAGTTTTTGGTTATTTTTCAATGTAAACACTCAGACAATAGTCATTAAATAACAGACACAAAAAAGTTTTTTTTTTTGTTGACTTGTGTTATTGTTTAAATAAAAAAAATAAAATAATCTTGTCGTATTAGTAAAGGATCCCTAGTAAGGCCGATTTTAACTGATCGGCTAACCGGTTGAAAATCATATTTTCCAAATAAAATTTGTTTCTGAACATAATAGGTTGAGGAAAGTCTTTTCGCATTATAGTATGTATGATCTTGCACGATATTTTCAACATTTTGTTGTGTACTTATATATATATATATTGGGAACTACTAACAAAATTAAATAAATATGAAAAAGTTAGCCTTAACACCATTAATAAAACCATTAAAATCAAACTCTAACGAGCCCTTTAATGCTTTTAAAATCTCAATTGTGACATGACAATTGTGAAAATGTAAATTTTAATGCAATAATCTGTAAAGTCCCCAAAAATCCCATTAGCAAATGAACATGTAAGCCCGTCGTGTACTGTATGTCTGTGTGTGTGCAGACTGCGGTGTAACGATGAATTAATAGCCTATCCATATTCGTACTGTTATGGTTATGGCGCTTGCCGTAATAAAAGCGGAAATGTAATTTTGCAAATTACTCACGTCTCTCGCGGGTGTATGTGTTCTTTTAAAAGCACTGCATTATTTGTATCTACAAATCAATATACCTACATCATATATATCACGGCTATAATGGAATCTGATATGAAGGTTTTTTAATAGATCTCTAGATAATGGATCAACTAAACTTTTGATGTCTTATTACAAAACGTGGTTTACCTTAAAATCCAGATTTAAACCCCGTATAAACCATGGTCTATACAAAAATGTTATTACAAAACGTGGTTTAGCAATAACCATGGACTAAATAATAGTCTATCGATGGTTTAAGTCGTATCTGTCAAATTTCCTCTTTGATCGATTGAATTCTCAGATCGATTTTGCTTTTGTAGGTTCATAATTTAAAGAGACTCGTTAGATAGAAAATTTTGAACAGAATTTTCTATTTAAAACTATGTCACTTATAAATTCCAAAGCTAAATGAACTTTGTTTATCTTAGAAATAGTTTTATTTGTTGTTATGGTTTCATATAACGCCCGGGAATTCTGCGTTTTGTTTAACGAAATTACATGTTTTAGTATTAGCAAATGCAGCACAAGTAATGTGCACAAAACCAAAAAAATGTAATTAAAAAATTAAGTAATGTAAAATAATAAAGTCTTAATATTTTTAACACTTCGGAACATTATTTAATCATTAGCTTATTATAAAAACATTTTTTTCTCTGAGCATACGGAACGCAATAATAGCGGGATTTTTGTATTAATCTGTGGTCGATATTTAGACCGTGGTTCAAATGACGGTACTAAGACGTCTACGGTTTATATCTGTTTTGTAATACGAACATTTAAGTCATGGTTTTGCAGATAAACCTGGACTTGATAGTACAGCTTTGAAGCAAAGTTTTTCTTGGCTTGGAGGGGATGGGGATTTTGCTGCGCGACCGAACTGAAAAAAATGTGATAGTAAAACCGTAAGAAAAAGTGCGTGGAATAAAACCGTTAAATGAGACGTGCGCAGGCGCGACAGTCGCATACACAAGCGAGTAGTGTATAATACCTTTCTCTTTCTCCCTCTTTTTTGTTTTATTTCTATTTTTCTATTTCTATGTAATTTTATGTTGTCAATCAAAAATAAAGAGACATATTTTGTTATTTTAGTTGATAATTTGAATTACGATGTTTTTTTATTTTAAGTAATTTGTTATTTCCTAAAATACTGAATTTCCTAAATACTTTCTTGTACTTAAATAAAAACTAATCAGCAAAATTTAAGAGAAAAATCAAGAAAACCTACATAAAATTGAGCACGATTTTTTTTGCAATTTGTGTCGATTCTACATTAACCGAAGGAACTTCGTTCCTACCTGGTGTCCCACAACACCACATCATTTCTTTCAGTTTTTTGTTATATGACTGTTAATGTCATGGCGCCTCACACACTCTTATCAAACAAAAAGAAGCGACATATTAGAAACTAGCGGCCCGTCCTGGCTTCGCACGGGTGGATATTTTTTTTTAAAGATTTTGACTCTCGCGCATTTCGGTGCCCCCTGTCCCGCTGCGTTGCTCGCTGCGCTGCGAGAACCCACACCGGCCAGTCGTTGGCGTGATTTTTTTTTGTTTATATTGACATTTTTAATTTCGTAATATCTTTTGAATAGAATTCCGATTTCAATAATTCAAAAAGTACTAGACAAGTATCGGAATTTTCTTGAATACGAAATAATTTATTTGGATAAGAATCAATACAAAGGTATGGATAACATGGTCTGATTTTGATAGGCATTTCTATCAACTTTTAAAATGTAAAATATAGTTATAGTGACATAACTACAATAATTGGACATATGGTTTCGCGAAGTTTTTTATAGATATTGATACATTCTATAATATTGTAGAACAGTTTTTGTCCTTTACTTACTTTTCGCAGCGCATGCGATGAAAGACATTTCATGGCTAATTTTTTTGCACCTAAAAATTACCTCTAATTTTTTCTAGTAATAAACATAACTTATGTTACTCAGGCTTTCTAAAAGAATTTTTGAAATCGGTCCAGTAGTTTTTAAGTTTATTTGATACATACAAAAATATAAATCTTTCCTTAATAATATTAGTATAGATAAGCAACTTGGGTGAAAAAATCGATACTTCTATATAAATATTATTCTAGACGTGTTGCAAAGGACTCAAGTCATCAAGTTCTATAAAGAGGGACTCGCACGAATCACAAGACTCGACTCACTACAATAAAGACTCGAGTCCTTTTTATGTAGTTTCGTGTAGTCATTTTCCTACACGAGTCTCTAGTAAACTGTTGTTAAAATTCGATATTAGTTTTTTATCATAATATACGAGTAAGTATTAGTTATAATAATAGTATCACATGAGTGTTTTAATACCTAATTATCAACAGTTGTATACAAGACTTTATCTACACCCATGATTAAATCTCTATAAAAGATTCTGAAACAGTTAGCTTACTGCTAACATTAACACACCACAGACAGCCACTCCTAGTAACCTAACATCATCCATTACTGAGTATATACAAATAGACTAAGTATTGATGAAACAATCATTTATTGTAGTTGTGATGAACGTTTTGTATAGTGCAATTGCTCATTTTTTTTTGGCTGGACTTTCCTTTAGCTGACGCGACGGAGGGGGGAGAGGGTGGTGATTGGGGTAGGTGGGGGTCCCCTCTAATATGATAAAGTTTAATAGTTATAATTTTATTACGCGAAGCGGGGCGACGTAGAATTGGTTCACAGAAATAGTTTTAGTGGGGGAGGGGGTTTCGTTGGTTAGGTTAGGTTAGGATAGTTTTATCCACCCAGAAGGAGGAGCCCCGCGAAGCGGGGCGACGTAGACTTGGTTCACAGAAATAGTTTTACCCTTATTCTTATTCACCCTTATCTTCTTTTCTTCACTTTGTAGGTGTCAACTATGCTCCGGATTTTTTTTTCTTCTCCCCCCCTTATTCCTAAAATATGGGCCTCCGGCAAGAAAATGTGGGGGGATAGATAGAGGGGACCACCACCCCCTCTCCCCTCTCCGTCGCGTCAGCTAAAGGAAAGTCCTTCCTTTTTTTTAAACAAAACAGTAAAAATATCAAAGAAAAATGCGCGTGAATTTTCTTTTTTTGCAATTCATAAATATACCATGCTGCGAGCAGTAAGAATGTGGTTGTCTGTTGAGTGAACCCTTTACACAGAAGGAATCGAAAAAAAAGCAAAGGGGTGTTATTATGAAATTCAGTACAACATTATGTCATTCGTTTGGATGATATAATTCATACAATAGTATATTGGATGTAAAGCTCTTTCGTTAAATAATGAATTATGTGATAGCAAAACTTCGTTGCAATTATTTGGTACCCTCACAACTCGAATATTTTTTATTGATAAGCTCAAGCCTTATTTTGGCATTCCGAGTTTTCTTAAAGACTCTTTTTAGGGCTCGAGTCGTTGTCATAGGATTCCGGCTCGTTTTATTATAGACTCCGAGCATTTTATATCAACAAGTCTCGAATATCGAGTCGAGTCTTTAAAACTAAGACTCAAGGACTCAAACTGTTTGCAACACTTAAGAAAATTACTATTAATTTTTCATTATAATCAAAGCAACACTAACATATAATCTAGATGGAAGCCGAGCAGTGCCTGGGGCTTGAGACCTAGGAGAAGGTTTTAAGACGTCTTCTACTATGCTCAAACTCTCACCTCCACCGCTACCGAATATTAAAATAATAAAATACATTACTCACTTGCTCCTCAAACACCAAAGAGACTCTAATCTATCGCACTAACTGTTATATATTGTTTACACGTCGGTATACTTGTCATTACATAAAATGATCTACCCGCTAATACTACTTTATAAACGGTGTTGCTAGCATAAGTCAAGGAAAATATCAATTACACTTTATTTTTTAACTTATTCTTCAATATAAAAAATCGTTGAAATATAAAGTTGAATAGTTTGTTAGTTTGTTTGCTTGAACGCGTTAATCCCAGGAACTACTGGTCCGATTTGAAAAATGTTTTCAGTGTTAGATAGCCCATTTATTGAGGAAGGCTTTAGGCTATATATCATCACGCTAAGACCAATAGGAGTGGAGCTACACGCGGACGAAGTCGCAAGGGTCGACTAGTTTGTAATATTTAGCCATTAAATAATAATAACTGTTTATCACCTGTATACAAAGAAGTAACAACGGAAACAAAATCACAAACATTGTAAACTTAACTCATGGTTTAACTTTTAATTTTTCAATACTAAATCTTCTATATGACATGATTGTCAACAAACAGTCAAAATTATTCGTCCAGAAATGTTAGTATAAATTTAAAAAAAAAAATAAAAGTAAAATCTTTTTTATACACGCTCCCACACTATTATATAAAGAGGAAAGAGCTGATTGATTATATGTTGGTTTATTTCGAATAGGCTCAAAAACTACTGAACCGATTTTGATAATTCATTCACCGATCGAAAGCTACATCTTTTCCGTGTAACATAGGCTATGTGGTGTTGCCATAAATATTATAATAAAAAATATATGGCCATTTAAGTGTCATAAAGTGGCCATTTTGTAAGTTAGTGATTTTCTCTTTTCAAAAAGAGTTTCCATATATTTATAATTAATTAGGCAATTTGTCGTCTTGTTTATATTGATCTGATTTTAAACAATTTTTTACTAATACTCTATTTCCATTTTCTCTCTAAATTCTCTCTTTCTTTCCTCTGTCTCCCTTTTTATTTCATTTTTATGTTTGGTAAGTAGTACCACCTGATATTCTCTTGTCTCTTGTTTTGCCAATGCGTTGCATCATCAAGACAGCGTGGGGAGGGGGAGTGAAGAAAAAAAATCCTTCGGTTGCCCTAAGCAAGAGCCCTGAGTCCACTAAGTCTGCAGCATTAACGGGATAGGAGGGGGAAGAGGTAAATCTAGCTCACATGCGGCTCGACCGGAACGCGTCTACAATTATTCTATTTAGCTTAAAAATATACTAGAAAATCATAATAGCCTGAGAGTCCAATATAATAATGCATTCAGGATATTGTTATGTGGCTACCTCCATACAGCAGTGCCTCAAGGATGTTTGCGGACGTCCACGTTGACTGCTTCTATGCAATAAATATCATCTTTAAGAATATAGCGAAGTTAGCATCACCGTTCTTAACTATATTCGCGGGTAGTAGTTTTTATTTTATTCCAAGACTGTATTATAAGCGTTCCTGATTGACAAGATCGATTATAATTCAGGACAGAATCGATTATAAGCCGATCATATTGATAAAGTTATAGATAAAATTTCCTGCTCAAATATGGAGCAGCCCGACTGGGGTAGTACCTCGACCTTACAGAAGATCACAGCTAAATAACACTACTCTAAAGCAGCGTTGTGTTCCTGTTGGTGAGTAAGGTGACCAGAGCTCCTGGGGGGAATTGGGGATAGGGTCGGCAACGCGCTTGCGATGCTTCTGGTGTTGCAGACGTCTATAAGCTACGGTAATCGCTTACAATCAGGTGACCCGTGTACACTTGTTTGCCGACCTAGTTACATAAAAAAAATATCTTTTGGCAGAACGAAGTCCGGGCAATAGTTTAAAATAAAATTGGTTTATAATTAAAATTAGTTTTAGGTCTTGAAAGGTTGCTTTTTTTTATTTGATTATATTGATAGCACCTAAATGTATATATAACCTCTATTCCGATAGACTTATAGTCAGATGTCAAACCGAGCTTCGCCTGGAGACCACTATGGATCCACTACTAAGGTTTGGAGTAAGTCTCTAATATTGGTTACTCGGTTTCCATTATAAGTGCATATTCTTCCCATGTAAGAATTTACATAATATGTATTAACATTAAATTTTCAACATTTTCCTATTTATTATTCTTACGAGTCTTTGTTACATGCAATATATCCTTACTTCCTGACTAATATTATAAATGCGAAAGTAAGTCTGTCGCGCTTTCACGCCAAAACTACTAAACCGATTTAAATGAAATTTGGTATACAGATAGACTAAAGCCTGAGAAAGGACATAGGCTACATTTTTAATGCAAAAATAAGGTTGTAAGGGGTTGAAAGTGGGGGATGAAAAGTTGTATGGAACTATCGTGATTTTTAAAGCTAGAAGCTTGAAACTAATTTTTAGGCTTTTGATCCCATAATAATTACAAATTTAAATTAAAAAATATCTGACTTGAAGATAACCCATGTTGAATTTAAGGTGAAAAATAATACATAAAGTAATTTAATAAATATATTATTCGTATAAAGATAACACTTAACCTAATGGTATCATGCTCACACGCAGGCATACATAATTATGACTTTATTTAATATAAAAAATACAAATATAAAAATATATAAAACATTAAAAATATTCTAATTCTAAGTAGAACGTTTTCTAATATAAGTCTGTAGACAATTCGCCTTTAGTAAACAGTACAAAATATACAAATTTTTTTTACATTATATTTCTGATTTCTTATTTCTACGTAATGTTTTGAATATCTCGTGTAAGTATAATATTTTATTTTCATTAAAAATAAAATTATTCAAAAATTAAAATACATACAAAGGACTTTTACTTTATCAAAAAGGTTTTGAGCAAACAGAACAAATATTTTACATGACAATTGTATGATCCTAAAGAAAAATATTAGATGCCATATAAAAGTCGCACTCATTCTAGAAAAATCTATCAAAATTACAGTCCAGAAATCAACGTCAAATTTGTGCCATCCTTTAAGCTCACTTACTCAAAATAGATATATATTAGAGATGTACCTATATAATAGGACTCTGGCCGAGTAGTCAATCAAGCCGATCACTGTTTTGTAAAATACAGCTGTTGTATTTAAATGTCACAGGAATCGCAATGTTTAAGGTGTATCCCGGCAACTTAAAAACATGATTTTTAGCATGAAACAAAGCCTAACACAAATAGGTATAGAAAATTGGTTTATTTGTTATTACATTTAACGAAAAAAATATATATCAAAAAGTCAAAAATCAATATCAAATACAGTCTCTTGAACCTGCGAAAAATCGGGCTTTTAAATGAACGTATGTTTTTTATACGTTCATTTAAAAGCCCGATTTTTCGCAGGTTCAAGAGACTGTGTGACATCGAGAAGCAAAGTACATAAAAAATACTTTATTGCAGTTGGTAAACTGACTGCCACCTATATTCATATATGGAGACAAAAGTTTTCCGACGGCAAAGTTAAGTTTTCCGTCAATTGGAATTGTACGGAAACCTCAGTTTGCGACTTGCACTTAGCCGAATTTATATTTAATGTATTCCTTCTATATAAATTTTGCCGGATAGTCGCTAACTAGGAAAGTAGTATTATATATAGTTGATGCAATCTTTCTTGAGTATTGAGTTGTTCTGGGGATCATACGAAAGAAAAACAATAACAGTAAGAGCAGAAAAAACTACATGACGGTGTAATTTTTTTTTTCGAAGCATAATTTTTTTAATTTCATATTAATTATTATGCATATCGTCTCCAGCTCGACATGGAATTCTGAAACGTTCTGTATATATTTTTGGTTCTATGTGGTCCATTTTTGAAAACATATAATATCTTTATAACATCAAAATGTGTAATTATTAACAATAAATTGTATATTTAAATATGTAAATTCCTACAGTATATATTTTTACATGCCATTGTAAGCTGGTCCGCCCCCACCTTCCGGTACCACCCAATTGATGTTCTGCGATGGATCCTTTATATCACAGGTTTTACCTGCAAACAGAAAGAATAGAAAGGGGGAATGAATAGCAATTTTTTTAAAATTCTTTTACTAATAGAAAGCTACATTATTTGTAAATGTTTTTTTTTTATAATAGATAAGGTGCAAACGACCAGATGGTCCACCTGGTCATTGGATAAACAAGAATCACTCTCTCGTTTTGCCGATGCGTTGCATCCCCGAAGATAGAGCGGGAGTGGGGAATGAAGAAGAAAAATGATGCGGATTCAGCGGACCCTACGCAAGACCCCAGAGTCCACTAGACCCACAGCATTAATGGGATGAGACAGGGAGGGGGTAAGTCTGGCTCAACTGGAATGCGTCTATGACACTTGGCGGTCGGATTCGCATGCTGGTGGTCGCAAGCCAGTAGAGGAACAGATCCCCTACCACCAAGGTCTTAGGCTATTTATTAAACCGATAATGAAAATACTTTATCGTAGTAGTCGGATTTGCTGCAGTAAGTCGAAGAAAAAACGATCGAACGAAAACGTTCCTTACGAACGCTGCCTTGACGATGAGAGATATGATTCATAGTTCAGGGTAAAGTATGAATTAATAAATGAGTGAATGTGCGAGTGAGTAAAGAGTTTGAACACACTTTAGCAAGAGCGGTCGAGGAATAGAATTATTAATTCACAAATGTACACTGGACTCTATACCGTTCAAACGATTTTGTGGAATTTTAACACTTAAAGTTATACTGTCGCCAGATTCAAACTAATAATATTATACAGTTTGTTATTCGATTAAATATAGATTTGTTATTTACTTATGTATGTTCCATAAATATTTATATATACTTAGTATTTTATTTATTTAGATATATTAAATAAAAAGTTAATTTTGCGACGTTTTCATTTCGTAGAATATAAATTAAAAATAAATAAATTAACTTACAATGAATACAATTTTGCGCGTTGATCTGTAACCTCTGGCCTTCTCCCGTCTCTAAGGGAACGAATTCGTATACTCCTGAAATAAAAGCAATATTACCAATTTAATTATACAGGACAAACACAGGATAAGACTAATTTTCACTATCTCTTACATGAGAAATCTTTACAATTTATATAAAAATAATATACAGAATAGTCGTCGTTCTGTTTACATTAGGTACGTTGATATGATAACAAACAAATTTAAGTTTCCTTGTATCCGTATCATCATCATCATTATAATCATCATCAACATCACAAACCGTTAATGGCCCACCGTTGACCCGGGTCTCCTCCTCAGTGAGGGAGGGTTAAGCCACAACACTGGCCAAGTGCGGGTTGATAGAGTCACGGATAGAGAACTACAGGGAACTCTCAGGAGTAAGATGTTTTACTTTATCGTCATACCAAGTTATATTAAATATCTTAAAACGCACAAAACTCCTGCAAGTCGTTGGTGTGTGCCTGTGTGGGGGATCGAACTCAGATCTCCCGAGTAAGACATTCATAACCACTAGGCCATCCCTGTTACCATAACCGTATCATTCTTATCTATCTCTATTAAAAACTGATGTAATTTTTGTTTCTTTTTACTCCCACAAGTTTATGATATACTTTATCAGCAAGTAGTGAAACAAGACCTTAATTTTAATGAAAATTTAAGTGTAACATAATATAATATCTAGAATGTTTAGTTACCTGCTGGACAAAATCTAGCCTCAGGTCCGTCGAAAACAGCAAGATTCCTCTTTACTGGTGTTGAGTCGTCTTGAAGAGTTAGATGTGCTGGCTGGTCTGCCTCATGATTTGTTCCTAATCAAAAATAGTTCAATAAGTAATAATAAAAAATATATAAACAAAGTTTGATTGTCTACATTTTGAGTATTTTAGGATAGTTACATAATATATAATTTATTTCTAAAATTATTTAGGAATAGTCCGTAATTTGCTGAGTATTTAAAATTTCTAATCTATATTACGTCTAAAATTTTTTCTTATATTTTTTTCGAAACATCTTTAACATCATCTCAAATTATAGCAAGCTTGTAATAGTGTACTCCAATTTGGTCTTTTTTTTTACAATTTAATTCATAGAGAATCTGAAATATTTCTATACTCTAGAAATATGCTTAAATAGAAAACCCAGAATTACCTGTCAAAGCTACTGATGATAATAAGTCAAAGGTAATAACACCATCGGGCTTTGGATATTCTATAGGTTTACACTCTTTCGCTGGCTTTAACTTTGCGTGGTCCGCTCCTGTAACACAAAATATCATACATTACATTACTTTTTTTCTGTCGACTATAACCCGACGATAATTGAATTAAATATGACAGTCATAAGGATTTGATCAATTCGCAAAGAAAATTTCAGCACGATTCAAATAAAAAGCGGTAGAAGTAAAAGTTGGTAGCACTGTCAAGATTATAAATTTTATTATGTTGAATTATTGTCATTATTTAGATAAAGTAAAGATTACGACATTAGATAAGGTAAAGTTTCGAGTTTTTGTAATTTAGTATATGAAAATCGTTTTTTTTTATGATTGTTAATATTTTGAAAAAAAATATCGTTTTACCAAAAAACACTCGATAAGTTTTACATAAACTCTGAGATCTTATGTTAAGGAATTATTATTTTGTGATAAATTATAAGAAATAGTCAAAGTTATCCTATACGATTTAAAGTTGGTTTTTAACTTCGAATAACTTCTAAACGATTCAACTTAGCAAAAAATCATCTCAGACCATTTTTGTAGATCATTAAATTTCCTACAAGAATATGTTTTGATTTTCACGAGACATTCATTCGTTTAAGTGCATTAAAATCCAAGCAAAAAAAATCCTAATTTTTAAATGGGAAATAAAAAAGTACCATGAGTCACCTCTTAACATTAATATTAAGAACTCAAAATTTACCAGAATTTTTTTTTCGTCATCTGAGACGATTTTTTCATGGTAACTAAGGAAAAAAAATTAAACGTTTCCACATCATATGAAGAAAATGATCTTTAACTTGTACCTTAAATGCCTCCTTCGAAGGAGCTTTCGATGATTTATTTATATTTTGTCTTACTCTAGGCTGAATAGAGTTTGATCAATGGTAACAACATTAGTTTAAATCTTATAATCTAGATTCCAGAATATAATCATTAATTAATAATAAATTCTTACCTCCATGACTCAAAGTCCAGGGTTCCTTTCCACGGACGAGGGTAGAGAAAGCTGAGTATGCAATTCCCCCATACACTCCCAGAGACGAATGGAATGATGGACGACAGTTACGTACTTGCTGAAAATAACAAGTATATATTTAAACATTAAATAAACAAGTTTTCCATCACTAAATAAAAACTATGTACATAGTCCCTGTCTAGGTATGTCTGTCGCAGTCATCTGGTTGAATCTGCTATTTGATTGAATGTCCAGCGCGTTCATTGAATGACGACATTCAATTGAGTGACTAGGCCGAACGTTGATTGAACAAGGGTCACTCAACGTCCAACTAGTTAGCGGATTGTAACATAGCCCTTTGAATAGAGCGGACGTAAAATCAGTCAGGTGATTGAAACTTAGTTCATTTTTTCCCACTGCGGCGCTAGTAGTCACCAACACAAATATGGCGTCAAACAGCTCGCTCTAGCTAGTGTGACAGCATGGATTTACCTATTATTACGCCGCCACCGGCTACTTTTAAAGAAAAATTTGAGGCGAAACTGGCTGAATACGAACAACAAAATCAAGGTAAGTTGATTGTTATTGTCGAAAACAGTATACTTTCGGAGATTTAGAGGTTAAATATAAAATATTAAATGGCTGTCATAGTCTTTGATTCTTTGAACTCCTTTAGTTGGTAAAAATAGTCAGTATTGCCTATCTTAAGACTAAAAATACATAATAAGGTGTGTCATGTCATGTCCTCATTTTTTTATCTAAAGTAAGTTAACTTTTAAGTTGCGAACTAACCAAACATTACAAAGTCGGCTATATCCACATTCAACGACTATGCTATATGACGTTCAGTCAAGATGTTGAACGTTACATTAAACAATTTGACGAGTTGTCCTTTAGTCACTCAATTGAATGTCGTCATTCAATGAACGCGCTGAGCATTCAATGAAATAGCAGATTGAACCAGATGACTGCGACATGTCCACAGGCAACTAATAGTAGTTATAGATGGATATATGCGATTTGCATTATATTCCCCTCTCTCTTTACTCTGATACGAAGACAGAATTGGTATTATAATAAAAAGGTAAATATAATTAATACATTACCTTCAATTCCTTATAAACATAGGACTCCTTTAACTTATCTTCATATACAGTGGGAGTGACTCCATTATCATGAGTCGCTTCACCGGAGATTATTAGATCCATTGCAGCTTCTGCAGCTAACATACCTGTAAATAATACATTATTGTATAGACTATTAAACTATTCTATACATATATAGATAATATAATACACACATACAATATATTATATTTTAGTAAGTAAATTAAACAGCACAAGTTCAAGCTGTCATCTAATGGTATCACAGTAGCTTCCGAAAATCAGTTTTGGAAGAAAGGCTCCACCTTTTTGAGGAACCACAGAGGAAACCTATTTACAATTATATAACTACATTAAAATTTTGAAGATTGTGTTTTTCTTTAAATAAATTTAGTTTATATAAAAAATATATATTATTTAATAAGTATATTTTATGGGTGTTTACTTCAAATAAATTTTTCTTTTTTCTATATAATTATTGGTCTGTTTATTTCATCTTAAATTTCTATGAAATTACAAAGGAACCATCGAATAAGAAATCTTTCCCGGATCCCTCGACCCCTCACTTGTCGTCTGATCAGATATTTCATTCATGTAAGATTTATAAAATGTTTTTTATTCTATTTTTAATTTTAAAAAAAAACATAACTTATGTTATCATTGTTTTTTTTCAATTGTCAAGAAACATGTTTTAATTTAATTTAACCCAATTTATTTTTGCTATTTTTTAAATTCCGCTATATTTGCCGAGACCCCTCTCTTATTCACGTGAAAATCAGCTCGAAACCTCCTCCCCCTCCTACACACCTCACGTAATTAATCATTAAATTGATTAGACATCAGTAGGTGAGTGGTTCAGGCGTTGGATACACAATCGATAGGTCGTCATTGGACTACTGACGTGACCCACTCCTAACACCAGCATTTGCAAAAAAAACGAGTAAAAAATAATATTAAATTACCACTCTTCATAGCATTATGTGTGCCCTTTATCCTGGGTACGTTTAGGAACCCAGCGGAGTCACCAGCCAGACAACCTCCAGGGAAGACAGGAATTGGGAGACACTGCCAACCACCTTCCACTAAGGCTCTGGCTCCGTAGGCTATGCGAGTACCACCTAAGAAGACATTATTATTGTTATTAAACATATTATATTATATTCCTTATAGATATATCTGGATGCTTTAGTCCTACATTAACATAAAATAAATAAAATAAAAATAGCCTTTATTATCTCCGATCAATTGTAATACATTCAGATAACTACCAGTACTGATAGTACACTTCCAACACTAGCATCACGTTGCAGAATAGGCCTCAGGACATAGGTCTCCTCAAGAATTTTCCTCTCTATTTCTGGCTTTCCTCCGCCATCATTTTGGGAGATCCCCGAAGATAGAGTGGGAAGGGGGAATGAAGAAGAAAAATGATGCGGATTTAACGGACCCTAGACAAGAGCCCAGAGTCCACTAGACCCACAGCATTAATGGGATGGGAGAGGGAGGGGGTAAGTCTGGCCCACATGCGGCTCAACCGGAACGCGTCTATGACACTTGGCGATCGGATTCGCATGCATGCTCTTACGAGATGTTCTCCCAGCGGCAGAGGGGAATAATATTCTAACCCGTCCCCTCACGGGTAAAAAATCCAGACCAAATTTACGGTAAATTCATAAAATAGAAGGGATATTAATAAAATGGCATTATAAGTAAACCTTAACATTTTATCGACTACTACTTAAGTAGAGAAAGACTTATTTATAAGATGGTGAGATGATCAGAAGAAAATAGATAATAAGACTTCGAAAAGGATGAGTCAAGAAGTTTAATTCTCTTTCACTGATTAACCCATAAATAGCACAATCATTTTTGAAGTGTTTCTTACCTTCAAACATAGGTTTAATGTAAGGATGAGTCTTGAATTTCTGAAACTCTCTGAAGGGACTGATGTATGGATTCGTATAGTCGAGTCCCACGACAAAACCCGCAGCTACCAGCGGCGCTTCACCCTCCGCCACATTCAGATGGTATATAAAGGATCCACCGTAAGTGTTCTTGTCTAGCGGCCAACCTATTGTGTGTTCCACTAGACCAGGTTTGTGACTCTAATAATTAATTAATATATTATTATTCAGAATAGTTTAAATGGAAGTATTAATAAATTGTCAACCAATGTTCTCGCTTTCCCGTTCTCGCGACAATTTTCAGTTTTTGCTGTTTAATATCCCATAGGAACGGTGATTTTTCTTCGAAACAGAAAAATTTTGTTAACCGAGCTTCTAAAATATCCGTTAGGGATGTTACGGATATGAAATTTTGGATCTGGATACGTATATAGGAATAATATTATATCGCTTTTGAATACGGTTAATAATATGAAATTATTTCGGATTATACATTAGTTTCGATTACGGTTATTAGATTTTAAAAGTAAATAAAAATAGGTCATTATTAGATTTGACTTTATTTTACTGTAATTAGTCACAAAAGTAATAAAAGATGAAGTTTCAGTGAAGTAAACCTCTTCTCCGTTAAAAGTTTTTCCCACATTATTGACATTTTGCGAAATCTGCGTTACTTGATTTAAAAAATCCCCCATGATTAAAAAAATACATTAGAATTAATACGCATTTTGCTCAAAAATTTTTCATAACATGCATCATTTAGACTCCGCTCCTATCCGAAACTGTTATATCAGATTCGGTTACAAATATGGATATTTTTTTATTTCGGATATCCGAAAGTTTCGATTACGGTTACGGAGCTCCAAAACATCCATAGTATCCGTGTACCAAATTTAATTAAAATCATATCAGCCGTTATAACCTGATGCGAGAACAAACATGGCAATTCTACGATTTTATATTATGAATAAAATCGTAGAATAGATAGAAGATATAAATAGTATTTTTTGGCAAGAGAGGGATATATCCATTATGTTGAACCTCCAATAATGTTAGTTAAACAAAGACCTTGTATTTCCTGAGATCAGAGATCTTTTTTATCCTATGTATACAGATAACCCCTATTAATATAAAAATTAATATGTTTACTATACATTGAACGCGCGGGGGGCGGGGGTGTTAGTGGCGCCGCCGAGGGATGGAGTGGTGTGGCAGTCGTAATGTAGGATTGAGAGCGGCGTACGAGCGCGATATACATCACTGTGATTATTGATTAATAATATCCAGAGTCCTGTGTGTGCTATATCTCCTAAACGCTAGTTAATTGACCCTCCCCTGACGAAAACCGACTGGTTGTGAAGTGAGAACTATTTAAAACTATTTGTGTTATTGTGTGAAATGTGTAATGGGCATGCTCAAAGATTAGAAAGAAGATAAGAAATCATCAAGAACTTGTGAGTACTGTGTCTTTATCGCCTAACTGACAATAGATAACCCTTAATTTTAAGAAGCTGAAATCGGGCCCAGCCAGCTTCCACGTGTGTGGGATTTTTACACCTCAAATAATAATTTACCATTTCATTTTTCATATTGTTTAGGTGGTTTCGTCAGAAACAGTAAGTAAACGTAACAGTAAGTAAACGTAACAGTAATTAAAAGTAAGTTTACCTCAGGCTTAACCTCCCACAATTCTTTGAGACCAATACCGTAGGACTGGGGTTCACTTTTCTCCCGTAGATTGTATTTTTTGGAGATCATCTTTGTCAAATGTCCATGGCATCCTATAAATATAAACATAATTATATATATAGTTGTGCCAATAGTAATATCAAATCAGCATTTTTCATAACAACATTTGTTTTTATTTATATAGATATATTGTCCACTAACTTACTATAAATAGAAAAAAAAACTTCTGCATTAGAGGGTGGGCTGTCCCTCCTCTTTTTATCTCCCTCCTCTTTTTCTATATACTACCAAAAACAAGCAAAACAGAAAATATGAGGAATTCTATACATATGACTTATAAATATTACCTTCAGTAAATATAGTAATCTTGGAATGGAACTCCATGCCTCTCTCAAACATGTCTTTCGGACTTCCATCTTTAGCTATACCCACGTCACCAGTGGCTACTCCCTTAAGAGATCCATCATCTCTGTAAATTAAATCAGCTCCAGCACAACCTGGCCATACCTGTTAAATATATTTATCATATTTCCCTTTATCATATTATTTTTTTTTAATTTAAGAAATTACTTAAATTAGTACATATTATTTATTAAATTAGTAAATATTAACTAAGTAAAAAAACAGCTGGTTAGTAATCATTTTTGATGACCTACTTGTCAATACATATTGGAAGGAAGGGACTCTTTGATCAAACCATACATTTTGTAGGACAAATATTTTTTCAAATAATTTAGATAATTATCATCAGATTTATCAAAAAAACCCATTTAGTGATAAATTTTTGATAATCATCAAATCAACATAATAACCCTGCTAAACCTATCGTAGCACAATCGAGTTTTTGTACAGGAAAATATTGGGGGTCTCATCAAAATGAAGCTACACACGAAAAATGGACCCTGGTTCCTGGACTATATAGAGTTATTGTAACTATTTAATTTTTAATATATTTACTTCAGATACCAGATATCTGTACAGTCTGGTATCTAAGAAAATGAAAAAGAAGCCGGGGAAGGCAGTACAGAAGATGTGGAAACTGTGGACAAGGCTCACATTAGAGCGTCTGAAATGGAAGAGAATGGAGGAGGCCTATGCCTTTGGGCACACAGACATAATATAGGATTGCTGGTGTCAAAGACTATAGGTGTAGATACTTTTATACTTTAAATTAATTAGAAATACATTGTCATAAAGGGCTTATTTATTTTATTTATATATTTACCTCAGCTCCAAGCTCCTCGGCTTGTTCCGACATCCATTTTACTAAATGTCCTAATCTGACTACATAGTTGCCATGGTTATAATTAGGTAAACCTACAAACAAAATATTTTACTTCATAAATATCATTATTCCCTTTAAACAATAGACACATCCATTAGTTTTTGCTAGTGAGTGAGACCATGAGATCTTAAAAAGCTGAGCTCGATTAATCTAAATCTGACATGATGAGTGAGGATTTTAATTAATTTAAAAAAGCTCTATTTTTAGCTTCTATCAACTGGAAATCTCTTAAAATTTCCAACAATTATTAATTTCAACCTTGGTGCAAGACATAAGACTAAGTTATAAATAAACTAGCCGACCCTTGCAACTTCAAGAACATGATGCTCCTCTCCTATTGGTTGTAGCGTGATGATATATAGCCTATAGCCTTCCTCGATAAATGACCTATCTAACAGTGAAAGAATTTTTCAAATCGGACCAGTAGTTTCTGAGATTAGCATGTTCAAGGAAATAAACAAACTCTTCAGCTTTATATATTAGTATAGATATACTTACCAGGGAATACTGGTAATGGTATTCTTCCACTCTTAGTCAATAAACCAAACTTGTCTGATGTTACTGGTGTGTTTATTGGAGCTCCTTTTTCTTGCCAGTTGGGTATCAATTCATTGAGAGCTATGGGATCTACACATGCTCCTGATAGAATATGACCACCTGCTTCAGCAGCTTTTTCAAGTAATGTTACTCTTACTTCCTAAAAGAAATTATTATTAGGAGAAAAATATTTTTTTAATTTATACATATTACAATTATTTCGATACTTTTAAGTAACACGTTCACAGTCCCCATAGAAAAAAAATTCCAACTCCATGAGTCCAATTTTTGTTTTTAATATTAATTGTTGATAAGATTTATAACTAACGGAAAAATGCTATTGTTAAGGGAAAATTATTAATTTTCTGCCGGATAATTGAAAATGATGTAACAACTCTTTATGGAATCATGACTTGTGAATTAAATTAAATTATTTAACAACTCACAAAAGTATCGTTTTATCGTTGTACTTTATAGTTGAAAGTAGTTCTGCGTAGTAATCATCACAAGTGTATTTTTATGAGATTTACAACAAAAATGTTGAAGCGTAATTTACAGGATAAAGATATACAATGGATTTGGATATGCTGGCATTTCGCATATAATGAAGCTCCCACACATTTGGAAAAAGTTGTTTTTTTTTACTGTATCATATTTACAAGAACATAAATATGTACCGTAAATTTTTTGGCATATGACTAAAGCTGTTCTTTATCCCCAAGTCCACGCTAACATTTTAATCCTTGTTCACAAGTCTATCAAATAAACTGTTTAAGGTGCTACATAGGCGTAAGACTCTTTTTGGAGCCTGGAGCCAGAGATGTGCGGGTATATGGTATTACAACTCCTCTTAGAGTCTCTGGACTGTGAATGTGTTAAATATTGTTACACATACAGCTCCCTTTTCTTCTGCTATTTGCCGAGCCCTTATGGCAGCTGCCATACCAGCTGGACCTCCACCAATAATTAAGATATCCGTCTCCTCTGCTACTCTTTCCATACTTATATCTGGAATTTTATAACATTTTATAAGTATAATATTCCATTGCCATACAATTAAGACTTTCGTTTCCTACTCCCTAATCTGCATCACTGCAAAATGCACCACTTTCTATTTGGAATTGGGGGTTTTTAGCACTTGTTTTAATGAGGAATTAAAACATTGTGAGGAAAACTACACACCTATGTGAAGTCCTTTACAATCTGATTGTATAGTATATTGTATAATGATGAATATATATACATAAATCATACGTTGTTTCACATTGTTTAACGTTCCAAATTTATTATCAATGTAAACAGCAGATAAGTTGCTAATGATATCGTGACGTAAAGTTACATTACAGAAACAATCACCTTTCCATCTTGGGTCCTTATCACGAGGATGAATGGTATAATGTGTGGTAATCTTGGGATAAGCATCTGAATAAAGCCTGCGGGCAGCACTTGTTAGCCTCCCGACTGGAAATAATAAACAACTGAAATAAATTGAATTGTACGAAACCAAAACAAAAGTATGTCAAATGAACTTTGAACTTCTATATTTGAAATAACATTGCGTAATGAAAATATTGCATCTATACAATATAAATACTAATTATAACGAAGAAACGAATTAATTTACGTCCTCAAATTAACTTTTTAATAATATTTCAATTCTAAATTCAAATTACAGAACAGCTGATCATCAATGATAGCAAGTTATCCTGTATTATTATCTCTAATAAATTATTACCAATATCTCTAAGTTAACTCGATAATTTATCACGATTCTTAAGTGAATATTTCACTTAGGTATATTTAAAAAAATAAATATTTACCCTTACGAGCCGAACTAACAATCGCTGTCGCCATCTTTACAAAAACATACGTTCCAAATAACTGAACGTTCGTTGTTTTAAATCAAATAAATATCAATTTTATTCAGATACATTTAAAAAATTCTTGACCTTTATATTTTAAATATTAAATTTAATTTTATATTTTAGTTTTATTTGATATACATTATGAACATCTTTTTAACGCTTATTTCACCTTAATTGCATTGAAAAATACATATTATCAAAATATACTTTTTATTTACTGAAAGAAATAATATAAAATATAAATTAGTATTTAGTAAAATCGATTTCAAATTGTCTAAAAATGCTGTATTTTCCAAAGTAGGTCAATTTTTTTTCTGGTAACACCATGCATTTATTATTGATAGAACAATTGTAACGTAAAATGAAACGTCATTAAGCGGCAAATTTAAGTCTAAGATTACGTGTTACAAATATTTTAAAATGTTAAAGAATCTTTAATTTCATAATGAGGTTTGTAATTTAAATAAAAAATACACGTGATACACAATTTTATTGTTATAAAAAGAATCTTACAATAATTTTAGAAAATAACATAAGTCTAAATTATTATTACTTCACTGGTTTCATCTGCCACAGACCATCATTGAGATAATGACAGTTTTCTATTCCAACACCTTTATTTACTTTAGCTCTGAAATAAAAATAAATAATATTTAATATTAAAAATAACATACATACAAATCTAAAATTCGTTGAACACCAGGTAATCTATTTCTACACTAGCTAATTACAACATAATATACTAAAACATTGTAAATGTAATGTTCTTATCTTGATATGAATAAATAATTATTGCAACACAGGGTTCGTAGTGATAACGTAACAAGGGTTATCATTAAAGTATAAACATCACAACTAGATAATATGAAATAAAATCTATAAAAAGTATTAATAGATGTATTAAAAATTAAAAAAAATATATATTTAAAAATAAAGAACTTTTTTATGGGCCAAACTACCAGATGGGCCCACCTGACGTTAAATATGTCTTACCACCTAGTTGAGGAGGGGGAATGAAGAAGAATGATTTGGTTTCAGTGGAGCCTGGGTGAGAACCCATAGTCTTATCATGACTAGAGCTGGAAAAATGGGCTGGGAGAACAGAACATTCTACAGGGGGGACATTTTTAAATCTTACATATCATCAGTAGACAGAGAAGTTATCCCAACAGCCAATGCGTGATGCTTTCCTTCAGCCATCACTGCTACCACACTGCCTTTCTCAACACTAGACATGCGGGCTCCAGGAGAGGTAAGACCAGGACACATTATGTTGGCACCACTGAGCACGAACCGGATCGCACCTTTATCCACTTGCTGCATTGGGAGGAAAAATGGATCTGAAAACAATGAGATGGCTGAATTTATACCATTTGAAAAAATTGTACACTGAAAAAGAAAGATTTTTGATCACTTTTTGATCTCCTGAATAAATTCATTTTTGCTAATTAATATTTATTATCTATTTTGTTGAAACTATACATTTTTCTACTAACTTCTGATTTGTTTAATATTGACTCCCACACCACGCTAATATTAAAAAAAATTATGATTGTCATACATGGCTTTGGCTCAAGGAATTTACATACCAACTGGAATGCCCACGTGCACTCAAAAAACTTACTGAAGAGTACAGCCACCATAGGGGATTGCATCTCTTTCTACTAGTGTGACCACGCTTCAAAGAATAGAGAAAAATTATATTTAAAATAAGTTACCTAAATAGTTATATAATATATTAAATTATTTAATTGTTTAAAATTATTTTATAAAAAAAGAGTCAATCCCCTTTTGTCCGGTCCTGCTTGGAAAGATTTTTGCTCTTTACGTATTAGAAACAAATGTCAAACTTATGATAGTTATTTCAAGGTGCATATTTGAATATACAATAATTTTAAACGAGTGTTCCAATTATGATATAAATTCCTTACTTCGGCTTTACTATAAATGAATAAAGCTTAACCTACTAAAGACAAGGCTGTACGGTGCAATACCTTTGCATTTTAATTATGAAATAAAAATAGAGAAAAAAAATTATGATTGTTAATTATTCTTTATTAATTAAACTATCATATAGGTTTGACATCATCCGTTAATATAGTGATTTATTTTTTTTATTTATCATTAAATGTGTTATCAACAATTATTATTATCATAAATTGTAAGTATTAATATTTAGTTTTGATTAAAGTAACAATTATTGGTATTGTTTTATTGTCACGGTGTTCATATTAATATTGAATTGCCATCAAAGTCAAAGTCAAAATTTTTTATTCAATGTTGGAATTTACATTCTCTTATTGAACGTCGGAATCTACCACCCTTTCGGAAACGACCTAACCCAGACCTGAGAAGAATGGGCGCAAGAAACTCAGCGGGACTGTTACTTTTGGATATTTTACTTTGATTTTTTAAACGCCAATTTTTATAACAAGTATATTTATACATTGAGAAAGCCTGGAGCGAACGCATCATTCCCAAGGCGTGACATCTTCCAAAATTAGCATTAATAAGTGCTTCATTTTTTTAAAAACTAAAACTATATCGAGAATTTTATTTTCGTAACAATAGATAATAAATTTAATAAAAGATAAGAAAAATAAAGGTTATTATAAGTTATACTCGTACTCGCTTAGCTATCAAACAGCTTTCAGGTTTGTCCTGATTTAACTCCTGATAGAAATCTACAGATAAACGGTGACATTTAGAATAGCTAGCTAACTAGATATCTAGTTCAAATATTTCGCTTTTAAATCTAGTTTTATCTACATTTATCAAAGATTAACAAATCACAGTATAGAATATAGGTATCGCGTGTTTAGTATCGAGCACGCGAAGTACATTACACGTTTTCCATTTAAATGTTTGCCATATTTAAAAAATTAGGACATAATTCAATCAAATGGATTGAACAGTTTATATTGATTTTCTGATAATAATGTAATGAGTGTTTCAAAAAGCAGGATTTCAGAGGGCCGTTATTCTATTTTTTCGTTGCTGGTAACATTGTTTTTATGATTTTGATATCTATTATCATTGAGGTTTTGTGTTGTCAAGGAATTTTGTTGTTCTTAAAGATTGTGTTAACCATGGAAAGGTACACTACTATTACAGAGTCGGTGAAAGTGCCGCAGCCACTGTTCGCCGACTCCGTACGATTCTCGGGCATCATAATGCTTCAAACGAATCAACTGTTTGTCTTTTGATCACAAAATTCGAAGCATTGTAGATCAGTTGAAAAAATCAATAGCCCAGGATGCCCTTGGAATGGTCGGAATGAGGCAATGTGGCTCTTGGGCATGATTCAGTCCCTGTGAGTTCAAGGAAACCTCATCGCCGTCGAGTTCAAGAAATGAACATATCTTTTGTGCTTTTTTTAATTTTACAGCCCTTTCAAATACGGCGTTCTTTTTGAAACACCTATAGTTATTGAAAATCAATTAGTTCATAGTTTTAAGATTTGATAAACAAAAGAATTAGTTGTTTATGTTAGACAAATCACTACTACTAATTTATGATATCTAAATACCGATATCAACTAATTTAAAATTTGTTTTATTTAAAAGCTTTAATATTGACTTGTTAATCACTAACAAATAATTGAATCATCATCATCACAACCCATTAATGGCCCACTGCTGGGTCTCCTCCTCAGAAGTAGTCCATAGTCCACCACGCTGGCTCAGAGCGGGTTGACAGACTTCACACACCTTTGAGAACCTTTAGGGAACTCTAAGGAGTGCAGGTTTCCTCACGATGTTTTCCTTCGTCGTTAAAGCAAGTGATATTTAATTGGTTAAAACACACATAACTCAGAAAAGTCAGAGGAGTGTGCCCAGTATCGAACTCAGACCTCCCGAGTAAGACACCGATGTCTTAACCACTGGGCTATCACTGCTCTGCACAAATAATTGAATACATATTATAATTTATTTTGAAGAATGAAAATAATGATGAAAAAGAGTAGTAAAATGATACTACTAGGTTAGGAGTTCTTTTTATGCTATGATGGTATTAATATGGATTTTTGAATGATTGTTTAACGTTCCCATACATTTATGCAACAGTCGCAGTGTAGGCATCCAGGATCCCTCTCTATGACGGAAGAACAGCAACTCTCCTGCACTATTCACCATTATTTCGATGTGATCATGGCTGGAAAAATACAAAATGTTATTAAAATTAGTTTTGTGAATTTAGTTCTTTAAATGCCTCATTCGAAATTAAAATGAAGTTTTTTGCTTGTTTCGAATTTTCACAAGTAACGTTATTCTCGATTGTACGATGTATTTACTTCTTATATAGGAGATATTTAACATAACTTAATATTATAGTCTTTATAACACCAATACTTGCAATGAATTCTTCAAAATAATTAATTTAAAAAAAATCTTTTTACGTAGGTATGTGATTTTCACTGTTCTAACCGTATATAGGAGAATAATAAACGATTATCGAATAATCGAATCGTCATCGATATCTATGGCGCGGGAGTAAGGTAGTAGTCACATCCTTAATTTTGACGGTCTATTATATGCTCTCGACAGTCTGACTATATTCTTAGTCTTGCGCAGTCTCTCAAGGAGTGAAGTTGTCTCTGAATAGTGTTAGTGCTGGGAGTGGCGTCCGATTAAGGTCACGTGAGTACTTTACAATGTAGTTGCCATGTGGTAATGTAAACACAACGTTATGTTAAGTTAGGTTAGACATGTATAATGGTCTATTATAATGTCGGCTGTATTTTCATTTAAATCCATCGTTGAAAAAAGTTATCACCAAAGTTATTATAAATATAAAATATTCGTATATGTCGGAGCAAACTAAGGGAATCACTGTGTAAGCTTAAGGTTAGGCTAACATAAACCTAACCTAACTTAACGTTGTGTTTACATTATCACGTGGCAACTACATTGTAAGGTACTCATGTGAACTTCACTAGCTCTATCCACTCCTTGAGAGGCCTCGCGTAAGACTAAGACCGCATTCCGACTGTCGCGGGAATATAAAGAGCCGAGACTTTCAAAACGACGGAAATGATTTGATTATTATTTTACTCTAGCACCATAGATGGCGATGACGATTCGATAATCATTTGCTATTTTTCGACACCTACTAAAATGTAATGGTAGTTATTTGTCACAATCATATTTGATATTTCCTCGCCATTCCATTACATTAACTTTGATAAAGCGCATAATTAAGCAATGTCAGTCGTATTAAACGATTACGTCATTGAATGTTAGAAATGACCTTCAAACGTCCTCCGAGATTTATATCACACTAGTCGACCCTCCCTCTCCTCGATGTGGTGTATTCAAATCGTTCACTCAATCAATCATTCACTAACTCTTTGTATCACTTTACTCTTTACTTGCTCGTATATTCACGACTGTGAACTAATTTATAAACGGTGTTGCCAACATTCTGTAATGCGTAGTATGTCATTGATTTGCAGTGGACACTACCATCTCACTGACTGTCTTCTGTCTCACTCACTTTTTCTTTTAAATAAATCGCAAATTGAAGAAGACCGTCACTGTACAAAAAATGTGTTTTTGTGAAAGTGTTGCCATCTCTTAAAGCGCGAAGTATACTACATTTTCGCAGAAACACCTGTTGTCATAACTCTAATAATTTCCGGTATATGACGTAGTGTAGACTGCTGGTGCAAAACTAGAAATTACTGTATGGTAATTTTTATAAGCTTATACTGAAAAAACAGCTTTTTTATATAGTGTCTTTTCTTATCAATGTGCGAAATCTATTTATTTCTAACAAACATATACACTATGTACATGGCAACACTAAATCACGTTTGTCACTCACGAATAGTGTAGTTTGCTCTCAGTGAAAGAATTTTTAAAATCGGATAAGTAACAACAATATGGCCATATTCTATTAGTTAAAAAATGTTTATGGCAACACTAAATCACCTTTGTCACTCACGATTAGTTTAGTTTTCTATCAGTATAAAAAATTTAAATTCGGATTAGTAGTTCCTGAGAAACTCTTTAATTTACAAAATGGCCACGTTATGGCACTTAAATGGCCATATCTTTTTAATTAGAATATTTATGGCAACACCACATAGCCTATGTTACCCGAAAAGGATGTAGCTTTATATCAGTGAAAGAATTTTTTTGCAAATAAACATACAAATATACAAACAATCAAATCTTTCCTCTTTATATAATAGTGTAGATAATAATATGATAAAGGAGGAAATGTCAAACCAAAAAATTATTTTTAAAAAAATTCTCTGCCATTTTTTTTTTATTCTTTTTGGTTTTAAGATTTCTCATCTGAACACAATAAAAATAGTTTAAGTAAGCTTCCACTACAAAGTTACAATATTCCCATGTAATAAAATCTGTTGTTATCTACATAGGTCAACCTAGTTCCGGTAGACTTGATCTAATTGTCAAACGAAGCTCGCCTAGTGACCATTACTGTGCTCTGTGGTGTTAATATTATTATTGTATGTGCGTGTTACTGTGTGATATTGGTATAAAATTTTGTAATTGAAGACTAAAGAGATATAGCATAATAATCGTAAATCAATAACGTTATGCATCATCTTTATGGTTATTACGTAAAGCATGAAAGGAATGATGTAGATATTTCACCCACGAGTTTAATCTATACTAATACTAGCTGACCCAGCGAACGTTGTTTTGCCACCACACTGTTATCACTTAGGGATATAAAAAATAGATGTTGACCGATTTTCAGACCTACCCGATATGCACACAAAATTTCATAAAAATCGGTCGAGCCGTTTCGGAGGAGTTTGGTAACTAACATTGTGCCACGAGAATTTTATATATAAGACTAGCTGACCCGGTAAGCGTTGTTTTGCCATATAAATTTGTGGTGGGCCCCCTTCTCACTCAGGGGGATGAAAAATAGACAGTAGCCGATTCTCAGACCTACTGAATGTACATATAAAATTTCATAAAAATCGGTCGAGCCGTTTCGGAGGAGTATGATAACTAACATTGTGACACAAGAATTTTATATAATAGAAGATATAAAGCTCAAGAGTTAGTTTGTTTGATTGAACGCGCTAATCTCAGGAACTACTGGTCCGATTTGAAAAATTCTTTCAGTGTTAGCCCATTTATCGAGGAAGGTATAATAGTAGGAAGGTATATATGATTACGCTAAGACCAATAGGAGCGGAGCATCACGCAAACGAAGTCGCGCTGGTCGGCTAGTGTTTTGATAAAATTATTATAATTTAACCATGTTACCTCTACATTCACCTTTAGGTTAATTCATTGATAATAATATAAAAGGAGAAGCTATAAGGGGCCTAAGCTATAAGGGTTAGAAACTTGAAATTTTGCACACGGGTTCCTTTTATAACGTAGTGGAGCACTAAGAACGGATTTTTAAAAATTCTCTCCCTAAGGGGAAAAACGGGGGTGCAAAGTTAGTATGAAACTTTGCCGTTTTTGAAGTTATTCAATTGAAATTCATTATGAAGGTTCTTCATTGAAAGTCATGAAACCCCTGCCTGCAGATGATCTACTGTAGGCCAATATCGCAAACGAAGTTGCGGGTGAAAGCTAATTGATAATAAAACTTGAGTTTTTGTTGACTGTTAACTTTACATAATATATAGTGTTAAAAATCGGTTGTGTACTATACACGCAGACCTGCATTTATTTGGTTAACCTTTATCGTTTCGTTGGCACAACTGATTCAGTTAGTGCCAACTTCGAAAGTCAAATGCTACTTAGATCATTGTTGCCAACATCATAACTAACAATACGTTGGTGAAATTCTAACAGAGCGTAAGTCAAAAATAGCAGCTGGGAGAGTGACTTTACGGGAGAGTGAAAAAACTTTATGAAAAGAGAGTAACCCTGGTTCAATGCATTTTTTTTTGAATATCATATTGGTCTCGTATTGGTCAGATATTATGTATTGATTGGTCGAAACGATGCGCACCATTATACTTTAATCAATGACATTCACTCTCAAATCACAACTCAAATCACTCATAAAATGACTTAGGCACTGGTAGAACTTTACTGACGTAGAAAACAAGTAACAATGTAAATTTTTGTTGATAAATCGGTCGGGGATCAAAAATAAGGTCACTAAGTGATATGAAAATCTCTGACTTCGATGATTTAAGCTAAATAAAATTAAGATCTTCTAAATTTTAGTTTTCTACAAAACCAAATAATATTGCCAGTTTTAAGAATGTCTTTTATATTTTACTTATTTCTTTAAATAAAATGATCATTTTAGACATTGTTTTAGACATAACTGTGATATTTACAAAATTACGGAACGAAAACTTTACGTTATTATGAGGTCATTAGGTCATATTCACACACTGATGCTTATTACGTCATGAATCATGATAACAATATTAAAATTATCATTAAAATATTCATCAGTAGCAACACATTTTTTTGATCAATAAAAATAATATTAAAATCTTGCTCTATCGCGTTCTTGATGAGAAATCTCACAATCAGAAAGTTAGTAGAGGAAATAGAAAGTGCATCGCGTCTGTGTGTAGTTATACATGTTATTATATGCAGTTACAACGATACAATAAATATTAATAAAACTTTGTAACTAGTATCTTCTTTTAATTGTTTATATTAGAATAACTAAAACTTTTTATAGGAATAAAAATTATCAATAGCCTAAAAAATGTTTCAAACTTAGCTTTTTTTAGCTCTAAAAATGACGATAATTCCATACAACTTTTCATCCCTCCCTTTCAAAACCCTTTACAACCCTTATTCCCCATTAAAAAGTAGCCTATGTCCTTTCTCAGGCTTTGGACTATCTGTATACAAAATTTCGTTTATATCGGTTCAGTAGTTTTGGCGTGAAAGCGCGACAGACAGACCGACAAAATTACTTTCGCATTTATAATATTAGTAAATTTTAAGTTAAATCTGCACCAATATAAATGTGAAAACCTAATCCAATGTTGTATACGCATCACGCAAATCTAGTGCAACGTCATACAGACACACAAACAAATGTCTCAAAAATGATTGGATTGGTGTTATAAAGACCTCTCACTTAGTTTTCTAAAGTATCTACTATATATAGTAGTGATTATGTTACACTATTTACCATTTCACAATCCTAAAAGTATCCTTCTTAGGCAAAACCTGGTCGATGTGGTTCTCCAAATGAGGGTATAGCTCCAGCAGACGGGAGCGGATTCCCTTCTGCACTGAGGACTTGAGCTGCTGTGTGCCGGAAATGCTTTCCTTCTCGTCGAATCTGGAAAATATAGATATCTATTAATTTTAATGAGCTTTATACTTAAGATTTAAGAGTACCTCCTATTGTCTTATAAATCCACCCTCTTACACACTCACATGCAAGGCCTTTTTTCCAATATCCCTTCATTTGTTACGTTCCTTCATATAAGAAGAATATTCCAATCATTATCGTCATCACCCTTCAATGGTCCACTGCTGAGCCGTATCTCCTCCTCAGAATGAGGAGGTATATAGTCCACCACGCTGACCCAGTGCGGATAGGCAGACTTCACACACCTTTTAAGAACATGGAGAACTCTCAGGAGTGCAGGTTTCCTCACAAAACGACTAAATGCTTAAAACACACATAACTAAGTTATGTGTGGTTTAGGAAATTAAATATCACTTGCTTTAACGGTGAAGGATAACATCGTGAGGAAACCTGCACTCCTGAGAGCTCCCTAAAAGTTCTCAAAGGTGCGTGGAGTATACCAACCCGCACTGGGCCAGCGTGGTCGACTATGGCCTGATACCCTCCTCATTCTAAGGAGGAGACCCGGCTCAGCAGTGGGCCATTGAAGGGTCGTGATGATGACACATAACTTAGTCAGAAGTGTGTGCCCTGGATCGAACTCGGACCTCCTGAGTAGACCAATGTCTTAACCACTAGGACTGCTTATATACCAATACCAACCAAGTAGTATTCATTTAATAAAGTAATACTTTTAGAACAATAATATTATAAGGCTATGAAGCATAGAGTATAGACTCAAATTTCCGTTTCCAAATAATATTATAAGCTCATCTCCTAAGCACCAAATATTTAGATAACGTGACTCCGAATAACACAGATTATGAAACGTGTTTTCAATTAGTAGGCGTTTTGTAGATAATATATAATACTTGAAAAAACAATTATTAATGTAAATTAACACAATTTTTATGACATAAGCGTTTTAGGTTGTCTACAAGTGTTTTTACAACCGACTTCAAAAATAAAAAAAAAGAGGTTATCAATTCGGTCATATTTTTTATATTTGTAATCTAAGAACTCCGTCAATAATGGACCTAATTGGAAATTTCTATTTGTATTTGGTAGGATATGCTTCTAATGAAAGCATCTTTGAAAAATTGAGAAAAAAATTAAGAGAACTCCTCAAAATTTATAGTCACACATATAGTTAATGATTTTGATATTTCTAGAAGAGATACTTCAAATATTTTTTTTTTAAATTTTAATAATGTAAAAATTTTTTAAATTTTCAATTTAAGCATGGAAATACATATAATAATAATCATTGTTAGGTGTGTTTTAAATAAAATTTAAAATGCCTGATTTCCAATTTCTTTAATGTTCCTGTATGTATTTACACATTGCGTCTGACGTCAGTTGGACCACTTTTTTTTTGATATCCTCCATTTTTTTTTACTATCCATAAAAATGTCTTTGCACAGGATTTTTCATACCAGAAATTTATACATTTTAAAACAATGTTACTTAAAACCTCCCTAGTGTATTATCGGAGACAGATAAAACGAATGCTCAACAGAAATTCCAGACACAAAAGAAAAACCTAACATTGTTTTGTTTGAATAAAAAATCAATTTCAATTCCCTGTTATTGGTATGTATATGGTCATATATGGACGTGTGTAGTCAATTATTGTATCATGACTCACACGTCCTACATTCTGCACTCTAGGGAGTGAGGACAGATGAACTGGGATGACATATTGCAGTAGAATATTGTGATTTATTCAATAAGCAACCTGACCTCGCTTCACTTAGGATTTCATGAGATACTATTCACATAACATTCGATCAGTGTTACCAACCCATTGTCTTAGTAGCTACCTGTTCCAAAAAGTAGATATAAAAATAAGTACTAAGGGTGTATCCAGGAATTTTTGAGAATTTTTTGACCCTTCGTAAGATTGTCCTCAACTCCCTCCCCCCTCTCCTAATCTCACGCGAGATTCTTCAAAATTTATCTGTTGACTGTAAACATGTGGAATCATTGAGAAAAAAAACTTGTTCTATTTCTTTTATAGAAGACTAAAGATTTTTTACACTTTTTTCTACTAAAATAAAACATCGTGATGAAACCTGCACTCCTGAGAGTTTCCTAAAGTTCTCAAAGTTCTCTGCCAACCCGCACTGGGCCAGCGTGGTGGACTATGGCCTAATACCCTCCTCAT
The DNA here is from genome assembly GCA_905147385.1 of Limenitis camilla. Taxonomy (NCBI): domain Eukaryota; kingdom Metazoa; phylum Arthropoda; class Insecta; order Lepidoptera; family Nymphalidae; genus Limenitis; species Limenitis camilla. The sequence continues at coordinate 9,475,152 of LR990246.1, read as the reverse complement.
TCTGAGGAGGAGACCCGGCTTAGCAGTGGGCCATTGACGAGTCGTGATGAAACTAAAATAAAAATTACGTGATATTTGCTAAGACCCGCTAAGTAGGATTTGGAAAGATTTAGCTTGATCCCCTCCTTCCCTAGAACACCTCAAATAATATTTAATGGACGCATCTTAACTAATAAAAAAATTTATAATAATTAAAATAATGTTGACATAATTGAACCAAATATTTATTCGAATCATTCAAACTAAACCGATTTATATTTATATTATTATTTTTAATACAAAAATTAGTAGTTATTTAGTATAGGATAAAATTAGTTAAAAATTAAGTAAAAGACTAAAAATGTGTTAGGTTGAAAATTTGCTATATAAAGTGGCTAAATAATCTAGGCACCATTTTTTTTGGTTTGTGGCTCATAGCCAGCTACAAAATAGCTAAGTTGGCAACACTGCATTCGATACAGAGGTTATATTACACCTCAGCATCCTTTACTAATAAAAATAAACTCAGTCTTCGAAATTTATTTACTTTAATTACTACTTTCTCTTTGCATGCAATCTTAAAAGGTTTCTACTAGAGATGTGACAGGATGCGTTACGAGAGATGTGTTGGTTCAACCTCGCTCAGAGTATCAAATGAAGCGATTCTATATTAAAATGTCTAAACTTGTAAAAAATATCTTGTCTTTTTAATCTCATACTTAGTTTATCAGGTTAATCTTAGAATTGGATAAACCGAATTATCTCTTTTAGCTAACAGATTTATCATAATTCTCAGATAACAATTTAAACATATTTGATATCAATTAAGGTCTAGGATCCATAAAAATAACCTTTTAAGGCATAAATAAATTAATAGAAAGTAGAGGCTTAACAAATCTTTCTACAAGGGTCAGGGAATTATTATAGTTTTTCGGCACACGTAATAAAAACTAGTATAGTAATAATAAATATTAAGACATGTTCATTTTATTGCTTTAGTCAATTATACTAATATATGAAGCTGAAGAGTTTGTTTGTTTGTTTCCTTGAAGGCACTAATCTCAGGAACTACTGGTCCGATTTGATAAATTCTTTCAGTGTTAGATAGCCCATTTTATCGAGGAAGACTATATATCATCACGCTAAGACCAATAGGAGCGGATCTGATATGATAAACGGCAATACTAATATGTACTAACTACTAGCTGCGTCCCGCGGTTTCACCTGCAATATTTTGGATAGTTCACACATATCATTATAAATTATAGCTTATGTGTTATTTTGATGTGTAAGCTTTATTATTGTAAAGTTTCATTAAAATACATTCAGTAGTTTTTGCGTGAAAAAGTAACAAACATACATCAATACAACCATACAACCAGACATCCAGACATCCATACATCTATACATCCAAACATCCAAACATCCAAACATCCAAACATCCATACATTTATACATCCATACATCCATACATCCATACAACCATACAACCAGACATCCATACATCCATACATCCATACATCCATACATCTATACATCCAAACATCCATAAATCCATACATCCATACATACATCCATACAACCATACATCCATACATCCATACATCCATACAACCAGACATCCATACATCCATACATTTATACATACAAACATCCATAAATCCATACATCCATACAACCATACAACCATACAACCAGACATCCATACATCCATACATCCATACATCCATACATCCATACATCCATACATCCATACATCCATACATCCATACATCTATACATCCAAACATCCATAAATCCATACATCCATACATCCATACAACCATACAACCAGACAACCAGACATCCAGACATTCTTACGAATCTTCGCGTTTATAATATTAGTAGGATAATCTGTACTCGTCAATTATTGTCATTGTCTTTTACAGAGAGTAAAGTCTTAAGAAAATAAAGTCGTTTTAAGATCGCGAGTTCTCGTTTTCTTTTTCAACCAATATTACAATAAAACTATAGATAATAAATGGAAAATGGAGGCCATATCGGATGCCAAAATAAGCGCTACTATTCCTTTGTTTTTTCATAATCTTGTGAATATAAGGAAAATAGGTCAATAGGTCAATACCGAGTATCGAGGGTGCGCATTATTTTCCTAAACACGTGTTGGTATTGCAAAGGCTTCGATGCTTGCTCACGTGTTACTATTGCAACCAATATCTTAGTAATACTTAATACCTACTTAAGTATAAAATATACTTGCGACCCGCCCGGCTCCGCTAGTGTATTAGACCTGTTATATCTCAAAATAAGATTAGGTAGCGTTCTCGGTGAAAGCTTCTAAAGTTGTGCGACTTTTACCGACAGTTTCAATAATCATTGTCATATTTCAAATAATTTAAACAAAACCTTAACAAATTATCCACCCAAACCTTCTTTATGAGTCTGTCTATTGGTGAAAACTACACAAAAGTGCGTTCACAGACATACGCGTACTCCTCTTCGCTGCATTAGGATATAGAATATATTAGACTTTATATAAAAAAATTCTAGACACATCACACGATATTTATCCGCAATGAACTCAAAAACATTAAAAAATTTCATACAGGGTGGAATTTGGACCAACTTAAGAGATAATAGATTTTATCTTGACTAATGCAAATTGAATTTTTTTAGTGATTTTTACGTATATTACTTATGCCACTTAGTTCTGTTCCGTTAGAAACAACAGATGGCGGTGTAAGTTAGTTTATTGACACATCACTTCAACATCTTTTGTTGGTTAAACCACCAATAGATGGCGCATAAGGGTAATAACTAATAAGTATGGTTTTGGTTGGAGAGTATCCACGTTAAAAGAAATTAGGGATCCATGATATGTAAAAAGAGATTTTCTGTAATTTCATCATACAATAATCTCTTTGGTTTTATCTTGTCTTGTGAGTGAGTGAGATTGTATATATGACCTTAGAGTATATCCTATGTTAACAAATAATCTACATTAGAAGAATAATGTAATGTGACCCTATCACACGATCATAACAAGAACATCCTTTTCCTCTTAAGTCGGTTAAAAATAGCACACTACAGGTTTCAACAACATTAACAGACGAGGGATCTTTTTCACGTATTTTATGATGTTTAGACATCCAACAATAAAAAATCTTGTTTAGACTATTCATCGATTTATAGTCACTCGTAAAATCGATTAAGTGATGTACGACCAGTAGATAGATCTCATTCATTAATGGAAATTTCAGAATTAAGACCAAAAATAATTATAAAGCGTATTAGACAACACATTACTATTATCAAACATTTACTAATTTCATTCACCTATTACAAGCATTTTATTCCGGTATAAAAAATATCCTACTTAAAAGTACAGTTTATAGATTGTCTATATTCCGCTAGATTTGAATAATAAACGTCTAGTTATCCGAATATACAGAGATTTATAATATTGAAGGATTTTTTGTTTGTACTTATTATTGTAACTAGGTGACTCGGCAAACGTTTTTTTGCCTTATAAATTTGGGGTGGGCCACCCTTATCACTTAGGGGGATGAAAAATAGATAGTAGCCGATTATCAGATCTACTGAATATGCATATAAAATTTCATAAAAATCAGTCGAGCTATTTCGGAGGAGTATGGTAACTAACATTGTGACACGAGAATTTTATATAATAGAAGATATAAAGATTAATATATCATTTTTATGTGTTATTGGTTAGAAATGCTAATTTAGCGGAATACAGCAATGACAGGATGTCAAATATATATGTGTATATTATTATTATTAAGACAGGTAAAATATAATTAATATATGCCTATGAAGACAGCAGCAAATTATCAACCTTGGTTTATTAATTTTCATATTTAACGACACACAAAAGACTACAGGTTTATTTAATAATAAAAACATGAGTTTAAATTACAAGATAAAGTAAAAATTATATAAGCGTTACCTTTATGCAATGACTAAACATTTAATGGAAAAACACCGAGAGCAATTTAAAAAACTAGGTAATATCTTATTACCATAAAATGAATACGTTATAAAATTAAATTATAAAATATTTACAATACACCTTCTTTTCGTATTGTTCCAGTATAAATTGATTATATACATCAAAAAGCAGTGATGGCTAACTGGTTAAGACGTTGATGTCTACTCAGGAGGTCCGAGTTCGAACCCCCACCTCTGACTTTTACGAGTTATGTGTGTTTTAATATGACTTGCTTTAACGGTGAAAGAAAACATCGTGAGGACCTGCACTCCTAAGAGTTCTCCATGTTTTCAAATGTGTGTGAAGTATGTCAACCCGCACTTGGCAAGCGTGGTTGAATATTTTTTTTTATGATAGATGAAGGACAAACGGGCAGACGGTCCACCTGATGGTAAGTAGCCACCGTCACCAATTGACATCGGCAACACTAGAGATTATCTCTTGTTTTGCCGATGCGTTGCCTCCTCGAAAATAGAGTGAGGAGGAGGGAAGAGAAGAATACTGCGGTTTCAATGAACCCTGAGCAAGTACCTGGTGTTCACTGGAACCACAGCATTAATGGGATGAGAAAGTAGATCTGGCCCACATGGGGCTCGACTGGAACGGGGCAAAGACACTTAGTCGGATTCGCATGCTGGTGGTCGTAAGCCATTCGGGGAACAGATCCCTTACCACCAACGGGGTTGATGGGTCACTCGGCTCATTACGGCTCTCCCTGTGGCAGAGGGGGATTGTATTCTAACCTGTCCCCTCACGGGTAAGCATTAAAGAGCTATAAGACTATGGCCTAATCCCTCGTTCTGAGGAGATCCGGCTCAGCAGTGGGCCATTAACGGGTGATGATGATAATGATTCATGATATACATCATATTTATAATTCTATTCTTTATATTCTACTATTCGTTGTCTTACTATTTTTACCAATATTATGAATGTGAAAGTATGTTTGGATGTTTGGGCACACCGATACTTTATAACTCGGATTTACATATAGCTTATATGTATGTATAAACTTTTTATCCCAGAAAAATTCCTAGGTCCTGCGGGATAACAATAAGATTTGTTTTTTGTTAAATCTAACTACACCGTGCGAACCGAAACGGGTCGACTGCTATTATAATAATTATTCAATCATCTTAAGAAGTTGTGAAACAACATGCTAACAATTTTATTATATAATATATAAAATTCTCATGACGCGGTGTTTGTTACCGAACTCCTCCGAAATGGCTCAACTGATTTTTATGAAATTTTGTGTACATATCAGGTAGGTCTGAGAATCGGTCAGCATCTATTTTTTATACCCCTAAATGATAAGGGTAGTCCACCCCATATTTTAAAAATATATATGACAAAACAAGGTTTACCGGGTCAGTTAGTAAACAATTTAGATTAATAACTAATTTTAATACAAAAAAATTGAAACAATGTTTAAATAAATATCTTTAAAAACTAAATCTAAAAGTCAATATTACTAAAAGAAAAGCTTGAAGATGTGGTTTTTTTTGTTGATTTATCATACTTATACAGTCTCGCAGTTTCTAGAAAAACACATATGAACCAATTGAAGTAATAAAAATCAGCAGATAACAATAAAACAAGACCGTTGTCTATGTAATATGTTCCGCAGTCTCGTGATTGTTATTCAAGGCCACCAGCTCTCCCCACTCAGACCGTGCCAATAAACAAATTCCGATATTTTTATATACGTAACACGGCTCGCGAAATAGTTCATTTTATACTGAGTATAAAAATATATGAAGTTCCTCTTCTTCGTGTACTACTTACTGAAGGTCGTGCCCGTCCTGATAAGCTTTCAAGGCTACAGCTAATAACTGTTCCCTCCCCCTCTGTTTCGACCCCAATCTTTCTTACTACAACTACTTTATCCAGGCTGTCTGGTTGTCTCCGTGCAATATGACCAATGTAGCTGAGAACTCGTTTGTAGTTGTTGCTGGTGGCTCGTTTAGATGGTGGAGAATGGACTGATTTGTTCTTTTCGCTGCCCATGGTATGGCAGCATTCTCCTCAAACACCACATCTCAAAAGTCTCTATCTTCTTCGAGTAGTTATTTTAGGAATACCCGCTGACTTAATAGATAAACTCTGTAAAGTAGTGCATGTAGTTTTTATGTCATGGTGCTAAGTATTTCTCATTCAGGATAATGTCAGTTATTAATATTATACTTTATTTTAATGTTGGATAGCAAGGCTGTCTAGAGTATATCATGAACATCAACGACGTAATTAAACCTGCTTTTAGGTCACAAGCCAAAACCAGAGTTTCCTGTTTCTGCGTGAATTAATTTCAGAAAACTTCCAGTCAGGGAGAAATAATAATAATTTACTCATGTTTTACAAGTTTAAACTTGGAATCCATTTTCAGTCTGTAATCCAAAGAGTTTGGATTGAGATTGATTTTTAATTTCGGTCGTTATTACCCGACTGCGGAAGCAGGAGGATTATGTTTTTCGAGTGTATATATATTTCTTTGGCACGCCTTAAAGCCTAAACGGCTTGGGGTGTTTTTATGTGAGAGGTGTCAACAGATTCGTCTTAGTCGTGAGAGTGACACTGGGTACATCAAAATATAATAAAAAAGTAAGCCCAAAAAAATGTATGTTTTCAAAATACATCGAGTGTGGTATCAAAATAAAGAATTTATAACGGTGATTACAAATATACATAGCATTTGTAAACACTGTCTACTAAGATTATTCAAAAATAAAATATTCAAATTAAAATCTTGTTACTAAGATAGTTCTTCAATAAACTTAATAAAGATGGCAGATATTGACACAGGTTTTTTTTTTGTTTAAATATTTTTTTGTAGCATAAAACAAACGTGTCTCAATTGATATTACTTTTAATACAAAACCATCATTATTATTTCACTTCTTATATATGTATAAATATTATTTCAAAAAATACTAACGAGATAAATATCTGGTTGACCATATTGGAGGAAAGTATTTTAGTATGTTGCCAGAGTTTTAATAAGAACTTTTAACTAAGTATATAACGTCAGAGTTATAACTGTATCAACCAAGAATGATATGTAAAAACATTGATGTAAATTGACTAGTGTTAAAAACTTGGGGCTTATGACTATGTTAAGTAATCTAACTCTAAGATTTAATACAACGTCTATCGGGCCTGAAAATTGCTTAATATATTTACGTATTTTGATAATAGCATTAAGATAACAATGATATCCAATGAAATCGGAGTTTCTGAGTCAACAAGTTGCGATATGCGATTCAAGTTATCATTAAAATTGACATTGAAAAAAAAACATTTCGCGTAGGTATAAATAGTATGAATAATCCGCTGGTCGCAGCTCTAAGTCGCAGTCCTACGTCAGAGGGATTGTGTTCAATTACGGAGGACCGTTCACGTGTCCTACAGTCACGTGTTTACTATCAAACCTACGTTAAAAATATTCGTTTTATCTAAATTACTAGCTGACCCAGCGAACTTCGTGCCGTCTAACAGATGTTACAGATTAGATGAACTTAATTTATGATTGACAGTTGACATGTTTGAAATGTCTTGACAGTTACGAAACCCATCAACAATTTGTATGTAAAAATATTTATGCTTTATTTTTTTTTTTCGACAATTTTCCAATGTTTTTAATAGTTCTGCTATTCGGGGCGGAGACAGATAAACAAATGGAAAACCATGAAAAACGATCCATCGGTCGTCTTTGTTTTATATATTAAGAAGAAGAAGAGAAGATATGTTAAGTGTAGAAAAACTTGTAAAATTTGTGATAACACGTTTATTATAACTTAAGTTAATCTCAAAATCAATATGCATGATGACATCAAGCAACAATTATTAAAACTTGGATAAAGAAAAAGAAGATCCATGAATTAAAAAATACATATTTATTTTTATACTAGCCCACCTTGCGAATTCGTCCGCCTATAGTTCCGCTCATATAGGTCTTAGCGTGATGATATATAGCCTGTAGCCTTCCTCGATAAATGGGCCAGTAGTTCCTGAGATTAGCCCGTATAAGCAAATAAACAAATTCTTCAGCTTTATATTAATACATAGCTGTATATTAATACAACATTAATGATATTTGCCATAAAATAAAAGTACAAAATACAGTAATCCGGCGTGACGTTTAAGTTCCACTCAGAAGGATTTAGTAGTTATTTTATTTCTAACGTGTTATATCATTGTGTGACCAATGACCACGCTCCCCTATTTTATATATATATAAATATGGGCTCTAATATTTATAAATTAGAGTACATTATTTATACACACAAAATAACATCTGATAAAGGCAAAAACTACGTCAATGTGTGAATAATCTGCTTTTAATCGACGACTGACCGATTTTTTTTATTTTTTGGTGTATATTTGGTAGGTCTGAGAATATGACGCAAGCTATTTATATCCCTAGGATAAGAACCCTCTCCAAAAGTGAGTCAATTAAAGAATACATAAAATTTCTTTTAGTAAAATAAAATGTACAAAACAATATATCTAATTTATTCGTCACAATGTTATCATACGGAAACGATAACTCCAAAACAATGAATACTTGCGATAAAATTGGTTTTTTTGTGGACGTGCGTTACACAAAACTGAATACATAATTAATGAAATTCGACTGATAAAAGACATAACGAAGTTCTTTACTGCCTGAAAATTATGTTAATATTAATTTTTCTTACTGTCATTCTGTCTTTAAAGATATTCGCCAGGTTGATTAAAAATACAGACTACAATAGGAGTAAAGATAATCATAATTAAAGATCTTATCTTAATGAAAATCTACCTCGTCTAGTGTAAATATTAAATAATGTTACAGAAAGTTCTAAATATAATAGATATTTTCAGTATTTTTCAGTGTAATAATGACATGATATGATTTCCGTACATTTTTTGGAAACAGGGAAAGGTTAAAATCACTACATAAGTAGTATTAAACAACAGTAAATAAAGTCGGTTCCCATTGTCTGTCTGTATGTCCGTATGTATGCTTAAATCTTTAAAACTATGCAACAGATTTTGATGCGGTTTTTTTTTAAATAGATAGAGTGATTCAAGAGTGAGGTTTATATATATAATACATGCATAATATAGTAGAGAAACACTGATAATTTTAGCGGTTTGTAATGTGATGTCGTAAATAAACAAATTTGTTTGCGCTTACATTGCAAATGCTGGCTGAACCCTACGAGATAGATCAAAATAATGTACTACAGTATTGTACACCTTGAAAAGGTCTATAAAAAAGTCCGCGATGGTATATGTCTATCTCTTAGGGATAACCCACAATAACCATTTTTTATCCTTTACTTTTTACGAGAAATAATGGCTAATTAACGAAGCGATTTTAAACAATACAGCATTAATCCTTATCCAATTAGTTTCCTTAAATGCATTGTGCATTTAATATAGATCAATATGGCCCTTTACAGCATGAAATTTAAATAAATATTTTCGAAGATATTACAGATTTAAAATGCAGGGACATAGCGGTTACGGCTAAATACACGCGTTAAATTGCACCCGGGCGAAGCAGGGACGGGTCGACTAGTTAAATATAATCTTGTTATTTTTCTTGGCTTCTGAAAAGTGGAAACTACTTACTCGTTTTTACATATAGTATAGATGTAATTCTATTAGTTCTTAACAAACATATCCCACGCTATACATCCACGCACATCTCTGGTAGAAACGCCTAAAATGGTAAACAATAAATTGAAAAGAACTTGATATAAAGAAACCTTAAGGAAACAAACCTAAAAAAACAAGTTGTTATTTAAAAAACATAAGGAAAACCCTTAACGTAATTACTATGCATATTTTGATACAATTTACCCCCTTGTAATAAATTGTGGTACCTATTGGCTTTTCCATGTTTAAATACCCATGACAAGATTCAACAAACGCGTATGACATCTGGAAGGTTTGTCACAAAAATTGGTTCCAAAGTTGGAATTGATGGTTAAGAGTTGATATCATTTCGTACCGAGTACAAAAACAGTACATTTCTTACTCGAGGGAGTAAGCTAGTTTTCATAAGCTGAATATGAATGTTGAAAACATTCATTCCAAAGGTAATACAATTCGTTACTTGATATAGATCTTTGATCTCTCTACAATATTTCGCAATGTCCTAAGTCATTTCACACCGGCACTTAGAAAGTTCAATTTTCGTTTTTTTTTAAATGGTAGATAAGGTGCAAACGTGCAGATGGTCCACATGATGGTAAGTGGCTACCATCGCCCATGGACATCGGCAGAAAAAGATATATCTTCTTGTTTTGTCCATGCGTTGCATCCTCGAAGATAGAGTGGAGAAAAAATGCTGCGGTTTCACCAGACCCTGAGCAAGAGGCCACAATCTACTATTATAATACATTAATGGGATAGGAGCAGGAGAGGGTATGACACTTGGCGGTCGGATTCGCATGCTGGTGGTCGCAAGCCAGTCGGGGAACAGACCTACCACCAAGGGAGTGCTGGGTTACTCGGCTCTTACGAGATGCTCTCCCAGCAGCAGAGGAGAATAATATTCTAACCCGTCCCCTCACAGGTAACTTTCGAAATTAATATTGTATAAGTTTACAACATCCATTTTTGAAATAAACCAATAGAACTATCAACTGTGATGCTACAGGCATTATTACTTCATGAGTTTAATAACATTACAATGCATACATTACAGATTTACCTAACAATATTAATGCATAAAATTACATAAGTGTTACATTCTAAAAGATTACGCAATGAAACAACACTTCATGGAAGGACATTCCAAGGGCTGACATCATGAATTGAAAAGAGGGGGGATGGAGGGGGAGGGGGGATCCCCCTCTATCGATCCCCCTATTTTTTTCTTGCCGCTGACGCATATTTTGGGAATTATGGGGGGAGAAAGAAAAATTGTACCTGACCTTTCCAAGTGCTGACGCAGTGGTTTCGCTCTAAAATTTTATTAGAGATAGGTGTAGGCCCACTGAAGCACTCACTGAAGCACTCACTCACAAAATTTTGAACTGCAGAAATCAATAGTTTCCGAAATATAACACTTTAAAATCCACATACAACAAACATTATTCACAATAATAAAATGTCACACTGATTTAATCCATAGAGTTCATATTCAATATAGTGTTGAATTGACAGCTTGGCAACGAGACTTTTAAGCCAATCTTAAATAATATATTTAAATATTTTTTAATGTCATTCTAATAAAATTTTTAACAGAACAATAAAATTAAGAGGAAATTAATACTTAAAAAAGTATGCCCTAATATGATAAAAATTAATTGTAATAATTTTATTATTGGTAATGAATAAATATTTGATACTAAACTATTTTTTTTATTTGATTTAACTTGCACAAAAAAAAGGATTTTTCTGAACCCAGTCTACGTCGCCCCGCTTTCGCGGGGCTCCTCCTTCTGGGTGCATAAACCTATCCAAACACTAACCTAACCAACTAAGGGGGGAGAAGGAGGAAAAGTTATTCCGAAACCCAGTCTACGTCGCCCCGCTTTCGCGGGGCTCCTCCTTCTGGGTGCATAAACCTATCCAAACACTAACCTAACCAATTAGGGGGGAAACACTAACCTAACCAACTAAGGGGGGAGAAGGAGGAAAAGTTATTCCGAAACCCAGTCTACGTCGCCCCGCTTTCGCGGGGCTCCTCCTTCTGGGTGCATAAACCTATCCAAACACTAACCTAACCAATTAGGGGGGAAACACTAACCTAACCAACTAAGGGGGGAGAAGGAGGAAAAGTTATTCCGAAACCCAGTCTACGTCGCCCCGTTTTCGCGGGGCTTCTCCTTCTGGGTGCATAAACCTATCCAAACACTAACCTAACCAATTAGGCTCAACTGTACGAAGGCAAACGGATGTCTAATTTTTTCATTGTAAGTGTTGCCAATTACGAGTCTATAATACCCGAAATCTGAATTTTTTCCTTGCATCATCTATTTTTTTGAGCAAGTTAAATCAAATAAAAAAAATAGTTTAGTATAAAGCCATACTTTTTTAAGTATTAATTTCCTCTTAATTTTATTGTTCTGTTAAAAATTTTATTAGAATGACTTTAAAAAATATTTAAATATATTATTTAAGATTGGCTTAAAAGTCTCGTTGCCAAGCTGTCAATTCAACACTATATTGAAAATAAACTCTATGGATTAAATCAGTGTGACATTTTATTATTGTGAATAATGTTTGTTGTATGTGGATTTTAAAGTGTTATATTTCGGAAACTATTGATTTCTGCAGTTCAAAATTTTGTGAGTGAGTGCTTCTAGTGGGCCTACACCTATCTCTAATAAAATTTTAGAGCGAAACCACTGCGTCAGCACTTGGAAAGGTCAGGTACAATTTTTCTTTCTCCCCCCATAATTCCCAAAATATGCGTCAGCGGCAAGAAAAAAATAGGGGGATCGATAGAGGGGACCCCATCTACCCTAATTACTACCCCTCCCCTCCATTCGTAATGTCAGTACTTGGAAAGTCCAGCCCACTTCATTCACAAAGACAGAATAATAGAATGATTTATGTAAAAAAAAAACTACGTTTAAAAAAACCGACTTCAAACTAAAAATGCACTAAAAAGTAAGAAATAATTCCGTTATTTATTATTCTCTCGTTAATATTAAAACAATAATACAAACTAAAAAAGAATTACGTAAATCGGATCATAAATCCCAGCGTAATCGATATACATACTCAAATAAACAATACAAATCCCAAGGTACGAGAACGGACAAAATGTTCAAAAATGTTCATAAAATAAAAACTACTGGGCCAAACTATTTTAAATTTTAATGGGACCAAATGGCAAATGGCAGCAAATCACGTAGATCGGATCATAAATCTCGGCGTAATTAATGTACATATTTAAAAAAAAATATATACCAATCGAATTGATAACCTCCTCCTTTTTGAAGTCGGTTAAAAATTGTATTTTTTATGTATGGAATAATACCGATATTATTTACGGCCGCAAGGACATACAACTAAAAATAAGACAAGTAATTCAGGCAAATATGTATCGATAAGTTAGTTCTTTTGTATGTATGTCTATGAATATTTTATATATATGTCGGAAGTGTAAGTTAGCTTTAGGTTAGCCTTGTGTTAGGTTAGGTTTATGTGAATTTAACCTTGGGTTAAAATAGAGAACCTGGGCAATGGGGTGAGTGTTGGAATTCTGTTAAAAGGTGTCTTTAAGTCTATACCTTGGTCACAAGTCCAAGGCACTGCTTGGGTTCGTGTCATAATCATTCTTGTCAGAATAGTACGAGATCGTAATGTTTAGTTTAGCAACATTTATGATATCTTAGATTTGAATGGAGTCTGGTTTAGAAGAAAATATAAGTAGTAGGAACTACTTATAATCGAAATCCTGGAGTGTCTGCCAGTTACTGATAAAAGTAGTTAGTAAACTAAACTACACTACTAGCACTATATTAAACAATGTCCACTTGTCAGACTGAGTCAGTTTTATAGGGGCAGAAGTAATACATTATGTAGCTAGTGGAGTATTCTCTAAATCTTACTTTCTTATTCTTACTAATAATATAAATGTGGAAGTTCGTATGTGTAGATATTGTTACTCGATGCAGATATTAATAACCTGATACATGTTTTTTATCCCGGAAAATTCATAGTTCCTGCGGGATAATTATAATTGTTGTTTGTTAAACACCTAAATATTTTTGTATATCAAAATATAATGCTTTTTTAAAATTAAAACACGTGATAAGTTGCTTCCATTCGAAGTCAGGGCGGGTCCTCTAGCAAATTTATAAATTTACTACTAGCTACCCTTGTTTTGACATATAAATTTTAAAAAATATGGGGTGGGTGCTTTTCACTTAGGGGTGTAAAAAATAGATGTTGACCGATTCTCAGACCTACCCGATATGCACACAAAATCGGTCGAGCCGTTTCGGACGAGTTTGATAACAAACATTGCAGCACGAGAATTTCATATATTAGAAAAAAAAAATCAAAAGATAACAAATGTGTTGCTAACATTTAAGATTTTGAAATTATTTTAGTAACCTCTATAAATAAGTATTATTCGTGAATTTATTGGCTCAATGCGGTGTTATCAATATTCTTCTCATTCTCGTGAGCTTTGTAATACAACGATCAATCATAAGTCAACCGTTACTAAAGGAAATTGATAAATTATGTAAGAATTGAATATGTCTATAGAAAATAAGTATTTTACGCAATAAAAATTTGACTGAAAATCCTGAACATAATGTTATAAAACCTATGAAAAATTTCATAAACGAAAATGGCTGCGTCACAATGAATATGATTTTATAATCTACCGTTAAGTATTCCTGATAATACTTAATATGATTTTCTAATAATTAAAAGTATGTTATCTATAGTATATAAATGATTCCGGAAATCTAAATGGTACTAAATATTGTATGAAATACTATTTCGTGATTGGTCAAGTTACAAAACGCAAAAAACTTGATAATTTCATAGTTATTGGCATTTTTGTAAATGACTTTACAATTTTGCGAGAAAACATTAGAAACATGGCGGATTATTTAGCTATAAAAAGAGCTTTCATCGCCAACTACACTAGATAATAAAGTAAACTTACGTGGACCTCGAGAAGGGTGACCTTAACCACGACACTATAACACTAACTTCCATGTACACTGCGCGACAACACCAGAGAGACTGACCAATCTATCGCAATAAAGTGAAAATAAAAGGAACTACCCGCGAATACTAATTTATAAACGATGTTCCTAACAGTACATATTGTAAATTGCTATTATAAAAGTAATCACGAGATCTATCTGAGTGATCTACGGATGATTACACATGACGAGAGATTTGCCGAGTTTTCTAAAGAAAAATCTTGACACTAATTATGAGTTTTATTTAGTAGGAATGTTTTGTAATAGACAAATTCTGAAACTAGTATTTCTATCTTTGTTAATAAAAACCTTTCCTATAACAACAAATTCATTCGAGAGAATTTGGAAATCCACAATACAATAACTTACACGTAACTAAACTCATATATACTATAACTCAAGGGTCACCCTTAAGATAAGTTCAATTAAGAAGTTATCTCGATGATTCAACGACCACGACTTGAGCTCTAATCAAGGAAACAATTAAACTGATCGAGATCGATAATCGTCCTTTCATTAAGGATATACCAAGATTATACAGGATTAAGGAAAATTTTACTAAAATATTCCTGTATACTTGTATTCCTTAATTTCTGTATTAATAAATGTCCAATAATAGCAATAAAAAAGTAAGGTAATTCCCCAACATTCAATCACTCATACACCACTAGTCCTACTAATATTATAAACGAGAAAGTTTGTAAGAATATATGGATGTCTGGATGTATGTTTGTTACTCTTTGACGAAAAAACTACTGAATGGATTTTAATGAAACTTACAATAATATAGCTTACGCATCAGAATAACACATAGGCTATAATTTATAATGATATAGTGAGAATTATCCATATGATTTAGCCAACTCATGTTACGTGTCCCGGAATTCGCTGACTCCGTGGGAAAAAACAGAGGACTTAGAAGCATCGCCTCACGTTAGTCTTAGCCCTAAACTCGCGCTAGGCTCACCCCTTTAGTTTTAAGATTTAATTATTAGAAAGAAAATGTAGCAACGTAAGAAAAATATAATCATAAGAAATATTCCGGATTTTCTTCCCCCCCTTTGAATATATGAGTGAGCAAGCGCAGATGATTATGACTAAAGGTAGAAAGGTAAAAGTTCACTAGCATGCTTTTAAGTGTATGTCGATTTCGTTGGCCAGACCCATGCACGTCATTGTTGTCTTGTCTATACTATCGTTTAGACCATATTTGCGTTTTGTAAATACAACGTTAGTGTCCTTTTCACTGTCAACGAGTGTGAAAGTAGATGTTCATAACAAGTTTCACGCGCGATTTCTGGACTGACAGAGTACATTCTATGTTTTGTTGAATAATCCATACAAATAAATAAAATTGGAGTGTCTGTTTGTAATATTAAAATAACCGGTTTTTACTAAGTGCATATGGATGTATACACCCATACACCACATATACCAAAACAACATTTTTTTACTATTTTTGTCTGTCTGTTTGTTCCAGCTAATCTCTGAAATGGCTGGACCGATTTTGACGGGACTTTCACTGGTAGATAGCTGGTGTAACAAGGAGTAACTTAGGCTATTTAACATCTCGCTACGACCTATAGGTGCGGAGCAACACGCGAACAAAGTCGCGCAGGTCGGCTAGTAGTATAATAAAGAGTGACTTTTTTTGGTCTTCATTATCACGTTTTGCTCAACGACAATAAATAGACTTTTATAAAAAAAGCGTTATTTTAACTTCCCGTTTTTTATAAGTCTAGTAAATGCATATGTAAATATGATAAGTATATTTTTAAAAATTGACATTCACGATCTTATCTCGAGAATAGTTGTCGAAGACTATTTTATTCTTATAGGAAATCTTTTTGTAGCTGACAACTTATTAATAAACCATCAGGATATAATTAATCCAGAGAGGCCTTACTTGCCTCTCAGACTTTTTTATTTCCTAATTCAGCAAATACATATTTAAGATAATTAATAAATTGCAAACAAATGCTTCCTTATTAGTTGTGTGTAATGTTTAATTCATTAAATATCTTATTAGCATATTAATTTGGCAACTTATTTACACCGGTTTACGATTGTATCTCTTGGACTTCAGAATATAAAAGCTATCCAGACTAAATATATATAAAAAGATAATACATAACCTGCATTTTGGACATCCCGAACAGTGCGTGGTGTATGAGACTTATGAGGAAGTCTACAGAGCTCCTTTACTGTACATTAACTCTCGGTTCCATTGGTCAAAAAATGGTAACATTTTTTTAGACAACATTTAGTTTACTGCAGCAGATCTTTTGGAATAGTTGTTAAATAAACTAATATAATAAAATATATGAAAGTTTGTATAAAGCGAAGCGTCTAGCAAAAATAAATTGTAATTTTTATTAAATCTATCTTTTAAGTAAGAATATTGATTTAGTAGTGAAGAAAGTTCCATGAAATGAAACTAAGTGAATCCTTACAAAGTGAAGTAGACGAACGTCGGACTTGAGGCACGTAACACGAGACCGTTACTATCGTGCTACGTCAATGGTCGCTTATAAGCCAACACGGACATAAAGAATATAAATGCATCAATTTTCTACTAACATTTCTCTATTCCTATGGATCGCATAAGCTATATCAATAAAAAAAAATGAATATTTAAAATCGCGATAAAATTGTTTGGACCGCGGATTACACAAGTCAACAAAAAAAGAAACTTTTTTTGAGTCTGTTATTTAATGACTATTGTCTGAGTGTTTACATTGAAAATTAACCAAAAACTCAATTTATGAAGAAATAAGTTTGCTTTTGTATGTTTTATATTGATAATTAAGTTATAAAGTTCTTAGTGGAGAGTAAAATAATAGTTGGTAATACTTTAAAACAAAATGGCGACAAGTCGCGCATTCTATTGTATTGAGTGTATGTTTGTCTATTACAAACTCTAGTAGTATTTTTGTATATGACTGAGTCGCAAAATAGCATACAGACTTTACTTGTCGAAATAATATGAAATTTTCTATGAAAACGAAACTTCTAGAAAAGCAAACTTTAACCAAAAAACCTATTACAAGTAAGGTAAAAGAAACCAAAATTTGACGTTTTGTTGTCAGACTCAAAATCCGTGTTGACCGGTGTTATTGTTCATTGATCGATCCTGTAGGCGCCTGAATTTCTTCGCTTCTTAATTTTCATATTAATAAGTTAAAATAATATCTATTCATTAAATGTTCAAAGTGGCTTGCGCAAGCCGGAGTACCCGTTTTCGGGCGTATTTTCAACCTTCTGGGAAAATTATAAATATTGGTCCTACAGTTCCGGGAGTATAGACTTTTCTTTGAGATTTTCCTGCTCTCTTTGGATTTTTTTTTAAATTTCAAAATCTCAAATAGTTTTCGAGATATTTGCAAAAAACCAAACCCCTCTTTTTTTCACTTAATTGTTTATTACTTTTGCTATTTTTGCAAGCGGTCTTTTCAATTTTCTAAAAAAGTTTCTTCATGCCATTCCGAATCGAATGAAACGAAACGAACGAAACCTAAATCATATTTTTTGCGGAATTAGAAAAAGTTTCGACCTAAAAAGCTAGCTAGCTCTTTGACTAGACCATAAGTCATTTTTAAACATTTCGAGTCAATTAAGAAAATGCGATTTGTTTTTATTTGATCACTTTATAGGTGAGATATGGCTGATTTTTTTAGTTCATCTGATGTAGAATGTCTTTAACGAGATAGTGGTATAAATAACTCAATATTTTTTTTGAGTTACCGTCAATTGCTTTAAGAGGACAGAAACCTTCTGACATTGTCTTGTTCTGCCTTAGTGTAAAATATCGAATCGAATATTTTGTAATCGCAAAGCGTAGGTAAAAAGTCAGCTTTTTTTCATAATTATGTTCTTTCTTAAAAACCCGTTATTGACCGGAAAAAATACTTGTATAATTAGTTACGGTTAAGTTTCATTAGTAAGGTAATAGCTGAATGTTTTCGTTTGTAAAATATTAAAATGCTTAGCTAAATCTTTTTCCTCTCCGATTTGAAGAATTCTTTCAGTTTTAGATAGTAATTAAATATAGTTATAAATTTATATAAAAAAAATTTGTTGCACTTATCATTTATTACACTCAAATGTACTTATCTTGTTATACCAGCGGAACAACATAAATAACTTATAAAACGTTGCGAATGAAATGTAATGGATTTAATAAGACACAATATTCAGGCTAGAAAGGGAAAGATAATAATAATAATATTAAACATGGCGCATCCAGTACACATAACTCCTATCGACATTTCATAATACCAAGAGGCAATAGAAGGGCGACGATACTCGTGTAATGTTGGAACATACAAAAGAATATGGACTACCGACGAAGTTTACAAAGCGTATTATTATTGTGTTATTGTTAATGCCAAATAGTTCCGTCGTCAACTCCAAAATATTTTGGAGTACCAAAACCAACCACATAATTCCAAATCCTAGGAATCTGCTACATATAGGTTCTAAAGAGTTTTTAACCTCCTGGATCCATTATCATCCCACACTACTATAATATACAAATTTAATTTCATTACTAGAAGTTTTAATTCATAAATAAAGAAATGTTTCTGTTGCCATTATAAAAAAGTATAAATGAATATATTACTAATATAAGTAGTACTATGTAGTACGAATAAAATTCTCTTTATATCTTGGAATGGAAAGGTTATCTCTTGAACTTTGATTGCAAACATATTTTATAAGATGACAACATATATATGTATTAATGTATTATGCAATTAAATAAGAATAATCTTATAAGCAATCGATATAAAATCATTAATAAATAAAGCATACTATGATGTACAGGATTACTCAAATGATGAGAATGCTTGGAATCTAAGTGATGTTGACTCTCAAGCTAAATCATTTGTATAACAGACTATGTAAACAAACATGGCTTGCCATGCCATGGCCGGGTCTTCTCAACAGCAAACTGCATTTCGAGCTGTTGGTAGCTTCCAACAAACTTACTGACCGACCAATTTTTTACGTATCAAAAGTACTTTTGTAAATATATATAGTACTTTTGAGTTTGAAGCCTATAAGGAAACTATATCTTTTATAAAATTTTGTATAGTCTTTACATAGTATTAAAACATACTCAGGTCTTTTAAACTCTTCTTCTTTATAGTTGTTTCCTCATGTCTAAAGGTCGTGACCACAATGGTCAAATCTCTGCACGAGCAGTCGCCAAGACACGCGACATTCGGTCAGTTTTAAAGCGGCTGGAATAATTACTTTTAAACTACGGATTTTAATGCGGTTTTCGTGATAGAAAGACCGTGTTAAGCCGGTCCGAAAGCTAGTTATAGGTAAGAAACCACAATAAAAATCAAGCGTGAAGCTTTTATGATGTCGTAATCAGACTCATTAATCGCAAGTGTAAGTCAAATTCAAACTTGACCGCGTTTTAAATGTAATATGTCATTCTGATTCTTCAAGACCAACTTCCGGAAATTTAGGTCATATAATGTACTTCCTGTTGATTTTACATACTACCGGGTAAACGAATATTCGTATAAGGAAATAACTCAACTGGTTCTGTAAATTAATAAATAAAAAATAAATTTAAAATCGACATTTGCAATTAGCAAATTTAAAATTTAAATTAAGCAATTTAATATAAACACAATGTGGGTTAATCATTCGCAATTCGCAGATATAAAAAAAAGGAAATTGCTTTTCGTTACTGCAATAGTACCTACTACTTAATGAAGATATGGACTATAGTTTGTGAAGTAATCATAATTGTTGCATTACATTATTGCAATTATTTCTATTGTAATGCATAAAGAGTACATATTAGTAGATAATTTAATAAGACTATCATATAAATAAATAAATATTGTTTCGTGAAAAAAGTCACTGTCCATCTGACACCCGTTTGTCGACAAAACGTAACGAAACTTTCGACAGTTTGACTTTATAAAAAACTTGTGTGTGCGATTCACACACGATAGAAGTGAAACTTCAGTAAATCGACAAAAGAATGAGATGAATATATATATAAATATAAAATAGTATGTATATTTCTGTCTCATTCTTTCCTACACATTTTTGTATGTGTCTCTTACCTGTCGGTTTTTCCGTTGCATCCGGTTTGAAATCACAACGATTCTAAAGAAGTTTCACTTCAAAAACAATTTATTACATAACAATAAAAACTTTTTTTAAGTAAATTCATGCTTAGAACTAGACCGGTTGCCGTCCACATCATTAGGCATTTCACGTGTCGACACTCCAGTCTGTTGGAGCGTCAAAACGATTGACGCTACTACGCTTGCTAATTTTAGAATACTTCTAGAATACCAGACTGTATGGGAATAAAACTCAAATTAAATTGTCAATGCGCCAATTAAAAAATTTATTACCAAATATGAAAGAACATCCACTTGGATTTGATCATAGAAAACATTGATAAAAAAATAAAGATAGATCCTGAACATTTCAGGTACACTTTTAAGTGTAAAAAAAATGCGCTATCTGCCAAAACTCGTACGACCTACGAGGGTAAGACACTAAAAAGTTAGTTGAACTTCGAGTACGGCGAGCAGAACCGTCGGCATCGGCCGTAGCCTCAATGAAAATTATCGGTTTTGAATGGACTATTGGGTAAACGCAACTGCTACTGAACCGATAAATAATGAAACATTATGATCTCTTACACTTACGACAAGAACCTAAGTAGTGCCTTGGACTTGTGACCAAGGTGTAGGTTTAAGGAGCCCATTAACACTGCACAGGTTCTCTGTTTAAACCTAAGGTTAGTCTAACCATAGCCTAACTTACGCGCCATATAAGTCCAGATAACCACACAATTTTGTACCAAAGCACTATTTTGGCAATCAGAAATAATGGATGGATCAAGAAACATTTATTTTTACTTAACATTTATTAGTTAACATTTAACATTTATTAGTTACTAGAACATGTCTTTTGCAGGTCAAATTTTATCCTGAAATTTTGGATAATTGACCATTTAAAATGCAACGTGGCTCCGAAATCCACCCAATAATGGCGTTAAAAGAAAGAAAGTATTTACAGTAACAAGAATTTTTTATCTTAACCTTTAAAAATAAATTATTTATTTACATTTAATTTTCTTTTATCACGAGATCACTTTGACAACTAGCTCAAATTTATCGGAACACATGTCATATATTGTCTTGTTATTATATTATCAGCTGGTCAAGTATACCATTTGAACTAAAATAACAGGAACTTCTCGCGAATATAAAGTTATCAATGGTGTTACTAACTTTATTTTTTTTATCTATACTAATATTATAAAGAAGTAAGATTTGTATTTTTGTATGTAACGAATAAACATAAAAACTACTGGACCGATTTCAAAAATTCTTTCACCATTAGAAAGCTACATTATCCCTGAGTAACATAGGCTATATAAAGAAAAAATTAGAGATCCTTAGGAAATCTCACTAAAACCAACCCAAGGTGCAAAAAAATTAGCCATAAAATATCTTTAATCGCATGCGCTGCAAAAAGTATTGATGATAGAACAAAAAAATGTTCTACAATATTATAGAACGTATAAATATCTACAAAAAACTCCGCGAGACCATATGTCCAACTATTATAGTTATATCACTATAACTACTTTTTTACATTTTAAAAGTTGATAAAAATGCCAATCAAAATCAGACCATGTTTTCTATAACTTTGTATTAATACTTATCCAAATAAATTATGTCGTATTCAAGACTGTTTCAATACCTGTAAAATACTTTTTGAATTATTAAAATCGGACATTCCAGTCAAAAGATATTACGAAATAAAAATATCAAGATAAATAAAAAATAATCCCAGACGGGCCGCTGGCGCGGTGTGGCGTGCCTCGCAGCGCAGCGAGTAACGCGGCGATAGAGGGAGCGACAGAATGCGGGAGCCAAAATGTTAATAAAAAAATGATCCACCCGTGCGAAGCCGGGACGGGCCCCTAGTTTTATATAATTTTTAGTTGTTTCGCAATTTTCCATCAATAAAAGGAACGATACATCGTAACGTAGGTACTGTTAACTTACAAAGTTTTTGAGTGCAACAGTTTTTATAGATGGAATTGTTTAAATTACTAAACATATAACATTTCATTATATGTTTAGTAATTTATAGTTTTATTATGTCACTGCGCAGTTTATTTCTGCCACCAGAGCATATACACAACAACAAAAACAATTATAATTTATGACCTACGCTTAGAGTAAACACTGAGTAATGATATAAATTTTAGATATCAAATAGGACCATAATGGCTTCCGTCCAAATCATTTAACCTAACCAAGTTATTGATACTATGACAGCTGCTTAGTAAACAAGTTTAAAAATAAATTATATTATTGACTCCGTTTCGTAATCTTAAGAGCGGCGTAAAGAAAATCTTAAGAGCGTGGTAAAATCAGGTGGTAGTCGTATGGAAAGTCTTACATTTGTATATTATAAATCTAAATGGTTGCAATCAATCATGGAATCTTGCAACTTTACATGGTATACTTAAGTATTTTTACTAACAAGTGTTAGCTCTAGAACTATTAACACAGATATTTCGTAAGAAAAACACCAGCGCGGTTATGTGTGTAAGTACACACATAACCGCACTTATCACATTAAAAATCAAAGAAATACTGCACTTTGTCATCTTGCATCATCTTTTTATATCCTACCTCAGCCTAAAAAAATAACGGAAACAGTATCAATGCTGACAATTCATCACTAATATGATCTAACTCATAGACAATTCATTTCCTGTACGGTAAACAATTTATCATATACCATAGATAATATTCAAGCATTGTACGGACATATAACAACCATTTATATATAATTAAAACGGATGTTAAGCGCAGAACATACTGAGTGCGGGTGCATTTAAATTATAACATATAACAACAATTTAGACAAAATTAAAACGGATGCTAACACAAGATAGGAACCCAAAATAGTGCCTTGGATACATGTCCAGCATGCAATGTTTTATGACAAAAGAGTAAAAAGGAGAAAAGAAGTAGAAAGTAGAGAGGAATTGATTTAGATGACAATAACCATAACAATGTTATTAAAGAAAGAAAGAAAATGGATCTAGTGATGAAGTAAATTCACAGTATTTGGGCAAATGATGACGAAGTAAATTCTAACGAAAAACAGGCATTCGTTAAAGCGTTATAGCGACGCAACGAGGTCATCGCCGATAACTATTATCTTTAAATTTCCTCAGCTATCAGCGCGATATATCAATATCCAATACTTATTTACTTATCTTTATTTAATCTACTGTGTGATAGGGTAAAGCCTCATCCCCAGGAAAAACAATATTCATTTACAGAACTATTTTTTAAATCAATCGTAATGAATCACACACAGTTCTGCAATAAACACAACCCGTCACCTGTGGCTTGCGACCACCATCATGTGAATGCGACCGCCAAGTGCCTTTGACGAGTTCCGTTCGATCCGCATGTGGGCCAGACCTACATCCTCCCTCTCCCATCCCATTAATGCTGCGGTTTCAGTGGATTCGGGTTTCATTCTCAGGGGCCGCTGAAACCGTAGCATTCTTCTCCTAATTCCCTTCCTCACTCTATCTCCGATGTGGCAACGCATCGTCAGTGCAAGAGACACTCTAGTATTGTCGATGTCCAATGAGTGATGGTGGCCATTTACCATCAGGTGGACCGTCTAGGTCTGCTTGCTTGCCACTTAACTGTCATAAAAAAAAACATTTTTTGACCCGTAGGAATCTGCTTACAGATACCTCCCTAACTGATGATTTGGGAAATTTGAAGGTGACAATTAATCCGATTCTGTTAGTAACAAAATCAAGACGCCGTTTTCAAGTTCTCAACCATCGAAAATTTCCTTAAATGAAATTGTTTTTATTCTTCAGCTCGATGAAGCGAGGGCAGTTAAACTAGTTTTCAAAAGAACCGGAAATTTTCTCTATTTCCTTCATAAACATACATTTTTAAACAGCACTTATAGTACTTGAAACTAGTTCTTGCGAAAACAGTGTACAGTTACACCTGTGAACTACTTTGAGGTTGTGCAGACATCAGACAGAAGTTAAGACAATATACCTAATAAAAACTAAAAAATATATTATATATTACAACATTGAAGTAATATTAATATAAATTTAATTTGTGAGATGCCACGGATATTAGATTATTTTTTTTCACTCAGTAAATCACGATAAAAAAAGAATGCACAATATTACTCACAAACATTTTTATTAAAAAGTTTCCTTAAAGTTTTTTTTTTTTTTGAGAACAAAAACACTAGATCTTCACTTTTAGAACAGTACATACATTACATTTTTATGATTGCATTTCTTAATGTTTTTATCTTTTGTATGAAGTAATAATTTTATCATAAACTAGTTGACCCGTGCGACTTCGTCCGCGTGAAGCTTCGCTCCTATGGGTCGTAGCGTGATGATATACAGCCTATAGCTTTCCTCGATAAATGGGCTATCTAACACTGAAAGAATTTTTCAAATCGGACCACTAATTCTAACTCTTCAGCTTTATATATAAGTATAAGATTTTAATGAAGATTTAAATTTATGATAAAATAAATACTTTTATTGCATTATACTTCGCAACAAAGCAATTTTTTTTTTTTAATTTTTTTACAGGTAATAAAACTTTAATACTGATGAAGTAGAGAATATATTATTTAAATTGTAGGGTTTCGTTGTCTGTGTATAATTAAGCTAACTGAAGGTCGGCCCTACGTTCGGTAATATTCATGACCACACTTATCACCTTTGTTTCACCTTCCAGGTATCAAGGTCACCAGTTCACCACGATCGATACAATCCATTACCGAGTTCCTATCAGATAATGTAAACAGTCGCTTTCCTAAGTAATTGAAAAGTAAGAGTATTCAATGCAATTTTAATTATTCGTATACTAGTCGACCCGACCCGGCTTCGTATGGGTGCAATTCCAGTATATTGTTTTATACAAAGATTTAAGTGATCTATAAATATATTTTATTATTTTCCCGCAGGAACTATCAATCTATATGGTCATTCCATGTCGAATCAACAAATTTTTTACCTGACCCCCTTCGATTTCGCTAAAAATTTTTCTATTTCACATCTTCAAATTGGAAGGGATCATTGCAGAATTAGTTGAAGGTTTTTTAGATTAAAAAATAAAAAAAAACGGTCGGTCTTTAAGAAAATGACGGTTTTTTCGAAAAAAAATTAAATATTTCATACATCTGGGGTTCTGAAAATTTTTTCATATTTTTTTTTTAAACTATATTTGACAACAAAAAGCGGTATATTTTTCAAAAATTCGTAACTTTTTTTGAGTCGGGAAAAAAAATTAAAAAACTTCTGAAAAATGTCTTTCGGGGGGTAGAAAAAAATAGAAAATTTTTAGCGAAATCAAAGGGGGTCAGGTAAAAAAATTGTCGATTTGGCATGCAATGACCCATATATTAATTAATATATATGAAATACATAGATATGAAATTTGTTTTACATTTATGACCTTAAATAATTGTGAGCAAAATAATTCCTTAACTAAATAAATTAATTTGACTAAATTTAAATTAATTATAAAGTACAATGTTGAGAATACTAATGTGTACCCGTATGTTTTATCTTTCCTGCATATCGTCTGCATGTATGTAATTACCTAACTTTCGAATGATATAAACTTTCATTGCATTTCAGATATAATAGTAGATACTTATAAAGATCTGCTTCACAATACATTTTTGAAAATGTTATGTATGTACGTCAAAATATTAATGATTTTATTAGAAATAGTGACTTGCACGATATACTAGAAACAAACAGAAACTTGTTATGCCTACTACTCGATTGAGTAGAATCAGTAATTCTTTTGTTGGGCGATGAGTATGCTTTTACAACAGGATCCCAGAAAACGTTCACATTAAAGATTTTTTGGAAGATGTCACGCCTTGGGAATGATGCGTTTGCTCGAGGCTTTCTCAATTTATAAAATACTAGGGGCCCATCCCGGCTTCGCACGGGTGGAATATTTAGTTTAAAACATTTTGGCTCTCGCGCATTTCGGTGCCCCTCTACCTCGGCGTTACTCGCTACCACTCGCTGCACTTCGAGTATCACCGATATACTCGTAGAACTACACTGGCCCGTCGCGTCGGCGTGTATTTTTTGTTTATATTGATATTTTTAATTTCGTAATATCTTTTGAATGGAAGGTCCGATTTTAATAATTCAAAAAGTAATTTACAGGTATTAAAACAGTCTTGAATATGAAATAATTTATTTGGATAAGGATTAATACAAAGGTATGGAAAACATGGTCTGATTTTGATAGGCATTTTTATCAACTTTTAAAATATAAAAAAGTAGTTATAGTGACATAACTATAATAGTTGGACATATGGTCTCGCGGAGTTTTTTGTAGATATTGATACGTTCTATAATATTGTAGAACATTTTTTTGTTCTATCTTCAATACTTTTCGCAGCGCATGCGATGTAAGATATTTTATGGCTATTTTTTTTGCACCTTGGTTTGGTTTTAGTGAGATTTTCTGGGGATCTCTAATTTTTTCTTGTAATAAATATAGCCTATGTTACTCAGGGATAATGTAGCTTTTTAATGGTGAAAGAATTTTTGAAATCGGTCCAGTAGTTTTTATGTTTATTCGTTACATACAAAAATACAAATCTTACTTCTTTATAATATTAGTATAGATAATTGTTATAAAAATTAAAGTATCCAAAAGAAATAGTTCCGCCGAGTTTCTTGACCCCATTCTTCTCAGGTCTGGGTTAGGTCGTTTCCGAAAGGGTGGTAGGTTCCGACGTTCAATAAGAGAATGTAAATTCCAGCATTGAATAAAAAATTTTGACTTTGGTATTTTATATTCAAGATTTACTTACTGATATTATAAATGAGAAAGTTTGTATTGATATTTGGATGTTTGTTAGTCAATCACACAAAAACGGCTGAACGGATTTCAATGATATTAGGCTCTCAGATACTTTATAACCTAGATTAAAATGCTACATTTTAACCTGGAATATTGTTTATTATTATTTGCAGATTAGTACAGAGGTCTTATAATACCTAATAACTAGTCGACCCTTGCGACTTCGTCCGCGTGATGCTCCGCTCCTATTGGTCTTAGCGTAATTTTTTATAGCCTAGCCTTCGTCGCTAAACGGGCTATCTAACACTGAGAGAATTTTTCAAATCGGACCAGTAGTTCCTAAGATTAACGAGTTCAAGCAAACAAACAAACTCTTCAGCTTTATATATTAGTATTAGGATAAGATTTAAAAAAAAATTAAGTACAGTTATTGTAATATATTCGAAAATTCTATAGTTCTAACCTGAGATAAACTGTGCGATGATCGCAATTTTACCTTAAAAGCTTTTGCAAAATCAGGTCATGAGAGCGAGGAAATAATTTTTCGTGTCTATACTTTACGTTCATCCCGAAATCTTTTCATTTCTTTATTCTAGTTCACAACCTTAACCGATTTTACTTTACAAACACTAGTTCTTTTTAGGGATAATTTATTTACTTGATTTTGGGTATTTTTCAAGGTTCGCTGATAAATATCAACAGATATATATATCATGATATATATCGATTGATATATATTATTATGTATAATATTTATTGTCTCAGATAGAAATTTAACCAACCCGATGTGACGCTAGCAACATTGGCCTGTCTTACATACTAGAAGTATCGGGTAATCCCCGTAATATGAACGCGTCCTGTAATATTAAACTTTTTAATTGATAGTTTTATTATTTATCTTAAAACTTTTAGGTAAATAAAAATTTCAACATTCTTACGGTTAACTGTTGATTAAGACTGATTGTGATTATTAATTATTATTAAACTAAACTCGAAGACTGTTTTTTTTTCGTTTTTTAATTATTTTATAGTAAATAAAAAAATATTATATAAATCAAACTCAATCTATACTATTCGGATAAATATCAAATATCGGATACTTTTTATAAATATCGGAATTTTGCAAACCCTGATATTTTTATAGATTTACTAGCTAACCCGGTGGGTCACCCTTATTACATTTTTTTATGGTACATTAGATGCAAACGAGCAGATGGTCCACCTGATGGTAAGTGGCCACCTTCACCTATGGAAATTTGCCAAAACAACGAGATACCTTCTTGTTTTGTCGATGCGTTGCATCCTCGAAGATAGAGTGGGGAGGGGGAGAGAATAAAAAAATACTGCGGTTTCAGCAGACCCTGAGCAAGAGCCTAGAGTCCACAGCATTAATAGGATGGGAGAGGAAGGGGAAAAGTCTAGCCCACATACAGCTCGACCGGAACGCGTCTGTGACACTTGGCGGTCGGATTCGCATGCTGGTGGTCGCAAGCCAGTCGGGGAACTGGTCCCCTACCACCAAGGGGGTGCTGGGTACTTAGAAGTAAAAAAAATAGATGTTGACCGATTCTCAGATCTAAGTGATATGCACGCAAAATTTCATACAAATCAGTCGAGCCGTTTCGGAGGAGTTTGGTAACAAACACCGCGACACGAGAATTTTATATATAAGATATCAATTATTATATCTTTGTTTATTAATCGATTTAGATGATTCTTTTCTTAGAAAGAGTAAGAAAGAATTAGTAAACGTAATAATTATTAAGATACGAGTATCTATGTTGTGTTCACTGTTGATATATTTTTGTATTCACTAGAGTTATTGTAGACAATCAATTTAATAAGACCCGCATCTCTTAAAATATCTAGGTATTTCGATACCTTGACCTTATGCCCAAAAGGAAGGGCGATACAGATTGTCAACAAAACATTTCATTAATTAATTTACCAATTCTCTTGACAATTTTGTTATAACTCATAAGTGTGAGTTACTTTTTTCATTCGCTTATTATATTTATGTCTGTACAAAAGTAGGTAATTCTTTTATTAGGCAACATTATAGAACCATTTAAAAACATATAATAACAATGTTTTTTAATAATAATTGTAAAACTCAACAATTTGTAAAGAAAAACGTATTTTTAGTCAAATGATTTAGGCCGTGCTCCGATATACACTGAGACTTGAGAGCACCAGAAATGTGTTCCGTTATAACTGTCAGTATACTGGCGCAGTATCATATGGAAATCCATGACGTCATCAATCGACGCCATTTTAGTACTGTAACCACTGGAACTGCGGAGGTACAGTGCTTCCAGTGTTTTGATCACGTGATCAACAGGGTCAAGAATTTTAATTTTTTAACAGCTTGATGCTTATACTATTGATAATAAATAATTATTTAAATTGTTATCTAAAGAAACCGGCTTTATAAAAAATTTGACGCTGTACTCTCTTCTCTGCTTAGTCTTTCTGAAGAGACTCTTCGGTACTGTGGCTATACCGCTTTTTGGTTCTGTCAAGTGTGGACGTTGAAAAATACAGTGTGATTGGATCTCGGATGACTTTAATAATTGCAATTAAAACAGATTGTTTGGTGCCTTTTTTATACCTGCAACCACACATAAAAACTATCTAAGTGTTAAACTAACCCACTACTTGTAAAAAGCGCCAAAAACATTAATGACATTGACAGACGACAGTATACATACTGGTCTGCTGTTCCGTTTTAAACAGTGATAAAGTTTCTCAGTGTACTGAAGTGTCCTCACACCCTAGTGCTCCAGTGCATATCAGAACACGGCCTTAAATATTGAGGTTTTATAATCAATAATAATAATCATGTAAATGTTATTAAAAATAACCTTGTAACATAATTAATATATTACAGTATATACATTATATTTTAAATATGTATAAGAATATAATACTCCATATTTGATTGTAAAAGAAATATACTGTATAATATTTTATTTATCATTCTTTCAGCCTACCACAGATAAAAAAAATATACAGATAAAAATGTAGCAGCAGAAGAAACTTGATAGCAGAATAAGAGCAGCTTGTATATAAGGATTTAAGGATTAATTAAAAATCTTTGTTCTTTTACATTTATTATTTATTGCATAATCATAATCCCATCAAACAGAAAATAGGAATTTAACAAAATAGAAACAGAGAAAGCAAAAATATCTAAGAGGTTAGATTTAACAAAGAAATTTACTACACGGAAATAAAAACATTCCTTAATTTATACTTCCAGCATATTGGATTCTAGTCAAAAATATATCTACAAAAAATATTGTCTTTCTTTTTCAGTCACTTAGACTCAGTATATAGTATTCTCTATTCCTTCTTTTTTTTTGATATGCCAAAAAGTGTATGCAAATATTAAAAAATTAACAATGAAAAATATAATAGCAACATTTTACAAAATGTGTGCAATTTTAGAAAAGCCTGAGCTCCCTTAAGAGTTCTCAGAACAGAAATTTTCTATACAAACTGTGTTATCCAAAAATTGAAATAAAAATAAAGCAAAGAAAAATACATTATAAAATGTGATAATCTTTTCACTGTAGTAGAATTTAAAAAAAATACTAAATGTCTATGCCCCACTTATAAAGTTTCAATTTAGTATAGAATATCTGTTCTGGCAACACTTAAAGAAATTTATCCATATTTTAATACTAATTTTGTATCTGCCAATCTTAAAATACTGTACTTAAGAAATTAGAGCTCAGTTTTATTTACAAATATTTTTTTCCATTTTCATAAAATATTTCTTATACGAACACTTATAACAATTTAGAATATACTTTTTATTTATACTAATGCATACCACAATACAATTAATAATTTGCTCATTTTACTTTCATATTTACTTATTTTACAAACATATTTTTTTAAATTGAATAAATAAATTATAAAGGTACTATTTCAGTTTCAATGGAATGTATTATCTATTAACTCTTTTCTGTATTTAGGTTTAAAGACAATGTCGGACAACTATCTTTATTTTTAACAAAATTAACTGGAATTTGAGATTCTAGTAATTTAAAAAATATACATATTAAACCAAGGAAAATATTTTTAAAGTTTAAAGTAGTAAGAATAAATCAACAATGTTAGTAGAAACTGTGAGTATACCAAAAACTTAGTGCAAATTAAGTACATTCCAAAAATAAGTTTCCATTAACAGCTCTGTGTGTGTATAAAGTTAACAAAAGAATTTAAGACTCAGTGCAAAATTGAATCGAAAGACTTAGAAATTAAAGGAAACAATTAAAATAATACTATTTAAAATTTTAAAAATAAATTAAGAGAATAATATTAAAAATAACACCATGTACTCCAAACCTAGTAGAAAACAACAGTTAGAATTACTTTTAGGTTACAAATACGATTAACAGCCTCACTGCAATAAACCAACATACTGGTTTTGTAAAAAACTTAGAAAATTGTGTTACATTTATTTGTTAAAAAAATATACAATGAAACTATTAAATGTTGTATCCTACTTAATATTATCTATGGTCTACTATCACATTTTGGTAGGGGCGAGGCTAGAATGCAATGGAGGAGGGAGGCATAGAGCATTCTCCAACAGTGACTCTGTAAGATGCTAGCTCGCTGATGCCATGGTAATGGACAAAAGCAGCTACAATTACTAGAACATGGAAAATTTGGTGAGACTGGAACCAAATGTCACACTTTCCAGGAAACCAACGCTCGGGCACTCGTAGAGCATAAAACATTGCTCCCAAAATGTATAGCATACCCATCAACACTAACCAGAACAGAGAAGTCATACTGACTTGACTGAACCAACCCTCCGTGATACCATAATGGATAGCGGGCACCACACCAGACAGACCAAAACCCATGAACACTCCCGCTCTCAAAGGACGGAGGTGAGGCTCTGAGAATCTATCCCAAAGTGATACAATAATAGACAATATTCCTAACACAACCACTACAGATAAGTATATTATTTTGGGTCTATAGTGGCAGTAAAAACTGTAATATAGCCAAGGAACAAATGACCCCATTATAAGTAGAGCTATGCCGCAATAATCCAACTTAGAAAATAGTTTACCTACCATTTCAGAGTGGCAGTACAAGGTGTGGTAAGCAAACGAGAATCCGAGACATACAATAGCGCCGACGAAAAACACTCCAAAGATCATTTTCTCCTGCATTTGTATTTCGATTGATGGTCGAGTGAGGAAATAGATCGCGACACCGATGAACGCGACACATCCCAGCAGATGGGTCCAGATGTTACCAGTCTCTGTGTGGATGCGGAATATAGAAGCAAAGCACGCGCTGAAAGATGGCAGCGGCGGCCTGTGGCCTTTGTGTAAATAATCGTTGTCTTGTAGCCAACGCGGCAGATGTCTAAAGTGGCATACGTTCCATGACGCTTCCCAAACTTTCCTCACAAACTCCTCGGCCTGTTCTGCGGCATTGTGAGCTAATGCGCCCAGGTCGATCTCGTCAGAGAGGACGCCAGCCTTAAGGACTTCAGCCATTTCCGCGTCGAGCAAGTGTTGGTCCTCAGGGGTTGATGGTAACGGGCATCCTTCTTCTTCCTCAGCGAGAACTTCATCGAGTTCGTCGATTTGAGAAGCCAAACTCTCGGCCTCCGGGTCCCATCCTTGCCGTCGTCGAATTCCGTCCGACGACACACTCTGGGACCCCGTGTCAGAGTCAACTTCCCACATTTCGTTGCGAGTTTCGCTACACAATCACCATCCGAGTAAAACGGCCTTCGTTAGACGTACAGGTAGAGAACAGTTACTCGTACACTCGTTTCACAAGAAATCCAGTTACGTCACGAAATGAAAACACGGAGCGCACGAGAAACTTATTCCTTTGTTCTACGTCCATACACTTCTAATTAGATGTAACTATTGTTGTTTCTGTATCACAAGTTCGAATATAAAATATGTTATAAAACGTTGCAATGCATCTACCAGACAACAATCAATTTAGAACAGCTGCAAAGAACTGTCGGATCGTCGACCGAAACCATTCCTTTCCATGTTCCAATGTCCATTTTCTAAATATAACTATCTCGCTCATTCACCAACCAAACCATATTTTTTGTTTCAATTGATACTACGCACTAAATATTTAGTGATGTGCCTGCGTTTATTATACTTTATAGAAATATTTAATAATATATTTATAAATAGTAGTACGTAGTAGCGTGGGGTGCATGGTGTCAATAGTTATAAATATTTTATTGACAGATATGAGTAGAGTGATTATCATTTTGATAATATCTTAAAAAGCACCCCACGCTTTTTTTTAAATAAAATACATTTTTTTTATTTACACTATTATTAATTTATATTTATTGAAATTTTTAACACTATTCTTATTTTAAATTTATTAAAATTTATATTCTATTTTTTAGTTTGGTTTTCTATAATAAAAAGCGTGTTTTTAGTTTTTTTAAACTATTATTTATTTTTTACTTTTTAGTTTGATTTATTTATAAAAGCGTGATTTTTTTTTAGTTTTTTTTTTTAAACTAAAAAAAATCACGCTTGAGAAACGGCTACCAGAACCAAGGAAGGCCGCAGGCGCGCAAATTACCCACGGAGAGTTACATACTGACAGACTGACATACAAGTGAAGCTAATAAAAAGCGTGTAAAAAAGGAAGGCATAATTTGTAAATATTGTGTACAAGCAGTGTTGTCAACAATAAATTCAAATTTCCGTCGAATAAAAAAATTACGTAAATAAGGGCGTAAATAATTATGACACCGCAGGCGCGGAAGATATTTGTTGGTGAACGACCTTTTTTTTTGTTCTTTAGATATAGGCGCTCATAAGTATTTGCTACGCAAGTGCAGAAGATAGTTGTTGGTGAACGACGTTTTATTTTGCTCTTCAGACTTAGAATGTCGCCATAATAAAGAAATCAAATCAATTCAAAATTATTTATTTCAATTAGACTTTTTTTAAAAATACTTTTGAAACGTCAAAAATTTGTCGGTCAGTTAGTTTGTCTGAAGCTACCACCAGCTCGGAAAGCAGTTTTCTGTTGAGAAGAGCCGGCCAGAAACTCAACAGTCGCTCTTTTCAAAAAGGCATGTTTACATAGTCTGTTATACAAGTCATTTAACTTGAGAGTCAACGTCACTTAGATTCCAAGCTTTCTCATCATTTAAGTAATCCTGTACATTATAGTATGCTTTATATATTAATGACTTCTTGATACGAGTTTTAAATTGTTGAAGTGGCAAGTCTAATATAGGCTGTGGAATCTTATTATAGATGCGAACACCAAGCCCCGTGAAACTGTTACTGACTTAGTGAAGACGATAGTAAGGCGTTACAAGTTTATTTCTGTTTCTAGTATTAACATTATGTTTGTCACTGTGTTTTGAATACACATGAATATTCTGGTAAATAAACAAAATCTATATATATAAAAGCGAAAAGTCACTGACTGACTGACTGACTGATCATCACGAAATCTCAGGAACTATAAAACCTACAAACTTGAAATTTGGAATGTAGGTTCCTTCTAGGACGTAGGTGTCCACTAAGAAACGGATTTGATAAAATCCTCCCCTAAGGGGGTAAAATGGGGTTTGGAAGGTTATATGAAAGTCCTATGTTTTTGAAGTTAGACTTATGAAAATCGGTATTTACATTAATAACTTACAATAATAAAAATCTGTATAATTTATTTTGCAAAATACCCCCTTAAGGGTGGTAAAATAGGGGATGAAAGTTTGTATGGGAAAGTTTAATTTATTGTCACTTTTAACTTGAAATTTGGAAAGTAGGTTCTCTCTAGAGGGTAGGTGTCAGCTAAGATTTTTTTTACGGGGGTGTCCCTCCTAAGGGGTGGAATGGGGGTTTGAAGGTTATATGAAAGTCCTATGCTTTTAAAGTTTGAGGTTAGAAAAGCGGGAATATGAAAATTGGCATTTAGATTATTACAGCAGCGGGAAAAATTATCTTTTTATAATCTCATAGAAAATCAGAACTTCTACGCGGACGAAGTCGCGGGCGCCCGCTAGTATTACAATATATGTATTGAGATGGGACTGTAAGAACGTCTATTTTTTATATACATCTCTAAGGGAATCCCGCGCTCTTGAGTTATAAATGGCCCGAACAGCTCTCTTTTTAAGAATAAAAATGAATTTAATGTCCGCGGCCCTACCCCACAGTAAAATGCCATAAGACATTATACTGTGAAAGTAACTGAAGTAAACTAGCCTAGCAGTGTTAATATCGGTCATTTGTCTGACTCTCCTTACTGCGTAGGCAGCTGAGCTGAGTCTTCCCGCTAGAGATGATAAATGGAGGTTCCACTGGAGTTTTGAATCTTAAGTTATACCCAGAATTACCCGCGAGTCCGCCACATCTAAAATTTCATTATTTAAACGTAGGTTAAATTTTTGTTTTTTAACATTAGGTAAAGCAAACTCAACGCTGCGATAATGCACTGTTTACATCGTCATAATTATGTTTATTTCTGTTTACTTTATATATAAGAGATGTATCATCAGCAAAAAGAACAATATCACACAAGTTCTTCCCATAGTATGGCAGATCATTAATATAAATCAAAAATAAAAAGATTTGCCTGTGAATATTTGTTTAGCTATTCAATATTATTATATTTTCGTCAACAAATCCGTTAACCGTTAAAAATATTTTATTCCGTTGGTGTCTGTCTCTAATCCGTCAGATCTAACGGAAAATCCGTTAAGTTAGCAACGTACAGACGGCTGCAATACCTACGAAGTAGGTACGAAGCCGAAACGGAAACGGAAAAAATATATTTCATTTTTAATATTTCAATGGTAATAAAATAATCATAATAAAAATGAACAAATGGTTAAATAAATTATAGTTTATGTATATTTATACTTATCGTTCGGATATCCTTAACATTTGAAATAAAAAATATTATGATTTTATTTTATATATCGAAGTTTAGTAAAAATAAAAATTAACATCACTTTACGTACATGTACGTCACTATTATCGTCAGGCGTCACACCGGAACCTACTCCTGATTGGTCAATGAACGTTACGTCAATAAATTATTTGACAAAAGTAAAGCCGTCTAACCTAAAAACGATCGCTAAAATCTGCAATAATAACAAATGTACTGAATTTTGTTATAATAATATAATTGTACTTACTTTTTAAACATGGTGTAAAATTTAGATGCACTTAATTTCACTATAACAATTTTTCATTAATCAGAAAACGCAGAGAACCAAAGTTTGATCACAGTTGTTAAATATACCTGGAAAATATTTTGACCAATGAACAACGATCTTGTATAACTATAAGCTCTCTTGTTATTTGCTACAATATTTGCCAATTGGAAAGAACCACAGATTATGAAAAGGAATAGACTAATGATGCATCTTTTAAAAGTTTTTACCGTATAAGTTTGTATAAAAAAGAAAATATTTGTTGAATATATTTTATTCTTATGGTACTGATTTTAAAATACTTGGCAACAAGATCATTAAGTTACATGTAGAGTAGAGAATGTTCCTATTTTATTAATTTTTTGGAACGTGTCTAAGAAATAGGAACATTTTGGATATTACCCACTAATATTAAATATATGCATTAATTGTTGACGTAATGGTGTTAATATAAATAAATGCGTAGTATGCGTATTATACTCTAGAAAATCGATAGATATTCAGGAATAGCCTTTAATCAGGCTTGATACTTGGTACTAAATATATTATTTTGTCACATCGTTGGCAACACTCGTAAACGAAAAGTCAAAATTGTTAATTTCATATGTCAATATGTGAATATTTTGGTTGCATTGGTTCATGGTTGGCCACATGGTTTTTTTTATAATTATTCACTTTTGTATTTGAAATAAAACTTTATAGTTAGATTTAATATAATAATTTTCAAAAAATGTCTAATTTACTAGAAGTATTAGTGACGTGTGACTCGAACAATACGCTATGGACATGCAGCATTTGGGATCCTCACACCGGCACTAACTTGATGACTTACAAAGGCGGTGGAACAGCAGAAGCTCACACTCTTGCGGTCATAGGCAGCGACTACTTGGCAGCTGTAGAAAAAACCAAGCCAGTATTACATATATGGCCTTTAAACTCGCAGCAAACACTACAGGGTATCCGTTTCATTCTACCTGGTAAAGCCAGCGCGTTTGCAGTAACCCCTGACGGTTGTTATTGCTTAGCAGGAATTGAGGATAAGATTTATCTTTGGCAAATCGCATCCGGTAGCCTACTCACAATTATTAACAGGCATTATCAGAAAGTTAATTTATTAAAATTTACTAGTGATGGATGTTTTTTTGTATCAGCTGCTGAAGATGGCATGGTAATGGTGTGGTCGCTTACTACCGTAGCTGCTAATCCTGAAGTGGAACTTGTTACACAAGCAGTAGCTGGCCAGCATGATCCTGTTTATATATTTTCAGATCATTCTTTGCCAGTCACAGACATGTGTATAAGCAAAGTGGGTATGCATGGAAGACTATTTACTGTTTCTAGTGATAGAACTTGTAAAGTTTATGATTTGACATGTGGAGAGATGCTTTTGAATTTAGTTTTTGATGAGCCATTATCATCGGTAACACTGGATGTTCTAGAATTAAATGTTTTTGCTGGGTCAACTGAGGGAAAAATATATCAATTCAGCCTCACAAATCCACCTCGGAATAAAGATGTGTTAATAAATAATGAGAACAATAAAATTTTTAGTTCACACACTAAAGCAGTATCTTGTCTATCTGCTTCTCTTAATGGAAAAGTTTTGATGTCAGGATCAAATGATGAGCAGGTTATATTATGGGATATTAGTAGCAGGCAACCAATTAGATTTTTAAGACATAAAGGAGCCATTACTAATGCATTTTTTACTATGAATTATGAAACAATTTATAAACAAGACTTTACACCAAGTATCATTCTGCATAGTTTGGAGAGGACATTAGAAAATAATGATGATACGGAAATAGAAGTGCTAATAAATAAAAAGAACAACTTTTGGCCAAAGATGTTAATAAATATAGAAACTAACATTGAGTCCAGTAATGTTTCAAGGATAATAAACACTGAAGGAGTGCAAGGTGAAGAAAATTTGAAGGCAGAGTTACAAAAATTGAAGCAAATTAATGCTAACCTTTATGCATTATCAATACAGAAAGCTTTAGATTCAGAATCTTCAAAATTTCTTAACCATAAGTCTAAAAAGAAAAATAAAAGATCAATAAATTTCAATTAGAACATTATTTGTTGTTTTATTTAACCTTAAACAATAAATTTTTAAGCTAAGTACAATAGGACCCTTAGATTATTATCAATCTTGTGAGACTCGATTTGTGGTGGGTGTGTTAGTCTAATGAATTTTTTTCAGATTTGCTCATCACCTTATTAGAACCTTATTATCTCTATAGTCTTAGCTGGATATATTATAAATATGATTTTTTTTTTACTACACTCAGGTATTATGTAAATATATTAAGTATTATATTAAAGTAATCAATATTAAAATATTATTCATATAATACTTTTATATCATATAATTATATTAATAGCAACAAGAAAATGAGCATGTGTAAAATATATACTTCCGTGAGTTTCAATCATCTCTTATAACTTGTACGATGCACCAAATTAATTAGTTTAAGTTTACATTCTAAAACCCATTATGGCAATTCAACTTTGAAAATCAAGCGATGTTTCCGTTGAAAATCAAGCGTTCTTTGTATTCCTAGCAAGATGATATATAAAAATTCCCAGCATAATGGTCATGTTAAACCATTGGTCTTCATATGGCAATAAAATGATTTTCATGACCAAGTCCCTCCCTAGCGAAAATTCGTGAAATGCGTAAGGGGTTAATATTATGATTACTCGTGACCGTCAGCTGCGATTCTGTGGGTGGGGCGAGCAGTGGCAGCCTCCCAAACATGTCAAAAAAAATTTTTTTTCAGTCATTTCCTCCCGTTTGAAAATTAGTCGGATTATAGTTTACCTAGCATCTTGAAGGAAAAATAAAATCAGCAGACCATAACGTGGTAGAATATACGTCAGCTGGCTGCTTGACCATGTAACATTTTGATTTTTTATAGCAAAATCACAGTTACCATTTAAGTAGCTTTTTACAAACAGGAGTTTAGCGAGTTAATGAACAGAGTCGAAGTCGAAAATATTTCTAGTTAATTTTTTTAAGTATTATGCACTAAGTAAACGTAGTAGTATTAAGTATTACTATGAAATCAAAATTAAAAGGTGATTTAACTTTTATATATATATATATATATACACGCTTATCAAAAAATAATTTAAACGCTAAAATAACCAATCCTTCCTACCTCGAACTACCTTGAATTTGGATAATAATCCGCATATTGGCAACACTACCATAGAGTACGATACGTCATAACGTCAGAGATAGACGAAAACGTCACCCGCGTCATCGCATCGTTCGACTTGTAAATTCTATTTTGTATTAATTTCAGTTTGAAGTCTTGCAATACTTTTATCGCGAATAGAATATATAAAAATGTGTTGAAATATTAATATATAGTGCAAATAAGTGTCAAGCATGATCTTATGACGGTCTTTATTACGAGGTATAATATTTATGCCGATTAAAAATAAACGTTGCAACCGTTTGCGTCACAAACAAAACATAAATTTTTTGTTTACCATTTTCAGCTACGAGACGAAATGTCGAAGGCCGTGCTTATTCCGGAGCGTAACAAGGACATAGGAATGAAAGAAGAGATATGTATCTCTCCAAATGAAAAGAAAGATGGTGCAATAGGTTTGTTTAGTAGGTTACTCCGATTCGATTCACTGAAAAGGCAAAACACTCCAGAAAGCCCAACTAATGAACCTTCGATCACGTACTATGGAGTTTACATACCTTGTGAAATTAAGAAGGGACCCGACGAAGGTTGGTTTTATTTTTTTAAGCAAAAATAAATATTTTCCGATGACAAATCGTTAAACTATTTTTGGACTTATTATTGACATTAATCATTTGGATGATAAAAAATTAGGATTATCAAAAGTATAAAGGAAGCCAATTTTGTACATACTAAACTAAAAAAAATACATATATGTCACTTATATAAGGCTATTTTATGGGTACTTTTGCTTGTATATTTAGTAACTGATAATAACTGAATCTCTCTTGAATAACAAATTAGTTTTAATTGTTATATTCAATTTAATATTTTTAAGAAAACTGCAATAATTGTTATTTCATTTATGAATGAACATTATTAATACTTGCAGAGGCTCTACACGTATATGAAAAGAAGACTGAAGCATTGGAGCTTGTCCGACGTTACAAATCTGCAAGGTTTAAGGCTTTTAGGAAACACCAAGATGCTGTCTCCTTTGCTTTAAGAGGTGCCGAACCTACAGAAACACATGAAGGAAATGGAAGCTGTGAGTTGAAATAAGTTTGTAATATTAAAATAACTGCTTTTTACTAAGTGCATATGAATCTATACCCGGTACATATACCAAAACATTTTTTTTACAATTTTTGTCTGTCTGTTTGTTCCGGTTAATCTCTGAAGAGGCTTGACTGCTTTTGACGGGACTTTCATATTTGGTAGATAGCTGATGTAACAAGGAGTAACTTAGGCTATTTAAGGCCTTGCTATGATAAGGAGTGGAGCAACACGCAAACCAAAGTTTTTCTTTTCTTAATGTTTAATTCCAGTAATCCTAGTATTTTCTATACAAGATATTAATCAAACTTTGCCTATAGTCTCTGCTGGTAGTTGTATTGGATATTGATTACCAGCCAATGTATTGGTATTATACATTGTTTATATTATTAATGTAAACAATCTGGTAAATCCATTGAGTAACCATGCTTGTAACACTCATGTATGTGTAATCTATATCATCATTTATCAAGTATTTTATTATACTTTAATATCCTGACTTTACTTGCATGGTAAAGTCAAATTTATATTTATATTAACCAACTCACATAGCTACTATTATATTAGAAACATTATTATCGATGCAAATATATTAATATAATAATACCTTTGTGTCAACATTAATATCACAAGATATTTCGAGTTGACCCACTTTCTTATCTTAAGAGGAACTGATTGCCAAGTCCTGTCTATTTATCTTTCTTGTTTATTTCTTTATCTATATATAGAAGTTAAATTTATTATGCTACTTGAGTAATAAAGTGTCCATTTTTCACAATCTCAAATTACGCTTCTTTCATTTAATTGATTAACCAATGAATTTCTAAGTTGGAAAAGTGTGTTTGTTGGTTTGCCTTAATATCAGATTGGAATAAAGCATTGGATCCTTGGGTTTTTTTGCATAGAACTTTTGAACCTGAAAGGTTTATCTTTTATCTTGGAAAAATGCATAGTTCACTTGGGAGCACCTGACTTTTTACATATTAGAAATTTAAAAGAAATATGTCTGCTTTAAAAATGTTGTAATTTATAATATAATGGCTGGATATATTAAGTTATATATCTGATTTGTACTAATATGTTTTTGTTGTTGGATGGAACCCGATTTTAAGTATATTTATTTATGTACAAGAATAAAATGTTAACAATAGTATCTTAATTAAAAACTGTGTAAAAAGGATGACTTATCATCTCTACATTTGCGATCTTTGCCAGTTACACTCGAGTGTGAGAATGTTTGGTATTGAAAATTGCGAAGTAGTTACAAGTAGTGACTGCATCAAGAAAAGAATAAACAAACAAAACTAAAATACATAAATATAGATTCCATTTTAACAAATTGTAACCATAGTAAGATGTGGCCTAATATAAATAATGTGATCCATTATAGAT
The DNA here is from genome assembly GCA_905147385.1 of Limenitis camilla. Taxonomy (NCBI): domain Eukaryota; kingdom Metazoa; phylum Arthropoda; class Insecta; order Lepidoptera; family Nymphalidae; genus Limenitis; species Limenitis camilla. The sequence continues at coordinate 9,432,721 of LR990246.1, read as the reverse complement.
CTCACTAGTCGACCCGCGCGACTTAGTCCGCATGTAACTCCGCTCCTATTTGTGGTAGAGTCATGATATTTAGCCTTTAGTCTACCTCGGTAAATGGGCTATCTAACAATGAAAGAATTTTTCAAATCGGACCAGAAGATCCTGAGCTTAGCGCTTTCAAGCAAACTCTTCAGCTTTATATATTAGTACATATAAGATTAATTCACTTCATCCATTATAGATTATTTACGTAAACATTTTGTCAATGTACAATTATTAAACAATGAATTAGCAAATAGTATAATTATATCCTTAGGATCATTGACACTAAACGAACAGGCGCGTGTGTGAGCATTGCGTGTGTAATGCGAGTCAAATATCCAATTAGGGACAGAATGGGGTCAGACCGCATTCATCTCACTACTTTAGGACCGTTACCGTACCTGAACGTTATTTAGATTATCTAAGAGCTAATAGTGAATAGAGCTTTATAGTAAACTAGTCGACCCGGGTGCGTTTATGTGTATGTGTACTCAGGTTTAATTTTACATTATATAACTATATTTCACATATGATTTGATATTTGACTAATTACCAAATACAACGGGCACACAGCTCGACATGCACTTGACCCACACGTCGATAGATGGCGTACGAGCTCACTCATTTGTTTACTTTGCATTCTTAAGTATTTTTCCTATGTCTTTCCTTAAGCTCTACTTTATTTCTGTATCATATTTCATCAAAGTCGGTTCAGTGATTTTAGCCTGATTGCGTAAAAGACAGGTAAGACAGTAAGTAGTATATAAAATCGCACTTTCATTTGTTTAGTTTGTATTCTTAAGAATTTCTTACGTTTCTTAAGAGTTTCGAATCGTTATTAGTTAGGATTACACGAAACTGTAAATCGTTATCATCATCAGCCATATCATTCAGAAAGAATGGCTATCAAACATAGTGAAAAAGACAACTAATATTATAAATGCGAAAGTAACTCTGTCTGTCTATCGCGCTTTCACGCCAAAACTACTGAACCGATTAAAATGAAATTTGGTATATAAATAGTCTAGAGCCTGAGAAATTACATAGGCTACTTTTTAATGCGTAAAAATGGTTGTAAGGGGTTGAAAGAGGGGGGGTTTAAAAGTTGTATGGAAGTATCATCATTTTTTGGGGTAGAAGCTTGAAACTTATTTTTTAGGCTATTGATTAGATATAAATAAATATGACATTCAAAGTTTGTAAAATAATTTGCCTATATAATTAAAAATGCTACCCAAAGACACTCTTCGCATCGCATAAAAATATAAATATACAAACCACGCTCTAAAAAGTGTTTTTCAACTAGATGCTTTGAATTTTTGCTTTGGGTATAGCGAATTAAACGTAATTGACCTAAAGTTGACCTTGGGACTTGGGTTACAATTTAAATTTGTAGCTAAGCTAGCTTTTTCGTCTGAATTATTACTTATTTCATTACCTCCTTCAAGTAATCTTTTCATATTTCTTTGATGACGAGTTTGAATAAATTCTCTTTTCCTTAAACACGTTCTGTTGCAGTAGAAGGTTTTCCCCGTGTTTGTTTAGGTTTACTATATTGCAAAATAGCGTAATAAGAGCCAGTCACGCTGTATGTAATCCAAACTTCTTGTTCCTTCATAAATAAAATAAATGAATGTGATGTTTCGTATGTACAAATATTTTTTTATATCAGTAACTTAATTTTGTGCAGTAATTTTTACGTGATGCGCGTACAGACCTCATCATCATCTTTGTAATCTGTGGATAAATTCCATTGCTGAGCCGAGTCCCCCCTCGAAGTGAGGAGGAAGTTAGACCATAGTTCATTACCTCCAAAGTAAGACGTCCAATCAACAATTTTAAAATTGATTGTTTTGACTTGTTTATCCCTCACATAAACGTACAGGCATTTAATCCGCGTGTTGCTCCGCTCCTATTGGTGTTACCGTAATGATATATAGTCTACCCTTCCTCGATAAATGGGCTATCTAACACTGAAAGAATTTTTCAAATCGGACCAGTAGTTCCTGAGATTAGCGCGTTCAACCAAGCAAACTAACTCTTCAGCTTTATATTTTAGTATAGATTGAGCTATAAACTAATTCGTTATATTTTTACAGCGTTAATGGGTGAGAAGCCTTATCCATTTAAGGCTCCCTCACCACAGGACATGGTGGCGCTACGCAAAGCTATAGAAGCAGGGCTGACGTGCACAGTGCGGGACCGCGTGTGGGACAACCCGCGGTATCTCGTTAGTAGTGGTAACACACCGGCTATTGTACAGGTACGTTATCATTCTATAATAATAACTACAATTTGTACTTCAACTTCAATTTTAGGGGGCGTCCATTTTTTTTATTTTTTATAAAAGATAACCACCTGATGGAAAGTTTCCACCGTCGCCCATGGACATCGGCAAAACTAGACGGTATCTCTTGTTTTGGCGATGCGTTGCCGCCTCAAAGATAGAGTAAGGAGGGGAAGCGAAGAGATGACTGCTGCGGTTTCAATGGAACCCGAGCAAAAACCCGGTGTTCACTGGAACCGCAGCAGTAATGGGATGGAAGAGGGAGGGTAGATCTGGCCCACGCGTCAGAGACACTTAGCGGTCGGATTCGCATGCTGGTGGTCGCAAGCCAGTCGGGGAACAGATCCCCTACCACCAAGGGGGTGCTGGGTTACTCGGTTCTTACGAGATGCTCTCTCAGCGGCAGAGGGGAGTCGTATTCTAACCCGTCCCCTCACGTGTATTACGTGAGGTGTTCTAGGGGGGGAGAGGATCAAGCTAAATCTTTCCAAATCTCACTTAGAGTTGTCTTAGCAAATATCACATAATTTTTCTAGTAGAAAACGGTGTAAAATAGCGCGAAAAATTATTTCTAGGAAAAAATAACGAGGAACGAGGGGGGAGCGGTTGTGGTCTCAAAAAAGCCTCACGTAATTAATGGACACCCCCTTAGGGTGCGTTATGCAGAGATTGGCGAAGATGTGTTGTGTTTAATCTTTTTTTTATGGAGAAAAATTAATTAGTCTAAATATACCTACATGAAAATAGGTAGTGTTAGTAAATTATCTGCAACAAAAAAAAAGCACATCATAATATAAGTAAATATTAAAAAGATACAGATTGTTATTAATAATTTAATATTATTAGTTTTAATATATTTACATAGGGTCTCGTCCTTTTGGCTAAGATCTATGTGAAGTAGAAGTAGGTTTTGTATTTAATAAATTATAAGCCTGTCACCTTGACATAAAAATTGGCGCCAACTGTCATTTGTTTCTTTTTATTTTGTACCATTGTTTTTACTTTTTTATCAAAAAAGCAAGATTACGTTATTCCTTATATAATATTTCTGTATTATTTTAATTTTGTTCTCATTTCATTTCATTAAAATATTAGGTGATCATAAAGAATTTAAAGCGTCAGTAGCTCAGTGGTTCAGGCATTGGATTCACGATCGATAGGGAAAGGGAATAATAGTAGTATGTGATCCATACTGCTAGAAATATTTTTAAACAATAAAAAAAAGTTTCTGATTCAGCTAAATAAGAGAATTTTTATTTCATAGATAAATTATAAATGCAATAAGTACAAGTGTATTTGTTCATAATTAGCCCTTTTTATGCACTTTTCTATATAAATAAATATGATAAATAATTTAACTTCAAAGTAGAAATTATTCCCTATTTATTGTCAAGAGACTATATAGGAATTTTTTTTTTTTTAAATAATTTTTATAGTTTTTCTTAGAAATTTTACTAATAAAGTTGAGGGTGTGGTAGTTTCATAGGTTTCTTGTTATAGGAAGGTGCCCGTTACAACGCCTTGCATGTAGCAGCAAAAGCAAAGAATGCGGAAATAGCTAATTTGCTGTTAACAACTGTTGGGAATCCGGCATTCGTTCAGACACTGTATGGAACGGATGCTGATCCAGAGTCCTGTAAGGTAAATCACAGATTATTAAATATTCCTTTAATTTATTAGGCTTGAATAAGATTTTTGTTTGTTTTGTCAAGGTCAATTGATAATGTTATTTGGACCTCCCTTGAAGTATTTCTGTACAAACATAAATAGAAAATTGTTTGTTTGCTTGAACGCGCTAATCTCAGGAACTACTGGTCCGATTTGAAAAATTCTTTCAGTGTTAGATAGCCCATTTATCGAGGACGGTTATAGGCTATATAACATCACGCTACGACCCATAGGAGTGGAGCATCACGCGGACGAAGTAGCGCGGGTCGACTAGTAATAAATGAACAATATATTCTATAGATTTCTTTAATTTGAAGATTAGACTTAACTCATAAAATAGGTTCTAAGTATTAATACAGTTATGATACTCATTTATATCTTATCTTGTAATATATTGTTGTTACATTAATCATACTAATTAATGTGTTATAAACTAATTATTTATTAATTATCGTGATTTATAATTTTATTATATTAAATTGAATAATGATTTGTTTATGTTTATTTTTTAATGAGTATTGGTACATACAAAAGTTATGCTTGTTCTTCTTTCACATTATATACCTTACTAGCAATCCGCCCCGGCTTCGCACGGGTGCAATGTTATAGGGCGAGCGCGGCCCTCGACGCACTATCTGTAATATCTTCCAAAATATTTATTTACATTTCATGCTGTAAAGGGTTATATTGATCTATATTAAATGCACAATGTATTTAAGGAACCTAATTGGATAAAGATTAATGCTGTATTTTTTAAAATCGCTTCGTAAATAAGCCATTATTTCTCGTAAAAAGTAAAGGATAAAAAGTGGTTATTGTGGGTTATCCCTAAGAGATAGACATATACCATCGCTTACTTTTTTTAGACCTTTTCAAGGTGTACAATACAGTAGTACATTATTTTGATCTATCTCGTCAACGATCACAGAAATTACAATGTAAGCTCAAAAAAAGGGTTCATTAGAAACCCCTAAAATTTTCAGTGTTTCTCTACTATAATATGCATGTATTATACATATAAACCTTCCTCTTGAAATCACTCTATGTATAAAAAAAACCGCATCTTAATCGGTTGCGTAGTTTTAAAGATCTAAGCTTAGGGATAGGGACAGATAGACGGGAAACGACTGTTTTATACTATGTAGTGATATGATAGAAAGTGAAGTAACTATATAGATATATTATATGAAGCATATGTGTGAGGTAGTGCTAAAATTGTTTGTATTTCGTGTTATATAATGCCAATCATTATAACAACAAGTATGTCAAGTTTTAATGAATAATTTTTATTTCAGGAATTTGCGTCAATTCTAGTAGACAGATATTTAAACACCCCTGACAAAGCGCTTAATGAAACTCCCCTCCATTTCGCCGCCAAATTCGGTGCTGAACAAGTAGTTGATGTCCTCACTTCCTTCCCGCAGTGTAATAAAAATGCGAGAAATAGACATGGCGAGGTTGCTAAAGATGTAAGTATTAGGTTGTCTTGAATGTTGTGTATTTGCTTTTCTTTCGAAAATAATACTAAATATTTGCTTAACACTAATTCTATGCAAATGCAAACAGAAATACTATAAAAAACTTATTGGTTATTAACTTTTCTTACGAATTGAGAAAAAGTAAAATTATGAAATCTTTTTTGGTTAATTTTTTAATTCTGCTTCAAACCAAAGAAAAATAAATTTAAACACTAATCATCTACCATTTTATTTTTAAAACACCTTAAGGAACCTGTAATATTTTCTTGTGAGACGAGACATGCTGACAGATAGTATAGTATAATGTCAATCCTTTTCCGCAGATAATCTGTAACAGATCAGACAACTCTTCGCCTGAAACAAAACAACGCATGTCTCGTATGCTACAAGAGCGTTTCTACGTGCCAGTACTGCACAGCGAGGACGACAGCGGAGCACCCACCATTGGGACGCCTTTCACTCCTGCTGAACCCCCCGTGAGTTAATCATATTAAGACTCTTAAATAACTGATGTTAAATAATAAAACTGGATCAACGTTAACCTTGAATGTAGTGTAATTGTGTTTTGGATTATCAATAATGGAAACATAATAATGGAGGTCAAGACTTGAATGTCTTACACAGGAGGTCCCAGTTCAATTCCCTACCCAAGCACACACCCGAGACTTCTACGAGTTATGTGTGTTTCAAGCATTTAAATATCACTTGCTTTAACGATGAAGGAAAACATCGTGAGGAAACCTGCACTCCTGAGAGTTCTCCATAAACCTGTCTGAAGTCGGCCAACCAACTAACATGGTGAACTATGGCCTAACTCCACCTCCTCATTCCGAGGATGAGACCTGGCTCAGGGATATTTATGGGTTGTCATGATGAATTATACATTACATTTATCCATCTCTTGGACCAACAACAGAAAAACATCACTATAAATAAGAACATAATGGAAAAATAATTTTCATATTTAAAACAACTAACCAAATATAATTAACCCTTACGTATTTTCATATTACAGGAGCTCAATCGCGATCCCCTATCACCGCGATACGAAATAAGAGCCTTTGCAGGACCAATGCAAGCGCGGGATGCTGACTCCTTTCGACGACGTTGGAAAACTCCTCCGAGATCACAGGCATTTCGTCTTAAAGAGATCACTAAAGGCCTGGAGGCTGTAGGAAGGTATTTATAAAAAATGTAAACAACTTTTTCCACTGAAATCAGCCATTTACAATTTTCAACCAAAAAAATAATCATTCCATCGTAAATATAATATCCACTTTATCTTTCAAGTTTTGAATTACCTTCAATATCGATTATTTTTGCGTACCAACACTGACTTAATCATTTAAGATATTACTGATGTTATCTATATATTGTAAATAAACTTAATTACCCATGATAATAAATAAATATTTTTGCAGAAATCTAGCTGAAGAAATGAATGTAGGGTGGAAAGAATACTGGCCCTTCCTCGACACATTCACAGACCTGCGCTCACCAGAAGGCCTCATGTTATTAGAAAACTATCTCAAGAATAAATACGAGACAGCCTACTCCTTTGCACAGATCGACAGCTTACATCAGACACATAAGCCTGAAGACCTATCTATATCTAGAATAAGTATATCTGAGTTCCAAAGCATGCAAAACTCACTAAGCCCCATGTCAGAGTTATGCGTAGCCATGAAAACTTGCAAAATAACTGACAGGCCTCATTGGAGGAAAACGGACCCCATAAAACAAAGACTGTGTAGACAACCTACTGCCAAAGCTATTGTGACCACAAACGGAGACACACAGATGAACCACACAGTCAGTCAGTTGCTCTGTATTGAACGGACATGTCAAGTATTTGCCAAACGAATTGCAGATGCGCTAATATTCTCACTTACAGCAGAGCCCGAAGTAGCTGGAGACTCCTTAAAATCCGAAGGCAAACATTTACAACACACAATTTACTCTTATATGGACGATGAAAGATTTCAAGCTATTAACTTTTCTTTAATACATTCTCGACTAGCCCAGTTAGTGGTTTTTAAATTGAAACAACAGACCACAGAATTAGATGACATTAATAATTTAGTAGAATTTCTTATTAAGTTACGCTGCCCCAATGACGATATCTTCAGTTCTGATGATGAAAGGAAACCGTTCACATTCAGAACGAATAAGGTGAAGATTAATCAAGTGATAGATGGACATGTTAGATGTTTAGCTAGTTTTATATGTGAGGAATTGACTGAAATAGATGTGGTTAAAGCTCCCGCAGTTTCGGAGATAGAGTGTGGAGAAATTTGGGAGAAGGCAAGCAAATGCAGATGTGACTGGAAGGTAGAGCTATTTGAGAGGAATAGTAAGAAGAATGCATCGTTTAGGAAAAACAGATCTATATTGTCTACGAGTCCGAAGAGTGAGAGTTTTATTCGGAGGCTGACTTTCGAACATGATATTGGTATGTATATATAGTCAAGTATTTTGTTAAAAAATAATTCTTTAACTCATTATTTCCAAGTGTCTATTACAGGAAAACATTAACTCCCTCATAAAAATGGGGGTAGTTTATATAATAATTATTTTCTTATTTTTAGTAAATCTGGTTTGGTAGTTATAATGGTTAATATTTTGCAACTTAGTCGTTAGTTTTTTGTTTTTGTTTGACATTTGTAGGTGATGGTAAATCTCATGCATCTGAAGAGAAGCCAGTCAGTGTGAATTCCCCGGCGGGGGACAACGCAGCTCTGTACAGTGTGGACGTCGCCAAATGTCAAGTTGTTGAGGCTGAAGTAAGTATTGAATAGTACTAGTAAGTTAGCGCAATGGGTTCATATTTCTAGAATTGAGTAGGGATTTAACTTGAAATAAATCTATGACTATACAAATATAACACATGATTTTTAGGTAATCTTGGTTTAGTGAATATGAAAATAATTATTCATTTACTGATGTATGTAAAACCAAATTATAAAAGAAGCTAATATTTCTTAAAGGAACTAAAGTGCTTAAGTAATAGGAAAAAGAGAAAAAAGTGAATTATGGCTCATGATCATATATCAAATTCCAGTTGAGATTTTTTTTATTTGCCATTTTGTGGATTTGGAGACTTATAGCTTTATTATTTAACAATATAAAATCTGTGTTTACCAGATCTCAGATGACGAATCTGTAGCGTCATGTCAGTCAGACAATGAGGAGTCATATCAGACAGCCTCGGAGCAGCCAACCCATTCAGATGATGAAGATGGTATGCAGGATGCAAGCGATAGAGCGATCACTGAGCCTTTTATATTTGGGTAAGAATAATATTTTTTATTTACAATATTTTTGCTAAACAAACCCAACCTCAACTAAAAATACATATTTATTCCATATAATAATCCAAATTAGAATCGTCCCAAAAATACTTTTTTTTCTTTTCAAAACGTCACATTTAGATCCTTTGTGCGGGAAATGTTCTGAACAAATATTGTCACTACAGATTATCATCAAAATCTTACGTTTCAGGCATTTTAACCGTGCGTTCCACTAAGCGATTACAACGCCTAAAACGCGCATTTAGCCGTTCCACTTGACGATCGCGGGCGTTGTGGTCGCAGCGAAAAACGTCTCAAACTCAAATTTTGAGAGTCAATGTCACTTAGATTCCAAGCCATTCTCATCATTTAAGTAATCCTGTACATTATAGTATGCTTTATATATTAATGACTTCTTGATCCGAGTTTTAAATTGTTGAAGTGGCAAGTCTAATATAGGCTGTAGAATCTTATTATAGATGCGAACACCAAGCCCCATGAAACTATTACTGACTTTGTCATTAATGACGTCATGACTTCTGCTCACATGGGTCGTTGTGAGCTTTTAAATAATTGGTGGGATTTTTAAAACAACAAAAATGACGACGATGTAAATAACTTTATTTGATAAGGACAGATATTTATTAATGGCAGCGAATGTTTCTGCAGCTCATATTTATGTAAATTTAATTTTAGTTTCAATTAAATTATAAATATTAAAAAAATCAATTATAAGTAATATGAATTTATTAATTGAACCAATAATTATTGAAGTTTATTGTTAAGACTTACAAATTATAACTAACCTCTTCAAACTATTGCTTCATAATCTGCCATTGACAAGTCGAACGGGAAAAACCGCGGTCGTGAGTGTTGTCGTTGAGATCGCTTAGTGGAACGAACTGTAAATATAATTTTGTTGTAACATGAGAATATTGCAAATTATTTTAGTGTTACCTTTTTAGTTAGTTAGTTTTTGAATTTATCACAAACTTCAACATACAAATGGCGCCATCTCTTGGCAACGTTTCGCACTATATCTATATTTTGTTACAGTGAAGAGCCTACAAAAATGGATCGTCTGGTGTTTGACGCGTTGAATGGGTGCGAAATATCTGCAGAAACTCACCCTTACGTGTACAGGTGGCGACACACTGTCGCCCTGTATACACCCGCTGAGAGGGACGCGTATGTATTTAGTGTAATTTTTTTTACCGCGCTTTTATTTAACTAATTGTTAGCATATAATTTTTTTTTTATTTTAAAGCTGCGTCTCCATCAGATGTGTTTGTTAAGAACCTATATAATCATCATCTACGTAACCTTGCTCAGATGTGGTTCTTAACAAACACGTTCCACACTAAGCATCCTCGATTATCTCTGGTGAAAACACAGCCTTAGGATGGATATTTTGCAATTTTTGAATGATAATTCATATTTAGCACTTAGCTAGTACATTTAGAATTTCCCTTTATGCATCCCCACAATTAAGGTATAAGTAAAGGGCTTGTTTGTTATGAGTGTTTTTGTATTACTAAGATCACTATTTATTTTTTAATTAATTAAATGAATAATACAATATTTATTCGTTCGTTTGGTACTATTGAATACTGTTGTCAACTCAAATTTCGAGTATAAATTATATTTATTTAGTGTAGAAAATCATGTTGCCAACATCATAAGTAACATTTAGTATAGATAGTTCAATCTACCACGACTATCGGTTCGTCTACTAGTATGACAGGCAGCGATTCCTTTAGAGTTGTTCGAGGGAGTATATCTCACTCGTCTGTGGTGGAAGCGCTGCCTTAGTTATGCGAGCGGCGAGTCTAATAGTAGTATTATAATTTCAGTTGGCATGCAGTCTATTTGGACGATTCACGAGTATCACTGTTGAACAGTCCGTGCTCCGCCGTTCACTGCAGTACGCCTAATCGTGACGTCAGAGACTCCAGGGAACGGGACTCACGCGCGGACAGGAGTGTGCCTTTACAGGTAACGTTATATCCTAAGCTTAGCGATTTAGGTTTTAGGTCTCAGAGAAACATTTGTCAGGACAAAGTTTTATGACGCTGTTTTAGCTATATCTCCGAAACTATCAATCGGACAGAAAATTTGTAGCAAATCGAATTGTCCAAAATATTGTTTATATTAATTTTTACAATAAAAAAAAAGTTATTAACAAAAATAACAGAAAACTTCTCAAGATATTTTCTTATTTTACATTTTACAATAAAATTTTTATTTTATTATTTTACAATAAAATGACCTTAGGTCAATCTTGTAGATGGTCTTTTAACGAACATTTTAACGTATAAATTTATGGGCATTTTAGAGCGCTCCAAGTTATTTTTTATAATTTTCAGATCAAGTCTATTATTACAAATAATGTAAATAAATACATTTTGTTGTTAGGTATCCAACTGGTTGAGGGTGACGGGGCCGAACTCGCCTCGCTCAGTGCTGGCAGCTAAAAACGTCGGACACAACGTTAGTTTCGGTTTTTAAATATACTGCCGTTTATCACTACCATGAGTTCGATATGCTTTGGACGATGCGAACTTTTTTTAATTATTGTGACATTAATGGCGTGAATATAATTTTGAATAATTTGACGTTGAACGTGATTTTTTTTAAACATGACGTAGGACGCTAGTTTTTAATTTTCAAAAAATTTTCATATTTCCAAAAATTAAAAAAAGACCAAAGGATCGTCTGTATCTGAATTATATTTTGAATTATTTAACTATATCTAGATAAAATTAAATTTAAACAAGTTTAATCATAATTAGACTTGTAATGACCTCCATTGGTGCTAAAAGACCCTTAAATATTTTCTATGTACTGTTGATTAAGAGTTATAGTCTATAAACAGACCTTTAGTATGGTACCAACCTACCAACATCATAAAATACAGGATGCTACTTAAATTAGTGTTGCCAGCACATTATTTATTTTCATATTATATTGAAACTAATATCTAAACAAATTTAAATATCGTTAATATTTTTACAATCAGTGGCTAGAAATAATTATTTCTTTTTTTTTTTTTGCAAAAGAAAACCGTCACTTCTCTTGTCCTCACTAAAGATTATAGAGGTTAAACTTACTTTTGAAAAAGAAATCGGTATGGTTTCAATATTGATGTAGTTTAGTTAACGCCATCTATCATCTAATAGCAGTAAACAAATATATACGGAAACTGTTTTATAAAAGAGTATTTGTCTTGTATATTGAATTTGACAACTTAAAGGCTGAATAAAAACAAAAAAATTAAAAGGTTCAGATATAGTTGAATAATTTCTATTTAATAATGAAATGAATAATTTATATAATAAATCGTCATAATAATCTCATATTAGTTTTAGTTTGACATGAATGTTTAGTTTTTAGTTGTAACTCTTTCCATCGTAGCTTGATCGATGACAGCGTTACTGAATGTTACAAACAAATCAAACAAAAGGAAGTTGTAACACGTTTTAATTCTTGTAAAAATGGTTCACAGCCCAATTTGTAATCATCAAAGACTGCTTTGGACTCGTTTGAGCAGTCTTGTAGATTAGTAAGTTCCTAACCTTCTTCCATAATTTTTCTTGTTTTACTGACTCAATTAAATTAGTCGAACCCTATTTGCCAATAAAGTATGATAATTGTCGCAAAATATGATATTTCATCGACAAGGTGTCCTCGATCAAGCTATATTGGATAGTGTAGAGGACTACTTAAAGTTACATCGATGTTGACTTCAATTAAAACCTTATTGTTACATGAATAAGGTTTTAAATATGAATTTTGTCGATGTAACTAAATAGTTCTTTCTTTAAGACCGTGTTATATTATTCATTGCTGTTATTGATTGCTTAATAATACATATTTTCCCTAATTCTGGGTAAATCTCTATATACCCTAATAGTGGGTTATTCTTTACTTTTTTCCCTAATTCTGGGAAAAAAATCTCAACATATTTTCCCCGAATTCTGGGTAAATCTCTACATATTTTCCCTAATAATGGGTTATTCTCTACAAATTTTTCCGAATTCTGGTAAATCTACATATTTTACGGAATTCTGGGTAAATCTACTATTTTCTTTAATTTTGGGTAAATCTCATTATCACGTATAGTGTAAAAAATGCTCACAATTTTTTAATTTTTTTTAAAAATTGTATTTAATAATTGAAATACGTTCTTGAATAATTATTTGGTTATTGTAAAAAAATCATTTTCTTTTTAAATAAAAATATCTTAAATGCAGAGATTTTTAATAGAGATATTTTTATATTTGGATTTTGTAAAAATATTAAATTTTAATTTCAAACATATTATAAATAATTATAATTGTTATTTACTCAGAAAGAGGACTTTATTGAACTATTTAAAGCATAGTATTCACAATGAACATCGTGTAAGGCAGTGGATATATAACCTTGCATTTGTAACGTACAATAAACAATTCCAATACCGTTTTATATTGACAATAACATACTGTTCGCGTTACGCATTTAATATATACAATTGTGTTGTCTTTGTGTTGATATAGAATGTTGCACTTAGAATATGTTTGTATTTTTATATTCAGAATTGTATATAAATGATAGATAAATAAATTATGAATGGTTTATTGAGTTTTATTTTAAACTAGTTTATTCCCAAACTCTAGTTTATCTCTGTACCAAATTTCATCAAAATTGTGAAAGCCTAACAGACTGATAGTTACTTCCACATTTCTAATAATAATTGAAATTTTGATCAATTGCGATTAATTTCTACATAACTTAATATTTTAAAACAAATAATGAGTACAGCAAATGATGTGAAGGGTATCTTATTTTTGAGAGGGGAGGAGGATCAAACAAAAAAATTTAGTACTTTAAAAAAATCCTTACTTTTATTGCACTCAAATTGTCATGTACATTTTTTGCACTCAAATCGTCATGTACATTTTTTGCACTCAAATCGTCATGTACATTTTTCCACTCAAATTGTCATGTAAATTTTTTCCACTCAAATTGTCATGTACATTTTTTGCACTCAAATCGTCATGTAAATTTTTTCCACTCAAATTGTCATGTACATTTTTTCCAATCAAATTGTCATGCATATTTTTTGCACTCAAATTGTCATGTACATTTTTTCCACTCAAATTGTCATGCATATTTTTTCCAATCAAATTGTCATGCATATTTTTTGCACTCAAATTGTCATGTACATTTTTTCCAATCAAATTGTCATGCATATTTTTTGCACTCAAATTGTCATGTACATTTTTTCCACTCAAATTGTCATGCATATTTTTTGCACTCAAATTGTCATGTACATTTTTTCCACTCAAACTGTCATGTATATTTTTCCACTCAAACTGTCATGTATATTTTCCCACTCAAACTGTCATGTATAATTTTCCACTCAAACTGTCATGTACATTTTTCCACTCAAACTGTCATGAAAATTTTTTCCACTCAAATTGTCATGTACATTTTTCCACTCAAATTGTCATGTACATTTTTTCCACTCAAACTGTCATGTATATTTTTCCACTCAAACTGTCATGTATATTTTCCCACTCAAACTGTCATGTATAATTTTCCACTCAAACTGTCATGTATAATTTTCCACTCAAACTGTCATGTATATTTTTCTACTCAAACTGTCATGTATAATTTTCCACTCAAACTGTCATGTATATTTTTCTACTCAGACTGTCATGTGTAATTTTCCACTTAAACTGTCGTGTATATTTTTTGCACTCAAATTGTCATGTATATTTTTTGCACACAAATTGTCATACATCTTAAAGTAATGGACATTTTATAATTTCAAAAAAAACAAAAATAATGAAAAAATAATTTATTCAAATAAATAGTTAGGAATCCCAAAAGTTATCATCTTCAGTTTTAGGCAACGATATCGGCGAGTTGTTACCATAATCAGATCTACTATTATAGTTATCCACATCATTTGAAAATTCATCCGTATATCCTTTATCCACTGATAACTCATCACCAGAAACATTTCCTTTATCATCAGAAAAAATTGCATTTAATACATCATCTTCACCTTCATTTGTTTTTACTTCATCTCTATCTTTAGGAGATATAATAACAGTCATGTGTGTTGGTTCAGGTTCTGTGTTATCTACAGAACTTTCTACTATAAGTAATAAATCTTTGGATTCTGTGTGAATATTATTTTCTTCTCTTACATTTTCCACTTCTACTATTAATATATTTTCAGCATTTAATTCATTTGTTTCTGTATTATTTTCATTTCCTTTAGCAACTTCATCTAATTCTTCATCATTATTATTTTCTTTAACTTTCTCTTCACTATTATGATCTTCAGTGTCTTCTTTAATAATTATTAACTGTCTATTACTTGTCCTTTTATCATTTTCTTCTACTTCTTCTTCATTAGCTTTTAATTGTTCTACATTATCTATTTCTTTACAATTTTCTTTAGTTGTTTCTATATTAGATTCTATTTTTCTATTATTTTGCATTTCTCCATAATTTCCTTTTGTTTCACCATCTAAATTGTTATCAACAACGAATTCTTCTGGCATGTTCAATTTAATTTCAATGGGAATGTTATAAATTTTGCTTATATTATCTTCTAGAATTTTCAACTCTTCATGCTTAATAGCTTCTTTTTTTATTTTACTTAAATCAATAACTCTTTCATTTTTCTCGTTAAGGTAGAGTTTTCTAAATTCAGTGATTGGTGTTTCTAAGTAATTGATATTTTTATCAACATCACCACAGATCTTCGTGTAGGATGGTATTGGTTTGTTTACAACATTTTTGTGGGGAAAGTGAATCGGACCAATGTCGAACTTAGTCTGATAATCACGTAAGTATTTGTCAAAATCTTTTTTAATATCTGGTGACTTGTATGGAGTATTTATTTTATAATCGTCACGTTTATGGCAACTTTTATTTTGTTTTATACCTAAAAAAATAATAATAATTGCTGGCAGTTTTAATGTTTATTAATATACGTAGATCATTCTTTTTTTGTTGAAATTTCTCAATTATCATAAAACTGTTCAAAATATATACATATTTACGCCCGAAATTAATAGTCGGTCTGATAAATAATTTCGAGTAATAGAGATTATTAATTTCGGAGATTATTAACCAATAATCAAACTGATTAATTAATTTCGGGTTACATAGATTATTAATTTCGGGAATTATTAATTTATAATCAGACTGATAATTAATTTCGGGTTACATAGATTATTAATTTCGGGTTACATAGATTATTAATTTCGGGAATTATTAACCAATAATCAGACTGAATAATTAATTTCGGGTTACATAGATTATTAATTTTGGGAATTATTAACCAATAATCAGACTGAATAATTAATTTCGGGTTACATAGATTATTAATTTCGGAGATTATTAACCAATAATCAAACTGATTAATTAATTTCGGGTTACATAGATTATTAATTTCGGGAATTATTAATTTATAATCAGACTGATAATTAATTTCGGGTTACATAGATTATTAATTTCGGGAATTATTAACCAATAATCAGACTGAATAATTAATTTCGGGTTACATAGATTATTAATTTCGGGAATTATTAACCAATAATCAGACTGATAATTAATTACGGGTTACATAGATTATTAATTTCGGGAATTATTAGCCAATAATCAGACTGATTAATTAATTTCGAGTTATATAGATTATTAATTTCGAGGAGTATTAATAAATAATCAGACTGATTTCCTTCTTAGTTTCAAGACGAGTTTCCAAATTCAATCTTTAATTCAAAGATTTTGGATTGAGATTGATTGAGATTAATTTCGGGCGTAAGACGATACGATTTAGACAGAAAATACTTGATGATTTTGGAAAATAACGTTTAGTTAGAAAAAAATAATCAAGTGTTAATATTTAGGTTTGCTAATAGTAGTTGAATGAAACAATAATGTTGCCATGTGGTAGAAAAAAAATATTTTTGTAGTACCTTACCTAATTCCTGAACTCCCGCAGTAGCTGATGATGCATCATCAACATTAGATTTTCTAAGCTTTTCATGTCTCTGCCTGAAATCCAAATATGACTGTTCAACAGCTTCAGCCTCTATTTCCAGTTTGCGCAGGCGCAGCTTAGCTTCCTTGAGCATCGCATTCGGACTCTTCTCTCTGCGTATTGGTAGATGTTCCTTTATACTATTACTGTAAGGAAATATAAGTTATACAAATTAGTGTTGCCAACATCATAACATGACGGATCCTTACAATTATTACTAACTATTAAGCAGTATCTTGAATTACGATGTCATTTCTAAGTATTTTGGGTTATTTTTGTTTTAGTGAATAAATTTGCTAGAGGTCCGTCAGATGGCGCAGTAAATGATTTCTAAAATGACCTTGTTTAATAACGGATATAATTCAAAAAATCGTTGTATCTAGTTATGTTACAAATATATCAATAACTAGCCGACTGGCGCGACTTCGTCCGCGAGTAGCTCCGCTCCTATTGGTCTTATCGTAATGATATAGAGCTTATAGCATTCCTCGATTAATGGCCTATCTAACACTGAAATATTTTTTCAAATCGGACCAGTAGTTCCTGAGATTAGCGCATTCAAACATTCAAACTCCTAAGCTTTATATATTAGTATAGATTAAAATGAAAAATATTAAAAACCGATATTTATTGGCATCACTGAGAAAACCAAAAAAATCTTCAGGCATGTTTTTTTCGGTCATTATAAATAATATATATCGAAAAATAATACAGTTCAAAAACATCAAATATGTCGATATCTTTTCTATATGTTATTTTACTATATTATACCTAGCCGACCCGTGCGACTTTGTTCACGTGTTGCTCCGCTCCTATGGGTCGTAGCGAGATGTTAAATAGCCTAAGTTACACCTTGTTACACCAGCTATCAGCCAGTGAAAGTCACGTCTAATTCAGAGATTAGCGGGAACAAAAATCGTACAAAAAAGAATTGTTGTTGGTATATGTGGTGTGTGCGTGTATACATCCATATGCACTTAGTAAAAAGCGCTTATTTTAATAATACAAACAGACACTACAATTTTATTTATTTGTATAGATAACTTACTTTCGTAATTTCTGTTTCGCTTCTCGCAAAACAGATTTAGGACTTTTTTCTCTCGACTTGGTTCCACTCACAGAAGGTTCCGCTATTAAACTGCAAAAACAATATATATTACGGAACAAATACATTTAATTTGTTGTCTCTTTCTTGCTTT
The DNA here is from genome assembly GCA_905147385.1 of Limenitis camilla. Classification (NCBI taxonomy): domain Eukaryota; kingdom Metazoa; phylum Arthropoda; class Insecta; order Lepidoptera; family Nymphalidae; genus Limenitis; species Limenitis camilla. The sequence continues at coordinate 9,414,731 of LR990246.1, read as the reverse complement.
TGTTTTATGTAAACTAACCTTTCTTGAGGCTGTACTGCAACAAATTCGTTGTCCGTGATATTTCTTTCAGCATTAGCTACATTGGCAGTATCTAATAATAAATAAAATTATAAACAAATCTTGTTTTATTATATTAAACAGACAGGGAGTAAACATAATAATAAATATTCAAACTGTTCACTCACTCACTTATTTATTCATTCATTCATACTCTACCCGCAATTATGAATCAAATATCTCATCGGTTTTTTTTACGTAAACGATTATCGAATAATCGAATCGTCATCGCCATCTATGGCGCTGGAGTAGGGTAGTAGTCACTTCCGTCATTTTAACAGTCTCGACCCCTTATATGCCCTCGAAAGTCTGACTGTACTCTTAGTCTTGCGCGGCCTCTCAAGGAGTGAAGTAGTTTCTAGATAGTGTCAGTGAGTGTTAAGTGTCGTCCGATTAAGGTCACGTGAGTACCTTACAATGTAGTTGCCACGTTAGGTTAGGTTAGCCTAACCTTACTTTGCTCCGACGTATATATAGCCTATGATACTCACAAATAATGTGGCTGTTCCGTAGATCAAGAAATTACCCCCTACAATCTCACAAACTTTACCTCTTTATAATATTATTAGTGTAGATGAAAATAACTCATGTATCTTGCCATCAATAACATACGGTTGTGAGACCTGGGCCCTAACTAAGTAACTAAGGCAAAAGATAGAAAGATGCCAACGATCCATAGAAAGGAGTATTCTTGGGTATAGGCTGCAGGATAGGATACCGAGTGCCTCTATCAGAAGGAAAACCCAAGTAACAGACATCCTTACCCGCATAGACCGACAAAAATGGAGGTGGACTGGCCACATGTTGCGGTGCAACATCAACAAATGGAGCCGGCAAGTCACCGTTTGGTACCCACGAGACGGTTTGAGAAGAAGCGGTCGGCCAATAAAGAGATGGGAGGATGACCTTATAAAAACATTAGGTCCACAGTGGACAAGAGTTGCCGCTGATAGAGAACACTGGAGAGAGTTAGAGGAGGCCTATGCCAAAAGGCATTCCGAAATTAGAGACTTAATTTAACCCAACTGCTCATTTCTTAGAAATTGTAATCAAAGTACGGAAATAAAGGCTATTTTTATTTATTTATTTAGATGAAAATGAGCTTATTGAGTGGCAAGTTGGTAATTTTAAATGTGCGAGAGTCGTGCTGTTAAAATGGTCAATAAAATTGATTTATATTTTACCCCTTACTACTTCATTAGGAGTTGGATTTTCTGGGTGTCGAGCTTGTGGATTACTTGTGGCCGCAGACAGGCGGCGTCGTATAGCTCGCCATTGATTTATTAAGTACCTGAAAGTATTATTTATAAAAGTGAACTTATAATTTCAAGTAAATAAAAATTTTCGTTTTTTTTATATTTCAGTAATAAACATAATAGTACAGGATCCCTGGTACACTTTTCATCATTTATTACTAAAAGGCTGATTTTTCGTGAGTAGCTTCCTTTTGACTAGACGCCCAACTTTTTTCCTTACAGTAATGTTGGTAAATGGTAGCTTAATAGGGGTAGCAAGGATAAAATATGTTGATTTGACATGGAGGTGATGGTCACGACCCTCAGATATGAGGAATACGACTTGAGGAGGAGGATCTAAATAACGTGAAAAAATATTTGTCCTACAAAATATAAGGTTTTGTTAGGGAGTCCCCCCCTCTTCAACATGTATCATAAACAAGGTCATAAAAAAAAGGATAAAAGTTGGGCGTCTAGTGAAAAGGAAGCTACTCACGAAAAATCAACTTGTTAGTAATAAATGATGAAAAGTGTACCAGGGATCCTGTACTTTAATGTTATACCTTCGATCATTATGAGCATCATTTAAAACTCCTATAAACGGTATAGAATCTCCCGGGAATAGAACCCGGGATTGTACATTCGGGAACAGGTTCAGCTGCTCTCCACACGCACGATTGCTGGACATACTTGCACTAGAATGTGGGATCATTCTGAAAATGATATTTTAACAAAAAGTTAGCTTGTTTAAAAAATGCTTAGATCTTTAAAACTACGCAACAGATTTGGATGCGGTTTTTTTTATAGATAGAGTGAATCAAGAAGAAGGTTTATATGTATAATACATGCGTATTATACTGATGTGATGTAAATAAACACATTTTTTGCGCTTACATTGCAAACGCTGGCTGAACCCTTCGAGATAGATCAAAATAATGTACTACAGTATTGTACGCCTTAAAAAGGTCTCCAAAAAAGTCCGCGATGGTATATGTCTATCTCTTAGGGATAACCGACAATAAGCATTTTTTACCCTTTACTTTTTACGAGAAATAATGTCTTATTTATGAAGCGATTCTTTATCGAGAAATCTTTATCCGATTAAGTACCTTAAATACATTGTGCATTTTATATAGATCAATATGGCTCTTTACAGCATCAAATTTAAATGAATATTTTCGAAGATATTACAGATTTAAATGCAGGGACATAGCGGTTGCGGCTAAATACACGTGTTAAATTGCACCCGGGCGAAGCAGGGACGGGTCGACTAGTATATAAATAATACAATTCTGTATCCATTCAGTTGTATATACACATTTGATTAAATAAAATGGATTCTTAATATGTTATTTTTCTGAATGAATTAAGGCGTGTCAATAGTAGATAGGGTAATATATATCTTATTACCTGGGAGCAGCAAAATTATTAGTTATATATGAAGCAGTCCGCGGTCTGGGCGAAAGCAGAGTGTGTAGTCGCTCACGTTGCTGTAATCAAAATATATTAAATCAGCCGTGTGTACACGTCTTTATCTTTTTTCTATAACTTTTATTTCCTATTTACCTGAGTAGCTAATGCCTTCAATCTTTCATTTTCCTGCTTTAACAGTTGTATATCGACATCGTCTACGCTGGAGGAAGGTCGTGAACCATTTACATCATGAACAGGCTAGAAAATAATTTACAAAGTTAAATATAAATATAGTAGTCGGCAGCTAACTTTAGGTCTGAGAAAAAATAGTGGGGGAAAATTATGCATTGTGAGTATACTGTGTGTCTGTATTAACAGTTCCATCTATCATGTTTACTATTTTGACGCTAAAAAGGCCCTAATAGCGCAGAAGAGACTTCTAACACTTACGTGCCAGCAGCTATACTAAACAATTTATTTAATAAAAGTCTAATAGTTAAATAAATTTGATCGCAAGGCCTTAACGATTGATTTGAACTCATTTTTGACACTAGAAAATCGAGCTTAATAGGACATTTTAACAAGAATAATTACTTTTTATAATGTACATCGTTTGTATTAAAAAAAAAAATATATAAACTCTTTATTGTCGTTGATCACTCATAACTAATTTGCTTCAATATAGTTCGTAAAAATACCCACTTCTTTATTTTTATTTATTGTTTTAATAGAAACTAAGTACGATACTCTCATTTGTATAATACATTCATATGTTAAATTTCTCATGTAAGTAAATCTAATGTGTAAATTCTTAATGAGAATAAAAAACCGAAAAAAACTAGGAAGGTTTCATGTGGCACAGCACAATACAGAATAGCACAGCATAACATATTATAATATAGAATTAAGTCATCATTTTTGGGTCACTAATACTTACATAACTAAAATTAATATTCTTCTGCTTCTTAAAATCATTGACAACTTGATCTTTCAACTTATCATCACTTTTAACATTAACTTCATTATTCATTACATTCTTAACATCACTCACTTCTGTTACTGTGCCTTTCTCTATAAAACTCTTGCTATCTATTTTATTCTCTATGCATTTCTTTAGAACATTCAATTCTTCTTTAAACAAATCGTAATGTTGCTTTAAATCTTCTCTACTACCCCTGTTTTCTTCTAAAACTTTATTTTTATCATACATTTGTTTTAATTTTTCCAATTCCTGTTTTTCTTCATATATGACGTCACGTTCCTTCTTCATTGATTCTAAATGTTCCGCTAATATTTTAAGTTCATGAGATATTTGGTTGCGCATACTCTCTCCTTTACTTTTGAGTACTTTTTCCGCATCTTGAAGTTGCTTTTTGAGATTATTTTCCTATAAAAAATCAAAGACAAATATAAAGCATACACAATGAAGAAATCTAGCAATAATGACATATTTAATTAAATTATTCTTAACCGGTTTGCTAAAACAGTTATTATCTCAGGACAATTAAAAAAAGGAAGTCCCAGGTAAGCTTTTAAAATATTAAAAAAAAAATTTCAAGCAATTCAAACAACAAACTGTATCTAATTCCTTATTTTCTAGCTACTATCGATTTCTAAAAACAATTAAAAATGAGAGAGAGAAATAGAAAAAAAAATAAAGAGAGGGAAAGCGAAGAAAGAGAAAAAAAAATCCTAAAGTAAAATTAAAATGTTAAAAAAAAATTCCTTCCATTACACTCTGTTATTTCAAGCCATCCTCGCTTACATTCTCTTTCATATCTCCGTAATTACAATCTAACTGTAACGAAACCTGAGTGAGTGAGGGACAGTACCTTTTCAATAAGTCTCTCAGTCTCCAGCTTAACATCCACCATAGCAGTGGCCATGCTCTCGTGTTGTTCTCTCAACGCTCGCGCCAAGCCCCATAGGAATTTCTTCTTCTGCTGAACGTTTTCTTCTAATTTTACTTCTTTGCTTTTGTATGATTCTTCTAGCTGTAGTTAAATATTATTTACCACTAGTCGACCCGTCCCTTAACTTAACTTATATTCTCAAAAACATAACGGGCACACAGCTCGACATGCACTTGACCCCCACGTCGATAGATGGCGTACGAGCACACTTATTGGTTTACTTTGTATTCTTAAGTATTTTTTTAGCGATAAAAAAGCTTCTGCCCTTCCTCGAGCACTACTTTATCTCTGTATCATAATTCATCAAAATAGGTTCAGTGATGTAAGTCTGATTGTGTAATAGTCAGACAGATGCTATCTATCCGTCAATAGATGGCGTAAGTAGTATATTAAATTGCATTTTCTTAAGTATTACCTAAGTTTCCTAAAAGTTACTTTCGAAATTGTAATATTACTTATATTATAAAAATTTCCTTAACCCTATTATTATATACAGTGTCCCAATAGTTAGTTCAAGAGGGTGACCAAAGGTAGAGCAGTACCTGGGCTATCCAAATCACCCCTAGGTATGTTATGCAATCTTGATAATTTTCGAGTTATACATGTTTGTATACTTTTGAACGGATAAATCATGTAATGGACACTACATAGTGGGATATCCTGTATATTATCATACTATATAAAAATATTATCATCTTCGTAGCTATCGCGTTTTTATTATCAACTGTGACTGTGAAGGTTCAATAGTACAAATTATATTCAAAAATAATAATTCTAAGAAGTGAGTCGTTTCGAAAGCAGTAAAAATTAATTATCAAATGTACTCGTAATATTTATTTCGAATTTAATTTATTACTACATATAAAATAGAGTATCTATTAATTTAATTTTATAGAGATATTTTTTTAATACTTAGTGCTATATTTTTTTTAATTCTGTTTTTATTTCTTACAAAAAGTTGTTACCGCCTTTGCCTTGAATGCGTTGCCTTTTTAAAAGTATAACATTTGTTAGTAAAACAACTTTAAACTTTGAGCCAAATAATTTGATTGCTTAAGGTAAAAATGAATAAATAAATCTTACTTCCTCTTTATGTTTCTCAAGTTGTATTGCGTGATTCGCCAAAGAGCGTTTGACTCTTCTTTCTTCTTCTTTTTTTATCATGTCTACTTCTGCCTCATATACTGTTTTGAGTTGGTTAAACATCTAAATAAAATATTTATAAAAAAATTACGATCATACAATTTATTCATAAAAAAGTATTATTTAATTTCTGATTATTTATTTTTCATAGATTTTTTGGAAACATTAACTAGCACTAACCTGCCCTCGCTTCGCTGAGGTTAAAACGCTTATTATCTATCGTAATACAAAGCTATGGCACTACTAGTGAAACAGCATTAAAATTCGTTGTGTTGTTTAAAAGATCTAAGTGTACAGACAGATGGAAGCGATTTTTTTTTATGAAAAGATATATTAGATACTATGAAAAGATATATTATGTTATGGTATAGTAACCTCATCTATAAGACTTTGTTCCATAACACTAACGGTTTTCATGTAAACATTCAAATCAATATCATTTACTCTTGAATTTCTTATCTTCTGTAAGAAATATTTATATTTAACTTTAATTAAGTATTCTTAAATCCCACTAATATTATTTTTAGAAAAGGAAAACGGTATTTATTAGAATAGGGAACACTCCCAATTTTTTCAAATATTATTTTTTCAATAATAATAACAATTCTAAGTGCATTGAAATCTAAGAGTATGAAAACGACGAATTTTCAAGAAATCATATCTCGAAAACTATGAAATTTCCTCTAAAAACGGACTTCAGAATTTCACTTAGTATTGTTACTGTCGTCAAAAAAAAAATAACAAAAATAGGAGTGTTTCCTATTCTTATTTCCATACAAAATTTACTATTTTCAAAAAGTTATATCTCAAAAATTAAATTTCTTGAGAAAACGGATTTCAGAAATACACTTAGGGTTGTTACTATTATCAAAATAAAAATATTTCAAAAAAATCGGGGCTGTGCCCTATTCTAGACCATACAAAATGTAATATTTTCTGACGAATTTTCAAAAAATCATCTTGAAAACTATCAATATCCTGACAATGATGATGGTAAGTATAATCGAAAAAAAATATTTCAATAACACGTCCTGCAGATCATTTTTTGAGTTTAAACACTCAAAAAGCTACAACATCTACAAACCATCTCACCGGTTTATCCATAATATTAAGTTATATATTTAGAGCTTCATTGCACACAAACACAGAAACTGTTTAAACTATGATTAATATAATATTAAAAGTGTATATTGGCAGCCTTATTGCTAGGACAGCAATTCCTTACAGATAATTAAGAAAATCCATACGACATGTTTCGAGTCTAATTGTGAATCTAAACCAACCAATTAAACAAATACTTACAAAAATATTAAAATGTTTTAAGTTCAATGACATACGCACATACAAAAGAATTAACAGTAAAAACTTGGCTTATTTCATTAACATACCTTATCAAATTTAGCTTTCTTCTTTTCATAACTCTGTTTCAACTTCTTAACTCTGTCTTGACAGGCTTTACAGAATGTGTAGTGCTTACATTTGTGTGATATAGTTCTATGTTTAGTTTTTGAGTTTTGTGTATCTGTTTTAGCACTTGAGAGGGTTTCATCTGATGTGCATACTGGAAAGATATTTTTTTTTTAATCTGCGGCTTTGCTGTGAATATAACAAAGTAGCTGATTTACGAAAGGAGGAGGTAGAGAAATATAATACAATTTTAAAGGAACTAAAACTTTCTTTCTTTTAACGCCTTTCACACAGCGCACAACGGAGAGAACGGAAACGGGGGAAAAGGAACAATTTTCCCAATTTTTGTAACATTTGACATTGGTATGCTCCTATGGGTCGTAGCGCAATAAATGAGTTCTACACACACAAAACCAATTTTTCAATTCGAACCATTACTTCTTGAGAATAACAAACAAACTCTTGGGCTTTATAATATTAGTAAAGACAAAGTATTAAAAAATATTTTCTAATCAATAAGAGTTCTTCCTAGTTCCCTTGTTTTTCATACCAACCATTATCTGAATAAATAGGCACATCATCACGAAGTTGAGTACAATTTAAAATACAATTCATTAATGGAGTATCTTTACTTTCCTTATACATATCAAATATTTTGGAAGCATTTTCGGAATCACATTTAATACCTGAAATAATAAAAATACTAGTATTTGTATTCAGAGAAAAATATATAGGAAGTAAATGCTCTAATATAACAAGCAATAATGTGTAAGCTTTAATTTCTAGTATTAATAAAACATCTATCATTTCAAAGTAAATTAATTTAAAAAAAAAATTGTATGGTAATTTGGGTCACATTTCGACTATGTAACTTGATGTGTGTTTATTATGTTAATAAAATATTCTTTAATATACTTACCTAAATACTTTAAAACAGACCAAATATCAGACTCCTCAAAATAAACATTAGCAACATTTTTGTCAGTTGTTTTAACAAGTGTTCTTGCAAACTCAAACACCATATTTGAAAGAGGTATTTCTGATATAAATACTGACAAACTATAATTAAATTCCTGAAAAGAATTAATTAATTGTATATCTCCCACCATGAATTAACATATAAGTAAACTTTTGACTAATGAAAAAAAACTCATAATCCAAAATTCAATAATTTTTAAATCCTGTAAAAATCCCTAAAAATTTACGATTTTGATTTAATTAAATAATTATGACTTAAAATATTGAAGACCTTACCATTCTCAGTAAATATTCTACTATGAGTATATTCAATGCTTGATGAGTTAACTCCAACCTTTTAGTGAAATGTTTCTGACAAGTAAGCGGATCTCCTGAAAATTATATAATATCAATTATATTGAAAGCTTAGAGAACATATTTTTACCATCATGGGAATCAGTTAGAATACAATACTTGTTTGCGGATAGGAAAGACTTTATCCCATTCTCTTTGTTACTAATTGCAAGGCATTCTTTAGCAAAATAATAATTTCTATTTAAATCTTTAGTTAGTATCTTTTTTAAAATATATTCAATCCTCAAGACTTTTGTCATAGTCTTCCAATACAAGAAGTGTAGTAAACAGTTATCTTCTTGATAAGTATGGTATCATTATGGTTATGTTGTGGCAAAAACCGACCAATATACAATTAGAAAAAAATACCCCCCATGTAGTTGATGTCCATGAGCAACATTGACAACTTACCATCAGGTCCACTACCTACTAGTATTTTCATTAAAAAATTCAAGTCTATGCACTTGTAACATCAGTAGCTCAGTGGTTAGGGCGTTGGATTCAAATAGGACGTGAGTGCAAATCCTATTTTAATTGCACTATTAGCTTACTTGGAGCGATTAAGGATACTAGTTGTTAGTAGCCCAAGTTAGTAGTAATCTTTAAAAATAGTTTCATACCTGTTTCAGCACTCTTTAAAACATTAACGATATGCCCTCGTAAATAAGCTCTCAGATCATTCAATATGCCATTTTGCTCAAACAAATTGTGAATGAACTTTTGAAAGTTTTCCGTCGACTCTGTATCACCGAAATCTGCTTTATCTATAGGTACATTTGCTTCGTCTTCGACCACACATTCCATTTTGTAATTTTAGCTTAAATATACGGAATATTTAAGATATGCTAAAAGTAAATTATTTCACACTAGAAATTTCAAACTTCCCAAACAAATTGTTATGCGTCAGGGTTGTCGATCTAGATTAAGATGAATATCGTACTAGAGTAGTTAAATTATCGTATATTAATAAAAAAATATTAATAATGTACCCAACATAACAACAGTAGGTACTTAGTTTTCAAAAAAAAGTAATTTTAGTTAAAGCAATATATTATCTATAAGAGATTATAATTGCATCTTATTATTAAAATAACAAACATAATTCTGATCTGTATTTCAAAATGATCGTATTAGTATAATAGATATTGTACGATTAGTTCGTTAGAAAACCATCATTGACGTTCATTTGTTGACATCCGGTTGCTAACGTCGCCACTCGCTTATTTGTAAATATATTATGTTCGAAAATAATTACTTACGATAATAAAATAATTATCTACAGTGATAAGTAACAAAAAATTTGCAAAAAACGATAAAATGTATTTTTATCACTTTTTAAAAATTATAGTAATTAAATATATTTTGTAACATTTTTGAACGCGTAAATAACATTTTATACGTATATAGATATAAACAGAAATAGCTCTGTAATATGTATAATAATTTCAACAGATTACCCAACAGTCCCTGTGGCGCAGAGGATAGCGCGTTGGACTTCTAATCCAAAGGTCGTGGGTTCGATCCCCACCAGGGATGACTGCATTAGCTTTTTTGATTTTTTAGATTAATTAAAAACAGTAGTAAAATCTATATAGTTTTATGTTATTTTAGTTTTTGAATATACTGATGTTATCTTTTACAAATTACTAAAGTTCAAATCGAAAGCTTTTACTGCTTCTGAGATTATAAAAGGTTGTAAATTATATCAATCTAAAAGTATTGTTTATTACCTAATATGCAATAATAAACGTTTCACACTGAACGGCTAAAATAAGCATAATAAAAAAATTACAAATGTGTGTAAAGAAAAAAAAAATGATATCGAATTATACCACTTGCTGACAGACAAACATCCATATTTATAATAATACTAGTTGACCCGCCCGAGCTTTGTTGGGCTAAAAAATTTTCAAATGACGATAGGTAATTTTTATCCAGGTTTTATAAAATTTTAAATAAGAGACTTCATATTTTCAGCTAACCGCTAAGCTGAGATCTTTAAAAGTAAACTAAGACAAAGGTAAAAACTTTATCAATATCAGTCCAGCATTTTTCTTATTCTTATTCAGTAACCAGCACACCTAATACACCAAAGTTTCATCAGAAACGATTGAGTGGTTTATGAATGCATAAAGGACGAATATGCAAAAAAATTTATTTATATAAATAGGTATAGAATAAATTGGTTATTTTTGAGAATTTTATACTGGCAACATCTCGAATATTAAACGTCAAAACAAAGTGAATCTGTCAACGTCTGTCAAAGCGAAATTTGTCAGTTGATTTCTTTGCAGTGGATTCTGCAAAAGCATTTATTTATTTTATTCTAATTACCTTGTACTAAAGTAAAACAAAATGAGACGTCGCGCGGGAGTTGGTGCTATCCAGAAACATAAATTAGAACAAGAAAAATATAGAGAAAGGGGCTCAGTAATACAAGAAAACCAATTTCAACAAATGTCAAAACAACTCGAAGTTTTTAGGGAAAACTTAGAAGAGTTCGCTACGAAACACAAGAACGAGATTAAAAAAAATGCTCAGTTTCGAAGACAGTTCCAGGAGATGTGTGCAGCTATTGGAGTTGATCCTTTAGCTTCAGGAAAAGGGTTTTGGTCTGTTCTAGGTTTGTATGCTTGTGTCAATTTTATTTTCGATATATTTTTTCTCAATTGTTGATAAGCAGAAAATTGGGTCACAAACTACTTCCTTCCGGCCCTCCTTAATAAATATTTTTTATTATTGGACTTAAAATTAATATATTTATTATATATGGTTACATGACAGTACAACTAAATAATAATTTAAATAAATAATATAATATCAAAAATATTTCTCTTATTCGTAAATAAGAGGAATACATAAAATCTTACAACTTAGTTACTGAGCGGTAGCTACAAGTTTTAAAAAAAAGTTTTCTTTTAATTAAGAGTACAACTGTAAAGAACAGAATCTAGTGATTTAGTGAATTTGTAAAAAATAATTTCTTATTAACTATGAAACTTAAAATTCAAAATAATATACTATAATAAGGAGAAGCCCTTATTTATAATTAAACTGTTTAATTACAAGCAACAATAATTTAATAACAATAATTCAATTTATGAGAGTACAATGACAAATCTACAGTGTGTGGCTAATCCTTTGACCGTCATAATGTGAGCAATTCACAAGCTGTCATTCCTCGAGGGGCTACACATCTTCATCCTCTGCCCCTGCAAAATCCCCCAAGTTAGCTGTAAGACCAAGGTCAAGCGGGGCTGCTAATTTTACCTTAATTTTTTTAAAATTTGAAGTAGATTTCAGAAATATATAAAATTTCTTTGTTACAATTTTATGTATTTTTAGGGATTGGAGACTTCTATTATGAATTAGGAGTACAAATAGTAGAAGTATGTTTAGCAACAAATTACAAAAATGGTGGACTCATAACTTTAGACGAATTAAGAACAAGATTAATTGCTGCAAGAGGGAAGGCTAAGAAACATCAAGATATTACCAATGAAGATTTGTTGGCTGCTGTAAAGAAACTAAAAATATTCGGCAATGGGTTAGTTTTTTCTATTAATTTTTTTTTGTATTGATGTAAAATGAATTGCCCTAGCTTGGTGTTGCTATTCTTAAAAGAATTCCCAAGTTTTAGGCTAAGTTTTTTAATCATTTTGAAATTATATAATTTGATGTTCACAGATTTACAGTAGTATCTATAGGGAAAGGAAAATGGTTAGTCCAATCAATACCAGGAGAGCTTAATTTGGATCAAACTTTAGTTCTACAAAAGGCTAGTGCTTTAGGCACTGCATGGATCTCCACAGGCATATTGACTGATGATTTAGGGTAAGGCTATGAAATTTATTATGACAAAAAATACATATGATTAAGGGCACATTTTTCTTCAACTGATTGAGATAAAATTTTGCATATTTATGGTTACCTAATAATGTTATTCTAAATTCAATATGGTGGACAAACCAAAATCCCTTGTCAATTTATAGTCATTGTATGTAGTGCTAGACTTACAGTAAAACCTAAAAATGATAATCAATTATGAGAATCCACCACCTTAGTCATAAAATCCTTATCCAATGGACTACTGCTGTTTGGAGGAACTAATCTAGAAACTGGGTTTTCGATTCAGATATTTAATTTTGTATTTCAGCTGGAATGAAACAAGAGCTCAAAACGCACTCAATCACATGGTAAAGGAAGGTTTAGCATGGGTGGATACACAAGACAAGGAAACTCTGTATTGGTTCCCTAGCATGTTTGCCGAGTGTGTCTCAGCATCTTAATACTTCAATAAGTAAATCTTTCATATAATATATGCAGCATGAACTCTAAATAACTTCGCTTGTTTTATTGACAAGCTCCCAAATTAAGTTAATCTACTCTCCATTTAACAATAACTCCCAATAATATAATCGGCCTAAATACTCAGTCTCCTAAGTGTTGTTATACAGAGTTTATTCTGAATTAGATAAATCAATAGGTATAATAAAATATTATTGTAAAAAAATTACAGTTGAGTAATTGTTTATTTGTGTAATATGTAAATAAAATTTAATTACAAACTTAATGTTTTACTTAACTAATATTGCACTTTTGCAGGTATATATGATTTGTATATATTTTTTAGTGTTAAAATAAGTAGTAAATGTACTCCAACTATTCAGTTCTTGTCAAGAAGTATTAATGGGTTAGAATCTACTACTATTGGAATGTACCAGAGTACCCAAGGTAACCAGAATCTGTCCTCAACCATTAATGGATCAATTTGTAACTTGATTATTATCTTGAATTTTTCCATTTGGATTATTCCATTTTGAAATAATTTTGTCCTCAACATTGATTGATTTAATAAGTTGATTCTTAGGTTCTTCGATTATGGTTATCACTTAATTTTATATACTCCCATTACTGCTTACATGATCTGGTGAACTTATATATTGCAAATTCAATTGTATTCGTAATTCTTTGTTCTCTTTATCAAGACCCTCCAGTTTCTTCTTTAACTTCTCTGTCATATCTATATATGATTCTTTCCATCTGGAAATAATAATTATTTTAGTAACAATTTTTCAATTTACTTTACTTAAATACTAAATAACAAAACTTACTTCTTGTTAAGGTCCATCTGGTTTTCCAAATGTTTATTTAGTTCTGTTAATTCCTCTTCTTTAGTTGAAACCATTCTACAAAATTGAGCAAAACGAAAAATTTTTTTTTTACGTTGCAATAAACCAAACGAAACAAGTAAAATACTTACTTTTGACTTAATTCAGTTCTAGACGCCAACATGGACTGTAATTTGTTTATCATTCCATGTGTTTCCTCCAACGATTTCTGTAAATGCTCCACTTGTAATCTAAAAATAAAAATTAATTATACTAATTTACACAAATTTTTTAATAGTAATATGTAATTACATTTGCAATTCATATTTCACATGACGAAAAAAGAAGAAGAAGATGACATTGTTTTAGAAATGTGTGTTCGTATTTTTAATTATCCATAGAGATATCTAGCTAAGAGAGAGAGAGTATATCAATGAAACATTTTTTGGAACAAACGCTGAAAGTACGCAAATTGCAATAGATTAAAAGCTGCGCAAAAGTTTTTTCATCAGTACAAAGACGGTAGTTGATTATGAACTATGTACTTGAGTTCGTCAATCTGCGTCTTCATTAGGTTTTCTTCCCAGTCACGTCGTTTTCTTTCTCTTGTATGTATATCTTGTATCCTTTGTATGTCCATTGTTAAACATTGCTTCTCACACACCAGTTGGATATTACGACGTTCTGATGATACCTTTTGATTTGTATAAAGCGTTTCATACGTCATACCATGAAATAACATATAAAAAACCGTATTAATGAAGTCTTATGTCATAATAATAACATAAAATACTTAAATAAAGGTTATAAAAATATCCAAGTTGCTATTTTGGTTAAAATATATATTTTTCAATCTACTTAAATAGGTGTATCGCAAGGTACAATTTTAGGACCAAAGTGGTCTCAAATCTTTTGTGTGATTTTTTATACATACCAATTCCTGAAACATAGCCTCAAGTCTCTGTTCAGCTAATGCTAATTTTGGATCTATGGTATTCTTATTATTTTCTTGCTGTTTTATGTGATTTTCATTTGTAGCCAATAAAACTTTATTTTCCCTGTTTAAAATTTAAAAAGGTAATATGTTTTTATAAAAAAACACAATAGGCTCAAAAAAAAAAAAAAAAACTAATTTTTTACTATACCTGAGTGCTTTATTTAACAATAAGCCCTTTTCTACTAACTCAGCGTCTAAATTTCTAATATGTAGTAGCATATCAGAAACTTTTTCATTATATTTCTGCCTCACTTCATCCAATTCCTTTCTGTAATTATTTTCAGTTTCACGCTGTACATTTGCTAACGCCTGCTTTACTGTAGATAGTTCTCCTAAAATATTATTATTTTTTAAACCAAATTTATAAAATCATATATAAAATCATATGTATTATATAAAAACAGTAACCAATATAATAGTTATATTTTATACTGAAATATTTAAGAGTGAATTATATAAACGTAACCTGCAATTTCTGCTACCTTCTTATAGGCTTCATTCTTTTGACTTGTAACTAAATCATAGAGTTGTAGAGCTTCACCCACCTAAAAGATATACAAAAATTTAATTCGATCGTACTAAATATTTTTATTAATTTAATATTGTAGAAATTGCATTTTACTTTCGATTTAGCTTCTGCCTCCTTTTTAATTTTATCGACACATTCTTTTTGATTTGCAATTAGTTGTGCTTTAATGTCCTCATGGCTTTTCCTTTCTGCTAAAAGTTCGATTTTAATATTATCTAGAAGTTTCTTCACCCCTACCAATTCTTCTTCGAGCTCTTTAATTTTTTCCTTGTAAGAAGATAACTCTTTATCTTTATTTTTTAAATCTAATTCAAGAGCGTGACGTTCTGAATGTATTTTTTTATATTTTGATTCTATTTCCACATAATCTGCTAAAGCTGTTTCTAATTTGAGCTCCAAGTCTCTCTTGTCATTATTTTTATTCTAAAAACATATAAACAATGTATTATTTAATTTATATAAATATTTTATACTGTTCTTTAAACAATTGTAAAAAGTTTATGATTAAAGAAAATTTTGCCCTGATTACATTACTTCCTCCTCTGTTGTCATAATTTTGATATGTCTTTAATTCTATATCTAATGCATCAATTGTTTTTTGGGATGTTTGCCATAAAACATTCAGAGAGTCTCTTTCCTGTAAAAAATACATTTCATTTTTATCATTTACTTAGGGTGATAAGGTGACTAGTATTGACAAAAATTAATAACGCTTAAAATCACCTTAGTAAGTAAAGAAATTTGCTTCTTTAACTCTTCAACTTCATTGCTGTGATCATTGTCATAAGCTTGCTGTGCGTTTTGTAGTTTCTCCTTTAAAAGGTTACCTACTTGTTGGGATAGTTTTTGGTTGTCTGCAATTAGAGCCTTAATTTCTTGTTCAACTACTACTTGATTTTGCTAAAATCATGTAAAGTAAATAATTGTTAAAATTTGAATGTCTTCATAGAATAATTTGCAGTTTGAATTTCCTACGACCAATAAGAAGAATTATAATGTAACCAGTCTCTTGACAATAAAGACCAGAGACTTATACTTATTACGGTGCTTATAATTTTAAGGGTGATTATCTTAATTGTTACCCTGTAAAACTGAACTTCATTTTGCAGAGCCTCTAAATTAGAATTCTCTCCCATATCCATTAGGTAAATAATTCATAAAACTCTACACAAGAAAAACTTATACTATGAAGGCCATAATGAGTTAGTAGTTAAAAGGGATTTGAATTATAATTAGAATCCATAACTAAGTTATAAAATAAGCACGCGATCCTGCATTGTTTACATTTCGCGCGTCTATTTGTCTTTTTCGTTGCCTAGCAACCAGAATCTGACGAAAGATTTTTACTTTTTCTGTAATTTTTACAGTGTAATTACTAAGAATTTAATGTAAAAATATTTTAAGAAATAATTAAATTTTGTATAAAAATAAATGTTTATGTTTGCCCTTCAATCATTTATAAACCATACAAAAAAAAAATCTTGAATGTTAGTATTGTAGTAGAAAATCTATAGAATTCTTAGCGACTCAAGTGCGGGATATATATGAATATAATTAAAAAAGAAATAATTTTTTACTGCTTATATTAAAAAATTTTAATAGGATTGCTAAATCAATAATAGTTTCTGAACGTAATTGTCAAAGTCATAATTTTGAGTTTGACATTTAAAAGCCGATAATATTTTGCATTTTTCGCTTTTCGGTCTTTACTTTGTGTTTGTAACAAAATTCGATTTACTTTAGAAAATGTAATAAACAGAAGTTTGAAAAATACTATAAATAAAGATCTTATATTTAAACGCAATGACTAGGTAAGTATAATCAATATAAAGAGAAAAAAATAATGAAATAGGCCCGCATAAATTAGCATATATTATTGTTGCGTATTTACTAAATTTTAGCCTTTACGTTGATATAAGAGATGATCAGTGGCCGCTGGTTTATGACGAGAAGTATAATGTGTCGTTCTGTGGCTTTGAAAAGTTTCATGTGTTCGATGCTAAGAAATGGCGTAATATAATACAGGTTTGTAACATTTACATGGATATAAGAAAATTTAAAAATCCTCTAAAATATGAATCTCCAGTGGAAACAGATACCAAAACTTTTTTAGAATTAAAAAAAATAATTATATAACTTCAAGTAATTTTTCAAATTTGTTTTTCAATAAACATATATGTAGTTATGAACTTTGTGACCTAAAATTTCGTAAGCAATGTTCGATAACTGGATCTTATTCTAAACTATCTTATTTTAATTTTTCTATGGTATTTTTTTTATAGTATCTGATTGAGGCAAACTTTATTACTCGAGATTGCTTAGTGAAACCCCTTGAAGCAAAAGAAAGTGAACTTTTAGTTGTTCATACAAAAAAGTACCTCAAATCTTTGAAAGTAAGTAATTCATAATAACCCTTACATCTTTTTTCACTTTAAATTTTCTAATTAATGTAATGTTTTTTTTATTTTAACAATATTTATTTTCAGTGGAGCGGTAAAGTGGCAATGATTGCAGAAGTTCCTATTGTGGCATGTCTCCCTAATATATTTGTTCAACATGCATATTTAAAACCTATGAGGTAATGAACAACTTTAATTATATTTATTGATATTATAACAATAGTTTTGTGGAATTGAATAGAAAAATCAAGCTTATGTTCTGGACACTTCATCATCATCATCACTTCTGGACACTTATACAACTGAAAAAAAAAGTGCAGTCCCTTGATCTATGAGTTTCGAAATTTAATTAAAACTAGACTAATAATTGTTAATATAGCAGATAGCACATAAGTGTATGTTTGAGAAAAAGTAGTGGGGGTAGTTTTGCATATGTACTGTTGAGAACTCAACTGTTTTAACGATTTCTCAAAAATGTATTATTAATGACTTTATTTGTTTTATTACCCTTTACGCATTTACACTATTAATACAATATGCACACTTTTTATAATCTATAATGAGAAATAAAAGTAAAAAAATGATTTTTTCAACATACTTGCTTGTAGTCTCATTTATACAACTATACGACTAGATAACGTCCCGCACGCCCCGCTAAAAAGGCCCTAAAAGTGACTTCTGGGCATTCAAGGTCAAACGTAAACTTACGCGCCGGGAGCTATACTAAGCAAAACTAAGAATATGATACATTTTTCCACAGATTACAAACAGGTGGATCAATACTAGCTGGTAAGTTGGCATTGGAGCGAGGCTGGGCCATAAATGTAGGTGGTGGATTTCACCATTGCAGTGGTGGGAAGGGTGGAGGATTTTGCCCTTATGCGGATATCACTCTGCTTATCAAGAATCTGGTCATACATAGAAATGTGCAAAATGCCATGATAGTTGATTTGGATGCTCATCAAGTAAGGACAATATCTATTACATAAAGATGAATATTTTATCTTATGATCATACATTAAATAATTAAGATTATTGTATTAATTAACTGCTGTTTTATTACTTAACCACCAAAGGAAGAAAAGACGTTTTTGCTTATTTTTGGTGATATGGCAAATGGCACCTTCATATTTATAGTTATTAATTCAGCTCTATTTTTTTATTTCATTTCAGGAAATTTTGAAATATATTAATTACTTTAACTACTTTTTTTTATTTATGCTGATAAGAGTGATGTGGGGGAGAATTATGACTATTAACTTGGACACTTAGTTACTTAGATGAAGTTATTCTTAATTTTTTAAATTATATAGTGGATTTTATTTTAAACATCAAAATCAAAACAAAATTTTGTAGTCGACCATTAACAATCAGTAGTCATATTTTGTGAAAATATACATCACAATTTTGAAAATAATAATATTTTTAGGGAAATGGTTACCAACGCGACTTTCTCGGTGTTCCCGAAGTATATATAATGGATATGTACAATCGCCACATTTATCCTAAGGATGAGGAAGCTAAGAGAGCTATTCGTCGGAAAATTGAACTGGGAAACAAGGTAGAAGACCTGGAATACATGCTTAAGTTGAGAAAGTAAGTAAAATAAAAAAGATTATTGTATCTTTATTTTACTTTTGATGAATATATACAGAACAGACTGACACAAACTCTTTAAGTTGTACCATTGACAATCATCCGTCTGACACTGTACCTTCTATTCATCGGTGATATTACAGTGTTGCTATTCAAATGAATTGAAATACCACCATTATAATTATTTCTCCTGTAAATCTGTAATTTCATTTACAAGGATATATAAACATATTTTTTTGTTTCAGGAACTTAAAAGCAGCCCTCAAAGAGTTTAAGCCAGATATTTTGGTGTACAATGCTGGCACTGATATTTTAGATTCAGACCCACTTGGACACATGAGGATTAGTGAAGTTGTAAGTTTTATTTTAATATATTATTATTCAAATGTGCAGTAATTTTATATTTACTAGTGGTCAAAATTTGACCATAATAAATTTAAATTACTTTAACTATAAACAAAAGAGTGTGTGTCAAATACATGGTAGTGTGTGTAATGTTTTTTTAATTAATTTAATGTATTTTTTATGCATAATTAAAAAAAAAAACCTTCCACACTTCTTCTCTATATCAAATCAAAATTATTTATTTCAACAAGACTTTTTTTAAAAAGTACTTTTGAAACGTCAAAAATTGGTCAGTCAGATAATTTGTCTGATACCACCAGCTTGGAATGCAGTTTATGTTGAAAAGAGCCGGCCAGAAACTCAACAGTTGCTCTTTTCAAAAAGCCATGTTTACATAGTCTGTTATACAAGTCATTTAGCTTGAGTAAACTATAACTGTGGGAAATTTCATAATTTTCATAAAAAGGGGTACAAAGTTTTTGCTTCAAGTTTTAATATATAGATTACCTTTGTTTTTCAAATTAAAGGGGTTATTTTTTATTACGAAATGTAGGATAAAATTTTTCTTACATATCAATCGAGTGTAATAAAAATTTATTTTCGATAAAATATCCAATTACAAGTATATTTTTGAAATCCGTTTCTTCTTTATATGAACAGAAATAGAGGACAGATTTTAAAAGTAAACTATGACTGACAGACACATTAAGATTAGTAAAAAATATTAGGATTTTATATAATGGAGTGACATATGTTGCATTATTTACAGGGAATTATAAAACGAGATGAATTCGTTTTTGAAATATGCAAAGAGCGAGACATACCAGTAGTAATGCTTACGAGTGGTGGGTACTTGCGCAAGACTGCCAGGATCATCGCTGACTCCATCATGAATCTGAAGAACAAGGGCTTAATTGGATGCGAACCAAAGGTCGTTAACGAGAAGTATTAGTATTTTCTTTATATTTTAATTTTGGTCCTCTAACCTATAAGGGATTGATCAAAGGTCAAATCCGCCAGGTTTTTTTGGATATTTTCTACTTTTTGAGAGATGATAAAGAAGAAGATTACAAATAATCACAATATTTTTCAAAATTATGTGTGTTTTAAACATGATGGTCTGGCCATAGTGGAGGATGTTACTCCTCATTCTGAGGAGGAGACCCTTCTGAGCAGTAAGCCATTAACGGGTTGTGATGATGATGATGATGATGAATATTGATAAACTGTAAAGTTTTTGGGGGGATATTTCAATCATAATGTTTATATCGCTTTCTGAAATTTCTATTTCACTTATCAATGGTTTAAACTCTGCCATGTTTGTTCGATTTTTTTTAGTAAAGTAGTGAAGTCGTAAATAACAGATCTACAAATCTATTAGAATATATCGAAAATGAGTATTTAAAAGTAGATGTGAGTCTATCTATAACATTCCAAAGGATTTGATATATTTTTTAGATATAAATTTTTTTAATAATTTTTTTTCTATATATTTTAAAATTATTATATTTTTTTACTATTTTATTTTAAATGAAGTATTATTGTTATTAGTTTTTTAATAAATAAAATAATTTATAATTAAGTCGTTATTGTACTGCACAAATTAAATTTGTAGTTTTATTGCCTAAAGAGGAATAATTTAGTTACTGTAGCTTAATAGTATTAGATTTACGATCTAAAGGGACAATCCATAAATTACGTGACGGGTAGTCCTTGTCACAGCTGGTCATTCTCCCCTTCCTAGTGTGACGTCACATATGCATTTCCACAGCAGTTCCTAATTTTATTTCCATTTAAATATTTTTTTAATAACGATTTTTTTATTATGATTTTTTTCGGGATTGGACTCCCCCTATCACAGTTCGTCAACCTCTTCCCCCTTAACGTGTGACATTATTAATTAATTGCCCCCTAATTAGTATTAACATGACTAAAGTATATTAAATACAAGTCATTTATTAAATGATAGGAATCTTTCTTTAATTATTTAATGTACTTAGATTGTAGATAATAAAGATTTTCATATATTCACGTCTTATCTGTATTTTGAACTAAATGTGCCAAATTTTAATATATTCTAATTCATATGACGCTACACCAATTAAACAAAAAAATTTCACATTTTTATTTGAGACTAGCCGACCCGCGCGATTTCGTTCGCGTGTTGCTCCACTCCTATGAGTCGTAGCGAGATGTTAAATAGCCTAAGTTACTCCTTGTTACACCAGCTATCTGCCAGTGAAAGTCCCGTCAAAAGAGGTTAGCCGGAACAAACAGACAGACAAAAATTGTAAAAAATGTTGTTCTTGGTATATGTGGTGTGTGCGTGTATACCACATGCACTTAGTAAAAAGCTGTTATTTCAATATTGCAAACAGACACTCCAATTTTATTATAAATTATAGCCTATGTGTTATTCTGATGTGTAAGCTATATTATTGTAAAGTTTCATCAAAGTCCATTCAGTAGTTTTTGCGTGAAAGAGTAACAAACATACATACAATACGATTCGTGTGCCGTCTCTCGGCTATTTTTAACATTTTATGTATTGATGTTACTGTATATAATATTGTTGTTAACAATCAAAGATTTTGATGTTTATTTTTAAAAACATTATTCAGTTCACACAGTCATTATGATTTACAATTGTTTCTTTTGTGTAGCGTTGTGGATATGGCCTAAGATTAGTATACATAGTAAACTATATATTTCTAGTCTCTTCTAGATGTACCTGTATATTGTGATATTTCCAAAAAATAAAAACTATTTTCCTCAAAACTTGTTTTATTTATTAACATTGGTTTCAAAATGAACAATCAAATTTTTGGACCTAAAGAGCAATTTAAAAAAATTGCTTAAATTTTAGGGATATTTTTTATATATCATGTATTAATGTATAAAATAATATCTATTAAAAAAATTAATATTGTTTATAGTTTCTAAGTCTAGCTTTGGCAACTCAAAAGAGAATTTTAATAAAAAATAATTTAAAGTATGAATTGTAAGATTTACAAAACATTAGTTGTATATTTATCTAGTAGTAGTATTGAATTGAGAGTAGTAATCGTCAGTAGGCACGTTGTTGTTCACGACTTCTTTGAAGTATTTCTCCTTTTCTTTTTGCTGAAGCGCTAGCAATTGATTTTCTTCCATTAGCTGTCGCGCTATTTCCCTGTAAAAGCAATAAATATAGAGTAATTTTATTACAGTGATTACGGAGAGCTTCTCGTAAGAGGCGAGTCACCTAGCACCCCCTTGGTGGTAGAGGATCACCAGCATACGAATCCAACGCCAAGTGTTCCGGACTTACCACCTCCCTCTCCCATCCCATTAATGCTGTGGGTCTAGTGGACTCTGGGGTCTTGCCTAGGGTCCGCTGAATCCGCATCATTTTTCTTCTTCATTCCCCCTTCCCACTCTATCTTCGGGGATGCAACGCATCGACAAAACGAGAGAGTGTTTCTTGTTTTGCCGATGTCCATGGGCGATGGTGGCCACTTACCATCAGGTGGACCATCTGCTCGTTTGCACCTTATTTACCATAAAAGAACGGCTATCTTATCTTAATATTTGTGACTTTTTGTAATAAAGATAACGCAGACATCAGTAAATTTTGATATCATTAATACGTGTGTATGTACCTTCTTTTCCGTTGATCTTCAATATCTTGCCTGGCGACCTCCCTCTGTATAGATTTGGCGAGTGCCTGCCACTCGGCTTCCATCTTTTCTTCGTTTTCACGTTTTGCCTTAAAAACAGGAAATAATTTTAGTATTAGTTATTTGAACTTGCTTTTTCTATCCTCTTTAGAAGTAACTTCCCCTTCTCCATCCTTCATTGGGACTGTCGACGCCACAGTATTATTATACTTTGTATAATCGACGGTGTACATTTACCATCAAGTATCCGTGTACTCGTTTACCTCTTGTGTCTCAAAAAAAAAACAGTTAAAATAATATATCCAATTAAATGTTTCATACATCCACGCTTTCATAGGTTATACCTTAGCTGCTGCCATTTGGTCTTTCTGTGCCGCGTAGAACTTCTTCAGCTCTTCTTGGTTCATGCCTTTGTACATAAAACCAATGGCTCTGTGAAATATAAATGATACTTCATTTAATAAAGTTTAACTTAGCATACATTCATTTAGCTACAACCATTTTTTTAATTATATATCTGTACTACATTGCTTTAGTGTTCTAAGCATTTAAATATCACTTGCTATAACGATGAAAGAAAACATCGTGAGGAAACCTGCGCTCCTGAGAGTTCCCTAAAGTTCTCAAAAGTGTGTGAAATTTGCCAACCCGCACGGGACCAGCCAGTGCGGTGGAATATGGCCTAATCCCTATTCTTTCTGCGGAGGAGACCCAGTTCAACAGTCCGCCATTAACGAGTGATGATGACTACATTGCTTTGCAATGAAAAAAATTTAAAACCGGATCAGTTATCTTTTGTTCTTACCTACTCTTTCCTAAAGCGCTCTTAGCAACATCCGGATTTTCCGTCAACATATCAGAAGTGAGATTATTGTACATTTCCGCGGCATTATCAGCTTCTTCTTGTTCTTTCATAATTTGATCTAACTGCTTCTTTTCCGCCGCTAAAGCTTCATTATACCGCAAATTGGCCTGTCCCAGTCTATAACGACATTCTCTCTCCAATCTATCCAGTTCTCCAGCACGATCGTCTCTAGCCCTTATCGCCATCATGTACGCAGCTTCAGCTCGCTTCCGTTCCTCTTCAGCGGCTTTCCTCTCCTGCACTTGTTGTTCCAGCCACGCGTTCTTCTGTGCTGCCATTATCTTCTTGCGCTCTTCATATTCTAGATCTTCGCCTTCAAATCTATAAAAAAAAACAAATAAATACAACTTCAATCAATAAACTGAATTATGATTTTTGATTAAAATTAAAATTTTTAAAATATTTAATAAATATTGTGAATAAATAAATATGGGATTGCATACTTCTGTGCACTTGACAAGCCAACAGGTTCCCCATCAGATGCTCGTGGAGGCATTTGCATCTTCAGGAAATCGGGGTTATTCAGATCATATTCACGGGTGTCTTCTTTTCTCTGATATTTCTGACGGAATTCGTCTATCTCCATATCAATACGACGCCGTTCCTAATATAAATAAACAAAGACTAAAACATTCTAAATTAATATTCGTATAGATAGATAAGGAACAAACGAGCAAACGGTCCACCTGATGGAAAGTGGCCACCGTCGCCCATGAACATCGACAAAACAAGAGGGTATCTCTTGTTTTGTCGATGCGTTGCCGCCTCGAAGTGTGTGTAGTGAGGAGAGGGAGCGAAGAGAAGAATGCTGCGGTTTCAATGGACCCTGAGCAAGAACCCGGTGTTCATTGGAACCACAGCAATAATGGGATGGGAAAGGGAGGGGGTAGATCTGGCCCACATGCGGGTCTACTGGAACGCGTCAGAGACACTTGGCGGTCGGATTTGCATGCTGGTAGTCGCAAACCAGTCGGGGAACAGATCCCTTACCACCCAGGCGGTGCTGGGTTACTTGGCTCTTACAAGATGCTCTCCCAGCTGCTACAATATAATCAGTTAGTAGCTCTACTGCTCTAAGCTAAGCTTTACAGGTATAATAATAATATTTAGCATTTATTTTAAAATTTTAATTGAATAGCTCTAATGATTAGTCGAGTAGTATCGCTGTGAGTATTTGCCATCAAAAAGACGTCTTTAAACCTACTACCGAGTCTCGAGCCACAGGCTACTCGACTAACTTGCAGGCTATAATTGTCTTTTAAATAAATTGATTTTTATAACTAAGTGTTTTTCCTTGATGATAGGTTTAGCGATTTCGATGAAACTTTAGTAAAAGAGTATTTAAAAAAAATATTATAATAGTAGTAGACATAATGATACTTCTCTCTCCCTAGCTTCTAAAACAACAGCGAGGTTGCTGTCCTTGTTCATTTGACGTGCAAAGGCCATGTTCTTTCTTTCTTGCTCATCTCGTTCTGCTTTCTTCTCCTCTACTTGTCTTTCCAGAAATGGTACGTCAACCTTAAAAAACATTAAATTTAAGAGAGAAAGCGGTAGAGTTTAGATATTTATGTATTTTACAGACGAGAAGTTTTCTAAAATTTAAATAGGTTTTTTGATTTTTATAATGCAAAAAAACTAAATTTATGTATCATATAGAATTATTTAATTTAAAAGATAAATCGGTCTATGACAATAATAAAGAAGCCAATATTAAAGTGTTGACATTTTATATATATGCAGTTCTAAAACCACTTAAGCAATTCATTTAAATCGTTAATTATGTAGTAATATAGTTTATGCAATATATACTTATTTAATAATGTCAAAAATCTTGTCTTTATATAATTCTGATATCTTTTTTATAATAATATCTTATTTTATGTATCCATTGTGACCTACAGACCCGGGAAAAATACTTAAGTATATATAATTATGTATAATTATATAAATTGGTTATATATGATTATATATAGTAACTAGCCGACCTTTGCGGCTTCGTCTGCGTGTAGCTCCGCTCCTATTGGTCTTAGCGTAATGATATATAGCCTATAGCCTTCCTCGATAAATGGGCTGTCTAAAACTAAAAGAATTTTTCAAATCAAACTAGTAGTTCCTGAGATTAGCGCGTTCATACAAGAAATAGGATTGTTTGGAAGTAAAGAATATTACGAGTTTATTTATCGTTTTTAAGTACAAAATGTATATAAAATTTTTTTGGCGATTCCATAGAGTCTTTTGATCCCCATACGAAGAAGAATCGATAGGCATAAAAATATTTTTTTTTGGATTATTAGCATTTTTTCGCTGACCGTACATTTTCTCAAAAATTGGTGAATGTAGTTCAGAATATTTTAAGAAGTTATGGATGGTCTCCTAGGAAAGTTTTCCTATAACTATAACGGTTAAGGTACCTGCCCTTACAGACCCGTCTCAAAAATCCACTCTGTATAGTTCTATATATAACCATATATGATTATACATAAGTATTTTTCTCGGGAATCTAATAAAACAGAATTCTACTCATATGTAGTTATTGGAGTTGTTAGTTATATTTACTAATAGTTTTATAATTTAACGTATATAACTAATTAGTTTAAATAAGTTCTGTTAGTCTACTATTTGATATCGATCATTAAAAATATGAAGAATAATCACTTAAAAGTAAAAAATACAGTCTTACACCAATTTTTCTGTTCCTGGCGTTGAAGATCCGAGATCTCCTTTCTAACTCGCATTGTCTTCTTCTTTCTCTATTCTGAGCCTCTTTGCGATCTTGGGCATTCGCGATCTGAAGCTTTAACATTCTTACTCTTTCAACAAACTATCACGACGATAAAAAATAGTATACGAAATAAGAAGTACTTGCGCTCAATGATTTAACTAAATCCGTTACCATGGAAACAGAATTCTATTAAAGACATGTAAAAATTTTAATGACGTGTTAGCAACACCGTTTAGGTTATTTTATATTATGTCAAGTATACCGACGTGTAGACAATATATAACCTTTAGAGACAGTCTGGTGTTTTCGCGTCACCCTTCTTGAGGTCGACGTATGTTTACTGTAATATCTATTGTCATTGGCGAGGTCGAGGTGAGAGTTAATATATTATAAAAGAGCTCTTTAAACCTGCTCCTGGGTCTCAAGCCCCAGCCACTGCTCGCCTCCGTCTAAGTTGCATGGGTATACGTATTGCTGTACAGACAGGTATTTGGAAACCCTTTTTATTATTCGTTTTTATTCTTCTTTTATGTATAAATTTATATATTATATATGTATGTATTTATATAAAAGACTAATCAGTTAAACGGTTATTTGAAACATTTTCAAATGTTGTGAACGCCGTATATAAGCCAGATTGTTTCTTTTTTCTTTCTCTATTCCTTCAAAGCATTCTCGTTTTGATACATTACATTACATCTTTTCATTAGAATGAGGATTGAACGACATTTATTTCGCCATAGAAAAATCAACATTCGATGTTAGATAGTCGATTTTTGAGGAATCGATATTTTTGGCAGCGATCTTTTTGCGAATCGATTATTCATATTGCGCTTTGTATCGAATTAAAAATTAACATTTTTCCAAATGAATCACCATCCCTAATATTTAGTGACTAAAGGAAAAACTACCATATGGTAGCAAATTTTCAGATATGGCAACACTGAAACTACTGCGGCGATGTGCGTCGTAACGGCGCGGCAGCGACATTTCCCATTAGCGTACAGTAGTACTCCCGAGAGCGCGGACACGCCATTCGTTAGAAGTGATAACCTTGTTACGACGTCTGTACGTCCGTTCTATCATTATTATTCGGAAAATCGTTCGCGTTCTGAATATTTTATAAAGTGCTTTCGTGACTTAAGTTTATAAAAAAAAACTAATGTGTAATGTGTGAGTAATATGACAAGTGTGTTAAAAAAATCTAGAGGTTCAAAAGGAAAATCCGAATCCATGCAAGAGGACCTGCCGGCGAGATGGTCTGTGTCCAGGGTACACAAGACCGAGGATTCGGCCAAGCTGATCAAGTATATCGATGACAATATCATTGGCAAAGGAAACTCTTTTTGCGGCCCATTTGGAAGGAGAAAAGGTAATTTTCTATAAAAAATTGGCACAAGACTAATGCTGCAATAAATCAGCAAGTTTTTGTAAACTAAATATTAATCACAGGTCACATTAACTTGAAAATCTTGTCGTTTGCATGTTTATAAAATATTGAACAGCTGTAGAATATTTTTCGTTTATTTTTAACTCGTACGCAGCTGTTTTGCGGAAATGTGTCGTATAGTAATAACATTAATTCGAATATTTAAATGAACTAGTTGTACTTAGTTTATTTATTGTACAATACGCATTGACAAACGGTTCGAAAATAAAATAGTATTGCCTCCCGTGAGATTATTTTCGGACATTTTGGACTACCCGATTACAGCGAAGGGAAAAGGAAGGGTAATGATTTTGGCAGTCTATATATGTTTGTATGTTCCACTTTAGCGCATAAACTACTGAACCAATTTTAATGAATGAGGTGTCAATAGATTCGTAATAATTTTATGATGGAATTTAAACCTCAGATCTCAGGAACTACTGCCCCGACGTAAAAAATTCTTTCAGTGTTAGATAGCCCATTTATCGAGGAAGGCTATAGGCCATATATCATCACGCTACGACCAATAGGAGCGGAGCTATATGCGGACGAAGTCGCAAGGGTCGACTAGTATGTATATTGTTTAAGTCAACATATGTTTAAAATGCGGTCGTACAGTTCGCGCGGTCTTGTCGTTTCAGTTAAATACTATGTTTAAGAAAAAAAAAAAGCTTAAATAACCCGACTACGTAAAAAAGTGGTCTAAAAAGGACAATATGACAATTGACAAATGTTTACACCTTTGCCAAACTAATATTTCTAACCATAAAACTGCACGCTATCGAATAGCGTACAAACATTTTTCTGTATATGAAAATTATAATTTAAAAAAAAAAACTATTCTGAATGGTCTAATGACATGCAATGTGAGGTTACCAAGCAGTTGTATATCCTACTAATATTATACACGCAAATGTTTGTAAGAATCTATCGATGTATGTTTGTTACTCTTTTACGTAAAAACTACTGAATGAATTTTGATGAAACTTTACAATAATATAGCTTACACATCAGAATAACACATAGGCTATAATTTATAATGATATAGTGTGCATTATCCAAAATATAGAGGGTGAAACCGCGAGTTTACATATTTGACGACGAATTAGGGAAATTTATTTGGGGAAAAAAATATTTTGAATGACAACACTGAGAAATTTTTGAATCAAAAAGAAAACTTTTTTGTTTGTAAATTAAGTTTGGATATTGTATGTTTATCTTTGTTGCTATGTTATTTTCCCAAACCTCTGCCTCCTATGACTAATATCGCGTGGAAGTGAATCAAAGTAACGAAATGTCCTTCACATAGCTGTGATTAATCACACACACACACATGCACACACGTTATGCAATCTTGCATTAATATGAAACATGGCTGTAAGAAAAATGTGAAGCAAATAACATTTGATTTTAAATTGAATATAAGATTGAATTTTATTGTATAACTAGTCGACCCGCGCGACTTTGTTCACGTATAGCTCCGCTCCTATTGGTCTTGGCGTGATGATATATAACCTACAGCCTTCCTCAATAAATGGGCTATCTAAAACTGAAAGAATTATATAAATCGGACCAGTAGTTCCTGAGATTAGCGCGTTCAAGCAAATAAACTCTTCAGCTTTAATATATTAGTATAGATGTGTAGTATGTTACTGATTTGCAGTAGACAACACCATCTCAATAATTCAGTCACTCATCTGTCTTAACTCACGCAACAAAAAAGAATTATTCAATTTGGTGGTCGTTCTTAAGTTATGCGCGTACATACAGATGATTCATTTTTTTTCTATAGATTGTATTGATAATTAATTATCAAAACTTGCTGTGTTGTCATGATAAGTTTGTTTACGAAAGGATAAAGGAGAGTCGTTGGGCAGTTTTTGATCGTCAAAGTTGCCGACATTTTTTCTAATAGTAAAAAACGTATTTTCCGTTGTTTATTTAGGGGTAAATAGCCGACCCGCGCGACTTCGTTTGCGTGTTGCTCCGCTCCTATGAGTCGTAGCGAGATGTTAAATAGCCTAAGTTACTCCTTGTTACACCAGCTATCTACCAGTGAAAGTCCCGACAAAATCGGTCCAGCCATTACAGAGATAGGGGTAATTAGCCGACCCGCGCGACTTCGTTCGCGTGTTGCTCCGCTCCTATGAGTCGTAGCGAGATGTTAAATAGCCTAAGTTACTCCTTGTTACACCAGCTATCTACCAGTGAAAGTCCCGACAAAATCGGTCCAGCCATTACATAGATAGGGGTAATTAGCCGACCCGCGCGACTTCGTTCGCGTGTTGCTCCGCTCCTATGAGTCGTAGCGAGATGTTAAATAGCCTAAGTTACTCCTTGTTACACCAGCTATCTACCAGTGAAAGTCCCGACAAAATCGGTCCAGCCATTACAGAGATAGGGGTAATTAGCCGACCCGCGCGACTTCGTTCGCGTGTTGCTCCGCTCCTATGAGTCGTAGCGAGATGTTAAATAGCCTAAGTTACTCCTTGTTACACCAGCTATCTACCAGTGAAAGTCCCGACAAAATCGGTCCAGCCATTACAGAGATAGGGGTAATTAGCCGACCCGCGCGACTTCGTTCGCGTGTTGCTCCGCTCCTATGAGTCGTAGCGAGATGTTAAATAGCCTAAGTTACTCCTTGTTACACCAGCTATCTACCAGTGAAAGTCCCGACAAAATCGGTCCAGCCATTACAGAGATAGGGGTAATTAGCCGACCCGCGCGACTTCGTTCGCGTGTTGCTCCGCTCCTATGAGTCGTAGCGAGATGTTAAATAGCCTAAGTTACTCCTTGTTACACCAGCTATCTACCAGTGAAAGTCCCGACAAAATCGGTCCAGCCATTACAGAGATAGGGGTAATTAGCCGACCCGCGCGACTTCGTTCGCGTGTTGCTCCGCTCCTATGAGTCGTAGCGAGATGTTAAATAGCCTAAGTTACTCCTTGTTACACCAGCTATCTACCAGTGAAAGTCCCGACAAAATCGGTCCAGCCATTACAGAGATAGGGGTAATTAGCCGACCCGCGCGACTTCGTTCGCGTGTTGCTCCGCTCCTATGAGTCGTAGCGAGATGTTAAATAGCCTAAGTTACTCCTTGTTACACCAGCTATCTACCAGTGAAAGTCCCGACAAAATCGGTCCAGCCATTACAGAGATAGGGGTAATTAGCCGACCCGCGCGACTTCGTTCGCGTGTTGCTCCGCTCCTATGAGTCGTAGCGAGATGTTAAATAGCCTAAGTTACTCCTTGTTACACCAGCTATCTACCAGTGAAAGTCCCGACAAAATCGGTCCAGCCATTACAGAGATAGGGGTAATTAGCCGACCCGCGCGACTTCGTTCGCGTGTTGCTCCGCTCCTATGAGTCGTAGCGAGATGTTAAATAGCCTAAGTTACTCCTTGTTACACCAGCTATCTACCAGTGAAAGTCCCGACAAAATCGGTCCAGCCATTACAGAGATAGGGGTAATTAGCCGACCCGCGCGACTTCGTTCGCGTGTTGCTCCGCTCCTATGAGTCGTAGCGAGATGTTAAATAGCCTAAGTTACTCCTTGTTACACCAGCTATCTACCAGTGAAAGTCCCGACAAAATCGGTCCAGCCATTACAGAGATAGGGGTAATTAGCCGACCCGCGCGACTTCGTTCGCGTGTTGCTCCGCTCCTATGAGTCGTAGCGAGATGTTAAATAGCCTAAGTTACTCCTTGTTACACCAGCTATCTACCAGTGAAAGTCCCGACAAAATCGGTCCAGCCATTACAGAGATAGGGGTAATTAGCCGACCCGCGCGACTTCGTTCGCGTGTTGCTCCGCTCCTATGAGTCGTAGCGAGATGTTAAATAGCCTAAGTTACTCCTTGTTACACCAGCTATCTACCAGTGAAAGTCCCGACAAAATCGGTCCAGCCATTACAGAGATAGGGGTAATTAGCCGACCCGCGCGACTTCGTTCGCGTGTTGCTCCGCTCCTATGAGTCGTAGCGAGATGTTAAATAGCCTAAGTTACTCCTTGTTACACCAGCTATCTACCAGTGAAAGTCCCGACAAAATCGGTCCAGCCATTACAGAGATAGGGGTAATTAGCCGACCCGCGCGACTTCGTTCGCGTGTTGCTCCGCTCCTATGAGTCGTAGCGAGATGTTAAATAGCCTAAGTTACTCCTTGTTACACCAGCTATCTACCAGTGAAAGTCCCGACAAAATCGGTCCAGCCATTACAGAGATAGGGGTAATTAGCCGACCCGCGCGACTTCGTTCGCGTGTTGCTCCGCTCCTATGAGTCGTAGCGAGATGTTAAATAGCCTAAGTTACTCCTTGTTACACCAGCTATCTACCAGTGAAAGTCCCGACAAAATCGGTCCAGCCATTACAGAGATAGGGGTAATTAGCCGACCCGCGCGACTTCGTTCGCGTGTTGCTCCGCTCCTATGAGTCGTAGCGAGATGTTAAATAGCCTAAGTTACTCCTTGTTACACCAGCTATCTACCAGTGAAAGTCCCGACAAAATCGGTCCAGCCATTACAGAGATAGGGGTAATTAGCCGACCCGCGCGACTTCGTTCGCGTGTTGCTCCGCTCCTATGAGTCGTAGCGAGATGTTAAATAGCCTAAGTTACTCCTTGTTACACCAGCTATCTACCAGTGAAAGTCCCGACAAAATCGGTCCAGCCATTACAGAGATAGGGGTAATTAGCCGACCCGCGCGACTTCGTTCGCGTGTTGCTCCGCTCCTATGAGTCGTAGCGAGATGTTAAATAGCCTAAGTTACTCCTTGTTACACCAGCTATCTACCAGTGAAAGTCCCGACAAAATCGGTCCAGCCATTACAGAGATAGGGGTAATTAGCCGACCCGCGCGACTTCGTTCGCGTGTTGCTCCGCTCCTATGAGTCGTAGCGAGATGTTAAATAGCCTAAGTTACTCCTTGTTACACCAGCTATCTACCAGTGAAAGTCCCGACAAAATCGGTCCAGCCATTACAGAGATAGGGGTAATTAGCCGACCCGCGCGACTTCGTTCGCGTGTTGCTCCGCTCCTATGAGTCGTAGCGAGATGTTAAATAGCCTAAGTTACTCCTTGTTACACCAGCTATCTACCAGTGAAAGTCCCGACAAAATCGGTCCAGCCATTACAGAGATAGGGGTAATTAGCCGACCCGCGCGACTTCGTTCGCGTGTTGCTCCGCTCCTATGAGTCGTAGCGAGATGTTAAATAGCCTAAGTTACTCCTTGTTACACCAGCTATCTACCAGTGAAAGTCCCGACAAAATCGGTCCAGCCATTACAGAGATAGGGTTAATTAGCCGACCCGCGCGACTTCGTTCGCGTGTTGCTCCGCTCCTATGAGTCGTAGCGAGATGTTAAATAGCCTAAGTTACTCCTTGTTACACCAGCTATCTACCAGTGAAAGTCCCGACAAAATCGGTCCAGCCATTACAGAGATAGGGGTAATTAGCCGACCCGCGCGACTTCGTTCGCGTGTTGCTCCGCTCCTATGAGTCGTAGCGAGATGTTAAATAGCCTAAGTTACTCCTTGTTACACCAGCTATCTACCAGTGAAAGTCCCGACAAAATCGGTCCAGCCATTACAGAGATAGGGTTAATTAGCCGACCCGCGCGACTTCGTTCGCGTGTTGCTCCGCTCCTATGAGTCGTAGCGAGATGTTAAATAGCCTAAGTTACTCCTTGTTACACCAGCTATCTACCAGTGAAAGTCCCGACAAAATCGGTCCAGCCATTACAGAGATAGGGGTAATTAGCCGACCCGCGCGACTTCGTTCGCGTGTTGCTCCGCTCCTATGAGTCGTAGCGAGATGTTAAATAGCCTAAGTTACTCCTTGTTACACCAGCTATCTACCAGTGAAAGTCCCGACAAAATCGGTCCAGCCATTACAGAGATAGGGGTAATTAGCCGACCCGCGCGACTTCGTTCGCGTGTTGCTCCGCTCCTATGAGTCGTAGCGAGATGTTAAATAGCCTAAGTTACTCCTTGTTACACCAGCTATCTACCAGTGAAAGTCCCGACAAAATCGGTCCAGCCATTACAGAGATAGGGGTAATTAGCCGACCCGCGCGACTTCGTTCGCGTGTTGCTCCGCTCCTATGAGTCGTAGCGAGATGTTAAATAGCCTAAGTTACTCCTTGTTACACCAGCTATCTACCAGTGAAAGTCCCGACAAAATCGGTCCAGCCATTACAGAGATAGGGGTAATTAGCCGACCCGCGCGACTTCGTTCGCGTGTTGCTCCGCTCCTATGAGTCGTAGCGAGATGTTAAATAGCCTAAGTTACTCCTTGTTACACCAGCTATCTACCAGTGAAAGTCCCGACAAAATCAGTCCAGTCATTTCAGAGATTAGCCACAACAAACAGACAGAGAAAAATTGTAAAAATGTTGTTGTTGGTATATGTGGTGTGTGCGCGTATACATCCATATGCACTTAGTAAAAAGCGTTTTTTTTTTAATTAGGACTTTTTCAGATGTGCGCAATAGTTTTAAAGATGTATTATATTAAG
This sequence comes from Limenitis camilla, assembly GCA_905147385.1. Lineage (NCBI taxonomy): Eukaryota > Metazoa > Arthropoda > Insecta > Lepidoptera > Nymphalidae > Limenitis > Limenitis camilla. Next base: position 9,380,086 of record LR990246.1, on the reverse strand, counting down.
TATAGATTGGCTAATACTAATTTTCTTATTAAGTAAAACCTCTAAAGTTGAGAAACTACATCTACATCGTTAAGTTGTTTATTCAGAATTAATATAAATTTCGAGCGTAACCAGCTGGCATTTATTGCGCCATTGGATCCAGATGGTGATAAATTATAATTGACATTGAAATTTCGCATATTTATTATTTAATATATTATGGCTCATCTCAGATTGGAAACTTTTGTTTTGATTATTTAAAGATCGCTAGTTATATTTTGAATAATTATTATAACACATTATTGATGTTGTATTTACGATGACTTTTACTTACAATCGTCACCTGTACCGTGTTAGCATAAAACCTAATTTTTTAATATTGCCTGATATTTTAAGGTTATGCTTTAACTTTCTATTTAATCTGTTCAAATATATAACACCTACTCTGTAAAAAAAAATTGTTTTCATCTTAAAAAATAACGACATTTTGACCTTGAATTTTTACAATTTAAAACGCATATTTAGTCTGTGGAGTAAATAAAAAATTGATAAATAATTAAAATTATAGATAATTAATAGCAAAATTAAAAAAGAAATAAACATAAAAAAATAAAATATAATCTATGGCAATAATACAACGTTCTATTACGTGTATAGAAACTAATTTATTTTTATTTATAATCTGTATTCTAAATGAATTGTTTGTCACTCAAGACCACAGAGCCTAAAATAACTTTTATAGCGACATTGTCCTTCGTTTAATTTAGTGATGATTTATGTTTGACGTGGAAAATTTGTAAATTTATTAATATCTATTGTTATAATATATTTTAGATTTAATTTTTTGCTGTATATTTTTTTTTTTGAATCTATTGACTATTCTTTTTTTTTTTTGCGAAGAAACTGCGAGAAAACTCAAAATCAAATACGATGTATTATTTTTTATCTTTCTGGTGTAGTATGGAGTCAGTTTGCGGTTATCTATCAGGCAGCTATTGATATAAGTAATACATTTTACATAGAAAGCCGAGTTGTGCCTATGCTTATGACCCAGTTGCAGGTTTCAGAAGCCCCTTTGCTTTGTAATAACTTCGTAAGTGTTTTTAAAATAAATCAATAGGAACAGTTAATTTCACTTTTTAAACTCTTAATTAAGCGTGACTAGCTCATAGGATTCATCCTATACGTATGGATCCAACGCCTAAACCTGGTAGTAGTATTAAAAAAAATAACTTACAAAGTTCTGTTTTTATTAAATACTAGCGTCACTCTGTAATAGTGTAGCTTTTGTTTATTTTAAAAAAATAGAAAGAGGAATAGAGACAGAGAGTGAGAGAAGGTAATAAAAAAAGAGAAAAGAGGCAGAAAATAAAATAGCGACAGGGATAAAGCAAAAATAAAAATGAAGAGATAGAATAGGGAGAGAGAAAGATAATTTAAATTTTAAGGAGATAAAGATAAAAATGAAAGACTCTGAAAGAGGGAGAATTAAAGTATAAGAGGGAAAGAGAAGTTTAGTATTCTGTAGATTTCTCAGTAAAAGATTTTTTTTAATCAGATCAGTAGCACCAACATGGAAATATTAAATGACGAGATCTTTTTAATTAGAATATTTATGGCAACACCACATAGCCTGTGTTACTCGGAAAGTATGTAGCTTTCTATCGGTGAAAGAATTTTCTAAATCCGTTCAGTAGTTTTCGAGACTTTTCGCAATAAACAAACATACGTCTATGTTTTTTCCTAGTATGTTTATTGAATTATGTAATAGTTATCAAGTGATGCGTGTTTGTGTGTGTGTGTGTGTTGCAAGCAGCAAGTGTCTAGCACAGAATCTAAAATGGCGCGTTTATCGCTCTACTGTCCTTGGTATAATTCGACTATCAATTACTATCGGCGAGAATTCTTTACATAGTATAAAATGAAGTCGCTTCCACTGTCTATCTGTCCTTATGTATGCTTAGATCTTAAAAACTACGCAACGGATTTTAATGCGTTTTTATTAATGGATGGAGTAAAGAAATCGTACGGAGCCGGGGCAGGTCGCTAGCTATCCTACTAATATTATAAACGCGAACGTTGGATGTATAGATGTATGTTTGTTACTCTTTCACGCAAAAACTACTGAATGGATTTTGATGAAACTTTACAATAATATAGCTTACACATCAGAAACCGTGGGGCTATATACCTAACTATGATTACATATATGTTTAGAGGAACACTACCATGAAACAGACATGGTAGGTAAACATGTCCTGATTTGTGTGATGTCATTCGTCCTTTTTAGACAACTTTTTTACGTAGTCGGGTTATAGTTTTTTAAACTTTATTTTTTGCTAAAAAAAGGTGTTGAAAAGGGGAATGAAAAGTTGTATGAAGGTAAAAGCTTGAAACTTATTTTGAGGCTGTTGATTCGATATAAATATAATTAGCTTCGAAAATTTTATATTAAATAAATAAGAAAGGGGTAAAACCGCAATATAAATATGAGTACATGAAATAGTCTCATACGAAAACAAGTCGTGGAGGTCATTAATCTTTCATGATTTTTTCCTCGTACGAGTATTAAAAAATACGGGTGAAAGGCATTCTCCGAAAAAACAGGTTTTGTGTCTGACAGGAACCGGGGAGCAAAACCTGATGCGACTCATGGGATAAATTAGTTTATACAATCATAGCTCTTCAACTGTAGAATAAAAATATAAAATTACTCTTCCATTCGGATCTTGGTTTTCTTCAAATGTGTAAATCATGTAATTTAAGGAAGAGATTCCCAAACTTAACCCATAAAACTAAGCTTTAGCTATAGTTTTACTAAATTTATTGCGTGTAGTTTTTGAACTAGAAAATAATTTCTGAAACTAAATAATCTTTAATTGTCTTATTAGTCTTGAATGTAATCTTCGTAAACACAATACAATTTTATACTTTGTAAATGCACCTTGAGTGGTAGTTTTATGTTTTAAGTTTGGCAACACCTTCTCTCACCTTTGCTGTTACGTTCATTGTACTGTCTGCGATCTAAGAAATAAATTCTCTAATATTGTAGTGAATCTGTTTTTTCGCTCTATTCCTTTAAGTTAGAGGTAGTCGAGACATGAAAAAAATGAGAATTTTCAGTAATTTTTTTTGGCCATTAAATCATATTATTTTATAAAATTAATAATATGGCATCATTAAACAATGTTTTGACTTGAAGTCACAAAAATTTGAAAAAAAAAATATTTGTAATTTCCAAAGTTATAGCTGTTTGTGATGACCCAGTTCCAACAGAAGGGTTAAATCATAAGTCCTTGGAGATAAAAATAGTTTTATAAATAGATAATCTTGTGCCCGATCGAAGCATTTTTTTCTTCAAAAATTTCAGTCAAAATGACTTTTTTTGTTTTATGCTCAATAAATATATCATAACAAATAATAAATAGGTACTTCAAGTAACAAAGTATTATATAAATAATGTTTACGACTCAAAAGGATGTTTGTATCGCATTACACAATAAACGTTAAACAGCAGTAAATAGAACTGCTACGGAAGTTAAAATCATTTTACATGTTTTTAATATTAAGCATTTATTATATTTTCTGGACTGAATAACAATAATGTAGGTAATAATATTAATTGTATAATTAATTATTAAAACCAGTTAACCCGTTGTATCTGCAAGTAAAAATGCTACCAAAATCGTTCCTTGGACTTCTACAAATATTTAAAAACCAAAATAAGTTAAATCGGTTTAATCGTTCTTTAGTTTTAGACTAAAGAACGACTAGCACAAAGCTGAAAGGTTTGTTTGCTTGAAAGCGCTAATCTCAGGAACTACTGTTCCGATTTGATAAATTCTTTCAGTGTTAGATAGCCCATTTATCGAGGAAGGCTATAAGCTATATATCATCACGCTAAGACCAATAGGAGCGGATGACGGGAACAAATTCGCAAGGGTCGGCTAGTAAAAGATAATGTAAAAATATGATTACCAACAAATTAGATTTGCTAATGAGAATACAAAACAAATAAGTGTTTGTAGGTAATTTTTTTAATTTTATTTCAGTTATCCACGTGTATCTAATATATAAAATTCTCGTGTCGCGGTGTTTGTTCAATCTCTTCCGAAACGGCTCATCCGATTTTTATGAAATTTTGTGTGTATATTGGGTAGGGCTGGGAAGCGGTCAACATCTATTTTTTATACCCCTAAGTGATAATGGTACGGGAGCCAGTGACATGCATAAGGGGTTAATATTATGATTACTCGCGACAGTTAGCTGCAATTCCGTGGGTGGGGCGAGCAGTGGCAGCCTCCCAAACATGTAGAAATAGAAAATTTTTTTTAGTCATTTCCTCCCATTTGAAAATTTGTCGGATTATAGTTTACCTAATATCTTGAAGGAAAAATAAATTCAGCTGACCATAACGTGGTGGAATATACGTCAGCTGGCTGCTTGACCATGTAACATTTTAATAAACCATTTAAGTAGCTTTTTACAAACAGACTTTTAGACTTCGACTGAACTGGTATGTTCATGAAGGTTTCGTGTAAGTGTTAGATATTGTTAGTTCAGTTTCCGTCCTTTACGTATTACTGATAAAACACTATCATATGATTTACATATACTAAATTTCTGCTCAGTCGGAAATCGGAAACTGGGTCGAATTGATTATAGACAGACAGACATGAATCTAAATAGACGCTTGTGAAAAAGATCTAGGTATAAAGTAGTAAATAGGATTCTACGTCAGTTCCACGTGTTTCCAATTATGTTGTCAGGAAAACTTGTCTTTGGTCCTTCATTCTCATGCAAATCTGAATTCTGAACTAGTTATTAACTTTAAATGCCTATGTTATCTATGTGAGTTGATTCACACCACTTGTACAGCCACAATGATCTCTAGGCGAGTTTTATTTGTCAACTGGCACAAATCTATCGAAACAGAGGTTATATAATGTCTGGTTAGTTGTTATAAATTGTTAGTGGGTACAATTAAAATAAAAAGGTAACCACTAACTTGACATAGCAGTTATATTAAAAAGACACTAATAAGGTGTACTGTAGACGGAAACGAACCAGTGCCTGGGGATAGAGGCACAGGAGCAAGTCCATTACATGATTAAAACACCATCCACCATTACTGGTGTCGTAGAATGAGAAAGATATGATATCCATTAATGTATAGTAATACGTATACACATGCAATTTAGACGTAGCCGAGCAGTGCCTGGGGCTTAAGACCCAGGAGCAAAGAGCTCTTTCATAATCAAAACTCTTACCTCAACCTCTCGACTTCACCAACGATAATAGATATTAAAGTAAACTTACGTGGACCTCAGGAAGGGTGACCTTAACCACGACACTATAACACTAACTTCCATGTACACTGCGCGAAAACAATTAAGAGACTTGAGTCTAATCTATCGCACTAAGGGTTATATATTGTCTACACGTTGGTACTTGACATAATATAAAATGATCTACCCGCAAATACTACTTTATAAACAGTGTAGTGTTGGATAGAGTTTATACTATATGTTAGTATACTTGAAATAAAATAAAGAAGTCTGGCTCTAATACAACGCGACAAAAACAAACTAAGAGAGCTAATATTATAATAATTTGGAAATATTCCTTTCTCAAATAGTAGATCGCGTAGTTACGACATTTATCAGTTAGTTTAACTTGTTATGAATAATTTAATATCTTAATTAGGGTTTAAATAAATCTAAACAAAAGGTCAAAGGTAAGATGAAGGATATTATAAACCTACGCTTTACTATGTAATCTTATCGTGTAATTGCTTTTCTAATTAGATATTAGTATTTGTTATTAGCGACCTGCCTCGGCTTCACAAGGGTAGTCGAGCTTATTACGTTTACCCCCCACCATACATGCCACATGAGTTTTTCGACATTTTAAACAATTATCGTCATATTACAACCTATTTACATAAAAAATTAAAAAATTAAACATTCACAACTTATCGAATGTCTGTACATCTTATCCTACTAATATTATAAACATGAAAGTGTGTAAGAATGTATATTTGTTACTCTTTCACGCAAAAAATACTGAATGGATTTTGATGAAACTTTACAATAATATAGCTTACACATTAGAATAACATATAGGCTATAATTTATAATGATATAGTGTGAATTATCCAAAATATAGCGATCGAAACCGCGAGCTAGTACTTAATATATAAAGCTGAAGAGTTTGTTTGTTTGCTTGAACGCGCTAATCTCAGGAACTACTGGTCCGATTTGAAAAATTCTTTCAGTGTTAGATAGCCCATTTATCGAGAAAGGTTATAGGCTATATATCATCACGCTAAGACCAATAGGAGCGGAGCTACACGTGAACAAAGTCGCGCGGGACGACTAGTAGATATAAAATTATTGAGTAATTACATCAAGTAACAAGATCCACTCACTCACTTAAAATTTAGTGAATTATTAAATATTTAAATTTAACCAACTCACGTTTAAATTATCTTGATTCTATGCCAGCTATCGTTTTAATTAATTTATCATTCTAGGTTCAGGATTTTCATAAAAATTGAGGAGTAAGGACGAAAGCCGTTTCAATTTTTGTTGATTTTGAAAGAATTTAATAAAACCTTTGAAACGATAACTTTGTTAAATCAATGTTTAATATTCCAAGAAAAAGTATAAGAAGTAATTAGAGATTTTCTTTGTAAGTACATTGTGCTATTAACAGGTCAAGCTCATTTTACTTCTCTTTACGTCAATGTAAAACTAAATGTTAAAATTAGAAAGAATAATTAGCAACAGTTTATAAATAGACGAAAGACTTACTAGTTTTATTATTATCTGTGAATTAAGATAATAAAATAAATGGTATTAGTATTTCATACTAATCCGTGATTTTTCTTACTTTTAAATATTGCATTATAAATCTTTTACTTTGAATGAAAATATGGTAAATGTTAATGATCTCTGAAATTTTCAGAAGCTATTATTGCTTCTAATAATGATTAATATAATATTAACACTCTTTAAAGATAAATATATCATCGGCCATGTAGTTGTGGGTGTGATGAGAAATAATTAATTATGCTCACTGCCCCAGTTGTCAGCGGCCATGTCAGTTTGATGTACACGTGTGGAATCGATGTTATATTACTGTATATATAATCTGTCATTTCCATTAGCAAATGTAGAATCAAAAGGCAATTTCTTGAAATCGATATTCTGTAATGTTTGCAATAGATACCACTACATAGTATAAAACAAATAAAATTGTAGTGTCTGTTTGTAATATTAAAATAACCGCTTCTTTCTAAGTGCATATGGATGTAGGCACGGTACATATACCAAAACAATATTTTTTACAATTTTTGTCTATCTCTGAAATGGCTGGACTAATTTTGACCGGACTTTCACTGGCAGATAGCTGATGTAACAAGAGTAACTTAGGCTATTTAACATCTCGCTACGACCCATAGAAGCGGAGCAACACGCGAACGAAGTCGCATCCCGCTGTCTGTCCCTATGTATGCTTAGATCTTTAAAACTACGCAACGGATTTTGATGCGGTTTTTTTTGTAGATAGAGTGATTCAAGAGGAAGGTTTATATGTATAATACATGCATATTATAGTAGATAAAGTAACCATGCGAAGCCGGAGCGGGTGGCTAGTAAAAAATAAATAAAAGAGGTCTTGAATGAATACAAGGTGTATTCGTAATTGATTATGCGACTTGAATACATTTAATTTGCGTTTATTTAATTTGTATTAGGTCTTGGAATTTACTAGAAAGGTAAACATTATATTCATTAATTATCCCTATTTAAAGGTCTTTATGAAGATATACAATTCCCCTCTGCCGCTGGGAGAGCATCTCGTAAGAGCCGAGTAACCCAGCCTCCACTCTCCCATCACGTTAATGCTCCAGTTCTAATGAACTCTGGGTTCTCGTTCAGGGTCTATTGAAACCGTAGCATTCTTCTCTTCATTCCCCTTCCTCACTCTATCTTCGAGGTGACAACGCATCGGCAAAACACTCACCATAAGATAGGCCGTCTGCTCGTTTGCCCCTTAACTGTTATAAAAAAAATATGGCGATTCACTTCATTGAATCCCATTAAACTGTCAAGATTTTTATCATAAAAAAATATTTAAATTACACCGTTTAATATTTCAGGCCTAAACAACACACATCCGATGTAATTTACAAGTATCCGTAATTAAATATATGTTAAGAGGATGTTAATTATACTGACGACACGGGTTCCTTAATTATGCACTTACATCGTGTTTATTGCGTAAAATCTGAAAAACATTTTTTTTAATATAGAAAAAAAAAATTAAATCCGCATAACCACAATCAATTATTTTATTTTATTCTTTTCTTATTTCTTAACTTAGTCTTGAATAATATAATATTAAATCCTAGTATCTGTTTGTAATTTTTACTAAGTGCATGGACAAAAAAAACATCTTTATTTTTTTTTTTACAATTTTTGTCTGTCTGTTTGCTCCGGCTAATCTCTGAAATGGGTGGACCGATTTTGACTAGACTTTCACTGGCAGATAGCTGATGAAACAAGGAGTAATTTAAGCTATTTAACATCTCGCTACGACTCATAGGAGCGGAGCAACACGCGAACGAAGTCGTGCGTGCGTGGGTCGGCTAGTATGAAATAAAAATCTGTTTTTTTTTAATTGTAAGAAATTACTTGGAATCCTGTTTATTGAGGCAATGTAAAATAAAAACTTTATACAACTTTTATGACTGTTTGTACTTAAATAATTTTAATAATTTTTCCAATATAAAATACCTAAAGCTTGAAGATGTTTCTAGATGTATTCAAATTTAGAACATACGATCAATATGTGGTAAACAATCATATGGTAGTCTTTATATGAATAGAGGGATAAAAATTCTCATCTTTTGCTCATTTCATATTAAACAAAAAACAACTATTAATGTTTTTTTTCTTATCATGGCTACCAATAGAGAAATAGAAGAGAGATAGGAGAGAATAGAAATATTTTAAATAGATATTTAAATAACCATTAACAACAGAGCTTCTAGATTCTAATCTTTGTTGTAGCTGATTCTCTCAAAAACATTTTACCCTAAAGTTTAAGTCAGAAACTTACCCGTGACCGTACTTTTCACCCGTGAGGGGTCCGAGCCGCATGTGGTTTAAACTTACCCCCTCCCTCTCCCATCCCATTACTGCAGCAGTTCCAATGAACACCGGGTTCTTGCTTCTCTTCGTTCCCTCTCCTCGCTCTATCTTCGAGGTGGCAACGCATCAACAAAACAAGAGAGACCCTCTAATTTTGTCGATGTCCATGGGCGACGGTGGCCACTTTCCATCGGGCAGACCGTCTGCTTGTTTGTCCCTTATCTATCATAAAAAAAAACTCGTAATATTACATTAGTTACCAGAAAATCCTTGGATTGCTTGGTAGTTTTCTTCCATTAAAAGGGTAAAAATAGTGAAATATCAGATTTATATTAGCTGTAATAAGGTATTAAAATTAAACTAGTTAATATCAGCAACACATGTCATACAGTAACAAACACCAGATACCACAGCAAGGTGTTATCAGTTAGTGACCTTGGTATAGATCTGTGTTGAACGTAACATTACGATGCAAACGATTGTTATACTGACAAGGAAAAACAACTTAAAGACAACGTTTTTATAAGCTTTTATTTAACTTGCAATGTATGTATGTATGTATATGTAACAAATCTTGCAACTGAACTTTGAAGCAGATATCTTCAACCAATTGAAATTTTGTATTCAAGTTCAATTTGGATGACAATGCATGATTACTTTTTGACGTCATTATAAATCCGACATGGCGGCTTATTCAAGATGGACTAATGGATGGACTAACTACTTGTCGAGGCGTTGCATCCTTGAAGATAGAGTGGGGAGGGGGAGTGAAGAAAAAATAATGTTGCGGTTTCAGCGGACCCTGAGCAAGAGCCCAGAATCTACTAGATCCGCAGCATTAATGGGATGGGAGAGGGAGGGGGTAAGTCTGGCCCACATGCGGCTTGACCGGAATGCGCATATGACACACACACAGTCGGGGAACATATCCCCTACCACCAAAGGGGTGCTGGTTTACTCGGCTCTTACGAGATGCTCTCCCAGCGGCAGAGGGGAATAGTATTCTAACCCGTCCCCTCACGGATTACTTCTACAATATTGGTATCAAATGAACGGAATTGCTAAGAATAATTCGAAAAATAAAGTGAAGTCAGTCTAAATCCACACTGGCTTAATATTTTTTTTAGTCCAGCCAGCATCGCAGTTTTTGTTTAAATAATAATGAAAGGGCTTGCTAAGAATAAACGGATAACTAAAAAGTCAAAAATAAATAAATAAATATTATTTTGAGGTATATAGGTGATACTCTTCTCTCACCACAATCGTTGAAGCGTCAGTTAAAAGATATCCAAATTGTGTATTGTATGACTTCGGAAATACTGGGCGTTCTACTCCTGAGTTGACCGCATCAAAAAAGACGAAGCAAAACGCTTCGTAACGTAACGACTACGTAGGTGTGCGTCTTGCAGTTCTTTGATAGAAGGTTGAAGCAGGGATTAGATAATGCAGTTGCTGCAGTTATCGATGCTCCAGACTGTGAAATTTTCTACGTTATAGGTTCCCAGAGGTGACAGCAGTATTCCATATATGAACGAACCTGGGCCTTTACCTTAATAAGCGGCTCTGGAGTGAAATACTACTTCACCCTATTTAGGACGCCAAGCTTTTTATATCTATATCTATACTAATATTATAAAGAAGTAAGATTTGTATTTTTGTATTTTTGTATGTAACGAATAAACATAAAAACTACTGGACCGATTTCAAAAATTCTTTCACCATTAGAAAGCTACATTATCCCTGAGTAACATAGGCTATATACATAGAGATCCTTAGGAAATCTCACGAAAACCAACCCAAGGTGCCAAAAAATTAGCCATAAAATATCTTTCATCGCATGCGCTGCAAAAAGTATTGATGATAGAACAAAAAAATGTTCTACAATATTATAGAACGTATCAATATCTACAAAAAAGTCCGCGAGACCATATGTCCAACTATTATAGTTACGTCACTATAACTACTTTTTTACTTAAAAGTTGATAAAAATGCCTATCAAAATCAGACCATGTTTTCTATAACTTTGTATTAATCCTTATCCAAATAAATTATTTCGTATTCAAGACTATTTCAATACCTGTAAATTACTTTTTGAATTATTAAAATCGGACTTTCCATTCAAAAGATATTACGAAATTAAAAATATCAATATGAACAAAAAATACAGTAATCAGGGTCAGTATAGCGACGCAGCGCAGCGAGTAAAGCGGCAAGAGAGGGGGTACCGAAATGCGGGAGGGACAATATATTTTTAAAAATAATATTCCACCCGCGCGAAGCCGGGATGGGCCGCTAGTGTAGAAATAAAGGGAGAAGGGTAGTCTTAAAATAAAAGAAGTAATACTCATGCAAAGACAACATCGCCATAAAATAGAGAAACGTTTTATATAATGATTTGCAAAACCAACGTTGATATATAACTCTTTAACTTAGATCTAGTGAATAATTAGTACAGTTAAGGAAGTCGCATACGGCAAAATTATGTAATGGCCACGTTAGTATATAATTACGCAAATGCCAAGAGACTTGAAGGCGACTTGCATATAGTGATGACTTAATACATATGGTTTTAACATTAATATATTCCAAAAATATATGTAATATATAATATTATAAAGAGGCTCAGTTATGTATAATAATGAAGCGAAAAGAGGACAGTTATTAGTTTTGTATTAATTATAAAAAGTTTTGGTAAGGAAGGCTTATAGATGACTAGCTGTGTCCCGCGGTTTCGTCCGCTATATTTTGGGTAATTCGCACTATATCATTATAAATTATAGCCTATGTGTTATTATGATGTGTTAGCTATATTATTATAAAGTTTCATCAAAACCCATTCAGTAGTTTTTGCGTGAAAGAGTAACAAACATCCAGATATCCATCCATTCTTACAAACTTTCGCGTTTATAATATTAGTAGGATAATTAACTTACTTAAATGTGTTTTATTTAAAACGAGAAAGAGAGAGATAGTCTAGGTAGCTAATATAAGCTAGATAGACTATCTCTCGCTCTCTCTTAAGCTTAATGGTAATAAAGAAAGGTTAAATTAAATAATAATGTTGTTATTTAGTAAGTTAGTAATCTTTCCATGCTGAGATGAGATTTTATTCCACCTTCAGAATAAATCTCATTAAGTTCATCACTTTTAAAGATGGAGGAGTGTCATAATTAGGGATCCGTACCCAAAGGAGAAAATGGGATATTATAATCCCACTGTCCGTCCGTTCGTCTGTCTGTCAAGAGGCTGTATCTCATGAACCGTGATAGCTAGACAGTTGAAATTTTCACAAAAGATGTATTTCGGTTTCCCCTATAACAACAAATACTAAAAACAGAAAAAAAAAATATTTAAGGGGGCCCAAATATTCGTGGACGAGTCTGACCCGTACTTAGCTGGTTTTTTTTTTAAATATTCAACTCACTCGCAATTCTTACTCGAGGTTTTGTAAGTTTTTGGTATGTACAATATTTATACTTAAATTTGTTATGATAGAGCCCTCGCTTCGTTAGGTTAAAAATAGCTTTGAATCATTGATTAGTAAAAAACTGTGTGTGCGATTCACACACGATAGAAGTGAAACTTCAGTAAATCGACAAAAGAATGAGATGAATATATATAATAATATAAAATAGTATGTATATTTCTGTCTCATTCTTTCCTACACATTTTTGTATTTGTGTCTCTTACCTGGCGTTTTGTATATTTCTGTCTCATTCTTTCCTACACATTTTTGTATTTGTGTCTCTTACCTGTCGTTTTTTCCGTTGCATCCGGTTTGAAATCACAACGATTCTAAAGAAGTTTCACTTCAAAAAAGTTCTTTGCATCTAAATTTTGTTTATTATATCTGTAAGAATATCGACAGTTAAACGTTAAGCTATTACACATGGCTAAGTCGCTACTTAGTCGCCTTTTAAATAAAATAAATGACATCTAGTTAACAACATTACAACCTGCAGTCCTTAAACAAATTATCTTCCTTATACAACGTACTAGTAGTATAAATCAAAGCAGTGCCCCCAGCTAGCAGGTAATTTTCGTAATGAGAGGTAATTGCTCAGTAATATGTTTGCCGTGTCGTGGTTGCTCAAAGCAAACAATTTAAGATTGAATACTATGATAGTTTGTCATTGGTTTATTTAATAAGTAATATTTATATAATTATATAGAATCAGTAGTTATAATTCCACCATATCTATGATTGTTTTTTTTTAAGATTACTAGCAGTATGGATCACATACTACTAGTATTCCCTTTATCCCTCCAACTAAGCCCAAAACTTGTGTTAGGAGTGGGCCGCGTATCGATCGTGTATCCAACCACTGAGCTACTGACGTTCTTCGTCAGTCAAAGTTAAAAATTAATCGCCTCTTCATATGTACGCTCATAACTAACGACTGCACCCAATAATTTAAGCTGGTTATTTTCAGGACAAGGTTTGTATTAAAAGAAAAAGTGAATGAGACAGAATATAGTCAGTGATGGTGGATGATGGTATAAAACAAAGTCGCTTTCAGTCTGTCCCTGTGTATGCTTAGATGTTTAAAACTACGTAACGGATTTTGATGCAGTTTTTTTAATAGATAGAGTGATTCAAGAGGAAGGTTTATATGTATAATACATGCATATTATAGCAGAAAAAGTAACCGTGTGAAGCCTTAAGCAAAGCGATGGCGGGCCTGGTAGTTTTTAATAAATATTTCTGCTCTATACTTTTTAGAGTTTATTTTATTCAACAAATGATATATACATATTAACGAGATCTTAAAGTAATGCAAGAGATTAAATTATTACCATTTGATATTTCATAGCCACCTAACTCTTGAGTTTTGACCGACATAGCTGATTAAGTTAATGATATACATATTTATAAGTTATTAATACTAAAAGTTCAATGAATAAAAGTTAGTGCGGTTATATCAGATATATCGAGCTTTGTTTTATAGAAGGATAACAAAGTAATAAGGTACATAAACAATTTAAGTTATAGCCAAAAGGAAAAAGAACATATATAACTTACAGGCTTTTAGTTTAAATTAAAAAAATATAAGTAAATAAATGTATTGATATCATTGGAACGTACTGTGGGTAGACGGAGATGTTTATCATAATATTTGAAATTCAAAGTGCCGTTTTAATTTCATTGGAAAACTTTAAATCTGAATATTGAATTGAATCAGGCGTTACTTTGCGGAAATTCATGATTTAAAAGGAATTAAAAGGTTACCTTGCTATAATCAGCGGCAATCTGAACAACCAGACTCGTATGGCACAACCCAGAAGAGCACCCTGCCCACTTAAAAACGCAGGGTCTGGTTGTTCGATCATCGAGCTACCTACTTGTGCAGTGTGTTTTGGTTCGGGTTCGGGTTCGCGCGTCTCACTTTTATGTGGGCAGGGTGCTCTTCTGGGTTGTGCCATACGAGTCTGGTTGTTCGATCATCGAGCTACCTACTTGTGCAGTGTGTCTTGGTTCGGGTTCGCGCGTCTCACTTTTATGTGGGCAGGGTGCTCTTCTGGGTTGTGCCATACGAGTCTGGTTGTGCGATCATCGAGCTACCTACTTGTGCAGTGTGTCTTGGTTCGGGTTCGCGCGTCTCACTTTTATGTGGGCAGGGTGCTCTTCTGGGTTGTGCCATACGAGTCTGGTTGTTCGATCATCGAGCTACCTACTTGTGCAGTGTGTCTTGGTTCGGGTTCGCGCGTCTCACTTTTATGTGGGCAGGGTGCTCTTCTGGGTTGTGCCATACGAGTCTGGTTGTTCGATCATCGAGCTACCTACTTGTGCAGTGTGTCTTGGTTCGGGTTCGCGCGTCTCACTTTTATGTGGGCAGGGTGCTCTTCTGGGTTGTGCCATACGAGTCTGGTTGTTCGATCATCGAGCTACCTACTTGTGCAGTGTGTTTTGGTTCGGGTTCGCGCGTCTCACTTTTATGTGGGCAGGGTGCTCTTCTGGGTTGTGCCATACGAGTCTGGTTGTTCGATCATCGAGCTACCTACTTGTGCAGTGTGTCTTGGTTCGGGTTCGCGCGTCTCACTTTTATGTGGGCAGGGTGCTCTTCTGGGTTGTGCCATACGAGTCTGGTTGTTCGATCATCGAGCTACCTACTTGTGCAGTGTGTTTTGGTTCGGGTTCGGGTTCGCGCGTCTCACTTTTATGTGGGCAGGGTGCTCTTCTGGGTTGTGCCATACGAGTCTGGTTGTTCGATCATCGAGCTACCTACTTGTGCAGTGTGTCTTGGTTCGGGTTCGCGCGTCTCACTTTTATGTGGGCAGGGTGCTCTTCTGGGTTGTGCCATACGAGTCTGGTTGTGCGATCATCGAGCTACCTACTTGTGCAGTGTGTCTTGGTTCGGGTTCGCGCGTCTCACTTTTATGTGGGCAGGGTGCTCTTCTGGGTTGTGCCATACGAGTCTGGTTGTTCGATCATCGAGCTACCTACTTGTGCAGTGTGTCTTGGTTCGGGTTCGCGCGTCTCACTTTTATGTGGGCAGGGTGCTCTTCTGGGTTGTGCCATACGAGTCTGGTTGTTCGATCATCGAGCTACCTACTTGTGCAGTGTGTCTTGGTTCGGGTTCGCGCGTCTCACTTTTATGTGGGCAGGGTGCTCTTCTGGGTTCTGCCATACGAGTCTGGTTGTTCGATCATCGAGCTACCTACTTGTGCAGTGTGTCTTGGTTCGGGTTCGCGCGTCTCACTTTTATGTGGGCAGGGTGCTCTTCTGGGTTGTGCCATACGAGTCTGGTTGTTCGATCATCGAGCTACCTACTTGTGCAGTGTGTCTTGGTTCGGGTTCGCGCGTCTCACTTTTATGTGGGCAGGGTGCTCTTCTGGGTTGTGCCATACGAGTCTGGTTGTTCGATCATCGAGCTACCTACTTGTGTAGTGTGTCTTGGTTCGGGTTCGGGTTCGCGCGTCTCACTTTTATGTGGGCAGGGTGCTCTTCTGGGTTGTGCCATACGAGTCTGGTTGTTCGATCATCGAGCTACCTACTTGTGCAGTGTGTCTTGGTTCGGGTTCGCGCGTCTCACTTTTATGTGGGCAGGGTGCTCTTCTGGGTTGTGCCATACGAGTCTGGTTGTTCGATCATCGAGCTACCTACTTGTGCAGTGTGTCTTGGTTCGGGTTCGGGTTCGCGCGTCTCACTTTTATATGTGAATTTCATCAAAATCGGTTTTAGCGTGAAAGCGTAACAGACAGACAGTTACTTTTGATTTTGAAGGATAAATTAATATTAGTAGTAAACTTAGAAGTTTCGCACTTAAATGATCTATAAATCATACATTATGTTACTGCAAACATTGTTTATGTCGATATAGTCGTACACTGTTAGCTTATTCCGTGTTTATTATCAGATATTGTTTCCTTAGACAGAAGGACAAATACACCATGACTCGTACAATCATATCTGTTTTTCCGCAATAAACTATCTGTGTGTAACCTATAGGTATTAGTATACATAATATTATACACTCGTAAGTACGGTTTTCAATATCAAATTAGTATTGTAATAAATATCAAACACATTCCGGTTATTGTTAAAAATTGCTTCCTCTTAATATCCTGAATAATTATTTATTTTAACTATAAAATTAATTAATTAATTATAACTTAATAGAATTCAGAAAGTATTTTAATAATATTATCTGCAGTAACAACACATATTTCAACGCTTTCACTTTCCAGGCAATAATTTCAAAATTAATACCGGACGCATTGTTATTTTATCACTATATTTCGAATAACACAAAATACTTAAAATACAGTTAATGATTACTGTAAAACAAGATATTTTATTATACGATCCGTCCTGGCTTCGCTCGGGTGCAATTAAACACGTGTATTTGGCCGTAACCGCTATGTCCCTGCATTTTAAATATGTAATATCTTTAAAAATATTCATTTTAATTTCATGCTGTAAAGGGCCATATTGATCTATATTAAATGCACAATATATTTAAGGTACGTAATTGGATAAGGATTAATGCTGTATTGTTTAAAATCGCTTCGTAAATAAGCCATTATTTCTCTTAGAAAGTAAAGGATAAAAAGCGGTTATTGTGGGTTATCCCTAAGAGATAAACATATAGCATTGCCGACTTTTTTGTAGAGCTTTTTAAGGTGTACAATATTGTAGTACATTATTTTGGTCTATCTCGTAGGGTTCAGCCAGCGTTTGCAATGTAAGCCCAAAAAAATATATTTATTTACGACATCACGTTAGAAACCTCTAAAATTATCAGTGTTTCTCTACCATAATATGCATGTATTATACATATAAACCTCTTGAATCACTCTATCTATTAAAAAAACCGCATCAAAATCCGTTGCGTAGTTTTAAAGATCTAAGCATACATAGAGACAGACAGACGGGAAGCGACTTTGTTTTATACTGTGTAGTGATAATCTACATAGGAGCTCTACGGCATAGTAACAAGCTAAAATAACAAGCAAAATATCTAAATTCTTCTGTATACTCTTATGTTTATCTTCTTTATGACCTTTATACTTAGTAATGTTATCTACATGGGACTGATACCGCACAGTGACACGCACAAGACAATAATAATATGCTCTTAAAACGGAATACCGAGTAACCAATATTAGGCACTTACTCCAAATCTTAGTAGTGGAGACCCAGCATCACGAAACTACACCAGCCACCAGGCGAGCTCCGTTTGACAACTGGGTCAAGTCTTTCGGAACAGAGACTATATATACAGTCTTGAAATAATCTGAATCTGAGTAACTCAGCACACCCATTGGTGGCAGGGGATCTGTTCCCCGACTGGCTTGCGACCTCCGGCATACGAATCCGAATGCCAAGCATCCGGCATGTAAGCCAAATCGGGGTAGATACTCCCTGTGCCATCCCATTAATGCAGCAGGTCCAGTGAACAACTGGGTTAAGAGCTGAGGGTCCACTGAAACTTCAGCATTATTCTCTATGCTCCCCCTCCTCACTCTGTCTTCGATGATATGGGCGACGGTGGCCACTTTCCATCAGGAGGACCGACTGCTCGTATGTCCCTTATCTGTCATAAAAAAACCGCGAATATAGAGTTATATACCAACGGTGTTGCTAACTGTAAGTAGATTGAAAAACTGATCCAATTTCAAAATGTCTGCTGCTCGTAAATCAACAGAATTTAAATGGTGAATGAATCTTGTTAAAGATATAAAAATTTCCAAGTAAACCGGTTTCTATACATATCAAGTAAAGGAGTGTTAAGATTGCGAAAACGACCTTCATTTTGAATCGTTCTTCATTCAATTAGATCGTTTTATCACTTGTTGTTGTTAACATCTGACATTCGTCGATAACGCCAAGATTTTGACGAAATATTCTACTTTTATATATTACTTGCTAGTATAGCAGCCGGCACCTAACTTTAGTTCTAAAAAAATTGTGGGAGAAATTAACGCACAGTAGAACTGAAACGTCAACGTCATTGCTCAGCCCCGTGCTACCCGATAAAAATAGAGACTTCTGCGCATTCAAGGTCAAACCTATACTTACGTGTCGCTAGCTATATCTGATCAGATACTTCAGAATTGGGTCCAAAGTGAATTAAAGTATGAGACACACTCATTTATCATCATCCTCCAGACTCACTTTTTCTCTCAGGTATTCATTGAAATTTTAAGAATAAAAACATTTTTTGATAATTTTTATTGCACAAAAACTGAGCGGAAGTCGAGCAGTGCCTGGGGTCTTGTGACCCATGTGCAGAATTAAAAGGTCTTTCTACAATGCATCTACACTCCATCACAGCTCGACGTCCTAAATCTAATATTCAACACTTCTTCAGCAAAAATTTAAATATTCACCAAACTATCTTAACTTAATTGAAATCACACGAGTTCCAAGAATAACTGAACCTTATTGGATAAAAGTTATCCTTTTTAAAATACTCCTAAGTGTCTATTAACTGGTCACACATCACCTGTCTGGTGTAACCAATTTTTCAAAATGTGACTGACTTATTAATAAATTTAACAATCATGAACGATTTAAAAAAAAATCTTACTAACTGGTTTTTCTTTTATTTCAGGTAATTACACGATTTTATAGTAAAACAATCTAGAAAACGTGGAGCATAAGGTAAATTCCTAGAATTAAGTCTAGACTTTAGATTAAAACCTAATCATACAATACGTATTTCTTCGCTATTAATGTATTAAAAGTAAACCACTATTCTTAATAATAATGTTTGCTATCAAATGACCCTCAAATCTAGTTTTTGTAGAGTGAATTTGGGTCGCACTTCACGTAGAGTTTTAAGTTGTAGTAACTAAATTATTAGTAATTGCGTGTAGCCCTGTCACGCCCTTAATTAACTTCTACACTATATTTAATCACAACGCGGGAAATACTTACATAATATCCTTCTGAAACATCATTAATATGTCAGATTGTTTATGCGGTGTTAAAAGTAGCTTCCTTTTGAAAAAAGGAAGTGAAATGCAAATTTATTTAATTTGTTTCATTAAAGAGATACTTCGGGTGCAATTGACCACGTATTAAGGTTATCCCCTATTGCTATATCGCTATATTTTACACTAGCCGACGCTTGCGACTTCGTCCGCGTGTAGCTCCGCTCCTATTGGTCTTAGCGTGATTATATATAAATGGGCTATCTAACACTGAAAGAATTTTTCAAATCGGACCAGTAGTTCCTGAGATTAGCTCGTTCAAACAAACAAAGGTAAAACTCTTCAGGTTTATATATTAGCAAGTATAGATTTTAGTTTTTTAACATAATATTGTTTTGCTATATTTTTTTATATATAACTAACCCCCAAAGACATAAATGGTCACAAAGCTCTACATGCACGTCATCCTCTATTTCAACCCCTTTAAGCATTTTTTTTCACGATTAAACGTAGCCTATTTCCTTTTCTAATATCTTGTCTATCTCTGTATCAAATTTCACCAAAATCGGTTGAGCGGTTAAATCGTAAAAACGTAACAAACAGACAGAGATAATTTCGTATTTAAATATTTGCGGTCATTTTTAATGTTCCTTTTATATTTTTCAATAATCTGTTAATTATATTTTGCCGGAAATCCGT
Organism: Limenitis camilla; assembly: GCA_905147385.1. Classification (NCBI taxonomy): domain Eukaryota; kingdom Metazoa; phylum Arthropoda; class Insecta; order Lepidoptera; family Nymphalidae; genus Limenitis; species Limenitis camilla. The sequence goes on along the minus strand of LR990246.1, from coordinate 9,359,870 downwards.
TTCACTTTTTTGCATTAATAAGTATTGATCTGCTCGAATAACATCTGGGGCGATTTATGAATAATTTTCGTATTAGGATTAACTAGTGAATAATAAATGGATAAACAAATCAAAATGAAATATTATATTGTGATCACTTCCTGTCTTTAAATATAATTAATCTGTCAAATTAATAACATTTTGGTCATTTCTTACAACCCGTTCAGCTTTTTATACGTAACAGAAATAAAAAAACTTAAAATTTCAATACGGCGCCATCTATTGGATGTTTTCCAAACATAGGTAACAGAACATGTCGAACTATTGCATCGATAAACTAATTTATACTGCCATCTGTTAGAAACTCATAGAACTTCCATTTGTTTAATAAATCACATTAAATTAGCATTGATGGCTTAAAAACTTTGTCTATAATTTCATTTTATATACGTAAATTTAATAAAGAACTAGCTGACTTGTCCCCGCTTCGCTAAGTTGTATACATTACAAATAAGTTTTATCAAAGTCGTTTTAGCGTTTCTCGCCCTTTATACTTTCCATTACATATTGAAATACATTAATTTCTCTATTCGTGTAGTTTGTTATTTCAGTCTAAAATCTTTACATAGTGTGAAACAGTCGCTTCCCGCTATCTCTCCGCTTAGGGAACGTATCCGTAGTATGTTATCCGGGGAGGAAGATCTTACTCTACGCTTGGTCACAGGGGTGAGGAAGGGGGTGTAGGTTTTCGTCACATAGTCAAAATTTTATAGAGAAATTTCGTGCTTCTTGGGCAAAAAAGATTTAAAAGCATATTTATAAATTAATTCGAGAAAACTAACTATTGGAGGTCACCGAGAGAGTATAAAAAATTGTAATTCACCAATAGGCAGAGTGATTCAAGAGTAATGACAAAGTCAAACAGACAAAACAAACACTCTTAAGCTTTATATACATATTTGAACAAGCAATTATAGCACAGTGACGTATAATACCTCTGAAACAACTAATAATAGTTTGTCGTATTTTTAAAAGCGGGGCAAAGGTTGACGAACTAACAAATAACCACGCAAGCTGATTACATTGTTTTGTTTTTACAGAAAATAGAGTATTTAGATTTATTTTTATATTTACCTAGTAACACGATCTTTATACAAAACCTTCCTGGAAAAATAAAGATGGTAAAAAAAAATGAAGGCTTCATGAAAATTAGTTAAATTCATTTATAATAAAGGACAAGCTTATGAAGACTATTTAAGTCTACAGATTATGAAATTTTAGAAATTAAACCTAATTTTGGGAAAGTAATATTTTTGAGAGATTTTTTTTTATTGTAACCAAAATATACTATTTATTTATCTTTAAAGAATCATTGTTGGCAAGAAATTTATAATCCTTGGCGGCTTTATAGATTTTTCTCTTTTGCGCCATCTAGTGGCTGCCAAAAAAATTAATAGCAAAAAACATTGCTCTATGTAAAATACATATCCACTTTCTTGGTGTTTAATTTTTACCATTTAAAAACACCCTGGTTTTTTAAACAATCGGTCACTGACTTCTTTCAAAGAAACTGTCTTCGAATTAAAATGCTTAGATTCTAATTATTTGTAGCACCGTAAGTAGTTAACTAATTAGTACTAAATAATACTATTAATTTTATTAGTAAGCTAATCAATATTCAAATGTAATAAATCTAGACTTTAAATTAATCATAAATATAGTTAATTAGGAACATACATACTTGAAGAAATGTCGACTTTTTTAATAGTAATTTTCATGTAAAAAAAATAATAATCATATCGACTAATCGAGCACAAAAGGGCTTTACTTATACTCAAAAAGTAGCCTGTGTAAGATAAAATGTCATTTTGTATTTGGTACGAAATATACCATTTTGTTATAAAAGCTCAACTAGACAGTATTATTTTTAAAAAAATGAAGCGCAACACAAAAAATTGTATGAAAATTCATTTCATAGTATTAGCATCATAAAGATCGATTTGTCCTGCAGTCGCCATTGTGGTTGTAGTATTTAGGTAGTTGTGCCGAGTACAAAATGGCTTTTCTCACCCACGTGTTATAAACTTTTGTCTGGCTTACTCCGGCGTGTAAAAAAGCTTTTTTTACCTAGTACGTCTGTTTGACGCTTTAGTTTGTCGCCGCCGCCTACGTCAAAAATAATATGATTGTAGGATCTTAACTAAGAATAATAATTTTTTAATCGTCTGTGTTCAATTAATGGTTTTTTACTTAGTCCTTAACTAACATTCATTTTTCTAGTTTAAGGTTATATGAGGGCAAAAACCTCTCAATTGCTTAAAATTAGATAATTATACGGTACGTAATATGACTACTAGGTTTAGGGTTGCCACTTAACCTAGATATTGAAATTTATTATAGCTATTTAGAGCCCTTTAGTAATGCATATTTATAATTCAATACTTTTCTCATTTCCAGAATTTCCCAAACCAAAATTAATTTTTTTTATAAAGAAAATAATATAGTTATTGTCCATACAAATAAATAAAATTGGAGTGTCTGTTTGTAATAATAAAATAACCGCTTTTTACTAAGTGCATATGGATGTATGTCACGGTACATACATATATACCAAGACATTTTTTTTTTTTTTTTGCAATTTTTCTTTGTCTATCTGTTTGTATGGCTGTATGGCTAATCTCTGAAATGGTTAGACCAATTTTGACGGGACTTTCACTGGCAGATAGCTAATATAACAAGGAGTAATTTAGTATATTTAACATCTCGCTACGACCCATAGGAGCGGAGCAATACGTGAACGAAGTCGCGCGGGTCGGCTAGTAAATAATATAATCTGTCAGGATAGAGTTTATAAGTTGTAGTCAATCAATATTCCAAAAATACATCAATAGTGATTAGTTCGCCAAATAAAGTTGCTAACACTGTTGCTAACACTGTTGCTAACATTAGTGACAACCCTATTCAACGTACGGCTATTTTTTGCCACAATGACATTTAATACGACTGTCAATTTTAATTACAGCAGTTTTTTTGCTGGCAAAAATACAAGATATTATTAGTGCTGACGACGGCAGACAGTTTGACGCCCAAAGGAGTTCAGTAAACTCCTATGATTAATTGCTTTTGTGATGGATGAAATCAACTATCTTAATTAAAATTTACTAAATTGTATGTTTGTTTACATTATAAAGTTATATTTTAACAGAATTTATCAAATACTATTATAAAACAACTAAATAGTTCTTGACGAAATTTATCATTTGATTATATTCATATCAAACGAGTATCATGCATAAAAATGTTTGTCATTCCGCCATGTTGGATTAGAATTTGCTTTGAATTTCTGAATGACATGACGTTATAAGATACTAAAGATAAATAAACTCGCCTTGTTGAATTCCGAATTTACTTACAAGATTTGTTTTTTCGATGCGCGTATCATATGCATAAAACATTTTGATAGTCCGCCATGTTGGATGTAGAATCTAATTGCATGATTTGCCTTTTAGTTACCCAGTTTAAGCATTTGTTTTCAATTTGATATCTGTAACAGCCGACCGTTGGGACTTTGTCCGCGTGATGCTCTGCTCCTATAGGTCTTAGCATTATGATATATACTCTATAGCCTTCCTCGATAAATGGTTTATCTAACACTGAAAGAATTTTTCAAATCGGACCAGTAGATCCCGAGATTAGCGCGTTCAAGCAAACAAACAAATTCTTCAGCTTTATATATTAGTATAGACTAGTTGACCCGTCCGGCTTCGCCCGGGTGCAATTTAACACGTGTATTTAGCCGTAACCGCTATGTCCCTGCGTTTTGAATCTGTAATATCTTCAAAAATATTCGTTTAAATTTCATGCTGTAAAGGGCCATATTGATCTATATTAAATATACAATGTATTTAAGGTACGTAATTGGATAAGGATTAATGCTGTATTGTTTAAAATCGCTTCGTAAATAAACCATTATTTTTTGTAAAAAGTAAAGGATAATAAATGGTTATTGTGGGTTATCCCTAAGAGATAGAAATATACCATCGCGGACTTTTTTGTAGACCTTTTTATGGTGTACAATACTGTAGAACATTATTTTGATCTATCTCGAAGGGTTCAGCCAGCGTTTGCAATGTAATTTGCACAGAGGTTCTTTTTAAAACGCAGGGGACCAGTAAGAAAGGATTTTTTGCAAATTCATCCCACAAGGGTGTAAAACAGGGGTGCAAAATTAGTATGAAACTTTTCCGTTTTTGATGTTATTCAAATGAAATTCAGTATGACGGTTCTTCATTGAAAGTCATGAAACACGTGTAAAATATTTTTTCGAAAATCATCCCTTAAGGGGGTAAAATTATTAAATATGTCTACAGACGATCTACTATAGGCTAATATAGCTCAATATCGCAAACGAAGTTGCGGTAAAAGCTAGTCAGCAATCTGCATTCAATAGCAAAATATTGTTAATTGAATGCAGATTTCTTAGAACTAATGCTATTAATTAGTAATTAAAATGTACTGATATTTGAAGTAATATAAAATAATGTTATAAGGACATTTTTTACACAATTTAATTAATTTTTAAAAGTGTAACGTTCATTATGAAACTAGCTTGTATCGAACGCGAGGTTAAATATTTGCCCTCAGCTCAAGATAAAATTGTACATATCATTGAATTTAATTTATATTATATGTAACACTATGATACTAGCAACCTGCCCTGGAATCATTTGTTGTTGAGTATTTTTTCTTTCTTCTTCCATTTAGTGCTAATTACTTTAGTGAAAACTCTATTAAAATGAGGTTAAAATTTAGAAGCAGAACAGACGGAAAGTAGAGGGATTTTTTAAAAATAATTTGCAGACTATAGTGCTTTAGTTTATATCTTACATATGAATGTTTATGTTTGGATATGTAGATGTTTTGTTGTTTGTTAACCAATCACGCAAAAACAGCTTAACGGATTTCAATAAAATTTATCTCACAGATACTTTATATCCTGTATAAATATTTATGCTACTTTTTATCCCGGAAAAATTACGAGTTCCTGCGAAAATTAAATGTTTTTCGTCATCTATTTACTATTAAGAGGATCAGTCGACACTTTTTTCATACAAACGTAGTCCCTGTTTCCTCCTAGGACAATTAAGTTACAGAAGAAAAAAATACCATGCGATATATACGTGCCTCTGCCATGACTGTACGTTTTTTTTTATTATTTGATTAATATAATTAAAAAAAAAACTTTTAAAATAAAAAAAAACGACTTTTTTATTTACATTTGCAAATAAACATCCAGTAATTATTACTAACATAAACCAAAAAAGCAAAACGTACAGGCATAGCTTAGACCCTGTACTGCATTTTAATGAAATAAATATTAAAATCGGTCCAGATTTCGAGGAGGAAAAAGGGGATTTCGAAACAACAATTTTCTTAATGTTACGTAGGTAAAATCAGTTCGAGCTGTAGTTCTCTCTATCACACAGTAAGGGGTAAGCTTGGGGCTCAGCGCGACACCAATATTTTTGGTAAAAATCTATTTTCCAAAAGTGTCGTTCGTACGAAGTTCTCTTAAGAATAAGAATAAGATCATATATTAATAACTAAATAAACTGTTGTTGTAACATATGAAATAATTCATATTTAAATTTTAATATTAACATTTAATTATTATGTAAATGGGTTTAAGTAGGTATTGGGTGGGTTTTGTTTTGTCTGTGGTACTGTTTTCCGTTTCAATTATATGCTTTGAATGAAGGTTTTTTTTTATCGATGGAAAATGCATAACTTGGGTACTCCCAGGGTATGTGAGACTCGCTGGCCGGAACTACCAGAATACTCATTAAAAACCATCGTTCCGTCACCGCTTTGTATGGACGTCACGGGATCGCTCTCGCATGCAACCGTGACCGTACCGGCGGACCCCTCTGCCGAATGCGCTACTCCTTATCACACGGAGGGGAGAAGGTGCGCAAAGCGCAGCCTCCTATTGCTGGGTCGTCTTTGGCGATTTGCGTCCTCAAGAGCATTTCTCTCTCGTTCCCTATCCGCGGCCTCCTTCAGTGCTACAAGGGACTCACAGTAGGAGGCGACTGCTGACCAAGACCTGTCACTGCTGAGCATGGCATCAACCACTCCCACCAGCGACAAATCAATTTTTGATTGAAAATTCAATGTTTGAATTTTGAAAAATAAAATATCAGGTCTGTCTGTGAATATGTTCCTACATGATACAATAAAAAGTAATTTTTTTTGTTTTGAGTAAAAAAAATACAATAAGTGTATTGTAGATTTAACCTTGATTTTAATTTAAAAGTATATAAATACAGATATGGATGAGATAATAAATGTTTGCGTTGAGTGTGGTCCTCTTTCGTTTATATAACGATAAGATTTTTTTATAAACTATGTTATATGTTCGTCAAAATTATACTTAAATTGATAATTACTTGATTATTTTTTTAATGATGAAATATTATTAATAATCTAAAATACAATATTTGTGGATATAATTTTTTTGTTATCTCAATCATCTTTACTAATTTAGTTAAAATCTCTCTCAAGTCTGAGTTATTTTTGCACAAAAATAGGTAGCATACTTAATATAATATAATTTCTATTTTAAATTAGAAAACTTGGAGCACCTTTGAAGTGATTGATATATTTATATTAAACTAGTTGACCCGACAGGCTTTGTCCTGTCTTAACTATGATTATTGAATTCGAATTGGCTGTCAAAAGCTTACATTAGAAAAGGTAATATGGTCGTGAAGTTTTCTTAAATTTTATAATTTTTCAAGTAACTTTTTTATGTTTTTTCCATAATAACTTTCTCCTGAAAATAACGAACACAACAAAAAAAGAATTATTGAAATCGGTCCAGCCGTTTACGCGTGATGCCGTGACCAAAGGAAATAGGGATTCATTTTGTATATATAAAAAAATATAACTAGCCAACCCGCGCGACCTTGTTCGCGTGTTGTTCCGCTCTTGTGGGTCGTAGCGAGATGTTAGATAGCCTAAGTTACTCCTTGTTAAATCAGCTATTCGCCAGTGAAAGTACCATCAAAATCGGCCCAGCCATTTCAGATTGACACAAATTGTAAAAAATGTTGTTGTTGGTATATGTACCGTGTATACTGGAAGGATTACATATTTATTCAGAGCTTGATTTTTCCAACATAAACTTTCGCTATCAAAAAACAAATTCAAATAAAATTTAAGATAAACGAAGTCGTATACTTTAATATCCAAATGATCTTTACATAAACGTCCTTATTTGCTTCGAGTTATCTTTATCTTTTGTATCATGGTATAAAGCTGACATTATTTCCTATTTAAACTTTCAATTATCTGCCCTACTCTGTAAATATTTTCATTTTAAATCAAATTTATAAAAAAAGGAGGTCTGCTATTCTAGTTAGTAAAGCTAATGTTACACATGCTTATTACTATAGCACGAAAGCATGCTATTATTGAGCAAATTCTACCTTAATGAGCATGCTAGTATCGATCTTGTTTGCTTGGTGCACGCGCTTCCTATTCCTCATTTTCCTCTTCCTAGCTAAGAGAAGTTTTTGGATGCATTGCATGGTCAGTAAAAGTATAATTTTATTCAGATCCATGCGGATGGCTGTTTGATTTTTCATAGTTTTGTTTGAATTGGCGGAGAGCATGCTATCAAATGGCATGGTTATTGGAGTGCTTTCTAGCAAATGACTAGCCTAAATAGATTTGGGAAGGTCCAATTGTATTTCATAGGCATTGATCATTTGGTTTGGTATATGTGTAATTAATAATTAAATGTTACCTATTATATTCTGAAGGTTTCCCCCTGAAGCTTCCCAGAATCAGCCAACCTGACCAACCAGATTGAGAAATAATTATAATTAAAAAAAAAACTACTAGCAGTATAGATCATATAATATTAGTATCCCTTAACCTTAAAGTTATAGTTTATGTAATTGAAATCTATGTCAATTTTTTGATCTAGATAAACGTATCTTTAGCTGTTTTTATAAGGTTACTTTAAAATAACCTTCAATATAAGCAATAACTGTAATTACGGGCAAGTTTGCTTACTTAGTTAACTTTCTAACTTTAAGAACTCAGTATTTTTAATATGTTGTATCAAAAATTTAAATGAAAATATAATTTCAGTTTATTTTACTGTCATTTTTAGTGACTGAAGGTAGAGTTTAGTTAATAAGGTAGTAAAAAATAATAATAATAGTGTTGTTGACTAACTTCAAAAAAAATAATTAATTTTGTAAAATTAGCTGACCCGTCCTCGCTTTGCTGAGGTGTATTAAACTACAGGTAAAAGTTTTATCAATACCTTTAAACCTTCCCTGGACTTCCACAAATGATTAAAAACCAAAATTAGCCAAATCGGTTCAGTTGTTCTCAAGTTTTAGTGAGACTAACGAACGGCAATTCATTTTTATAAATAAAGAAGATAAAAACTAATTAAAAATTACTACAAAAGTGTTAAGTGACGTCATATCGTGTGGAACAATCGTCTTTGCTTTACACAACATTAAAAAAACATTATTTATATAATGCATTTTAAATTTTATGATGATGATTTACATCATCATTACTCTCATTATTATTCTACAGAAAATATCGACAATAATGTTTGTTCCACACGATGTGACGTCATATTGTGTTTACATCACAAGCTCATTTTTACCCGACTACGGCGAAGCCAAAAGAAATAATTATGATTTTGGTAGTCTATGTATGTATGTTTGTATGTTCCACCCTAACGCCTAAACTGCTGAACCAATTTTCATGAACGAGGTGTCAATGATATGACATTTGTTCCTGTGTCCCCTAGATGGGGCAGAGGGCGTCCACAGTGCATCGCCAACCCACTCGATCTTGAGCTTCGCGCTTTATTTCGCTCCACGTTTTCCCGATAGCCTTCGCTTCATCAATGACTGTCCGCCGCCAGGTTTGTTTCGGGCGGCCACGTTTGCGTCTACCTTGGGGATTCCACTCTAGGGCTTGCCTTGGTATATGGTCTGGATCCTTTCGCAAAGTATGACCTATCCAATTCCATTTGCGGCGTTTGATCTGATGGGCCATCGAGACTTCGTTGCAGCGCTTCCAAAGTTGTTGGTTGGAAATTCTGTCAATGAGGTGTCAATAGATTCGTAATAATGGCGCGGGTGACATAGGCTATAAAAATGTTAAGATTTTTTTATGACGAAATTTAAACCTCAGATTCTAACCTCGAAAAAAATTAAACTGAGATCACGTGTTTGGTGTCAAAAGAAAGGTCTTGACGAGCACATTACAAATACGTATTCATAAGAAACTGTCATCCATTTAAACATAATATATCATTGTAAAAAATGGTTTAGTAATAGTTTCAATCAATGTGGAGTTCTATGTTTGGCACAAACATGTCATTACAATTTCGTGTAAACATTCTTGGCCTCAATTTATTGCACTTCGTGGTATTGGAATAAGAAGCGGGTCACTTTTTGTTAGAAAACAAAAATTTATTTGCGATTTGCGAACTGTTGTTGTCAGTTTTTTGCATTGTTGGAGTTGAATGCTTTTGAATAAGAATACAATTATGTAAAAGATGATAGAGACCGTATTTTTTAACGATTAATATTCTTTAAATAATTCTTCTTCTTTGGTTATTTTTATTATTTAGTAGAATCACGTCATAATATGTCGTACCGTACGAGTTCAGTAACAAAATGTATGGAAAATGTTTTTGGCGATTTCTGAAATTTCTAGTACTCATACCTTAAATGGTCCCATAGAGTTTTTTTCTCAAAAAATCTGTGAATGTAGTTCAGAATATCTTAAAAAGTTATGGATGGTCTCCTAGGAACGTTTTCTTTTACTGACCCGTCCACCCTGTATATAAATATGTTTACCTTGGCATCTCAACAACGGCTAATGATTGGGATGAAATTTTGTATTTAAAAAATCTCGTAAATCTAGATAGTAAATAATTGAATGTAAATTTGTGTACCTCAAGTTTTTTAGATTAATCTTGGATATTTTAATTAAAAAAGCGATAAAAGAGATGCAAGAAGTCTTAGCAAATATTTCTTAATATTGTAGGATTAAATTACGAAAATCCACGAAAGCCTTAATTTTCTTCTTCTGAAACTATTTTTAATAATAGCCTTATTTTATAAATTTATTCTAGGCCGATAGACGTTTTTAATTAGACGAACTTTTACAATATCTTACAACAACAAACTAATAAAGTTGGGATTACAGTAATCCTGTAGACGTTGTTTAAGAAAAATGTATTTATTAGAATAATGTTTTGTAAGATATAATAGTAGTCTTAGTCATTGCGAGGTTGTTATGATGAATAAATTAAAATGGTGGTTTTGCTATAGGTCATGTATTGTTTGTTGGTATTTGTCTCATCGAAACTATGAAGAGAAATTCATTGAAATTGTCATATAACGTAGCTAGTCGATCCGCGCGAGTTCGTCCGCATGTAGCTCCGCTCCTATTAGTCGTAGCGTGATGATATATACTCTATAGCCTTCCACGATAAATGGCCTATCTAACACTGAAAGAATTTTTCAAATCGGACCAGTAGTGCCTGAGATTAGCGCGTTGAAACAAACAAACTCTTCAGCTTTATATAATAGTACAGGATTAGTAATCAAAAAATTAAAAATACAATAAAGCAGCTAAGTAGGTAACACTGATAATATATATCACACTTTTTTTTTATTATTCTATAAGGGAATCGACTAAAAATGTTTGCTCTGACTGCTACTCACTGAAGCTTTACAGATACAAAATATCTGTCGGTTTTATATAAAAAACGATAGCAATAAGTTATCAAATTATCGTTTTTAACGCTTCTTCATAATAATTATGAGAAGCTCCCCGTATCTAATTACCAAGAATTCATAAATCAGAGCAGAGCTAAAGACGTGTTGACACTGTACCAAGTGGAGCAAGGCGTTATGACCTATTTGTCTAAATTGACGCTTTCTTTCCTCGGAAAGAAGAGGAAAATATGATATTATATTATTTTAAATTTATTAACAATATTTTAAATAGCTCTGTGATATAAAGGACACAGTAAAAGACGTTTAATAGTGACAAGTGATCTCTGTCATCGATTTCTAAATGTCATGACAGAAACTTATGGGCTTATGATACAGGTGCAGGTTTACTAGACCTTTATACAATGGTCTTAGCACAGTTAAGTTATTAATATAAGGTCTATCGTAGGTTAATTTAACATACACATCGATATTTTTGCAAGTCAGAAAGTTTGCATCGATGTTTTTTGATATATCGAACTGAAACATAGATGTTTTCGAAGCATCGAAAAAAATAATTAAATTAAGGACGGAAATCAGAAAAATAAGACACAACCTAATATTATAATATTTTTATTAAAAAAGTTTAGTGAAAAAAATTACAAATCCAAACAAATGTCGTGATATTAATTTGTTATGTCGTTACATTATTCTTACTGAAATTATGAAAAAAGCAGAGCACATAGCACACTAAACCAAAAAATGGATAACCAAAAAATATCCATTTTTTGGTTTAGTTAGTTCGTTTGTATCACAGTTGAGTTGCAATTACTTTATTTTAGTAGTTAACGTATAAAATATAAATTAATGTATGAGGAAGATGTTTTTCGTAAAACACTGATTGTATCCGATGTATCGAACTGATTCGATATATCGGATGGTAAATATCGATGTTTTCGATGCATCGAGCAACGCTAGTCTAGCACGACCGTCAGAGCCGCAATGACTGTCGACCTTCAACTTTCAGTTGTCTGTTATGACATTTTCAGATATTGACAAGTACCCTATGCGCGAGGAGCAGTCTTTTTTTATGCAGTGGAAAATGCATTTACGCATCCCCTCTTAGAATAGAGGGGTATGTGGGCTTCATAGCAATCATGTGCCATACTACCCACTAAAAACCACGGGGACCATCGCCGTCTGCAAGGGACGCCGCGGGATCGCTGAGTTGCATTCCACCGCGATGTTTCGACGGATTTCGCTTCTGCGAAGCAGGTTCGCAGCGGGATCTCTCTCTCTTTCTCATTCTGTAGACTCCTTCTGGCTGATTACCGCTTCGCAGAAAGTGGCAACGGCCCTCCACTCCAATGTCCCCGACAGCATCGCCCTAATCAGGTCCGCCAGCAATGACACGCCACCTACCACACACTGTAGCCGGAAACGTTGCGGCTAACATGCTGGGCACTGCACAAGTATTATTCTGCAGTATCCGACGCCGCGCCACACTGGTGACTAACCTCCTCCGCCTCCCTTTGAGCAACCCGGTGCAGGTGCCTACCGAAACACCCGTGCTCAGTAAGTACCTGTGTCATCCTGAAAGTCAGTTCTTTCTATCTTACCACCTACGCAGATACACTCTGACTGCCTCCATCGTCAGTATTCCCGCCACCGGGTTGCTCAAATTCTCCTCCCATCTATCAATGAGGATCTCCCGTACCCTCCTTCGGACGCGCTCCATAACTTCCCTCGGAGGATTGCGAGGAGCAGTCTGTCTTAGATGAGGCGAGACAAAATCAGAAGATAATAAATAAAGTGGCACAAGTACATAATATTATTTTAGTGTCAATAACTAGAACATATTGCGTAATTTAAAACACGTTTCAGAAATTAAATAAATATTTAAAAATATATTTCAATTTTGAACTTGACTGACATGAAAGGTTATATAAAAATTAACCTAGAATATATATTCATTAAATTTAACTTCAAAATGCATTTATAATTGAAGTAATGAGTAATAGGTTGTATAGACGTTACCTTGCAATATTTCCTAGTGGCATTTACTTAGCTCATATCATTGTTACTAACTTTAACAAAGCGATTCCGTTTTCCTCCTACGACTGCCAACGCTAACTTGACTTGTTATTAATATTGTCGTGTTATCTCAGATACTAAAAACTTTGTGCTCACACTTGATTTACAACTTACACATACAGCCTTTCCATATACGCTCTGTTTGTTCCTGCCTGGTTGTCTGTCATAAAGGTCTTCTAGTCCAGCATCCAGTCTCTCACAAACATTGCAGATATGTTGGATGGGAATTTCATTGGCAGATAGCTGTTGTAACAAGGAGTAACTTAGACTATTTAACATCTCGCTACGACCCATATGTTAGCATCCGTTTTAATTTTATCTAAATTGTTGTTATATGTTATTATTTAAATGCACACGCACTCAGTATGTTCTGCGCTTAACATATAAAGTAAAGAAATACCTCTTTATTTAGTTATCTGTGTTAGCATCCGTTTTAATTTTATATAAATGGTTGTTATATGTCCGTACAATGCTTGAATATTATCTATGGTATATATTCATGTTATGTTTATGACAAATTGTTTATTGTACAGGAAATATAATTTAGAACTTGGGAAATTATAACAAATATAATAACGAATTTTAATAAAGCTAAGATGATTAATTTATATAAAAAAATGTTTAAATGTTTATAATGAATTGTCTATGAGGTCATATTAGTGATGAACTGTTTCCGTTATTTTTTAGGGCTAAGGTAGGATATAAAAAGATGATGCAAGGTGACAGAGTGCAGTATTTCTTTGATTTTTGATGTAATAAGTGTTATTAAAGTGGTTATGTGTGTAAGTGCTGATTTTTTTCTTACGAAATATCTGTGTTACTAGTTCTAGAGCTAACACATTGGAGCGGAGCAACACGCGAACGAAGTCGCGCGGGTCCGCTAGTCAATAATAAATTTGTCTTGATTTACAACAAAAGTTCTTTCAAATCATCAGACGAAGAGGAAAACTGTATTTATTTTAAAGTGAGGTCACTCTCAGGACTGACCTCATTTTGAAAAGCTTTTATTTAACTTGCAATGTATCAAATTTGTATTCGGCTTTTAAATTTTAAAGTTTAATCTAATATCATCGAGCATGAATATAATTCTAGTGCGATACAATAAACGCCAGCGCCATCTAGTTGAGCAGACAAAAATTATTATTAAATAATTTTGTGATGGCGCTGGGATCGCATTAATAATTAACAGTTATTGTAATGAATAGCAAAAGTTCGACTATAAATATCAAGTAGTATGACCGTGATGAGAAGTTCTTAGTTATGACTTTGAAACTCGTTTATCATGCTTTTGTTCTAAACAAGTTACTTTAGTTAGTGGAGATGAAATTAATAAGTAGATAATATACTTCAGAAGGTATATTTTTTAAATTCCTACAGTCAAACAATCCTTTTAGTGCTTAAAAACGGTTCACGTATTTTTATAATATATTTTATTATAGTTTCAACCGCATTCGGCGGTCTTCATCAGAGTGGACTTACACGCGGTCGTGGCTCGGCGAACACTGTGTTGAAACTATAGTAAAATAAACCTTAAAAACTACATATTTATTTACTTATATTCAAACAAAGATACATAATACTATTTTTTACTTTTACGACCTGGCGTTGTCAGTCATCCATTCTTGTATTTAAGTGGTAGATCATCTATAATGGTAAAGTCACTTATTCTCAAATATAAAAATAATTATAAAGAATCTCACAATCTAAGGTCAGATCAATCTAAAAAATGTTATAATTATAATCCATAATAATTTGCTATTGGTGGTTTTCGTGCTGCGTAACAACACAAGGGCGAAGGGGCCTCCTTTCTCGCAGCTAGGAGGCGAAGGAGGAAGATAAGTATTAGATCGGGAAGAAGGAGTAAGGGAAGATGTGAAAGGAGGGGAAAGGCAAAGAAGAGGACTCTGGGAAGAAGGAGGCAAAGAAGCAGGTGAAAGAGGAGGTGAATAAATCGAAGACAAAGGGAGGATAATAGAGGGCTAAGGCTAAACCGATATGAATAAAATTTAGTACACGGATACTTAAGAAGCCGGATTAACACATTAGGTAATTTTATCCCGAAAAAAATCCGTTCCTAAATAGAATTAGATAGAAACAAAAAAATCTGAAGCTAAAAATGATTTTACATATATTTCTATTTGGACCGAAACACGAGCGTCGACTAGACTAAAACAATTCAATAAACACTTGAATTACAAGAAAAACAGTAAACGATGTTGTGTAGAATAAGATACCGACTTAATAAAAAGGTCTATTGAATTATTGAAGGCTTGTAAGAGACGCTGAAATTCCTAGAATCACAATAAACCAATCAGGACCGTATCCGTGTACCGACAACTTAAAAGGAAAATAAATTGTTATCTGTATACACATGATACGTAGAACCCCACTATTTTTACTCAGACCTAAAGTTAGCTGCTACTATACCTAAGATCTAACTATACCTAACCAATTTCCACTTGCAATACGGTAGACAGTACTCACTCTAATAAATTTCTTGTCAAAATGCCTCTAGTCGATAGGGAAAAATAATAAGTAAATAAATAGTCGGGCTGCTGATCAAAAACGTTGCAATCAAAATATTATACTGATTATTTATTTAAAAACTTGCTCGTCTAAATCTTTGGATTATGGCTTGAAATTCCAAATTCAATTTAAATTTGGAATTTATTTTCTATCTGTAATCAAAAGATTGATTATTAATGTCAAATCTGTAAATAAAAATATCAAAAGTCTATCAAAAGTGTTGCCATTAAATTAAAATACTGAATATTTATTTAACTTGCTTACAGGATTAAAACAATTTATTATCTGTCAATTGTAGTGACATTAATAGATGGCTTTATTTAATAGAACCGATAAAGGCCAAGTGCGAGTCGGACTCGCGCACGAACGGTTCCGTACCAATGTATGGCAAAAAAAAAACAAGTTTGTTGTCTAGGAGCCCCCCCTTTAATTTTTATTTTATTATGTTTTTAGTATTTTCTTGTATAGAGGCAATAGAAATACATCATTTGTGAAAAATTTCAACTGTCTAGTTATCACGGCTCATGATGACAGACAAAGTCTTAGTAATAGGGTCCCGTTTTAACCTTTTGGTTACGGAACCCAAAAAAAATTACTGTTATATAGCGACGTACATATCACGGAAAAGTACTTCATTTCTTGAGAAAAATTAGCTAGTTATTTGAAGTATCTTAAATGTTATTTAATGGCAGCACAAAAACTTCCGTAGTCATGGTATTACATTATTGTGCATTCTTGATTCGAGGATAACGACAGATTATACACTCGAAGCATCTTCCTCATCTTGTTAACCGACTTCAGAGAAAGGAGGTTCTTTGTAACATGAATCAGATGATTTTTGCTGTATACTTCCGGGAACCATAATTTCATTTTTATTTGCATGAAACCTAGAGTTGCCAACTCTTTGATAATTTTACCTAAAATAATTTAAAATATTTGTTAAATTAATATAGTCTCTACTTATTTATTTTCTTTGCACGAAAAAAGAAATAAAAGCAAATAATTTTAAACATTCTCGAATTTGTATGTGGTTTTAAAAAGTATTTACAATTTAAACGATATTTTTAGATGAAAGCCAGGTTTTCGTTTATTTTTTAAATTATTTTGAATACTATTATTTGCAGACACATTTATGACAATGACTTATGATTATTATAATGTTATATATTAGAACTCAAAATAGTCTTATATCAATAAGCATGAACTTAAACAGTAACCGAACATATCCTTGCGACGACAAATCGATCAGTAGTCGGTGCCAAGTATCTAAGTGGGTATCAATAACCTCGCTGAGCCGCTGCCATAATTGTTAAGTGAAGGTACAAATAATAATTACTGTTCATGAAATACCATTCGCAATTGCCGTTAGTTTTTATATCATATAAATTACTTAAACAATATATAAAGTCGCCGACTATCCCTCACTTCGTAAAGGGGCCAGGTTCACGGAAACATTGATTCATGCATTTTTCTCCCTCCTCATTCTGAGCAGGGATATTAACGTCGAAATGTTCGTATTTTATGCAGACCGCTCCATCCCCCATGTTATCACAAATAAGCAAAGAAAGGACCCCACCCCTTTTAATGCTTACGTAATAGTCCTTGAACTTAAAAATAATTTTTTTCCTGTTGGTGAGTAAGGTGACCAGAGCTCCTGGGGGGAATTGGGGATAGGGTCGGCAACGCGCTTGCGATGCTTCTGGTGTTGCAGACGTCTATAAGCTACGGTAATCGCTTACCATTAGGTGAGCCGTACGCTTGTTTGCCGACCTAGTTACATAAAAAAAAAAAAAATTACATAGTTGGCTCGCGTAGATGTAATGGCAGCACCATGATAGACAACCATGGATTCGAAATCAGGGATTTTCATACATATTTCCATACCCTATTCTTTCCTAGTGCTCGTCTTAGTGCATCTGTGAGGCGACATACAATCCCCCTCAGAATACAATTCCTTTCTGCCACTGGGAGAGTAAGAGGCGAGTAACCCATCACCTCTTGGGGGATCAGTTTCCGACTAGCTTGTGGTCTCTGTGGCCTCTCCCATCCCACTATTATTGCAGATCTAGTGGGTTCTATGATCTTGCTCAGGGTCTGCTGAAACCGCAGCATTCTTTCTCTTCACTCCCCCTCCCTATACTATCTTAGGTTGCGAAGGATGTCCATGGGCGACGGTTGCGACTTACTAAAAGGCGTATCATCTTCTCGTTTGTGCCTTATCTACTGTAAAAAACCTAGTGCAACTATTAAAAATAACAGGAGAGACTAAAAATATTACTTATTATTAAAATCTCGGAAATTTTATGATGAGAGAGGGGTAAACGTAACGTAGATACTGCTACCGAACCCATAAATAATAAAATAAGACCTCTTACAATTCGAGAGAATCCT
Organism: Limenitis camilla; assembly: GCA_905147385.1. NCBI lineage: Eukaryota > Metazoa > Arthropoda > Insecta > Lepidoptera > Nymphalidae > Limenitis > Limenitis camilla. The sequence goes on along the minus strand of LR990246.1, from coordinate 9,342,114 downwards.
AAGCAGTGCCTTTAACTTGTGACCAAGGTGTAGGCTTAAGGACGCCCTTTAAGCAATTCCGACACTCGCTTCCACTGCTCAGGTTCTCTGTTTAAACCCAAACTTAAACTAACATAAACCTAATCTAATTGAAGACGTGGCATCTACATTGCAAGGTACTTACCTGACCTTAATCGGACAGCACTTCCAGCACTAACACTGCTCAACACTTTCTCTAACACTATCTAGTGACTACTTCACTCCTTGAGAGACCGCGAATTTGGAATGTAGTTTTATAATTTATTTTATTAAGAGCCTATTTTGTTTACTATTAATAGTCTAAGACTTCTGAAAGTACCATTTATCTTTTATCTAATAAAACCTGAGCGAAGTGACGCCGGAGTTTGCCGTCCAAGAGCAATAAATTATGTAGTCGGCAAACATAATACAAAGGAAAACTGTAATTACTTATACAATAATTATTATCATTGACGTAATATTATCGTGCAATCGTTTTTTTTCTGAATTGCTAGTATTTATTAATAGATGTAAAAAAATTGATTCCATGTATTATGTTTCAGTGATTGTTTTATTATCTATTCTCTTCTTATAAAAGTTTTATGAAAGGTTATAAATAGTGTCATAAGGTTGGAAATTATTTACATTTTAATTTTAATTATCTTTAAAAGTTAAATAGATAGGACATTATTTTTAGAATCTATACGCTTCTTTTTTCCAAAAAAGTTCCCATATTACATGTTCATGAAAAACCTAATTTTTAGGGTATCGTACCCAAGGACTGTTTATCACCAGACTGTATCTCATGAACCGTGATAGCTAGACAGTTGAAATTTTCACAAATGATGTATTTTTAATGATTTCTTAGGTTTTCACGATTGTTATACATTTTAAAAATATTTTATAAAACGGTTTTTATCGAGTTGTATGTTCTTTTATTGACGGTTGTTTGATTAAAATGTTAATTGAAAAGTGTTATATTATTTTCAGCTACCGCACAATTTTTAATTTTTACGTAACGTTTCGTTTTGCACAACTGTAACTGCTCACAGTGTCTTTTTGTCTTTCAGTATTTGTTTTTGTTTGAGATTTTTTTATTTTATTAACGGGATCCCAAACAATTTGGATGTTTTTTAATTTTAATTGCTTCACGGACCATTCTCGGTACATAACGATGTTCTTTTGCAAGGATTTTGGGATTATCAAAGTGCATGTAGTGGTTGGGTTTGTCTTTGGTATGTTCAAATACTGCTGATTTACTGGTGCGTTTGTTTTTCATGTCAGATGGCCCAGTGGTTGAGACTTCAAGTCTTACTCGGGAGGTCCGAGTTCGATCCTGGGCACACACCTCTGACTCTGAGATATGTGTTTTTTAAGCAATTAAATATCACTTGCTTTATCGGTGAAGGAAAACATCGTGAGGAAACCTGCACTCCTGAGAGTTCCCTAAAGAGTTCTCAAAGGTGTGTGAAGTCTGCCAACTCGCATTGGGCCAGCGTGGTGGTCTATGGCCTAACATCTTGCTCATTCTGAGGGGGAGACCCAGCTCAGCAATGGGCCATAGATGGGTCGTGAAGATGATGATTTGAAACCATTTTATAAAGTATTTTTAACATGATAAAAATACTAAAAACAGAATGTATTTAACATGTTATTTACTACCAAGATATAAAAATTTTACTTACATTCATAGATTTCTTGGAAACATATATTAGCTAGTTATGTCATAATATCCTTCGTATCCGCAGATAAGACTTCTTTATATAATTTCTATGAGGGATATTCTAAGAAACGTCGATGTTCTTTACAAACTACTGACACTGTTTCCATTGACCTAAATAACATGTTTACGAGTTTAATTCCATAATACCGTGTTTTGTAACTAACATATATGTACTGTTATAGAATGAAAGAGGAATGATACCCATTACTGTACAGCAATATGTGTACACATGCAATTTAGACGGAGTGCCTGGGGCTTGAGACCCATGAGCAGGTTTAAAAAGCTCATTCAGAATATATTAACTCTCACCTTACCCACTCGAGCTCGCCAACTACAATAGATCATAAAGTAAACTTACGTGGACCTCAAGATGGGTGACCTTAACCACGACACTATAACACTAACTTCCATGTACACTGCGCGAAAACACCAGAAACTGAGTCTAATCTATCGCACTAAAGGTTATATTTTGTCCACACGTCGGTATACTTGACATAATTTAAAATACTAATACTACTTTATAAACAGAGTTTTCTAACAGTACAATGTCTGACCGATTTAAAACTTAAATTATATCTTTAAAAATACAAACTCAAACGTTAAATATGTGATGGATGTTACAAAAGAGATTCAAGTTAATAATTTTGATAATCTAGGAATAACGCTGGAGGTCTATGTCTAAAGAAGTATCCTACCAATATTTACGCGAAAGTTTATAAGAATGTATGAATGTCTGCTTACACATCAGAATAACATATAGGCTATAATTTATAATGTTATAATGTGAATTATCCAAAATAGCCAAGCCGTCATTCTGTTAGTCTGCATGTAGACTTCTTTTAGACAATATTTACAAGTTTTAAAGACGTTATGGTTGATAGCCGAATATTTTCAAACAATTTCTTTAAAAAAAAAACACTACCTATACTTTACTAAAACTTGACAAACTTATTTGAATGTTTACAGTATATTAAAGCGTCTTATAAACTATCCTCCTCGGTGAAGCTCTAAATTTTTATAAAACACTAATTGATAATTAATTTAAAGACGTTTACGTGTTTGTCAAACATTCATGTCTTTGAATCTTATTCGTTAAAAATGACACCTCCAAAAATATTTGACAAACATGCAGTTAGTCAATATTTTCACCGAAAACGTGAAACTCATAAATTGTTTGACAGCGTATACTGTCAAAGCAAATACGTAATGTAATAAATTATTTTGGATTTTAAGTTGATATTTTGAGATATTTTAATTTATAAAAATCCAATCTATCAGAACTGAACTCTAACGGCCGAAATTAATAATCATTCTCAATCCAAAATCACTGGATTGCAGATTGAAAATAGACTCTACTCTATAACTCTTTGTATTGTAGTTATTATAGCTAATATAAAACTAGATGTTTCTTTTAATTTAAGTATATTATTCCTTTCTTTCCACCGACCTTCCTGACAAGAAGTTCTGTTGTGGTTTGCGGTTTGGTCCGACGTCCGAGTTACGCAATCGCTCGTGATCGGAATATTGTTTATGTTTGCTTATAAACGACCTATTAAAACTTATTATACTATTATTTACGATCATCGGCGTAGCATTGATAAGAATTGCACGATTATATGTACATTATAATCAATTAAAATAATCAGCTCTATTACCGTTTAAAAGTTTTTGTCTAAGTTTAAACTAAAATGGAGTTTTAGATTTAGATGCAAAATGCATCTCGATTTATCGATAAATTCCCTAAAGCGTCGAATCTTTTATATTTGATTAGGGGCCTTTCATAAAATAGGTCACGCTGTATCACACTTTCTGTGATCCCCCTCTAAATAGTTCACACAACTAACCCCAGATAATAATTCTATTTAAAAACGTTTTAATGAACAGCGAACGTCACGTTGCCGTAGATCCCCCGTCCCCCCTTGTCACATCTTGTCACACTCAGCAAGACCCCTCCCCCCTTGTATGCGAACGTATTTCATGAATGGTCTCTTAATAAAAGTAAATAATACTGAGCTTTGTTTCTCCCTCCATTTAACGTCAACTCCGTTTAACGCCATAAACTCCAGTCCCTTTATCGTCGTTATATCGAGTTTACATTGTAGGTATATAGATTTTAATACTTAAAAAGGGGCAAATGACCAGAAAAGTCGTCTGTGGACATCTGCTGAAGAGCTGTCGATGCGTTGCTGACCTAGTAGGAACCAATACATGCTATCTGAACACCCTCCTATTGTAGCCCTCTGGGAAAACCTCTGGAGATAGATCATTCTACAGCTTTCACGTGCGTGGGAAGAAGGATCTGTGGGTGGAATATATCCCAGCGGCGAAGTGTGTGATGGTATAAAAGGGGTTGGGGGCACTTAAATTAAATCGAATAGTTCTTCGGAATATTCTCCATTGTACACGAAGCCAACGTCTCTTCGTAGACTAAAGTCATCGACCGTCTGTAAGCAGTGGATTGTCGATGATACGAATTGCCCGCCGTTGGATGGGGTCAAATCCGATAGATATTCAGAATTTATTATCTGTTAAATAATTTAAATTCAGGATTTTTACCCTTACGTTACTAACGGATTAAGAACTAACTTTCTTATTACATAGTAGAAACTATGGATGGTAGTATTATAAAACAAAATGGCGGCAAGTCGCCTAGTGCATTGTACTGAGTGTATTTTTCTTTGTTACAACTATACTGACTGTTTTTGCAATTCACTGATTCTAACCAAAACTTCAATTTTTTAGAAAAGCAAAACTAGGTCATAACGGAAGTTATATTCTAAAGTCGTACATTTCCTTCGGAAGTTCAACAGCTAAGCAGCTTTTGAAACGTTTATTATTTTAATCGATTTTAAAAAGTCAAGGTTAAAATGAACTATGGCTATAACATTAACGGTCAGTCATAAACTTGTGTTAGTCATTGTATGAGTCACGTCTAGACCTAGACAGCGTACAAGTTCATATAACTTCTATGTATATAAATATTTAATATTCAATAAAATAAAAATAGTTTTTCTAAGAATGCTAAAATAACGTAACTATTAAATTAAATATTCAAGTTTAATATAGCCACTAACTATCGACCTACACGTAAATTATAAAAACAGCAATTAAAAGAGACTTAATAAATATATTTATTTATTATTCTTGTACCTTAAACTATATACAAAATTGGTAGGTATGAGAACAAGTGTACAAAGTATTGCTTATCTCTTAGAAGAGTTGTCTTCCAGTAACCCCTGGATATAGGAGAGGATTATTAGAAAAAGCGGTGAAGGCACAAAAGATAATATAAACAGCTTTATACGTAATAATAACTAAAATATACTACATACATTATACAAAAATATATAGCTACATAAAGCCTTACATATATAACTGTATAACTATATATATACATACTAAATATTAGAGAGAAAGAAAGTGTTCTTTCAAACTGAATTTAAAGGTTCAGGTGGTCGGGTTATCGCATAAATAAGGTACATATATTATTACGTACTTTAAAAAAGCTTGATTATAATAGATTCGATATCGAATGAAAACTATCGAGAAATACAGATGAAACATCTGCCGTGCTATTCTGTAAGAAACAAATTCACTATCGAAACTCACTCAGGTGAGTTCTATCACTTCGACAGCGAACTCATCGCGAGCTCGATTGACCTTGAATTGGTATTCTTTAAACAATAAAACGCACAGTCGAAGTGAAGTGAGCTTCGAATCGAGCCTCGCTTAGGCAGGGATGGGTCGATGTAAAGACACTTACCGGTTATTTGTATCGGTTTGTGTTTTCTTCAATTTTTTAACAAGAAGAATTATCAAATTGGAAGAAACTCTTTGGTTTATTGTTTCTATTACAATTGTGAACATAATGTTTATTAAAAACATATTTAATATAATAAATTGTTAGTATATCAGCTCGCCGTGGCTGTATGGCATGGAGCCTTCATCTGTTGAATGAAAATTAAAAATTATATGTTACACATCATAAACATAAATTGACATATGACCAGTGTTGCCGTTCTGCGGGATTTCTCCCGATTTCGGGAAATGAGAAGAACCATTTACTTATTATTTTATTAATTATTCAAGAATCGTTCAAATTTAGGTATTTTGTCCATTTAATTATAAATAAAATTACAGTAAATTATTGACTTATTTCAAAATTATTATTATTTATTGGCACCTTTATCAATTTTAATGATATGCAGTAAAATATGGCCTAATATGATAAAATTGAATAGTTATCATAATTTTACTATATAAAACGCTGTTTTATTTTCTTTTTTAAATTCTATTTATCTAGCGGAAAAAGAATTGTTTTTCTACATATCTTTCTTGTTGAATTTCATAGTTGGATTTTACTGTATTATCGACTTTCGTAATCGGCAACACTGTATTTGACTTGACTTAGAGAAGGGCTTAAGGTATTTGGCTGAGATCTTAAATAGATAAAATAAACCTAAAGACCATTCTTAAAGTCATGATTGAATTTTTATTTATGATTTTTCCACAAACCTCTATATCTCTTTATAATATTAAGTTCACATTACGTGCCCGCCACTAAATATTAATTAGGTCTTTCCTTATTCTTATGATGGGAGACCATTCCAGCGTGGAATTGGAACTCCCCTTGCTGATCATAGGTTTCCATAGTTGATGCTGCAAGTCCTGCACGATTACAAAATTTTGTGTAATACACAACATGCTATCAAATTTTTGTTACCATGTCTGGGTAATGCAACATCCTGTTTACTAATAGACACCTAAATCGAGCCTTGAGGAGTCCTATGGTTCGCTCCACTGAATTTTGTGCTGCAGCATGAAGGTTATTATAATAAAAAGTAAAGTTATCAGCTCCTCTGATAGTCTGTAATTTTGAACTTTGTCCAATGTAAAATGTTCATTTCTCGTATGCCCCCAGCTTGATTTCTAGTAGCGTACATATCAACTGCATGTGTTTGGTAGATTATCTGATTTAAAACAAATAATCTTGCATCTTTGTATTCAATAAAATTGTTTATTTCACGTCAGTCTCGATTGCTTTGTAGTAACTTTTAATCTGACAGGTGAATTCGAGTTTTCAGATCTATTCTTGACATGAGCACGATCGATCGAAGCTCGAATTCCACTTACAGAATACCAAATACAAGCATTTAATGTCAAATTGTCACACGCACTAGTACATCTTGCTGCCACGCTCGACTGTGCGGCGCTGCCATCGCTTTTTAATTTAACAGAATATGAATTGACATCTCACCGCGGATTCAGCTATCGAATTATCGAAAATGTCCTTACAGAATAGCACGGCTGTACTCAGTGTAAGCAATGTGAGTGTGTTACCATGGTTACCAGATTGTTATAATTGTTAATATATTAATATTGTCATGCAGCTGTCAAGTTAGAAATGATCTGATAGTCTTTAAACGACTGAACAGGTCTTCACAATACATAGCTAAAAACAATTTATATTGGGCGTTACGATACCAGACAGACATACAGATACACACTTTAGATAACACCTCGTCGTTGTAGCGTCGGGGGTTAATAAATTGTTGTATTTAAAAAAAAACTACCCAACCCATACGATTTCGTTCGCATGTTGCTCCGCTCTTATAGGTCGTAGCGAGATATTAAATAGCCTAAGTTACTCCTTGTTACATCAGCTGTCTACTAGTGAAAGTCCCGTCAAAATCGGTCCAGCCATTTCAGAGATTAGCTGGAACAAATAGACAGACATACAGAGAAAAATTGTAAAAAATATTACAAACAGATCGACATCCATTTTGGGCCAATTACAACAATGAACATTTAAAATGTAGACAAAAATAAAGTCTTTTATATATATGAAAATGTGTATCCTAGTCAGCCATTTTGAAATTTAGACAATAAAGAGTCATTAACTACAAATAATTTTAACTCTACTATTTGGATGATTAAGGTGGAGGTTAAACAGATAAATAATTAATAGGAAAATTTGTATGTCTAGATGTTTATGAATAATTATCTTTTTTTATTAGTGAAAATCGTATTAAAATCTGTTACGCACTTTAAATAAAAAAAGCCACATTTACAATTTTTTATTTTTTATACTATTAAGATAATGTGTAGCGCAAGATGATGCCAATTCTTAAAACCTTATCACTTACGTCACTCATTATCACTCTCAGAAAACATTGCTAACTGACATGTTTTGCTAAATTTAGATTATCTTGTACATATGCTAATTTTTTAACTGATTTTTAACACGTTTATATCAGCTTGACTTGTAATAAAGTATTAAATTTTTTAAAAGTCAATTTTAAATTACTCTTAATAGTCATCTCAAGAACCAGGAGATCCACAGGAGGAAAGTAAGAACATTTCTCATCAGATTTTGAAATATACTAATTTTAAGTTTTGATTTGGCGTAGACTGTCATCATTATCATCACAACCCATTAATGGCCCACTACTGAGCCAGGTCTCCTTCTCAGAACGAGAAGGGGGTATGTAGATGATGGATATTGAAACTTTTAAGTTGGTACTGGACTTTATCTGGTCTTTTAATTTATATTTATTCCGATCTTATCCACATATTAAACATTGTCTAAATTGTTATTTAGTATAGTGGTGATAGCTCTTCCTTATTGAGAATCACGAAAGTTAATATTATTATGCTTAGTTCATTTTAATACTGGGTAGCAAGTCCTATATCAACCTATCCTGTGCCATAAACTCCAAGTACTACTCGGCTTTCTACACGTTAAAACATATCGCTGTTCATATACAGTTATAGATATCATTCTATTACATTCATGTTCTTATCTATACATATTGTTTGCCTATCTGTTTAATTTAATAATTCAATTTGTATAGCGGAATAAACATTTATCTGAGTAATCATTTTATATATTTATTGACAACTAATTAAATGTAATTATCTATATTAATATAATGTATAAATTAAAGCAATTGTGCAGAATTACTTATTATCAGTGTGCCCTTGTGGAATATACATGGAATCTCTGGATATTTAATCTTTTAAAATATGTAAACATTTAAAACTATTTAATATTTGATCCATTTTGTATAAAAAAAACGCTCCACACTGTCCTTGAGCTAAAAAAAAAGGATATGAGTTTTAAGCAGTGATGGCCCAGTGGTTGAGACTTCAAGTCTTCCTCGGGAGGTCCGAGTTCGATCCTGGGCACACACCTCTGACTCTGAGTTATGTGTGTGTTAAGCAATTAAATATCACTTGCTTTAATGGTGAAGGAAAACATCGTGAGAAAACATTCCCAAAAAGCTCTCAAAGGTGTGTGAAATCTACCAACCCGCACTGGGCCAGCGTGGTGGACTATGGCCTAATACCCTCCTCATTCTGAGGAGGAGACCCGGCTCAGCAGTGGGCCATTGAAGGGTCGTGATGATGATGATGATGAGAGATTCTTTTTATTTCATGTTTTCATTGATTTTTTTCCAGTCAATATGTTATCATATATTTTTAAAATTTGTTTTATGATTCTTGTGTTGTTTATAGAATTAACAACTCTATTACAATACTTTAACTTCCTCATGCTCTTATTATCTATTATCGTGTATTAGATAACATAATCTTTAAAATACGATAATTTTTTCTAAAAATTTATTTAAATGAATCTAAGCATATATTTAAAGTAAAACCTGCAATAATAAATTCTAAAATGTCTATTATAAATAATACAGTTTCCAACGAATGATAATAAAGTTGTAGTACATATACAAGTCTAGAATATTCTATGATTATAATGCTGGTGTTTATGTACTATGGTTTGCAATATTACATAATTAAATGATGTCATGTACATAGCTGTTACACAGCTTTTCAAATAAACTATTATTAGCTGTAACATCTTTCTATTACAAATATTACAAACTATTTAAATATTATTTTTCTTTTTTTCAGGTAAGATCACATAATTATACAATAAGACATAATAAGGTAAACTTTTTTTATGGAAGAAATTATGAGCCACTAAATACTTTTAATTTGTTTTTGATGATAATTTTTTTTTAAAATTGTTTGAGGCTTGTTCTTTTTTTAAGAGGCTTTGCATTAATGTAATTTTATTAATTAGCATCATATATATTATGTACTTAGTGTTTTGTTTAGTTTACCTATAAATATAAATTGAAAAAAAAATTACATAAATTTAATCGTATATACTACCACGATGGATCAATGTAATCTGAAAATTTATAAATAAATTTAAAAAAAAATTTAGACTAAGTAACTCAAAAGTACAAAATTAAAGCGACTCCTTATCGTTGAATTTTAATCTTGAATAACTTTGAACCAAGACCATGTAGAACGTTCAATTTCCTACAAGAATATGTATTGACATTTACAACGCGCTGTGAAATTTGTTTGATTGCTATAAAATTTCAAAATAAAAAAAATCCTATATATTTTGTATGGGAAAATAAAAAATGGTGATTGGTACCTCTTAACTGAAGAATTCTTGGTATGTACCTATAGAAAAAAAAAGTATTTTTAACATAGACGAGTATAAGTATGGATGGATAACGCTTTTTGGACTCTAGTACCTATTAAACAAACAAACTAATGAAGAACATCATTTAAAATAAGAAAGTTACATAAATATTTGTTTAGTTTAGATGTCATAACGTAAATATAAGTAGTAAAGGTATAATATAATCGATTTACGGCTTTGTTTACGGTAAACCGCGAGTTGTTATCGGATCTGAAGAGCCACCGGGACACGTGTGGTGATAAAACATCGTTTTTATTACGCTGAACAGGAAAAATGTGACACTAGTAGCGTATTAAATAATACTTAATCTTTTGAACTCCAAAGTAGAATCAAACCCGAGGGATTTACCTCCTGGCTCCATCATCAGAGCAGCTCCCAAGATACTAAAGGATATTTTTGTCATCCGTCACTATATTTACTTACAAAGTATCGTTTTCTATACGACTAATGATACGTACGGTTAATAAAAATAATAAAATATAGAAAATTCAGGGAAAATAATACAATTACAATAAATAATGAATTCTCCATAATTCATTAAATAATTTTTACTTGGCGTTTTAAGTATAAAATGTAATAAGTAATGATTTTGAGATAAAGCAAAACAATTGTACACTACAGAATCATAATCTTATTATTGCGCCGAGGGAGCTTCTGTTCACTGATATTACAAAAGTCTCTTGCTCATATTATAAGAAAACTGATAAAACACTAAAAATCATTTAGTATTTATAAATAATTTATAGTACTTACATTTGATATTTTTCATTATCTTCAGTTGCAGTGTAAATCCACCAGAGATGAGCGAGGATGTGTAGCGAAAGATGCGTTTGTTAAGAACAAATAGAAACGCTTTCCCTCACATATTCACGCTCATCTCTGGTGAAAACACAGCATAATTCCCACAATGTTACACAGGAGGAGATTTTGTCCACAACCTTTTAAGAAACTATGCTAATAGTGTTTGTTACATTTAAGTCTGTAACGCACATTTTAAAGAAAACATGTTAGAAGAGAATATATTCCTTTTTTTTGGTTGTATGGAATTTTTTTAAATTTATTTATTACTAGTAGACCCACGTGACTTTGTTAATGTGTAGCTCCGCTCCTATTGGTCTTAGCGTGATGATATATAGCCTGTAGCCTTCCCCGATAAATGGGCTATCTACCACTGAAAGAATTTTTTAAATCGGAACAATAGTTCCTGAGATTAGCGTGTTCAAGCAAACCAACAAACAACAGATAATTAGAAGATGGTTTATTGTTCGATATTTTTAAAAATTCCTTAAAAGATAAATACTAGTATCATTTTAGTTTACCTATTTGTCTATTTGTCACGGATTCTACATGCTATTAGACACGTGTAGTGATAAAATACATTGTTTAAAAGCAGGAAACAACTAAAGTGTTTGTTTTTAATTTATTTTAATGTATGATACTTGCCTAGCGACTACACCGTGTTTGTTGTGTCTAGGACAAGTTTGCTTGACATCGTTTGAAGAGGAAATATTACTTGTTTACCTGTCATAATGATTAACAATGTATTAGTTATTACATAATTCTTTTTTAGGATTAATAAAGTATATATTTTTGTAGTCATCAATATAACCATGGTACCTCTGAATGAAGTTCTATATTATAATTATATATATATCCTTTCTTTCTCGTCTTCTTTGATAAATGGGTTATCTAACACTGAAAGAATTTTTCAAATCGGATCAATAGTTCCTGAGATTAGCGCGTTCATACAAACAAACTCTTCAGCTTTATATGTATATTAGTAAGTAATATAAGATTATAATCGTATCTTTAATCGGTATATTTATTGGATTAACAATTACTTCAAGCAACATATTTTGATTTGAAAAAAATATGTCTAACTGACAGTCAGTCATCACAACGAAATGTATTTTCTACGCATAAGTTGTGTAACTATTATAATCATAATGCAATCCAAATCAATGATTTCAAGTTATAACTAAATAAGAAATAAGTGTGAGTCGTCGTTGATTGGGCAAAAAAATTCTTTGGTTTTTTTTTTCGGACTGTGTTGGCCCTACTGGCCTCGACAGCGTCACCGGGCGGGACCGTTTGTTGTATGGGAGCCCCCCTTAAATATTTATTTGATTCCGTTTTTAGTATTTGTTGTTATAGGGGCAACAGAAATACTTCATTTGCGAAAATTTCAACTGTCTAGCTATCACGGTTCATGAGATACAGCCTGGTGACAGACAGACGGACAGCGGAGTTTTAAAGTAACATCGTGAAAATATGAGCTAGTTTAGCTTAGCGCCATCTGTTATTAATCTTAGTAAATAATTTGAATTTGGTAAATGAAGTATGTAATAAATATTAAACTTACAATTTGTTTGTAAACTAATGCAGTTTGCAATATTATAACGGAAAAGGATACATGAAGAGTATACGTATGAATAAGTAATGCGTGTAAATAGCTTTGTGTGATAAAAACATAAATAAAACAAACGTTTCAATTAAAATATCATCTAACAAATGAGTTGATGGACAGCTTATGTAATATTGTGACAATACAAGAACTTGTGATATAGAAGTGTCATCTGTATAGAAATATTGTTTAAAATATAACAATAATTTATTTTTGGCAACATTCTAAAATTCCTTATCAAAAATTTGGACTTTGAGCTACTACTTGATTGCAAAATTTTATTACTCACATTAACGCTGTGGAATAAACAATGAATGTTTTAATTTTATACATTAACAGATACTATACCTACATAAATTTTGGATTTCTGAACTCTTCCTCCACATAAATTCTAACTGTAGGTATGTTAATCCAGCGCAAAATATGTTTAATATTTAGTACGTAAGGAAGGTTCCTTACGTACTAAATAATTTACGAAAACATATAAAGTTTTCTAGAACAAATAAGCTACTACTTTGCTCGGAATATTATGAATGAATGTCTGAATTAATTTGATTAGATAGTCAAAACAATTTCGATAACTCTTATTTTTTTTAATTCTTAATTTTATCCAAAGGGGTTTAGTCATAAGTTGACTATGTCACCCCCTTACAGTTTTATCACATATAAATTCTAATTTAACTTTATGCTACACTTATTGTGTTACAAACATTTTCAGAATTGATCTTGCATCGTCCGTAGTTGGAGTAGCTAATACACTATTACAAATACCCATAATATAATTATTACGAAGTAATCTAGGTAGAAGCGGTTGGTTCCGAGTACATTCCATCAAAAGGTGATACATGTCTTCTAAGAAATTGCAACATAACTCTTATAACAGTAAAATATTACCTTCTGATAACAAAAAAAAATAATAAAATGTACTTTTGTTATTCTTCAAGCTGTACCTGTGGATTATGACCCAGGTGCAGTTCTCTCTGGACTATGCTTCACTGTCAAACATAATTGTAATTTTTTTAAATTAGTTTAAGTCATCACTACATAGTATAAAACGTAGTATAATGTCGCTTCCCGCTGTCTGTCGGTCTTTCTGTCGCTATGTATACTTACATCTTTAAAACTAAGCAACGGATTTCGATGCGGTTTTTTTAATAGATAGAGTTATTCAAGCGGAAGGTTTATATGTATAATACATACATAGTATAGTAGAGAAACACGGATAATTTTAGAGGTTTCTAATGTGATGTCGTAAATAAATACATTTTTTTGCGCTTACATTGTAAACGCTGGCTGAACCCTACGAGATAGATCAAAATAATGTACTACAGTATTGTACACCTTAAAAAGGTCTACAAAAAAGTCTGCGATGGTATATGTGTATCTCTTAGGGATAACCCACAATAACCATTTTTTATCCTTTACTTTTTACGAGAAATAATGGCTTATCCAATTAGACACCTTTAATACATTATGCATTTAATATAGATCAATATGGCCCTTTACAGCGGGAAATATAAATGAATATTTTCGGAGATATTACAGATTTAAAATGCAGGGACATAGCGGTTACGGCTAAATACACGCGTTATATTACTTATCTAAGCTAGCGTGCCCAACTTAGGTGTTGCCAGAATTTAAAGATTAGATTAAAAGATAAACTTCTAAAGATTGCAAATAATGATTTCATAAAAAACCATTGTTTTACTCGCAATATTGATGCCATATTAAGAAAAATATAATCTTATAATTAATATTTACATTCATAACCATAACGTCAGTAACCGTATTGGGAAACAACATTTATTAATTTTGACGTAAAAGCTTAACGCATTATATCTTTATATAGACTTGCATTATGTGACTGTATATTAATAAATAGTATATAATAATTTATTGTAAAGGTTATTCCATCTTTTGTCCGTTCTGTGTAAGAACGAACGAATTGCATTATTCATATTTGCGCACAAGAATAGGAAGCTAAGGAATCGTCAGTTTATTATTTCATTGATTACAAAGTTCTTATTAATTTCTGGTGTTATGTAGTAAGTTATGGCTTCTGATGATCCTGGGGACCTTCTCTCCAGTGTCCTGGTGACAACTGAAAAGATAAAGTAGGGTTACTTATGTATTTATACTAGTAACACTTTTTAAACAAAAAGCATTTGAATATCACTGGTCGGACAACTTATAAGCTCTGTCCTGATAGACGAGGTAGTTTGACAAGAAATGGAGTTAAGTGTAGTGTAACAGATTGTCTTCCTTATGTGAGGTCTTAATTAACTAGCAAGAGTTAGCAACACTGTTGATAACTATATTCGCGAATAGTTTATTTTATTGCACGACAGACTTAAGCCAACTCCCTCCATCGTCATCGTCGTCGACCATTATGACTGTATAAAATCTTGCGGGTCTCTAAAGTTCGTCTAAAGTGCATATTATTGCTGTCTTTTATTTGTCACTGTACAATATAACTACATATAGATTATACAAAGTAAACCTGGATCGCAAGCCTCCTTGAAAGGAATAGGAAAAATAAACAAAAATCGGCAGAAGTAGCTATTGCTTGATCGGTTTAATTAAAATCTCGAACTCTATCAATAATTCATATACTATGCTTAAGTTAGTCCTACTAATATTATAAACACGAAAGTTTGTAAGAATGTATGGAAGTCTGGATGTATGTTTATTTTATTTATAATGATATAGTGTAAATTATCCAAAATATAGCAACTGAAACCGCGGGGCGCAGCTAGTAAAACTATAAAAACATAATGCACAACTCAATTATCTGACTCCATAATTTGAAGTTTAATCCTGCCTTTAAATAAACTGTTGTTGTTTTCTATAAAAGAGCCAGAACTACAAAGTTTTGGTTATTATGTTTCTGGGAATTTATTGTACACAAATATCTAAATAATTTAACAGTTAAAAAGAAATCTTAATTCACAGAAAATATCTTGATTAAGAGCATATTATCGCACCTAATTTAGACAGTAATCACTGTACTACATACTCGTATTATCCTACTTATATTATAAACGCGAAAGTATGGATGTTTGTTACTCTCTCACGCAAAAACCACTGAATGGATTTTGATTAATCTTTACAATTATATAGCTTATGCATCAGAATAACACATAGGCTATAATTTATAATGATATAGTGTGAATTATCCAAAATATAGCGGGTAAAACCGCAGCTTTTATTATATAGTTCTACACCGCGTCATTCTGTCTTTATTTTCACGATAAATTCAAAAATACTCAACGGATTTTCATGTGCTTTTCACTATTAGAGAAAGTGGTTAATGAGAAAGGTTAAGTTGTATAACTTGTTATGGTTGTGTGTAAATTGGATGAAATATGAAAATAATTGTTGAAAAGTTGAGTTGCTATCTAATCTCTGTTTTACAATATAACAAAACCATGTAGATTGGAAATATGTTCTACCCATACAATGCCGGGGCAAATTATTAGTGTACTTTAAAAAAAAGTTATTCAGTGAGTAATTTTGTTTTAATTATAAAACAATAGGTTATTTATCGTACCTACATTATTCCTTGGTTTGATTGACCTACATTGAACGCTTTGTTTGTCACTTCTGTATATTATTTAATGTTCTTTATATTATAACAAAGAATTTTCTGTTCTTTCTGAGAATTGTTATCGGCTACTTTACGAGTACAAAAGACCACTACTAGTAGGTCTTTTGTACTCGTAAAGTTAATTTTCTATAACAGAATCTTTGTTGCATGTGAAATAAATGGTTCTTTTTAGATGAAGATTAGTTTTGGAAACTTATTTATGGTGGTATCAAAGATATTGTATAAAAATAGTATTTCAACTGTGTAGCCGTAATCAAGCTTAGTTGAAGTCAAAAATTTGGGTGTTAGCGGCTTGATACCTAGTTACAAATGATTTTTATGTTATTACCCATGTATTTTTATTAAATAAAATTAAAATTTTACACAAACAAAAGGCAAAAAATACTGAGAGCATTCAAAGCTATTGTGAAATTTTTGTATAATCACATATATATATTTTTTAATATTTTGTCTGTCATTATTGGGTTAATAAGAAAGTTGCTATTTTATGTGAAAGTCAGAAAAGGTAACCTATATTTTTTTTATGTAAAAAAAATAAATCCAAAGTAATACCTACAACTAATTAAAGACGATGAAGATCAATATCTGTTAATTAATACATTGCAGAAAGAAATAAATGGTTTAACAGATAAAGACAAGGAATTAGATGCTATCAATCATATTATCCACGTTCATGACTCTATTCCTGGACCAAAAAAATTAAGTTTATAATTCCAATTACCAGAAGGAAGTAACAAAACAAGTTATTAATTGTGCGTCATGAATATTGTGCCCATACGTCCTATTTATCCGAAAGAAAGCTTCGTGACGATGGTAGACGATGATAGGGTAAAAGCCGCTTGCTTTTTCGCCTTGGTCCGGCCAGGCACCTTAGAGTTATGTTTCTTGTACTTCTTTGTGAAATCAAATACGTTCAAAAATCATCTCCCCATCGTCCATCCCTGAAGTAGCTACTGAGTACTCAAGTACCAAAATAGTTGCGATTTGCCTTGTCCAGTAGTCTTGTTTGGGGTCTTTTCAATGGTGGATCTCTGAAAACCCCAGTGTCCCGTTTTGAGTAAATAAAATGGTCACTTTAGTCATGAAGTTGTAACGGTAGCTTTGTGGCTGTGGGGTACCGCAAGGAATTCTTGGGACCACTTCTTTTACTCCTGGATGCTTGTGATAACTTTGGAATTACGAAGTGCGTTGTAAATGGAATGTACAAAGGAGATATGCGTGAAATTTGACGAAGACGCTGTATAATAGTAATAGCTCAACATTACCATTATAGGTCAACCTAACTAACTATATGAACTATACTATATACACTACAACACATAGTCAAAAATCATGTTGACATGCATTTTTGATGAAAGTCAGGCAGTGTCTGCTTGAGTTACAGAGCATGTTTAATAAGTACTTTTATAATTACATTTAACAGAAATAATAAATACATTTAAGTCATAAACGTAATCTCTATTAAGGGTATACTTCACTAACCTATAAGTAAAAATATTCGTGAAGGGACTATCGGGACATAGCTAATAAATTGTCAAGCAATGGAAAGGAATTTTTAGAATAAACCAATAGTACTAGCCAATTTAAAAGTATCTACAGTGATGCCAGCATAACTAGTTTTAAATATGAAATTTTATTACACCTAAATTGTTTAAATTTATAGGTCAAAAACAAACGCACAGTAATAGCTATGCTTAGAAATAAATCTATTTTTTTTATTATTTATACTTAATTGGATCTCTAATATTTATTCTAAAACATAAACAATGATATGACAAGAGGAAAAAATAAATTTGTAAAATATGTAGAAAAAGTCTAATTTTGTTCATCTAATTAAGTAAGTTTTCGTATAAATGACCTGCCTCACAACTCTCTAACGTACGTAATAAATATCTATTTACTTTATTATTAATAATCTTATTTCTGTCGCAAAACGTCCAGATGAATTTTATGACAAGTTCAAGCAGTTATTTGTTAATGAATATTGCTTCTATTTAAGATCTTGGCTGATATTCAGGAATACATTTGCTTTGTTTATTAAATACGTGTTTAAATTATCTAAATATCGTAATGAATCTTAATAATTCTGAATACATAAACTATCTTTAATGTAGTATATTCAAACTCAGAAAGTAATATCATCTATGTCATAAAACAAGTATGGTTTTGAAATTACAGCTATATGATAAAACTATAGTGAAGAATTGTTATCCAAACTTTAATGTCAATAAGCATTTTTAAAAATGACACAAATTTTGTCAACGGATTGCTTTCATTTTCAGCGCTAATAACGCTTTTTACTTTAATAATTTAATATTAAATCTGTAAATATAAAAAAACTGGCTGACATTTCAGTACATAGCCTAAATAATCTGCGTAACTGACTTTTAAACCCAAAATGGAAAAATATTCAACATTCTTTATGCTATTCAATTTCTAATTTTATGACCTACATGTATAAAGTGGGATATGAAAACTACAAAAAAAACTTTTTTCTTTAACGAACCGAGGACGGGCAATTAGCATAAAATTATTAATATATTTCGAGACAGAAGCCGGAAGAAAAATCAACGGAATATTTTTAATCAATACATTTATATGCAAGATGAGCGTTGCTAAATATAATCGGTTTGTTGATACAAGTTTTCCACTGATTTAACTCGTCGAATATGCGTCTGGCGACACGCCATCATCGGCAATTAATTGTATTTGAACACCGATATAGATGACAAAAATAATAGATTACGTCGCCTGACCAGACACGTGACTGGCTTTTTTGTGTTTAACACGAGGAAGTCATTTTTAAGTAGGTGGTAATATTAAAACCGGCTAAGTTTGAGGAGTATGTGCCCAGCCAGGATTCCGCGCTCAAAGCGTAACTTTCGGTCGGTGGCTTCGCACGGTTTCTCTACCATAATATGCTTGTATTATACATAGAAACTTTCCTCTAGAATTACTCTATCTGTTAGTTAAAACCGCATTAAAATCCGTTGCGTAGTTTTAAAGATCTTAGCATACATAGGGACAAACAGACGGTAAGCGAATTCATTTTATACTATGTAAAGATTTATTGTATTTCACCACAATTCATTGTCACGTAAGATCATTTGACATGTTATTCTCTTTTTAAAGAATACATATTATTTATTTTTGCTGTTATCTAACCGTAGGTAAGTCTAGAGCAAAAAAAAAAAGGAAAAATGTCGGCCTTTATTTCATTAATAGGAATTTAGTTAAAGCTTCTATCTTATAAATGTCAAGCACACGTCTTCCATAAGTTTAATATTTGTGCGACTTTTAATTAATCAATACAAAGTTAACTTAAATAATTCTCTGTTTAATAATTTTCTTTTATTTTATCAACTGTTAGTAGATCTGTAATTTGTTAAGAGCGAAGCTCAAAAAAAACGAAGTATAAAATAGGACAAATGATACATTTTGGTTTTCGTAATTAATAGTCCTCTGTACGGACTCCTAATATTTTAATACACTTTTTTGTGTATTTTGTTGATTTATGAGGTAACTTTTTGGCGAGTAAATGTTATAATACTAAACTTTTATTAAATTAAGCGAACTTAAGATGTTTTGGTTTCGTAATTCTCACACTTGTATTTTATTTTATTTATTTTTATTTTCTTTAACATCTTTTATTTAAAATATTAGTTAAAATAGTTATATTATGTGTACATGTGATGGATACATATTGTTACATTTTGAGGAGGACTTTTAAATGTTTAATTCCAGTAGAATAAGTTTAGGGCAGTTCTATTTCTCATATTCGCAACGAAATTAGACCATTTCCTTTGTTTGTTTGATCGTAAAGTTCACATAAACACGCTGGCTGCTGCGTGCAAGTAGAGCCGTAAATAAGGATTTGATTGTTTGACAAGTAGCCAATATGGGTAATATATGGTACATAATGTAACTAGCTGTGTTTTCTGTCTTTGTTTGGTATTTTCTCTTCCTCTAAATAAACTAAGAAATAATCGTTGTCGACTTCCCTTTGTTTTCTTCTTATTTCTTCTAAATAACACAATGGATTTTAAAAAACATTTTCACAAATATGAAGAGTGATAAAGGGAAGATTAGTGCATATTATTTGTAGATACTAAATTAGGTGATACTACTAAACTGATTTTAGAAATTTCATTTAAAATAATTTATTTAAACTAGATTTTTTTATATAAAAGAACTTTTAATATATGGCAAAAGTCTAAGCAGTCACTAACTAAAAGAACATATTTCTGTCGAGCCTCACTAGCTCTTATCAAAAAATACTTTTTACAGTCTCGCAGCTCATTTAATTAAAATGTATCGTTTGTATCACAATGCGAAGTTCTAAAGACGAGACCATATAATTCACACTGACAAACAGTTATCAGATCTCACATAGAGCCAAGCTTCTAACTCTACGCCCTACCTCTACAAGCCCTAACTTCACGAGCTCTACACCTTGGTTAATATATTTGGCTTTTTCGTTAAAACAAGAACTGTCGTATAACAGAAAAGTAACTAAATATAGAAATATATAAGACTGTAACAAAGCTCCGTATCTTTGACCTTTATCAATAGTTAACTGCCAACCTACTGTTAGAAGTATTTATTGTATCCGACAGGAGTTGGCCCAAAGACACACATCCGACCCTTGCTCTAATTAATTAATAACAAGTTGTTTTGATAGGGGAAAATCACCAAAACTTGGCGCCAGATGGACTCGTGCCAGTGTTTAACTTCTCACTAACTGTTACAAATAAATATTATCTATTGTAATAGGTGTCTAATTTATAGCTATATTCTGTGTTTTATACTGCTAAGAAATATTCCACGTACCATATTATATTTACCTGAAACTTTACCACTCTGCTTTGTGTATGCAATGTGTATGTAAAAGAATCAAAATATTATATAATGTAGTAACTAGGAATTCATAGGCTATAGTTATGGTTTTCATCCAAAAGGTTCAACGCTTTTAAACCGTTTTGCACTTTACTCATTCAAAAAATGATAGTATATTGTAATGGGGACTTTCATCATCAAACAAATGTTAAGACTGAATGCCAATTCTTTTGTTAAGCTAAAGCTAAAATCGTAAACATAATCATAAGGGAAAATTTTCACAACTTAAATTCATTGTAATGGTGACTAACAATTTTCTAAAGTACACTAAAATGAAATAAACAAATGTCACTCTAGCAAATTACAACATGTTCCTTGGAGTTTCATTTACATATTCAGATTTTTTTTTATTTTGAATTAAACGAAACCTATTCTGTTCTTTTAGGAAAGCAATATAAATTCGCTGTCATTATTTATTTTATATTTAAAAGCTTTTCTAAAGGACTCCATGATAAAAAATAAATGGCAGTCTTGCAAATTACATGATCCTAGAGTACCATTTTCGAAGAAGTGTTTTCACAATGTTTTTAATGTTAAATTCTATTTAATAGAAATATTTAGTTATATATTAATTTTAAATTCCAAGGCCAATGTAATAAAGGATTTGTTCTGTTGTATCAACAAAGTTTTATGTCATTATTTGGTTTGTAAATCAAAACACGCTTTTAATAGAGAGTGTATTTAGAAAGTTGTTTTATTCAATGCAATTATACTGCAATTACCAAATTCAAATTAAGTAAACAGTAATCGTAAAACGGACATTAAAACTGTCGCGTTCTTGTAAACCAATCTGAATATCGCTGATATCCTCAATTTTGTGTTCTGTGTGTATTGATTTTGTCATCTAAAGCTTTTAGAAGCAATTTTTACTTAGCTATAAAAAAATTCAGTTTAACCATGATTTAAAAAGAGTTTTTGATTCTCCTTATCATTATTATGAGCACTATTTTGGAATTTATTGATCATGCAGAGTATAATATTTTTGTCTGGTAATTTAATGCCAAAAATCATGATTTGTGATCTTCTCTTTGCTAATTAATAGTAAATATTGAAATGCTTATTGCTGGATTCAGTTCGATATGAAAAAAAAAAAAAAAATTTATAGATAGCAAAAATTTATCTCCTCCTCATTCAGTCGTTTTCCTCATGTCTGGGGGTCGTGACCTCCTCCATCCATGACTAAGATTAAGATTGTACGCCATCTTGTCCTGTCTTTAACTACTCGGAGAGCATCATAGACAGAGTAATCGAGTGTGTTGAGAATCTGGTTAGACCAACGCATCGGGCTGCGGACCCGTGATCTTTTTCCTTCTACTTTGCCAGTGACTATTAGTTTATCGAGGTTGTCACCATCTTTCCTGGCAATGTGTCTGAAGTACTCAAGGTTTCACTTAAGGCAGATGGTAGAGAGCCTCCTGGATTTTGATGTTTCCAAGTATAGATGCGTTGGTACGAAATGCAGTCCATGGAATTCGGATCATTCTCCTCCAGCACCACATCTCGAAAGCATCAATCCATTTGTGATCTGCAGATCTTAGGGTCCACGTCTCAGCCCCGTAAAAGGGAAAGGATTGACTGGAATAAACGAGTGTGCGTACGAGTTTGATTTTCGAAAATTTATAAATATCTTCAAATCGAAAGTAAGAGTATACATTTCTAAATAGATCTTCTTGTTAGATAAAAATTAAGTGATGCTAATAAGTTTCACTTAGATGTAATTAGCATTAATAAATCTAGGGTGTAGATTGTAACCTACTTATAATGAAACATTTCAGAAATTGTTTCAGAATTGAGAAGACTTATTAAGTTTTATCGAGGACATGGTAATAGAAATAAGAAATGGCTTATTGGGTTTGTATTAATATTTCCAATACAAAGATAGAGCTATACATATGTTGTTAGGTAGGTAAGATTTAGGTTTATGAAAATCTTCATAATCATCGACCAAAGCAATTGAGATTCCAGTTAGAATAATCAGCTCCTTTGTAAGCTTCTGCCAATATCTATAATGGCTTTTGAACTAGGTCTGAAGGACGAATTGTCGGTTAACCAAGGTTTATTGTCGCAAGTACCGTAATTGTGAGGGTTCGTGGCCTACTTCCAATATCCGCGTAGTTTACCGTGACAAAGAGGGTTAGTACTAAGGAGATAACTTCTTTATTGCCTTTTGGGGATCTGAACCTCGATAGCTTTTTATGTAACAATGAAATTAATAAAGAAAAATACTTCAATCATGAGTTTTATAACATAAATTAATTTGATGATTAATGATTTCAAGGATGAATTCTTTAATCAAGCTTTGAGAAAAATGTTTGTGAGTCTTTTATTTCGCAATATGATGCCATCAATGATGATGATTATGGTGTCCAATTGCAAAGGGCAAAAATATACGGATGTATAGTGAATACAAGTCTTAAAGCGGATATGGTAGCATTATTATAATTTTTATTCAGAATAGCATTAATTTTTATAGGCATATAACAAAATTTGTTTTAGTGCTCATATTCGTCTTCAATCGAAGGACGAAATTGTCGGCTAACCAAGGTCTATTGCCGTCAATAACATGTTTGCGGTGAGGGTGCCTTACTTGGTATTATACAAGTTGTTTACCTTAAGAAATAGAACAACCTTCGACTTTATATTTCAGTAGATTGGATCTTATTTAAGAGAAAGATATATTAGGACTTAGTTGGTTTTTTGTTAAATTTTCATAGCTTGTTATAAGAGATATTTTGTCAGGCAGATAGTTAAAATAATAACGGTGAGCGTCCCTATGTTTTAACAAAAATGTCAAAAGCCCCATATACTTAATAATCATGATTTGTTAGTTTTGCTGGCTTAGTTTAGAAGACAGGTAGGACACGTTAGAGTTACTCAGAGTCCCTTTTCTTGTTGTTTTATTCTTGTTTTTGTAATTGTATCAGAAACTTCAGACTTTAAGGTCAATACACACGTTTTGATGCTATTTTTTTTTCTTCTTTGCGCATTAATGCCTATAAATATGTTGACCCAAAATATAAGAGTTAAATAACAAATCCGCACAAACGTTCTGCACAAACAAATCTTTTAACAAAGCCTCGATTCAGTGGAATTTACTGCGTATTTACGTAATAAGGCACTCTGGCCTATTTCCGTGCACGTTCCTCTGGGGCTCGGTCGTTGTCAAGGGCGTTTGTGGTGTTGCCAGCGTTGAAATTGCTTCTCTAAATCAAGATTATTTTGCGGATTTTATTATTTATTTTTTATGGAAATTGAAATTCTTTTGAAAATTTTGGGTTTATTTATGATTTTTTTTTTCTTCTAGAAAATTGATCCCTGTAGAAAATATTTTCCTACATTCATAAGAAATGATAAGATTTTTTTTAATAAGTTGCTACTTAAAACAGTTGCGTGCCATTTTGTTTTAAACTAGTATCCATTATTTTAACTATTAATTAATTTGAAACTTATTTGTTAAAAACTTATTGTGAAAATCTAAAAATACTAGTTCAAATAATTTTAATAACATATCTTATATGGTAACACTTGTAGAGGGAGATAGGTGATACATGTTAAAGCGAGATATGTGTCAAACAAAGTTGACCCTGGTAGTGAATGCTTGGATCAATAAGGGCAGAGGGGATGGAGGGATCCTCAAAGAATTATGTCATCGTAGTGGGGTGTGGGACGTAGTACGTTAACTCTACGTCTTTGTGCGTAAGCTTACTATATACTCATAAGTATATAAAGTAGCTTTACATTCGGATAAAATGAATAAATTGCTTTTGTAGTATTTTGTTGATTACGGATCTGGGGTTTTGCTTTATCCCTTTTTAAGATGAAAATGAAACTTTTACAAGATCACTTCGTTGTTCGTCTATCTTTCTGTTTGTCACTACTCGCAAGGTTCCAATTGACCATACTTAAAATAAATAATCCGAAAACCGTAATTTTTTTTGTTATTGATAAATTTAATGACTTTTAACAATTTATGAGAACGATAGATTTTGAACTTTAAAATTAAATTTGTCACTCAATCTAGATTTTACGGAATTTGATATTATTTTGCTGTTGTTGATGAGTCGAGAAATTTTAGTTTCATCTATATATATATTGTTATATAATAACGAGAATAACGAATAATAACGAGAATAACGAATAATAACGAGAATAACGAATAATAACGAGAATAACGAATAATAACGAGAATAACGAATAATAACGAGAATTTTTTATATATGTCGGAGGTGTTTAGGTTAGCCTTAGGTTGGGTTAGCCTAGTATTTGGTTAGGTTTATGTTAGTCTAATCTTAGGCTTAAACAGGAAACTAAGCAGTGGAGGTGAGTGTTGTAATTAACTAAAGGGATCCCTTAAGCCTACACCTTGGTCACAAGTCCAAGGCACTGCTTGGGTTCCTGTCATTATAGTTCCTGTCATAATAGTAAAAGATCGTAACGTTTAGTTATCCTGACCGTTTTGCGCCCGTAGCTTTTGGTATAGGCCATTCCTTTCAATTAGTGTCATATATATATGAAACTAATTGAAAGGAATGGCCTTAATGGTTTCGTATATATATATATAATTCTCGTGTTACAGTGTTTATAACCAAAGTCCTCCGAAGCGGCTGAACCGATTTTTACTATTTTTATTTTTATTTGGTAGATCTGAGGATAAGTCGGATACTATTTTTTATTCCCCTAAGTGACTAGGGAGTCCCACACCACAATTATTTAATTTATATTGCAAAACAACATTTGCTAGGTCAGCTAGTGGTTTATGAATGTTGAACAAGTAAATCTATGTCTGGTTATTAATGTATTGCAACAGTTGTTTTAGATATTTTAGTGAACGTGGTTAATCTGTCAAGTTTATCCATAAATCAAAGTGTTGATGGGCAAAAAGTTTGAATACTAAAAGTGTCAGTGTGAATTAGAGGCCATCCATAAATTACGTCACACTATAAGGGGGAGGGAGGAGGTTGACGAAATGTGACAAATGTTGGGAAGGTGTGCTATATATCGTAATGTAACAATTCAAAATTAACGAAATATCTAATGTTTTTTAAGGTTTTGAATCTGTTATTGATTTTATTAAAAATTAATTAAAAGAACTTGAATAATGATTTCGGCCTTTTGTTTTAATTGAATAATATCTAAATATGTATTCTATTACAAAATATGTGACAAGGAGGGGAAAGAGGTCAAAAAAATCATGAAATTCGTGTGACGTAATATGGATGACCCCTTATCCCTGAACGTAGACCTGGGTCACAAGCCAAAGGCAGTAAAACAGAACCAGAATTGCCGAGAATCGCCTTTTTATGCAAATTCGTCTTCTATAACTTTTATTTATAACATTATTTATAAATTAGAAGGATTGTACTGGCGCCGGTTATGTAAAATATTGTCTATGAATGTTTGTATTATACAAATGAATACGAATTTATTTGTCCTCCTTAGTATTTATTATTTCTCAAATAAATCTCTTTAATACCTATCTTTAATAACAAAACTTAGGTATGCGTTTTATGCGGTTTACATGGCTATCACCATGTTATGACCACAAGGTATTTTTTCCTTTTGATTATATTAAATTGGTTTTTTATTGGTGTATATTATTCCATTCTTATAACGGCTCGACCGATTTTTATAAAATTTTATATGCATATTCAGTGAGTCTGAGAATCGGCTACTATCTATTTTTCATCCCCCTAAGTGATAAGGGTGGCCCACCCCAAATTTATATGGCAAAACAACGTTTTAAAGTGTAAAAATTGAAATGTTAAAATTTAATATTTAAATAAAAATAAAACATAATTTTAATACTTGCTGTTGGAGTGAGGATAAAAGAAATATTTGTATATAGGCTGGCAACATTAACATGGTATATCGTGCTTTGAATATAAAACGTTAAACGATAAAGAACGATTAATTATTAAATAAGATTAACTAATATATAAAGCTAGAATTCTAAACCAAACTACAATATACATGAACATTTTAACATTGACCTATTTTTTTTTATTACATTGGAAAGTTGATTAAGAACTTGATTCTGCACTATTTTTTGTTTAAATTTTACTATTAACTTGAAATTGAAAGTAATTACTTTCTTTTTGCATATTAAAAAAGTTGTTAAAACTATCGATATTCGTTATTACACACTCACGGATATTTACATATAATCGATAAGTAATTAATCGTTTGGTATATACATTTTTATAAAAAAAAATAAATTGTAAGTTGATTTTTTTTCAAAGATTTCTATCAGTAAGGATCACACACTACTAGTATTCTCTTTACCCCTCCTAGTAAGCTAAAATGCACGTTTGCTTATCGATCGTGAATCCAACGCCCGCACCACTGAGCTACTGACGCTTAAATTAAACCTAAGTACAACTAAAGATTTTTTTACCTTTAAAGTATATTTTACAATTACACAAAGAAAACAAACAAAGTCTTAAATAGATAAACAATTTGTTTTTAATTTCTTCCCGCATTTTTGTAAAAACAAATTTCCCTCAGTAAAGCGAAGTTAGGGCGACGAGAATTTAAAAAGAAATCATTTTGCTATACTTTATCAAATAAATTATAATTAAAAATTACCAGCCTCAAGTATATAAATTGCTCTAACTGTTATCGGTTATTTTTTCATTTCTTTAATGATAACATTAATTGTGGGTCTAGGCCAATTCCATTACGTCATCGATATCAATAATCAATAATATGTTAAGATAAGTCTATTTTTAATATCTATTATCGTTCACGTGAGTTGACATGTTAGATAGCGCTTTCTTCATAAGAAAATAGGAAAACTAACTTCTTGTACAGATTTGTATTAAATATAATAAATAACTAGTAAACACGCGCAGTTTCGCACGGGTGCTATTTACCGCCTATACTTATAATTACCAAGTACATTTAGGGGTTTACTTATAAAAGCATTTAATCAATTACTGAGTTAAGCATTGTTTTGTCTCTTCGACTTCGAGTAGCCTATGTAATACAGTTTATAGATGAATAAAATTCTGATATTTTCATTCAGACGTGTTGACGCCACAAAACGACGCATTTTAAATTTCTACTTTTATCTATAGTGTTTTCGACTGATATCGCGTATTTATTTAAGTTACCGAACAAAGTTATGAATTTTTACTGACGCCTAAGAGTCTTCCACGTCACACATCTTTCGCAGACCACATCAGTGACCGAGAACCAAATATATTGCGGTATGAAGTACGAGCGGCGATAAGACATCTCAAGAACAATAAAGCTCTTGGTGTAGACGAGATCCCAGAAGTAATACAAAGTTACATATACCTCGACTCTACTATCACAAACACAGGAGGATGTGGAAGTAGAAATCAGACGACGATGTGCTATCACAAGGTCGGCAGTAAAACGACTTGGAAAGATTTGGAAAGACAGACGTATAACCAAGAATACAAAGGTTCGACTCATGAAATGTTTGGTTTTTCCAATCTTTCTGTATGGAGCCGAAACTTGGTCCCTCAAGATGCAGGATCGACGATGCTCTGGAGATGTGGTGTTGGAGACGGCTTCTGAGAATACCCTAGACAGCATTCAGCACCAACAATTCTGTACTCAAAGAACTTCACATACAAGAAAGACTTTCGTCGACTGTGCAATTACGAATACTAAAGTTCTTTGGGCACATCTCTAGGAACGAGAACTCGTTGGAAAGACTTGTAATTCAGGGTCAAGTGGAAGGTAAGAGATCACGTGGTCGTTCACCAACACGCTGGACCGACCTTATTTGTAAGGCCACAGATTCAACCATGGTGCAGTGTGCTCGCAACGCTATTAACCGCCAAAAATGGAGAAGCATCGCAAGACGAGCAACAACCCAGGAGAAGGTCGACGATTGTGAGAACCCTGTCACCTTAACCACGTCCACTCTGTCAAGAGTGCCCGACTAAGACGAAAGAGTCTTCCAGCCACCTAAACTTGAAGTCTGTCATCGTACTATGGTTAATTTATAAAACTAACAGTAGGATTATCTAGAAAGTTCTTAGCTATAAATATGTACTAATAAGTCGTTTTAAAAATTAATACGAAAACTGTTTTTCCAGATGAATCAATTTTAATGTATTTTTCAATAATGATAAGTATAAGAAATTAGAATGATAAAGAAGAGCTAATCATTCTAATAGGAGTGTTAGTCTGTTAAGCATCGTATATAAATGTTTGTAATATCCAACCAGGTCGCAGTAATAGATAACCTTGACTGTGAAAGCGATCACGACGCGGCGATAACCATTCGTTATATAACATTCTTATAATGCAAAACAAAACTACGGATTTACTTACGGATTACTAACAAAGATATTTAATGATAGGACATCTAACTATTAGGTACATTTAAAATTATGCTGCTACGTATCTCTAACACGATATGATCACGATGTTTTCTTTATTTGTGTCCATTTATTAACTGCTCTGCTGCTACTTCACTTTATATAAACTCGATTTTAGGGTATCTGAAATTTATTATCTTGATCTCAAATCGCCATCGCCATTTTCTGTTGTTAGATTGCTCAGTGTTTCTTTTATATTTTAATCAATATTTTTTTCTTTCTACATTAAACTTGTCCAACAATGTTGACTCCCTTTTGGAGAGGTTTCGTTCGTCGTATCATTAGCAGCTTTAGTCAAAATTGTAAATTTTTCAACACTGCGATATTCAGTTTAGAAACATCAAGTAACTACAGTACACAGTGCAGTTACAAGTACGAAAAATTTCTCATTGAGAACAAACGGATTAAATTAAAATAATATCATCATTTCTACGCTTGTCGCTCACAATAATATTGATAGATTCGTAAAGTTTTTCATTGCAACTTGTCCTGTTTTTTTATCATATGATATTAGGCAATTTTAGACATGTTATTGATATAAAAAGACATTTCTTTTCTTCTTCATTCTTTCGCTCTTCTTCATGTACCATCTGTAATGCATAATATATTTACAGTTTTAAAATATGAGTAAGATTATATTATAAACAATATAAATACACTTATTACTCGTATATCCAAATTCTAATCATTTATACTTATCCTGATGGTGCTACGGAATAAAATCAAGTAAATTGAATAATTATGATGATCATTACGTTGCTAAGTGATGTGACGAACAAAGACACGTATTCTAAAAAGTCCCATCCTGCGTTCTGTTTGTCTGTTCGCGACAGACAACGATTGTAGAAATTTTCATACGGTTTTCAACAACAGACAGAGTGATTTATGATGAAGGTTTGGGAATATAATTTGTTACTTGTTTTGAAATATGATGATGATTATTGAAAATTGACGGAAGAAATCAAGCTGAGTTTAGTAGTATCGAGTGCGTGAGGGTGAGCACGTGAGGTGTGTGAAAGAGTGAGTGAGTGGGTCGGCTAGATTATAATATAAATAAGTTGGTTTTAACCTGTCCCAAGAGAAGTTCCGATAGTAGGTCGCAACGCGATACAATGGATGGTTAACCTTGCCTTTGAAAGTGATCGCGGCTGGGGTTGGCGACGCTAAACACGTGTTTGTCATAAATTCACTAACTCAAGGCCGACTCACTCGTTTGTGTGCTTTTAATTTAATTAATGCGGTTTAAGTTTTATTTCCTTACTAATTTAAAACTCAATTGCGGTTAAAGTGGATAATAAAGTGAATTTTGAAAGGAAGAACTGAGTACTGTATTTCTCTGGATCTTGTAAATTGATTTTAATGATTCTTTGTTTATTCAGACTTGTATTGTAAATACGATACAGGACGAATTGATTTTATGAGCTGGAGAGTGACAAGATACTCATTTAAGAAGCATTATTTGGTGCTTGTGGTTTCTGCCAAACTGTTTGTCTGCTAATAGTAGCTAGGGTTACAAACTTGACTCATCTGAACTGGCATTGTAATATTATTATCAAAATATTCTAAATATAACCTTAACAGATGCGACTGAATTTAAAGCAGATATTTCGTATCTTTCGAGTTTATGAGCATATATATGTTTGGTTCAAAAAAATTAATAACGTCACTATTAATAATTATAATTCGAGCAATTAAGTTGCTGAATTATCAGCTGTTTACAAAAGTATAGTACAATAATAAGTATGAGTCAGAAGTCACATCATTGTAAAAACAAAGTATAATATCGAATAATAGTTAAAATAATTGATTAACAGATGTTTACAGTTAAATGTTTCCGCCTGTACTGTTATTTTGCGACGCTATTTTTTTTCTATATTCTTAAGAGGCTTTTAGAATAAAAATCAAGTTTAAGAAAACAAAGTTCTAATTTCTGAAGCAACTAAACAACTTTATTGTTTTTATTATACAATATAATTATAACACATCTTACAGATCTTTTTGACCTAATTCTGGTTCCTAAACTTAATTGACAAGTGGTTTGATTGTACATGGACCTTAATAAAAACCGGCTAAGTACGAGTCGGACTCGCGCGAGAAGGGTTCCGTACCAATATTTGGCAAAAAATCACTGTTGTGCCTTCAAATATTTTTTTTATCTGTTTTTATTATTTGTTGCCTAGCACGGTTCCCCTATTACTAAGACTCTTGCTAACCTGAAAAGCCCTAACGCTAAAAAGAAAGAAACCAAAAGCCCTTGGATAAAGTTTATTCTTAGGGTTTATTATATATACCATGAAATATTTCACAGCCCCTGTAACTAATTATTGATCCCAAGGGTGTAAATTTTAAAGACCACTTTAAAAATTACCAGTCTTAACAGACCCGGTATTTAATGAATATCTAATATATTTATCGGAATAGTAATACAATTTCTTATATTACGATTATCCATAATCATTCAATAATATGGATAATCGTAATAAGCCATTAGATTAGATAATGATTTAATGTAGTTGATTAAACTTTTCGTCTTTTATATTTGTATTATCTAATTTTTGGATCTTATTACTATGAATTCCTGCATTTAACTCTTATCAGACAACACACAGATATATCTCTCTGTTACAGAGATGTTGTTGCGCTCAAACTTAAAACCCACACGTAAGATATTAGTATAGATAAATATTCATCTATTTATAATCTAAATACAACTGTAAGGAGTCTTCGTACATTATAATGATTACGTTTTGACCTTGAGCGGTCTGAATATATATTCCGTTAAACAGTTGGTTGGAAACCGTAGTGCCCCACTGGGAATGTTTTGTTTCGTAAAAATACAAAAAGTTAATATATAATGCGATTTTGCAACCCCTGATTTGTCTACCTAGTTTTAATTGCTAACAGTGCCCGCCATTTTGTCTGCTACGACGATATTGTATGATAAAACATAGTAACTTACAAAATCTAGAACTTTATTCGCTTTTCGAGACATTATTTATTTTTATTTTTATTAAGACAAATTCTAAGTTATTATTTATTAATACTAACTTTGCAGTTTTCAAATTTTTAGACTATATTTTTTTTTCTTATTTATTTGAATCTGATTTTAATGACAATTACAAAACTAGTATTATATGTTATATCTGCAGCAATACAACTGTAAAAATAATCGAAAGTGCGATTTAATATACTACTTACGCCATCTGTTAAAGCGGCCTAGTAGTTCCACAGACTAGGTCATCCAGAAATACCAGAGATGTTCTTAATGTGCCATGTTAGAAGACGGTAGTTATTTTGAATCCTCCTCTTCCCAAACTGCTTGGAATGATATTGGCATTACTTTCAAGAAATTATTGGTCACTGCTATATTTAAAATTAGTATATTTCCAATCTTTGAATGACTTTGAGAAAAATAAACTTTTATGTTTTCTTTTACTCGTTTTTTAATTTTATTTGATTTGTAGTAATCTTTATAAATTTAATATAATTAGTTAATATTTATTTAATATTTTCAAATTTATTAATTATCATCAGTGTTTTGTAATTTTTTTGTCAATGTTATGTAGACTATCACACTTGAACTAGACTCAAGTTAAATTGTTGGAATTGTAATATGTGTTATGTTGTTGGTGTTATAAGTAAATAAATAAATTTATTGACGACTAAATGGCGTCTGTCTGTCTGCTACACAATCAGGCTAAAAGCAACGAACCGAGTTTAATGAAATATGACACAAAGATAAAGTAGAGCTGTGTGGCCGTTATGTCTTTGGGAATTAGTTATATAAAAAAATATGTAATATATAGTGATATAGAGATTAAAATGTGAAATAATGCGAGGCAAATTTCATCCGGGAGAAGCCGGGACGGGTCGACTATAGTATATAATTTCATACAGTAGTTTTACAAGTGTTACTTTTTTTATTATCAACTAGGGGCCCGTCCCGGCTTCGCACGGGTGGATAATTTTTTTTAACATTTTGGCTCCCGCATTCTGTCGCTCCCTCTATCGCCGCGTTACTCGCTGCGCTGCGAGGCACTGCACACCGCGCCGGCGGCCCGTCTGGGATTATTTTTTATTTATCTTGATATTTTTATTTCGTAATATCTTTTGACTGGAATGTCCGATTTCAATAATTCAAAAAGTAATTAACAGGTATTGAAACAGTCTTCATTACTAAATAATTTATTTGGATAAGAATTAATACAAAGTTATGGAAAACATGGTCTGATTTTGATAGGCATTTTTATCAACTTTTAAAATGCAAAAAAGTAGTTATAGTGATTTAACTACAATAGATATTGATACGTTCTATAATATTGTAAAACATTTTTTTGTTCTATCATCAATACTTTTCGCAGCGCATGCGATGAAAGATATTTTATGGCTAATTTTTTTGCACCTTGTGTTGGTTTTAGTGAGAATTTCTGGGGATCTCTAATTTTTTCTTGTAATAAATATAGCCTATGTTACTCAGGGATAATGTAGCTTTCTAATGGTGAAAGAATTTTTGAAATCTGTCCAGTAGTTTTTATGTTTATTCGTTACATACAAAAATACAAATCTTTCCTCTTTATAATATTACTATAGATATAGATATCTATATAAAGACATGCGATAAGTAACATTTCAATTATATTATGTAATATGTATACTGATATATCAACTGATGCGTCTAAAAACATCTAGATCTAGAAAAGCATTTCGAAATATTGAAATGCGCAGTTATAATCATATTGCTGTGTAATTGAAATATAATATGTTACGTAAAGAACGTGCCGAAGTGCCGAGTTAACAATTAGTTTATCAACAACTTATGTTTCAATACATTCCGCTGTGTAAAAGTATTGCGCACTTCGCGGAAAACTTTTGCTATTTTTTATAGTAATAACATGTTTTTACAAATACGTTAACTGCGTAAATCATGTGTTAACTATTGATTTTTCATTACAGGTAATATAAACTAATAGCTGTACTCCAAAAGACCAGAGTTGTAAGTAAAATGGTTTGCACATATAACATCACATGTGTGTGTAATAATTATCTATTGTAATAGTTTACATAAAGAAAATATGCAAAAAAATTGTTTGTGTTGAACACATTTTTTATTATCTTATACATATATGAAGTTGAAGAGTTTGTTTGTTTGCTTGAACGCGCTAATCTCCGGAACTACTGGTCCGATTTGAAAAATTCTTGCAGTGTTAGATAGCCCATTTATCGAGGAAGGCTATAGGCTATATATCATCACGTTCAGACCAATAGGAGCGGATGATCACGGACACGAAGTCGCAAGGATCGACTAGTCATACATATAGGTCGTAACGTAATGATTTTTAGATATAGCTACCGGCACGTAAGTATAGGTTTGACCTTGAATGCGCAGAAGTCACTTAGAGCCTTTTTAGGCGGGGGACGGCTAGAGCAGCGCGTTACACGCGATTAGTTCTTGTCATAATAGTAAACGTAACTACTTTTGCTCAAACCTCAAGTTAACTCTCGGCTACTATACTTCCTTCTGTTTTTGTGGGCTTCAAGAATATTTAATTGCAGCAGTGATGGCCCAGTGGTTGAGACTTCAAGTCTTACTCGGGAGGCCCAAGGTTCAATCCTGGGTACACACCTCTGACTCTGAGTTATGTGTGTTTTAAGCAATTAAATATCACTTGCTTTAACGGTGAAGGTAAACATCGTGAGGAACCCTGCACTCCTGAGAGTTCCCAAAAAGTTCTCAAAGGTGTGTGAAGTCTGCCAACCCGTACTGGGCCAGCGTGGTGGACTATGGCCTAACACCCTCCTCATTCTGAGGAGGAGACCCGGCTCAGCAGTGGGCCATTGAAGGGTCGTGATGATGATGATGAAGAATAACTCGTCTACTGATCAAATAACTTTAGAAACTTTATTTAAATAAATTGTTACGTTTTGTAATCCAGATTATACTTAAAACTAAACGAAAAAAAAAAATTATTTTGTAAAAGAAATAATTTCATACGCAAAGTGTTAGATTAGAAGGAATTAAAATGCTTAAATGAAATGTATTACATTTACAAGTAGTTGATATAATGTCTAAAACGTAAGATGCTATTCACCTTTGGAATACTTTGGATGATCTTGGCTGTGACCCAGAAATAATATTTTGGATTATTTATACAACGCGAATCACATTAGAATGTTTTTATAAAACGTGGGATGTTGATGACATGCTTCGGTAAATATTGTTCTTCTAAAATGTTGCCTATTGGTAACACTATTTAAGAATAAATTGGTAGGATTGTCATAGTTCTATTTATCACAATCTGTCTGTCTGATTGTTACGTTTTCACACTTAAACTACTGATAGACTAGAGCTTCGGAAAGGGTTGAAGTCCTTGTCGAGCTGTGTGACCTAATATGCCTTTGGTAATTAATCATATATAAATTATGTTGATGTTCGCTTCGCACGGGTGGATAATTTTTTTTAACATTTTGGCTCTCCTGCATTTCGTTACCCCCTCTCTCGCCGCGTTGCGCATTGCGCTGGGTGTCGCGCCACACCGGTCCGTAGTCGGGGTGTATTTTTTGTTTATATTGAAATTTTTAATTTCGTAATATCTTTTAAATGGAATGTCCAATTTTAATAATTCAAAAAGTAATCAACAGGTATTAAACAGTCTTGAATATGAAATAATTTATTTGGATAAGATTAATACAAAGGTATGGATAACATGGTCTGATTTTGATAGGCAATTCTATCAACTTTTAAAATGTAAAAATAGTGACATAACTACATTAGGTCAACAACAATATAATATGGTCTCCCGAAGTGTTTTGTAGATATTAATATGTTCTATAATATTGTAGAACATTTTTTTGTTCTATTATCAATACTTTTCGCAGCGCATGTGATGAAAGATATTTTATGGCTAATTCTTTTGCACCTTGGGTTGGTTTTTTAAGGAATTTCTGAGGATCTCTAATTTTTTCTAGTAATAAATATAGCCTATGTTACTCAGGGATAATGTAGCTTTCTAACGGCAAAAGAATTTTTAAAATCGGTCCAGTAGTTTTTAAATTTATTTGTTACATACAAAAACATATAATACAAATCTTTTCTCTTTATAATATTAGTATAGATAGCGGTATCGCAATAGGGAATTAAAGTTTGTATGTTATATATCTTACCTCGTTTTTCAAATCAACACTAACCTAGTTATTTTTGTGCTAAAATATGTGAACAATTTATAGCGACCTAGATTTCTCAGGTTCTAATTGTTAACACGGCGCCATCTATTAGATGCTTACCCAACCTAGATAGAAAGGTGGAAGTATTGTGTCAATAAATAGATTTATAGAAACTTATAAACAATTGCATTCTATTGTTGAATGATAAACATGTAGTCGAGATAAAAACTATCATATTTCTTAGTCCAAATCTATTATTATTCTACCTAAATATAGTAAATGAATAGAAAAGTTGTGTAATAAAGCAAATCAGTGTGTGTATTCCAATACAAACTATCATCTATTTGAACCCCTAAGAATTTAATTACTGTGGTTGCTTCAATGATTTTATTTAAGTAAGGTTCATATGGATCTTTTCTAATTCGAAAATTCATTATTTTTGTTTTATTTAAATTTAATGTCAATTTATTAGATGTCAACCACTGTATTATGTCTGCAAACTTTTATTTATCTCATGTTCGACTTTATTTTTTTGTGTATATCAAAGTTCAGTCATCGGAAAATAATATCATAAAATTTTTTATCGCTTCAGGAAAGTCGTTAATATTAAAAATAATAGAGGCCCCAACACACTACCTTGTGGTACACCACACGTCACATTAATTATTACAGAAATAAAAACAGCAAGATTAGAGCCCGATGCAATATTTTGTAGTTCGAAATGTAAATTTAAAATATCTATATTTGTTGTTTTGTAGCTTTATTACATTGTCGTATCTGTAATAGCGAGTTTCTAGTTAAGGCAATGTCGTCGCTTGATCTTGACCGCTTATCTACGTCTGACATACGATTTATTTTTAATCCAAAGTAAAGAAAAATCTTTGAACAATAAGAGCACGTACTATGACTTCATTATTTGAATTAAAACATTCAATGATTTCAAAGTTTATAGTTACATAATTATAATATGGCGGATTTTCAAAGATGGTTCATGTGTATCTTTTATGCAATGGTTTTACTGGAGAAGACGTTAAAGCTTGTGTTCTTTTTTTAATTCATTATTTGTACTGTTTTATGAGAAAAATATTATATTTCTATTTGTGAAAAAATAAAAAACGCCATCATCTACTATCTCACAAACAAGTACGTTATTATTAAACGTGATGATGTCATACTTGTTTTTTGTATTCTGAAAACAAGCTCATATCGGTAATAAGTGGATTTGGATCACATAAGGATAATCCCCTACTTAATGTGTATTTGAAAATACATTATAATATACTCTAATCCTTGTCATTAAGACATGAGGCAGCAGGTCCAGCCAAGCCAAGACAAAGCATTTCGGGCTACTTTTGACACCTTCACAACTCGAAACCTATTTAACCTACGTATATGAGATTTGGCACATTTATTAAAGCCCTTTAGCTTATCTAGAGTCCAATATTTGGTATTAAGGTAGATTATCATATATATATAAATAAATCCCTTTTTCCCTTGGTCACGGCATCATGCGTAAACGGCTGGACCGATTTCGCTAATTCTTTTTTTGTTGTGTTTGTTATTGTCAGGTGAAGGTTCTTATGTAAGAAAAAATTTAAAAGTTGCGCGAAAAATTATTAAATTTAAGAAAACTTAACGACCATATTAACTTTTCTAATGTAGGCTTTTGACAGCCAATTCGAATTCAATATTCATAGTTAAGACAGGACGACGTCTGTCGGGTTAGCTAATTAGGTATAAAGGAATGAAAATCTGAAAACTGAAAATTATAGTTAAATCTAGATCTTAAACTACATCTCAAGTTAAAAATAAATATGTGGGATTCCATTGCAAACTAGGTTAGGTTATTTTAAAGGTCAGTTTATTCAGGCGATCAGTATTACTAATTTTCAAAGAATATTTTATTATAATAATATGATATACAACACAATAAGAATAAAATACGTATTTTATTTCGTTTCTTTTTTAAGTTTACCCACCCACTTCACTGTGATATTGTTATCCTTTGTAATTCTCAGAAGCTTGGCTGAAAGAGATTTCTAATGGAGTAAATTCACTTTGGTTTGCTATTTTTCTCCTACATTAGTGTATTTTTTTAAATATTATTTAAGTGTAGATTAAATAAGCATACAATAAAGAAATTAAAACTGTCAAAATAGTGGAAGTGCCGCGAGCCTTCGTGGATTTAATGAACTATAATCGCGTCCTATATAACACTATATTTAATATTATTTTAATTAAATTATTATTTATAGATATGATCGGTATAGATACAATATAAATAAACGCGAAGGACATACCAAATTCCGCACACATTATAGTTATTATATACTCGTGTAAGTGCACATGTTGGGAATACAGCTGAATAAATATTTCATGAACGATTTACTGAGCGCTTATCGTATGGAAATATTTGCAAATAAATGGTCTTGATAGTATTTATGTATTTTTGTAGCTTGGTATTACTTATCTTAATATACTTGGGTAAGCTGTTCAAAGTATTCGTAGTACTTTTTCTACTCTTGGATTTGTTATCTAAGTCTTCATAACTAATTCATGTTCTTTGTTGTTGTGTAATTAATACATATTTTTAGTATTTTTTTAATATTTTATTTTTAGATAAATGAGCAGATAAATGTATTAAGATACATTTCTAGGTAACTAGATGTCATAAAAATAATCTTATCCATTTTCTTGTCAAACAAAGAAACAGAGAATTTTATCTTTTTGAGCTTATTATTGATATTCATAATTTACTATATTTTTGCCCAATTCTACCTCTTCGTCTATAGATATAGATAGCGTATATTATAAAATTCTACAATTTAAAAATAATATGAAAATGCACTATAGTTTTTTGTATAAGCTTTAAGACGTGTTTAAATATTAATATGAATAAAATTGTACCTTAGAATGTAAATTGAATTGTTTTTGGAAGACTCAATTTACCAACACCGTTACTCGCTAGTTGTTCCTTTTATTCTTCAATTATACCCACGTAACAATTTATAACAAGAGAATATATAACATGTGTTCCGATAGATTTGTGTCAGTTGTCAAACGGAGCTCGCCTGGTGACCATAAAGGCTGTGGAACTTGTGTGGTGTCGTCATTGAGAGTCGAGGATTTGTTAGTGTTTGGGATTATATTTCTCGGTTTCCATCTAAAGTGTATATTATTATTTTGTTTTACGTGGTACTATGCTGTATAGCTTCCCAATAGATAACTAGCGACTCGCCCCGGCTTCGCAAGGGTCCAAGTATCCTACTAATATTATAAACGCGAAAGTTTGTAAGAATGTATGGATGTCCGGATGTATGGATGTATGGATATATGGATGTATGTTTGTTACTCTTTCACGCAAAAACTACTGAATGGATTTTGATGAAACTTTACAATAATATAGCTTACACATCAGAATAACATATTGGCTATATTTTATAATGATATAGGTTGAATTATCCAAAATATAGCGGGTGAAGCTCTTGAATTGAACCGCATCAAAATCCGTTGCGTAGTTTTGGAGAACTAAGCATACATAGGGACAGACAGTGGGAAGTGACTTTGTTTTATATTATGTAGGGATACACAGGATTTTTACAAAAACATTGATTTGGCCCTTAGTCTGATGATTTCTAATTATGTTAGAAGCTTAAGGAAAATATTTATTTATATTCCTTATTACGGAAAAAAGATGTTTAATATAAATGCAATCAAAATTGTTGAATAGTAAATGACATCATAGAGAAACTTGGCTTCTTTTACGATTCATGTTTTATTGGGTTATTATGCAGAGTAAACAGCGTTATCTTATCAAAATCCTTGCCATTCGCCATTTCATGTATTTTATTATTGCTGTTTGTTTATACACAACTGTCTAGCGGAAAGTAGGTGACAGAATAATGTAATAATTACTCAAGGACATTGATAATATTGTTTTGTTGAGATAATACGAGTTACGTAGAATTATGAAACGTTTTTAAAGCTATATAAAAATTGTCGCTTCTCTAAGGTAAAACAAATTTTCCTAATTGTCTCCCGTCGTATATAGTTATTTTTTTATGCACTTAGAGTTTAAAATCCTTTCTTATTTCTGATTTTTGTTTTTTGTATTCGTAGAGGCTCATAAAGAAGCGACTTCTTAAAATATGAAAAACAGGAGTAGACTGTATGGGGGACTATAAAAATATTCACGAATTGACCAAAAATGTAGCACATAAACTTTAATATGAAAATAAATGAATACTTCTATATAATAAAACAAAGTCGCGTAAGTTACACCACTTATAACTTAAGAACTGTTGAGGCGATTTTTGTGAAATTTGTACAGAGGTAGACTAGAGCTTGGAAAATTACATAGGCTACTTTATATTCCGAAAAAAGCTTAAAGGGTTTGAATTTAGGGGATAAAAGTTTGTATAGAAGTTCTTATATATTTAGAAAAAAATTGCAAAAATTTGTCCTTTAAGTGTGAAACATTTAACATAACATTCATATCGTGAAATTACTAATAATTTATTTATGATTTATTTATGAAACTACGTAGGTCATGCTATTAATTTTACCGCGTAATATAATTATGATAATATCAAGTTTATAACTATATCTTTGTAGATTTCATAGTGGAAAAATTATATGACATATCTAAGCTATAAAGATATCGCCTGTGTTGCCCGTTGTTCTTTAACAAATTCTTCTCTTTAACGGGAGTATTTAATTTAAAATTACACTATAAAAAACTGTTCTAAAATTTACTTAAAATTATAAATATAAAGTAACTGTCTGTCTGTTACGCTTTCATGTTTAAACCACTAAACTGATCTTGATGAAATTTGGTGCAGAGATAGAGAAGAGCTTGGGAAAAGACATAGGCTACGTTTTATTGCGACAAAAGGTTTAAATGTTTAAAACTGTGACCGTTTGTCGGGCTGTGTGTTATCTTTGGGAGTTAATATACATTATGTTAATGTTAAAAATTCTTAGTAGAAAAGAAATGTTTTTTTTTTAACAAAATTAAGATTTGTGTCTAGTTATGTATATATATGATATAAATATTTTGAAAACTCAAGGGGGGTAAGTGGGAAATTCCGTCGAAAACATCATTGAAAAGTGACAATGACTTGTTGAAGTATTTGATAAGATTATCTCAACGACCTTTAAGTACATCAGTACTACTGTCAGAAATATTAATCTAGTGTAATAAAATAGACACTGATTTATACTAGTTATATCTGAAAAACTCAGAAAGAACTACTTTAAAATCAACCTTTATTAGACCTTACCCTGGACGTAGATCTGTGTATTTATATACGTGATTACTGTATAAAATTCATTTGGACTTTCTTAAATTTTATGATTTTATTTATACCGGTTTTTACTGACTAAAAAGGGGTAAAAATCGTAAGGGTGAGATAATCAGAAACCACAATTAATTTACCTAATAGTAGAGCGGTGAGAATATAAACCGAAACCGAACTTTTTAAAGAAAGAAAAAAGAAAATACGATCATTAATTATTATGGCAGCTGAGACTATGGATAAAAATAAAACAAAAAAATTACCTTACTTTTTATTAAAAAAAAATAAGCTAAAGAGTTTGTTTGTTTGCTTGATATCGCTATTTGAAAAAATCTTTCAGTGTTAGATAGCCTATTTATCGAGGAAGGCAATAGGCTATATATCATCATGCTACGACCAATAGGAGCGGAGCTATACAAAAACAAAGTCGCGCGGGTCGACAAGTTTGAATATAAAGTAAGAAAAGATTGTGAATACTTATCAAGTCAAATAAAATAGTTACCTAATGTTTAAAGGACAAACATAATGTTAATACTAGCTTATAGCTTCATGAGGCTTGGTGTTCGCATCTATAATAAGATATCAGCCTATATTAGATAAGATTCAGCCTATGTTAGATTAGCCACTTCAGCAAATTAAAACTCGGATCAAGAAATTCGAAGAAATATAAGAATTACTTAAATTATGAGAATGCTCGGAATCTAAGTGACGTTACTCTCAAGCTAAATGATTTGTATAACAGACTATGTAAACAAACATAGTTTTTGACGCGAGCGACTGTTGAGTTTCTGGCCGGCTTTTCTAAACACAAAACTGCATTCCGACCTGGTGGTAGCTTCAAACAAATTAGTACTTTTAAAAAAAAGTCTAATTGAAATAAATAATCTTGAGTTTGAGTTTGAATGGCGGCGATGTTTATTAAAATGCTTGGTCTATTGATTTCAATTTTATGCTGGTTTTTCAAAATTCAACTAAGCGGGAGCTAGCCAGCTAACGAATATTTCTATAAAAAATACTTCATGATAAATTGGTTTCTAGCTATAAAATATAAAATCATTTCTCTTAGTTATTCATAAAATACGTTCACAAAATGGTC
Organism: Limenitis camilla; assembly: GCA_905147385.1. Taxonomy (NCBI): domain Eukaryota; kingdom Metazoa; phylum Arthropoda; class Insecta; order Lepidoptera; family Nymphalidae; genus Limenitis; species Limenitis camilla. The sequence goes on along the minus strand of LR990246.1, from coordinate 9,299,064 downwards.
GTATTATTCTATTAATCTTTTATTTGCCAAGAGTCCTTCAAAGCTTCGATTTTCTCATACAAATAAAGTTTTATTATTTAACTAACACGGTTCATGGTTATTCAAGTTAGTCCAGATCACGCAGCAGAAAAATGATCGTAGACAAACATACATAAATATTATGTACATTGTAAATTGTATAATTCTTTACTTAATATGGCGCTTTGAGTATTTATTACTTCTATATACTATTCAATATTAGTATAACTACATAAGTTATACTAATATTGAATTCTACTTAACCTTATGGGTGGGTGGATGTTAGTCTTTTTCACAATTTTAACTACATTTTAATGAAAATAAAAGATGATGAGATGGGAATAAGAACAGTCTGTAAATTCGCTGAAGTGTTAAATATATAAGATCGTTTCGTGTCAAATCGAAAAATCAGATTACAATGAAATTTGGTGGGTAGTTTTCTCGTATCACTAGTAGACCCGCGCGACTTCGTCCGCGTGATGCTCGGCTCCTATTGGTCTTAGCGTGATGATATATAGCCTATAGCCTTCCTCGATAAATGGGCTATCTATCACTGAAAGAATTTTTCAAATCGAACTGTAGTTTCTGAGATTAGCGCGTTTAAGCAAACAAACGAACAATCTCTTCAGCTTTATATATTAGTATAAGATAAGACGACGTTCTACTTTTTTTCCGGTTTTAGATAAATTTTAATATCCCTCAAACTATTATAGCAACAAAAGTTAGTATGTTTTGAAAAGTATTGAAGCTATGGAGAAAAAAATATTTTGAAAAAAAAAAAATTATTAAAAATACCAAATTAAGTTATTTTTTAAAAATTAATGTTAGTATTAGATTATTGTGTCATATTTTATTTCTTAACGTTTTTGAGGCATATAAGCCGGGCATATAACAGCAGTGATGGCCCCGTGGTTGAGACTTCAAGTCTTACTGAGTTATGTGTGTTTTAAGCAATTAAATATCACTTGCTTTAACGGTGAAGGAAAACATCATGAGGAAACTCCTGAAGGGTCATGATGATGAGGCATATAAATAAGAAAAATCCTTTTTATCACCATCTGACGGGAAAACTAGTCAAGGTTATATTTCTATCTCGTAATGATGTGAGGAGAGAATTTCTTGTTAATAATAAATAAATTATCTATGATATCAAATAAGGCATTCTTCATAGTTAGTCCATTACGACATCAGTTGCCACACTGCAGAAACTTAAAAAAAAAAAATTTTCGCAAGTATTTTCATGTGAGTCATATTTAAGTTGTCACGTAATTCATATTTTTTAAAATAAAAAAATCACGTTTAAAATGCACTCCACGGCCTCCACAATTCAAGGTAGAACATAATTCAAGTATCTCAGAGTGGATGGATGAGACGTGTCTGTTCTAAGACATAAACCAGTCTTTGTATGTAATGTGAGGCCGTGACGAATTTACTAACCTATTCATTGCATTTTATATTTATATTCTTTTACTGAGAAATCTCTTTATTATTCTTACATAAGATATGTCGCTTGTATTGCGCAAAATGGTAATGAAAGTATGTTTAGTAAATATTAATTTAATGATTTTAATCTTCACTCTGGAGTGGAGGAGAATAACTTGTATTCTAAACTTTTTTCATTTCTAACCATTCGACCTGAATCTGCTTCGTATGGTTTTCAATATTTTATTATTACCGTACAGTAACCATAAATATTAACACACATTAAAATATCTTAAAATAACGAAAATCATATTATTGTGAGGAAAAATGAATATTTCAGTATTTTAATTGAGAATACGATTTTCAGTTATGTAGAGTAAAAATATGTGCCTGAGAAACTGACTGACTGGTTTACATATTCCTGTAAAGTTTTCTAGCTAATTTATTAGTAGCTTATTAATTTTTTTAGTGAAACAAAGTCACGAAAAAACGTGGCCATAACTAAAAAAATCACAAGGTCCAAAAACTTAGGGAAACGAGGACATTCCACTATAATTAAGTTCCGGGTATACAAATACTATTTATATAAATATTGACCTTCTTTAAAGTAATTTAGTCCAAATACGGATAAAGTTTACAGTATATTTGCAAACATTACGTTTTTGTGTGTTCTTACGGCTTTGGTGTGCCGACTTCCGCTGATAGAGTTCCGCGTTTCAAATGTGAACCACATTGTTTTGATTACAAGGAAAAGATATTTACATAAATACAAGCAAATTATGTTTTGAAATAAAAGTAATGAATAAATGTTAACAACGGTAGGCTATGTCAAAAACTACGGGCGTAGTTATATAGTCAGTTGCCGATAGTCAGTCTTTAACTATAGGGTTCTCATGCAATTATACTATCCCATCTATCAGATTGAAAAAACTAACACTTGACACGCATTAATTGCACTATTAGTTCGCGCAGTGTAGTCTTAACAATCAACTAAAGTAAACAACAAAACAACTGCTCGGGAGATCTAAGTATTAGTTAGAAGTTATACTTCACTAAACTTTATAATACTACGTTAGACGATGTCCACTTTATGAAACTACTAATCAGATTGCATCACTACTACCAAGTCACAGGCTATACTTACTCGTCGTGTTGCCATGTCACAATTAACCTAACTTTTGTGCTAACTAGATCTAAGTTCACTTCACTGTGTGTTATATATTAGTTGTCATACCTGAAATTTGTTTGTGGTGTTGTCACAAATACATTTTACATATTCGTAAATAACAATACATGAATAACAGTGTGACAATGTCTATTTTTAATAGAATTTTAATAATTTTTTCGGATGTCATTAAATGAGAGAGGAATGATACTGTATAGCAATACGTATACACATACGAGAAATGCCTGGGGCTTGAGACCCAGGAGAGGTTTAAAGAGTTCTTTCATAATATATCAACTCTCACCTCTCCACCACTCCACCTCGCCAACTACATTAAACTTAAAGTAAACTTACGTGGACCTCAAGAAGGGTGACGCGAAAACACCAGAGAGCAGACTAAACTATCGCACTGAAGGTTATATATTGTCTACACGTTGGTATACTTGACATAATATAAAATAACGGTGTTGCTAACACGCTATTTTCAATCTAGCCCTCAAACGCCTAAGCTACATAATATACTACCTTATTTTGTAATGTTTTTACTATTGAATGAATTAGAATAGTAATAAATACTCATAACCAGTTATAAAACGTTTTAATGTTACGTGCACTTATCAGTTTACCTCTTTGTTGCGTTATAATTAAATTAACCAGAGATTTGCCCTCGATTCTCTCAGCCTTAGGAAAGCAAGTCATAACAATAGATACATAACTTGTCAACAGATGCCATCGCTAGACAAGGATAGAAATTGCGCCAACCTATACTAATATATAAAGCAGAAGAGTTTGTTTGCTTGAACGCCCTAATCTCAGGAACTACTGGTCCGATTTGAAAAATTCTTTCAGTGTTAGATAGCCCATTTATCGAGGAATGCTATAAGCTATATATCATCACGCTAACACCAATAGGAGCGGAGCATCACGCTGACGAAGTCGCAAGGGTCGGCTAGTGTCATAAATGAAAGGGTTGGAGACAACATCAAGAACTTTTGTTTCAAATTGTCCACAGATAAGGGAATAAATTGTGACACCAATTTTTGATTGACAGCCAAGAGATCAAATTTAAAGTAATCAGAATTAAATTTTTTGGCCAGATTTTCAGATCTCGAAACATTTATTATATAAATAAATGCAAATCCAAACGCTAAAACTACAAAAACCTTGTTATTGATAATTGACATAGTTTGTTTTCCCTTTGATACAAACATACAGTTTCTAGAAGAAGGTAATAAAGAAATATTGTTAAAATAGGACAGCTACACTGTCTTGAAATTAAAAAATAGGTTGCAGTATTTTTAGAATTTTATTTAAGAATATGTCAAAGTAATAAAACATTGCTTTGTTTCAAGCTTAAATAATTTGGCCCAAATATTTTTTGACAAATTGTTTAATGGCGCAGTTTAGATGTTTAATGGCGACAAATATATTTTTAACCCATCATTATTTTATTATTAACGGACTATTTATTTTTCAGCATATTTCAAATTATTTATCATTTTAATGACAATTAAAATATGTTAATATGATAAATATTTAATCTATTTTTTTATTTTAAATTTAATGATTATTAACAACAAATATGCGAAAATTTGAAATCCTACAACGACGCCATCTATTGTTGCCACGACGTCCACCAAAAGATGTTGAAGTTTTGTAACGATAAAGTAAATTACAACGCCATCTATTAGAAATTTGTGTCCTATAATAGACATTTTAATTTGAAAAAACAAAGAAATAGTGAGGTTATTAATCAAGATAAATACTATAATATTTCCCAATTTGGACTAGGTTACACACGTTTTGAAAATCGGAAACAAATTTACATTTTCTATTACATTTTTTTAATGATATTTTAAAATATATAAAGTTCAACAATTATTGATGTTCGCTCATTAATATAAATAATAGTAAACTTATAGATATATTATCTGTATCCACGTCATAATACTCGTATTGTTTTGTCAAAAGTCTAAAGCGGCACGTATGTACACGATTCCAGATAAAAGCCAGACAAATAACAATGGAGGCTATTGTATAAATGCATAATGGATATTTTATAGCTAATAAACTTATATTTGTTTGTTTATCTGTGATATAGTTTTCTATGTATTTTTTTATTTGTATACTATATTTCAGTGGAATGGAACTAGAAGGTGTATAATGATTTTTTTTTAAACATTTATAGCAGTATGGATCACATACTACTAGTATTTCCTTTACCTCTCCTAGTAAGCTAAAATGCTTGTGTCAGAAGTGGGCTACGCCAGTAGTCCAATGTCCGGGATCCGAACCCACGACTTATCGATTCGATTATTCGTAACTAAATGTATAATGTAAGGCTGTGTTTGTTGATGAACTAGCGACTTACCTTGGCTTCGTACAATTTATCTGATATAATATGCATCTATTAAACCTTCCTCTCGAATCACTCTTGTCTATTGCTGAACACCGCATTAATATCCGTCGCGTATTTTAAAAAACGATGGAAACCATTTTGTCTTATAATATATAGAGATTAGCTTTTTTTCCTAAATAACTAGATTTTATTTTTGTTTTATTTATGTAAGATTCGACAGTGATACATGTAGTTATTTTGCTACATATAATCTTTTTAAATGCACTACCTATTGAGGTAAATACATGCACTGATTATGATAGTATCAAAATATAGGATAAACATAATATGTTTTCCCATTTGAAAATTTGTGTGGCCGTTTAATTTAGGATCGTTTGAATACATTAAAGTAGACATCGCAGTGCTCGTGTAAAATTCCTATTTCGTTAATTAATATCTCAGTATTTTAATACTCATTAATTCGTCAAGATATCACAGCTTTTTTATTTTAATTTGTAATACACAGCGAAAATATATTGCAAATAAATTATATAAATAATAGCTGCTCAACTAAAAATGTCTACTACAGTCTTTGGCTATAATTAATCACTCTCAATTTATAATCACCGCTTTTTGTACCTTGTGACTTGTCTGACATTGGGTTAAGTTCATTGAGCTTGTTTTAACCCCAGGGCATATGTCTCTGTCTTTACAAATTTATTTTATCACCAATAGCTATTGATTTTAAATTATCTGATAACTAAAATAATTTGATTTGGTATTAAATAAATGTATTATATACAAAAAAATATTTTTAACCCCCCACGCTACAACTTTAACGTATGTCTTTGTATGTCTGTTTGTGGCATCGTAGCGCCTAAGATTTTGATGAAGTTGTATTTGTTTGCAAGGTAATTTAATTGAGATTGTTTTAGCTGTAATTTGTGAAGATCTGTTCAGCCGTTTGAGGACTATCAGCTCATTTCTAACTTGAGAGCTGCCTCACAATATTAATATATTAACAATTATAACATTCTGGTAACCATGGTAACACACTCACATTGCTTACACTGAGTATAGATGAAACGGTATTTCTTGATACCTTTCTTGTATGTATCGATACTTAGTATCTGTATTAAGTCAGAGTATATCTTTTGCAAAGTACACTTTACGAATAAACAACAAAATTTTTTTTTAAGTTTAGTTCAGAGGTTCTTAAACTTGGTTTATCTCTTAGACGACTAATTATATTATAGTTACTTATTAAACGCAATTCTAAAGAATGGAAATAATAAAGATTTTGAAAAAAAAGGAGCTTTTAAATACGACTTGTAGACGGATACCAATCTTATTCTAATGTAGCAACATTATTTTGCGTTAGATTACGTTGTTTCTAATATAGTATTTAGTAGTGTAACTTATAATTAATGTTATTTTTTCTAATTTTATTTATTTATTGTGTGAAACATTTTTAAAAAGAGCTGCACTGGTTAAATCACTGAACTCTTCCGTTTCTTCAAATACATTCTTATATTACTTTTAAAAGATGAATCGTAAATGATTAATTATTATATAATTTACTATATTTCTTGTCCACAGTGGTATATTGTGACTATAGTGGATCTGGTCGTGCTTTACAATGGATAGAAGAATATATAGCGAAAGATGTGTTGCCAACTCACGCGACACGTTGTACTGCTCTGTCAGTCACTTCTGGACAAAGCGAGATTTACCGGTAAGAAACAATAAATAATATGTTCTATATTAATATAAACTAATAAACTAGTAACTAGTAGACAAGTGAATGAAATAAAAATAACGATAGATGACACAGACGACACTTCTGTGACCTTTGGATAGCCAGACTATTAACCTTTTGACCTGTCAAATTACTTCTATAAAAAAAGTGGTTAAAATCATATATACACTAGGTTTATGGATAGATTAGATATCTGTAAAAATTTCAGGTTAGTATATGATACATTCATTTATCTAACACTTAACAACATCGCAGAGCTAAATTTTCAAATAACAAAAAATGTTTTTTATATATAACTTGCAACAATACAGCCATTAAAACCGTATTTAATTTCGTGCAATAGTTTTTCTGTAATGCACGTACACGCGTACAAACAGACAGACAAAAACCTTCTAAACATTTTTTAAATTTGATTTAAAATTATTTCATTTGGCTTGTCATTAAACAATATTTTAATAACTTTACACATATCGTACTTGACTTTAAGGTTTGATTTAACTATTTAATTTAAAGATTTAATTTTAACATTCTATTTAATTTCATGGTGTATCTTAGTTGTGCAAAAATGGATAAAAATAATCTTTCGTGAGTTATCTCTTTGTAACAAAAATTCTGGATTAGTATACACAGAAATAAATTATGCCCCAACTTTTTTTGAAGCCAGTGAATAATGGTTCACGTGTTCTCTAGCAAATCAGTCTATTTTTTACCAATAATTTTTTTTTAGGTCAGAATCCAGGGAAATAATCCGTAAAGCAGTGGGGGCTGGAGCAGAAGATGTGATAGTGTTAGGAGCTTCGTTATGTCGGTTTCTTCGAGCTTTGCGACCACAGAGAGTCGCTCTGTTCGTGTCTTCAAGGGAAACTGAAAGACAGCTCGCACCTTGGAAGGAGGTTGATGCTGAGGTAAGATCTTAAAAAGTTTACACATTCTAGTCCAATGACACCAAATTTAGGGTACCGACGTCGGCATTCTAAAATTCAATTGTAAGCGACTCACTGTTATGTCTCAATTTCTTGGAAAATTATGAAATATGTTATGTATAAAATATGGCATATAAGTAATAGTTCCTTTGGACTTAATGATGTTAAAAAACTTCTATATTATTGTGGGGACAGTGAACGGATTACAAATATTATTGGTCTTTTGTATATATGTAGTTTTTTTAAACTAAGAAACTGGAAAACTTTCGGTAAAAGTAGTTCTTTAAAGATCAAGATTCAATCCAGATTATTATAAAAGATAGAGGGGAATTTTATTCTCTTTTTTAGTGAAATAACGTCTCGTTTACATATTTAAATATTATCTCAGAGAGAATAGGTACCATTCTCAACTTTTATAGATATTATTTTTTTTCCTAATATATTACAAAAATCTTTTACAGTCAATCTTATAGAGTTCGTTTGTTTGTTTGCTTGAACGCGCTAATCTCAGGAACTACTGGTCCGATTTGAAAAATTCTTTCAGTGTCCCATTAATCGAAGAAGGCTATATGCTATATATCATCACGCTACGACTCATAGGAGCGGAGCACCAAGCGGAAGAAGCCACGTGGGTCGACTAGTAAAATATATGAATGCTCACAATAAATAAAACATTTTGTTTTAGCGCTAAAAAGAGTATAAAAATTGAAAATAATTTTTTTAAAGAAAATATTAATCTCTACCACAGATGAGAAGAATGTATCTTTGTTTGTAACTGCATGCAAATCAACATAACTAACTTAAATGAAAGATAGACGTAGTTTATAATTTAGATTGATGTTACACGGAACAAGCAATATATTATGCAGTATCTAAAAAAATAACTAGCTATCGAATTGTAAAACAAAACAGCTACGCAGTTAATATTAGCTGTGTCGAATTTCGCCGTATATACATTTTGTTTCTTGCAATAAAGCGAATTCCGAAGCTAATTTAGATCTGTGACCTATGTGGAATTTATTTAATTTTTCATTTACAATACGAATTACCTGAAGATCGACTTCGACTCCGTTCACTCACGAAACTCCTGTTTGTAAAAAGCTACTTAAATGCTAACTGTGATTTTGCTATAAAAAAATCAAAATGTTACATGATCAAGCAGCCAGCTGA